>CM060360.1:101555202-104055202 GCA_030545235.1 Helianthus tuberosus
CAACCTATGTATCGAAGGATCGAATTGTACATCAAAGGCTTGGTCCCAGAAATCAGAAGTCATGTGACCTCAGCCAACCTCAATACCATACAGCCTGTGGTTCGTCTTGCTCACAAACTCACCAATCAGGCTGTGGAAGAGGGCAAGCTGCCCAAGAGGATCGGTGCTACTGCTGGAACTTCTGGCGATAACAAGCGAAAGTGGGATGGAAGTCAGGGAAAGGATGCTAACCCCACTCAGGCCCCAGTTCAACAAAGGAAGACTGAAAGCAACAAGGGCCCTCAGCAACAGGGTGGCTATCGAGGAAACCACCCTAAGTGTAACAAATGTAACCGACATCACAGTGGGCCATGTGGAAAAGGTCAGTGTCAGCGATGCAACAAGATGGGGCACGAAGCCAAAGACTGCCGAAGCCAATTCCCAGCTAGGCAGGATCAGCAACAACCACAGCAGCAGCAACAAGGAAACAACCGTGGATGCTTCAAGTGTGGAGCAACGGGGCACATACGAAAGGATTGCCCTGAACTGAATCAAAACAACAACAATCAGGGTGCTGGGAACAATAACAACAATGCTGGAAATGGTGCTAGAGGAAAAGCTTTTGTGATTGGAGCTGGGGAAGCAAGGAATGACCCCAACGTTGTGGCGGGTAAGTTCCTACTCAATGATCGTTATGTTTCCGTACTATTTGATTCCGGAGCAGATGCTAGTTATGTATCCCTACGTATTAGAAAGAAACTTAAGCTCACTCTTACGCCGCTAAGCTCTAAGCACACCGTTGAAATAGCTAATGGTAGAAACCTCGAGGCCTCACACATAATTCGTGACTGCAAATTAGAGTTGTCTGGTCAAACCTTCCGTATCGATCTTTTCCCCATCACTCTTGGAAGCTTCGACGTCATTATTGGTATGGATTGGTTATCCAAACATCGAGCTGAAATCCTCTGCCAGGAGAAAGCTATTCGTATTCCCCGTCCCTCTGGCAAACCTCTTATAGTTCAAGGCGACAAGAGCGGAGAAGTCACAGGCATCATTTCATTCTTAAAGGCCCAGAAGTATCTACGAAAAGGGCACACCGCTATCTTAGCACTCATTACCGACACACAGAAAAGGGAAAACAGGATTGAAGATTTTCCAGTTGTACGCGACTATCCTGAGGTATTCCCGGAGGAACTACCTGGACTCCCTCCTCACCGTCAGGTCGAATTTCAAATCGAGCTAGCTCCCGGAGCAGCGCCTATAGCTCGTGCACCTTATCGCCTAGCCCCTGCAGAACTCAAGGAACTCTCTACTCAGCTACAAGAACTTTTGGACAAAGGTTTTATCCGTCCTAGTTCATCACCCTGGGGAGCCCCAGTGCTCTTCGTCAAAAAGAAAGATGGCTCATTCCGAATGTGCATTGACTACCGCGAACTTAACAAGGTTACCATCAAGAATCGTTATCCACTTCCCCGTATCGACGACCTGTTCGACCAGCTGCAAGGGTCGAGCTATTATTCCAAGATCGATCTACGATCGGGTTATCACCAGCTGAGAGTCCGCGATGAGGACATCTCTAAGACTGCTTTCAGAACCCGCTATGGTCACTACGAATTCCTTGTTATGCCTTTCGGAATGACCAACGCACCTGCAATCTTCATGGATCTCATGAACCGAGTATGCAAACCCTACCTCGACAAGTTCGTGATCGTATTCATCGACGACATCCTAATCTACTCGAAGAGCCAAGGGGAGCATGAACAACACCTACGTCTTATTCTCGAACTTCTTCGCAATGAGCAACTGTACGCCAAATTTTCGAAATGTGATTTCTGGCTTAGAGAAGTCCATTTCCTTGGACACATCGTCAATCAGGAAGGGATTCATGTTGACCCTGCTAAGATTGAATCCATCAAGAATTGGCCTGTGCCTAAGACTCCGACCGAAGTTCGCCAATTCTTGGGATTGGCGGGATACTATCGAAGATTTATCAAGGGATTCTCTAAGATCGCTCAACCACTTACGACACTCACTCAGAAGGGTGTTGCTTACAAATGGAGTAATGCTCAGGAATCTGCCTTCCAGGAACTAAAGAAGAACCTTTGTAGTGCTCCTATCCTCTCCTTACCCGAAGGTACCGACGACTTCGTCGTCTACTGCGACGCTTCTATTCAAGGACTAGGCTGCGTATTGATGCAACGCGAGAAAGTTATTGCTTACGCCTCGCGACAACTCAAGGTCCACGAACGGAACTACACGACGCATGACTTAGAATTTGGAGCTGTGGTCTTCGCACCCAAGCTTTGGAGACACTACTTGTACGGCACCAAGTGCACGATTTACACTGATCACAAGAGTCTCCAGCACATAATGGGACAAAAGGAGTTGAATATGCGGCAACGCCGATGGGTCGAACTCCTAAATGACTACGAGTGTGCAATCAAATATCACCCAGGCAAGGCTAATGTGGTAGCCGATGCCCTCAGCAGAAAGGAGACCAAACCCAAGCGTGTTCGTGCCTTACAGCTCACTATCCACTCGAACCTCCCTAATCAAATTCGGAATGCTCAGGTTGAAGCATTGAAGGCCGAGAACATCAGGGCTGAGTCCCTACGAGGATCGAGACAACGATTGGAACAAAAAGAAGACGGTGCTTACTACGTAGCCGGACGCATATGGGTTCCGCTTTATGGAAATTTACGTGACCTTGTGATGGATGAAGCTCACAAGTCCCGTTACTCAGTACATCCGGGTTCAGATAAGATGTACCACGACTTGAGGGCTACCTATTGGTGGCCTGGCATGAAAGCCCACATAGCAACCTATGTCAGAAAATGTTTAACTTGTGCAAGAGTCAAGGCTGAGTATCAGAAGCCATCAGGCCTACTCCAACAGCCAGAGATCCCGCAATGGAAATGGGAGCAGATTTCCATGGATTTTGTTACTGGCCTGCCTAGGTCTCAACGAGGAAATGACACCATTTGGGTAATAGTGGATCGCTTAACTAAGTCTGCACACTTTTTGGCTATCAAAGAAACAGACAAGTTCTCTACCCTAGCAGAGGTATACTTAAAAGAAGTGGTTTCGAAGCACGGAGTGCCTACCTCTATTATTTCTGATCGAGATGCACGCTTTACTTCTGAATTGTGGCAAGCTATGCACAAATCTTTTGGCTCGCGTTTAGACATGAGCACCGCTTATCACCCGCAAACAGATGGGCAGTCTGAACGCACCATCCAAACCCTCGAAGACATGCTCAGGGCATGTGTGATCGATTTTGGCAAGAATTGGGAGAAGCACCTACCATTAGTAGAATTCTCCTACAACAACAGCTACCACACCAGCATTCAGGCGGCACCCTTTGAGGCATTGTACGGTCGTAAATGTCGATCGCCTCTCTGCTGGGCGGAGGTTGGCGACAGCCAGATCACAGGCCCGGAACATGTAGTCGACACCACAGAAAAGATTGCCCAGATTAGGCAACGCATGGCGGCAGCTCGTGACCGTCAAAAGTACTACGCTGATAAAGATAGGAAACCGCAAGAGTTCCAGGTTGGTGAACGGGCTCTACTTAAGGTCTCACCCTGGAAGGGTGTGGTTCGTTTTGGAAAACGGGGCAAGCTTAATCCAAGATATGTCGGACCCTTTGAAGTTATCGAGAAGATCGGCACGGCAGCTTACAGGTTGAATCTGCCTGAAGAACTGAGTGCTGTGCACAACGTCTTCCACGTGTCTAATCTGAAGAAGTGCCTGTCAGATGAAACACTCGTCATTCCTTACAAGGAACTTACTATTGATGAACAGCTACACTTTACTGAGGAACCGGTTGAGATCACGGATCGTGAGATCAAAACCCTCAAACGTAGCCAGATACCCCTCGTGCGAGTTCGCTGGAACTCACGCCGTGGCCCAGAGTTTACCTGGGAGCGGGAAGACCAGATGAAGCGCAAGTATCCCCAGCTGTTCCCAAATGAAACCCCCAGCACTGAAGCTACAACTGAATTTCGGGACGAAATTCCAAACTAACGGGGGGATGATGTGACACCCCGTTGAAACGCCCTCACTTTTACTAGCTTGTCAGTGGCTGCCTTAACTTTCGGGACGAAAGTTCTTAAAACTTGGGGATAATGTGACACTCTAGGTTTTTCCGAGTGAACACTTTGTAATTTCGTTAGGCGTATATATGTGTTATTAAATGAAAAGTTGCGTTTTACCTTAATGTGCTATGTGCGATATATATATATATATATATATGTGTGTACGTATGAGTAAACCGAGACCATGAACCTGACTCGAGACCACTCGGTCTCGAGTAAACATTGAGTGAACACTAAACGATTTGGGCCATGCGCAGTTGAGCCCATTCGGAACCCAATGGGGTGCACCAACCCAAAGCCAAGTATAAAACCCAAAACCCTAACCAATCTTGCCACTTTCGGACAACCCACACTCACTCCCACACACTCTCCTTCTCTCTTTCTCACCTCACTCACTTTCTCTCACTAAAAACCCTAAAAACTTACAAATCAACTCCCAATCTCTCGGATTCAACAAGAGGTAGCTTGGAGCTCGGAGACTGGCCATCGTTCACCACTCAAGGGCCTTATCGCAACCGTTTTTCCCTCTCCTACTTCGTACACCATCCGGTTAGTGTTTTAATGTGTGACAAGGTGTGTGATTGATGAATGATGTGCATGTTTCTATATGGCTAAGTGGGTTAAAATGATTAGATGATTATTTACGCTAGCTCGATGTTTAGTTGTGTGATAAATAACAATGGTTGAATGTTGATAGTAAATCCTATGCAAGTATGTATTGATCGAATATGTGGGATATAAGGACTAATAAGGATAACTAGGTTGTGACTATTGTGGTTTATGCTTATATTGGTTTAATGAGGATATGTTCATGTTTTAATAAGAAATTGTTAGATAACATGCAAGGTGGTTAAGACAATAAGAGTGTGTATGTGTGTGCTTGTAATCCGAGGAATGTATGCTATATTCAGGAGTCGATGATGCTGATTTGAGTATATGATAGGATAGGGTTGTTCGATTTACCAAGTTGCAAATTGATGAAAACCCTAAAAAGTGATGAACTTGTTGAACATGACATGAATATTTGAATATTGTGTGTTTGATCCATTTTGATCATATGTTAGACAAAAAAACATGTTATTGCAATCTGGTTGGCTAGTACACATTATCATGAAAACAAAATTCCATTGGTTAGTACACCAGAGGTTCTAGAAGGATTCTTGTGCACGTATCCAAGGTTGCGACTCGCAACCGAAACATGACAAGTCGAAACATCCAGTTACGACTCGCAACCGAAACATGACAAGTCGAAACATCCAGTTACGACTCGCAACCGAAACATGACAAGTCGAAACATCCAGTTACGACTCGCAACCGAAACATGACAAGTCGAAACATCCGGTTACGACTCGCAACCAGAGCATGACAAGTCGAAACATCCGGTTGCGACTCGCAACCGTGTGTTCTCGAGTCGAAACCGCCCTTGTCTCGACTGGGCTGCCTAAGTGTTATTGGGCCAAAAGCTTGTTGGACTATCTGTTGACTGGACTGCATATGTATCTGTACTGTTTGTTTGTGGAATGTTAGGGCAGGCCCAATAACCCAAGTGTTTGTATGAATGCATGCTATGTGTGACTGTACGTGTTTGCTATACGTGTTTACTTGTACCCCAACTTGACCCATATTCGGTAACCATGCTAGGACGTGGTGACCAACGTGATCGACCGGGTAATTAATCTACCGAGCAACCCAAGGTGAGTTCACAACCTAAAGCATGTATTCCCGGTGGTTTGGGAAAACGGAACTAAAAACAACACTATCCCCTTATGAGGGATACAACTTACTTTTCTTCCCTTGTTATTGGGAACCTTTTAGTTAATTACTGTTTATACGGATTGCAACAAACGGCACTAAACGAAACTCTATCACTTAAAGTCCCTACTACATAATACCGATTAGTCGCCGGGGCCAGGCGAACGGGTTATTAGTTGATAGCGCTATTTAGGTCTTACCAACCTCACACCGTGCCAAGGTATGGGATCGGTCGTGAACTAATGTACTCAGGCATCCGTCAATGATGATAGAACATTGACATCGGGGCACTCTGCGGATACGCAACGGTCACCTAGTGTTCGGTATTGGAAAAACAGTTTAGTCGCTAACTTTTGGGGTAGCTCCCCATGGCATGTATAAACGGATAAACTAACTGGTGAAACAAGTTTTTGGTAATTAAAACTGGACAACTAGTGAACTCACTCAGCATTATTGTTGACCCCTTACTGCATGCTTTGCAGGTAACCAGTGACTGAGGAGCTGCTGCTTGGGGAATGTGTAGTGTTCGTCTACCCCTGTGTTGGGTGTTAAATAAACATGAACTATGAACCATGTTTAAGACTGTTTTACTTATGCTTCCGCTACTTACTACTATTTGAACTTAAAACTTTAAACTCTGAACTTGATATTTGCTAATCGTATGGTTAGTAAGTATTACTTGGTTATTAATTCAATTATTCAGTATAATTGGTGGCTGGATCCTGGTCGGTCACGCCCTCAAGCGGACGGTACTCCGCAGGTGGAATTTGGGGGTGTGACACCAAGTGTTGAGAAACAATGGTTTATTACGAATCAGCCATGGCCCCCCTTCAAGAACATTATCCATACCCTTCCTATCTTCAAACTTGAAGAAGAAAAACCCATTCGAATTCATCATAGTCTTCTGCAGACCATATTTCTTCCAATTTGTTCTCACAAAGTATTCAACAACCGGATATGCAATTCTATCCCCCAGGAAATACCCATAGAGAGTGTTAGCTAACCTGTTGTTGACCTGATGCACAGAGGCGATTGGTAAGACAACATCCACTCCCTCCAATGAGACATTAGACTTTAGAACCCGAAAATTAATCTTGGGACTTTGATCAGCCGATTCAGTAGCGTTCATAGCTGAATTATCAACTTTTGTCGCACCGAAATCCATTTTAGCACCACCCTGTTCAGCTTGTTCATTTAAAACCGCATTAGCGTACGATTGGTGTTGGGAATGAACACGGGGAAGAGGGCTAACGTCATTAAACGGAAGAACAAAAGCAACTTTTCGTTTGTCAACAACCTTAGCGTACTCCTAGTTAGGAGAATCAGAACGACCAAAATCGTGTTCTACATCATTTAATGGTAGCATAAAGGTTACCTTCTTATGCACTCCCCTAGCCGCCATACGTAGCGATTGCCTTGGCTCAAATGGTTTACCATCAATACTCTTGATCTTCTTTACAAATACGCCTGAATTGTCTGAAACATCTGCGATTTGATCATCCATTACCAGCCAACGGAAAGAATCAGACTAAACTGATTGCAAACTCTCTTTGATTGAAACCTGATTTTGAAACCCTAATTCGTGAATTCAGGTTAACCAGCCTTCAAAACCTTAAAATTGAAACCCTAATCAGCCGTCAAGCACCTTACTTGAACCTAGGTTATTCAGCCGTCAATCTTGAAACCCTAATGCTACCAAGAATCCTTAATTCAATCAGAAAATAACGAATGGAATCACTCTCTCTAGAAAACCCAAACCAAGAACGAACAAGAATCCCACTTAAAGAAGGCAGCCAAAGAAAAACGCAAATAGGATGAAGAAATTCGTAGCCCTAATGTGTAAAAACGGATCAATTGATGATATTACTGATTTGCGAGCATGAATAGAGAATCAAGAAACCCTAATCATGTCACACCCCCAAAATCCACACGCGGAGTATCACCGCTTGGAGGCGTGACTGACCAGGACCAAGCCACCAATCATATTGAACAATGTAAGTAATAAATATAATTCAACCAAACAATATGAAAGGTGTTCAAAACCAAAGCATAGTTAAGTGTTTAGCGGAAGCATAATTGTAAAAACCCAAAGTAAGTATTAAGTACGAAATAAAGCAATGTTTATAGCATGGCACACATTGCCATGTCCCACAACGACTGCGCCTCCCTGTGCAAGCTCCATGAGTACCTAACGACCTGCAAGGCATGTAGCAACGAATCAACAACAAAGTTGAGCGAGTTCACAGTTGGTTGTTTGGTTATCGTATTCGTTTCGTAAATCGTATGTTCGCTTTGTAAACCATGTATCGTATTAATTCGTATCGCGGTCTCCCAGACATGTTTGCGAAGATTAGTGGGGGCTTCCCATGTGTTACTAGACCACGCGTATCGACTGCTACGAAAATGTAAGAGGTGCCCTAAGTCAATGTCTATCAGCATTGACCCTTTGCCCATAGTCCATTAGTACACGCCCGTCCGACTGGCACGGTGTGAGGTTCGTTAAACCTAATAGCGCTATTAACTAATGACCCGCTCGCCATAGGCCTCGGCGATTAAGTCGATAAATGAGGGACTTAAAGTGATAGAGTTGATGGTCTTATGATCGTGTACGTAGGTTTTACGTGCGTGCCCTTCAATCCGAGGACAGTAGTAAGTATGAGTGTACGTAGGTTTTACGTACGTGCCCTTCAATCCGAGGACAGTAAAAAGTAGTTTAATAGTAATGATAGTACGAGTAGTTATTCAATCCCATTCCCAACCCCTGGGAATCCCATGCCTTGGAAAGAGTGTGAACTCACCTTGGTTTGCTCGGTATGCTAAACTATGTGCTCACAAGTAACCAGTCAAGTCCTATAGTGTGCACGTATACTCAATCAGTTCAAGTTCGTAATGTTTCGCATGAAATCAATATCACAGAGCGTGTTTGGCAGTCAACATCATGCATCACACGACAATTAATCACATTCATACAATTCATGTTTCACATAATGTCTTTTTGCAGTTGTTGGACTCTGTATGCCCAAGACACATATTAAATTGATGTGGCTAGTACGTTATGATCCAAGTCGAGTCATACCCAATAACAAGCTAGACAAACACTTATATTATTTATTTGTGATATGATCAAACAAATAAATATTAACACTTACAATATTTAGAAATTGGTTTTCTAAATAATTACACTTGATAAACTAATAAATTATATGGATAATTTATTTTGAGAGAATATTTTATCTTGTTATTTAATGGGTTAAATAACATGATAAAAGTTGTATAAAGTCTTGTGAACATATGATGTTATATTTTATAAAAGGTATAAAATAAACAAGACTTAAATTTTATAAAAGAATTGAATTTTTTTTATAAAAATAAGCTAGGCCGCCCCCCCTTCCCAAGACAAAATGGCCAATCAACTTACATGCACATCTTACATGTTAGATGGCATTTGATTGGGTATTCTTCCCTAGACATTTTAAGCCAATTAGTTTACATGGAATTGCATGGCTCTTGATTGGGGAAGACTTTTGGTCCAATGCATGCACATGCATTTTGCATGTGTAGGAAGGTTATGATTGGCTTATATGGGTGGCATCCTCTCTCATACTTTCATATATACATTTTGTATGAAAAATGCAAGAAGGACTTAGAGAAGCTCTCTAATTTTCGGTCATATCATGGCTGATTTAGAAGGGTCTTAAGTTCAATTTTCAAGTGCAAAAACTCAATAAGATACTCTCTAATTTTTGGCCAAGGGGTTGGTTCCAAGAGGGGATCTTTCAAGTGAGTTGCAAGTGTTCAAATCCTAGCTAAAACTAAGGTGTTTGTTGGAAGGCTTTGGGTATACAAGCTTGAGGTCTTCTAAACTTGAAGGCAACCGTTCAAGAAGCATCATCATCTTCATGTCCTTTACTCCTTGGAAGGTAGTATTCTAAACACTCTATGGTTGTGTTTTATTTTGATAGCATGCACGTTCATATATGGATCCGGGATTGGGTTTTACATATAAAATGGGTTTTATATCTTGTAAGTAACATGTTTTTAAATAATTATTTCCGCTGCGTTTTTATTTTATAAGGATAAAATACTTTGATAAACATGTGAAAAACCCAACAGTGGTATCAGAGCTAGGTTATATGAATGCATGCTTCATAGGATATGAAATTTTCGGGTTTGGTTAAAACCCTATGGCCGAAATTTTATATATGGTTATCCTTTTGTTTTTCAAGATTATTTTAAAACATGCATAAAAGTATCTTGAAAAATTATGTCATTTGGATGATTTGGTTGTTTGGACAAAAACCCACTTTTTCGGTTTTTTCATTCTTGACCGAAAAGTAGGTTGTAAAAAGGAAACCATTTTTGATTCTTGAATTTTATATATTTGGATATATATATTTTGGTGTTCATAACCTAGCCATGACCTTGTGTGAATATGTTGAATATTTGTGTTTGTGATTTATATTTGATTATTTCAATGGGTTGTAATAATTAATTATCTTTGTTTTTCCATTTGTGAAATATGTAATTTATTTATTTTCATTTGGTATGTAAGTAAATAGATTAGGTTCATTTTATTTTACTAGAAAAATGTATTAGGATATTTTTTGTAAAAGAAGATGCACACAAAAATACGATTTTGGTTTTGGCTAATTTCGGGCCAAAAGGACTTCATAGTTCTTAACGGGATTTTAGCCCGATAACCAAAACACATTTTTGAAGTCCAAAGGAGTTTGGAGCTGAATTAAAGGACATTTTGGAAGCTCAAAGAAAGTAAAAAAATCACAACACAAGAAGAAGACTTGAAGCATTTGGATGCGGGATCAAGTGGGAGTTCAACGACACATTATTTGTGTCAATATTCACCCTTTAGGAAGGACCTTTTGGCACACTTGTTTCGGCTAACAAGTGTGGTCAAAATAGTTGGCTATGGTTATGCACCTATTGATATATGTGTTGTGCTTGTGTGGTTGCTTATTTATATTGTTTTGATGATATTTGGATATGCATGCTTAACAAACTAATAATCAACAACAAGCTTAAAATTGGTTCTTTACAAAATCATTAAAATGGTTAATAAAGGGTTTTATTAAAAATTGATGATTTTATAATAAAATGGGTTTTATTAAAAAGAACCTTGAAAATTATTTTCACAAAAGTACCAAGGATTTGAATGCATGCAAATGTATGGTACGTAAAGTTTACTAAAACTAGAATTTCGAAAACTCAAAAATCCCTTTTATAAAACAAGTCAAACAACATCCTTTTATACAACACTCGAATCACTTGGGAACTCTTTTGTGGGATAAAGGTCACCTAACCACATTTGAGGAAACTTGTATATTCGAGGTGGGTTTACCATGTTTGTGGGATAAAGGTCACCTAACCACTTATGTGTATAAACTCACACGTGTGTGTAAGTTGGACGACTTGATTTGGAAACCATGAACTTAGGGTCACCGAAGCATGGGGAACAAAAGGTGTTGATGGGATTAAACATGCCAACTAAACATAAAGATGTTTAACCGATCCCATATGGCTAGAAGTTGCAAAGAGTTGCAATTGTCAAACGTTGACTACCTTGTTAATTTAAATAGAGGGATAAAGGTCACCTAACCAATATTTAAATGTAACGTTGGATTCTAGATTTTAATTATTAATTCTCTATGAGACATAAAAGGGTATTAATGATTAAAATATAATAATATCGAAAATACTAAAATTGAACGTTGTAAAATTTTGTAGATGGCCGCTAACAATATTACCTAAACCGTCCGTAACCTATCATTGAAAACGATTCTAATTCTGATTAACCTCTTATGGAAGATAAGAATGCCTATAACGATTGGATTAAGTATATCGAGGATACTACGCAAGCCTCTTGCCTCATGTTAGGAATTATGATTCCCGAGATTCAAAAGGTTTTGAACATCATGAGCATACGACATGATTACCAAATTGTAGGAAATGTTACCAAGGGTAAAACGCTTCGAAACGGTTCGAGCGCTTCATGCATGTCGAATGGAGGAAACCCAATCGGACTCATCTTATGTCTTTAAGATGAAAAGCCACATTGATCACCTAGAAAGGCTCAATATGGATAAAAGGGTTTTATCCATTCTAACGATCAATGAGGATGGGAACTAGAAAGGGCATCACCCCGACACCAAAACCAATGTTGAAAATGGAAACGGGTAATTCAAAGGGAAATAATTAGAAAGACTAAAGCGAAACCACTGAAACCAAAAGAGAAGAAAGGCAAAGGTTGCCAAGAACAATCCATGCTTTAAGTGTGGAGAGATAGGGCATCTAAATAGGAATTGTCCAACCTATCTCAAAGAGTTGAAAAACAAGAGGTATGCTAGGCAAACCTCAGGTACAATCTTAATGATACATATTGACCTCAATGTTATTTCTTCTAACACATGGGTATTAGATACCGGATGTGGAACTCATGTTTGCAATTCGTTGCAAAAGGTTCAAAAGAAATAAACATTACAAGAAAGGAGACTATGTTTTGAAACTTCCAAATGGTTTGGAAATTGTTTTAAAATATCTTGAATGCTCCTAGTTTGACTAGGAACATTATTCAAGTTTCCCTTATAAGACAATATGGTTTTGACTTAAAGTTTGCAAACATTGACGTTTATATCGATGAATGACATGTTTTACTTTAAACCTATGCCTTCAAATGGTATTTATGAATTGGTTCATAATAATACATCATTTTATAGTTTAATGTACCAATCAATCACCAAGAAACTCAAAATGGATTTGAGTAAGACCTATCCTTGGCATTATCGCCTTGGTCATATAAACAGATGTCGCATGTAAACACTTTGAAAGAATTGTCTTTTGGAAACAAATGAAATTGGTTCATTTGATACATGCGAATCTTATTTACAAGGTAAAATGACCAAGTAATCCCTTAGTAGGAAAGGGCAAAAGATTTATTAGGTATCATACATTCTGATGTATGTGATCCTTTTAAGCCAATAACTAGGTATGGTGAAAGATACTTCATTAAGTTTACCAACAACTATAGTAGTTGTGGTTATGTGTACTTGACACAAAGAAGAAGTTTTGAAACGTTCAGAATCTTCAAAAGGTGAAGTACTAAATCAACTCAATTAAAGTTCTTCGTTTTGATAGAGGAGGAATCGAACTCTATTTGGATATGGTTCGATCTATGATAGCTAGGAGCACTTTATCTCTATCATTTTGGGGTTACGCTTTGTTCTCCACGGCCCGTATGGCCCCAACCAAGAAAGTGGATACGACATCTTTTGAAATATAGCATGGAAGGGTTCCATCATTATCATATTTAAAAGTATGGGGTTGTGAAGCTTATGTTAAGCAATACACCCCAAACAAATTGGGAGTACGATCCACTAAGTGTATCTTTGTAGGATATCCTAAAGATGGTATAGGATATTATTTCTACGATCCAACAGAGCAAAAGGTGTGACAACCCTCACTAAACCAGGTATCCGTACGACTTAATTAATAATTAATTACTGCTTAATTACTGTGCTTGTTTGAAATTACTGATGAACTGCTACTTGATTTCTGATACATGCATATACCTGCATCATACATTACTTACCGTCACTACATTATTTACATGCTGAACCTTAGTGACAAACATGATGCACAAAAATCACAGTAGCACTATAACGGATAACCTATTGAACATGCTGATAAGCCAGCATCAGGCAGACACTGCCTCTTAGGCCTGTATGAGCCAGAAATATTTTACTACACTAGTGGTGAGTGTAGGGATACAAGGGTTGTAGAACTGCGTCTCTAGGAATAAGTTACAATGACTGGATGTGCCTAAAACGTGCTCTAAGCACAAAATTCAGCACTTTACATAATAATTCAGCTTTTAGCTAACTAATAAAGTGCCAAAACATGAGAAAAATATTACTAGACACTTTCCAAAGTGTCAGAAATGAGTTGTGTCACTAAAAAGGGTAATAACGACACTTTAAAGCTTTGTTAAGCACTTTAACGGATTACTATCCAACCGAACAACCGGACTATACCCGGAACAAGAAAATATTGTTATTTTCATTATTTATCTTTTTCTGAGCCAGTTAGGGTCCCTGAATACCCTAACACCCATTGTAACGCACTACACACTACTAACCGGGTTAACATACACTTAACCTAACTAATATACCTAACTACTAGTTGGAATCGAACTAGACCCCCCCCCCCCCCTCTTTACAACCGTCCCCATGAAGGGGGACACCCTTGTCCTTGTGGTGATTATTTTAATCTTCCTTGCTTAGTATCTAGAAGGCATATGATCCCTTGGTTAATACTCAAGTTAATTGCCTATAAGATCTACACTAAACACACATGATCATTCACACATCACAACTCAACACAAACAACTCTCTCTCTCTCTAAAGAAGCTACGGCCGAACACCCCCTTGTGCATCCATCATTTTCGAGTTTTGATCTTGCCTTTCCAAGTCCATACAAGTGTTAAGGATCGCGTATAAGGAACCTTGGTGCAAACGGAAGGCGAAGGACCTCACTCTCTTGCTTTTATCCACCCTATTTGTGCTTAGATTCTTCCTGTAACATCTGTGCTTGTAATCATTATGAACAGTTCTATTATCAATAAAACAATTTTATTTGATCCCAATGTTTGTTTGGTTGTGTTTTACATTTTTCATGTTTTGACTTTTATTCAATTTCAAACTCTATATCGCTTTCTGGAGAGTTATACGCAAACTGGTGCGTAAACGTAACCAGTTTAATGCGACAAATACTCCGGAACATCATCATATACTTAACATACCTTAAATAACCTTTACATAACTTAGAAATAAGTTTTGAAGGCTTTGGTATGGCAAAAACAAGTTAATTCGCTTACAGGGACTAAACTTGACAAACTACGAAAGTATGCCAATTTGAACTGTAACAGACATTCCGGAACATGACCATAAGTTAAACACACCTTAAATATCCTTTACATAGCTTAGAAATAGGCTTTGAGGTGTTCGGTGTGCTAAAATAAACTTTTGGGTCATTCAGGGACTAAAAGTGTCAAAAAAATGCACAAGTTTGCATTTTCGCGCATAACTTACAGTCTGAATACATCCGGACATCCAAAAATTTATGTAAGCACTAAAATATTTTAGTTTAGTGTTTGGCATGAGAAAAATCCATTCGTCACGCAATTTGGATCGTTTTTCACGCTTATGCGCATTCCGTCGTAATTAACCGAACAACGCGATTGTACGGCTAAACGAACCGACATCCGGCATATTTTTGAGCATGTTTCATGTTCCCTATACTTTAACATCCTTGTGAAGCTTAAAAATGGGCTTGACGGGTGTTAGAAGTGCCAAAACACGACGATACGCGCTCAGGAACCAAAACTGCAAAACTGCAAAAAAAAAATAAAAATAAATAAATAAATAAATAAATGCAGCAAAAAGCCATTTTAAACATAAGTTAGCAGCCCCTAACACTTCCCAAAGGTCAAGTGCCACATGTTAATCTCCTATGGTGGCCAAAATTAGTTACCACAACATTTTGACAAGTGTACGGCCTAGATCGTGCCCCCTTTTCCAAGAAACGATCCTAACGGTTGTGGGTTTACTATAAATACCCAACCCATTTTCACTCATTCCTCACTAGAATCTGATCTAAAAGACTCTAAGTTGAAACCATTGTTTCATACCTGAGTTATTTGGATCTAGATTAGCATTCGGGGACCTTTCGTAAGTATTCTTTCGTTCTTTTATCGCTTTCGAGTCCGAAAGTCAAACTTTGTTTGACTTTCTGCATTGACCAGTTTATGGTCGATGCGAAGTTCGTTTGAACTTCATAACGTGAGCGTGATCACGATGGTTATAGTCCCTAGTGACTATAACTACTGATTACCACGTTATCTAGGCTCAGTGACGAGTCGTAGTTTCGGTCAGAATACGTATTCTTGCGTATTTTGTAACCAAACTACTTATGGGTAACAAAACCGTTTGTTTTGATACCAAACCTGTTTTCTAAACTTAGTTAAGCATGTTTTAACATGCTTAGCTCGTCACTTTTAGTTGTGCTTGTATAGGGTCGTAAGGTAAGCGATCTAAACAATCGCTTATACTTTCGAACCCGACCCATTTGGTCGATCATTAGGATCCGACCAAATACATTAGGTGACCATAGTATATAGGGAATAACCCTCTGAGGTTATACCTTATGGTCGCTACGTTTAAGTAGTTGTATGATAGGTAATTTATATGCCTTAGGTAAATTACCAAAATACCCCTTTATGCCAAAATTCATTTTTAAACATATGTAACATAACTTTTGACATCTAAACTGATTTGACAACCATATTAGACATGTTAAGGCATATATTACTTGTCATAGGACTAGTTAGGCGGTCCGAACGCGTTTCACGCGAACGACGCGTTAAAGTAGCATAAGCTACCTAAACGGGTCGTAATGGGTCACAAGCACTTAGGATAGGTTTCATTTAGTATGTAGGCTTTGTTAAACCATACTACATGAGTTCCCATACTCATTTGGTTTACGAACCCTCATTCTATCCGATCTTCCGATTTAGGTCCGGTTTATTAATGTAGTTACCTATATTAGGTGCCGTTTGATATTCCGAGATCTCTAGCATTGCTTGGTGGTTATCTTATGACTTCTGAGCAATCTCAAGTGAGTACATAGACCCCTCTTTTACTGTTTTCCAAACATTTTGGGGTGAAACACATGTGCCTACTTGTTACTTTCATGCTTTCCTGTTTTCACATCATATACCTGCTATGTTTGTTAGTACATTATAGTACATGATTTCATTACGTTTCATGCTATGTATGTCCATTGTGTGCATATTTAGTACATTGTTTTACATTACATTTCTGCTATGTATGTTAACTGATAGCATGCTAGCACATTGATTTACATGACTTTTCTGCTTTGTATGTTAACTTAGCATACTTAGTACATTGTTTTTATATAACATGTTCACTTTTGCTATGACATTTGGTTTGCACAAACGAGACTATTATACGTTCATTAACATTAGCTACGCCGCTCGGTAGTAAGTACTGGTACCATAGGACCTGACAAATCCCATTCCTGACATCCCGGGTTTGTTTGGATGTAAGGAATGACTGAATCCGAATACAATTCTTTTGATAACCTTGACTGAAAGGGTTATCCGACTGTCTCAAGGCTTGAATGTATGCGTTAACTTACCACATAAATGTTTGTATCAATGTAACATGTATTACTTTGCGAAACATAACTTTTTGATACATTCAAAATACTTTGTTTTGTACATTTCTACATTTGGACTATTTGACAATACTTTACTTACAAGACATAACATTTGTTACACATTACTTGACTACTTTTGGACTATCAACATTTGACATGGTTTATACAAGGACTTTTGACAATTGGTTTAAACATAGACATTATACATTGTTGGTTGGTTAAGTGACTTAAGTAACGAAATGTGAGTAATATGATACAAGCATGGTGGATACGCCGCTGGTACTTCCTATATATAAGTGTTTGTATTATATTACATATCATAGCGTTATTTAAATCATTGATTTTGGACTTATACATTTTATACAAGTAACATGTTTTCACAAGACTTTGTTTTACAATACGGTTTATTTTATACAACTCATTTTACATGGTTATTCATTTAACCATACCTTATTCTTTTACTTATACATATCATCTAAACTTATTGTTTTTCAAGCGATTTACAAAACAAAATCAAATTACAAGGTTCATGACTAAACATTTCTTAAACTTAAGTCATGAATCCTATTTTCACAAAACCTATGTATCTCACAGGCATTTTTATGCTGACGTACATATTTTCACATGTGTTTTCAGGAGCTTTTCCGTAGGATGGCGATCATGACACTAGGGCGGACCTGTGCCTTAGAGATTTAAAACGGAGATAGACCATGTTTAATTATGTTAAAAACTCTTTGATTCCTGTTTAAAACAATGAAACTCTTGTGTTTATAAATAAAATACAACTTTGAATGCCATGGTTATGAAACAATTAATTCTGTTACAACACTCCCCGACGTTTTCCGCCACGTCTTGTATGTTATACGTGGTCGGGGTGTGACAGAAGAGTTGGTATCAGAGCCAATGGTTATAGGGAATTAGGTTATTAGTAATGCTTTGACCTAGACTATAACCTTTCTAGGACCCTAACACAAGTTGTCTTGTGTTTAGATTTTAAAACATGTACATCACCTATCCTTAGGTGATTATCAAAACAAGAAACCAAATTTTTCGAAACAATTTTTGAAAAACAATCATCTGTTTTTGGATGATTTATTACAAGGTTTTGAACCTTCTTTTGTAAGGTTTTGAACCCTTCCAGTTTGACTAAATTTTTGGCCTTGTGCCTTCAAATTTTCAAAATCTCGTCAACGTTTTGGGTTTTAAATAATGTGAACACGTGCAAACTGGAAGAGTGAATGCCTGTATTCTGGGTTTTCTGTCTAGGCAAGCACTTCGTATACATCTCATCAGACGCGAGACCAGTTGTTCTTACCTGGGAATTCTTGGGATGAGTGTTCACTTATAGGCGAGCATGTCTTCATGATACATTATTTTCGATCCATTTACTTTGATTAGTCACTATGCGTCGTTTGTTTGCTTGGTAATGCGGACAAATGACCACCATCTTTGCGTTTGTTAATTTTGTTTCATCTCATTCTTTTCATCCAATCCTCTCACTCGTTTCCTTTCATGTTTTTCCTCTTTTAGAATGCCTCCTCGACGCGAACACCAGGTAGCAACTGCCGAACTAGCAGAAATCATTTCGGAGCAGATGGCTGCTCAGTTCCCAAATCTCTTTGCTCAATGGCACGCAGCCAACAACAACAACAATGCTCCATGCAAATACAAGGACTTTAGCTCGGCTAAACCACTCAAGTTTAGTGGTTCTGAAGGAGCGACTGGGCTTCTTCAATGGTTTGAGAGCATTGAGAATACTTTCCGCCACGTGCAGTGTCCGGATAATCGCAAGGTCGAGTTTTCTTCGAGCGTATTTCAGAAGAGGGCTCTCACATGGTGGAACGGGGTTATGAGAGACCGGGGTGCAGAAGTTGCTCTAGCGCAGACATGGGCTCAACTCAGGGCCCTTATGATGAGGGAATTCTGTCCTCGCCATGAACAGCGAGCGTTGGAGAAAGAGTTTGATAATTTGAAACAAGATAGTGGTGAGCACAGGGCATATACTGACAGGTTTAAGGAGTTGAGTCTGCTTTGCCCAACTATGGTTACCCCACTCGACAAGGCTATCGAAAGGTACATCGACGGCTTACCTGACTCAGTACAAGACATCCTTACTGGGAGTAACCCTACCACACTCCGTCAGGCGATCGAGTTAGCAGCGACATTGACTGAGTTGCAGGTTCGAAAGGGAAAGCTGCATAAAAAGGGTGACAAGGGTAAGAAGCAGGTGTCTGATAAGGAAGATAGCAAGAAAAGTCAAAACAAGAAGGGAAAGAATTCTGGAGGGTCTAGGAAGCGGAAGGCTTCCCAAAACTATGATGTTACTGCACAGGCTCAAGCAGCACCAAATCAGCCTGCACAACCACTAACCAAGAAGCCTTATCTTGGCAATGCACCCTTGTGCAACAGGTGTAACGGCCATCATCAACCACACCTCCAGTGTCGTCAGTGCACCAACTGCGGAAGGCCTGGTCATCTTGCTGTCGCCTGCCGCATTCCTGTTAACCAGAACCAGGCAGTTCAGAACCAAGCCCAACAAGTTGCTCAGCCTCTTGCTCAGCAACAAGGTCAAGCTGCACGACCTCATTTTCCTCCTGGTTCGTGCTACAATTGTGGGGATCTGACCCACTACAGGAACCGGTGCCCAAGGCTAGCCAACCAGAATCAGAATGCGAACCCGAATCAGGCTCAGGCTCGAGGTCGAGCTTTTAACTTGAATGCCCAAGAGGCGCAGGCAGACGATAATGTGGTGAACGGTACGTTCTTTATTAATAATCAGCCTGCATCTGTTCTTTTTTATTCGGGTGCCGACAAGAGTTTTGTGTCATTGTCTTTTGAGCCATTACTTCGCGTGTCTAGAACAAAACTAGGTAAACCTTTGACAGTAGAAGTTGCTAGTGGTGAACCCATTGTTCTTGATTCTATTCTTCACAACTGCCAGTTGAACCTTAACGATCATCTTTTTCCTATTAACCTCACGCCTATGCAACTTGGAAGCTTCGACGTCATTGTGGGTATGGATTGGTTATCCAAGTATCACGCTGAGATAGTTTGTTCTGAGAAGATTGTTCGTGTGCCGCTTTCGACAGGCGAGATCCTACAGGTTCAAGGTGAGAAACCTGCCGGTGGTCTCAAACTCATGTCTTGTTTTAAAGCTCGGAAGTATCTGCGGAAGAACTATGTGGCTTTCTTAGCACATGTTACAACAGATAAAGGCAAGGGTAAGTCTATTTCAGATATTCCTGTCGTTCGGGATTATTCTGAAGTTTTCCCTGAAGAGTTACCTGGTCTACCCCCAGCACGCCAAGTCGAGTTCCGCATTGATCTCGTACCTGGTGCAAATCCCATTGCCAGAGCTCCATATCGTCTTGCACCGTCTGAGATGCAAGAGTTGTCTAAGCAGCTTCAGGAGCTTTCTGACAAAGGCTTTATCCGTCCCAGCTTTTCACCTTGGGGTGCTCCCGTTCTTTTTGTCAAGAAGAAGGATGGATCCTTTAGGATGTGTATCGATTATCGTGAGCTTAACAAGCTTACCATCAAGAATCGATGTCCCCTACCTCGCATCGATGATCTCTTTGATCAATTACAGGGCGCTTCTTATTTTTCGAAGATTGATCTACGTTCCGGATATCATCAACTTCGTGTGCATGAAGAAGATATTCCCAAGACGGCGTTTCGCACTCGGTATGGGCATTACGAGTTCACAGTCATGCCATTCGGTTTGACTAATGCTCCTGCTGTTTTCATGGACTTAATGAATAGGGTCTGCAAACCTTATTTGGATCAGTTCGTCATTGTTTTTATTGACGATATCTTGATTTATTCTAAGACGCGAGCTGATCACGAGCAACATCTTCGTCTTACTTTGGAACTCCTAAAGAAAGAGCAACTTTTCGCCAAATTCTCCAAGTGTGAATTCTGGCTTAAAGAAGTTCAATTTTTAGGACACATCATCAACGAACAAGGTATTCATGTAGATCCCTCTAAGATCAGTGCGATCAAGGATTGGGATACGCCTACTACTCCTACTGAAGTTCGTTCTTTTCTTGGTCTAGCGGGTTATTATCGCCGCTTCATTGAGAACTTCTCAAAGATTGCAGTTCCTCTAACTGCTCTAACTCAGAAGAACAAGCCATTTGAGTGGGGATTCAAACAAGAGGAAGCTTTTCAAAACTTGAAGCAGAAGTTTTGCGACGCGCCTGTTCTAACTTTGCCTGAGGGCAATGATGATTTCGTCGTTTATTGCGATGCATCTAAACTGGGTCTTGGCTGTGTTCTTATGCAAAGGAACAAAGTCATAGCATATGCATCAAGGCAGTTGAAGATACATGAGAAGAACTACACCACTCATGATCTTGAGTTGGGTGCAGTTGTTTTCGCTCTAAAGATCTGGAGACACTATTTGTACGGTACAAAATGTGTGGTTTTCATGGACCACAAAAGTCTTCAGCATATCTTCAACCAGAAAGAACTCAACATGAGGCAACGACGTTGGGTTGAGCTTTTAAACGACTATGACTGCGAAATTCGCTACCATCCTGGTAAGGCGAATGTCGTAGCTGATGCATTGAGTCGTATGGAACGTACTAAGCTTCATTGTGTACGTGTTCAATCTGTTATTCAAGCTTAATCCGATATCCAAGCACGCATTTCTCAGGCTCAACAATCTTGTGTTTCACAAGGTTTAATGGATAAGGAATTTCCCTATCACATAACGCCTGCTTTGGAACTAAAGGACAATGGATCGTATTACTTCATGGACCGTTTGTGGGTCCCAAGCCAGGATGATCTTCGTACCTTGCTTATGGATGAAGCCCATAAGTCGCGTTATTCTATTCATCCGGGCTCAGATAAGATGTATAAGGATCTTCGTATTCATTATTGGTGGCCTGGTATGAAGAAAGACATTGCCTTATACGTATCAAAATGCCTTACTTGTCTTAAGGTTAAGGCTGAACATCAGCGTCCTTCTGGTTTATTGGAGCAACCAGAGATCCCAGTTTGGAAATGGGAAAACATTACTATGGATCTTGTTACTAAACTTCCGCGCACAAAGAAAGGTCATGATGCCATCTGGGTAGTTGTTGATCGTCTTACTAAGTCAGCGCATTTCTTGCCAATCCGTGAGGATTTTCCTGCTGACAGACTTGCTCAAATCTATGTGGGTGAAATTGTAGCTCGACATGGTGTTCCTTTGAATATCATTTCTGACAGAGATGCTCGTTTCACTTCTCATTTTTGGAGAACCATGCAATCTGCTATGGGGACCCAACTTAATCTGAGCACAGCTTATCATCCGCAAACGGATGGTCAATCTGAAAGAACAATCCAGACTCTGGAGGATATGCTAAGAGCTTGTGTGATCGATTTTGGTGGTAGTTGGGATTCACATCTTAAGTTGATTGAATTCTCCTACAACAACAGTTATCACACCAGCATCAAAATGGCTCCTTTCGAGGCTCTCTATGGTCGAAAATGTCGTTCACCAGTCTGCTGGAATGAGATCGGCGAGGCTCAACTTACTGGACCTGCCCTCATTTTAGAGACAACTGACAAGATCAAGAAAGTGCGTGATAACCTTCAGACAGCTAGAAGCCGTCAGAAGAGTTACGCAGACCCAAAACGCAAGGCCTTGGAATTTCAAGTCGGTGATCGAGTATTACTTAAGGTCTCACCTTGGAAAGGTGTGATCAGATTTGGAAAGAAAGGAAAACTTGCACCTAGATACGTTGGACCATTCAAGATCGTCGAAAGAATCGGAAAGGTAGCCTACAGACTTGAGTTACCTCCTGAACTTGGAAATGTTCATCCAACTTTTCACGTATCCAATCTCAAGAGGTTAGCTGATGAGAACCTCCACATACCACTTGACGAAATTCGTGTTGGTAAAACACTGAAATTTGTTGAGAAGCCAGTGGAAATCATGGAACGTGAAGTCAAGTGGCTCAAACGTAAGCGCATTCCTTTGGTCAAAGTTCGTTGGGAAGCTAAACGTGGACCCGAGTTTACTTGGGAACGCGAAGATCAAATGAAGGCGAAATATCCGCATCTTTTTCCACGAGTTTCCTCTAAATAAATTTCGGGACGAAATTTCCACAAGTAGGGGAGACTGTAACATCTGTGCTTGTAATCATTATGAACAGTTCTATTATCAATAAAACAATCTTATTTGATCCCAATGTTTGTTTGGTTGTGTTTTACATTTTTCATGTTTTGACTTTTATTCAATTTCAAACTCTATATCGCTTTCTGGAGAGTTATACGCAAACTGGTGCGTAAACGTAACCAGTTTAACACGACAAATACTCCGGAACATCATCATATACTTAACATACCTTAAATAACCTTTACATAACTTAGAAATAAGTTTTGAAGTATGGCAAAAACAAGTTAATTCGCTTACAGGGACTAAACTTGACAAACTACAAAAGTATGCCAATTTGAACTGTAACAGACATTCCGGAACATGACCATAAGTTAAACACACCTTAAATATCCTTTACATAGCTTAGAAATAGGCTTTGAGGTGTTCGGTGTGCTAAAATAAACTTTTGGGTCATTCAGGGACTAAAAGTGTCAAAAAATGCACAAGTTTGCATTTTCGCGCATAACTTACGGTCTGAATACATCCGGACATCCAAAAATTTATGTAAGCACTAAAATATTTTAGTTTAGTGTTTGGCATGAGAAAAATCCATTCGTCACGCAATTTGGATCGTTTTTCACGCTTATGCGCATTCCGTCGTAATTAACCGAACAACGCGATTGTACGGCTAAACGAACCGACATCCGGCATATTTTTGAGCATGTTTCATGTTCCCTGTACTTTAACATCCTTGTGAAGCTTAAAAATGGGCTTGACGGGTGTTAGAAGTGCCAAAACACGACGATACGCGCTCAGGAACCAAAACTGCAAAACTGCAAAAAAAAAATAAAAAAATAAATAAATAAATGCAGCAAAAAGCCATTTTAAACATAAGTTAGCAGCCCCTAACACTTCCCAAAGGTCAAGTGCCACATGTTAATCTCCTATGGTGGCCAAAATTAGTTACCACAACATTTTGACAAGTGTACGGCCTAGATCGTGCCCCCTTTTCCAAGAAACGATCCTAACGGTTGTGGGTTTACTATAAATACCCAACCCATTTTCACTCATTCCTCACTAGAATCTGATCTAAAAGACTCTAAGTTGAAACCATTGTTTCATACCTGAGTTATTTGGATCTAGATTAGCATTCGGGGACCTTTCGTAAGTATTCTTTCGTTCTTTTATCGCTTTCGAGTCCGAAAGTCAAACTTTGTTTGACTTTCTGCATTGACCAGTTTATGGTCGATGCGAAGTTCGTTTGAACTTCATAACGTGAGCGTGATCACGATGGTTATAGTCCCTAGTGACTATAACTACTGATTACCACGTTATCTAGGCTCAGTGACGAGTCGTAGTTTCGGTCAGAATACGTATTCTTGCGTATTTTGTAACCAAACTACTTATGGGTATCAAAACCGTTTGTTTTGATACCAAACCTGTTTTCTAAACTTAGTTAAGCATGTTTTAACATGCTTAGCTCGTCACTTTTAGTTGTGCTTGTATAGGGTCGTAAGGTAAGCGATCTAAACAATCGCTTATACTTTCGAACCCGACCCATTTGGTCGATCATTAGGATCCGACCAAATACATTAGGTGACCATAGTATATAGGGAATAACCCTCTAAGGTTATACCTTATGGTCGCTACGTTTAAGTAGTTGTATGATAGGTAATTTATATGCCTTAGGTAAATTACCAAAATACCCCTTTATGCCAAAATTCATTTTTAAACATATGTAACATAACTTTTGACATCTAAACTGATTTGACAACCATATTAGACATGTTAAGGCATATATTACTTGTCATAGGACTAGTTAGGCGGTCCGAACGCGTTTCACGCGAACGACGCGTTAAAGTAGCATAAGCTACCTAAACGGGTCGTAATGGGTCACAAGCACTTAGGATAGGTTTCATTTAGTATGTAGGCTTTGTTAAACCATACTACATGAGTTCCCATACTCATTTGGTTTACGAACCCTCATTCTATCCGATCTTCCGATTTAGGTCCGGTTTATTAATGTAGTTACCTATATTAGGTGCCGTTTGATATTCCGAGATCTCTAGCATTGCTTGGTGGTTATCTATTGACTTCTGAGCAATCTCAAGTGAGTACATAGACCCCTCTTTTACTGTTTTCCAAACATTTTGGGGTGAAACACATGTGCCTACTTGTTACTTTCATGCTTTCCTGTTTTCACATCATATACCTGCTATGTTTGTTAGTACATTATAGTACATGATTTCATTACGTTTCATGCTATGTATGTCCATTGTGTGCATATTTAGTACATTGTTTTACATTACATTTCTGCTATGTATGTTAACTGATAGCATGCTAGCACATTGATTTACATGACTTTTCTGCTTTGTATGTTAACTTAGCATACTTAGTACATTGTTTTTATATAACATGTTCACTTTTGCTATGACATTTGGTTTGCACAAACGAGACTATTATACGTTCATTAACATTAGCTACGCCGCTCGGTAGTAAGTACTGGTACCATAGGACCTGACAAATCCCATTCCTGACATCCCGGGTTTGTTTGGATGTAAGGAATGACTGAATCCGAATACAATTCTTTTGATAACCTTGACTGAAAGGGTTATCCGACTGTCTCAAGGCTTGAATGTATGCGTTAACTTACCACATAAATGTTTGTATCAATGTAACATGTATTACTTTGCGAAACATAACTTTTTGATACATTCAAAATACTTTGTTTTGTACATTTCTACATTTGGACTATTTGACAATACTTTACTTACAAGACATAACATTTGTTACACATTACTTGACTACTTTTGGACTATCAACATTTGACATGGTTTATACAAGGACTTTTGACAATTGGTTTAAACATAGACATTATACATTGTTGGTTGGTTAAGTGACTTAAGTAACGAAATGTGAGTAATATGATACAAGCATGGTGGATACGCCGCTGGTACTTCCTATATATAAGTGTTTGTATTATATTACATATCATAGCGTTATTTAAATCATTGATTTTGGACTTATACATTTTATACAAGTAACATGTTTTCACAAGACTTTGTTTTACAATACGGTTTATTTTATACAACTCATTTTACATGGTTATTCATTTAACCATACCTTATTCTTTTACTTATACATATCATCTAAACTTATTGTTTTTCAAGCGATTTACAAAACAAAATCAAATTACAAGGTTCATGACTAAACATTTCTTAAACTTAAGTCATGAATCCTATTTTCACAAAACCTATGTATCTCACAGGCATTTTTATGCTGACGTACCTATTTTCACATGTGTTTTCAGGAGCTTTTCCGTAGGATGACGATCATGACACTAGGGCGGACCTGTGCCTTAGAGATTTAAAACGAAGATAGACCATGTTTAATTATGTTAAAAACTCTTTGATTCCTGTTTAAAACAATGAAACTCTTGTGTTTATAAATAAAATACAACTTTGAATGCCATGGTTATGAAACAATTAATTCTGTTACAACACTCCCCGACGTTTTCCGCCACGTCTTGTATGTTATACGTGGTCGGGGTGTGACACTTCCCTTGCCTCGAGCTAGTGGTATGTTACTTAAATCACCTACTCGAACTATTTTGAAGTGGTTAATACGATGTGTAACGGTTAAAACTCGAAATCTTACAAGATAATGCTTTAAAGTTTACTAAAAGCACTTAAAAAGATGGTTAAAAGCTTATAAGTTGTGTAAATGTTGTAGTAATGAAGTTGTGTGGTTATTTAGACCCGATCTATGTTGGGGTAGCTCGGATCATCATTTAACCCGGGTTGGTCATGGTCATGGATCATGACATAAGGTTGTTTTGGAAGTAACAAGGGTTAAAGGATGAAACTCTACCACACACGAATCATGAACTTGTGTAAAAGCGATTTAGCTTGTGAAATAGTGTTTAAAACTAGTAGATCTACATATCTACAAGCGGTGTTTTCAAAGGACCACGTGTCAAGAAAAACCATGTTTTCTAAAGACGGATCTTACACTAACATGAATGATCTTTAGAACACACAAGTGTGTAAACACTTGTGTAACACAAAGTTTCGACAAAATAACTATTTTTGTAAAAGTTGACAAGAAGTTGTAAAGATGGAATTTCTTTAAAAACAAGACTTTTACGAAACCGGATTGATATATACAAAAGATCCACTAAAAGTAATGGGATTTACTTCATATTTTAGATAAACCACAAGTTCGTGAAATTTATGCGATTATATCTATATTTTGACTAGTTTGTGGTTTGAACATTGTTTTGATTGAATGATAAAAATGGTTGGTTTGATTTATAAAAGAAAATGATACGCTTAAAAAGCGTGGCCACCTCCAGTTACAAAGGAAACTCTGGCGAAATTTTTCCAAAAACCTAACACTTAGAAATATTTTCACTATAAGTGTTAGAAATACATTTTGACTTGTTTTCAAATTATAGATTTCGCCACGACTTATTTACAAAATACCGGAGGTGGGATTTCACAAAATAAAACGTGATACATAAATATATTTAGTATATATTTCACAACATCACTTGTATAAGTGTTTATGATTATTTTGTGAACAACATAAATATTATTTTTAGGGTAAAAATAATATTACTAAGTATTATTTTGGGAAAATCACATGTATTAAAATATAATATTTTTGGGAAGAATATTTATATTTTGAAGTTGGAAATAAAATATATTAAGTGAGACTTAACAATATATTTCGAAATTATACGACCACACATGTATTAAATCCCCCATCCTTGGGAAGGAAAACGACTACCAAGTATACAAAAATATAAACACGAAATAGTTGCCTAACTATTTCCCAAAAACTTAAACCTTGAAGCTAAGGCATACTTGGTAGAGACGCACCACTGTGAGTTCATGTCCCCCTTTTCTCTTAACTATTTTCAGTTTTTAACTGCGGGGGTGAAATACATGTTACTTTGATTACAAGTACTTTATACATGGTATGGTTAGCGTAAGGAGGTTTACTACTTAGATCATCTGGGTCCCACGCTATGGCAACCTACGCGAGCTTGTAATGGATGAAGCTCATAAGTCTCGCTACTCAGTACATCCTGGTTCGGATAAGATGTACCACGACCTCAGAACTACATATTGGTGGCCTAGCATGAAGGCCCACATAGCAACTTACGTTAGCAAGTGTTTGACTTGTGCGAGAGTCAAAGCGGAATATCAGAAACCATCAGGCCCACTCCAGCAACCTGAGATACCACAATGGAAATGGGAGCAAATTTCCATGGATTTTGTTACTGGCCTACCTAGATCTCAACGTGGGAATGATACTATTTGGGTGATCGTGGATCGACTCACAAAGTCTGCTCACTTCTTGGCTATCAAGGAAACGGATAAGTTCTCCACTCTAGCAGACGTATACCTTAAAGAAGTTGTCTCGAGGCACGGGGTGCCCACCTCTATTATCTCTGATTGTGACGCACGCTTTACTTCAGAACTGTGGCAAGCAATGCACAAATCTTTTGGCTCTCGTTTAGACATGAGCACAGCTTATCATCCTCAGACAGATGGGCAGTCTGAGCGCACTATTCAAACTCTAGAAGACATGCTTCGGGCGTGCGTAATTGACTTTGGCAAGGGCTGGGAAAAACATCTGCCACTTGTGGAATTTTCGTACAACAACAGTTACCACACCAGCATTAAAGCTGCTCCATTTGAGGCATTATACGGGCGTAAATGCCGATCACCTCTTTGTTGGGCAGAGGTGGGTGACAGTCAGATCACAGGTCCAGAAATGGTAGTTGATACTACTGAAAAGATTGCTCAAATACGACAACGCATGGCGGCAGCTCGTGACCGTCAGAAAGCATACGCCGATAAAGACAGGAAACTGCTCGAGCTCCAGGTTGGGGATCGAGCACTACTCAAAGTTTCACCCTGGAAGGGTGTTGTTCGTTTTGGCAAACGAGGCAAGCTCAATCCACGATACGTTGGACCATTTGAAGTCATAGAGAAGATAGGCAAAGTGGCCTACAGACTGAACTTACCAGCTGAACTCAGTGCAGTTCACAACGTCTTTCACGTGTCGAATCTGAAGAAGTGTCTGTCAGATGAGACCTTCATAGTTCCTTTGAAGGAGCTCACTATCGACGAACGGTTGCATTTCGTCGAAGAACCAGTTGAAATCACGGACCGGGATGTTAAGGTCCTCAAGAACACCAGGATACCTCTTGTTCGAGTTCGTTGGAACTCCCGTCGTGGCCCAGAGTATACCTGGGAACGCGAAGACCAAATGGAACTCAAATATCCCCAGTTGTTCGAAAACAATGCAACTACTACTGAGGCTGAAGCTACTACAAAATTTCGGGAAGAAATTCCAAATCAACGGGGGGATGATGTGACACCCCAGGAGAACCAGTAAACGATAACTTACCTAGCTACCTCAGTAACCGCATGCTAAATTTCGGGACAAAATTTCTTTCAAGTTGGGGATAATGTGACAACTCGAGTTTCCAAGATTTCCATCTTCGCATTTAGTGCACGTTATTTTTTTTTATTGTTTATGTTGTTTGTTACACGACTCGTTGTTTCACAACGCTTACCTTTGTAATACGTTATATCGTATTTCGATTGATATTTTATACTTGGGATCCATAATATATTTTTATATGTGATTGTATGTTAAATAAAGATGAACTCTTACTGACAACAATACCCATGAAATCACCCAAGTGATGAAAACACTTTAGTGTTTTCGTCCAGAATGTTTGGCGAAATCAGAGATGGGCTTGGCCCATGGCCCAGTATTTTGAGATATTTTATATAAGCAGTTTATAAACAAATCTTCTCCGAGACGTTACCCACTTACCAAACCTTATCACTTTGTTCCCTCTCTCTCTACATCTGAAACTCAACAAAAGAGAATTCCTCATTTTGAAGCCAAACCCCTGTTTAATACGGTTAGTGATTTACATGTTAAGATGATATCTTACATTGACTGCTACAGTGAGATATTATAACCTTATGATCTGATTTTGATTGATGATTTAATGTTTAGATCATTGTTTTCTATGAATGGTGATTGATAATCTTCGAGATAAAGTGATCGTAGATAGTTAGTTGATAAATGCACAACTAGATCTCCTGTTAAATGATAAACACTATGATGTTGTTGGATGTTAATTCTGAAAATACAGATGAGTAGATATCTAATCAAATGTTTTATGCTTTTGTTTGGTTGATTGTTTGTACATAAGGGTTGAATCTGATAAGAAATGGGATTAGAATTGCTGGGTTTTATGTTACAGTATGTGTTGTTGATGATGATGAATAGTCACGAAAACACCCCCCCACAAATGAAAGTGGACGAAATCACTTATGTGATTTCGGCCCAAATGTATACGGCCCAAGGATGTTTTCGGCATATAAGGGTTTTCGGCCCAATAAGTGTTTTCGTCCCATAAAAGGGATTTCGGCCATTAGTGATTTCGGCTAAAGTGGCTAAAGGGAATTAGGTTATTAGTAATGCTTTGACCTAGTCTATAACCTTCCTAGGACCCTAACGCGAGTTTACTTGCGTTTAGTCATAAAACAATACCGTCACCTATCTTTAGGTGACAACCACAATGAGAACATAAATTTCGAATCCGCTTTGAAAACTAGTCATCTGTTCTAGGATGATTTATTATAAGGTTTTGAACCTTCAAAGTTTTCAAAATCTCATCAAAGTTTTGGTTTAAATAATGTGAACACGTGCAAACTGGAAGGGTGGGTGCCTGTACCCTGAGTCTTCTGTCTAAGGCTAGAGTGTTCGTACAAATCCGCAGTATCGGACCAGTTACTCTTACCTGGGAACTCTTGGGGTGAGTGTCCACTTATAGGAGAGCATGTCTTCGCGATACATTATGAGGACCTATTTACTTTGATTCAGCTTTTGTGTGTCGTTTGTTTGCTTCGTGGTTCGAACAAATGACCATCACCCATGCCTTTTGGTCGGTAATTGTAACATCCTTACCCAATGCCATTTCATATGTTTTCTCTCTTGTTTCCCCTTTTAGAATGCCTCCACGACGCGAAAATCAGGTACTCAATGAAGAACTGGCAGCTATCATTACGCAGCAGATGTCTTCTACAATCCCAAACATCATTACTCAATGTAACCTAGCCCTCAACAACAATAATGCCCCATGCAACTTCAAGACGTTCAACTCAGCTAAGCCATCAAAGTTTTATGGGTCTCAAGGAGCGACTTCTACAATGGTTCGAGAGTCTAGAGAGCACCTTCAGACATGTTCAGTGTCCAAACGAGCGAAAGGTAGAGTTCGCATCTAGCGTCTTTGAGAAACGAGCTTTGACATGGTGGAATGGTGTGATGAGGGATAGGGATGCCGACATGAATTGGCTCAAACATGGGAAGAGCTTCGATCTCTAATGATGAGGGAATTATGTCCTTGTCATGAGATTAGGGCATTGGAAAGGGAATTCGACGATCTTAAGCAAGATAGCGGTGAGCATCGAGCCTACACTGACCGTTATGAAGAGTTAAGTCTGTTATGCCCGAACATGGTTACGCCTTTGGATAAGGCAATCGAAAAGTACATTGATGCCTCCCTGACTCAGTTCAAGATATTGTTACAGGTAGTAACCCCACTACAGTTAGGCAGGCCATTGAGTATCCGCTACTTTGACTGAATCTCAGATCAGGAAAGGTAAACTTTTTCGAAAGGGTGACAAGAAACCGAGAAACTGATCGAAGAATCAAAACCGAAGGATGAGCAGACTGAATCCTCCAAGAAGTCAAAGAAGCGAAAGGCTTCTCAGAACTTCGCCGTGGTCGCTCACAATGATCAAGCTTGTGACACATGTGTCACTTCAACCATCAAACAAATGCCAAACCAATGAAATATTGTATTTCATACTTGGGATTTGTAAAAATATGTGTATCGTTTGCACATATCAACTCTTGTTCGATTTTAAGCTTTACATCGCTTTCTGGAGGGTTATACGCGCTCTGATGCGTAAATATAACCAGTTTAACCCAACGAACACTCCGGAATAGTGAAATAGGCTTAACATACCTTAAATAACCTTTACATAACTTAGATATAAGTTTTGGAAGGTTTGGCGTGGTGAAATCAAAGTTTATTCGCCTACAGGAACTAAATTTGACAAACTGCGAAAGTATGCCAATTTGAACTGTAACAGACATTCCGGAACATGGCCATAAGTTAAACACACCTTAAATATCCTTTACATAGCTTAGAAATAGGCTTTGAGGGGTTCGGTGTGCTAAAATAAACTTTTGGGTCATTCAGGGACTAAAAGTGTCAAAAAGTGCACAAGTTTGCATTTTCGCGCATAACTTACGTTCTGAATACATCCGGACATCCAAAAATTTATGTAAGCACTATAATATTTTATTTTAGTGTTTGGCATGAGAAAAATCCATTCGTCGCGTCATTTGGATCGTTTTTCGCGCTTATGCGCATTCCGTCGTAATTAACCGAACATCGCAACCGTACGGCTAAACGAACCGACATCCGAGATATTTTCGAGCATGTTTTAAGTTCCCAATACTTTAACTTCATTTTAGAGCTTTGAAATGGGGTTAACGGGCCTTAAACGTGTCGAAAATGGGCTGAATTCATGACAGGGACCAAAAGTGTAAATCTGCCAAACTAAGGCCTAGCGCACCGCTACACTTTTAACGTAACGGTGCGCTAGCCTGGGAGCAGACCAGATTCAGTGCATTTAACAGCAGGTTCCAGCTGTTTCGTTCACAACCACACATTCTCATTCGCTTAGTCAGCTGATAAGGATCACTTTTAGCCACCATGAGTTTCCGACAAGTGTACGCCTTGGATCATGGCACGTTTTACATGAAACGATCCTAACGGTTTGGGTATTCCTATAAATACCCAACCCATTCCATTGCTAAAATCACTAGAATCTTGATTTGAGAAACTCTAAGTTGAAACCTTTGTTTCATACCTGAGATTTTTGGATCAAGATTAGCATTCGGGGACCCTTCGTAAGTATTCTTTCGTTCTTTTTTTGCTTTTCGAGTCTTTTCGAGTCTGAAAGTCAAACTTTGTTTGACTTTCTGCGTTGACCAGTTTATGGTCAATGCGAAGTTCCATTGAACTTCGCAACGTGAGTGTAATCACGTTGGTAATAGTCCCTTAGGACTATGCCTACTGAATACCACGTTGTCTAGGGTCGTAGGGTAAGCGATCTAATAAATCGCTTATACCTTCGAACCTGACCCAGTTTGGTCGATCATTAGGATCCGACCAAATACATTAGGTGACCATAGTATATAGGGAATAACCTTCCGAGGTTATACCTTATGGTCACATCGTTTAAGTAGTTGTATGATAGGTAGTTTATATGCCTTAGGTAAATTACCAGAATACCCTTTTCATGTATAATTGGTAATTAAACATATGTAACCTAAACTTTTGTCACATGACAGATTATGTAACATGTTTAGGCATATAACACTTGTCATAGGACTAGTTAGGCGGTCCGAACGCGTTTCACGCGAACGACGCGTTAAAGTAGCATAAGCTACCTAAACGGGTCGTAATGGGTCGTAATCACTTATGATAGGTTTCATTTAGTATGTAGGCTTTGTTAAACCATATGACACGAGTCTCTATACTCGTTTGGTTTACGAACCCTCATTCTATCCAATCATCCGATTTAGGTCCGGTTTATTAATGTAGCTACCTATATTAGGTGCCGTTTGATATTCCGTGATCTCTAGCCTTGCTTGGTGGTTATCTTAGGACTTCTGAGCAATCTCAAGTGAGTACATAGTTCCCCTATTTTACTGTTTTCCAAACTGTTTTGGGGTGAAGCATGTGTACCTATCTGTTACTTTCATGTTTTCCAAAAGTATAATTGATTATACATGTTATTACTTATCTATTGACAAATTGAATGATTATCTATGATTTAAGCATTGATTTCTCAAAGAACATAAAATAAAATGTTGAATTGTACTTATTTTATGTTCACCAGACCGATTGTTAGTATGATATAGCGCTATAGGATTTGACACCCCATTCCTGTTGTCATGGAATGTCTGAAACCAATTTGTTGCTCCATCCAAATAGGGATTTCCTTTGTGGTATCCATATAGTCTCAAAGGTGTATTTTGATGCACTAGGTCTGAATGAATTCTCAAATCACACTATTAAAGTATAGTTTGATATACTCTCATGTGTGGTATTGTACAAAACCAACAAATATATTTTATCTACAAACCAAAACATATTTTGATATGTTATTTATAAAACCCAAAGCATATTTTGATATGTTATTTATGAAACCAAAACATAGTTTAATATGTTATTTACAAATCCAAAGTATACTTTTAATATGCTACTATAAGGTTATTCGTTTAACCTTACATTTATTTATACAAATCACATTGGTTACACATTACATGACTTACATCTTGACATAAACATTTTGACATATTATTCAATACGTTTGACTATTGATTTAAACATAGACTTTATACATTGGTGGTTTGTTTAAGTGATTTAAGTAACGAGGCGTGTGTAATATGATACAAGCATGGTGGATACGCCGCTGGTACTTCCTATATATAAGTGTTTGTATGGTATTACATATTGTAGCGTTATTTGAATCATTCAATTTGGACTTATACATTTTACACAAGTAACACGATTCTCTTACAAGACTTTGGTTTACAAACAATTTACTTATACAACTCACTTTACTTGGTTATACATTTAACCATACAATTTTCTCTTATTTATACATATCATTTGAATTTATTGTTTTTCAAGCGATTTACAAGACAAAGCAAATTACAAGGATCATGACTGACTTTTGTTAAACAACATTTTCTAAACTTATAAGTCATGAATCCTATATTCACAAAACCTATGTATCTCACAGGCATTTTTATGCTGACGTACCTATTTTTACACATGTTTCAGGTACTGCTTTGCAATGATTGTCGATACATGCTACATTTAGGATGGACTCATGCCTTAGCAACTTTAAAACTTGGAAGATCATAGTTGTACTTATTTGATTGTATTAAAAACAATGAGTTCTTTTATTAAATAAAGCTGAATTATTTATGCCATGGTTATGAAACAATAATTCTGTTACAACACTCCCCGACATTTCCGCCACGTCTAGTTGCTTTACGTGGTCGGGGTGTGACAGAAAAGTTGGTATCAGAGCCAATGGTTATAGGGAATTAGGTTATTAGTAATGCTTTGACCTAGTCTATAACCTTTCTAGGACCCTAACGCGAGTTTACTTGCGTTTAGTCATAAAACAATACCGTCACCTATCCTTAGGCGACGACCACAACAAGAACATAAATTTCAAAACCGCTTTGAAAACTAATCATCTGTTCTAGGATGATTGATTACTAGGTTTTGAACCCTCTGTTATATGGTTTTGAACCCCTTTGAGTTTTCAAATTCTCGTCAAGGTTTTGGGTTTTAAATAATGTGAACACGTGCAAACTGGAAGGGTGAATGCCTGTATTCTGGGTTTTCTGTCTAGGCAAGCACTTCGTATATATCTCATCAGACGCGAGACCAGTTGTGCTTACCTGGGAATTCTTGGGATGAGTGTTCACTTATAGGCGAGCATGTCTTCGCGATACATTATTTTTTACCTATTTACTTTGATTAATCACCGGGGTCGTTTGTTGCTTTGTAGTAACAAACAAATAACCACTATCCTTTCTTTCATCAGAATTGTTTCATCTCATTCTTTTCGTCTAAAATTCTCTCACTCGTTTCCTTTCATGTTTCCTCTTTTAGAATGCCTCCTCGACGTGACAATCAGATGGCGAATGCCGAACTGGCGGAAATCATCGCACAACAAATGGCTGCTGCCTTCCCAAATCTTTATGCTCAAATGATGCAAGCCATCAACAACAACAATGCTCCATGCAATTTCAAGAGTTTCAACTCGGCTAAACCGCTCAAGTTTAGTGGTTCTGAGGGAGCAACTGGGCTTCTTCAGTGGTTCGAGAGCATTGAGAATACCTTCCGTCACGTTCAGTGTCCTGAAAATCGCAAGGTCGAGTTTTCTTCAAGTGTGTTTCAGAAGAGGGCTCTCACATGGTGGAACGGGGTGATGAGAGACCGCGGTGCTGAGGTTGCATTAGCACAGACTTGGGCTGAGCTTAGGGCTCTTATGATGAAGGAGTTTTTCCCTCGTCATGAACTGCGAGCTTTGGAGAGGGAGTTTGATGATTTGAAGCAAGACAGTGGTGAACATCGAGCCTATACTGACCGTTTTGAAGAATTGAGCCTGTTGTGTCCTGCTATGGTTACTCCTGTGGATAAGGCGATCGAGAAATATACTGATGGTCTTCCTGACCTAGTTCAGGATATTGTTACTGGCAGCAACCCTACTACTGTCAGACAAGCCATTGAATTGTCTGCTACTCTAACTGAATCCCACATCAGAAAGAAAAAGCTTTTTCAAAAAGGCGACCCAAGACCATCCGACAAGACTGCTCAAGTGGAACCAAAGGAAGAACATGCTGAGGTATCCAAGAAGAAGAAGCGCAAAGCCTCTCAGAACTGCGCTGTAACTGCTCAAGACAAACAGGTTGCACCAAACCAACCAGCACAACCTCGCAAAAGGCAAAACTATGTTGGTACTGCACCTTTGTGCAACAAGTGCAACCGTCATCATCTAGAGCAAGAGCAGTGTCACAAATGTACCCACTGTGGGCGGTTGGGACATTTGATCAATGTTTGTCGTTATGCAAATCAAGCTGCTGCAAACCCTGCTGCTGTTCAAGCACGGTTCCCTCCAGGGTCATGTTATAACTGTGGTGACCTTACCCACTACAGGAACAATTGCCCAAGACTTGTTAACATACCTCCAGCACGTGGACGAGTGTTTAACATCAATGAGGCAAACATGAACAATGATGCGGCAGTGAACAACTAGTGTTTTGTTATTTCCTTGGTTGTTATCTTATGATGTTTAAAGACAAGTCAGTTGTAATATAAATAAAAATTCGTCGTTTTTATTTTTGCAAAACTGATACGATTGTGTGAACGTTGGATACAATCTTATGATGTCAACCCAAAGACAAACTACTCGTATGGTTCTGTCATTTTATGAATATTTGTGATCTCCCCAAGAACCTTAAACACTCGTTTCTTTTAAGAAACAAAGCCAAACTCTTATTGAAAATCCTTCTATCTTTATAGATGGATCCTTGAAAATACTTAAAGTACCAAATGAAATCCATGGATTGGATTCCTGATGTGCTTTAATTATCCATGCTCAAAGACAACAAATTAAAGAACCAAGCTAACTAATTATGTGTTTATGTGCTTATATGTTTTCATATATGTTTTGTGATCTATCCAAATCCTCATCGAATCTTTCATATCTCATACTAGAGATTCATAATAGGATATCCAAAGTTACTATCTTAAATCCTTAATGGACTTCTACATTGTAGTCAAGTCCCTTGGGTTTTAAAGTACTATTCTATAATTGGACCCTTTGGTGGTCTAGTTAAACAGATTGATTTGAAAATCTGGTTAGAAATATCATTTGATGATATAAATGAAAAGATCCCTTAAGTGGTCTATTTAAGGAGATCGTACGACGGTCTAGTTAAGAAGGTCATGTGTTGATCTAGTTAAAAAGATTGTTCGTTGATTTAGTTAAAAAGATCCTTTGGTGATCTAGTCGAGTCGTTTCATGTTTATTCAATTGATTTTTCCTCTACGCATTATGAAATGAACTGTGCGGACTGTGCAAGGAATTACGTAATTATGGAGGCCTACATAATTATGGAATTCAGTGCACAGAAACCACAAGAAGTTTTGTTATGTGTTAAGACCTATAGTGACAAGAATAATGATACGGGAGAAGTCTTGGACCTTGACCGATGTCATTTTATCTTACACTCCCCAATTCTGATTTCAACCACACACAAGTTTCCTATGATAAGTCTTCATAAGAAACGTTCTTCTGTCCGTAGTTCAAAATTCCATGTTTTACTGCTACAAGGAATTCACTTTGAGGGTTAACAAATTCGCTAAGAATCCTAACATGGCCCAGAGTTTTACTTAAGGGTTCAATGGATCTATTAGAAGGCGAAACCGTCACAGTTGTCTTCACAAGTTTCCTCTAGAATTAAATTTCGGGACGAAATTTCCTAAAGTAGGGGAGACTGTGACACCTGTGTCACTTCAACCATCAAACAAATGCCAAACCAATGAAATATTGTATTTCATACTTGGGATTTGTAAAAATATGTGTATCGTTTGCACATATCAACTCTTGTTCGATTTTAAGCTTTACATCGCTTTCTGGAGGGTTATACGCGCTCTGATGCGTAAATATAACCAGTTTAACCCAACGAACACTCCGGAATAGTGAAATAGGCTTAACATACCTTAAATAACCTTTACATAACTTAGATATAAGTTTTGGAAGGTTTGGTGTGGTGAAATCAAAGTTTATTCGCTTACAGGGACTAAATTTGACAAACTGCGAAAGTATGCCAATTTGAACTGTAACATACATTCCGGAACATGGCCATAAGTTAAACACACCTTAAATATCCTTTACATAGCTTAGAAATAGGCTTTGAGGGGTTCGGTGTGCTAAAATAAACTTTTGGGTCATTCAGGGACTAAAAGTGTCAAAAAGTGCACAAGTTTGCATTTTCGGGCATAACTTACGTTCTGAATACATCCGGACATCAAAAAATTTATGTAAGCACTATAATATTTTATTTTAGTGTTTGGCATGAGAAAAATCCATTCGTCGCGTCATTTGGATCGTTTTTCGAGCTTATGCGCATTCCGTCGTAATTAACCGAACATCGCAACCGTACGGCTAAATGAACCGACATCTGAGATATTTTTGAGCATGTTTTAAGTTCCCAATACTTTAACTTCATTTTAGAGCTTTGAAATGGGGTTAACGGGCCTTAAACGTGTCGAAAATGGGCTGAATTCATGACAGGGACCAAAAGTGTAAATCTGCCAAACTAAGGCCTAGCGCACCGCTACACTTTTAACGTAACGGTGCGCTAGCCTGGGAGCAGACCAGATTCAGTGCATTTAACAGCAGGTTCCAGCTGTTTCGTTCACAACCACACATTCTCATTCGCTTAGTCAGCTGATAAGGATCACTTTTAGCCACCATGAGTTTCCGACAAGTGTACGCCTTGGATCATGGCACGTTTTACATGAAACGATCCTAACGGTTCGGGTATTCCTATAAATACCCAACCATTCCATAGCTAAAATCACTAGAATCTTGATTTGAGAAACTCTAAGTTGAAACCTTTGTTTCATACCTGAGATTTTTGAATCGAGATTAGCATTCGGGGACCCTTCGTAAGTATTCTTTCGTTCTTTTTTTGCTTTTCGAGTCTTTTCGAGTCTGAAAGTCAAACTTTGTTTGACTTTCTGCGTTGACTAGTTTATGGTCAATGCGAAGTTCCTTTGAACTTCGCAACGTGAGTGTAATCACGTTGGTAATAGTCCCTTAGGACTATGCCTACTGATTACCACGTTGTCTAGGGTCGTAGGGTAAACGATCTAATAAATCGCTTATACCTTCGAACCCGACCCAGTTTGGTCGATCATTAGGATCCGACCAAATACATTAGGTGACCATAGTATATAGGGAATAACCTTCCGAGGTTATACCTTATGGTCACATCGTTTAAGTAGTTGTATGATAGGTAGTTTATATGCCTTAGGTAAATTACCAGAATACCCTTTTCATGTATAATTGGTAATTAAACATATGTAACCTAAACTTTTGTCACATAACAGATTATGTAACATGTTTAGGCATATAAAACTTGTCATAGGACTAGTTAGGCGGTCTGAACGCGTTTCACGCGAACGACGCGTTAAAGTAGCATAAGCTACCTAAACGGGTCGTAATCACTTATGATAGGTTTCATTTAGTATGTAGGCTTTGTTAAACCATATGACACGAGTCTCTATACTCGTTTGGTTTACGAATCCTCATTCTATCCAATCATCCGATTTAGGTCCGGTTTATTAATGTAGCTACCTATATTAGGTGCCGTTTGATATTCCGTGATCTCTAGCCTTGCTTGGTGGTTATCTTAGGACTTCTGAGCAATCTCAAGTGAGTACATAGTTCCCCTATTTTACTGTTTTCCAAACTGTTTTGGGGTGAAGCATGTGTACCTATCTGTTACTTTCATGTTTTCCAAAAGTATAATTGATTATACATGTTATTACTTATCTATTGACAAATTGAATGATTATCTATGATTTAAGCATTGATTTCTCAAAGAACATAAAATAAAATGTTGAATTGTACTTATTTTATGTTCACCAGACCGATTGTTAGTATGATATAGCGCTATAGGATTTGACACCCCATTCCTGTTGTCATGGAATGTCTGAAACCAATTTGTTGCTCCATCCAAATAGGGATTTCCTTTGTGGTATCCCTATAGTCTCAAAGGTGTATTTTGATGCACTAGGTCTGAACGAATTCTCAAATCACACTATTAAAGTATAGTTTGATATACTCTCATGTGTGGTATTGTACAAAACCAACAAATATATTTTATCTACAAACCAAAACATATTTTGATATGTTATTTATAAAACCCAAAGCATATTTTGATATGTTATTTATGAAACCAAAACATAGTTTAATATGTTATTTACAAATCCAAAGTATACTTTTAATATGCTACTATAAGGTTATTCGTTTAACCTTACATTTATTTATACAAATCACATTGGTTACACATTACATGACTTACATCTTGACATAAACATTTTGACATATTATTCAATACGTTTGACTATTGATTTAAACATAGACTTTATACATTGGTGGTTTGTTTAAGTGATTTAAGTAACGAGGCGTGTGTAATATGATACAAGCATGGTGGATACGCCGCTGGTACTTCCTATATATAAGTGTTTGTATGGTATAACATATTGTAGCGTTATTTGAATCATTCAATTTGGACTTATACATTTTACACAAGTAACACGATTCTCTTACAAGACTTTGGTTTACAAACAATTTACTTATACAACTCACTTTACTTGGTTATACATTTAACCATACAATTTTCTCTTATTTATACATATCATTTGAATTTATTGTTTTTCAAGCGATTTACAAGACAAAGCAAATTACAAGGATCATGACTGACTTTTGTTAAACAACATTTTCTAAACTTATAAGTCATGAATCCTATATTCACAAAACCTATGTATCTCACAGGCATTTTTATGCTGACGTACCTATTTTTACACATGTTTCAGGTACTGCTTTGCAATGATTGTCGATACATGCTACATTTAGGATGGACTCATGCCTTAGCAACTTTAAAACTTGGAAGATCATAGTTGTACTTATTTGATTGTATTAAAAACAATGAGTTCTTTTATTAAATAAAGCTGAATTATTTATGCCATGGTTATGAAACAATAATTCTGTTACAACACTCCCCGACGTTTCCGCCACGTCTAGTTGCTTTACGTGGTCGGGGTGTGACAAAGCTGTACCCAACCAACCAGCTTACTAGGAAGCCATACAATGGAATTGCACCCTTGTGCAACCAATTGGAACTCCATATGTCCTCTTCGTGCATTTATTAGTCCCAGAACCATTGCCAATGATGGGTTCAACCTGAACTCCTCCGTCGCGGATTTGGTATCTCCGAACGGTCAATGGAGATGGCCGACGGCCTGGTATGACTTGTTTCCTGTGCTTATAAATGTTCAGGTCCCACAGCTTGTGGATAATATGCAGGATAGACTTGTTTGGATAGATCGAGAGGGTAACTCACGTTCGTTTAGTTCATTGGAGATTTGGAACACTATACGCCATAGAGATGTTACAGTGCCGTGGGTGCTTATGGTTTGGTTTAAGCAATGTATTCCTCGTCACTCGTTTCACCTATGGTTAGTTATCAAAAATAAGCTGAAGACCCAAGATAGATTGACAATATGGGAGGCGGGTATTGCCACGAATTTGAATCTAATGTGCTGCCCATTATGCAACTATAACAAAGACTCAAGAGATCATCTATTTTTTGAATGTGCTTATGCTTCTCAGGTTTGGAACAATATAAAAAATACGACCAATATGGAAGATGTTAAAGGCAGCTGGGTTGATATTATGTCATGGATGGATCGGAATGATAGCATGAAGGATCCTGAAAACATCGTTAGCAGATTGGTGATTGCTGCTGCTACATACTTTGTTTGGCAAGAGAGAAACTACAGGATATTCAGTCGGAACCGACGTAGTGCCTCGATAGTAGCTAAGGAGATTATTAATACAGTTCGTATGCGGATGCAAACGTTCAAATATAATCGGAGGCTAGAGCACGGGAAATTGCTAGACAAGTGGAAGATCTATGGGAACGACTTGGAAATCGATCCTGGCTAGAAGCGGATTGTAGTGTTAGCAGTAGTTTTGTGCGTGGTTTTTTTTGGTAGTGTCTCTGTTTGTGACTTTGTTTTGTCGGGTCGTTTTGTATGGTTGGTTGTGTCTAGTCTTGGTATGCCAAGGCTAGGTGGTGTGTGATACTTCAGTCACACCTTTGTACTTTATGGTTTGATTTATAATATTCACCGGGGTAATCCCTTTACCCAAAAAAAGTGCCACAAATGCCAAATTTGTGGACTTATTGGTCATACAGCAAGAGTTTGCCCAACTGTAGCTGCACCAAATCAAGCTGGCAACAATCCTGCTCAAGCTCGTTTTCTACCAGGATCTTGCTTCAACTATGGCTAGATGGGCCATTTCTGAAGAAATTGCCCAAAGCTTGCTAATGCGAATCCAGCGCAGGGATGAGCATCTGACCGACTGAAAGACAACACTGTTTAGAAATAATCAAGCTTTATGTATTATTTTCTTTTGTTGTCAAGGTCTATGAAACAGTTGTTGTTGCTGTTTATAAATAAATCTTTTATTTACATTGCAATGTATTTATGTGGTTGCATGTATAAACAACATATCCCCTACAATACCGAAAATCAAGGAATCGTATTCATTGAAGAACAGACTACCACCAAAATTCTTCCATTTTAAGATCTCTTGCGTTTTCCACGAAAATCCTAAGTACCCGTTTCTTCCAAGGAAACGAAGTACAAGGCGCAAGTTAAAACTCTGGACGAATACCCAATCCTTGATAGGGTACCTAAGGGTATTTCCGTAAGTCCTTAGTTGTTGTGTACCTTAATTCGAATGTTATGATTCTTTGCAATCAAAAATAGAATTTTTGGAAGATTATCCTATCTTCATAGATAGATTCTTGAAAAAAATTAAAGTGCCAAATGAAATCTACGGATTGGATTCCTGGTGTGCTATAAATATCCGTGTCCAAAGATAACAAATTAAAGGTCAAGTTAAACAATTATGTGATTATGTGCTTATGTGTTCTCTTTTATGTTTTTGCGTGATCCAATTTTTTTTGTTATCCAAATCCTCGTAGAATCTTCTATATCTTCGTATAAGGGATTCATAGTAGGATATCCAAAGGTACTACCTCAAATCCTTAATGGGCTTCTACGTAATAGTTAAGACCCTTGGATTATAAGGTACTATTCCATAATTAGACCCCTTGAGTGGTCTAGTTAAACAGATTGATCCAAAAATCTGGTTAGGAATGTCATGTGATGATATAGCTGAAAAGACTCCTTGGTGGTCTATTTAAAGAGATCATTTGTCGATCTAATTAAAAGGACCCTATGGTAGTCTAGTCACACTCATCACAGGTTTGATTTTTCTTCCCCTACACATTATGAAATGCAATGTGCGGACTGTGAAGGAATTACGTAATTATGGATGCATACATAATTATAGAATTTAGTGCACAGAAACCACATCAAGTTTTGTCATGTGTCTAGAGTTAACTCTATTCATTTCCATTTCTGATGAAGCACCTGTTGAAAATGACTCCGTCCGTTCATTTTCGTTTCTAAAGAATGTCCGTTGAGGGAAATGAATATCCTTTTGAGTTAATTTTATTCATTTCCATTTCTGATGAAGCACATGTTGAAAATGACTCCATCCGTTCATTTTCGTTTCTGAAGAATGTACGTTGAGGAAATGAATATCCTTTTGATTATTCTATTCATTTCCATTTCTGATGAAGCACTTGTTGAAAATGACTCCGTCCGTTCATTTTCGTTTCTGAGGAATGTCCGTTGAGGAAATGAATATCCTTTTGATTATTCCTTCATTTCCATTTCTAAGGAAGCACCCGTTAAAAAAAATGACCCCGTCCATTCATTTTCGTTTCTGAAGAATGTCCGTTGAGGAAATGACAGGATTATGCCTTGCATATCTTTGGTGGTTATTTAACACAAAGTCACAGACAGGCTCCTACGAATAAATTTCGGGACGAAATTTCCTAAAGTAGGGGAGACTGTGACACCTGTGCCTCTGCGACCATCAAACAAATACCAAATCAATGAAATATTGTGTTTCATACTTGGGATTTGTAAAAATATGTGTATCATGTGCACATATCAATTCATGTTCGATTTTGAGCTTTAAATCGCTTTCTAGAAGATTATACGCGAACTGATGCGTAAATATAACCAGTTTAATGCAACAAACACTCCGGAACGGTGACATAGGCTTAAAATACCTTAAATAACCTTTACATAACTTAGAAATAAGTTTTGGAGGGTTTGGTGTGGCGAAATCAAGTTTATTCGCTTACTGGGACTAATTTCGACAAACTGCGAAAGTATGCCGATTCGTACTGTGACGAACATTCCGGAACTTGATCATGGGTTAAATATGCCCTAAGTATCCTTTACATAGCTTAGAAATAGGCTTTGAGGTGTTTGGTGCGCAAAAATAAACTTTCTTGATTAAAAGGGATTAAAAGGGATTAAAAGCGTCAAAAAGTGCATAAGTTTGCATTTTCGCGCATATCTTACGTCCTGAATATATCCGGGCATCCAAAAATTTATGTAATCATTAAAATATTTTAGTGATTGGCATGATAAAATTACATTCGTCGCGTAATTTGGATCGTTTTTACGTTCGTTACGATTTCCGTCGTAATTAACCGAACAACGCAACCGTACGACCAAACGAACCGACATCCGAGATATTTTTGAGCATATTTCAAGTTCCCTATACTTTAACTTTGTTTTAGAGCCTTGAAATAGGGTTAACGGGGCTTAAAAGTGCCAAAAATCAAGTTTTACAAGTGCAGGGACCATTTTTGAAATTTCTGGCGGATACATTGAACTTGGTCCATTTTTGAGGTTTTGATGGTTTTAACCCAATGTTTTGCACTCTATGGGCTGGAATTTGATGGTTTTAAGTATTCCCATGGTTTTGAAAACCATGTGCCCACTTGTAAGGTCAAGATCAAAGCACGATTTGCGAGAAACGATCCTAACGGTTCTTCGAAATCTATAAATACCCAAGCTCTCATTCCATTTTCCTCACACCTTGATCTAATTTTATGCTCTAAGTTGAAGCTTTATGCTTCATGCCTGAGTATTTAGATCAAGTTCTTCTAGCTTGGACCCTTTGTAAGTATTCTTTCGTGTTTTTATGAGTTTTAAGCGTAAAAGTCAAACAATGTTTGACTTTCTGCTTTGACCAGTCTATGGTCAACACGAAGTTCGTTTGAACTTCGTAAAGTGAGCATAATCACGATGCTTATAGTCTCTTGTGACTATACCTACTGATTACCACGCTATTTAGGTGTAGTGACGAGTCAAAGTTTCGGTCAAAATGCGTATTCTTGCATATTTTGCAACCAAAATGCGTATTCTTGCATATTTTGCAACCAAACTATGCTTATAAAGAAACTATGTATGTCGAGTATGAGTGGAGTCCTCATCGTTGTCCTACATGTTGTGTGTTTGGTCATGCGATTGAGATGTGTCCGAAAAGTCCAATGAAAAAACTTAGACAAGATGTCCCAAATCGTAATATTAAAAAAAATAGTCAAATGAAAAAGGTACCGAATGTTGATCAGGATGGTTATACGGAAGTGTATGGTAAGAAAGTTGCTAGAAAGGTGGGCATTTCGGTAAATAAACAGAAAAATAAGTTTGAATATCGGCCTGTGTCTTCAAAATCTCAGCCGAAAGGCGTTAATGGATCAACTTCTTCGGCCATTAAATTGAATAATCCTTTTGATGTCCTAAATCAAGCTGATTCGGAGGAGGGTACTAGCAAGAAATCTTCGGGTAAGAGCCAGGATGATACGGATGATGAGGTTGAAGAAGTGTATAATGAAATGGATGATTTTATGCAGCAAGGTACGCTAAAGATACAGAGTAAAAAAGGGGCCGGCACTCCTTCTCAGGTAGTTGCTGATGGTTAGTCTCGCCGTTTGGAATATAAGGGGGTTGAACCGCCCGCTTAAACAAATGGAGGTTCGGCAGGCAGTGAAGGATTATAAGTTGAGTTTGTGTGCTATTTTAGAGTCCCATGTGAATGTAGCTAAATTGGCGAGTGTGTGTAAATCCGTTTTCCGTTCGTGGGATTGGACGTCGAATGGTGGGTGTTGTGACAAGGGCACGAGAATCATTATTGGGTGGAATCCGGCAGTTTTTGATGTCATGATCTTGGCTCAGTCGTCTCAGGTTATGCATCTCCAACTTGTTTTTAAACTGGATAAGAGGAGGGTTTTTTGTTCTATTGTGTATGCAGCTAACTATTATGTGACACGTAGAGAGTTATGGCATCAACTATCTATTCACAAAACTCTTGTTGCTGCTAGTCCGTGGTTGGTTATGGGTGATTTTAATTCGGCTCTAAATATAGAGGATAAATCTATGGGAACGTCTTCCATATCTAGTGGCATGAAGGAGTTCCAAGCTTGTGTAGATGATATTGAAGTGGTTGATATTAATCGGTCAGGCATTCATTTTACTTGGAATCAAAAGCCAAAGCAAGGGGTTGGGTTACTGAAGAAGATTGATCGGGTAATGGGGAATACTCATTTTCTGGCTGAATACCCGAACTCGGTTGCTATTTTCAAGCCGTCTCGTCTTTCGGATCACTGCCCATGTATTCTATCTATCCCGGAAGCTATGAAAATGAAGCCGAGGTCGTTTAAGTTTGCAAATTTTCTGGTTTTTAAACCAGAATTTCTAGAGATTGTCAATAAGTGGTGGGATACGCATGTTGAAGGTGTGCATCAATTTAGAGTTGTTAAAAAACTCCGTCTGCTGAAAAAACCGCTGAGGTTATTGCTTTTCGAGCAAGGGAATCTCCATAAGAAAGTTGATAGTCTAAGATCGAAGTTAGATGTGATTCAACAAAAGATTGATCAGAATCCTTTCAATGTGGATCTCCGGGCCGATGAGGCGTCTACTAGCCGTGAGCTACAGGTGGCGTTATTGGATGAGGAGCGGTTCCTGAAACAAAAATCAAAAGTGGATTGGTTAGCTGCGGGTGATATGAACACGGCCTTTTTTCACTCTTCTTTGAAAGCCAGAAACCATTTTTCTAGAATTGATGTTATTACGGATTTGGGAGGTATTTCATATGAGGGTGACATAGTTTATAAAGCGTTTGTCCAGCACTATGAAAAGTTTTTTGGATCTCAAGGTGAAATTTCGCTTCAGCCAGCTCCGGATTTATTCACAAATAAATTATCTTCTAATGTGGCTTCTTATATGGTTCGCCAAGTTACAACGGAGGAGATCAGAAAAGCGATGTTTTCTATTGGTAACGACAAAGCCCCTGGGCCGGATGGGTATACGGCAGCCTTTTTCAAAAGTGCTTGGTCGTTAGTTGGTAATGATGTAGCCAATGCGATTAAAGACTTCTTTGACACCGGTAATATGCTCCGTGAATTGAATCATACTCTTATTGTGCTTATTCCAAAGATTTCAACCCCTATGCATGTTACTGATTTTCGGCCGATTGCATGTTGTAATGTGTTTTATAAATGCATTAGTAAAATTGTTGCTGATAGAATTAAAGGAGCTCTTAATGATATAGTTAGTATCAACCAATCTGCCTTTGTTCCTGGTCGGAAGATATCGGATAATATTTTGCTAACCCAAGAGTTAATGCATAATTATCATAGAGATACGGGTCCTCCAAGGTGTGCGTTTAAGGTGGATATTCAGAAAGCGTATGATACAGTGGATTGGGGGTTTCTTAAAAATGTGCTGATTGGATTTGGTTTTCATAGTAAAATGGTGGAGTGGATTATGGTATGTGTGTCTACTACTTCTTTCTCGGTTTGTGTGAATGGTTCTGTGCATGGTTTTTTTAAAGGCAACCGTGGCCTAAGGCAAGGGGATCCAATATCCCCTTATTTATTTACTCTAGTTATGGAGGTCTTAACGAGCATTTTGCAACATTCGGTTCGAATTGATTCTTCGTTTAAGTTCCATAATAGATGTGAGAAGCAGCAGATTATTAATCTTTGTTTTGCAGATGACTTATTTCTTTTCGCTAGAGGGGAAGTAAATTCGGCTAACTGCATTATGTCTTCTCTTTCTAAGTTTACCAAGATGTCGGGGTTAGTGCCTAGCAACCAGAAAAGCACGGTTTTCTTTTGCAATGTTAATAATCAAACAAAACAAGCTATTCTGGATTTCATGTCTTTTACGGAAGGAAATTTCCTGTGAAGTACTTGGGGGTTCCCCTGATCTCGGCTAGGCTGGGATACAATGACTGTCGTGTGCTAGTGGATAAACTAGAGAAACGTATTATGCACTGGAGGAACAAGCTTCTATCATTTGCGGGCAGACTTCAGCTAATTATTTCAGTGCTCTCGTCTATGCATATCTATTGGTCCTCGGTTTTTGTCTTACCGGCTCGGATTATTAAAGAGCTTGAAGCTAAAATGAGAAATTTTCTATGGTCTCAAGACTCTGCGTTCAACAAAGGTAAATCTAAAGTTTCTTGGAAGTCGGTTTGTACGCCTAAGTATGAAGGCGGTTTGGGTATTAGACGTGTGGGGGATATGAATAAATCGCTGATGACATCTCATATTTGGAGCATTGTATCCAACCGAGAATCCTTGTGGGTTGATTGGGTGCATTCGTATCATTTAAAGGGCAAGAGTTTTTGGGTTTGCAAGACGCCATCGAATAGTTGTTGGTCTTGGCGTAATCTGACTAAGCTTCGGCCGTTAGTTAGAAATCATATATGGTCGGATTTGGGTAATGGTGCCAACACTTCAGCCTGGTACGATAATTGGACCGAATTCGGGCCTCTAGGTGATTTTTTAACATCTAGAGTAATCACTGATGCTGATTTTAGATTGGATGATTCGGTGGCTGATGTGTTCCCGAATGGTGCGTGGAGATGGCCTACGGCTTGGAGGGACTTATTTCCTGTCCTTATTCAGCTTGATCAACGTCTTTTGGATCCCCTGAAAACCGACAGGTTGCTATGGAAGGATGGTGATGATCTTAATGGTTTTTCGTCTTCGGGGGTTTGGCACTCGTTGCGACATAGAGAGCCGGAAGTTGATTGGTGTTGCATTGTGTGGTTCAGCCAGTGTATTCCTAGACATGCTTTCATGATGTGGTTGATTATGAAACGTAAGCTCCTTACGCAAGATAAGATTCTGCAATGGGACTTGTCTCGTAGGAAAAATATGAATATGATGTGCTGTTTATTGTGCTTTGAGAATGTGGATTCTCACCCTCACTTGTTTTTTGAATGCAAGTACTCATCGCAAGTGTGGGTCCAAATTAGGAATAAGGGGGGGATGAACTCGGTTTCGCCGAAATGGTCGGAGATTACTCACTGGCTTTGTGCTCGTACTCATCAAAAGAGGGCGGATACTTATGTTGCTAAGCTACTTGTTGCGGCTGCAGCGTATATTATTTGGCAAGAGAGGAATGCCAGGTTGTTTAAAAATCAATTGAGACCACCTGAGACGGTTAGTGATATTATTACAAAAACAGTGCGATACAAGTTGATGGGAGCAAAGTTGAAGGATACCGTTAGGGTAAGGAAGCTTCTAGAAGAATGGGAGATCCACGCGTATGAAAAGACCGACGATGGGGGCTGATTAGTTTTCGTTATTTGGTTGTTACGGTCTAGAGTTTTGTCTAGTTGTTTATTTCCACTAGTTGGTTGGATGTTTTGTTGTTTTTGTCGTTTCGGGTTTACTTTCATGAGGCATGTCTCATGATTGAACTAGTGTAGACTCTCTACACTACTTGTTTCTGTTTGGTTGTGAATATATAGAATCACCGGGGTAACCCTTTACCCAAAAAAAGACCCTTTGTCTTGATATCAAAATTGTTTTCTAACTTCGTTAAACATGTTTTAACATGTTTAGCTCGTCACTTTAGGTTTAGTGCCTATATAGGGTCGTAAGATAAGCGGTCTAAACAACCGCTTAGACTTTCGAACCCGACCCGTTTGCTCGATCACTAGGATTCGACCAAGCATTTATTGTGACCATAATTGTATAGGGAATAACCTTCCGAGGTTATACCTTATGGTCACTTCGTTTAGTTAGTTGTATGATAGGTAATTTATATGCCTTAGGAAAATGACCAAAATGCCCTTTTTACGCATAAATTCATTTTAAGCATATGAAACATAAATTTTGGCATCTAAACTGATTAGGCAACATTATTAGACATGTTAAGGCATATAATACTTGTCATAGGACTAGTTAGGCGGTCCGAACGCGATTTACATGAACGACGCGTTAAAGTGGTGTAAGCTACCTTAACAAGTCGTAATGGGTCGTAAGCACTTTGGTTAGGTTTCGTTTTAGAATGTAGGCTTTGTTAAACCATATTACATGAGTCCCTACACTCATTTGGTTTACGAAACCTCATTTTATCCGATTTTCCCGATTTAGGTCCGTTTATTAACTTAGTTACCTATATTAGGTGCCATTTGATTTCCGTGATCCCTATAGCTTGCTTGGTTGTTATTCAAGACTTCTAAGCATTCTCAGGTGAGTATATAGTCCCCTCTTTTACCGTTTTCAAATGTTTTGGGGTGATACACATGTGCCTACTTGTTACTTTCATGCTTTTCATGTTTTTATATCATATACTTGCTATGTTCATTAGTACGTAGATAGTACATGATTTCATTATGTTTTGCTATGTATGTTCACTTGGCATGCTAGCACATTGATTTTCGTATATTACATTTTGTTGCATATGCTCATCTAGTATATGGACATATTGTTTTACATTTTGAACCGTTTGAAGCTATTTGGTTATGTGAACCGTTTGTAACCGTTTGATTTATGTGAACCGTTTGTAACCGTTTGATTTATGTGAACCGTTTGAATTATGTGAACCGTTTGTAACCGTTTGATTTATGTGAACCGTTTGATACTGTTTGAACCGTTGGGTTAGGGAAGTGATTAGGTAACGGGGGGGGGGTGTAATGTGTTAAAAGCATGGTGGAAACGCCGCTGGTACTTCCTATATATAAGTGCTTTTAATACATTATATATCGTTGCCTTATCTAGATCACTTGGGCAAATGTTATCAAAACAAAGTTATATTACAAGGTTTTTCTATCAATATATATATACCATTCGAGTTTTATTTAAAAAAATGATTTACAATTTGGGTTTATATAAACAAATGTTTTGGAGTTAAGATTCATGGTATCGAGGTTTTATAAATTATAACAAATCTTTTTTTGACTTAGTTATTTCAATTTACATTACAAACATTTTACAAAATTTGGTTTTCTAATTATCAATTTACATAGGTGTTAAAGTTATATTTTCAAAATATAAACGAGCCATGAATCGGACACTCACATAAAACCTATGTACCCGCCGGTATTTTTATGCTGACGTATTTTCACATGTGTTTCAGGTACCATAGTTGATGATGTTCATGTTTTGTTTCTAATTTCAATGTAATGTAATACATTTAATTTAATAAAACAGAACTTCAATCCATGTGTTATGAAACAATGATTCTGTTACAACACTCCCCGACGTTTCCGCCATGATTTGTTGTTTTATCGTGGTCGGGGTGTGACACCATACGGACCGCATAGGTCCTCTTACGGTCCGTAAGCAACCTTCAGACTAGCAGAAATGCAGAAACAATGAATCTGGCCAATACCACCTATTCCAATGGTTTTTAACCCCTGATTTTTGATTCTATGGACTGGTATGTGAGCACCCATTGTATTCTAAACCTTGGGCCCAAGTGTAAGGTCATGATTCAAGCTCGGATTTCAAGAAACGATCCTAACGGTTCTAGGACATCTATAAATACCCACAAGCTTTCATTGTTGCAAGACACAAATCTGATTCTTTTGCTCTAAGTTGGGGTTTAGTACCTCATACCTGAGCAATTTGGATCAAGATTTCTTTGCTTGGACCCTTTGTGAGTATTCTTTCGTTCTTTTATGCTTTTCTAAGCGTGAAAGTCAAACAGTGTTAAATCTTTGATTTGACTAGGATCTACTGCAATATGTCGATAGGCTTGACGCACAAAATGATAAAGGATACCAAGTGATATAAACATAACGAACTATGTACCATGTGGGTAACATACCAATGGCGTATGATTTTATGGTCTTAAATCTTGCGTTGATAGATAGCCAACATCTGAGGTTTTGGGTCTTTATATTGTTGAATCATCCGGGGATATCTTGGCTGTCCTTCTGTTGCATCCAGATTATATGCAGACATCATTTACGTAGACAGAGGGGCACGACGATGGTTCAAGGCTACGAAGATCAATCTTACCACCTGAGCGGCTAGTCTCCTAGTGGTTTCTCCTAATGGAGGGTTTTTGTAAGTTGGATAATTTTATGTGTTTGTGACAATCGTTTAACTCGGTGATCTAAGCATTCGATGCTTTTCACCTTTGATTTGATTTATTGGTTGTAAACAATTGCATTTATTTAAACCTTAATTTCTAAGGATTCAGTTCCCGAGGTCCGGAACTAAAGATGAGTTGAACCCTAATTCTCTCTCAAGCATTGCGATTTTGGTTCTTCCTGCAACCTTTGATTTTTCTTCATGATCTTTGTATAACAGTCTGATCATTGGAGTGTTGATCTTTCAATACTTACAATTCGAACTAGTTAGCAAAGGGATTGAGTTAAATTTAGGGTTTCTTCTTTGTGTTTTTCCCAATCGCCGCCCTAGTTCCCTTGTGTTGATCTGATTGTTTAGTGGAGTGGGTTTGGTTACATACTGATTCCTCTATATGATTTCGAAAGATACATGGGGTAGGGTTTTGCTTGTTTAGGGTTTTTCTGTTTTTGTGCGTTCGTGGTTTTTTGGTATTGCTGGTTTGTTTTCGTGCATGGTTAGCGGAGTTTTTCTTGTTCATAGAGAGTAGTCTTTTTAAGCATGGGTGATCGTTTTAAGTCTGGGAATCTCCAGCTTGACGTCCGTCAAAATCAAAGTTTGTCGTTCAAGAGTACTGCTGAGAGAGTAGTGGATATTGATGGTAAAGCTTATGGTACGAAGGGTTTTTCTAGTAGGAACATTAACATTGATGGAAATCCGTTAGTTCTGAGACGTGGGGTTATCAGGAACGATGATCAGGAGTCGAGACCGATTAAAGTCAGACAACTTTTGGGATTACCCTAGCAAGTTTTCGCCAAATTCAGATATGTTTGGTGCTTCTTTCTCGGCTGACAACAGGGATGCTCAAGGTAAAGCACGTACTTTGGGAACTGCAAGTCCTGTTTCCTTCGCTCACATTGTAAAGAATACAAAGGAGAAGGTTAAAGTGAATTTTCGGGCGATGGAATCTGCCGAGAAAGTGGATGGGGCTGATGTTGTTATTCCATTGTCGTCGGTTCAACAAGTTACCGATAGGTATGCTAACACTTTGTTTGGATATTTTATGGGTAAACGGTTGGCATTTCCTGTGGTCGATTATTTTGCAAAAAACAACTGGGCTAAATATGGTCTTTCCCGTCTTATGATGAATGCAAACGGGTTCTTTTTCTTTAAGTTTACTTCTAAGGAAGGGATGAATCAAATGCTAGAGGATGGGCCTTGGCTAATCAGAAGTGTTCCCATAATTTTGAAGGAGTGGTCGCCCTCTATCAAGATGGAAAAAGAGGATATTAAAGTGGTTCCAGTTTGGGTCAAGATGCATGATGTGCCGTTAGCGGCATTTACTGAGGATGGGCTTAGCTTGGTTGCCTCTATGATTGGGATACCTAAGATGTTGGATACGTATACTGCCAAGATGTGTGCTGAATCTTGGGGAAGGAGCAGCTATGCTAGAGCGCTTATTGAAGTGCAAGCGGGGGATGAATTAAAAAAGAGTGTTACTGTTGCTATCCCATCTATGGATGGTAGTGGGTATTCAAAGATAGAGGTCAAGATTGAATATGATTGGGAGCCTCTAAGGTGCTCCTCTTGTTGTGTGTTTGGCCATGATGACAGCTCGTGCCCGAAGAACCCTCAGGTAACCCCAAGTGGGGATGCTGAAAAGAAGAATGATGATTTTCAGGTTGTAGAGGGCAAGAAGAAGAAAGTGAACAACCCAGGCATCCATATGAAAAATCAGAAGACTAAGTTAGTGTACAGGCCATTTGTCAACCCTAAACCAAAATCGTCCTCAAAGAGTCCGATGCAGAATCAGGTTTCAACGTCTAACCCGTTTGACATTCTAAAGGATGATACTGGTAATCAGGGAGGTACCACTGGGGGTCGAGTTGAGAAGAAACCGTCGAGTGCCAGGCAGGAATCGGATGAGGAGGAGGTTGAAGAAGTCTACAATGAAACTAGTGCATTCATGACATCAGGTACTCATCCTGTTTCTTCGAAAGCAGGGGCAAGCACCTCTTCTACCAAGTTCTCGAATGGATAGGCTGTTTGCTTTTCGTCTGAAGGGGCTGCTGTTTTGTGGCCACTTTATTTTTGATGATGGTGGTTGAGATTATGTTTTGTGGTTTGCATTGTTTTGTCTACTAGATGTCGTGTCATGATGTATAGTAGACTAGGTTATGGGGTGTTATAGGTCTTTGGTTTTTTGTTTTGTTTTACATATATGGGGCATGTCCTGTATATGAACTAGTGTGGAACACATCCTCACTACTTGTTCTTCATTGCGGTTGCATTTTAATAGATTCACCGGGGTAACCCTTTACCCAAAAAAAGAAAATTACTGTTCCAATTCAGCTACAGAGTAGTATTGATCGGATTCTTGATGATAAGCAGGAGAATAGCACTAAACCAGGTTCGTATGCTGATATGGTAAAGCAAAAGGCATCTCCGAAAAGGGAAGTAAATTTCAGGAAGCTAGATGCGTCGGAGACGGTTCAAGATGCTGATGTAGTGATTCCTCGTGAGATAATTCGAAAAGTTCAGGAAAAACTTGATAATGTTTTGTTTGGTTATTTCTTGGGGAATAGGCTTCCTTTTCCGGTAGTTGAATATTATGCAAAGAATGCATGGTCAAAATTTGGATTTGTTAAAGCGATGATGAACTCAGGTGGCTTCTTTTTCTTTAAATTCGACTCAAAGGAGGGTATGGCTAAGGTGCTTGAAGGGGGCCATGGCTGATTAGGAAGGTTCCATTGTTTCTAAATGTCTGGTATCCATCTATTAGCCTTAAAAAAGAGGGTATCAAGTCAGTCCCGATGTGGGTTAAATTGCATAATGTTCCGATAGCTGTTTACACGGATGACGGGCTCAGCTTATTAGCGTCTAAGATAGGAGTTCCAAAAAGATTAGATAGTTATACTGCGGACATGTGTGCTGTCAACTGGGGGAGGAGTAGTTTTGCTCGGGCTTTAATTGAAATTAATGCGGAGAATGAGCTAAAGGATCATATCACTGTTGCTATTTTCGAAACTAGATGAGGATGGTTATTTAATGGAAAGAGTGGATGTTGAATATGAATGGAAACCGTTAAGATGCTATTTGTGCTGTGTGTTCGGTCATAATGACCAAAATTGTAGTAAGAATGCTAATAAAAAAAAGAACCAGGTGGTTATTGATGATGAGGGTTTTATTACAGATAAGAGGAAGACGGTTAGATTGGGACCAGTGCAGAAAAAACAAAAGCCGAAATTTATCTACAAGCCTAAGATAAATAAAACAGGGCGGAGTACTTCAGGTACAAAGGATGATAAGCTGAATAATGACAAAGCTGGTAATGTTCATCTAAAGAATTCATTTGAGGCACTTGCCAAGAATGATGGAGATGCGGCTGTTTTTGATTTGGATGATGAATTTGAGACAAGACTGGTATCGAATAATGCAAGGGGGAGCCAAGTGCACATTGACGATGAGGTTGTGGATTCGGTTCCTACGGAAATGTCGAAGTTTATGAGGAATGATAAAAGAAAAGATACATCTGAGGGGGCAAGCACTCCCGGTCTAGATGGTTTGCATGGATAGCATCGCAGCATGGAACATAAGGGGTTTGAACCGACCCCTGAAACAAAGTGAGGTTCGGATTCTTTTTTCTGAAAATAAGTTAGCTGTTTGTGCCATCCTTGAGTCTCATGTTGATACCATGAAGCTTGATAAGGTTTGTAAAGGTGTCTTCAGGAATTGGAGTTGGACTTCTAATGGTAACTTGTGTGATCGGGGCACTAGAATAATTTTGGGGTGGAATTCGGATGATGTTGATGTCATGGTCTTGTCACAAACGGACCAAGTTATTCATGTCCAACTTCGGTATAAGTCATGCATGAAAATTATTTTCTGTTCGTTTGTGTATGCGAAGAATAAATATCAGGAAAAACGAGGGCTTTGGGATAATCTTTGTAAGCGTAAGGGTTTATGCCATGATAAACCATGGGTCGTTATGGGAGATTTTAACTCAGCATTGCATCATGAAGATTCTATATGCGGTTCATCCACTCAAACTATTGGTATGCGAGAGTTTTATGATTGTGTTCAGGTAACGGAGCTGCTTGACATTATGGGCCATGGATTGCATTACACATGGAACCAGAAGCCTAAGGAGGGAATTGGGATACTGAAAAAGATTGATCGGGTGATGGAGAATATGAAGTTCATAGAGACATGTCCGGATGCCTTTGTTCTTTATCATCCTTTCCGTGTTTCGGATCACACTCCATGTATTCTAAAGATGGGCAATTCGATTAAGGCCAAGCCTAAACCTTTTAAATTTGCAAACTTTATCACTTCTAAACCAGAGTTCAAGTCTTCGGTCGAGCAGGAGTGGAGGAAGACGATTAATGGGGTGGCTATGTACTCGGTTACTAAGAAACTTAAGAACTTGAAGCCGTCTTTGCGGAGAATTCTGTTTCGACAGGGTAATCTGCACGATAAAGTTTCTGAGTTGAGAAGTAAACTTGATGAAATTCAAATAAAGATTGACGTTAATCCGCTTAATAGAGAGCTGAGAAACATGGAAGCTGAGTACTTAAAAGAGTTCAAGTCAGCGGCGTATGATGAAGAATGTTTTCTAAAGCAAAAGTCTAAAGTGGAATGGTTATGTGCGGGGGATTCAAATACAGCTTTCTTCCATAACAGTGTGAAATGTAGGAATGCTAGATCTAAAATTCAAGCTATTAAGGATGTTGCAGGGAACCGATTTGAGGGTGAAGATGTGTCGATTGCTCTAGTCAACCATTATGCAAACTTTTTGGGCAAGGAGGATCAAGTTATTCAGCTTAATCAGGAGGATATTTTTGTTAATGTTCTTAGTCCTGCTGTTGCGGAAAATATGGTTCGACAGGTTACACGTGAAGAGGTCAAGAATGATATGTTTAGTATTGGCGAGAATAAAGCTCCGGTTCCTGACGGTTATACGTCGGCTATTTTCAAACATACATGGGATATTGTGGATGATGAGATCACTATGGCCATCCTAGAGTTTTTTGATAATGGTAAGATCCTGAAACAACTTAATCATACTATCCTGGCTCTTATTCCAAAAGTGGAGACTCCGGATTCGGTTCTTGAGTATCGTCCTATCTCTTGCTGTAATGTCTTGTATAAGTGTATCAGCAAGATCATCACGGATAGATTGAAGGGGAGTTTGTGTGATTTGGTTAGTATAAATCAGTCTGCCTTTGTCCCGGGTAGGAAAATATCAGATAACATCCTTCTTACTCAGGAATTGATGCACAATTATCACTTGAATCGGGGTCCGGCTAGATGTGCGTTCAAAATAGATATCCAAAAGGCTTATGATACTGTTAGTTGGGCGTTTTTGGAGGATGTTTTGCATGGCTTTGGGATTCATCAGAAGATGGTTGCGTGGATTATGGCTTGTGTAACCACGACCACCTATTCTCTTAATATTAATGGTAATTTGCATGGTTTTTTCGGGGGTAAGAGGGGCTTGAGGCAAGGCGATCCTATGTCGCCATACTTATTCACATTGATTATGGAGGTTCTTTCACTGCTTCTTCAACAAGCTGCCCATTCTAGCACTTTGTTTAAGTTTCATGCTCACTGTGTTAAGCAGAAGATTGTAAATGTTTCCTTTGCTGATGATTTATTCATTTTTGTGCATGGGGATATTGTTTCGGTTAAAAAGATTAGAGATGTGCTTGATAAGTTTACTAATCTTTCTGGTTTAGTTCCGAGTTCAGCAAAGAGCACGGCTTCCTTTTGTAATGTGCCGCATAATGTTAAACAAGATATTCTTCGGGTCATGCCTTTCCAGGAAGGTTCGTTGCCGGTCAGGTATCTGGGGGTTCCGTTAATTTCAACTAAGTTAGTCTTTAAAGATTGCAAACCTCTTCTTGATCGGATGGAAAAGAGAATCAATAGATGGTTGAATAAGTCCCTTTCTTTTGCTGGTAGATTACAACTCATTAACTCCCTCTTATCGGCCATGCATATCTATTGGGCATCCGTTTTTATTATTCCTTCTCGGGTCATCAATGATCTTGAAAAGCATATGCGGCGGTTCTTGTGGAATGGCAATAACCTGAGTAGAGTTAAGGCGAAAGTCCCTTGGTCTGATGTTTGCTTGCCGAAGAGTGAGGGTGGGTTAGGCATAAAGTGTATCTCAGATGTCAATAAGGCCCTTATCACTAATCATATCTGGAGCATTCTGGTTAATAGGAAGTCTCTTTGGGTCCAATGGATATATACACACAAATTGAAGGGTAGGAGTTTTTGGGATATTAACAACCAAGGAAGTATGAGCTGGGGATGGAGGAAGATCTTATCTCTACGCAGTGTTATCAGGCCTTTTATATGGAAGGTTGTTCGAAGTGGAGCTCAAACGAATGCCTGGTGGGATAATTGGTGTCAATTAAGTCCGCTAAGCTCTTTCATTACGCCTCAAAGAATTACTAATGCGGGGTTCAACATCTCGTCTTCTCTTTCGGATCTAGTTGATGAAAACGGAAACTGGAAGTGGCCTCAAGCTTGGTATGATTTATACCCAGTTTTAATTGGGTTAAATGTTCCTCAGTTGACGCAAAATATGGTGGACCGTACGGTTTGGAAAGATTTGGATGGGAACTCATGCCCATTTCGGTCATCAGAAGTATGGCACACCATTCGGTGTAGGCAGAATCCGGTCTCGTGGGTCGATGGGGTATGGTTTTCTCAATGTATTCCAAGACATTCGTTTCACTTATGGTTAGTCATAAAGAATAAACTTAAAACCCAAGACCGGCTTGCTGCTTGGGAGGTGGGAAGTGTAACGAATTTAAACCTCATGTGTTGTCCGCTTTGTAGAATTAATCGGGACTCTAGAGATCATTTGTTCTTTCAGTGTTCGTTTGCTTCAAAAGTGTGGAACGAAATTAAGTGTATGGTTCAAATGGGTAACGTTGATAGCACTTGGCAATCGATTATGACCTGGATGGAACAAAATGCAAGCTCGAAGAAGACGGAGCATATTATATGCAAGCTGGTTATTGCGGCTTCGGCTTACTTCATATGGCAAGAGAGAAATAACTGTCTATTTTCCAACGTATCTGCTGATCAGAATGCGGTGATTCAGAGGATTAAGAAAGTTGTCCATTTACGCTTAATGGGGTTCAAGTTTAGAAGACAATCGAGTATTGAGAGCCTGCTGAGGACGTGGAAGATTGGTTTTGATGATGAGGCCAATGATCCGGGCTAGCTGAATTTATTTGTTTAGTCGATGTTTGTTTAGTTGTGGTCGTTTTGTGCTAGGTTGTTTCTTGGATGGTTTATTTATGGGCTGTGTTTTCTTGTGTCCTAGGCATTGGTATGTCAAGCCTAGTTGGCGTGTCCTTTTCGGGCATGCCCTTGTTCTTATATTTTCATTTATAAAATTTACCTGGGGTAATCCCTTTACCAAAAAAAAAGTCAAACAGTGTTTGACTTTCTGCTTTGACTAGTCCATGGTCAAAACGAAGTTCGTTTGAACTTCGCAACGTGAGCGTAATCACGATGGTTATACTCCCTTGTGACTATACCTACTGATTACCACGTTGATTAGGTGTAGTGATGAGTCATAGTTTCGGTCAAAATGCGCATTCATGCGTATTTTGCAACCAAACTATTCTTGGGTATCAAAACCGTTTGTTTTGATATCAAACTTATTTTCAAACCTTGTTAAACATGTTTAACTCGTCACTTTTAGATTAGTGCTTGTATAGGGTAGTAAGATAAGCGGTCTATACATACACCAATCAAATGAAACCCTAATTCTCTCTCTAGCTATGGCAATTTTGGTTCTTCTTCGTACCTTAGTTTTCTTCATGATCTTCGTATAACAGTCTGATTTATCGGTGTACTGATTTATCAGTATAACTGATTCGAACTAGTTAGCGAAAGGATTGTTTTAATTCTAGGGTTTTTCTTTTTCTTTTTCTGTTTTGTCGTCAAGCTAAATTAGGGTTTCTTGTGTTTTCGTTTTTCGGTATCTTGGTTTCTGGTTTTTACGTGGTTCTTGTGTGCATGCTTGCTTCGGTTGCTGTTTAATAGAGAGAGTTGCTGTCTGTTTCAATGGATGATCGGTCAAAATCGGATGCTGTTCCTACGGGTGATAGAGGTAAGCCGCCATTACCATTTAAGGGGTTAGCGAGTAGAGTGGTCAATATCGATGGAAATCCGTTGCTTCCTAGGAGAGGTACGATTCAGAATGTTCAGTCTGATCCGAAGATGTTTAATGTTATCAATGAATTGGAAAAGATCACTGTGCCAGTTCTGTAGTCGGAGAATCAAAGCACAGCAGATAATATGGATGCATATGGTTTTCAGGGTTTACATTCGGTTCAGAGTAGTAGCTCAAAACCTAAGTCTTATGCGGAATCAGTAACAGCCAACAAAGAGCAGAAAGTTAATTTTCGATCTCTATCGAGTTCGGTTGTCCAAGAAGGTTGTGATGTTGTTCTTCCGAAGGAATCTGTTCGATCGGTGAAGGATAAACTGGCGAATACTTTATATGGTTATTTTTTGGGGGATCGTCTTGCATTCCCGGTGGTTGATTACTATGTTAAGGTTAATTGGAAAAAAATATGGATTGCAAAAGACGATGATGAATGCAAACGGTTTTTTCTTTTTTAAGTTTAATGATGAAGATGGGATGGCTAATGTTCTGAAAAATGGTCCGTGGATCATTAGGTCTCAACCATTGTTTCTGAATACATGGAGTCCTACGATCAAATTGGAAAAGAAAGAGGTTAAACGAGTGCAACTTTGGGTAAAAATTCATGAAGTTCCAATTGCTGCTTATACGGAAGATGGCCTTAGCCTAATTGCAACAACAATTGGAGAACCAAAAATGCTTGATTCTTTCACAACGTCTATGTGTATGGATTCTTGGGGTCGAAGTAGTTATGCTAGAGCATTGGTGGAGATTTCGGCGGAAAAGGAGCTCCGAGAAGAAATTACAATAGCAATTCCGGAAACGGAAGGGGAGGGTTTTACCAAAGAGACTATGTTTGTAGAATATGAATGGAGCCCGCATCGTTGTGCTACTTGTTGTGTATTTGGCCATTCAAACGAGATGTGTCCCAAGAAGCCGATCAAATCGGGTCATACCAAATATGAAGATCACAACCGTAATGCCCAAAGGAACAAGCAAGTGAAAAAGTTTCCGGTGGTGGATCAAGATGGTTATACCGAGGTGCATGGTAAGAAAGTAGCTAGAAGGCCGGGTATTCAGGTGAATAAACAATCTAAGTTTGAATATCGGCCAGTGTCAAAATTCAAGGCGAATGAGAATAATGGACCAAAGTCAAAGACATCGAACAACCCGTTTGATATTCTGAATAAAGTTGATCCGGAAACGGGTACAAGCAAAAAGAACACGGGTTCGGGATTTGTGGATTCGGATGGTGACGAGGCCGATGAGGTAATGAAATGGATGATTTTATGGCTCAAGGATCGGTGAATTTAAATAAAACACAAGGGGCAAGCACTCCTCCTCAGATAGTTACTGATGGTTAGTATAGCAGTTTGGAATATAAGGGGGTTGAACCGCCCGCTTAAACAAATGGAGGTTCGTCAGGCAGTGAAGGATTATAATTTGAGTTTGTGTGCTATTTTAGAGTCCCATGTTGATGTTGGTAAGTTGGGTAAAGTGTGTAAGGCTGTTTTTAGATCATGGGATTGGACTTCTAATGGCGGGTGTTGTAACAAAGGCACAAGAATTATCATTGGGTGGAATCCAGCTATTTTTGAGGTAATGATCGTCGCTCAATCTCCACAGGTTATGCACTTACAGCTTGTTTTTAAATTGGATAAGAGAATGCTCTTCTGTTCTATTGTGTATGCCAAAAATTACTATGTTACGCGTAGGGAATTATGGCATCTTCTTTCTATGCATAAACGTTTTGTTGCGGATCGGCCTTGGTGTATTATGGGTGATTTTAATTCTGCTCTTAACATAGAAGATAATTCGATGGGTACTTCATCCATTTCGATTGGTATGAGGGATTTTCAGGAATGTGTTGATGATATTGAAGTTGTGGATATTAACCGAACAGGTATCCATTTTACGTGGAACCAAAAGCTTAAAAATGGTGTGGGTTTACTAAAGAAAATTGATCGGGTAATGGGAAACACTCCTTTTCTTACTGAATACCCGAACTCGGTTGCAATTTTCAAGCCGTATAGACTTTTTTTTTTTGGGTAAAGGGTTACCCCGGTGATTTTATATATTCACAAAAATAAAAACAAGTAGTAAGGTAACATCCTTACTAGTTCAGACATGAGACAAAACCTCATGAAAGTATAACAAAAAGAAAAACAACCAACAATGGGAACCAAACGAAAACCAACAACTAGACACTCATCTAGACATACACGACACTAAACAAAAGGAATCAGCCATTGTCCATAAGCAAATCAGTGTCTTGAATATCCCACTTCACCAGCAGCTCCCGAACTCTAACTGTGTTCTTGAATTTAAGCCCCATCAACTTGTACCTCACGCTTTCTAAAATAGACTTCAACATCGTATCCGGTGGTCTCGCATGATTTCTGAATAGACGATTGTTTCTTTCCTGCCAAATACCGTATGCCAAAGCTGCAACAAGCAATCTACTAACCAGATTGGTCGCTGATTTTGACCGAGACCGATGACCCAACCAATCAACATCGTTCCATCTAGCTTCCACTCTATGCATACCAGCTTTAGACCGAACCTTATGCCAAAGATCCGAAGAAAACTTTCACTCAAAAAATAAGTGATCATGTGAATCTATATTCTCATAACACAAGAGGCAACACATCATGTTCATATTATTTGCGCGGTTATAGTTCCATTGCAAGATTTTGTCTTGTGTCATGAGCTTGCACCGAACAATAAGCCACATCAAAAAAGCATGCCGAGGGACACATTGTGAAAACCAAACAATGCTATCCCAATTCACCTCCTGATCCCTTATCCGAATCGAATTCCAAACCCCTGACGAAGAATATTCAGCTACATTATCTCCATCTTTCCACAATAGACGATCTTGATTATTCAAATTTCTTTGAAGAAAATCTAGCTGAATAAGAACAGGGAAAGTATCTCTCCATGCATCCGGCCACAACCACGATCCTTCAGCATAGACATCCGCCACTTTGGCATTCAAAGAAAATCCCTCACGCGTTATCACTCTAGGCGATAAAAAATTACATAACGGACCAATATCGCTCCACAAATCAAACCAAACATACGTACGGCTTCCATCCCCAATCTGAGACCAAACATGTTGACGAATTAAGGACCGAAGCTGGGCCATCTTCCTCCAACTCCAACAGCAAGATGAAGGAATCCTGTGATCCCAAAAACTTCTACCTTTTAACCGATACGAATGGATCCAAGCAACCCATAAAGAATTCCGATTACTTAAGACACTCCAAATATGCGACACCATAAGGGCTCTATTTACATCTGCAATTCGACGAATGCCCAAACCCCCCTCATGCTTAGGCACACAGACTGCCTTCCAAGAAACTTTCGACCTACCACGCTTAGAGGAGGATTGAGCCCAAAGAAAATTACGCATTTTCGCTTCCAAGTCCTTAATTACTCTTGCTGGAAGAATAAACACCGAAGACCAGTACACATGAAGAGAAGAAAGAACCGATAAGATTAATTGTAACCTGCCAGCGAAAGATAACATTTTGTTCTTCCAATTATCTATCCGTATAGACTTTCGGACCACTGCCCGTGTATCTTATCTATTCCGGAAGCTATGAAGCTTAATCCGAGGCCGTTTAAGTTTGCTAATTTTTTGGTTTTTAAACCAGAATTTTTGGACATTGTTAAAAAGTATTGGCTTATTAATGTTGATGGGGTTCACCAATTCCGAGTTGTCAAGAAGTTACGGTCTCTCAAACACCCTCTTCGTTAGTTGCTGTTCAAACAGGGCAACCTTCACAAAAAGGTTGAAAGCATTCGGTTGAAGTTAGATTTAATTCAGCAAAGTATTGATCAAGACCCGCAAAATGTTGATCTTCGTACTGAGGAATCATCGGCTAGCCGTGACCTTCAGGATGCTTTGTTGGATGAAGAGCGTTTTCTGAAACAAAAAGCTAAGGTTGACTGGTTGAGTGCGGGTGACATGAATATTGCTTTTTTTCATTCCTCTTTGAAGATTCGAAATCATTGTAGTAGGATTGATGTTATTAAAGATACGCAAGGGATTGATGTCATGAAGGCGATAGTGTTTATACAGCTTTTGTTCAACACTATGAAATTTTTTTTGGCAATCAAGGTGATATCTCGTTGCAACCAGCTCCAGATTTATTTCGGAAAATTTTATCTCACAATGTTGCTACGAATATGGTTCGTCATGTTACGGAGGAGGAGGTTAAGAAGGCGATGTTCTCTATTGGCAATGATAAAGCTCCGGGACCGGATGGATTTACGGCTGCGTTTTTTAAAAGTGCTTGGCCTCTGGTTGGTAATGATATTGTTAATGCTATTAAAGATTTTTTTGACACTGGTAACTTGCTTCGGGAACTGAATCATACACTTATAGTTCTTATTCCAAAGGTGTCAACTCCCATGGTTGTCACTGATTTTCGGCCGATTGCTTGTTGTAATGTTCTATACAAGTGTATCAGCAAGATTATTGCTGACAGGATTAAGGGAGGTTTGAACGAGATTGTAAGTATAAATCAATCGGCATTTGTTCCGGGTAGAAAGATTCCGGATAACATTTTGTTAACGCAAGAGTTAATGCATAACTACCATCGGAATGTGGGGCCTCCTAGATGTGCGTTTAAGGTTGATATTCAAAAAGCTTACGATACGGTGGACTGGAATTTTCTGAAAAGTGTGCTTCTTGGGTTTGGCTTTAACAGTAACATGGTGAAGTGGATAATGCTAAGCTAAAGAACAATGCTAGGGTGCGGAAGCTAAAGAACAATGCTAGGGTGCGGAAGCTGCTTGGGGATTGGGAGATTTCAACCGAAAATAAAGATGATGGAGGCTAATTAGTTTGTAATGTTTTGATTGTCTAGATGTGTGTCTAGGTGTTTTTTGTATGGGTTTTTTCGGTTTTTGTTTTGTTGATGGTTTTCCTTTCATGGGGCATGTCTCATGATTGAACTGGTGTAGGCTCTCTACTCCACTTGTTATTTTTGGTTGTGAATATATAGAATCACCGGGGTAACCCTTTACCCAAAAAAAAAAAAGATAAGCGGTCTAAACAACCGCTTAGACTTTTGAACCCGACCTGTTTGGTCAATCATTAGGATCCGACCAAACATATTTTGTGACCATAGTTGTATAGGGAATAACCTTCCGAGGTTATACCTTATGGTCACTTCGTTTAGTTAGTTGTATGATAGGTAATTTATACGCCTTAGGAAAATGACCAAAATGCCCTTTTTACACATAAATGTGCCGAATCATGTGAAGCAGGAAATTCTTCAAATCATGTCGTTTAATCAAGGTATGTTGCCTGTTAAATATTTGGGGGTGCCGTTGATATCAACAAAGCTCATGTTTAAAGATTGTAAGCCGTTGATTGATCGAATGGAGAAGAGAATAGGTAGTTGGTTGAATAGATCGTTATCTTTTGCTGGTAGGTTGCAGCTTATTAATTCGGTTCTGTCATCTATGCACATTTATTGGGCTTCAGTCTTTATTATTCCTACTCGAGTCACTAATGATCTAGAGAAACTCATGCGTCAGTTCTTGTGTAATGCTAATAATCAGGGTAGGGTTAAAGCGAAGGTGTCTTGGGCTGAGGTTTGCTTGCCTAAGGAGGAAGGTGGGTTAGGCATTAGGAGCATATCAGATGTGAATAAAGCGCTAATGACCAACCATATATGGAGTATTCTCACTAAACGGAAGTCGCTTTGGGTTCAGTGGATCTATTCTCATAAGTTAAATGGGAGAAGCTTTTGGGATATTCAGCCTCGTGGGAGTATCAGTTGGGGGTGGAGAAAGATTTTGGCAATTCGAAGTGCTATCCGTCCATTTGTATGGAAAGCGGTTCGGAGTGGTAATCAAACTAATGTATGGAGTGACAACTGGTGCCAGCTTAGTCCCCTCAACTCTTTCATTACTCCTAGAAGAATTGCTAATGCGGGTTTTAATCTTAACTCGTCTCTGGCGGAGCTCGTTGATGATAATGGCCAGTGGAAGTGGCCCCGTGCATGGTATGATCTATATCCGGTCTTAATTGGCTTAAGTGTCCCTCAGTTGATACATAATATGGAGGATAGTACAAGCTGGAAAGATTTAGATGGTAATATAAGGCCTTTCGGATCTATGGAAGTTTGGCAAAATACCCGCCACCGTGAACAACCGGTTTCATGGGTTAATGGGGTATGGTTTAGTCAATGCATCCCTAGACACTCGTTTCACCTATGGCTCGTTATCAAGAATAAACTAAAAACACAAGATCGGTTAGCTGTGTGGGAGGCGGGGAGTAACTAATTTAAGGCTTATGTGTTGTCCGTTATGTAGGAATGATCGTGATTCACGAGACCATTTGTTCTTTCAGTGTTCGTTTGCAACTCAAGTTTGGCGAAAGGTTAAAGATATGGTGAACATGGGAACTGTTGATGATTCGTGGCACTCAATTATGGGATGGTTTGATCGTAATGCGAGATCAAAGAAGACGGATGATATTGTTAGTAAGCTGGTCATTGCGGCTGCCACGTATTTTATTTGGCAAGAGCGAAACAACTGTTTGTTTTCGTGTTTGAATCCAAGTGTCGAGTCGGTTACTGAGAGGATTTTGAAGACAGTAAGACTAAGATTGATGGGGTTTAAGATCAGAGGTGAAGTCAGTAACCAGAGGCTGTTGAAGAAGTGGGAGATCCTTCCTAATGCTGAAGTTATTGATCCAGGCTAGATATAGTCGCTTGGTTTTTGTTTTGTTCGGATAGGGTTGTGTTTTTCTTTGGCTGGTTGTTTGTGTTGGCTTGTTTTGGTTGTTTATTTTGGATTTCCTAGGCTTGGGTTGTCAAGTCTAGTTGGTATGTCCGTTCAGGCATGCCTTTGTTCTTATTTGGTTATTTATAAAATTCACCTGGGGTAACCCTTTACCCAAAAAAAACAAAACCTTAATTTTTGTATCTAAACTGATTAGGTAACATTATTAGACATGTTAAGGCATATAATACTTATCATAGGACTAGTTAGGCGGTCTGAACGCGTTTTACGCGAATGACGCGTTAAAGTGGCGTAAGCTACCTAAACGAGTCGTAATGGGTCGTAAGCACTTAGTTTAGGTTTCGATTTAGTATGTAGGCTTTGTTAAACCATATCATATGAGTTCCAATACTCATTTGGTTTATGAAACCACATCCTATCCGATCTTTCGATTTAGGTCCAGTTTATTTACATAGTTACTTATATTAGGTGCCGATTGATATCCGTGATCCCTCTAGCTTTGCTTGGTTGTTATTCAAGACTTCTAAGCATTCTCAAGTGAGTACATAGTTTGCTGATAACACGGGTATGATGGCTGCTCTAAATGGAGAAAGAAAATAAAGGGGCAAGCACTCCTAGTATGGGGGTTACCAATGGTTAGTCTTGCTTTCTGGAATATTAGGGGTTTGAACCGCCCTCTAAAACAAAAAGAGGTTCGTTCTGTAGTTAAAGATAGTAAACTAAGTTTTTGTGCTATTCTTGAGTCCCATGTTGAAGTTAATAAACTTAGTAAGGTGTGTAAGTTGGTTTTTCGTCACTGGGATTGGACTTCGAATGGGGGTATGTGTGATAGAGGTACCCGTATAATTATAGGTTGGGATCCGGAGATCTTTGATGTGATGGTTTTATCTCAAACAGCGCAAGTAATGCACATTCAATTGTTTGTTAAAGAGGATAAGAAGTGGCTTTATTGTTCAGTGGTGTATGCGGCGAATTACTATGTTACTCGTCGTGATCTTTGGTCTCATCTTTCTTATCATAAGCAGCTGGTGGGTGATAAGCCGTGGCTTGTCATGGGCGATTTCAATTCTGCTTTTACATTTAGAGGATAAGTCTATGGGTGTGTCAGCCATCCCTACGGGTATGCGGGATTTTCAGGCTTGTGTGGCGAATATTGAGGTGATGGATATTAATCAGTCTGGTCTTCACTTTACATGGAACCAGAAGCCAAAAAAGGGTGTTGGTTTACTCAAGAAAATTGATCGTATTATGGGCAATACTTCATTTGTAGCTGAATTTCCTAACTCAGTGGCTGTTTTCACCCTTATGGGTTGTCGGACCACTCACCGTGTGTCCTAACTATGAATCGAGCTAATCCTGACAAGCGTAAGCCTTTTAAATTTGCAATTTTTTTTATTCATAAACCGGATTTCCTTAAAATTGTGAAGAATAATTGGGAGGATAACGTTAGTGGAGTTCATCAATTTCGGGTTGTCAAAAAACTTAGGCTATTAAAGAGCCCATTAGGTGCCTTACTTTTTAAGCAGGGTAATCTCCATAAGAAGGTTGCTGACATCCGTGATAGTTTAAATGACATTCAGTCTAAAATTGATCAAGACCCTATGAATGCGGATCTTAGAGCTCTAGAAACGAAATTAAACTCTGATCTTCAAGTTGCTTCTCTTGATGAAGAAAGATTTTTAAAGCAAAAAGCTAAGATGGAGTGGCTAAGAGCTGGAGACGCAAACACTGCTTTTTTCCATGCTACTGTTAAAAGCAGGAACCATATATGTAGAATTCAAGTGGTTCGGGATATGAATGGGGTGGAATATGAAGGAGAGACGGTTCAAGATGCTTTTGTTAAACACTATGAGATATTTTTGGGATGCCAAGATAATCTATCTTTGTATCCTACTCCTGATCTCTTTACTAAGCATGTGAACCCGACTGATGCTTCTCATATGATTCGTCCGCTCACGGTGGAGGAGGTAAAGAAAGCCATGTTTTCTATAGGTAATGACAAGGCCCCAGGTCCGGATGGCTACTCTGCTGCGTTTTTTAAGGCTGCCTGGCCGATAGTAGGAGGAGATGTTTCTTTGGCTGTTATTGATTTTTTCAACTCAGGCAGATTGCTCGGTCAGATTAATCATACCCTTCTTGCTCTTATTCCGAAGAATTCCTCTCCGGTTTTAGTTACTGATTATCGGCCAATAGCTTGTTGTAACGTCCTATTTAAATGTGTGAGTAAGATTATTGTGGATCGTATAAAGGATGTTCTTAATCAAGTGGTTAGTATAAACCAATCTGCTTTTGTTCCTGGCAGAAAAATCTCAGACAACATCCTTCTCACCCAAGAGTTACTACACAACTATCATAGACATACGGGCCCCCCTCGTTGTGCTTTTAAGGTAGATATTCAGAAAGCCTATGATACGATTGATTGGTGTTTCTTGAAACAGGTTTTGATTGGGTTCGGATTCAATGTTAAGATGGTCGATTGGATTATGGTGTGTGTTACAACAACATCGTATTCTTTGTGTGTTAATGGTAATGTGCATGGCTATTTCAAGGGCAAGCGTGGTCTTCGACAGGGTGATCCTCTTTCTCCTTATCTATTTACGCTGGTTATGGAAATTTTGACTTGCATTCTTCAGCTAGCTGCTCTAATTGATAAGTCTTTTAAATTTTACAATAAATGTGAGAAGCAGCGGATTATCAATCTATGTTTTGCGGATGATATATTCTTGTTTGCTAGAGGAGACATTAGCTCGGTTCAATGTATTCTGACGTCTCTTTTAAATTTTACAAGTATGTCTGGGTTAGTTCCTAGTATTCCAAAGAGCACGGGGTTTTTCTGTAATGTGCCTTCTCATGTTAAAAATCATATTTTGAGCATTATGCCTTTTCTTGAAGGGTCTTTTCCGGTTAAATACTTGGGAGTTCCTCTTATTTCTTCTGGTCTTCTGTATAAAGATTGCAGTATTCTTGTTGAAAGATTGGATCAACGGATTTCCAACTGGAAGAATAAGCTTCTTTCCTTTGCAGGTAGATTACAGCTTGTGAATTCGGTTCTTTCGTCAATGCATATCTTCTGGTCCTCTGCTTTTATCCTTCCGAATCGGATCATTCTTTAATTGGAAGCTAAACTGCGTAACTTTTTGTGGTCATCGGATGGTTTGTTTCATAAGGGGAAGGCCAAAGCTTCTTGGAAATCAATCTGTGTTCCTAAATATGAGGGTGGGTTACGTATTCGCAGAATTGGGGATGTAAATAAAGCGCTTATGATTTCTCACATTTGGAGCATTCTGGTTAGACGTGACTCTCTGTGGGTGGCTTGGGTTCACTCGTATAGGCTCAAAGGGAATAGTTTCTGGATTTGCAAGGCAGTGGCGTCTAGTTGTTGTAGTTGGCGGAAGTTATTACAGCTTAGGCCTCTTATTAGAGATTTTATCTGGTCTAAGTTGGGTGATGGAAGCAACACATCTGCTTGGTTTGATTGGTGGAGTCATTTAGGTCCGCTTGGTAATTTTTTGACTCCCAGAACCATCTCAAATGCAGGTTTTTCTCTTAACTCTACAGTTCAGGAGATTCATGATAACGGGGTTTGGAGGTGGCCTATGGCGTGGAGGGATATTTTTCCTGCCTTAATCCAGCTTGATAACGTTCGTCTGGATTCTAATCGTTCTGATCAGCTCTTGTGAAGGATGGCAATGATCTAGCTGAACACTCATCTTCTCGGGTTTGGCACTCTATTAGACATCGAGCCGAGGAGGTTGATTGGGTTAAACTTGTATGGTTCTCACAATGTATTCCGAAGCATGCTTTCTTCATGTGGTTGGTGATACATCGTAAGCTCCTAACTCAAGATAAAATTCTGCAGTGGGATTTGTCGAGAAGGGAAAATATGAATATGATGTGCTGTCTTCTGTGCTACGCGGATACTGACTCTCATAATCATCTGTTTTTTGATTGTAACTACTCGACTCAAGTTTGGATAAAGGTTCGTGGTAAGGGGGTATGCATACTGTTCCTTCAGAATGGGAAGATATTGTAGACTGGCTAGCGGTTCATGCCAATTCGAAATCCGCAATTAATTTCATCAGTCGGCTTATAGTAGCAGCTGCGATCTATTTTGTTTGGCAAGAACGTAATAGCAGAATTTTCAAGAACCAGACGAGACCTCCAGACGTTCTGAGTGATTTAATCTTGCAGACGGTTCGATATAAGCTAATGGGGGTAAAGTTTAAGGAGAGCACTAATGTTCGAAGATTGCTGGAATCTTGGGGGATTTATTCATGTGACACCTGTGCCTCCACGGCCATCAAACAAATACTGTATCAATGAAATATTGTATTTCATACTTGGGATTTGTATAAATATGTGTATCCTTTGCACATATCAATTCTTGCTCGATTTCAAGCTTTAAATCGCATTCTGGAAGGTTATACGCGCACTGATGCGTAAATATAACCCGTTTAATGCAACGAACACTCCGGAATAGTGAAATAGGCTTAACATACCTTAAATAACCTTTACATAACTTAGAAATAAGTTTTAAAGGCTTTGGTATGGCAAAATCGAGTTAAATCGCTTACAGGGACTAAAGTTGACAAACTGCGAAAGTATGCCAATTTGAACTGTAACAGACATTCCGGATCATGGCCATAAGTTAAACATACCATAAATATCCTTTACATAGCTTAGAAATAGGCTTTGAGGGGTTCGGTGTGCTAAAATAAACTTTTGGGTCATTCAGGGACTAAAAGTGTCAAAAAGTGCATAAGTTTGCACTTTCGCGCATAACTTATGTTCTGAATACATCCGGACATCCAAAAATTTATGTAAGCACTAAAATATTTTATTTTAGTGTTTGGCATAAGAAAAATCCATTCGTCACACCATTTGGACCGTTTTTCGCGCTTATGCGCATTCCGTCGTAATTAAGCGAACATCGCGATCGTACGGCCAAACGAACCGACACCCGAGATATTTTTTTAACACATTTTAAGTTCCCTACACTTTAACTTCATTGAGGAGCTTTGAAATGGGGTTAACGGGCCCTTAAACATGTCGGAAATAGCTCAAAACACTAACAGGGACCAAAAGTGTAATTCTGTGAAAGTAGGTCCTTGCGCACCTCAACACTCTGAGTGTTACGGTGCGCAAGCAGGGGTCAGATGCAGAAACTCGTTTTTAACAGCCTGTTTCCAGCCTTTAAACCCCCCAAAGGCCAATACCACTTGTCAATAACTGGTGGTGGGGGCAAAATGAGCTACCATAACATTCCGACAAGTGTACGGGTGAGATCAAGGCACGATATTCAAGAAAAGATCCTAACGGTGGTCCTAATCCTATAAATACCCCACCCCCATTTGCTTCAAACTCACCCTTGATCTGATCATTTCCCTAAGTTGGAGTTGCAACATTTCATACCTGGGAATTTCAGATCAAACTTCCATTCTTGGACCTCTTGTAAGTCCTCTTTCATGCTTTTATGCGTTTTTAGCTTGAAAGTCAAACTGCGTTTGACTTTCTGCATTGACCAGTTTATGGTCAATGCGAAGTTCGTTTGAACTTCATAACGTGAGCGTGATCACGATGGTTATAGTCCCTAGAGACTATACCTACTGATTACCACGTTATCTAGGCTCAGTGACGAGTCGTAGTTTCGGCCAAAATGCGTGTTATTGCGTATTTTGTAACCAAACTACTTTTAGGTATCAAAACCGTTTGTTTTGATACCAAACCTGCTTTCTAAACTTAGTTAAGCATGTTTTTTTTTTTTGGGTAAAGGGTTACCCCGGTGATTCTATTATAGACAACCGCCAAATAAGTACAAGTAGTGAGGATGAGTTCCCCACTAGTTCATATACAGGACATGCCCCATATATGTAAGCAAAAAAAGCAAACAAACCAAGTTACCACCTCAATCTAGCCTACTACAATCATGATAATGACTAACTAGTAGACAAACGAAAAAAATCAAACAAACGACGTCAACCGCCATCATCAAAAATGAAATTGCTACCAACCGGCAGCCCCTTAGCATGAAACAGAAGCCACCTATCCATTGGACAACTTTATGTGAGAGGTGCTTGCCCCTGTACTGGAAGACGTAGGATGTGTACCCGATGTCATAAACTCATTCGTTTCATCATATACAACCTCTACCTCGTCATCGTCAGACTCCACATTTAGCTCACGTCCCCCTTTATATCTCCCCTGGAAGGAACCCCCATTCCCCCCAACAAACCCAAGAGCACTAAACGAATTGTGTGTTTGAACCTTGGACGAACTAGTGCACCGCGCATTCACGTAGGAAGAACTCACTGCCTTTTTCTTTTTATCCACAGGTCTATATTCAAACTTGGGCTTTTGATTGTTAACTTGAAAACCGCTCTTCTTTACATTCTTCTTTGTCTTGACTTTCGTATAACCATCCTCACCTACTTTCAGACTGTTTGTAGGAGGTTTCACTGTCGATCGAATGCATTTTGGACACTCCTCAGAATCATGCCCAAATACACAACAGTGGGCACATCTCGGGGGTTTCCATTCATATTCCACACGAATAGTCTCATTGACATACTTGTTCTCATCCAACTCAGGAATAGCCATGGTTAGGACCTCTTTAAAATCATGTTCAGCAGAGATATCAATGAGGGCCCTAGCATAGCTGCTTCGTCCCCAAGCCTCGTTGCACATATCACTAGTATACGAATCCAACCGCAAAGGAGAACCAATTTTAGACGCCAACATGCTTAACCCATCATCAGTATACGCCGCTAGAGGAACCTCATGCAATTTCACCCAAACCGCAACCTTTTTAATATCTTCTTTTTTAAGAGTTTTTGTAGGGGACCAAGTGTTGAGAAAAAGAGGTTTGTTCCGAATCAGCCAAGGACCCCCTTCAAGAACATTATTCATACCCTGACTATCTTCAAACTTGAAGAAGAAAAACCCATTCGAATTCATCATAATTTTCTGAAAACCATGTTTTTTCCAATTTGTTTTCACAAAATATTCAACAACCGGATAAGCAATTCTATCCCCCAGGAAGTAACCATAAAGAGTATTTGCTAACCTGCTGTTAACCTGACGAACAGAATCAGTTGGTAAAACTACATCCACTCCTTCCAAGGAGACATCCGACTTTAGCGACCTAAAATTAATTTAGGAGTTTGATCAGCCGACTCATTAGCATTCCTAGCTGAATTTTGAGCATTCGAGACAGAATCCATGTTAACACCACCCTGGTTAGCTTCTTTGTTTGACACAACATTAGCGTACGATTCAGAAGTAGCTCGAGGGATAGGACTAACATCATTCAACGGGAGCACAAAAGCTACCTTTCTTTTATCAAGAACCTTAGCATACTGCTGATTAGGAGAATCAGACCGACCAACCTGTTCATCATCATCTAGTGGCAGCATAAAGGTTACCTTCTTGCTCAATTCGGAAACCCTCGCAGCTATATTTGACGTTAGTTTTGGCTCAAAAGGTTTACCGTCAATATTCTTTATCTTCCTCGCAAAGACGTTTACATTGTCTGCATTTTGTTCATCCATTTCAGCAGCCACAACCCTTCAGAACGTTAACTTGCTTGAATCTGAATTGCGGCCAAAGATTGAATCCAAATCAGGTTATTAAGAAACCTTAATTCGTCAATACAATCATCCGTCACCTCTAACTTGAAACCCTAATTCGTCAAACCCAAAAAACGACCAAGAAAGCTTAGCCAATCTTGAAATCAAATGATGCTTAGCTCGTCACTTTTAGTTTAGTGCTTATATAGGGTCGTAAGGTCGATCATTAGGATCCGACCAAACACATTATACTTTCGAACCCGACCCGTTTGGTCGATCATTATGATCCGACCAAACACATTAGGTGACCATAGTATATAGGGAATAACCTTCCGAGGTTATACCTTATGGTCGCTTCGTTTAAGTAGTTGTATGATAGGTAGTTTATATGCCTTAGGTAAATTACCAAAATGCCCTTTTTACGCCAAAATTCATTTTAAGCATATGTAACATAACTTTTGGTATAGGCCGTGTTCTCTCTCCTTTAGGCGATTTGCTTGTTCATCTTGTTCTACATGATTTCCCTTGTTTTTTCTTGTGATCTTATGCATAACAGTCTGTGATTAGACCTTGATCTTTAAAGAATCTATAATGAACTCGTTAGCATTAGGGATCAATTAAGAACTAGGGTTTCACTTTTGTTTTTTTCTTCATAATTGCCGCCTTAGTAATATATTCTGAAACCCTAATCTATTAATCTGGTAGCCATTGATTGCGGTTAACTGAGATTAATTTAGCTAGATTGATGACACTAGTTTAATCGATCAAGGGTTGAGGTTTTGTTCTAGGGTTTAAAGGTTTACGGGTTCTCTTTCCTTGGGATTTCGGATTCTTGTTCATTGATAGATTTACTCTTGTCGGCCGTTTAGGGTTTCTTGCTTGCATGGAGGGTAAAAGTGATGGGGTTAAACCTTTGGATCAAGGTACTCTTGGGAGTGATAATAACACACCACCGGTTCGTGGGATTGGGCTGCGAGTAACAAATATTGAGGGTAATCCTATGATGCCGAGACGTGGTATGTATTCTACTAATAATGCGTCGGTGATAGATGGGTTGTTTGAGATTTCGAAACCTGTGGAAGTGGATGCTACGTGGGGATATGGAGGTGGGTATACGGCTGCCAACATGGATACCCATGCAAACCCTAGTTCGAGTAACGTGGTGAATAATATAGCCAACTTATCCTATGCGGACAAGGTTAAAATGCAGACATCGCTGAAAAGAGAGGTTAATTTCCGAAAGTTGGATGCTACAGAGACGGTTCAGGATGCGGATGTGCTTATTCCTCGAGAGGTAATTAAAAAGGTCCAGGACAAATTTGAGAATGTTTTATATGGCTACTTTTTGGGTAATCGATTACCATTTCCTGTTGTGGAATATTATGCAAAAAATGTATGGGCTAAGTATGGATTCTCTAAACTTATGATGAATAAGGATGGTTTCTTTTTCTTTAAGTTTGATACAAAAGAGGGCATGGCCAAAGTATTGGAAGGAGGACCATGGTTGATCAGGAAAGTGCCATTGTTTTTAAATGTCTGGTCTCCGGCTGTTAGCTTAAGAAAAGAGGGTATTAAGTCGATTCCGGTATGGGTAAAGATGTATAATGTTCCGATTGCTATTTATACGGATGATGGCTTGAGTTTGTTGGCTTCTAAGATAGGTATTCCGAAAAGATTAGATGGGTATACGGCGGATATGTGTGCGGATAACTGGGAAGGAGCAGTTTTGCAAGGGCTCTAATTGAAATAGATGCGAAGAATGAACTAAAAGACCATATCATTGTTGCTATTCCGAAACTGGAGGAAGAGGGTTACATCACAGAAAAGGTGAAAGTGGAGTATGAATGGCAGCCACAGAGATGCTCTTTGTGTTGTATCTTTGGCCATAACGATCAGACATGTGCCAAGAATGTTCAAAATAAAGCTAAACAAGTGGTTGTTGATGAGGAGGGGTTTACTACTGACAAGAGGAAGGTAGCGAGAGTGGGTATGATGCAGAAAAGGCAAAAGCAAAAATTTATCTACAAACCTAAGATGAATAAATCAGGGCCGAGCACATCGGGTACAAAGGAGGGTAATGTGAACGATCTACAAAATGAAAAGGTGAAGACTCGAAACTCGTTTGATGTTTTGTCAAAGGGGTATGGGGATACGGAAGTTGGTAATATAAGTCAGATTAATGAGGTTAGAGCTGGTGGAAAAAAAGGTAATAGCACAAGTTCTAGAGTAGAGGAAGAGGTTGTGGAAACTGTTCCGACAGAAATGTCTGAGTTTATGCGGCATGATCAAGGTAAGTATTCTGAGGGGGCAAGCACTCCCGGTCATAATGGTGTTAATGGATAGTATCGTTTCATGGAATATAAGGGGTTTGAACCGACCCCTGAAACAAAGTGAGGTTCGTGTCCTGGTTGCTGAAAATAAATTAAATGTTTGTGCTTTACTTGAGTCTCATGTGGATATCACGAAGCTTGACAAGGTGTGTAAGGGTGTTTTTAGGTCTTGGAGTTGGACGTCTAATGGAGCATTATGTAATCGTGGTACAAGGATTATCTTAGGTTGGAACATGGATGTGGTCGATGTGATGATTCTGTCCCAAACGAACCAAGTCATTCATGCACAGGTGTTTCCTAAAGCTGATAATAAATCGTTTTTTGTTTCTTTTGTTTATGCGGAGAACAAATACCAGGATAGACGATCTCTTTGGGATAATCTGTGTATGCACAAGGGTTTGTGCCATAATAAGCCGTGGGTTCTAATGGGGGATTTCAACACTGCTTTACATGTTGAGGATTCTTTATATGGGCCATCTACTCACTCTATTGGTATGAAGGAGTTCAATGAATGTGTTCAATACACGGAATTGGTAGATATTAATGGTCACGGGTTACACTACACGTGGAATCAGAAACCAAAGAATGGTGTTGGGTTACTTAAAAAAATTGATCGTGTGATGGGGAATATGAAATTCTTGGAGATGTTTTCGGAAGCTTATGTTTTGTATCACCCATTCCGGATTTTGGATCATACCCCATGCATTCTCAAGATGTCTACTTCGGTAAAGACAAGGCCCAAACCTTTTAAATTCGCTAACTTTATCACGGTGAAGCCGGAGTTCAGGAAAGTTGTAGAACGGGAATGGATAAAGCGGGTTGATGGTGTTACCATGTTTGCGGTCACTAAAAAGCTTAGAGATTTGAAGCCGTATATGCGTAAAATTCTGTTTGACCAGGGTAATTTGCATAAGAGAGTTGCTGACTTGAGGAAGAATCTGGATGATATTCAAATTCTGATTGATAGCAACCCGCTTGATGTTGATCTTCGGGACAGGGAGGCGAAGTGCCTGAAGGAATTCCAAAATGCAGCGTATGATGAAGAGTGTTTTCTCAAGCAAAAAGCAAAGGTGGAATGGTTATGTGCTGGTGATTCTAATACTAAGTTTTTTTCATAATATGGTGAAATGCAGGAATGCCAGAAGTAAAATCCACTCGATTCGGGATGTTAATGGAAATCGTTATGAGGGTCAGGGTGCATTAGATGCTTAGGTTTCTCATTATGCAAATTTTTTGGGTACAGGGGATCAGGTGGAGAGTATAAATCTGGAGGATATTTGTATAAACACGATTAGTGCTGATGTTGCGGTCAATATGGTTCACCAGGTTACCCGTGAGGAGATCAAAAATGCTATGTTTAATATTGGGGAGAACAAAGCTCCAGGCCCTGATGGATATACTTCAGCTTTCTTCAAGAAATCATGGGATATTGTGGGTGATGAGGTCTCGTCTGCGGTGTTACAATTTTTCGAGAATGGTAAATTGTTAAAACAATTAAACCACACTATTTTGGCTCTTGTTCCTAAGGTTGAGACTCCGGACTCGGTTCTTGATTATCGTCCGATATCGTGCTGCAATGTGTTGTATAAATGCATAAGCAAGATCATTATGGATAGAATAAAGGGTAGCTTGGAGAAATTGGTCAGTATTAACCAATCTGCCTTTGTTCCTGGTAGGAAAATATCGGATAATATCCTGTTAACGCAGGAACTGATGCATAACTACCATCTGAACAAAGGTCCTGCCAGATGTGCTTTCAAAATAGATATTCAGAAAGCGTATGATACTGTTAGCTGGTCATTTTTGGAGAACGTGCTCAACTGTTTTGGCTTTCACCATAAAATGGTAATGTGGATTATGGCTTGTGTTACTACTACGTCGTTTTCGGTTAGTATTAACGACAATCTACATGGGTACTTTAGAGGGAAACGGGGGTTGAGGCAAGGCGATCCTATGTCGCCATACCTCTTCACATTAGTTATGGAAGTGTTATCATTATTGCTTCAGCATGCGGCCAGGTCTAGTATTGGTTTCAAGTACCATGCTAAGTGTGCAAAACAACAGATAATTAACGTCTCGTTTGCTGATGATCTTTTTATCTTTGTCCATGGAGATGTAGGGTCGGTTGGAAAGGTCAAACTAGCCCTCGAGCGATTCACTAATATTTCTGGTTTAGTCCCGAGTCCGGCTAAAAGTACGGTTTATTTTTGTAATGTGCCGCGAAATGTCAGACAGGATATTCTCAGGCTGATGCCGTTCCAGGAAGGTTCGCTTCCGGTTAGATACTTGGGGGTTCCGCTAATTACCACTAAGTTGATTTTTAAGGATTGTAAACCCCTTGTTGATCGTATGGAAAAAAAGATTGATAGTTGGCTGAATAAATCATTGTCGTTTGCGGGTAGGTTGCAACTTGTTAATTCCGTGTTAGCGTCCATGCACATCTATTGAGCCTCGGTCTTTATTATTCCTGCCCTGGTTATTCATGATTTAGAGAAATTCATGAGGAGATTCTTGTGGAATGCGGGGACACAAGGCAGGGCTAAAGCTAAAGTGGCCTAGTCGGATATTTGCTTGCCTAAGGAAGAAGGGGGGCTAGGCATTCGGAGTATATCGGATGCCAATAAGGCTCTCATGACTAGCCATATTTGGAGTATTCTAACAAAAAGGAAGTCTCTTTGGGTAGATTGGATTTACTCGTATAAGCTGAAAGACCGAAGCTTTTGGGATGTCCAGGCGCGAGGGAGTATCAGTTGGGGATGGAGGAAACTCCTATCTATTCGAAATGTGGTACGGCCATACATTTGGAAATCAGTTCGGAATGGGACTCAAACCAATGTGTGGAGTGATAACTGGTGCCAAATTAGTCCGCTTAGCTCTTTTATTACACCAAGACGTATTTCTAATGCGGGTTTCTCGATTTCATCTTCTCTGGCGGACCTGATTAATGATGGGCAATGGAAATGGCCGCAGGCATGGTATGACATATATCCAGTGTTAATTGGGTTAAATGTCCCACAGTTGATACATAATGTGGAGGATCGTACAATATGGAAAGATCTAGAGGGTAACAAGTGTCAGTTTCGGTCACTTGAGGTATGGCATGTTATTCGACATCGTGAGAGCCCAGTTCCATGGGTTCAAGGGGTTTGGTTTTCTCAATGTATACCAAGACACTCATTACATCTGTGGTTGGTTATCAAGAACAAGCTAAAGACGCAGGATCGGTTGGCTGTATGGGAGGTGGGAAGTGACACCAATCTTAATCTTATGTGTTGCCCCTTATGCAGGTACAATCGTGACTCAAGAGACCATCTTTTCTTCCAATGTCCGTTTGCTTCGAAGGTATGGAAGGAGGTCAAGCTGATGGGGTCGCTAGACAACGTGGATGATTCGTGGCAATCTACCATTGATTGGATGGCTCAAAATGCAACATCTAAAAAGACAGAACACATTGTGTGCAAGATTTTAATCGCTGCGGCTGCTTATTTCATTTGGCAAGAGAGAAATAATTGCCTATTTTCTAATGCTAATGCAAATGTTACGTCCGTGGTTGGGAGAATTAAGAATACGGTCAGGTTACGGCTTATGGGATTTCAGTTTAGAGGGAACTTCAAAGTTAAAGAGTTGCTGGAAAAGTGGAAGATCGCAAGGAGCGAAAATGAGGATGATCCGGGTTAGAGTCTAGCAGGAGGGTTTCATAGTTCTTGTGTGTGTGGTTTGGCCGTGCTTTTTTATGTTGTTTGGGCTGTTTGTTCTTGTATGTTTTTTTCATAACTGGGTTGTGACTTTGTTTGTTTCTAGGCTTCGGTTGTGAAGCCTAGTTGGTGTGTCACTCTGGCATGCCCTTGTTCTGTTTTGGTATTTATAAAATTCACCTGGGGTAACCCTTTACCCAAAAAAAACATAACTTTTGGTATCTAAACTAATTTGGTAACAATATTAGACATGTTTTGGCATATTTTACTTGTCATAGGACTAGTTAGGCGTTCCGAACGCGTTTTACGCGAACGACGCGTTAAAGTAGCATAAGCTACCTAAACGGGTCGTAATGGGTCGTAAGTACTTAGGTTAGGTTTCATTTTAGTATGTAGGCTTAGTTAAACCATGTTACATGAGTTCCCATACTCATTTGGTTTACGAGCCTCATTCTATCCGATCTTCCGATTTAGGTCCGGTATATTAACATAGTTACCTATATTAGGTGCCGTTTGATATCCGTGATCTCTAGCATTGTTTGGTTGTTACTCAAGGACAACTAAGCAATCTCAAGTGAGTACATAGACCCCTCTTTTACTGTTTTCCAAACATTTTGGGGTGGAACACATGTGCCTACTTGTTACTTTCATGCTTTCCTGTTTTCACATCATATACTTGCTATGTTCATTAGTACATTTATAGTACATGATTTCATTGTGTTTTATGCTATGTATGCCCATTGTGTGCGTACTTAGTACATTATTTTACATTACATTTTATGCTATGTATGCCCATTGTGTGCGTACTTAGTACATTATTTACATTACATTCTATGCTATGTATGCCCATTGTGTGCATACTTAGTACATTTATTATTCATCACATGCTTACATTTTGATATGATATTTGGTTTGTTTTGATGGATCAATATACATTCATTAACACCGATCACGCCGTTCGTTAGTAGGTAGTGGTACCATAGGAATTGACAACTCCCGTTCCGGACATCCTAGGTAGGTTTGGATGAAAGGAATGACCGAATTCGATTCTCATAACTTAGATAAACCTTTAATTTGTTTAAGGGTTTATCGCCTCAGTCTCAAGGCTTGGATGTATGCATTCTCACAATACCGCATAGATGTTTATATCAGTATAGCATGCATTCTTTTTCACAAAACATAACTTTGATTTAAACCATGTTTTACTTCAATACCTTGTTTTGTGCATTTTACATATGGTTTAGTTGATATATTTCACTTACCATACATAAACATTTTGACATTTACATACACAATTCATGATTTACATTAGACATAAACATTAGACATAGACATTAGACATGGTTTTCACATAAACATTTTGACATTTGATTATACATAAACATTTTACTTTGGTGGTTTGGTTTGAGTAAGTGATTTAAGTAACGAGGCGTGTGTAATATGATACAAGCATGGTGGATACGTCGCTGATACTTCCTATATATAAGTGTTTGTATGGTATTACATATCGTAGCGTTATTTGAATCATTTCAATATGAGACATATAACATTTTATATAAATAACATACTTTTCACAAGACATTGTTTTACAAACAACTTATCTTATACAAACTCATTTTACTTGGTTATTCATTTAACCATACATTATTCTCTTATTTATACATATCATCTGAACTTATTGTTTTTCAAACGATTTACAAAACAAATCAATTTACAAGGTTCATGACTGACTTTTGCTAAACAACTCTTTTCTAAACTTACAAGTCATGAATCCTATTTTCACAAAACCTATGTATCTCACATGCATTTTTATGCTGACGTACCTATTTTCACATGTGTTTAAGGATATGATGCATAGGACTTATCAAGATACACTTAGGCGGACTTGGGCCTTAGTGACAATAAAAGATGCAAGACTAGTTATTTATGTTATATTTCTTTGATTGTCAAGACATTGTAACTCTTTTTATCAATAAAACAATATTTCAATTTCCATGTGTTATGAAACAATGATTCTGTTACAACACTCCCCGACGTTTCCGCCACGATTTGATGTTCTACGTGGTCGGGGTGTGACAATTCAAACCATTTGGACGATGATGGAGGTTGATTAAGTTTGTTTGTTTTTTTCTAGATTATAGTCTAGTTGTCTTGTTTGATGTTTTTGGCTTTTTTTGTTTTTGTTTTCCGGGCTTACTTTCATGGGGGTGTCCCATGTTTGAACTAGTGTGGGTTTTCCACGCTACTTGTATTATTTGGTTTGTTGATATATAGAATCACCGGGGTAACCCTTTACCCAAAAAAAGTGAGTACATAGTTCCCATCTTTTACTGTTTTTGGGGTGATTCATATGTGTTAAATGATTTCGATGTTTTTAACGATAGTTTCGAAAATGATTAAAATGGTTTATATTAAATTAATAACGATTTCGATAATGTGGATAAACTTGTTGGTTGTAATTACATAACGAATAACTTCATTAGTTTTGGCCGAACCGACCAGTATTAGGTTATGGTACCAAAGGATCTGACAAATCCCGTTATCAGACTGCACCCATGGTTATGTGTGGGGGTTGTGGGTAACGACTGAATCGGTGATTGTTAATTTACCCTTTGGTGGTTTATTAATGCGAGTTTCGAGATAGTCGAGTCACGAAGGTTTGGATGTTATTAGCGAGACGACCAAAAGTAATTTTCACAATTAAAACGAGAATGATTTAAACAACTGAAGCGATTTTAACGAGTTAAACGACTTGGGTAAACGATTGGGTTTTGGTTAGTGTTTAGGTAACGGGACGGGTGTAATGTGATGAAAACATGGTAGATACGCCGCTGGTACTTCTTATATATAAGTGTTTTCATCATATTACATACCGTGGCATTATTTAGTTCACTTGGGTAAACGATTTTGAAACGATGTCACACAATGATGTTTTCTGAATAATATAAACCATACGAGTTTTATTAACGAGTTTTTACGAGATGTTTTACAATTTGATTTAAATAAATGTTTTGGGTTAACAAGGTTTTTAATTAGGTATTGCAACATGTAAACTAGCCATGAATCCGACACTCTCATAAACCTATGTGCTTGCCATCATTTCTTTGCTGCCTTTGTTTTTACATATGTTTCAGGTGTTGTTGAATGATGTTGATTGCTAGGATGCATGCTCATATAGGACTGGACGAGGCCTTAGCAACTTAATAACAATGATAGACTATGTTTAGCTTGTTTATTTAAATTTCAAGACAATGTAAATGGTTAATCTTTAATAAAACGAAACTTCAAATTTCCGTGTGTTATGAAACAATGATTCTGTTACAACACTCCCCGACGTTTCCGCCACGATTTGTTGTTTTATGTGGTCGGGGTGTGACAATAGGGAACTTAAAATATGCTCAAAAACATCTCGGATGTCGGTTCGTTTGGTCATACGGTTGCGTTATTCGTTTAATTACGACGGAAGTCGTAACGAACGCAAAAACGATCCAAATTGCGCGACGAATGGTATTTTTGCATTCCAATCACTAAAATAAAATATTTTAATGATTACAAAAATTTTTTGGGTGTCCGGATATATTCAGAACGTAAGATATGCGCGAAAATGCAAACTTATGCACTTTTTGACGCTTTTAGTCCCTATTGATCAAATAAGTTTATTTTCGCATACCGAACCTCTCAAAGCCTATTTCTAAGCTATGTAAAGAATATTTAGGGTATGTTTAACTTATGATCAAGTTCTGGAATGTTTGTTACTATACAAATCGGTATAGTTTCGCAGTTTGACACAAATAGTTCCTGCGATCGAATAGACTTCTTTTCAACACACCAAACCATCCAAAACTTATTTCTAAGTTATGTAAAGGATATTTAAGGTATGTTAAGCCTATGTCACTATTCCGGAGTGTTTGTCACGTTAAACTGATTACGTTTATGCATCAGTTTGCGTATAACCTTCCAGAAAGCGATTTAAAGCTCGAAATCGAACTCGAATCAAATCGAAAAATGAGCTGACTTTGTTAAACGATCGATGACAACCCAATTAGCATCGTGCCCTTTATATGTACGCGGTAATCTAGTGATGAGATCCATAACAATGTTCTCCCACTTCCGAACCGGTATCTCTGGTTGTACAAGCAAACCAGATGGTCGTTGATGTTAAGCCTTGACTTTGAGACAAGTTAGGCATTTCGATACATACAAGGCAATATCCTTCTTCATACCAGGCCACCAATACTGAGTACGAAGATCCTTGTACATTTTATCAGCATCAGGATGGATAGAATATCGAGACTTATGAGATTCGTCCATCACTAAAGTGCGAAGATCATCTTGTTTCGAAATCCACAAACGATCCTTGAAGTAGAGTAACCCATCGTCCTTCGCTTGGAGTTTAAGCTCAAGTTGACGTGGTAATTCCTTACCCATCAAATTTTGTGAAACACAAAATCGCTGAGCTTGAAGGACACGAGTTTGAATATCAGATAGAGTTCGAACATAATGAAGCTTGACTCGCTCCTTTCGACTAAGCGCATCGGCTACGACATTCGCCTTACCAGGGTGGTAGCGAATCTCGCAATCATAGTCGTTTAAGAGTTCAACCCAATGTCGTTGCCTCATGTTCAGCTCCTTCTGATTAAGAATGTGCTGGAGACTTTTGTGGTCTGTGAAAACCACACACTTCGTGCCATAAAGATAGTGTCTCCATATTTTGAGAGCAAACACCACAGCACCTAATTCGAGATCATGAGTGGTGTAGTTCTTCTCGTGAACTTTCAGCTGTCTTGACGTATATGCTATAACTTTACCTCTTTCGATGCGTCACAATAGACAACAAAATCATCGTTTCCCTCGGGCAAAGATAAAACAGGAGCATTACAGAGCTTCCGTTTCAGCGTTTGGAATGCTTCTTCTTGTTTGGGTCCCCACACAAAAGGCTTATTCTTTTGAGTCAAAGCAGTGTGTGGAACCGTGATCTTCGAGAAGTTTGAAATAAATCGACGATAATATCCAACGAGACCAAGAAAAGAAGGAACTTCTGTAGGCGTCGTTGGTGTATTCCAATCCTTAATTGCAGCAATTTTGGATGGATCCACATGAATACCCTGCTCGTTGACTATATGACCCAAAAACTGAACTTCTTTAAGCCAAAATTCACACTTGGAGAATTTAGCAAAAACTGAACTTCTTTAAGCCCTTTTCAGGAGTTCCAATGTCAAACGAAGGTGTTGCTCGTGATCGGCTTGAGACTTCGAATAAATGAGAATATCGTCGATCAACACAATGATGAACTTGTCTAAATAAGGTTTACAGACCCTATTCATTAAGTCCATGAAGATAGATGGGGCATTTGTCAAACCAAAAGGCATGACAGTGAACTCATAGTGTCCATATCTCGTGCAGAAAGCAGTTTTGGGAATATCTTCTTCGAGTATACGAAGTTGATGATACCCAGAACGCATATCGATCTTAGAAAAACAGGTAGCACCTTGCAGCTGATCAAAGAGATCATCGATTCGAGGTAGGGGATATCGATTCTTGATGGTAAGCTTGTTAAGCTCACGATAATCGATACACATTCGAAAAGATCCATCTTTCTTTTTCATAAAGAGAACAGGAGCACCCCAGGGCGAAAAACTCGGTCGGATGAATCCTTTATCAGATAACTCTTGAAGTTGTTTCAATAACTCTTGCATCTCGGATGGTGCAAGACGATAAGGTGCTTTCGCAATCGGGTTGGCATTTGGAACAAGGTCAATATGAAACTCGACTTGACGAACTGGAGGCAAACCATGCAGTTCATCAGGAAACACCTCTGGATAATCCCGAACAATCGGAATATCCTGAATACTCTTGTTCTTGCCTTTCTCCTCGGTGACATGTGCCAGGAAGGCAACATATCCCTTTCGTAAATAACTTCGGGCTTTCGTACACGACATGAGTTTCAAACCAACAGATGGTTTCTCGCCACGAACCTCTAGGACATCGTCAGACAAAAGAGGAATACGAACGATCTTATCGAAACAAACCACCTTAGCATGATGTTTGGTTAACCAATCCATCCCCACGATAATATCGAAACTCTCAAGTTACATCGGCGTGAGGTCAATAGGAAAAAGATGGTTATCGAGGTTCAATTGACAACCACGAATAACAGAATCGAGTACAAGTGGTTTACCAGTAGCAACTTCGACAGATAAGGGTTTCCTCAGTTTAGTTCAAGGTATCGCAAGTAAAGGCTCAAAAGATAACGAAACAAAACTCCTATCGGCACCAGAATCGAAAAGAACAGATGCAAGTTGATTGTTAACAAGGAACGTACCGTTAACAACCTCGTTGTCAGCCCTCACCTCATTTGCATTCAGATTGAATGCTCGTCCACGAGCAGGATTCACATTCGCGTTTGCATTCGCGTTCACCAACCTCGGGCAGTTGTTGCGGAAATGACCCATTTCTCCACAGTTATAACACGAACCAGGCGGGAATCTCACAGCATTCCCTTGAGCTTGTGCTGGAACCTGAGCAGCTTGATTCTGGCCCAAACGACAAATGTTGGCCAGATGCCCAAGTTTACCACACGTAGTGCACTGCTTACAGGCCTGTTGGGCAACATGATGACCGTTGCATTGAGCACAGTGAAGTGCAGTACCAGCATATTGCTTCTTTGCAGGAGGTAGTGCTGGTGAGTTCTGAGTATCCTGTGCAGTGACTGCAAAGTTCTGGGAAGCCTTGCGCTTCCTCGACTTCTTAGAATACTCACCCTTTTCTTGTGCAGAATATGCTGACTTTTTCTTGTCACCCTTGCGGGTCAGTTTACCTTTTCTGACCTGAGACTCAGTCAGAGTAGCAGCCAATTCAATCGCTTGACGAACAGTAGTAGGATTATTGCCAGTCACAATGTCTTGCACAGAATCGGGTAAACCATCGATATACCTCTCTATCGCTTTCTCCAACGAGGTAACCATAGTAGGACACAACAAACTGAGCTCCTCATAACGATCCGTATACGCACGGTGTTCTCCCCCATCTTGTTTCAAATCATCGAATTCTCGTTCCAAAGCTCGAATCTCGTGACGGGGACATAACTCTCTCATCATGAGAGCTCGGAGCTCTTCCCAAGTTAACAGAGTTAATAAACTTGACTCAGTTAACAGACTAAACATAGTTGATAGTTAACAGTATTAACAAACTAACAGATTTAACTAATTAACAGAGTTAACAGTTTGGCCGAAATAAACTTTGTGAAGAAAACACTTGGGCCGAAATCCCTTGGGTTTTCGTTGGGCATAAGGTGTGATGAAAACACCTTGTGTTTTCGTTGGTAGCATCATCATCAACAACAGCAGGTTACGAATAACACCAAAACCCCTAAACTAGCTACCACTACAAATATTAAATCATGCTTTCTCTTGAAGTCAACAAACTCATACTACACATACTCGACCAAACTGAAGCTTTTGTCATACTTTCAGAGTCTCACAGTCACATGCTAACATCATCATTATACCCTATCACTAACATAGTCATTCATTTAATATTAAACAACCTTGCCTAGAATCCAACAAGTAAGATAGTCACATGATGTGATCGTGCAGCCTAATCAAATACCTTGAGTGTTCTTTAGTCAAATATTAAGTGTATACAATTGAATGCCCATGTAACCCTATACTGTTGACGGCAACAATACATTCACCCCATGTGATTCAATAATCATTGAATATAGCAAAGACTCTAAAGTCATACTTCTTATCCTATATACACACAATTCGAAGAACATCAATTAATAGTTATTATCATAACAGAATCATTAAACATTTACACAAGTAATATCCGATCACATATCCATTGAAATTAATCTCATCATAACATTTAATATATAAAGATCTAGCTACTGACCAATTCATCATTCAGTATTACGATCCTAAACAAATCGCAATCGCAGTTAACACGTGATAATCAAACAGATAGTACATGATGAAACAAATATAATAATCCTTATCGGTTGATTACTAACCTAAGCAAAGGAGGCAGCAAGTCGAACGGTGAATGAAGCTCGAATGTTCACGTCTGTCGTCGGGCACAAAGGGTAGAGAGAGGGGAGGTGAGAAGTGACTAGGGTTTTCCGATTATAACTCTCACGTAAAGATTAATATCAACACACAAGAACCGCTCACTACTGGGCCGAAGCCCATTTGTTTTCGTCAGCTTCATATTGGACGAAAACACTTAAGTGTTTTCGGATGTAGGGTGTTTTCGGCTATGGTTCATAATAAATGATAAAGCACAAGTTAACACAAAACGTATTATTAACATACACTCAATATAATGCACCCCAAATATATATAAAACACACTTAGCAAAAAAAAGTACAAGGTTAAATCGGATAGAGACCTTGAAAACTCGGGTTGTCACATTATCCCCAACTTGAAAGAAATTTCGTCCCGAAATTTAGCACGCGGTTACTGAGGAAGCTAGTTGTGTTGTGTAGTTTACTGGTTTTCCTGGGGTGTCACATCATCCCCCCGTTGATTTGGAATTTCGTCCCGAAATTCTGTAGTAGCTTCAGCCTCAGTAGTGGTTGCACTGTTTCCGAACAAGTGGGGATACTTGAGTTTCATTTGATCTTCTCATTCCCAGGTAAACTCTGGGCCGCGACGGGAGTTCCAACGAATTCGAACAAGAGGTATTCTAGTGTGCTTGAGGACCTTAACATCTCAGTCCGTGATTTCAACTGGTTCCTAGACGAATCGCAACTGATCGTCGATAGAGAGCTCCTTCAAAGGAACTATTGTCACACCCCGACCACGTAGGACAACAAAACGTGGCGGAAAACGTCGGGGAGTGTTGTAACAGAATCATTGTTTCATAACACATGGAAATTGAAATATTGTTTTAATTATTAAAGTAGTTACAATGTCTTGACATTCAAAGAAACATAACATAAATAACTAGTCTTGCATCTTTTATTGTCGCTAAGGCCCAAGTCCGCCTAAGTGTATCTTGATAAATCCTATGCATCATATCCTGAAACACATGTGAAAATAGGTACGTCAGCATAAAAATGCCTGTGAGATACATAGGTTTATGAAAATAGGATTCATGACTTATTGTTTAAGAAAATGTTTAGTCATGAACCTTGTAATTTGATTTGTCTTGTAAATCATTTGAAAAACGATAAGATCAGATGATATGTATAAGTAAGAGAATAATGTATGGTTAAATGAATAACCATATAAAAATGAGTTTGTATAATTTAAGTTGTTTGTAAAACAATGTATTGTGAAAAGTATGTTATTTGTATAAAATGTTATATGTCCAAATTGAAATGATTCAAATAACGCTACAATATGTAATACCATACAATCACTTATATATAGGAAGTACCAGCGGCGTATCCACCATGCTTGTATCATATTACACACGCCTCGTTACTCAAATCACTTACCCAAACAAACCACCAATGTAAGATGTCTATGTTTAAACCAATTGCCAACGTATTGAATAATATGTCAAAGTGTTTATGTCAATATGTAAATCATGTAATGTATAACCAATGTCAATAATGTTTATGTGTCAAATGTAAATCATGTAATGTGTAACCAATGTCAATAATGTTTATGTGTCAGATGTAAATCATGTAATGTGTAACCAATGTCAATAATGTTTATGTGTCAAATGTAAATCATGTAATGTGTAATCAAAATGATATGTATGGCTAGTGAAATATGTGACAACTCGTATTTCGAACCTATCTTAGTACCGTGGTGCAATGTAAACATTATGTGATTATGTGAATTAGATGATTTAATGGAATGTTATTTTATTGAATGTTAGGTGTTATATGTTGTGTGGTATATATGTATGTATATGAACGACCCAAACGCACAACACTCACCCGATCGCACAAGCCCATTCGGGCCATCACTTGTTTTTGGATCATGGGCAGCCCATTGAGGGTTCGGCCCACTCTTCTCTTTGTCGCATAACACTAAGGGGTTAGGGTAAAACTCCTCATTTGTTACTAAACACCCACACACACAAACCCTAGCTCTCTTCCCTCTCTCTCTCACGAACCGAAGGCAGCCAAACATCTTCCTCATCGAAGTTTATAGTTCTCGGATCAATTCTTGTTCCTTCTTTATTCGGTTAGTATGTTATCTATTGTTTGATGGTTCCATGATGTGTATTATATATATTCGACATGATGGATGATGATTTGTTATGATTGATTTTGAATATGTGTAATCGGCAATATACATGTTAGATCCGAAAGGTTAAGGTTGTGTAATATGATTTGTAAATTAAGATGATGAATGAAAACTGAATATTGTTAATCGAGATTTTGAAGCATGTTAATATAATTGGCTGTTATGTTCCAGATTGATTAATCATATAATGATATTAATTAGCTAGCATGAATTGTAGGGAACATATCGATTTTAGAGATTGTAACACTGATTGTTTCTGATGTTGCACATGTGATCATAATGACATATGATGATAAGGTAAGGTTTGCATGTGGCTAGTGGGATCCTTTAGTCAAACCATAGGTTAGTGGCACTTATCCATCAAGAAAATCGGTCCAATAATCTTTGAGATGATTAGATGGTGGTCGGCCATTGTTGTTTATGATGATCATGTGTGGTTGTTCATAACTATGATGATAAGGTCATGTGAAACATTCATTAAAAGTAATGATTTGATCGATATGGTCTGGTTAGAATCATTAATCCTGTTGATTGATTTTTATGCAAATTATGGAAACTATTATAATGGTCAAATGATTAATTGGAATAGATGTAACTGATTGCTAGAATCACGAAAGTTTGTTAACCAATCGTACAAGACCCCTAATCGCATAAGGGGTCCACTCGCACAAGGTCCTCAGTCGCACAATAGGATCCGGGCCGCACAAGATACATGAACCGTACAAGTCAGATTATTTGTTTAGTGATTGGGCCGCACAAGATGGTTATCTATTTAAGTTGTTGGGCCGTAGACATGGGCTGGGTATTAGAGCTAATCGCACAAGTCGTTTATTTGATTAAATTGTTGGGCCGGTTACTTGTTGAACTAAAATATGCTTATTTGGGCTTCTTGTTATTTGGGCCGGGTCGTTATCTGAGTCGCACAACATGATGTGGGTCGCACAAGGCTGTGCCGACCGCACAACATGTTGGGCCGACTGTTAGTGGGCTTTTACTCTCGGATCGTACAAGTTAGACGCGATGAGTGTTTGACTGTTACTGTTAAGGTGTTAACGTGTGTTATGTGTTACCATGATCAATTTGTGTTCGTACTTGGCTACCCATGTGTAATCATATGTGCTTTACTAGAACCAAAACCTGACATGTATTGGTAACCATGATAGGACGTGGTTGACCACGAGCCTTTAGACTTGACCTTTCTGTGTTATCTGCCGAGCAAACCAAGGTGAGTTCACACTTCGTTACAAAGCATGGGATTCCCAGGGGTTGGGAATGGGTTAAGGAATAGGGATTCCTCGTCCTGTTGAGACGTAATCAGGAACATAGATTCCTCGTCCAGTATGAGACGGATTTAACTATATTAGACTAGAACTCTATCAACGAAGTCCCTCCTTTTATATCGACTTAATCGCCGAGGCCAATGGCGAACGAGTCATTAGTTAAATAGCGCTATTAGGTTTAACAAACCTCACATGTATTGGTAAAATTAGATAAAATTTTGCAATGGGATTTGTCAAGAAGGAGGTCATTAGATAAAATTTTGCAATGGGATTTGTCAAGAAGGAAAAACATGAATATGATGTGCTGTCTTTTATGCTATGCGGATACTGATTCTCATAAGCATTTATTTTTTGACTGTAACTACTCTACTCAAGTTTGGATAAAGGTTCGTGGTAAGGGGGTATGGATACTGTTCATCCAGATTGGGAAGCTATTGTTGACTGGTTAGCGACTCGTGCAAAGTCTAAAACAGCGATTAATTTCATTAGTCGCCTCATAGTTTCGGCTGCGATCTATTTTATATGGCAAGAGCGTAACGCCAGAATATTCAAGAACCAGACTAGACCTCCTGATGTTCTGAGTGACTTAATCCTGCAGACGGTTCGTTATAAGTTAATGGGGGTGAAGTTTAAGGAGAGCACTAATGTTAGAAGATTGTTGGAATCCTGGGAGATTTTCTCAAGCAGGCTAGAGGATGAAGGCGGCTGAGTAGTTTGTTTTTGTTTTTATCTAGATTATAGTCTAGTAGATTTGGTTTAATGTCTTGGTTTGTTTGTGTTAGTTTTTTCGGGTGTACTCTCATGGGGGATGTCCCATGTTTGAACTAGTGTGGGCTCTCCACATTACTTGTGTTTTTTGTTTGTTGATATATAGAATCACCGGGGTAACCCTATTACCCCAAAAAAAAAAAAAAAAAAAAAACCTCACACCGTGCCGCAGAGGACGGGCGTGGACTAATGGACTATGGCACGTCAGTGATGATAGACACAGACGTTAGGGCACTTAAACATGACGAACGTTAGTAGTCGATATGGTAACGAGTCTGGTGAATTAAACATGGGGTAGCCCCCACGGCCATAGAGCCGGGCTGGATAGCCAACGTAAGAACGGGTAACCAATAAACGTTTTTCGAACTATGGGGTAACCCCCACGGCTGGATAGCTGGTAAAGAACAAACTGTGTTTTCGGAATAACTATAAACTGGACAACCAAACGTGAACTCACTCAACTAGTTGTTGACTCGTTACTACATGCTTTGCAGGTCTATAGGTACTTAGCTGGAGCTTGCACAAGGAAGAGTCGTTGTGGGACATGGACAGCTGTGTGCCATGTTAAACATTTGGATAATTAAACTTTGGATTTGGTTTTGAACATTATGCTTCCGCTCATAACTTAACTATGTTTGTTTTGGATATTAATCGTGTTGGTTGGACTTTTACATTAAATATTTACTGGTTCAATATGATTAGTGGTTTGATCCTGGTCAGTCACGCCTCCAAGCGGTGATACTCCGCAGGTGGATTTTGGGGGTGTGACAGATTGGTATCAGAGCCATTGGTTATAGAGAACTTGGTTTTAATAAAGGAAAACGTTTTTGTTAAAACCAGACTATAACCTGTACAGTGCTCTACGATCCACAACGACGCTTCACTCCACGTGCAAGGCTCGACATTCTAGGTGATATGGTTTGTGTTTTATTGCCTACTTGTTAGATTACGTAGAACTTTGCTCATGATATGCTTAGCTAGTATAGCTACTGTTGCTTGAACACGTGTGTGCTTACTCTCTTCTGTCATCGTACTTTCGCGAACCCTTCTCACTCATGTTTCCCTTAATATGAAGATCATGTCTGGACGCATTAACATGACTCAAGCCCAGTTGACGGCTCTGATCAACGAACAGGTTGCTGCGGCACTTGCAGCAGCACAGGCAGGAGGTATACCCTGCAGTTTATAACTCATTCTAGGATCTTTAGATCCTACTCTTGTGATTCTATCCTTGTGTTAAACCTTGTCCTTTCTTATACCCACAACAGGTCAACAAGCTCAGCCACCTGTTTGCACCTTCAAAACTTTTATGGACTGCCGACCCACTACTTTTATTGGCACTGAAGGAGCAGTAGGTCTCTTCCACTGGTTTGAGAAACTAGAATCTGTGTTCGAAATGTGTGAATGCCCTGAGGCGCGCAGGGTGAAGTATGCTACTGGTACTCTTGAGGGTCTAGCTCTCACATGGTGGAACGCTCAGGTCCAAATGCTGGGATTGGTTGCTGCTAACGCCACCCCATGGAACAATTTTAAAGAAATGATCAGAGAGGAATACTGCACTCGTGACGACATTCATAAGCTGGAAGTCGAGTTCTTCAACCTCAAGATGACGGGGTCAGAAATTGAGGCGTTTACTAAGAGATCGAATGAGCTTGCACTACTGTGTCCTACTATGGTGGACCCTCCAATTAAGCGTATCGAACTATATCTTAAGGGCCTAAAGCCGGAGATCCAAAGTCATGTGACTTCAGCAAATCTCGCTACCTATCAGCAGGTTGTTCAGTTGGCTCACCGTCTCACTGATCAGGCGGTGGAGCAAAACAGGTTACCAAAACGCATTAGTGCTACAGCTACCTCTGAACCTCCCAGTGATAACAAACGTAAATGGGATGGAGCTTCAAGCAGAGGTTCGACTTCTGTTCAATCCCAGTCGCAGCAGAGAAGAACTGAAGAGTATAAGAGTCCTAGTCAGCAATCGTCAGGTAGCCAAAGTCAGGGTGGATACAAACGAAATCACCCCAAATGTAATCGTTGTAACTTACATCACAGTGGGCCATGCACCAGAAGTAACTGTCATCGGTGCAACAAGCCTGGTCATATTGCAAGAGAATGTAGGAGTCAGTTTCCCGCGAACCAAAATCGGCAACAACAGCGAGCCCCACCAAATCAACGTCAGCAACAGCAACAACAGGGTAACAACAGAGGGTGCTTTCAGTGTGGAGCTGAAGGCCATTTCAAGAAAGACTGTCCCCAGCTGAACCAGAACAACAACAATAACAACAATCAGGGGAATGGAAACAACGGGGATAACAATGGCAATGGTGCAAGGGGTCGTGCGTTCGTTATTGGTAATGGAGAAGCAAGGAATGATCCCAATGTTGTGACGGGTAAGTTCCTTCTCGACGACTTTTACGTTACTGTCTTATTTGATTCGGGTGCTGATACTAGTTATGTGTCCCAAAAAGTTAGTCAACTGCTTAAGCGTACCCCAACACCTTTGAACCCCAAACACGATGTAGAGTTAGCTAATGGTAAGAGTTTAGAGGTCACACACGTAGTCAAAGGTTGTAATCTCGTTCTTGCTGATCACACTTTCTCGATTGACCTCCTTCCTATCACTCTGGGTAGTTTCGACGTTGTCATTGGGATGGACTGGTTATCCCAACATCAAGCTGAGATCCTTTGCAACGAAAAGATTGTTCGTATTCCTCGCCCAGGTGATGAACCTCTCATGATTCGTGGCGACAAAAGTGGTGCTGTTGTGAGCATCATTTCTTCCCTTAAGGCTCAAAAGTGCTTGCGTAAGGGCCACACTGCTTTCCTGGCTCTTGTTACTGACACCTCCAAGAAAGAGAAAAAGATTGAAGACTTTCCGATTGTACGCGACTATCCTGAGGTATTTCCTGAGGAACTACCTGGCCTCCCGCCTCATAGTCAGGTCGAGTTTCAAATCGAGTTAGCCCCTGGAGCGGCACCCATAGCTCGTGCACCGTATCGTTTAGCTCCATCAGAATTGAAAGAGCTATCTACGCAACTACAAGAACTCCTAGATAAGGGTTTTATTCGTCCTAGCTCTTCGCCCTGGGGAGCTCCAGTGCTATTTGTGAAGAAGAAAGACGGTACGTTCAGGATGTGCATCGACTACCGTGAACTGAACAAAGTGACTGTTAAGAATCGTTACCCTCTTCCACGCATTGACGACTTGTTCGATCAGCTACAAGGGTCGAGCTACTATTCAAAGATCGATTTGAGATCAGGATATCACCAACTGAGAGTCCGAGAGGAGGACGTCTCCAAAACAGCCTTCAGAACTCGATATGGCCACTATGAGTTTTTGGTAATGCCTTTTGGGATGACAAACGCACCAGCGGTCTTCATGGACTTGATGAATCGAGTGTGCAAGCCGTACCTAGACAAGTTCGTTATTGTATTCATAGACGACATCCTGATCTATTTGAAGAGTCAGGAGGAACACGAGCAACACTTACGACTTATTTTGGAACTCCTTCGAAAGGAACAGTTGTACGCCAAGTTTTCAAAATGTGACTTCTAGCTTCGTGAAGTGCATTTCTTGGGCCATGTAGTGAACAAGGATGGGATTCACGTTGATCCATCCAAGGTAGAGTCAATCAAGAGCTGGCCTGCACCTCGTACGCCAACGGAAATTCGCCAATTCTTGGGATTGGCAGGTTACTACAGGAGATTTATCAAGGATTTTTCTAGGATTGCTCAGCCTCTTACTTCACTAACGCAGAAGGGCGTTGTTTATTGTTGGGGAAACGCACAGGAGTTAGCGTTTCAGCACTTAAAGGATAGACTTTGCAGTGCACCTATCCTTTCATTGCCAGAGGGCACAGATGACTTCGTGGTTTACTGTGACGCGTCCATTCAGGGTCTTGGTTGCGTATTGATGCAGCGGGATAAAGTTATAGCCTACGCCTCACGTCAACTCAAAGTTCATGAAAAGAACTACACTACACACGATTTAGAGTTGGGAGCGGTTGTTTTTGCGCTTAAGATATGGCGACACTACTTGTATGGCACCAAGTGTGCTATCTACACTGATCACAGGAGCCTCGAGCATATCTTTAAACAGAAGGAACTCAATATGAGACAACGACGATGGGTCGAACTGCTGAATGACTACGAATGCTCGATCAGGTATCACCCAGGTAAAGCCAATGTTGTGGCTGACGCCCTCAGTCGAAAGGACACTGCGCCCAAGCGCGTACGAGCTTTACAACTTACTATACAGTCTAGCCTTCCTTCTCAAATACGAAATGCTCAGGTAGAAGCATTGAAACCAGAGAACGTCAGGGCTGAAGCCCCACGCGGCTCAAGGCAACGCTTAGAACAGAAGGAAGACGGCGCTTACTACGTCACGGGACGCATTTGGGTCCCATTTTATGGCAACCTACGAGAGCTTGTGATGGATGAGGCACACAAGTCTCGCTACTCAGTACACCGTGGTTCGGACAAAATGTACCACGACATCAGAACCACGTATTGGTGGCCTAGCATGAAGGCCCACATAGCAACTTACGTTAGCAAGTGCTTGACTTGTGCGAGAGTCAAGGCGGAGTACCAGAAACCTTCAGGCCCCCTTCAACAACCAGAGATACCACAATGGAAATGGGAGCAAATTTCCATGGATTTTGTTACTGGCCTGCCTAGATCACAACGTGGTAACGATACTATTTGGGTGATCGTGGATCGACTCACAAAGTCTGCTCACTTCCTGGCTATCAAAGAAACGGATAAGTTCTCCACCCTAGCAGAAGTATATCTCAAGGAAGTTGTTTCTAGGCACGGAGTGCCCATCTCTATCATCTCGGATCGAGATGCACGTTTTACATCAGAACTGTGGCAAGCAATGCACAAGTCCTTTGGCTCAAGGCTAGATATGAGCACAGCTTATCACCCACAAACGGATGGGCAGTCGGAACGTACTATCCAGACCCTCGAAGACATGCTTAGGGCATGTGTGATTGACTTTGGCAACGGCTGGGAAAAACACATGCCACTTGTGGAATTTTCGTACAACAATAGCTACCACACCAGCATTAAAGCTACTCCGTTTGAGGCATTGTACGGGCGTAAATGCCGGTCACCTCTTTGTTGGGCAGAGGTGGGGGATAGTCAGATTACTGGTCCAGAACATGTGGTGGACACAACAGAGAAAATTGCTCAGATACGACAACGAATGGCGGCAGCTCGTGACCGTCAGAAAGTCTACGCCGATAAGGACAGAAAACCGCTAGAGCTCTAGGTTGGGGAGCGTGTACTGCTCAAGGTTTCACCCTGGAAGGGTGTGGTTCGTTTTGGCAAACGGGGCAAACTTAACCCACGATACGTTGGACCTTTCGAAGTTATTGAGAAAATAGGCAAGGTGGCCTACAGACTGAACTTACCAGCAGAACTCAGTGCAGTTCACGACGTTTTCCATGTGTCAAATCTGAAGAAGTGTCTGTCAGATGAGACCCACGTAGTTCCTTTGAAGGAGCTCACGATCGACGAGCAGTTACGATTCGTCGAGGAACCTGTTGAAATCACGGACCGGGATGTTAAGGTCCTCAAGCGCACTAGAATACCTCTCGTTCAAGTTCGATGGAACTCACGTCGCGGCCCAGAGTTCACCTGGGAACGCGAAGATCAGATGAAACAAAAGTATCCCCAACTGTTCGCAACCGGTGCAACCACTACTGAAGCTGAAGCTACGGAATTTCGGGACGAAATTCCAGATCAACGGGGGGAGGATGTGACACCCCAGGAAAACCAGGAAAACCATGTAACTTAACTAGCTTCCTCAGTGAGTACGTGCTAAATTTCGGGACGAAATTTCTTTCAACTTGGGGATAATGTGACAACTCGTATTTCGAACCTATCTTAGTACCGTGGTGCAATGTAAACATTATGTGATTATGTGAATTAGATGATTTAATGGAATGTTATTTTATTGAATGTTAGGTGTTATATGTTGTGTGGTATGTATGTATGTATATGAACGACCCAAATGCACAACACTCACCCGATCGCACAAGCCCATTCGGGCCATCACTTGTTTTCGGATCATGGGCAGCCCATTGAGGGTTCGGCCCACTCTTCTCTTTGTCGCATAACACTAAGGGGTTAGGGTAAAACTCCTCATTTGTTACTAAACACCCACACACACAAACCCTAGCTCTCTTCCCTCTCTCTCTCACGAACCGAAGGCAGCCAAACATCTTCCTCATCGAAGTTTATAGTTCTCGGATCAATTCTTGTTCCTTCTTTATTCGGTTAGTATGTTATCTATTGTTTGATGGTTCCATGATGTGTGTTATATATATTCGACATGATGGATGATGATTTGTTATGATTGATTTTGAATATGTGTAATCGGCAATATACATGTTAGATCCGAAAGGTTAAGGTTGTGTAATATGATTTGTAAATTAAGATGATGAATGAAAACTGAATATTGTTAATCGAGATTTTGAAGCATGTTAATATAATTGGCTGTTATGTTCCAGATTGATTAATCATATAATGATATTAATTAGCTAGCATGAATTGTAGGGAACATATCGATTTTAGAGATTGTAACACTGATTGTTTCTGATGTTGCACATGTGATCATAATGACATATGATGATAAGGTAAGGTTTGCATGTGGCTAGTGGGATCCTTTAGTCAAACCATAGGTTAGTGGCACTTATCCATCAAGAAAATCGGTCCAATAATCTTTGAGATGATTAGATGGTGGTCGGCCATTGTTGTTTATGATGATCATGTGTGGTTGTTCATAATTATGATGATAAGGTCATGTGAAACATTCATTAAAAGTAATGATTTGATTGATATGGTCTGGTTAGAATCATTAATCCTGTTGATTGATTTTTATGCAAATTATGGAAACTATTATAATGGTCAAATGATTAATTGGAATAGATGTAACTGATTGCTAGAATCACGAAAGTTTGTTAACCAATCGTACAAGACCCCTAATTGCATAAGGGGTCCACTCGCACAAGGTCCTCAGTCGCACAATAGGATCCGGGCCGCACAAGATACATGAACCGTACAAGTCAGATTATTTGTTTAGTGATTGGGCCGCACAAGATGGTTATCTATTTAAGTTGTTGGGCCGTAGACATGGGCTGGGTATTAGAGCTAATCGCACAAGTCGTTTATTTGATTAAATTGTTGGGCCGGTTACTTGTTGAACTAAAATATGCTTATTTGGGCTTCTTGTTATTTGGGCCGGGTCGTTATCTGAGTCGCACAACATGATGTGGGTCGCACAAGGCTGTGCCGACCGCACAACATGTTGGGCCGACTATTAGTGGGCTTTTACTCTCGGATCGTACAAGTTAGATGCGATGAGTGTTTGACTGTTACTGTTAAGGTATTAACGTGTGTTATGTGTTACCATGATCAATTTGTGTTCGTACTTGGCTACCCATGTGTAATCATATGTGCTTTACCAGAACCAAAACCTGACATGTATTGGTAACCATGATAGGACGTGGTTGACCACTAGCCTTTAGACTTGACCTTTCTGTGTTATCTGCCGAGCAAACCAAGGTGAGTTCACACTTCGTTACAAAGCATGGGATTCCCAGGGGTTGGGAATGGGTTAAGGAATAGGGATTCCTCGTCCTGTTGAGACGTAATCAGGAACATAGATTCCTCATCCAGTATGAGACGGATTTAACTATACTAGACTAGAACTCTATCAACGAAGTCCCTCCGTTTATATCGACTTAATCGCCGAGGCCAATGGCGAACGGGTCATTAGTTAAATAGCGCTATTAGGTTTAACAAACCTCACACCGTGCCGCAGAGGACGGGCGTGGACTAATGGACTATGGCACGTCAGTGATGATAGACACAGACGTTAGGGCACTTAAACATGACGAACGTTAGTAGTCGATATGGTAACGAGTCTGGTGAATTAAACATGGGGTAGCCCCCACGGCCATAGAGCCGGGCTGGAATAGCCAACGTAAGAACGGGTAACCAATAAACGTTTTTCGAACTATGGGGTAACCCCCACGGCTGGATAGCTGGTAAAGAACAAACTGTGTTTTCGGAATAACTATAAACTGGACAACCAAACGTGAACTCACTCAACTAGTTGTTGACTCGTTACTACATGCTTTGCAGGTCTATAGGTACTTAGCTGGAGCTTGCACAAGGAAGAGTCGTTGTGGGACATGGACAGCTGTGTGCCATGTTAAACATTTGGATAATTAAACTTTGGATTTGGTTTTGAACATTATGCTTCCGCTCATAACTTAACTATGTTTGTTTTGGATATTAATCGTGTTGGTTGGACTTTTACATTAAATATTTACTGGTTCAATATGATTAGTGGTTTGATCCTGGTCAGTCACGCCTCCAAGCGGTGATACTCCGCAGGTGGATTTTGGGGGTGTGACAAAATATATCAACTAAACCATACGCACAAAAACAAAGTATTGAAGTAAAACACGGTTTAAATCAAAGCTATGTTTTGTGGAAATGCATGCTATATTGATACAAATATCTATGCGGTATTGTGAGAATGCATACATCCAAGCCTTGAGACTGTGGCGATAAACCCTTAAACAAATTAAAGGTTTATCTTGTTGTAAATGTATATCGAATTCGGTCATTCCTTTCATCCCCACCTACCCAGGATGTCCGGAACGGGAGTTGTCAATTCCTATGGTACCACTACCTACTAACGAACAGCGTGATCGGTGTTAATGAATGTATATTGATCCATCAAAACAATCCAAATACCATATCAAAATGTAAGCATGTGATGAAAACAACTGTACTAAGTATGCAACAAATGAACATACATAGCATGTGATGTGATGTGAAACGATGTACTAAGTATGAACTAAATGGACATACATAGCATAAAATGTAATGTAAGACAATGAAATCATGTACTATAAATGTACTAATGAACATAGCAAGTATATGATGTGAAAACATGGAAAGCACGAAAGTAACAAGTAGGCACATGTGTTCCACCCCAAAATGTTTGGAAAACAGTAAAAGAGGGGTCTATGTACTCACTTGAGATTGCTCAGAAGTCCTAAGATAACCACCAAGCAATGCTAGAGATCATGGAATCAAACGGCACCTAATATAGGTAACTATGTTAATAAACCGGACCTAATATCGGAGGATCGGATAGAATGAGGGTTCGTAAACCAAACGAGTATGGAGACTCGTGTAATATGATTTAACAAAGCCCACATAATAAAACGAAACTTAACCTAAGTGTTTGTGACCCATTACGACCCGTTTAGGTAGATTATGCTACTTTAACGCGTCGTTCGCGTAAAACGCGTTTGGAACGCCTAACTAGTCCTATGACAAGTAAAATATGCCTTAACATGTCTAATATGGTTGTCAAATCAGTTTAGATGTCAAAAGTTATGTTACATATGTTTAAAACGAATTTTGGCATCAAAGGGGTATTTTGGTAATTTACCTAAGGCATATAAACTACCTATCATACAACTACTTAAACGAAGCGACCATAAGGTATAACCTCGGAAGGTTATTCCCTATATACTATGGTCACCTAATGTGCTTGGTCGGATCCTAATGATCGACCAAACGGGTCGGGTTCGAAAGTATAAGCGATTGTTTAGATCGCTTACCTTACGACCCTATACAAGCACTAAACTAAAAGTGACGAGCTAAGCATGTTAAAACATGCTTAACTAAGTTTAGAAACAGGTTTGGTATCAAAACAAACGGTTTTGATACCCATAAGTAGTTTGATTACAAAATACGCAAGAATACGTATTCTGGCCGAAACTACGGCTCGTCACTGAGCCTAGATAACGTGGTAATCAGTAGGTATAGTCACTAGGGACTATAACCATCGTGATTACGCTCACGTTATGAAGTTCGAACGAACTTCGCATTGACCATAAACTGGTCAACGCAGAAAGTCAAACAAAGTTTGACTTTCGGACTCGAAAAGCAATAAAAGGACGAAGGAACACTTACAAAGGGTCCCCGCAAGCAATCTAGACCCAAATAGTTCAGGTATGAAGCAAAGGCTTCAACTTAGAACACTTTAGATCAGATTTTGTGAGGAATGAGTGAAGGTGGGGGTGGGTATTTATAGTAAATGGACAACCGTTAGGATCATTTCTTGGAAAAGGGGGCACGATCTAAGCCGTACACTTGTTGGAAAGTTGTGGTAACTCATTTGCCATCCACCATAAGAGTTTGACACTTGGCACTTGGCCTTTGGAGAGTGTTAAGGGCTGTTAACAGCTGAAAAAAAAGTTTTGCTGCATCTGGCCCCTACTTACGGACCTAGTTTGGCAGATTTACAGTTTCAGTCCCTGCAACCTCAAAACTTGGTTTTCGATGCGTTTTTTTTGACACGTTTAAGCCCCGTTAACCCCATTTCAAAGCTCTAAAATGAAGTTAAAGTATAGGGAACTTAAAATGTGTTCAAAAATATCTCGGGTGTCGTTTCGTTTAGCCGTACGGTTACGTTGTTCGGTTAATTACGACGGAATGCGCATAAGCGCGAAAAACGATCTAAATTGCGTGACGAATGGATTTTTCTCATGCCAAACACTAAAATAAAATGTTTTAGTGCTTACATAAATTTTTGGATGTCCGGATGTATTCAGAACGTAAGTTATGCGCGAAAGTGCAAACTTGTGCACTTTTTGGCACTTTTAGTCCCTGAATGACCCAAAAGTTTATTTTAGGATACCGAACACCTCAAAGCCTATTTCTAAGCTATGTAGAGGATATTTATGGTATGTTTAACTTATGGTCATGTTCCGAAATGTTCGTTACAGTTCAAATTGGCATACTTTCGCAGTTTGTCAACTTTAGTCCCTGTAAGCGATTTAACTTGATTTTGCCATACCAAAGCCTTCGAAACTTATTTCTAAGTTATGTAAAGGTTATTTAAGGTATGTTAAGCCTATTTCACTATTCCGGAGTGTTCGTTGCATTAAACTGGTTATATTTACGCATCGGTGCCCGTATAACCTTCCAGAAAGCGATTTAGAGTTTGGAATCGAACCAGAATTGATATGTGCAAATGATGCACATATTTATACAAATCCCAAGTATGAAATACAATATTTCATTGGTTTGGTATTTGTTTGATGGCCGTGAAGGCACATGTGTCACAACTATGAGGGTCTCATCTGACAGACACTTCTTCAGATTTGACACGTGAAAAAAACGTTGTGAACTGCACTGAGTTCCGCTGGTAAGTTTAGTTTGTAGGACACCTTGCCTATTTTCTCAATGATTTCCAACGGTCCGACATATCGCAGATTGAGCTTGCCCCGTTTTCCAAAACGAACCACACCCTTCCAGGGCGAAACTTTGAGTAGCACTTTTTCCCCAACTTGGAACTCGAGTGGTTTCCGGCGCTTGTTTGCGTAGGCTTTTCTGACGGTCACGAGCTGCCGCCATTCGTTGTCGTATTTGAGCAATTTGTTCTGTTGTGTCTACCACAAGCTCTGGACCAGTGATCTGACTATCCCCCACCTCCGCCCAACAAAGAGGTGACCGGCATTTACGCCCGTACAATGCCTCAAACGGAGCAGCTTTGATGCTGGTGTGGTAGCTGTTATTGTAGGAAAATTCCACAAGTGGCAAGTGCTTTTCCCAGCCGTTGCCGGAGTCAATTACACATGCCCTAAGCATGTCTTCTAAAGTTTGAATAGTGTGTTCTGACTGCCCATCCGTTTAAGGGTGATAAGCTGTGCTCATATCTAAACGTGAACCAAAGGACTTGTGCATTGTTTGCCACAGTTCTGAAGTAAAACGTGCATCACGATCAGAGATAATAGAGGTGGGCACCCCGTGCCTCGAGACAACTTCTTTAAGATATACGTCTGCTAAGGTGGAGAACTTATCCGTTTCCTTGATAGCCAAGAAGTGTGCAGACTTTGTGAGTCGATCCACGATCCTCGATATAGTGTCATTTCCGCGCTGAGATCTGGGTAGGCCAGTAACAAAATCCATGGAAATTTGTTCCCATTTCCATTGTGGTATCTCAGGTTGTTGGAGTGGGCCCGATGGTTTCTGATATTCCGATTTGACTCTCGCACAAGTCAAACACTTGCTAACGTAAGTTGCTATATGAGCTTTCATGCTAGGCCACCAATATGTAGTTCTCAAGTCGTGGTACATCTTATCCGAACCAGGATGTACTGAGTAGCGAGACTTATGAGCTTCATCCATTACAAGCTCATGTGAGTTGCCATAGTGTGGGACCCAGACGCGTCCTGTCACGTAGTAGGCGCCGTCTGCCTTTCGTTCCAACCGTTGTCTTGAACCGTGTAGGGCTTCAGCCCTGGCGTTTTCTGGTTTCAATGCTTCTACCTGAGCATCTCGTATCTGAGAAGGAAGACTAGACTGAATAGTGAGTTGCAACGCTCGTACACGCCTAGGTGTAGTATCCTTTCGACTGAGGGCGTCGGCCACCACATTGGCTTTGCCCGGACGGTACTTTATAACACATTCGTAATCGTTCAGTAGCTCGACCCATCGTCGTTGTCGCATGTTCAACTCCTTTTGCTTGAAGATATGCTCGAGACTCCCGTGATCGATGTAGATGGTGCACTTGGTACCGTACAGGTAATGTCTCCATATCTTGAGCGCGAAAATAACAGCTCCCAGCTCCAAATCGTGTGTAGTGTAATTCCTTTCGTGAATCTTAAGTTGACGTGACGCGTAAGCAATAACCTTGTCACGTTGCATCAACACACACCCAAGACCCTGAATGGATGCGTCGCAATAAACCACAAAATCGTCTGTGCCCTCTGGAAATGAAAGAATAGGTGCGCTACAAGGTCTATCCTTTAAGTGTTGGAATGCTGATTCCTGTGCATTTCCCCAACGATAAATAACGCCTTTCTGAGTAAGTGAGGTGAGGGGTTGTGCAATCTTGGAGAAGTCTTTGATGAACCTTCTGTAATAGCCCGCCAAACCCAAGAATTGGCGGATTTCTGTTGTTGTGCGAGGTGCAGGCCAATTCTTAATCGAGTCTACCTTAGATGGATCAATATGAATCCCATCCTTGTTTACCACGTGGCCTGGAAAGTGGACTTCACGAAGCCAGAAGTCGCATTTTGAAAACTTGGCGTACAGCTGTTCTGCTCGAAGGAGTTCCAAAATAAGTCGTAGATGCTGCTCGTGTTCCTCCCGATTCTTAGAGTAGATCAGAATGTCGTCGATGAAGACAATAACGAACTTGTCAAGATAAGGTTTGCACACTCTGTTCATAAGATCCATGAAGACTGCCGGTGCGTTTGTTAATCCGAATAGCATGACCAGAAACTCGTAATGGCCGTAGCGTGTTCTGAATGCTGTTTTGGAGACGTCCTCGTCCCGGACTCTCAGTTGAGGGTAGCCTGACCTCAGATCAATCTTTGAATAGTAGCTCGACCCTTGCAGCTGGTCGAACAAGTCGTCAATGTGTGGAAGAGGATAGCGATTCTTCACGTTCACCTTGTTCAGTTCGCGGTAATCTATGCACATGCGGAAGGTGCCGTCTTTCTTCTTCACAAATAATACTGGAGCTCCCCAGGGCGAAGAGCTAGGACGTATGAAACCCTTTTCCAAGAGTTCTTGCAATTGCTTAGACAGTTCTTCCAGTTCAGTTGGAGCTAAGCGATAAGGTGCTCGAGCTATGGGTGCTGCTCCTGGAGCTAGCTCGATCTGAAATTCGACCTGGCGATGAGGTGGTAGCCCAGGTAACTCTTCAGGAAATACTTGAGGAAAGTCGCGTACAACTGGAATATCCTCTAACTTCTTCTCTTTCGTCGATGTATCTGTAACAAGTGCTAAGATGGCGGGTGTGACCCTTTTTGCAAACACTTCTGGGCCTTCAGGAAGGAGATGATGCCCACCACAGCACCACTCTTGTCGCCTTGAATTTCGAGAGGTTCCTTGCCGGAACGGGGAATACGAACAATCTTCTCTTTGCATAGGATCTCTGCTTGCTGTTGGGATAACCAATCCATCCCAATGACGATGTCGAAATTACCCAGAACTATAGGAATGAGGTTGATGGAGAAGGTCTGACCAGCTAAGACGAGGTTACAACCCTTGACTACCAGAAGATTGCTGACCAGGGCTCTGATAGTCATCAATCATTCGCTGCTGTGCCTGGGACTGAACTGAAGTTGAACCCTTGCTGGAGGTTCCATCCCACTTTCTCTTGTTGTCACTGGGAATAGCAGAAGTAGTAGTAGTAGCACCAATGCATTTAGGCAGCTTGTTCTGTTCCACTGCCTGGTCTGTGAGACGATGAGCAAGACGAGTAACATCTTGAATAGTAGCAAGGTTAGCATAAGTCACATGACTTTGGAATCTCTGGTACTAAGCCTTTGAGGTACAACTCAATGCGCTTGATGGGATGATCCACCATAGTTGGACATAACACTGCAAGTTCATTGGATCGTTTCGCGTACGCTTCTATTCTCTGACCCCGTCATCTTCAAGTTAAAGAACTCCACTTCCAGCTTGTGGATGTCATCACGACTACAGTATTCATGTTTGATCAGTTCCTTAAAACCATTCCATGGGGTGGCATTAGCAGCCGCCAGCCCCAGCATCTGAACTTGCACGTTCCACCAATTTAGCGTTGTGCCTTCGAGAGTACCAGTGGCGTATTTCACCCTACGAGCCTCAGGGCATTCACACATTTCGAAGACCGATTCGAGCTTCTCGAACCAGTGGAGGAGTCCAACGGCTCCTTCAGTGCCACTGAAAGTACTAGGACGACAGTCCATGAACGTCTTGAATGTGCATACAGGTGACTGAGCGTGTTGACTTGTCGTGTGCGTAAGAGTAAACAAAATTAAGCACAAGTGTCGGTTTACGAGAGTAGGATCTAAAGATCCTAGAGTAAGTGGTGATGGCAGGCTATACCTCCTGCCTGGGCAGCTGCGAGTGCTGCCGTAACTTGTTCGTTGATAAGAGCCGTCAGCTGGGCTGGAGTTAGGTTCACACGTCCACTCATGATCTTCACATCAAAGGAAATATGAGTGAGAAAGGTTCGCGAAGCTGCGATGACAGAAGAGAGTGAGCACACAAGTATTCTCAAGCAATAGGGGTTATGTGTATCTAAGCATACCATGAGCAAAGTTCTATGTAATTCTAGCAAGTAGGCAATAAAACATATACCATATTACCTAGAATGTTGAGTCTTGCACGTGGAGCGAGGCGTCGTTGTGGATCGCTGAGCACTGTACAGGTTATAGTCTGGTTTTAATAAAAACGTTTTCCCCTTATTAAAACCGAGTTCTCTATAACCAATGGCTCTGATACCAATCTGTCACACCCCCAAAATCCACACGCGGAGTATCACCGCTTGGAGGCGTGACTGACCAGGATCAAGCCACCAATCATATTGAACATATTAGTAATAAGTAAAAGTAAATGTAATCCATCACAATACAATTGGTGTTCAATCAAAAAACATAGTATAGGTAGCGGAAGCATAGAATGAAAATCCAACACAAGTGTTTAGTTTAAAGAATCATAAAGTTTTCATCAAAACATCCATAATCCGTGCCCACAACGACCGCGCCTCCCGTGCAAGCTCCAAGAGTACCTATGGTCCTGCAAGGCATGTAACAGGAAGTCAACAACTAGTTGAGCGAGTTCACAGTAAGTAAGTTCGTTGCATAACTATGCGTAATTAACTAAGCCGTTGTGTAGGTTCAATTGGTGGGGGCTTCCCATGTTGTATGTACTATTAGTGGGGGCTTCCCATGTTGTATGTACTATTAGTGGGGCCTTCCCATGTTGTATGTACTATTAGTGGGGGCTTCCCATGTTGTATGTACTATTAGTGGGGGCTTCCCATGTTTGTATTTACTAGACTAGTTGTACCATAAGTGTTCTTCTTGACCCGAGAACAGTAGTACGTATGGGGTTTACGTAGGCTTTACGTAAGTGCTCTTCTCAACCCGAGGACAGTGGTACGCGGGGGTTTACGTAGGTTTTATGTAAGTGTCCTTCTTAACCCGAAGACAGTAGTATGTATGAGTTTACGTAGGTTTTATGTAAGTGCCCTTCGTAACCTGAGGACAGTGGTAAGTACAAGTTTACGTAGGTTTTACGTAAGTGTCTTGCCTAACCTGAGGACGATGGTAGATAGTCTAGTAGCAGTGTAAGTACGAGTAATTGTTCAATCCCATTATTCAAAACCCATTCCCAGCCCCGGGAATCCCACGCCTTGGTAAGAGTGTGAACTCACCTTGGTTTGCTCGGTATGCTAAACTATGTGCTTGCAAACAATCAATCAATCAATCAAGGCCTAAGGTAATGCATTTACACACAGTCAGTTCATGTTCGTAATGATTCGTATGCAACTAACATCACAGTATAACACAGAGTGTGCTTAGCAGTTAGCATCTTGTATCATGTAAACAGTAAATCAAACTCATGCAACTTCATGTTTCACATAAGAGCTTTCTCAGTTAATTCCAACATAGTTATCCATTGACATACCCAACCGAGTTAACAGGTTTATTAGAGTAGCTTAACATAACAGAATTAATACAGTTAACAGAGTTAATAAACTTGACTCAGTTAACAGACTAAACATTTTTTTTTTGGGTAAAGGGTTACCCCAGGTGAATTTTATAAATACCAAATCAGAACAAGGGCATGCCAGAGTGACACACCAACTAGGCTTCACAACCGAAGCATAGGAACAAACAAAGTCACAACCCAGTTATGAAAAACAACATACAAGAACAAACAGCCCAAACAACATAAAAAAGCACGGCCAAACCACACACACAAGAACTATGAAACCCTCCTGCTAGACTCTAACCCGGATCATCCTCATTTTCGCTCCTTGCGATCTTCCACTTTTCCAGCAACTCTTTAACTTTGAAGTTCCCTCTAAACTGAAATCCCATAAGCCGTAACCTGACCGTATTCTTAATTCTCCCAACCACGGACGTAACATTTGCATTAGCATTAGAAAATAGGCAATTATTTCTCTCTTGCCAAATGAAATAAGCAGCCGCAGCGATTAAAAGCTTGCACACAATGTGTTCTGTCTTTTTAGATGTTGCATTTTGAGCCATCCAATCCATGGTAGATTGCCATGAATCATCCACGTTGTCTAGCGACCCCATCAGCTTGACCTCCTTCCATACCTTCGAAGCAAACGGACATTGGAAGAAAAGATGGTCTCTTGAGTCACGATTGTACCTGCATAAGGGGCAACACATAAGATTAAGATTGGTGTTAATTCCCACCTCCCATACAGCCAACCGATCCTGCGTCTTTAGCTTGTTCTTGATAACCAACCACAGATGGAATGAGTGTCTTGGTATACATTGAGAAAACCAAACCCCTTGAACCCATGGAACCGGGCTCTCACGATGTCGAATAACATGCCATACCTCAAGTGACCGAAACTGACACTTGTTACCCTCTAGATCATTCCATATTGTACGATCCTCCACATTATGTATCAACTGTGGGACATTTAACCCAATTAACACTGGATATATGTCATACCATGCCTGTGGCCATTTCCATTGCCCATCATTAATCAGGTCCACCAGAGAAGATGAAATAGAGAAACCCGCATTAGAAATACCTCTTGGTGTAATAAAAGAGCTAAGCGGACTAATTTGGCACCAGTTATCACTCCACACATTGGTTTGAGTCCCATTCCGAACTGATTTCCAAATTCACCAGTTAACAGACTAAACATAGTTGATAGTTAACAGTATTAACAAACTAACAGATTTAACTAATTAACAGAGTTAACAGTTGGGCCGAAATCAACTTTGTGAAGAAAACACTTGGGCCGAAATCCCTTGGGTTTTCGTTGGGCATAAGGTGTGACGAAAACACCTTGTGTTTTCGTTGGTAGCATCATCATCAACAACAGCAGGTTACGAATAACACCAAAACCCCTAAACTAGCTACCACTACAAATATTAAATCATGCTTTCTCTTGAAGTCAACAAACTCATACTACACATACTCGACCAAACTGAAGCTTTTGTCATACTTTCAGAGTCTCACAGTCGCATGCTAACATCATCATTATACCCTATCACTAACATAGTCATTCATTTAATATTAAACAACCTTGCCTAGAATCCAACAAGTAAGATAGTCACATGATGTGATCGTGCAGCCTAATCAAATACCTTGAGTGTTCTTTAGTCAAGTATTAAGTGTATACAATTGAATGCCCATGTGACCCTATACTGTTGACGGCAACAATACATTCACCCCATGTGATTCAATAATCATTGAATATAGCAAAGACTCTAAAGTCATACTTCTTATCCTATATACACACAATTCGAAGAACATCAATTAATAGTTATTATCATAACAGAATCATTAAACATTTACACAAGTAATATTCGATCACATATCCATCGAAATTAATCTCATCATAACATTTAATATATAAAGATCTACCTACTGACCAATTCATCATTCAGTATTACGATCCTAAACAAATCGCAATCGCAGTTAACACGTGATAATCAAACAGATAGTACATGATGAAACAAATATAATAATCCTTATCGGTTGATTACTAACCTAAGCAAAGGAGGCAGCAAGTCGAACGGTGAATGAAGCTCGAATGTTCACGTCTGCCGTCGGGCACAAAGGGTAGAGAGAGGGGAGGTGAGAAGTGACTAGGGTTTTCCGATTATAACTCTCACGTAAAGATTAATATCAACACACAAGAACCGCTCACTACTGGGCCGAAGCCCATTTGTTTTCGTCAGCTTCATATTGGACGAAAACACTTAAGTGTTTTCGGATGTAGGGTGTTTTCGGCTATGGTTCATAATAAATGATAAAGCACAAGTTAACACAAAACGTATTATTAACATACACTCAATATAATGCACCCCAAATATATATAAAACACACTTAGCAAAAAAAAGTACAAGGTTAAATCGGATAGAGACCTTGAAAACTCGGGTTGTCACAAGAAGAGAGTGAGGTCGACAATTGGAAAAAAAACAAAAGAGGTATTGAAAACATCGACAAAACACAAGGAAGGCGATCATTCATTCGTTACCTCGAACAAACAAACGACACGCAGTGACTAATCAAAGTAAATGGGTCAATATAATGTATCTCGAAGACATGCTTTAGCCTATAAGTGAACACTCATCCCAAGAGTTCCCAGGTAAGAGTGACTGGTCCGATTATGTGGATTTGTACGAACACTCTAGCCTTAGACAGAAAACTCAGGATACAGGCGTTCACCCTTCCAGATTGCACGTGTTCACATTATAAGACCCAAACTTTGACGAGATTTTGAAAACTCAAAGGGTTCAAAACCTTATAATCAATCATCCAAGAATAGATGATTAATTTACGAAGCGGATTTGTTATTGTGTTCTCGTTGTGGTTATCACCTAAGGATAGGTGACAGTATTGTTTTTAAAATCTAAACCCAAGAAAACTTGCATTAGGGTCCTAGAAAGTTATAGTCAAGGTCAAAGCATTGCTAATAACCTAATTCCCTATAACCATTGGCTCTGATACCAACTCTTCTGTCACACCCCGACCGCGTCAAAACAACGAAACCACGGCAGAAACGTCGGGGAGTGTTGTAACAGAATTATTGTTTCATAACCATGGATACAAAAGTTTCGTTTTATTGGTTCATTAAGTAATTTACATTGTCTTAAAACAAACAAACAAACAAGTTACACATCGTCTATTATTGTTATTATGTCACTAAGGCCTCGTCCAGATCCTATGTGAACATGCATCCTAGCAATCAACATCATGCAACACCACCTGAAACATATGTAAAAACAAAGTCAGCAAAGAAATTGCTGGTGAGCACATAGGTTTTATGACAGTATCAGATTCATGGCTCGTTTATATGTTGCAGTACCTTGTTAGACTACAAGAATCAAAAGTTACAAACCTTGTTTTGAAAAGTGTATTGCAACATAACTAACCAACTCAAATCAAGTTGGTCATAGTTTATAAAATCTCGCAGCCATGATTCTTAACCCAAAACATTTGTTTAAGTAACCAAATCGTAAATTGTTCTCGTTACAAAACTCGTATGGTTTATATCATTTAGAAAACCTCGTTGTGTGACATTGTTTTAAAATCATTTTCCCATAATGCCACGGAATCTAATATGATAAAAGCACTTATATATAAGATGTACCAGCGGCGTATCTACCATGCTTTTATCATGTTACACCCATCCCATTATCTAATCACAACCCAAAACCAATCGTTTGTTCAAATCGTTTAACTCCTCCCAAAATCGTTTTCGTTTTAATTGTGAAACAACTTTTGGTCGTCTCGCTAATAACATCCAAACCTTCGCAACTCGACTATCTCGTAACTCGCATTAACAAACCACCAAAGGGTAAGTTAACTATCCCAGATTCGGTCGTTACCTACATAACCCCACACATAAGCATGGGTGTAGTCTGATAACGGAATTTGTTAAATCCTATGGTACCATAACCTAATACTTGTCGGTTCGGCCAAAATTAATGAATGTTATTCGTTATGTAACTACGTCCAACAAGTTCGTTCACATTATCGAAATCGTTATTAATAAAAACCATTTTAATCGTTTTTTAAATCATCGTTTAAACCTCGAAATCATTTAACACATATGAATCACTCCAAAACAATTGAAAACAGTAAAATAGGGGAACTATGTACTCACATCGAAGTGCAAAGTATCCTCAATCTAAAGAACTCAAGAAGCTCAAGCAAACCAAGGAAACTCAAGCAGCACCTAGTAATCGAATCACTAGTAAATAATTTTTTGGGTAAAGGGTTTACCCCGGTGATTTTATAAAATACCAATATAAACAAGTAGGAAGCTGAAATACTCCCTAGTTCTCTTAGAGGCATACCACTAAGAGTGCAACACAGACAAAACAAAACAACCAATTACATCAAAAAGTAAAACATAAATTGGTCTTCACTCTTCATTTAATAAATCTTCTTTATCCATCTTCCACTCCTCCAAAAACCGCGTAACAGTAGAAGTTTGCTTGTACTTGAAGGATATTAATTTTGCTCTCACAGTGCTGATAATACCATCGGCAATTTGTTCCGGGGGTCTCAACCTGTTGCTGAAAAATCTCGTGTTTCTTTCACTCCAAATAGCATAAGCTGCTGCTGCCACAACCAATCTACTAGCAACCGCATAGACCGATTTCGAACTAGCTGTAGAAACGAGCCTGGCAAGAATATCCTCCCATGCTTCAGTAACCGAATCCATGCCAATTTTACTCCTCACTTTGCCCCACACTAATTTCGAGTAAGAACAATCGAAAAACAAGTGGTCATGAGTTTCTAAATCTGCATAACATAATAGGCAACACATCTGATTCATCGAGCCCGTGACTGTATGGTTCCATCGTAAAATCCTGTCCTGAGTCCAGAGTTTCTTTTTTAAAATGAGCCAACACACAAATGCATGTTTGGGAATATTGAATGACGACCAGATAATTGACGACCAAACCGTTCGCTGGTCACGAACTCTGATCGTTTCCCATACCTCCTTAGACGAAAAGGGGACTAGCTTGCCATTCATATCCATCCATAAGACTTTATCTTGCATAGTATTCAAGCTAAGAGGCCGGAGTTGAAACAAAATAGGGTACTCGTCCCTCCAAGCTTCAGGCCATACCCACCTGCCATTACTAATAGCATCTGCAACACGAGACTTGATATTAAAACCATATCGAGCCATTTGACGCGGCGTTATAACATTTCGTAAAGGACACTCAGACGACCATTTATCGAACCAAAGGGACGTGCTAAGACCATTACCAACCTTACTCCAGAATTGATCCCGAAAAATATCTCTACACTTCATTAATCTTTTCCATCCCCATGGCGCGTTGGCTTGAACCGGAATATCCCAAATACTTCTGCCACGAAGCCTATATAATTCGATCCAAGTGGTCCACAAGGACTTCCTCTCAGACAAAATGCTGAAGATGTGATAAGCCATTAGAGACTTATTCACGTCCGATATCCGACGAATGCCCAAACCCCCTTCCACTTTTGGAAGACAAACATCCTTCCATGCCACTTTAGCTCTACCCTTTGAACCCGTATCATATCCCCACAAAAACCATTTCATTTTACACTCCAGCTCTTTGATGATGCTTACCGGCAAGATAAAGACTAAAGCCCAATATACATGGATTGAAGAGAGCACAGAAATAACCGGCTGGAGCCTACCTGCAAAGGAGAGAAATCTGTTTTTCCAGTCATTAATACGTTTTGAAACCCGCTCTACTAACACTTTGCAATCCTTGACCAGCAATCTCGACGCAAGCAACGGAACCCCCAAATACTTAATAGGAAGTCTCCCCTCCTCAAACGGAACCAACGCAGCAATCCTATTCCTAGCCGAAGAATAAACATTACTAAAAAAGATGGAACTTTTCTCATTACTAGGAACAAGACCCGAAGTCTCCTCAAACTCTTTTAACAAGCGCATAATAACCTTTACCGAGCCCACATCACCCCTCGCAAATAATATAAGGTCATCAGCAAAACATATATTGATAATCATTTGTTTCTGACACTTATGATGAAACCGAAAAGAAGAATCCAATTCAGCATTTTTATTGAGAATGAGAGTTAAAACCTCCATTACCATGGTGAACAAGTAGGGAGACATAGGATCACCTTGACGCAAGCCTCTCTTTCCTTTAAAATACCCGTGTATGTTGCCATTCACACTAAGAGAAAACGAAGTGGAGGTGACACATTCCATGATCCAAGCTATAAACCTCGGACGGAAGCCAAACCCATGCAAAACATCACGTAAAAATCTCCAATCTACCGTATCATACGCTTTTTGGATATCCACCTTCATGGCACATCTAGGAGGACCCGTTTACCGATGATAATTATGCATTAGCTCTTGAGTCAGCATTATATTATCCGAAATCCTCCTGCCCGGAACAAACGCTGACTGGTTTTCACTTATATGATCCTTTAAACCTTCAAGAATCCTAGTAGTTATAATTTTACTAATGCCCTTGTACACCACATTACAACACGATATAGGTCTGTAGTCTGTGACTACTCCCGGTGTAGAAACCTTTGGGATGAGCGCAAGAAAAGTGTGGTTGATCTCCTGAAGCAGTCTACCCGATTCAAAGAAATCGATTATAGCATCCGTTACCTCAGTTCCAACAATATTCCAAGCCTTTTTAAAAAATTCCGACGTATACCCATCAGGACCCGGAGCCTTGTTTTCATTAATAGAAAAAATAGCCTCTTTAACTTCTTCCAAAGACACTGGCCTGCACATAGAATCCGCCACAGTATGGTTAAGAGTAACCGAGAATATTTCTTGACTAACTCGACTAACCATACCCCCCATCCGATCCCAAGAAATCTCGAAAATGATTAACCAAAGCCGTAGACACTTCGTCACCTTCATAATTATTTCCATCCTTATCTTTGATGACATTAATTTTGTTAATATGGTTTCGGCATTTCAAAACATTATGAAAATACGCTGTATTTAAGTCACCAGCTTCAAGCCATTTTTGTTTCGCTTTCTGTTTCAAAAATCTCTCCTCATCCATAGTAGCCTCCAAGTACTTCTTAACAAAAACTGATTCGGCTGCTTTAATGCTCGGATTAAACGGGTCAGCATCTAAGTTTTTCTGTAAAGTATCCAGCTCAGACTTCAAGTCAATTACCCTCTTATGAATATTACCTTGTTGTTTCAGCAACACTCTAAAAGGATGTTTAAGGCTTCTAAGCTTCTTAACAACCCGAAACATAGGAACTCCCAATACCTCTACGGCCCAACCATTATTCACCACTTCCAAAAACTCTTTTTTATGGGTCAAGAGATTAGTAAATTTGAAAGGTTTAGGTTTACTTCTAGACGCCATAAGAATTTTTAATAAAGCAGGGCAATGATCCGAAATACCATTTGGAAGAAATACCGCATAGGCATCGCCGAACTTATCCACAAAGCTAATATTCCCCATAACTCTGTCCAGTTTCCTCCTAATTCCAACGCCATCCTTTGGCCGTTGATTCCACGTATATTGCATACCATGAGCTCTAATATCCAACACTTGAAGATAATTGTCACACCCCCAAAATCCACACGCGGAGTATCACCGCTTGGAGGCGTGACTGACCAGGATCAAGCCACCAATCATATAGAACAATGTATAAAGTAAAAGTAATTGCAATTTAATTCCAACAATCCATATGAAAGGTGTTCCAAAACATAAGTATGTTATCACAGTATAGCGGAAGCGTATGATTAAACCCATCGTAATAAAGTATGAAATGTCATAAAGTCTAAACAAATATCCAAAATCCATGCCCACAACGACTACGCCTCCCGTGCAAGCTCCATAAGTACCTAAGGTCCTGCAAGGCATGTAACAGAGGATCAACAACTAGTTGAGCGAGTTCACAGAGAGTAAGTGCGTAATAGTAAGTTCATATGTAACATGTGGCTCTACTGGGCCGTTAGTACGTTCTAATGGTGGGGGCTTCCCATAATGTATATTTACTAGACTAGTTGTATTCATAAGTATCCTTCCCAATCCGAGGATAGTAATAAGTATCCTGCCCAACCGAGGATAGTAATAAGTATCCTGCCCAACCGAGGATAGTAATAAGTATCCTGCCCAACCGAGGATAGTACGTATCAAGTACGTAGGTTTAGCGCTGGTGTTCTTCCCATCCGAGAACATTTGGTACCTAGGATTTTTGTATGTGTTAACACTAGTATCCTTCCCATCCGAGGATAGTACGTAAGTTTTCGGCACAGGCATCCTTCCCAATCCGAGGACCGTGGTAAGTAGTCTAGTAGTAATGTGTACAAGCAATCAATCAATCAATCCCATTCCCAACCCACCTGGGGAATCCCATGCCTTGGTAAGAGTGTGAACTCACCTTGGTTTGCTCGGTATGCTAAGTAGGTGCTCAAAGTAAAAATCAATCACGTCCTAATGTATGCATGTATACGTAGTCAGTTTGTGTTCAAGTCATTCACATATAAGCATGTAACACGTAGTCAAAATCATACAATTCATGTTTATCATTTAACAGCAGTTAAATATTCCAGTGAACAATTAACAGAATTAACTCAGGTTACTGTACAGATTAAATGTTCGGCGAAACACACTTAATGGCGAAACACAATAGTCGACGAAACACACTAGTCGACGAAACACCATATTGACGAAACACATTCAGTTTCGTCGGAACCTTGTTTGGCGAAACAAGATTCTGATTCGTCGATGACTCTTGGCGAAACACTTCTGTTTCGTCAAGAGACCTGTTTCGTCAAGCAGTCAGTTACGTCGCATAATCAGTCACGTATGAAAACCCTAATCATGCTAACAGCCGTCATCAACATCAGCAATCATGCAGGAACATTCATTCATAGAGTCATTGTAACATCATCATAGCATAATCATCGGACCACTTTAACGTCTAGCATGAACCCTAGCTTATGCGTTTTTGCATAACAACATACAACATCATCAAACCCTATCAAGATGCTAACTTGCAGCCAGAATCAGATCAAAATAACAACATCCAGAACCGAGTATTCAATCATATTAAGTTTCGCATAAAACCGTTTATATCCGACTACAATATTCATATCATCATTATCATAACAAGAACCCTAGTATTTAACATATATTAGTTACAATTATACATCAACATATCAGAATCACATGGCACAGAAACACATTCACAGATGGACGATCAATCAAGACACATAAATCTACTAACCGAGATGATGGTTTGATCGCACAAGGGTTTCCGGTGGGTTCTAGTTCGCCGTCACAGTGAGAGAGCTCTAGGGTTTCGGTTGTGTTGATAGAAAATGTAAAGTGATGTTGTTTTTACGTAAAATACTCAAAATACGTTCTGGGCCTAACTGGGCTACTGGGCCGGCGAAACAGACTTCTGTTTCGTCGGAGCGTTCATGGCGAAACAGCCTGTTTCGTCGAAACGGGTTATGGCGAAACAGCCTTGTGTTTCGTCGGGTTCTAAACAGTTTAAGTTTTACAACAGTACACATGTTATACAATCACACATAACCATGCAAACACACTAGGTTTTTATCATAACACAACCATATAGTCAAAGTCAACGTGCATTAAATGCGAATAAAGGATGTCAGAAATTCGAGTTGTCACATTATCCCCAACTTGAAAGAAATTTCGTCCTGAAATTTAGTATGCAGTTACTGAGGAAGCTAGTAGTGTGACGTTGTTTACCTGTGTCGTATCGCGGCTCCTCGAGCAGGTTTGCGAAGATTACTGGTTTTCTTGGGGTGTCACATTATCCCCCCGTTGATTTGGAATTTCGTCCCGAAATTCAGCATTGGTAGCTTCAGCCTCAGTAGTAGTTGCTTGGTTTTCGAATAACTGGGGATATTTGAGTTCCATTTGATCTTCACGCTCCCAGGTGAACTCTGGGCCGCGGCGGGAGTTCCAACGAACTCGTACAAGAGGGATTCTCGTGTTCTTGAGGACCTTAACATCCCGGTCCGTGATTTCAACAGGTTCCTCGACGAAGTTCAACCGTTCGTCAATAGTGAGTTCCTTCAAGGGAACTACGTGGGTCTCGTCTGACGTACATTTCTTTAGATTCGACACGTGAAAGACGTTGTGAACTGCACTGAGTTCAGGTGGTAAGTTCAATCTGTAGGCCACTTTGCCTATTTTCTCAATAACTTCGAAAGGTCCAACATATCGTGGATTTAGTTTGCCGCGCTTGCCAAAACGAACCACACCCTTCCAGGGTGAAACTTTAAGTAGCGCTCGATCCCCAACTTGGAATTCGAGTAGTTTCCTGTCTAAATCAGCGTATGCTTTCTGACGGTCCCGAGCTGCCGCCATGCGTTGTCGTATTTGTGCAATCTTTTCTGTAGTATCGACTACCATTTCTGGACCAGTGATTTGACTTTCCCCCACCTCTGCCCAACAGAGAGGTGATCGGCATTTACGCCCGTACAATGCCTCGAATGGTGCAGCTTTAATGCTCGTGTGGTAGCTGTTATTGTATGAAAATTCCACAAGTGGCAAATGTTTCTCCCAACCGTTGCCAAAATCAATTACGCACGCCCGAAGCATGTCTTCTAGAGTCTGGATAGTGCGCTCAGACTGCCCATCCGTCTGAGGATGATACGCCGTGCTCATGTCTAAACGAGAGCCAAAAGATTTATGCATTGCTTGCCACAGTTCTGAAGTAAAACGTGCGTCTCGATCAGAGATGATAGAGGTTGGCACTCCGTGCCTCGAGACCACTTCCTTCAAGTAGATGTCTGCTAGTGTAGAGAACTTGTCTGTTTCTTTGATAGCCAAGAAGTGAGCAGACTTTGTGAGTCGATCCACGATCACCCAAATAGTATCATTTCCGCGCTGAGATTTAGGTAAGCCAGTAACAAAATCCATGGAAATCTGTTCCCATTTCCATTGTGGTATCTCAGGTTGTTGGAGTGGACCTGACGGTTTCTGATATTCTGCCTTGACTCTCGCACAAGTCAAGCATTTGCTAACGTATGTGGCTATGTGGGCCTTCATGCTAGGCCACCAGTATGTAGTCTTAATATCGTGGTACATTTTATCCGAACCAGGGTGTACCGAGTAGCGAGACTTGTGAGCTTCATCCATTACCAGCTCGCGTAAGTTGCCGTACAGTGGGACCCAAATGCGTCCTGTGACGTAGTAAGCGCCGTCTGCCCTTTGTTCTAGTCGTTGCCTTGAGCCGCGTAGGGCTTCATCCCTAACGTTTTCTGGTTTCAATGCTTCTATCTGAGCATCTCGTATCTGGGAAGGAAGGCTAGACTGTATGGTGAGTTGTAAGGCTCGAACGCGCTTAGGCGCAGTGTCTTTTCGACTGAGGGCGTCAGCCACAACATTGGCTTTGCCCGGGTGGTACCTGATTGAGCATTCGTAGTCGTTTAGCAGTTCGACCCATCGTCGCTGTCGCATATTCAGTTCCTTCTGTTTGAATATATGTTCGAGGCTTCTGTGGTCAGTGTAGATAGCACATTTGGTGCCGTACAAGTAGTGTCGCCATATCTTAAGTGCAAAAACAACCGCTCCCAGCTCTAGATCGTGTGTCGTGTAATTCCGTTCGTGAACCTTAAGTTGGCGCGAAGCATAAGCAATAACTTTATCCCTCTGCATCAATACACATCCAAGACCTTGGATAGATGCGTCGCAGTAGACTACGAAATCGTCCGTGCCTTCAGGCAGTGAAAGGATAGGTGCGCTACAGAGTCTATCCTTTAAGTGTTGGAATGCTGTTTCCTGTGCGTTACCCCAACGATAAACAACACCTTTCTGTGTCAGTAGTGTAAGCGGCTGAGCAATCTTTGAGAAGTCTTTGATGAACCTTCTGTAATAACCCGCTAAACCCAAGAATTGGCGTATTTCTGTTGGTGTGCGAGGTGCAGGCCAGTTCTTGATCGAATCCACCTTGGATGGATCGACATGAATCCCATCCCTGTTTACCACGTAGCCTAAGAAGTGGACTTCACGAAGCCAGAAGTCGCATTTAGAAAACTTGGCGTATAGCTGTTCCGTTCGTAGAAGTTCCAGTATAAGCCGTAAGTGCTGCTCGTGTTCCTCTTGACTCTTCGAATAAATCAGGATGTCGTCGATGAAAACAATAACGAACTTGTCGAGATAGGGTTTGCACACCCTGTTCATAAGATCCATAAATACGGCAGGCGCGTTCGTTAACCCGAATGGCATGACCATAAACTCGTAGTGGCCGTAGCGTGTTCTGAACGCTGTTTTGGAGACGTCCTCATCCCGGACTCTCAGCTGGTGGTATCCTGACCTTAAGTCTATCTTGGAGTAGTAGCTCGACCCTTGTAGCTGGTCGAATAAATCATCTATACGCGGAAGAGGATAACGATTCTTGATCGTCACCTTGTTGAGTTCGCGGTAGTCTATACACATCCTGAACGTACCGTCTTTCTTCTTTACGAATAACACTGGGGCTCCCCAAGGCGAAGAGCTAGGACGTATAAAACCCTTTTCCAAGAGTTCTTGTAGCTGCTTTGACAGTTCTTCTAATTCAGTTGGAGCTAGACGATAAGGCGCTCGAGCTATGGGTGCTGCTCCTGGAGCGAGCTCGATCTGAAATTCAACTTGACGATGAGGCGGTAACCCAGGTAATTCCTCAGGAAACACTTGAGGAAAATCGCGTACTACAGGAATATCCTCGATCTTCTTCTCTTTCTTCGACGTATCAGTGACGAGAGCTAGAACAGCTGTGTGACCCTTGCGCAGACACTTCTGAGCCTTCAAGAAGGAAATGATGCCACTCACGACACCACTCTTGTCGCCTTGAACTTCGAGAGGTTCCTTGCCCGACCGGGGAATACGAATAACTTTTTCTTTGCATAAAATCTCCGCTTGTTGTTGAGATAACCAATCCATACCAATGACGACGTCAAAGCTACCCAAGGTTATAGGAATGAGATCAATGGAGAAAGTCTGACCAGCGAGGATAAGATTACACCCTTTAACTATGTGTGTGGCCTCTAGACTTTTACCGTTAGCTAATTCTACAACATGTTTGATGTTTTAAGAGAGTTGGTGCACGTTTTAACATTTCACTAGCTTTTAGAGACATGTAACTTGTATCCGCACCAGAATCAAATAGTACTGTAACATAAAAGTCGTCAAGAAGAAACTTACCCATAACCACGTTGGGATCATTCCTGGCATCACCCTGACCGATCACAAACATACGGCCCCTAGCACCATTGTTCCCATCATTGTTGTTACCCCCGTTGTTGTTGTTCCCATGGCCCTGGTTGTTGTTGTTCTGGTTTCGGTTTAGCTGAGGGCAGTGTCTTTTGAAGTGACCTTCGGCGCCACACTGAAAACATCCCTTATTGCGCTGTTGTTGATTCTGCTGTGCTTGCTGCTGCGGCTGATTCTGGTTCACAGGCTGTGGGCTCCTACAATCCTTGGCCTCATGGCCCGTCCTGAAACACCTTTGACAACGACCCCTGTTACACTGGCCATTGTGGTGCTTGTTGCAGATGTTGCACTTTGGGAGGTTCCCTCGATAACCACCCTGCTTGTGACTGCCCGAAGAGTGCTGACTAGGGCTCTGGTAGGTGTCAGTCTTTCGTTGCTGAACTTGGGGCTGAACTGAAGCTGACCCCTTGCTGGAATCCCCCTCCCATTTTCGCTTGCTGTCACTGGGAGTAGCAGGAGTAACCGAAGTAATAGCTGTAGGGGTAGCGCTGATGCGTTTAGGCAACCTGTTTTGCTCCACCGCTTGATCAGTGAGACGGTGAGCCAGCTGAACAACCTGCTGGTAAGTGGCATGATTCCCTGAAGTCACATGACTCTGGATCTCTGGCACCAGGCCCTTAAGATAAAGTTCAATACGCTTGTCCACCAGAGTAGGACATAGTAATGCAAGCTCATTCGATCTCTTTGTATACGCCTCAATTTCCGACCCTGTCATCTTGAGATTGAAAAACTCAACCTCCAGCTTATGAATCTCATCTCGACTGCAGTACTCCTCTTTGATCATTTCTTTGAAATTGTTCCATGGGGTGGCGTTAGCAGCAACCAACCCCAGTATTTGGACCTGTGCTTTCCACCATGTGAGGGCTAAACCCTCGAGGGTACCGGTAGCATATTTCACCCTGCGTGCCTCAGGGCATTCACATATCTCGAACACAGACTCCATCTTTTCAAACCAGTGCAGGAGACCTACGGCTCCTTCAGTGCCGCTGAAAGTGGATGGACGACAGTCCATGAAAGTCTTGAAAGTGCAAACAGGTGCTTGACCTGTTGTGTAAAAGGATTAGGACAAGTTTTAACACGAGAGTTGATTTAGGAATTGTAGGATCTAAGGATCCTAGTGTGAGTTGTAACTGCAGGGTATACCTCCTGCTTGTGCAGCTGCAACCGCCGCGGTAACTCGTTCGTTAATGAGGGCCGTCAACTGGTCCTGGGTCATGTTGATACGTCCAGACATGATCTTCATAGGAAAGATAACGTATGTGAGATAGGTTCGCGAATAGTGCGATGACAGAAGAGTGTAAGCACACAAGTGTTCTCATGCAATAACAAATAGTGAGCAATGTAATCTAAGCATACCACGAGCAAAGTTCTATGTAATTCTAATGTGTAGGCAATAAACATAAACCTTATTACCTAGAATGTCGAGTCTTGCACGTGGAGCGAAGCGTCGTTGTGGATCGTTGAGAGCACTGTTCTGGTTATAGTCTGGTTTTAATAAAATCGTTTTCCCCATATTAAAACCGAGTTCTCTATAACCAATGGCTCTGATACCAATCTGTCACACCCCCAAAATCCACATGCGGAGTATCACCGCTTGGAGGCGTGACTGACCAGGATCAAGCCACCAATCATATAGAACAATGTATAAAGTAAAAGTAATTGCAATTTAATTCCAACAATCCATATGAAAGGTGTTCCAAAACATAAGTATGTTATCACAGTATAGCGGAAGCGTATGATTAAACCCATCGTAATAAAGTATGAAATGTCATAAAGTCTAAACAAATATCCAAAATCCATGCCCACAACGACTACGCCTCCCGTGCAAGCTCCATAAGTACCTAAGGTCCTGCAAGGCATGTAACAGAGGATCAACAACTAGTTGAGCGAGTTCACAGAGAGTAAGTGCGTAATAGTAAGTTCATATGTAACATGTGGCTCTACTGGGCCGTTAGTACGTTCTAATGGTGGGGGCTTCCCATAATGTATATTTACTAGACTAGTTGTATTCATAAGTATCCTTCCCAATCCGAGGATAGTAATAAGTATCCTGCCCAACCGAGGATAGTAATAAGTATCCTGCCCAACCGAGGATAGTAATAAGTATCCTGCCCAACCGAGGATAGTACGTATCAAGTACGTAGGTTTAGCGCTGGTGTTCTTCCCATCCGAGAACATTTGGTACCTAGGATTTTTGTATGTGTTAACACTAGTATCCTTCCCATCCGAGGATAGTACGTAAGTTTTCGGCACAGGCATCCTTCCCAATCCGAGGACCGTGGTAAGTAGTCTAGTAGTAATGTGTACAAGCAATCAATCAATCAATCCCATTCCCAACCCACCTGGGGAATCCCATGCCTTGGTAAGAGTGTGAACTCACCTTGGTTTGCTCGGTATGCTAAGTAGGTGCTCAAAGTAAAAATCAATCACGTCCTAATGTATGCATGTATACGTAGTCAGTTTGTGTTCAAGTCATTCACATATAAGCATGTAACACGTAGTCAAAATCATACAATTCATGTTTATCATTTAACAGCAGTTAAATATTCCAGTGAACAATTAACAGAATTAACTCAGGTTACTGTACAGATTAAATGTTCGGCGAAACACACTTAATGGCGAAACACAATAGTCGACGAAACACACTAGTCGACGAAACACCATATTGACGAAACACATTCAGTTTCGTCGGAACCTTGTTTGGCGAAACAAGATTCTGATTCGTCGATGACTCTTGGCGAAACACTTCTGTTTCGTCAAGAGACCTGTTTCGTCAAGCAGTCAGTTACGTCGCATAATCAGTCACGTATGAAAACCCTAATCATGCTAACAGCCGTCATCAACATCAGCAATCATGCAGGAACATTCATTCATAGAGTCATTGTAACATCATCATAGCATAATCATCGGACCACTTTAACGTCTAGCATGAACCCTAGCTTATGCGTTTTTGCATAACAACATACAACATCATCAAACCCTATCAAGATGCTAACTTGCAGCCAGAATCAGATCAAAATAACAACATCCAGAACCGAGTATTCAATCATATTAAGTTTCGCATAAAACCGTTTATATCCGACTACAATATTCATATCATCATTATCATAACAAGAACCCTAGTATTTAACATATATTAGTTACAATTATACATCAACATATCAGAATCACATGGCACAGAAACACATTCACAGATGGACGATCAATCAAGACACATAAATCTACTAACCGAGATGATGGTTTGATCGCACAAGGGTTTCCGGTGGGTTCTAGTTCGCCGTCACAGTGAGAGAGCTCTAGGGTTTCGGTTGTGTTGATAGAAAATGTAAAGTGATGTTGTTTTTACGTAAAATACTCAAAATACGTTCTGGGCCTAACTGGGCTACTGGGCCGGCGAAACAGACTTCTGTTTCGTCGGAGCGTTCATGGCGAAACAGCCTGTTTCGTCGAAACGGGTTATGGCGAAACAGCCTTGTGTTTCGTCGGGTTCTAAACAGTTTAAGTTTTACAACAGTACACATGTTATACAATCACACATAACCATGCAAACACACTAGGTTTTTATCATAACACAACCATATAGTCAAAGTCAACGTGCATTAAATGCGAATAAAGGATGTCAGAAATTCGAGTTGTCACAATAATTAACACATTCATTGAAATCTCTCATAGCCACACTGACGGTTGACGAACCTGTGCATTTGTCTTCTAAATTCAGGACCACGTTAAAGTCCCCCATAATAATCCATGGACCCGATTGAACCGCCTGTTTATGAAGCTTCAACGATTCCCACAAATTTTTCCTTTCTTGATCATTATTACTAGCATAAACAAAAGAAATATTTATCATAGTTCCATCTCTTTTGAAAAGCACTTTAGTATGGACGACTTGGCTAGTAGCAAGGGAGATCGTATTGCATATCCTGTGGTTGACTATCCGAAAAACCCTAAGCTCTCTCTCCTATAGGCGATTTTCTTGTTCATCATGAATCCTATGTTTTTTCTTCGTGATCTTGTGCATAACAGTCTGTGATTAGAGGGTTTGTTCTTGCGAATCTCTATAACGAACTCGTTAGCACTAGGGATCGATTTAGAGCTAGGATTATTTCGTTTTCTTTTATAATCGCTGCTCTAGTTTTGATTCAAGAACCCTGATTTATTAAACTGGTAGTCGTTGATTGCGGTTAACTGAGATTAATTTAGCTAGATTGGTGCTCAGGTTTAATCGATTAAGGGTTCAGGTTTCAAACTAGGGTTTATAGGATTAGGGTTTGTTCTTCGTTGTCTTCGTTACTTGGTTGCGGCTTTAGGGTTTTGGTTTTACGGGTGCATGGTTGTTTATTATTCTGGTTTCACGTGAGAGTTGTTTGATTAGTTATGGAAGATCGTTCTAAACCTGGTGACACTGCTGCTAGCGTCCTGCATGATCGCGGTAAGCCACCTAACTCGCCCAAGGATTTTACTTTGAAACCGATACATATAGATGGAGCTGATTACATGAGTGAACCTGTGGTTGAGGAGTTGTCTACACCTGGAACAGCACCAATTGGTGGGATTGGTTTACGTGTAAAGAATATTGAAGGTAACCCTTTGCTTCCGAGAAGAGGTATGTATTCTACGTCGAATGCATCGATTTTGGATGGTTTAATGAGTATTTCCAAGCCTGTGGAAAATCTGTTTGCTGCTGGAGAATCTTCATCGATGGCTAATAAGGGTGATACGGCTGGTAAGGGCAGCGAGGCTCTATCGTTTGCTAATGTGGTCCAAAGGAAGAAGGCGGATGTTAAGGTGAACTTCAGAACTCTTGAATCGAATGAGAATTTTGAAGGTGCAGATGTTGTTATTCCGTTATCATCGGTAAAGCAGGTTTCTGAGAGGTATGTGCACACATTATACGGATATTTTCTGGGAAAAAGGCTTGCTTTTCCAGTGGTGGATTTTTTCGTTAAAAAGTTCTGGGTAAAATATGGCCTAACTAAACTGATGATGAATGCTAAGGGATTTTTTTTCTTTAAGTTTAAGACAAAAGAAGGAATTGATCAATTGTTGGAAGATGGTCCCTGGATGATAAGGAATGTTCCGATAATTTTGAAGGAGTGGTCACCCACTGTTACAGTAGAGAAGGAGGACATTACAACTGTTCCGGTATGGGTCAAGATGCATGATATACCCTTGGCAGCGTTTACAGAGGATGGACTTAGTCTTGTAGCTTCGAAAATAGGAACACCAAAGATGCTGAATTCGTACATGGCAACTATGTGTGCGGAATCTTGGGGCAGAAGTAGTTTTGCGAGAGCCTTGATAGATGTACATGCGAGTATGGATCTAAAAAAGACTGTCACGATGGCGATTCCATCGTTAGATGGGAAAGGTTTTTCAAAGGCAGAGATTAGAGTGGAATATGACTGGGTTCCCTTGAGATGTGCTTCTTGCTGTGTGTTCGGGCATGATGATGCCTCATGTCCAAAGAGTGCAAAAGTAACGGCTGAACTGGCTGTAAAAGGCCAGGAGGTTTTTCAAGATGCTAAAAAAGTTAGGAAAGGAAACAATCCGGGTGTGCATATTAATAATCAAAAGCAGAAGTTTGTTTATAGACCGGTGGTAAAACAGACAACCAAATCAGATAGTAGGGTGCAATCTGAAAGCAATGTCCCCACTTCCAACCCGTTCCATGTGTTGGGTGAAGAATTTGAAGATGGCACTCTGGGGGTAGGAGATCGACCTCAAGATAGACAAGCAGAAAAGATCCATACGGATAAACCCATTCGTGGAAAGGCAAAAAATACAAATGCGGAGGAAGTTATTGTGGATGAAGTGGGTATAGATGACTATTTGGCTAATATTCCAAACTACATGGAGAAAAACCAGGTGACTCAAGGGGCTGAGGGTGCAAGCACACCCGGGAATGGTGGTGTCCATGGGTAGTATAGCTTCTTGGAATATTAGGGGGTTGAACCGCCCTCTTAAACAAAAGGAGGTTCGGCAGGTGATGGTAGATAATCATTTGCATGTTTGTGCGATTATGGAGACGCATGTGGACTCTTCAAAAGTTTATGAGGTTTGTAATAAGGTGTGTCGGTCTTGGAGCTGGACTTCCAACACAACACTTTGTAGCAAGGGTACTAGAATATTGGTTGGTTGGGATGCTAACGTTGTGGATGTGATGATTCTTGCTCAAACGGATCAAGTGGTCCATACTCAGGTCATATTTAAGCTGGATCAAAAATCCATATTTGTTTCTTTTGTTTACGCGGATAATTATTACAAGAAACGAAGGGATTTGTGGCAAAATTTAGTTATTCATCGGTCGTACATGAGGAATAAACCTTGGGTGATGATGGGTGATTTTAATTCTCACCTTTCTTTTGAGGATACAAGTGTAGGATCTTCTACGTTCCATATCGGGAATAGAGAATTTAAGGAGTGTGTCAATGAGATAGAGATGTTTGATGTTAATAGTTCCGGTCTTCACTTTACATGGTCGAATAAGCATCAGGATAGTGGGATAATCTTTAAGAAACTGGATCGTATCATGTGTAACATTCACTGTTTAGATGTTTTCCCAAATGCTGCTGCGTATTTTCATCCTTATAGGGTTTCGGATCATGCCCCGTGTATCTTAAAGTTGCCGGATGTTTCGCGAGACAAGCCAAAGCTAGGGATGGCAATGGGTCGGGTTTGGGACGGGTTTAGGTAATCCCAAACCCAAACCCGATTAGATAAGCTTGTCCCAAACCCGTCCCAAAACCCGTCGGGTTTCTAGCGGGTAAATACCCATCGGGTATCGGGTATACCCGCGGGTTTCGGGTAAACCCATTAATTTAAAAAGATTACTCGTTGGGTATACTCATCTCAAAACCCATTGGGTATCTATGGATAACTATTAACCGCTTACATTTTGTATTGTTATTATAAAAATATATATCAAATAACTACAATGTATACGGAATAGAATACCTATATGTGTAAAAAATGGATGTATCATATATATATACATATTAATAATATAAAAGAAATTATATCGGGTATACAATCGGGTAAACGGGTACACTTTATCGGGTAATTGGGTCGGGTAAACGGGTATATCACTAAATCCCAAACCCGTCCCAAACCCGCGAAAAAAATAAAAACTATTCCCAAACCCGTCCCAAACCCGATTAACCGACCCCAAACCCATCCCAAATGTGTCGGGTTTCGGGTTTACCCATCGGGTTCGGGTTTGATTGCCATCCCTAGCCAAAGCCTTTCAAGTTCGTTAACTTAGTGGCGGAGAAATGTGGGTTTTTGGAGGAGGTGCAGCGAATTTGGAATTTAAGTATTGATGGGCATCATATGTTTCAGATTGTTCGGAAGTTGAAGTTGCTGAAAGCTCCGCTGAGGAAAATTCTTTATCAACAAGGCAATTTGCATCAGAACGTCATTAATTTGCGGAAGCAGTTAGATGATTGCCAGTTTAGCATGGATGGGGACCCTCTAAATGAAGAACTTATTAGTCAACATGGCCGATTACTTCAGCAATATAAAGATGCGGTGCGAGATGAAAGATTGTTTTTGAAACAAAAAGCCAAGGTTGATTGGCTTGAAGTTGGGGATTCAAATTCTAGATATTTTCATAATGTTGTTAAAACAAAGAACCATCGAAGCAGAATTTTTTCTATTCGAGACGGGAATGGTGCGTTGCATGAAGGGGGATCGGTCTCGCAGGTCATGGTTGATCACTACACTAATTTTTTTGGCACTATGGGTAATATTTCTTTGCATCCGACTCAAGATTTATTCAGGAATGTTTTATCTTCTGTTAAAGCTAGTAGTATGGTGCGAGCGGTGACGGAGGAAGAAATAAAGCAAGCTATGTTCTCTATAGCTGGTAATAAAGCGCCTGGCCCGGATGGTTATACTTCACTCTTCTTTAAAAAAACCTGGGATATTACGGGTAAGGATGTTTGTATGGCGGTGCAAGATTTTTTCTCAAATGGTAAACTTCTGAGGGAGCTGAATCATACCATTATTTCACTGATCCCGAAGGTTACCACTCCTGCTTCGATATCGGATTATAGACCTATTTCTTGCTGCAATACATTGTATAAATGTATTAGTAAAATTCTCACGAATCGGATTAAGGAGGGTTTGGCAGATATTGTGAGCATCAACCAATCGGCGTTTGTGCCAGGGAGGAGGATTTCCGATAATATCCTTTTAACCCAGGAATTAATGCACAACTATCATAGAAGTCATGGGCCTCCGAGGTGTGCGTTTAAGGTGGATATTCAGAAAGCGTATGATACGGTAGATTGGAATTTCTTGAAGCAGATCCTTATGGGGTTTGGCTTTCATTCGAAGATGGTTAGTTGGATCATGGTGTGTGTATCAAGGGGATTGCGGCAAGGCGACCCGATATCTCCGTATCTATTTACGTTGGTTATGGAGGTTCTAACTTTGATATTGCAAAAACAAGTTGATTTGTCTTTGGAATTCAGATTTCATAATAAATGTGAGAAGCAAAGGATTATAAATTTGTGTTTTGCTGATGACTTGTTTATGTTTGCGAGAGGGGATAAGAATTCGGCTAAGGTCATTATGGATTCTTTAAACTTGTTCAAGAGGATGTCGGGGTTGGTTCCAAGCATGACTAAAAGCACCGTTTACTTTGCGAATGTATCGAATAGTGTGAAGGGCCTTATCCGAAGCTTCATGCCTTTTGAGGAGGGTACCTTACCAGTTCGATATTTAGGGGTTCCGCTAATTACAACCAGACTAGTTTATGGAGATTGCAAGCGGATTGTGGAGAATATGGAAGCAAAGATAACTGATTGGAAAGTGAAGAGTTTGTCATTTGCAGGGCAACTCCAGCTAATCCGGTCAGTGTTATCCTCTATGCATGTTTATTGGGCGTCGGTTTTTATCTTACCAAAGCGTGTTATTATGGAGTTAGAGGAAAAGATGAGACGTTTTCTATGGGCTCAAGGAAATAGTATTAAAGGTAAAGCTAAAGTTAAGTGGAGTAACTTGTGTTTTCCGAAACAGGAAGGAGGGTTGGGTATTCGTAGAGTTTTGGATATGAATAATGCCCTCATGGTCTCGCATATTTGGAGTATCCTAACATATAGAGAATCCCTGTGGGTGAAATGGATACATTTGTATCATCTTCGTGATAGGAGCTTCTGGGATGTTCCGGTCAGAAATAATGTCGCTTGGAGCTGGAGAAAAATGTTGCAACTTCGCCCTATTATTCGTAAACATATATGGATGGAAATTGGGGATGGTCATAAAACTTTTGCATGGTTTGATATCTGGGATGATGCCTGTCCGTTGAGTTCCTTTCTGACCCCTAGGATGATAGCTAACGCTGGGTTTGGTATGCAAACTAAGGTTGCTGAGTTGTGGGAATTTGGAGGTTGGAGGTGGCCGAATGTTTGGGTTCAGCGATTTCCGGAATTACATAACATGAGGGCCATTCACTTGAAGCCTAATGTGCAGGATAGGGTTGTGTGGAGATCTAGTCTGGGTTCAATTGTAGACTATGGGACTTCCATGGTATGGGAGGAGATTCGGATTAGTCAAAGTGTGGTTCCTTGGGCTAATATTGTGTGGTTCTCTCAAGCTATTCCGCGGCATTCGTTTGTCTTGTGGCTTCTTATAAAAAAGAAATTAAAGACACAGGATGTTATGAGGAAATGGTGTTCTTCGGGGAATATGAATTTTAATCTGATGTGCTGTTCCTTATGTACGTCTGGGCCAGATTCTCATGAACATCTTTTCTTTGAGTGTTCTTATGCTTGTTGCGTATGGCATGGTGTGCGAGATCTAGTGGATATGGGAAGTATTGACTCTACTTGGGACGCGATATATAATCACTTACTTCAACATGTGGATTCGAAGAAGGTTATTCATATTGTTGGACGTTTAGTGGTTGGTGCGGCGGTCTATTTTGTATGGCAAGAGCGAAATCAAAGGTTATTCTCTAGTAAGAAGAGGAGTGCGAGCCAGCTAGTAGAGGTGATTCTAAACACGGTCCGGATGAAGTTGCACTCCATGAAGTTCAAACGATCAGTCCAAGCGATGAGAGTCTTACAGTCATGGTGCTTACCTCGTGGGTTGTTGATAGACGATGATTGTCACACCCCGACCACGTGGAACATACAAAACGTGGCGGAAACATCGGGGAGTGTTGTAACAGAATTAATTGTCTCAAATCCATGGCAATTGAAGTTTTGTTTTATTGAATGAAAGTGTTACAATGTCTAAATAAACAAAGAAGTACAACACAATTAACTAGTCTAGCATCTTTTAATGTCACTAAGGCACAGGTCCGCCTAAGTATGTCTTGATAAGTCCTATGCTTCATCTCCTGAAAACACATGTGAAAATAGGTACGTCAGCATAAAAATGCCTGTGAGATACATAGGTTTTGTGAAAATAAGATTCATGACTTATGTTTGAGAAAAATGTTTAGTCATGAACCTTGTAATTTGCTTTGTCTTGTAAATCATTTGAAAAACGATAAGTTCAGATGATATGTATAAATAAATGTAAATAATGTATGGTTAAATGAATAACCATATAATGAGTTTGTATAAGATAAGTTGTTTGTAAATCAATGTCTTGTGAAAAGTATGTTACTTGTATAAAATGTTCTATGTCTCAAACTGAAATGATTCAAATAACGCTACAATATGTAATACCATACAAACACTTATATATAGGAAGTACCAGCGGCGTATCCACCATGTTTGTATCATATTACACATGCATCGTTACTTAATCACTTAATCAAACCAAACCACCAAAGTAATGTTTAACAATTGTAGAAATGTTTATGTATTGTAAGTAATGTAAAGTTAAACGAATAACCTTATAGTAGCATATCAAAAGTATACTTTGGATTTATAAGTAACATATTAAACTATGTTTTGGTTTCATAAGTAACATATCAAAATATGTTTTGGATGTGATAAATAACATATTAAACTATGTTTTGGTTTTGTAAATAACATATCAAAATATGCTTTGGATGTTTAACAAAATATATGTTGGTTTTGTACAATACCACACATGAGAGTATATAAAAATATACTTTAATAGTGTGATTTAAGAATTCATTCAGACCTGGTGCATCAAAATACACCTTTGAGACTATAGAAATACCACAAAGGCAATCCCTATTTGGATGGAGCAACAAATTGGTTTCAGACATTCCATGACAACAGGAATGGGGTGTCAAATCCTATAGCGCTATATCATACTAACAATCGGTCTGGTGAACATAAAATAAGTACAATTCAACAGTTTATTTTATGTTCTTTGAGAAATTAATGTTTAAACCATAGATAGTCATTTAGTTTGTCAAATGATAAGTAATAACATGTATAATCAATTATACTTTGAAATCAAGAAAATATAAGCATGTGATGAAATCAACTGTACTAAGTATGCTCACAATGGACATACATAGCATAAAATGTAATGTAAAACGATGTACTAAGTACGCACTCAATGGGCATACATAGCATAAACTGTAATGAAATCATGTACTATAAATGTACTAATGAACATAGGAAGTATATGATTGAAAACGGGAAAGCATGAAAGTAACAAGTAGGCACATGTGTTCCACCCCAAAACAGTTTGGAAAACAGTAAAAGAGGGGTCTATGTACTCACTTGAGATTGCTCAGAAGTCCTAGGATAACCACCAAGCAATGCTAGAGATCACGGAAATCAAACGGCACCTAATATAGGTAACTATGTTAAATAACCGGACCTAAATCGGAAGACTGGGTAGTATTAGGGTTTGTAAACCAAACGAGTGTGGAGACTCGTGTGATATGGTTTAACAAAGCCTACATACTATTTGAAACTTAACCTAAGTGTCTACGACCCATTACGACCCGTTTAGGTAGCTTATGCTACTTTAACGCGTCGTTCGCGTGAAACGCGTTCGGACCGCCTAACTAGTCCTATGACAAGTATTATATGCCTAAACATGTTACATAATCAGTTACGTGACAAAAGTTTAGGTTACATATGCTAAATTACCAATTATGTATGAAAAGGGTATTCTGGTAATTTACCTAAGGCATATAAACTACCTATCATACAACTACTTAAACGCCGTGACCATAAGGTATAACCTCGGAAGGTTATACCCTACACTATGGTCACCTAATGTATTTGGTCGGATCCTAATGATCGACCAAACTGGCTCGGGTTCGAGGTATAAGCGATTTATTAGATCGCTTACCCTACGACCCTAGACAACGTGGTAATCAGTAGGCATAGTCCCAAGGGACTATGACCATCGTGATTACAATCACGTTGCGAAGTTCAAACAAACTTCGCATTGACCATTACTGGTCAACGCTGAAAGTCAAACAAAGTTTGACTTTCTGACTCGAAAAGCAGTAAAATAAGGAAAAGAACGAAAGAATACTTACGAAGGGTCCCCGAATGCTAACCCAGATCAAAATAGCTCAGGTATGAAACGAAGGTTCCAACTTAGAGCTTTCTTAATCAGATTTGTGGGTTTTGGGGTTGTGGGTGGATGGGTATTTATAGTTTTCGGTGAACCGTTGAGATCGTTTCATGGAAACCGTGATTCGATCCCATCCGTACACTTGTTGAAAATTTATGGAAGCTAAAATTGATGCTTATCTTAGTGACTAAGCAACTTAGAATATGTGGTTTAGGATTTAAGTGGCTGCAACTTGCATTTAAAACACTGAACCTGGTCCAGATGGGGGCTCGCGTGACGCTAAGGCCCGTCGCGTCACGCTAGGCCCCTGTTTTGGCAGATTTTGCAGAAATGGTCCCTGCACCTTGTTTAAGCGATTTTCGATGCGTTTGAACCCCGTTAACCTCATTTCAAGGCTCTAAAATGAAGTTAAAGTATAGGGAACTCAAAACATGCTCAAAAATATCTAGGATGTCGGTTCGTTTGGCCGTACGATCGCGATGTTCGCTTAATTACGACGGAATGCGCATAAGCGCGAAAAACGAACCAAATGACGCGACGAATGGATTTTTCTTAAGGCGAACACTAAAATATAATGTAGTCATGCTTACATAAATTTTTGGATATCCAGATGCATCCAGAACGTAAGATATGCGCGAAAATGCAAACTTGTGCACTTTTTGACACTTTTAGTCCCTGAATGACCCAAAAGTTTATTTTAGCACACCGAACACCTCAAAGCCTATTTCTAAGCTATGTGAAGGATATTTATGGTATGTTTAACTTATGGTCATGCTCCGGAATGTCTGTTACAGTTCAAATTGGCATACTTTCGCAGTTTGTCATATTTAGTCCCTGTAAGCGATATAACTTGTTTTTGCCATACCAAAGCCTTTAAAACTTATTTCTAAGTTATGTAAAGGTTATTTAAGGTATGTTAAGCCTATTTCACTATTCCGGAGTGTTTGTTGGATTAAACTGGTTATATTTACGCATCAGAGCGCGTATAACCCTCCAGAAAGCGATTTAAAGCTTAAAATCGAACAAGAGTTGATATGTGCAAATGATACACATATTTTTTTACAAATCCCAAGTATGAAATACAATATTTCATTGGTTTGGTCTTTGTTTGATGGTTGAAATGACACAGGTGTTACAGTCTCCCCTACTTTAGGAAATTTCGTCCCGAAATTTAATTCTAGAGGAAACTTGTGAAAACAGCTGTGACGGTTTCGCCTTCCAATAGATCCATTGAACCCTTAAGTAAAACTCTGGGCCCTGTTAGGATCCTTAGCGAATTTGTTAACCCTCAAAGTGAATTCCTTGTAATAGTAAAACATGGAATTTTTGAACTACCAACAGAATAACGTTTCTTATGAAGACTTATCATAGGAAACTTGGTGTGTGATTGATATCAGAATTGAGAAGTGTGAGAATAAATGACATTGGTCGAGGTCCAAGACTTCTCCCGTATCATTATTCTTATCACTATAGGTTTTAACACATGACAAAACTTCTTGTGGTTTCTGTGCACTGAATTGCATAATTATGTAGGCCTCCATAATTACGTAATCTCTTGCACAGTCCGCACAGTTCATTTCATAATGCGTAGAGAAAAGTCAATTGAATAAACATGAAGAGACCTGACTAGACCACCAAAGGATCTTTTCAATTAGATCAACGAACAGTCTTTTCAACTAGATCAACACATGACCTTATTAACTAGACCGTCGTACGATCTCCTTAAATAGACCACTTAAGGGATCTTTTCAATTATATCATCACATGATATTTCAAACCAGATTTTCAAATTAATCTGTTTAACTAGACCTCCCAAGGGGTCCAATTATAATATAGTACTTTAAAAATCCATGGGATTTGACTACAACGTAGAAGTCCATTAAGGATTTAAGATAGTAACTTTGGATATCCTATTAAGAATCTCTTATACAAGATATGTAAGATTCTATGAGGATTTGGATGGATCACACACAACCATTAACATGTAAGAAAACACATAAGCACAAAATTAGTTAACTTGATTCGTTAATTCGTTCTCTTTAGGTATAGATAATTTAAGGCACTCTAGGAATCCAATCCATGGATTTCATTTGGCACTTTAATCATTTCCAAGGATCCACCTATAAAGATAGAAGGATTTTCAATAAGAGTTTGGCTTTGTTTCTTAAAAGAAACGAATGTTTAAGGTTCTTGGGGAGATCACAAGTGATCATAAAATGACAGAACCATACGAGTAGTTTGTATTTGGGTTGACATCATAAGGTTGTATCAAACATTCACACAATTGTATCAGTTTTGCAAAAATAAAAACGACGAATTTTTATTTATATAACAACTGACTTGTCTTTAAACATCATAAGATAACAACCAAGGAAATAACAAAACACTAGTTGTTCACTGCCGCATCATTGTTCATGTTTGCCTCATTGATGTTAAACGCTCATCCTCGCGCCGGAGGTGCGTTAACAAGCCTTGGGCAATTGTTCCTGTAGTGGGTAAGGTCACCGCAGTTATAACATGACCCCGGAGGGAACCGTGCTTGAACAGCAGCAGGGTTTGCAGCAGCTTGATTTGCATAACGACAAACATTGATCAAATGTCCCAACCGCCCACAATGGGTACATTTGTGACACTGCTCTTGCGCTAGATGATGACGGTTGCACTTGTTGCACAAAGGTGCGGTACCAACATAGTTTTGCCTTTTGCGAGGTTGTGCTGGTTGGTTTGGTGCAACCTGTTTGTCTTGAGCAGTTATCGCGCAGTTTTGAGAGGCCTTGCGCTTCTTCTTCTTGGATACCTCATCCTGTTTTTCCTTTGGCTCAGCTGAAGTAGTCTTGTCGGATGGTCTTGGGTCGCCTTTTCGAAAAAGCTTTTTCTTCCTGATGTGGGATTCAGTTAGGGTGGCAGACAGTTCAATGGCTTGTCTGACAGTAGTAGGGTTGCTGCCAGTAACAATATCCTGAACTAGGTCAGGAAGACCATCAGTATATTTCTCGATCGCCTTATCCACAGGAGTAACCATAGTAGGACACAACAGGCTCAATTCTTCAAAACGGTCAGTATAGGCTCGATGTTCACCACTGTCTTGCTTCAAATCATCAAACTCCCTCTCCAAAGCTCGTAGTTCATGACGAGGGCAAAACTCCTTCATCATAAGAGCCCTAAGCTCAGCCCAAGTCTGTGCTAATGCAACCTCAGCACCGCGGTCTCTCATCACTCCGTTCCACCATGTGAGAGCCCTCTTCTGAAACACACTTGAAGAAAACTCGACCTTGCGATTTTCAGGACACTGAACGTGACGGAACGTATTCTCAATGCTCTCGAACCATTGAAGAAGCCCAGTTGCTCCCTCAGAACCACTAAACTTGAGCGGTTTTGCCGAGTTGAAACTCTTGAAATTGCATGGAGCATTGTTGTTGTTGATGGTTTGCATCATTTGAGCATAAAGATTTGGGAAGGCAACAGCCATTTGCTGTGCGATGATTTCCGCCAGTTCGGCATTATCCATCTGATTGTCGCGTCGAGGAGGCATTCTAAAAGAGGAAACATGAAAGGAAACGAGTGAGAGAATTTAGACGAAAAGAATGAGATGAAACAAATCTGATGAAAGCAAGGATAGTGGTCATTTGTTCGCATTACAAAGCAAACAAACTACACACAATGACTAATCAAAGTAAATGGGTCAAAAATAATGTATCGCGAAGACATGCTCGCCTATAAGTGAACACTCATCCCAAGAATTCCCAGGTAAGCACAACTGGTCTCGCGTCTGGTTGAGATGTATACGAAGTGCTTGCCTAGACAGAAAACCCAGAATACAGGCATTCACCCTTCCAGTTTGCACGTGTTCACATTATTTAAAACCCAAAACCTTGACGAGAATTTGAAAACTCAAAGGGGTTCAAAACAATATAACAGAGGGTTCAAAACCTACTAATCAATCATCCTAGAACAGATGATTAGTTTTCAAAGCGGTTTTGAAATTTATGTTCTTGTTGTGGTCGTCGCCTAAGGATAGGCGACAGTATTGTTTTATGACTAAACGCAAGTAAACTCGCGTTAGGGTCCTAAGAAAGTTATAGACTAGGTCAAAGCATTACTAATAACCTAATTCCCTATAACCATTGGCTCTGATACCATCTTTTCTGTCACACCCCGACCACGTGGAACATACAAAACGTGGCGGAAACATCGGGGAGTGTTGTAACAGAATTAATTGTCTCAAATCCATGGCAATTGAAGTTTTGTTTTATTGAATGAAAGTGTTACAATGTCTAAATAAACAAAGAAGTACAACACAATTAACTAGTCTAGCATCTTTTAATGTCACTAAGGCACAGGTCCGCCTAAGTATGTCTTGATAAGTCCTATGCTTCATCTCCTGAAAACACATGTGAAAATAGGTACGTCAGCATAAAAATGCCTGTGAGATACATAGGTTTTGTGAAAATAAGATTCATGACTTATGTTTGAGAAAAATGTTTAGTCATGAACCTTGTAATTTGCTTTGTCTTGTAAATCATTTGAAAAACGATAAGTTCAGATGATATGTATAAATAAATGTAAATAATGTATGGTTAAATGAATAACCATATAATGAGTTTGTATAAGATAAGTTGTTTGTAAATCAATGTCTTGTGAAAAGTATGTTACTTGTATAAAATGTTCTATGTCTCAAACTGAAATGATTCAAATAACGCTACAATATGTAATACCATACAAACACTTATATATAGGAAGTACCAGCGGCGTATCCACCATGTTTGTATCATATTACACATGCATCGTTACTTAATCACTTAATCAAACCAAACCACCAAAGTAATGTTTAACAATTGTAGAAATGTTTATGTATTGTAAGTAATGTAAAGTTAAACGAATAACCTTATAGTAGCATATCAAAAGTATACTTTGGATTTATAAGTAACATATTAAACTATGTTTTGGTTTCATAAGTAACATATCAAAATATGTTTTGGATGTGATAAATAACATATTAAACTATGTTTTGGTTTTGTAAATAACATATCAAAATATGCTTTGGATGTTTAACAAAATATATGTTGGTTTTGTACAATACCACACATGAGAGTATATAAAAATATACTTTAATAGTGTGATTTAAGAATTCATTCAGACCTGGTGCATCAAAATACACCTTTGAGACTATAGAAATACCACAAAGGCAATCCCTATTTGGATGGAGCAACAAATTGGTTTCAGACATTCCATGACAACAGGAATGGGGTGTCAAATCCTATAGCGCTATATCATACTAACAATCGGTCTGGTGAACATAAAATAAGTACAATTCAACAGTTTATTTTATGTTCTTTGAGAAATTAATGTTTAAACCATAGATAGTCATTTAGTTTGTCAAATGATAAGTAATAACATGTATAATCAATTATACTTTGAAATCAAGAAAATATAAGCATGTGATGAAATCAACTGTACTAAGTATGCTCACAATGGACATACATAGCATAAAATGTAATGTAAAACGATGTACTAAGTACGCACTCAATGGGCATACATAGCATAAACTGTAATGAAATCATGTACTATAAATGTACTAATGAACATAGGAAGTATATGATTGAAAACGGGAAAGCATGAAAGTAACAAGTAGGCACATGTGTTCCACCCCAAAACAGTTTGGAAAACAGTAAAAGAGGGGTCTATGTACTCACTTGAGATTGCTCAGAAGTCCTAGGATAACCACCAAGCAATGCTAGAGATCACGGAAATCAAACGGCACCTAATATAGGTAACTATGTTAAATAACCGGACCTAAATCGGAAGACTGGGTAGTATTAGGGTTTGTAAACCAAACGAGTGTGGAGACTCGTGTGATATGGTTTAACAAAGCCTACATACTATTTGAAACTTAACCTAAGTGTCTACGACCCATTACGACCCGTTTAGGTAGCTTATGCTACTTTAACGCGTCGTTCGCGTGAAACGCGTTCGGACCGCCTAACTAGTCCTATGACAAGTATTATATGCCTAAACATGTTACATAATCAGTTACGTGACAAAAGTTTAGGTTACATATGCTAAATTACCAATTATGTATGAAAAGGGTATTCTGGTAATTTACCTAAGGCATATAAACTACCTATCATACAACTACTTAAACGCCGTGACCATAAGGTATAACCTCGGAAGGTTATACCCTACACTATGGTCACCTAATGTATTTGGTCGGATCCTAATGATCGACCAAACTGGGTCGGGTTCGAGGTATAAGCGATTTATTAGATCGCTTACCCTACGACCCTAGACAACGTGGTAATCAGTAGGCATAGTCCCAAGGGACTATGACCATCGTGATTACAATCACGTTGCGAAGTTCAAACAAACTTCGCATTGACCATTACTGGTCAACGCTGAAAGTCAAACAAAGTTTGACTTTCTGACTCGAAAAGCAGTAAAATAAGGAAAAGAACGAAAGAATACTTACGAAGGGTCCCCGAATGCTAACCCAGATCAAAATAGCTCAGGTATGAAACGAAGGTTCCAACTTAGAGCTTTCTTAATCAGATTTGTGGGTTTTGGGGTTGTGGGTGGATGGGTATTTATAGTTTTCGGTGAACCGTTGAGATCGTTTCATGGAAACCGTGATTCGATCCCATCCGTACACTTGTTGAAAGGTTATGGAAGCTAAAATTGATGCTTATCTTAGTGACTAAGCAACTTAGAATATGTGGTTTAGGATTTAAGTGGCTGCAACTTGCATTTAAAACACTGAACCTGGTCCAGATGGGGGCTCGCGTGACGCTAAGGCCCGTCGCGTCACGCTAGGCCCCTGTTTTGGCAGATTTTGCAGAAATGGTCCCTGCACCTTGTTTAAGCGATTTTCGATGCGTTTGAACCCCGTTAACCTCATTTCAAGGCTCTAAAATGAAGTTAAAGTATAGGGAACTCAAAACATGCTCAAAAATATCTAGGATGTCGGTTCGTTTGGCCGTACGATCGCGATGTTCGCTTAATTACGACGGAATGCGCATAAGCGCGAAAAACGAACCAAATGACGCGACGAATGGATTTTTCTTAAGGCGAACACTAAAATATAATGTAGTCATGCTTACATAAATTTTTGGATATCCAGATGCATCCAGAACGTAAGATATGCGCGAAAATGCAAACTTGTGCACTTTTTGACACTTTTAGTCCCTGAATGACCCAAAAGTTTATTTTAGCACACCGAACACCTCAAAGCCTATTTCTAAGCTATGTGAAGGATATTTATGGTATGTTTAACTTATGGTCATGCTCCGGAATGTCTGTTACAGTTCAAATTGGCATACTTTCGCAGTTTGTCATATTTAGTCCCTGTAAGCGATATAACTTGTTTTTGCCATACCAAAGCCTTTAAAACTTATTTCTAAGTTATGTAAAGGTTATTTAAGGTATGTTAAGCCTATTTCACTATTCCGGAGTGTTTGTTGGATTAAACTGGTTATATTTACGCATCAGAGCGCGTATAACCCTCCAGAAAGTGATTTAAAGCTTAAAATCGAACAAGAGTTGATATGTGCAAATGATACACATATTTTTTTACAAATCCCAAGTATGAAATACAATATTTCATTGGTTTGGTCTTTGTTTGATGGTTGAAATGACACAGGTGTTACAATGATGATTGCGGCTAAGGGTGGTTTGTCGGGTCCTTTGTCATAGTTCAGTCCGCTGTGACTAGTTTTTGTTGTTTTGCTTTGTTGCTTGTTAACTCAAATGTGGTATGTCATGTTTGAGAACTGGGGTTCATGTTTGGCCCTCACTTGTTTTTATGGTTGTGTGATATAAAATTTAACCGGGGTAACCCTTTACCCAAAAAAAAAAAAAAAAAAAAAAAAAAGACTTGGCTAGTAGCATGCACAACAACGATATCCACAATTTCCACATTCCAACCTAAAATAATACGCGTACCTTTTTTACACATACTACCATTCCTATTACCGAGAGCATCAAAAGTGTTAGAAATTCTGATTACCGGTTCCTTGGGATTAGTCGGACCTTTGGAAGAACTCGGGTTTGAAGAATCTGTTTTCTCATTTGATTTCTTTGGTCTGTATATTACCCGCTGCTTTTCCTTCACATTAAACTGTTGTTTTGAACCTTTCTTTCGTTTGTTACCACTCTTAAACCCCTGAGCATCCGTCTGATCATTGTCATGAACCTCCTCATTATTTTTTTCGATGACTCTATTGGGGCAATCTGCACTCCCATGACCAAACACATTATAAGAATTGCAATGAGGTGGTTTCCATTCGTACTCCACTTTGATGTTACTCTTAAGATAACCACCTTCTTCCACATTAGGAATCACCACAGTCACACTGTCTTTCAGTTCTTTGTCCGCATCCAGCTCAATAATCGCTCTCACATATCCACTCCTACCCCACGAGTCTAAGCACATCTTTGAAGTTTCATTATCAAGAACCTTTGGGTTACCAATCTTTGATGCTATCAAACTAAGACCATCTTCCGTATAGGCTGCCAAAGGAACATCATGCATCTTAACCCAAACGGGTACCTTTTTTAGTTCTTCCTTCTTCAGCTCAGTATTTGTTGACCACTGTTTCAAGAAAAGCGGACTATTCCTAATCAGCCATGGTCCATCCTGTATAACTTGATCCATTCCTTCTTTAGACTTGAATTTAAAAAAGAAGAACCCTTTGCCATTCATCATACACTTTTGCAAACCATATTTTTCCCATCTCTGGCTAACAAAGTAGTCGACCACCGGAAATGCTAGCCTTTTCCCTAGAAAATATCCAAATAAAACATTTTTAAACCGGTCCTGAACCTGTTTAACAGATGCAATCGGTATCGTAACATCCACTTGAACGTCTTCATCCGCTTTATTGTTTTCCATGAATCTGAAGTTAACCTTCTGAACTGGTTTGACCGTGGTTAATTTCTCCGCATATGTCTGCCCTTTGAAATTGTTTACATTATCCGGTTCATGTTGCTCTGGACTGACTGGAACGGTGATCTTTTCTAGTTCATCAATAACATTAATCACTTTCGGGTCAGAACTGGATTGCTGGACAACACCTCTTCGCGGGACAAAGATGTTTCCCTCAATATTTGTAACCTTACTGGCTAAACCCTGGAACGGTAATGGTGGCTTGAACCGACCATCCTGTACATTGCCTTCATGTTTTTTACGTTCATCCATGATTACGATCCCACCTCTCTCACTTACTGAATCAAAAACACACCATGCACCAGATTGACAACACACGAGCAAAGTGAACACCCAACCGAGACAAAGAAAAACCCTAACCCTTAAATCCTCACGAAATCGAATAGAGCACCCGATCAATCAAGGTTACTGCCTTACCAGTAGGACCGAAATACCCAATACGCTATCCGATCAGATCAGACTTAGAGGTTAAAGCCGGCGAAGAAGAAACGAAAAAAACCCAAGAAAAAACGAAACAGGAAGTGTTAACAAGTTCGTTACAAGAGTTTGATGAATCAAATCTTGATTACAGACTGTTATACACCTAACGTTCGAAGAATTCAAGGATCCATGGAAGGAAAAAATCGCCTGCTAGAGAGAGAGAATTAGGGTTTTCCCTTAATCACTAGTAAATAAATCGACACCTAAATCGGAAGATTGGTTAGAATGAGGTCTTGTAAACCAAATGAGTATTGGAACTCATGTGATATGGTTTAACAAAGCCTACATTCTAGATCGGAACCTATCCTAAGTGCTTTCGACTCGTTACGACCCATTAAGGTAGCTTATGCTACTTTAACGCGTCGTTCGTGCAAAAGCGCGTTCGAGACGTCTAACTAGTCCTATGACAAGTATTATATGCCTAAACATGTTTAAATATGTTGCATAATCAGTTTAGGTGACAAAAGTTAAGTTACATATGCTTAAAATCCAATTATGCATGAAAAGGGCATTTTGGTCATTTACCTAAGGCATATAAACTACCTATCATACAACTACTTAAACTAAGTGACCATAAGGTATAACCTTGGAAGGTTATTCCCTATACAACTATGGTCACTAAACATGCTTGGTCGGATCCTAAAGATCGACCAAACGGGTCGAGTTCGAAAGTCTAAGCGGTGGTTTAGACCGCTTGACTTACGACTCTATACAAGCACTAAATTAAAAGTGACGAGCTAAACATGTTAAAACATGTTTAACTAAGTTAGAAAACAGGTTTTGATATCAAAACAAAGTGTTTTGATACCCAAGAGTAGTTTGGTTGCAAAATACGCATAAATACGCATTTTGACCGAAACTACGACTCGTCACTATGCCTAGTCACAAGGGACTATAACCATCGTGATTACGCTCACGATGCAAAGTTCAAACGAACTTTGTGTTGACTAAATACTGGTCAAAGCAGAAAGTCAAACACTGTTTGACTTTCACGCTCGAAAAGCAATAAAAGAACGAAAGAAGCTTACAAAGGGTCCAAGCTAGGGAGAACTTGATATATAACACTCAGGTATGAAACAAAGGCTTCAACTTAGAGCATTAATCAGATCAAGGGTTCAGAAAATGGAATGAGGGCTTGGGTATTTATAGTTTTCGGTAAACCGTTAGGATCGTTTCTTGCAAAAGGGGCTTCGATCTTGGCCCTCCATGTGGGAACATGGTATTCAAATACAAGGGGACATGTAAAACAAGCAAAATCAAGCAGATGGTATCCAAATCAGTGGTTAAAAACCATCAAAACCAGCTCAAAGTCTGTGACACCCGGCTTTTCAGGCCGTACCGTACAATTGTAATACGTGTTGTGAATAGGTTACAGGGCTATATTTTACTGGATATGATGTTTACATGTGAAATTTAATGTGTTGGTAAAATTAAACTTTGATAAAAATTATGTTGGCAACGGTAAGATAAACGCTTATCGCGTAACGGTTAAAATGCGAAACGAACGTCGGTGACCACCCGATCAGTGTTAAAATCCTAAAAATAGTCTGTTATGAATAGGATAAATATTTTCCTCGTATTCGTGAGGAAAAAAAATTAAAACGCTAAGAAACTCTATTTTCTGAGTTTAAGCGTGTACCGCGTGATATAGCGCGTATACCGACAAAACACTGTCAATACAGCCAGTCAAGGCAACTGATAATCATTTTAGCAATAATTTGATAAGTTTATTCTTATAGAATGACAAAAATAAATAAAAACGCTTAAATTCCTATTTTTGCGATTTTAAGCGCGTATCACGCAACACAGCGCGCATACTGCCAAATACCGACCGACAGCATAGCCAGTCCAGGTAGACAAAATATCGTCCCGTAATATTTTGGCAGGTTTATTTTTATAGAGCGTTAAAAATAATTTAAAACGCACTAAAACGGGTTTAAAACACTAGATAAAATACCCGGTATCCAGTAAAATACCTGTTTTAACACTAAATTACATATATATGTGTATGTATATATATATATATGTAGGGTGCCTCCTTCTTCTTGATTCTTCCAACATGCCACATGTAGCACTTAGAGAATGTTATGATGATTAAGAACCTTTTTTTTTGGGTAAAGGGTTACCCCTGGTGAATTTTATAAAAGAATAAACGAACAGGGTGCGACAAAAAGTTTGACACACACTACTAGGCTTGACATACCAAGCCTAGGACATAGACAAACCTAACCAATCAAAACACAGCCCAACTCAAAAAGAAACAAAGACAGACCTACAAGACAAAGCCACACACTAAAACAACCCGACCCAACTAGACACGCTTTAACCAGGATCCTCCTCCATGTTTTGCATCGAAATTTTCCAGCTATCCAAGAGCTTACTGTGCTTCATGTCTCTTCCGATCTTGAATCCCATTATTCGAAGTCGCACCGTATCAAGAATTACCTGTGCCACTGTATCAGCAGTTCTTTGAATGTTCGAAAAAAGCCGGTTATTCCTCTCTTGCCAGATGAAGTACGTAGCAGCCGCAACCACTAGTTTACACACAATGTGATCTAAATTCTTTGAACTGGCATTCTGCTCTATCCATACCATTATTGAATTCCATGCATCATTTACACTCTCCATAGCAACCCTTTTCTTGATAATGTTCCAAATCGTAGACGCAAAAGAGCATCGAAAGAAAAGATGATCTCTGGAGTCTCGGCCATACTTACACAGGGGACAACACATAAGATTTAAATTAGTAGCACTACCCGCCTGCCAAACTGCCAAACGATCTTGTGTCATCAACTTGTTCTTTATAACCAACCAAAGATGGAACGAGTGCCTTGGTATGCATTGACTATACCACACCATGTTTACCCACGCCACCTTGTTATCTCTAACCCGAAGGTTATTCCACGCTTCCCAGGAGTTGAAATGAACAATTTTATCATCCAAACCTATCAACAGAATCCGGAACAAGAATAGGAACCATAATATTGATGAGAACCGGAAATAAGTCATACCACGCCAGAGGCCACTTCCAATGACCATCATCATCTATAAGCTCCGCAACTGTAGTCTGCAAATTAAAACCTGCTCCTGCTATCACTCTAGGAGTAATAAAGCTACGGATCGGGCTACAAGAACTCCAATTATCACTCCAAGCATTAGTTTGTGATCCACTAACAATCGACTTCCAAATAAAAGGTCTAACCAAGCTCCGAATCGACAAGATCTTCCTCAAACTCCAAGTCAGTTTACCACGGCATTGGATCTCCCAAAAGTTTCTACCTTTTAACTTGTAAGAATGAATCCATTGGACCCATAACGACTCTCGGTTGGTTATAATGCTCCATATATGCGACGTCATGAGGGCTTTATTAACATCTGAAATCCTACGAATTCCAAGGCCACCTTCATCTTTCGGCATACAAATTTCCTTCCACGCCACTTTTGACCGGATATTCCCTTGAGAACCAGCATTCCATAAAAATCTCCTCATTCTCTTTTCCAGGTCCTTAATAATACGAACTGGCAATATAAACACCGAAGCCCAATACGTATACATAGCTGATAGAACCGAGTTGAGAAGCTGCAATCTACCCGCGAAAGATAATGATTTAGACATCCAATTATCTATCTTCCTCTCCATTCGTTCCACAAGAATTTTACAATCTCTAAAGGACAACTTTGTAGAGATAAGGGGAACCCCAAGATAACGAACCGGTAAGACACCCTCACGAAATGGCAGTAAATTCAGGATTTCTGCTTTAATATTACTTGGTACATTGCTAAAAAAGATCATACTCTTTAACAAACTTGGAACAAGACCCGAGATGCTAGTAAACTTCTCCAAGACATTTCGAATAAGCATAACCGAACCAGGATCCCCATTGACAAACACAAAAAGATCATTTTTTGGGTAAAGGGTTACCCCGGTGATTATATATATCAACAAAACATAACAAAACAAAACAAGTAGCATGGAGAGTCCATACTAGTTCAAACATGGGACATTCCCCATGAATGTAAACCAACAACACACGACAACCAAAGAAAAAACAACCAAAGGACAAACAAGTAGACTACATATCAAGAAAGAAACACAAACTAAATATGATTAGCCGCCATCATCAGATAAACGGGAATCATAAATCTCCCAATCTCGAAGCAGCTCCCTCACCTTCACAGTGTCCTTTAACTTCACTCCCATAAGCTTATACCGAACCGTATGAAGAATATTATCACATAAAACTTCGGGAGGTCTTGTCTGGTTCTTGAAAAGTCTCGCGTTTCTCTCTTGCCAAATAAAATAAGTAGACGCAGCAAGAACCAATATGCTAACATAATTAGACGCCGATTTGAACATGACCTAGCAGTCATCCAGTTCACGATCGAACCCTAATCTGAAGCAACATTCCTCATACCACCTTTTTTGCGAACCGAGTGCCAAACTTGTGTCGAATAAGTACATTCAAAAAACAAGTGAGCATGAGAGTCAATATCCGCATAACAGAGAAGACAACACATCATCTTCATATTTTTTCTTCTCGATATATCCCACTGGAGAATTTTGTCTTGAGTCAAAAGTTTGCGACGAATCACCAACCACATAAAAAAGGCATGCTTCGGAATACACTGAGGAAACCAAATAAAATTTACCCAGTCCACCTCTTGATCCCTCTGCCGAACCGAATTCCAAACCTGGGCAGCCGAATGCTCAACCAAATCATTACCGTCCTTCCATAGTCGTTTATCACTCGAATTCGGGGCTGTATGAATATGATCACTCTGATTAAGCACAGGAAAGAGATCTCTCCATGCAACCGGCCATCTCCAACCACCATTAAAATAAACATCTTGAACCGTATCAGTAAGACTAAACCCTGCTGTAGTAATATTTCTTGGCGAAATAAAGTTACCTAGCGGACCCAAATGACACCAAGTATCATACCAAGCCGAAGTATTGCTTCCATCCCCTATCTTAGACCAGACAAAATCTCTAATGAAAGGTCTAATCTGGAGGATTTTTCGCCAACTCCAACAACAATTTGAAACCAATTTGCACGTCCAAAAACTCTTCCCTCTTAATCTGTACGCATGAATCCAATCAACCCATAAGGATTGATGTTTAATCAAGAGACTCCAAATGTGAGAGGTCATAAGAGCTATACTGAATTCACTAATTCTACGAACCCCAGACCCCCTTCAAACTTGGGCACACAAACAGACTTCCAGGATACCTTCGACTTCCCCTTTTGAAACGAACCAGTTGATGACCATAAAAAATTCCTCATTCTCACTTCCAGCTCTAGAGTAACCCGAACAGGAAGGATAAAAACTGAGGACCAATATACATGTATCGAAGAGAGCACTGAGTTGATAAGTTGTAACCTTCCAGCGAACGATAAAAACTTATTTCTCCAACTCATAATTCGATGATCGAGTCTTTCCACTAAGATACTACAATCTTTATAAAGAAGTCTAGAAGAAATAAGCGGAACCCCCAGATATCTGACTGGTAACGAACCCTCCACAAAAGGCATACTATCTAGAATATGGGCTTTAACATTAGAAGGCACATTACAAAAATACCCGGTACTTTTCTGAATACTAGGCACCAATCCAGACATTTTAGTGAAGCTCGAAAGAGAAGACATAATGCACTTAACCGAATTAAAATCTCCTCTTGCAAACAAAAATAAATCATCTGCAAAACAAAGATTAATAATCCGTTGCCTTTCACATTTATTATGAAACCTGTAAGACGCACCAATCCTGGTAGAATGCTGAAGAATGCATGTCAATACCTCCATTACAAGAGTGAAAAGATAAGGAGATAAAGGATCTCCTTTCCGAAGGCCACGCTTACCCTTTTTTTTTGGGTAAAGGGTTACCCCGGTGATTCTATATATTCACAACCAAAAAACACAAGTAGTGTAGAAATCCTACACTAGTTCAATCATAGGACATGCCCCATGAAAGTAAGAACCAAAAAAAACAACCACCAAACAAACGACCACTAGACTACAAATCTAGACTCAAAACACGAAATCTATCAAGGATAATCAACCGCCATCATCATTCAATTACGTACCATCAATATCCCAGGCCCCTAGAAGTCTTCGAACATTTTCACAACTTTTCAGCTTCGCTCCCATCAGTTTGTACCGCACTTGATGGATTATAATTTCACTTATAGTTTCCAGAGGCCTCAATTTGTTCTTGAATAATCTAGCATTACGCTCCTGCCAAATCAAGTAAGCACTAGCCGCCACTAACAGTTTAGCAATGTAAACAGTCGCAGATTTCGAATTGGACCGATCAAGTAACCACTTAATAATATCGTCCCACTTAGGTTGCACCGAATCCATGCCCGCTTTTTGCCTAACCATAAGCCACACTTGCGTCGAGAACTTACATTCAAAAAACAGGTGACTATGAGAGTCGTGGTTAGCATAGCATAACAAACAACACATCATATTCATATTTTTCCTACGCGAGAAATCCCAGCTCAAAATCTTATCTTGAGTAATCAGCTTCCTTCTCATGATAAGCCACAATAAAAAAGCATGTCGCGGAATACACTGACCAAACCACACAATACGACACCAATCAACCTCCGCTTCATGATGCCGAACCGAATCCCAAGCTCTAGTCGAAGAAAAAACATGTTTGTGATCCCCTTGACGCCACAAGAGTTTATCAGACTTATACGGACTCAAAGACACACGATCAAGCTGAATAAGAACCGGGTAAGTATCCCGCCAAGCAACCGGCCACCTCCAAGAATTGTCAGAATAAATATCAGACACCTTAGAGTCCATGTTAAACCCCGCATTAGCAATAACTCTAGGAGAAAGAATCTGATCCAGCGGCCCTAAATCACTCCATGTATCGAACCATGCTGAAGTAGCCGAACCATTTCCAATATGGGACCAAATAAACTTCCTCATAATCGGCCGAAGCTGAAGAAGCTTTCTCCAAGACCAGCAACAAGCAGAAGGAACTTTGCAAGCCCAAAAACTTTTGCCTTTCAACCTGTAAGAGTGAATCCACTCAACCCACAAGGATTGACGCCTCGAAAGTATACTCCAGATATGGGCTGTCATAAGAGCCATATTAACATCACCAATCTGACGAATACCTAAACCACCCTCAAGCTTAGGAACGCACACCGCTTTCCACGAAACTTTGGCCCGACCTTTTTGAAACGCACTGTCATGAGACCATAAAAAATTCCTCATCAACGCCTCCAAATTAAAAATTACCCGATTCGGCAAAATAAACACAGAAGACCAATAAATATGCATGGAGGATAAGACAGAAATAATAAGTTGCAGCCTGCCTGCAAAAGAAAGTAACTTATTCCTCCAATGCAATATGCGTTTCTCTAACTTTTCCACCATCACATAACAATCTTTATAAAGCAGCCGCGAAGAAATAAGTGGCACACCCAAATATCTCACAGGCAACGAACCCTCCTTAAAAGGCATAATATTCAGAATAGCAGTTTTCACATAAGAGGCACATTCGAGAAAAAAACTGTACTTTTCTGAACACTAGGCAACAAACCCGACATTTTAGTAAAGGAATCAAGAGACTTCATAATACACCTAGCTGAGGCAATCTCACCCTTTGAGAAAATAAACAAATCGTCCGCGAAACATAGGTTGATAATCTGTTGACGTTCACACTTATTATGAAATTTAAAAGAATTATCAATCCTAACCGTATGTTGTAAGATGGCTGTAAGAACTTCCATGATGAGAGTAAATAAATAAGGAGAGACCGGATCACCTTGTCTTAAACCCCTGTTGCCCTTAAAGAACCCATGAACCTCGCCATTAACACACACCGAATACGTTGTAGTGGAGACACACAGCATAATCCAATGAACTATCTTAGGATGAAAACCGAAGCCAACCAAAATATCCTTCAGAAACTTCCAATCGACAGTGTCATACGCCTTCTGAATATCAACTTTGAACGCACATTTAGGGGGGCCAATATTACGATGATAGTTGTGCATCAACTCTTGCGTTAACAAAATATTATCAGAAATCTTTCTACCTGGCACAAACGCAGATTGGTTTACACTAACGATATCATTCAAACCCACTTTAATTCTATCAGCTACAATCTTGCTAATGCATTTATACAAAACATTGCAACAAGCAATCGGACGATAGTCCGTAACCGCAGACGGGGAAGAGGACTTAGGAAGAAGAACGATAAGCGTATGGTTCAATTCCCAAAGAAGCTTCCCTGTAACAAAGAAATCAATAACAGCATCCGACACTTCACTCCCCACGATAGGCCATGCACCTTTAAAGAAACCAGGCTCCTCACGCAAGATATTATTTTTAAGTGGGATATATCAAGACGAAAAAATATGAACATGATGTGTTGTCTCCTATGCTTCGAAAATGTTGACTCCCACGAGCACCTTTTCTTTGAATGTAGGTTCTCAACTCAAATTTGGTGTATGGTCCGAGATAAGGCGGGTATGGCTAATGTTGATCAAAAATGGTCCTCGATTGTCAATTGGCTTAAGGATCGAGGGAAGTCGAAGAGGGCGGTTGATTATGTTAGCAGGATCTTGGTTGGGGCGATGGCTTATGTTATTTGGCAAGAGCGTAATGCGAGATTATTCAGAAATCAAACGAGACCCCCGGATATTATACGAGATACAATTCTCAAGACTATTAGATATAAACTAATGGGCGTGAAGTTCAGACAGTGTGCTAATGTGAGGAAGCTGTTGGAAGAGTGGGAGATTGCTGAAGACAAAATGAACGATGATGGAGGCTAATTATCATGTTAATGTTTGCTAGTTGTTTGTGTCAATTCTAGATTAGAGTCTAGTTGTTTTTAGTTTTTGTTTTTTGGGTGTTTGGCTTACTTTCATGGGGCATGCCTCATGTTTGAACTAGTGTGGACGTCTCCTCACTACTTGTTTTTAATTTTTGTGAATATATAAAATCACCGGGGTAACCCTTTACCCAAAAAAAACCAGCGGTAAAACCATCTGGACCCGGAGCTTTGTCTGACCCAATCGAAAACATCGCCTTGTTAACCTCATCAGCTGACACCGGACGAACCATGTGAGCCGCTACGTCAAAATCCAACTTTTTCGTAAATAAATCTGGAGCTGGAGTGAGCGAAGTGTCGCCCGGACAACCCAAAAAATTCTCATAATGATTAACAAACACTAGCTGAACCAGATCATCCTCATACACCTTCCCACTAGTATCCTGAATAACATCGATACGACTATAGTGAACTTTATTTTTAAGAGACGAGTGGAAGAAGGCCGAGTTCATATCCCCAACCGCCAACCAATCCACCTTGGACTTTTGCTTCAAGAATCTCTCTTCATCTAATAATGCTTCCTGATAGTCACGACGTGTATTGGTTTCCTCCTCCCGAATAATCACACTAGACGGATCTTTATCAAGATCACGCTGAATCCCATCAAGTTTATCACGTATCATAATCCATTCAACCATTTTAGCATCAAATCCGAACCCTAACAACACATTCTTCAAGAACTTCCAGTCAACTGTGTCATAAGCTTTCTGAATGTCCACCTTAAACGCACACCGAGGGGGACCTGTATTTCTATGATAATTGTGCATGAGCTCCTGAGTCAACAAGATATTATCCGAAATCTTCCTCCCAGGGACAAAAGCCGACTGGTTAATGCTAACCACTTGATGAAGAACTCCTTTTAAGCGATCAGCAATAATCTTTGTAATACACTTGAACAATACATTACAACACGAAATTGGATGGTAATCCGTAACCAAAGTAGGCGTTGATTTTTTTGGCACAAGAGCAATTAAAGTATGATTTAATTCCCGGAGCAACTTACCTGTAACAAAAAAATCAATGACCGCCTTCGAAATATCATCTCCAACAATCGGCCACGTAGCTTTAAAAAAGGCAGTCGTGTATCCATCCGGACCTGGAGCCTTATCATTACCAATCGAAAAAATAGCTTTTTTAACCTCTTCCTCCGTAACTGGCCGAACCATAAAAGAAGCATCCATTGGGTCCACACGTTTAGAAAATAAATCCGGAGATGGTTGCACTCCAAGGTCATCTTGACAAACCAAGAATTTCTCGTAATGCTGCACTAGAATAGAGATAACATCCTCACCTTCATACATCATCCCATTAACATCCGAAATAACCTGAATCCGATTCCGGTGAACTCTACTCTTCACGGCTGAGTGAAAATATGCAGTATTTGCATCACCCACCCTAAGCCACTCCATTTTAGACTTTTGTTTCAGGAACCTCTCCTCATCTAAACAGGCCTCCTGATACTCAGAAGTTACTTTAGTTTCTCGAGCTCTTAGGTCCACATTCATAGGGTCAATGTCAATATCATGCTGATTAGCATCCAACATACCATGAAGCTCTATAACTTTCTTGTGAAGATTACCCTGTCTGAATAATAAAGCTCTCAACGGAGACTTTAGTTGCCGAAGCTTCTTCACAACCTGAAACTGATACACCCCATTAACATTTGCTTCCCAGTTTTCCTTCACAATACTCATAAAATCCAGCTTATGCACCAAAAAGTTGGCAAACTTAAATGGTTTATGTTTCCGTTTCGAGTGATGTTGGATTTTAAGAATACAAGGGGTATGATTCGACAACCGATAAGGATGAAAACAAGCAACTGAATTCGGAAATTCAGCTATAAATGGAGTATTACCCATAACACGATCAATCTTTTTAAGCAAACCAACTCCCTTCTTTGGCTTTTGATTCCATGTGAAATGGAGACCCGACCGGTTAATATCCATCACTTCAATGTCTAACACACACTTCTGAAAATCCCGCATACCTGCTGAAATAGAGGACGCTCCCACAGACTTGTCCTCTAGTTGCAATGCCGAGTTAAAATCGCCCATAATCACCCATGGCTTATCAGCTACCATATGTTTATGCATAGATAATTGGGCCCACAAATCACGCCTAGTAATATAGTAGTTAGCCGCATATACAATAGAACAAAACAAAACCCTCTTGTCATCTTTAAACACAAGCTGGAGATGCATAAGTTGAGACGATTGAAATAAGACCATAACATCAAAAATGTCTGGGTCCCAACCTATAATGATACGAGTACCTTTGTCACAACAACCTCCATTAGAAGTCCAATCCCAATGTTGAAAAAGTGACAGACACACCTTGCTCAAATTCGCAACATCCACATGAGACTCCAGAATAGCACAAAAACTAAGATTACTATGTTTTACAACCTGACGAACCTGTTTTTGTTTAAGAGGGCGATTCAACCCTCTTATATTCCAAGCAGCTAGACTAACCATCAGACACTATCGGTTTAGGAGTGCTTGCCCCTTTTTTATTAGTATTACGAGTGCCTTCCATGATAAACTCATCAGTTTCATTATAAGCTTCAATAACTTCTTCATCATCCGAATCATCTTGACCACCACCCGCATCTTTGCTGCTTTGCCCTTGATTCTCTCCTTCAGTACTCAGAACATCAAACGGATTACTAGAAAGAACACTTTTACTGTTAGATGACACCACATTTATCACCACATCCTTCGGCTTAACTCCAATAGGACGATACTCGAATTTCTGCTTTGGTTTTTTTGGGTAAAGGGTTTACCCCAGGTAAAATTTTATAAATGAAAATAAGAACAAGGGCATGCCCAACTCGGACACACCAACTAGGCTTGACATACCAACGCCTAGGAACACAAGACAACACAACCCACAAACACAACCATTCAAAAACAAACTATAACAAAACGACCAGCTCTAAACAAAAACCGAGAAAACAACTAACATCAGCTAGCCCGGATCATTAGCCTCATCTTCCGAACATATCTTCCACGTCCTCAGAAGAGTCTCGATACCCGATTGTCTTCTAAACTTGAACCCCATTAAACGTAACCGGACAACTTCCTTGATCCTCTGAATCACCGCATTCTGATCAGCCAAAGCATTTGAAAATAGACAATTATTTCTCTCTTGCCATATGAAATACGTCGAAGCCGCAATAACCAGCTTACATATAATATGCTCCGTCTTCTTCGAGCTTGAATTTTGTTCCATCCAGATCATAATCGATTGCCACGTGCTATCAACATTACCCATTTGAACCAAACTCTTAATTTCATTCCACACTTTGGAAGCAAACGAACACTGAAAAAATAAATGATCTCTAGAGTCCCGATTCCTTCTACAAAGCGGACAACACATGAGGTTTAAATTTCTGCTTTGGTTTGTTCATTTGAAAACCCGTTTTCCTAGCCACTTTCTTAGCAGGCACATTCATATAACCCTCCTCATCTACAACCGGTTTTTTTTTCAGCCCTTCGTCCTTGATCAACATGTTTCAATTTATCAGCATGCATTCAATTCATATCACCAGACGACCGTTTACCCGGATTCCTTTGCTGACTCGGACATTGATCATCCGAGTGTCCAAAAACACAACAATGAGAACATCTTAGTGGAGTCCACTCATACTCCACATACACTGTGACACCTGTGTCACTGCAACCATCAAACAAATGCCAAACCAATGAAATATTGTATCTCATACTTTGAACTTGTATAAATATGTGTATCTCTTGCCCATATCAAGTCTTGTTCGATTTCAAGCTCTAAATCGCTTTCTGGAAGGTTATACGCGCACTGATGCGTAGATATAACCAGTTTAATGCAACGAACACTCTGGAATAGTGAAATAGGCTTAACATACCTTAAATAACCTTTACATAACTTAGATATAAGTTTTGGAAGGTTGGTGTGGTGAAATCAAAGTTTATTCGCTTACAGGGACTAAATTTGACAAACTGCAAAAGTATGCCAATTTGAACTGTAACAGACATTCCGGAGCATGACCATAAGTTAAACATACCATAAATACCCTTCACATAGCTTAGAAATAGGCTTTGAGGTGTTTGGTATGCCAAAATAAACTTTTGTGTCATTCAGGGACTAAAAGTGTCAAAAAGTGCACAAGTTTGCATTTTCGCGCATAACTTACGTTCTGAATACATCCGGACATCCAAAAATTTATGTAAGCATGACTATATTATGCTTTAGTGTTTGGCTTGCCAAAAATCCATTCGTCGCGTCATTTGGATCGTTTTTCGCGCTTATGCGCATTCCGTCGTAATTAAGCGAACATCGCGTTCGTATGACCAAACGAACCATCATCCGGCATATTTTTGAGCATGTTTTGAGTTCCCTATACTTTAACTTCATTTTAGAGCCTTGAAATGAGGTTAACGGGGTTCAAACGCATCGAAAAAGGCCTTAAACACGTGCAGGGACCATTCCTGCCACTTTTGAAAGATTTCTGAAACAGGGGGGTGCTAGCGTAGCGCGACTGCCTAATGCCTTGGCAGTAGCGCTACGCGACTGCCTATTCTGGACAGAAAACATGCAGAAACATCAGTTTTTCACTTTCGGGACCAGATTCGACGTATTAGCAGCTGTTTAATTCACAACCACACATTCTAACATGCTTAGTCAGCTGATAAGGATGGAATTTAGGCACCATAACCTTCCGACACTTGTACGGATATGATTAAGGCACGATATTCGACAAACGATCTTAACGGTTCGGGTATTCCTATAAATACCCATCCACCCCCATTGCTAAAATCACTAGAATCTTGATCTTAGGAACTCTAAGTTGAAACCATTGTTTCATACCTGAGATTCTTGGATCGAGATTAGCATTCGGGGACCCTTCGTAAGTATTCTTTCGTTCTTTTCCTTATTTTATTGCTTTTCGAGTCCGAAAGTCAAACTTTGTTTGACTTTCAGCGTTGACCAGCTTATGGTCAATGCGAAGTTCGTTTGAACTTCGCAACGTGAGTGTAATCACGTTGGTTATAGTCCTTTGGGACTATGCCTACTGATTACCACGTTGTCTAGGGTCGTAGGGTAAGCGATCTAATAAATCGCTTATACCTTCGAACCCGACCAAGTTTGGTCGATCATTAGGATCCGACCAAACACATTAGGTGACCATAGTAGGTAGGGAATAACCTTCCGAGGTTATACCCTATGGTCGCTTCGTATGAATAGTTGTATGATAGGTAGTTTATATGCCTTAGGTAAATTACCAGAATACCCTTTTCATGTATAATTGGTAATTAAGCATATGTAACCTAAACTTTTGTCACATAACTGATTATGTAACATGTTTAGGCATATAACACTTGTCATAGGACTAGTTAAGCGGTCCGAACGCGTTTCACGCACACGACGCGTTAAAGTAGCATAAGCTACCTTAGTGGGTCGCGATGGGTCGAAAGCATTTAGGTTTGGTTTCATTGTAGTATGTAGGCCTTGTTAAACCATATCATATGAGTTCCAACACTCATTTGGTTTACCAAGCCTCATCCTATCCGATCTCCCGATTTAAGTCCGGTTTATTTATATAGTTTTAGATTGCTGACTGATTCCGTGCTCCCTCTATCTTTGTTTGGTTGTTGTTCAAGACCTCCAAGCATTATCAGGCGAGTACATTATTCCCCTATTTTACTGCTTTCAATTGTTTTGGGGTGACTCATATGTGCTAAATGTTTTCGATGTTATAACGATTGTTTCAAAAACAATTAAGACGATTTATACAAAACTAATAACGATTTCATAAAGTGAACAAACTTGTTGGTTGTAGTTACATAACAAATGACATTCATTAGCAATGATCAAGCCGACCAGTATTAGGTTATGGTACCATAGGATCTGACAAGTCCCGTTATTCACTACACCCGTAGTTATGTGTGGGTGTTGTGGGTAGCGACTGAATCCGTAATTGTTAATTTACTCTTTGGTAAGGGTTTATTAATGCGAGTGGTTAATCTATCCTTTGGTAAGGGTTTATTAATGCGAATTGTTAATCTATCCTTTGGTAAGGGTTTATTAATGCGAATTGTTAATCTATCCTTTGGTAAGGGTTTATTAATGCGAGTCAAGAAGGTTTGAATGTTATTAGCGAGACGACCATTTAAGTAGTTTCACGACCTAAAACGAATTAAACGATTGGGTAAACGATAGGTTTTCACACGATGTTTTAACGATTGGCTTCAAAGCGATATACGATATTATTTTGGTTACATATTACATGGTTTACATTTGACACAAAAACACTTTTGACATTGGTTATACATATTACATGATTTACATTTGGGCATGAACATTACTTTGGTGGTTTGGTTTGGATTAAGTGATTAAGTAACAATGCGTGTGGAATATGATACAAGCATGGTGGATACGCCGCTGGTACTTCCTATATATAAGTGTTTGTATGGTATTACATATTGTAGCGTTATTTGAATCATTTCAGTTTGAGACATAGAACATTTTATACAAGTAACATACTTTTCACAAGACATTTATTTACAAACAACTTATCTTATACAAACTCATTTTACATGGTTATTCATTTAATCATGCATTATTCTCTTATTATACATATCACCTGAACTTATTATTTTTCAAATGATTTACAAAGACAAAGCAAATTACAAGGTTCATGACTAAACATTTTCTTAAACAGAAGTCATGAATCTTATTTTCACAAAACCTATGTACTCGCCAGCATTTCTTTGCTGACCTCGTTTTCACATATGTTTCAGGTATTGTTGAATGATATCGATTGATAAGATGCATGCTCACATAGGACTGGACAAGGCCTTAGTGACTCAATAACAATGATAGACTATGTTTAAATTGTGTATTTTAGATTTCCAGACGATGTAATTATTCAATGTTTAATAAAACGAAACACTTTTTGGTATCCATGGTTATGAAACATTAATTCTGTTGCAACACGCCCCGATGTTTCCGCCGCGATTTGTTGTTTTTACGCGGTCGGGGTGTGACAGAAAAGATGGTATCAGAGCCAATGGTTATAGGGAATTAGGTTATTAATAATTAGTAATGCTTTGACCTAGTCTATAACCTTCTTAGGACCCTAACGCGAGTTTACTTGCGTTTAGTCATAAAACAATACCGTCACCTATCCTTAGGTGACGACCACAACAAGAACATAAATTTCAAAACCACTTTGAAAACTAATCGTCTGTTCTAGGATGATTGATTACTAGGTTTTGAACCCTCTATTGTAAGGTTTTGAACTCTCTATTATATGGTTTTGAACCTCTTTGAGTTTTCAAAACTTCGTCAAGGTTTTGGGTTTTAAATAATGTGAACACATGCAAACTGGAAGGGTGAATGCCTGTATTCTGGGTTTTCTGTCTAGGCAAGCACTTCGTATACATCTCATCAGACGCGAGACCAGTTGTGCTTACCTGGGAATTCTTGGGGTGAGTGTTCACTTATAGGCGAGCATGTCTTCGCGATACATTATTTTTGACCCATTTACTTTGATTAGTCACCGTCTCATTTGTTTGCCTTAGGTAACAAACAAATGATCGCAATTTTCATGCGTTATCATTCCGTTTTGATTGTCCAATAATCTTTCACCTGTTTCTCCCTATGCCTTTCTTTTTCTTCAAGAATGTCTCTTCATCACGATGACGCCCAGATATCTAAGCAAGCAGCCAAATTCACTCAGCGAATAGGCGAAGTAGTCCTGAAGACTGTTGAATTAGCTACTGCCATGTATCATCTCCAGGATGAAGCCACTCGAGAGTCACCAAGACAGGCAGGACCTAGTCAGGTGACAGCACCATCAGCCAAGAAACCAATCGAGGAATCAAAGACCATGGATGAACGATCCCCTAAGAAGTCAAAGAAGCGAAAGGCTTCTCAGAACTTCGCCATGGTCGCTCACAATGGTAAAGCAGTCCCCAACCAACCAGCTCAACCCCCTGCTAGGTGTGTATGGCTTTTCCTATGATACCTACATCAAGGAACTATGTACCTTACAAACTACTCTTGTTATTTCTCTCTTTCAAATGATCGCTCATGATTCCCTCGAAAATTTTAAAGTACTCGTTTCACTCTAAGAAACAAAGTATAGAAAATAAAGTGACATTATGAGTAATCATGCTTCTGCACGTCTGTGCCATTAAATCCTTGGTTAGATAACTAAGGGTATTTTCAAATCTCATACCCATTACGTATTGATTTTTCAACATACACAGTACCAGTATTTCAAAACAATCTTCATGATCTCAAAACATTTCATATAGTTTGAAAACAATTCTTCTAGATGCATTGTCTATGTTATTTCAAAAACATTGGCCATGTTATCAAAACCAACCTTTCTAATTTCAAAATATTTCATATAGTCTGAAGACAATATTAACACAATACATTTTCTGATCAAGTGCATGATTTCGAAAAGCATCATTCATGTCTTTCAAAAACCTTATACATAATTTCAAAATTCATCTCGCATGATTTTAAAACATTTTTGTAAATATATCTACCTAATACACCTACTTTATGATTTCAAAAAGTATTATATATAAGGTTTCAAAAACGTTAAACACATTTTTCTTAAAAGAACCCCATGCATAGTTTTCAAAAATATTTTCCTCATACATTGACTTAACCTTCAAAATTCTGCTTCATATGTCGCCTTGACATATCAAGCATCTCAACTTCATAAGCATTTTACATCATGTTTTGACCTAAGCACATCCAGTGCAAGGTTTCAAAACATCTTCAACTTCTAAAATTCATATGGGATCTTTTTATCTTTACAATTAGATCCTTGTGGATGATTATCATTCAAATCAGAGTCCTTAATTGGATTCCTTATGTACCTTAATTCGAACACTTCGGTTCCTAATAATCGAAATCGAATTTTCTTTTTGAATCTTTCTATCTTTATAGTTGGATTCTTGGTAACGTTTAAAGTACCAAATGAAATCCACGGAATGGATTCCTAGTGTGCTTTAAATGCATGTACGCAATTTACAAGACAAATTAACGAACAATGTTATGGTTATGTGACTATGTGTTTATGCATCTTGTCTTTCCTTTTAAGCATTCTGTGTTTTTGTATACTCTGGATTTTCGCTATCCAAATCCTCATAGAATCTTTCTTATCTTCATATGAAGGATTCGTAGTAGGATATTCAAAAAGGTACTATCTTAAATCCTTAATGGACTTCTACGTTGTAGTTAAGTCCCTTGGATTATAAAGTACTATTCCAAAGTTTAAGGGCAACATGTGTTGATAAGTTAAATAGATTGGTCCGACAATCTAGTTAAATACATCCTACGTTGATGTAGTTAAATATTCCCCGTAGGTAGTTAGTTAAAGAGATCCTACGTCGATCTAAGTTAAATAGATTGGTCCGACAATCTAGTTAAATACATCCTACGTCGATGTAATTAAATATTCCCCGTAGGTAGTTAGTTAAAGAGATCATACGTCGATCTAAGTTAAATAGATTGGTCCGACAATCTAGTTAAATACATCCTACGTCGATGTAATTAAATATTCCCCGTAGGTAGTTAGTTAAAGAGATCCTACGTCGATCTAAGTTAAATAGATTGGTCCGACAATCTAGTTAAATACATCCTACGTTGATGTAGTTAAATATTCCCCGTAGGTAGTTAGTTAAAGAGATCCTACGTCGATCTAAGTTAAATAGATTGGTCCGACAATCTAGTTAAATACATCCTACGTCGATGTAGTTAAATATTCGCCGTAGGTAGTTAGTTAAAGAGATCCTACGTCGATCTAAGTTATATAGATTGGTTCGACAATCTAGTTAAATATATCATGTGTTTATGTAGTTAAATAGGCCCTCGGGTGGTCTAAATCAAGAGATTGTTATGAAATGAACTGTGCGGACTGTGCAAGGAACTACGTAATTATGGAGGCCTACATAATTATGGAATTCAGTGCATAGAAACCACAGGAAGTTTTGTCATGTGTTAAGACCAACAGTGGCAAGAGAAATGATACGGGAGAAGTCTTGGACTTCGACCAATGTCATTTATTCTCACACTCCCCAATTCTGATCTCAATCACACACACAGTTTCCTATGATAAGTCTTCATAAGAAACGTTCTTCTGTCCGTAGTTCAAAACTCCATGTTTTGTTACTACAAGGATTTCACTTTGAGGGTTGACCATCTTTGCTAAGAATCCTAACATGGCCCAGAGTTTTACTTAAGGGCTCAATGGATTTGTCTGAAGGCAAAACCTTCACAGCTGTCTCCACAAGTTTCCTCTAAAACTAAATTTCGGGACGAAATTTCCTAAAGTAGGGGAGACTGTGACACCTGTGTCACTGCAACCATCAAACAAATGCCAAACCAATGAAATATTGTATCTCATACTTTGAACTTGTATAAATATGTGTATCTCTTGCCCATATCAAGTCTTGTTCGATTTCAAGCTCTAAATCGCTTTCTGGAAGGTTATACGCGCACTGATGCGTAGATATAACCAGTTTAATGCAACGAACACTCCGGAATAGTGAAATAGGCTTAACATACCTTAAATAACCTTTACATAACTTAGATATAAGTTTTGGAAGGTTGGTGTGGTGAAATCAAAGTTTATTCGCTTACAGGGACTAAATTTGACAAACTGCAAAAGTATGCCAATTTGAACTGTAACAGACATTCCGGAGCATGACCATAAGTTAAACATACCATAAATACCCTTCACATAGCTTAGAAATAGGCTTTGAGGTGTTTGGTATGCCAAAATAAACTTTTGTGTCATTCAGGGACTAAAAGTGTCAAAAAGTGCACAAGTTTGCATTTTCGCGCATAACTTACGTTCTGAATACATCCGGACATCCAAAAATTTATGTAAGCATGACTATATTATGCTTTAGTGTTTGGCTTGCCAAAAATCCATTCGTCGCGTCATTTGGATCGTTTTTCGCGCTTATGCGCATTCCGTCGTAATTAAGCGAACATCGCGTTCGTATGACCAAACGAACCATCATCCGGCATATTTTTGAGCATGTTTTGAGTTCCCTATACTTTAACTTCATTTTAGAGCCTTGAAATGAGGTTAACGGGGTTCAAACGCATCGAAAAAGGCCTTAAACACGTGCAGGGACCATTCCTGCCACTTTTGAAAGATTTATGAAACAGGGGGGTGCTAGCGTAGCGCGACTGCCTAATGCCTTGGCAGTAGCGCTACGCGACTGCCTATTCTGGACAGAAAACATGCAGAAACATCAGTTTTTCACTTTCGGGACCAGATTCGACGTATTAGCAGCTGTTTAATTCACAACCACACATTCTAACATGCTTAGTCAGCTGATAAGGATGGAATTTAGGCACCATAACCTTCCGACACTTGTACGGATATGATTAAGGCACGATATTCGACAAACGATCTTAACGGTTCGGGTATTCCTATAAATACCCATCCACCCCCATTGCTAAAATCACTAGAATCTTGATCTTAGGAACTCTAAGTTGAAACCATTGTTTCATACCTGAGATTCTTGGATCGAGATTAGCATTCGGGGACCCTTCGTAAGTATTCTTTCGTTCTTTTCCTTATTTTATTGCTTTTCGAGTCCGAAAGTCAAACTTTGTTTGACTTTCAGCGTTGACCAGCTTATGGTCAATGCGAAGTTCGTTTGAACTTCGCAACGTGAGTGTAATCACGTTGGTTATAGTCCTTTGGGACTATGCCTACTGATTACCACGTTGTCTAGGGTCGTAGGGTAAGCGATCTAATAAATCGCTTATACCTTCGAACCCGACCAAGTTTGGTCGATCATTAGGATCCGACCAAACACATTAGGTGACCATAGTAGGTAGGGAATAACCTTCCGAGGTTATACCCTATGGTCGCTTCGTATGAATAGTTGTATGATAGGTAGTTTATATGCCTTAGGTAAATTACCAGAATACCCTTTTCATGTATAATTGGTAATTAAGCATATGTAACCTAAACTTTTGTCACATAACTGATTATGTAACATGTTTAGGCATATAACACTTGTCATAGGACTAGTTAAGCGGTCCGAACGCGTTTCACGCACACGACGCGTTAAAGTAGCATAAGCTACCTTAATGGGTCGCGATGGGTCGAAAGCATTTAGGTTTGGTTTCATTGTAGTATGTAGGCCTTGTTAAACCATATCATATGAGTTCCAACACTCATTTGGTTTACCAAGCCTCATCCTATCCGATCTCCCGATTTAAGTCCGGTTTATTTATATAGTTTTAGATTGCTGACTGATTCCGTGCTCCCTCTATCTTTGTTTGGTTGCTGTTCAAGACCTCCAAGCATTATCAGGCGAGTACATTATTCCCCTATTTTACTGCTTTCAATTGTTTTGGGGTGACTCATATGTGCTAAATGTTTTCGATGTTATAACGATGGTTTCAAAAACAATTAAGACGATTTATACAAAACTAATAACGATTTCATAAAGTGAACAAACTTGTTGGTTGTAGTTACATAACAAATGACATTCATTAGCAATGATCAAGCCGACCAGTATTAGGTTATGGTACCATAGGATCTGACACGTCCCGTTATTTACTACACCCGTAGTTATGTGTGGGTGTTGTGGGTAGCGACTGAATCCGTAATTGTTAATTTACTCTTTGGTAAGGGTTTATTAATGCGAGTGGTTAATCTATCCTTTGGTAAGGGTTTATTAATGCGAATTGTTAATCTATCCTTTGGTAAGGGTTTATTAATGCGAATTGTTAATCTATCCTTTGGTAAGGGTTTATTAATGCGAGTCAAGAAGGTTTGAATGTTATTAGCGAGACGACCATTTAAGTAGTTTCACGACCTAAAACGAATTAAACGATTGGGTAAACGATAGGTTTTCACACGATGTTTTAACGATTGGCTTCAAAGCGATATACGATATTATTTTGGTTACATATTACATGGTTTACATTTGACACAAAAACACTTTTGACATTGGTTATACATATTACATGATTTACATTTGGGCATGAACATTACTTTGGTGGTTTGGTTTGGATTAAGTGATTAAGTAACAATGCGTGTGGAATATGATACAAGCATGGTGGATACGCCGCTGGTACTTCCTATATATAAGTGTTTGTATGGTATTACATATTGTAGCGTTATTTGAATCATTTCAGTTTGAGACATAGAACATTTTATACAAGTAACATACTTTTCACAAGACATTTATTTACAAACAACTTATCTTATACAAACTCATTTTACATGGTTATTCATTTAATCATGCATTATTCTCTTATTATACATATCACCTGAACTTATTATTTTTCAAATGATTTACAAAGACAAAGCAAATTACAAGGTTCATGACTAAACATTTTCTTAAACAGAAGTCATGAATCTTATTTTCACAAAACCTATGTACTCGCCAGCATTTCTTTGCTGACCTCGTTTTCACATATGTTTCAGGTATTGTTGAATGATATCGATTGATAAGATGCATGCTCACATAGGACTGGACAAGGCCTTAGTGACTCAATAACAATGATAGACTATGTTTAAATTGTGTATTTTAGATTTCCAGACGATGTAATTATTCAATGTTTAATAAAACGAAACACTTTTTTGTATCCATGGTTATGAAACATTAATTCTGTTGCAACACGCCCCGATGTTTCCGCCGCGATTTGTTGTTTTTACGCGGTCGGGGTGTGACATACATAGTTTCCTTAACATACCCCTCACCCTCTAGTTTTGGAATAGCCATAATAATTTCCTCTTTCAGTTCTCTTTCAGCCGAAACTTCAATCAAAGCTCTAGCATAACTGCTACGTCCCCATGAATCCGTACACATCGTCGTTGTGTACGAGTCCAGGAGTTTAGGTTCACCAATGGTAGTGGCAATCAAGCTATGACCATCCTCTGTATATGCAGCAATAGGAACTTCATGGATCTTAACCCATACCTGCACTTTCTTAACTTCCTTTTTTTCCAACTTAGTAGTGGGAGACCATTCACATAAAAGCAACGGTTGTGATCGAATGATCCATGGTCCCTCTTTAAGAACCGCTTTCATACCATCTTGGTTTTCAAATTTGAAGAAAAAGAATCCGTTTGCATTCATCATCGTTTTTTGTAATCCAAATTTCCTCCACTGATTCTTCACATAATACTCCACAACTGGATAGGCTATACGATCTCCCAGAAAATACCCATAAAGCGTATTAGCTAATTTATCCTGCACCACTCTAATCGATTCCCTTGGAAGTACCACATCACAATCCTCATGTTTATCAAGACTAGCAAGTGATCTAAAGTTCAAGTTTTTAGCACTAGATTTTGCCACCAAATCTGCATAAGATACCGGTTTAGAGCCCTTATCACCCTCATTCTGGTTAACACCCAATCCATTCATAGAATCTACTATTACCGGTTCAGCATGAATATTATTCTGACTCTTATCCGAAGTATGCACAGGATCATACTTCAGATCAGAACTGATATTATCCAAAGACACAGGAACAGTAATCTTTTCCAGCTCATCAATGACATTAAATTTACCTTCGGCTCGTGCAGAAGTCAACACACCCCTACGCGGCATTAGCGTGGAACCTTCAATATCAACAACCCTAGACGCAATCCCCTGGTACAAACTTCACGGCTTTCCACGATCAAAAAACAGACTTTCCCCAGGTTTTTTACGAGTATTCTGATTGTTATTATCAACTCCCTCCATCAGCAATAAAACTAGACCACCATGCAAAGAAAAGCAAATGAAAACCAGAAAAACCAAAAGCCAAGAAACAGGAACCCTAATCCTTTAAACCCTAGAATCAGATCTCAACCCTTAATCGATTAACCGAGAGTATCAATCTAGCTAAATTAGTCTCAGCTAACCGCAATCAATAACAACCAGGTTAATAAATCAGAGTATCGATAATGATTACTAAGGCAGCGATTGATGAAAAAACAAGAAAAAACCCTAGTTTTGGATCGATCCCTAATGCTAACAAGTTCGTTATAGGGTTTTGAAGGAACAAAACTCTAATCACAGACTGTTATGATAAGATTACGAAGAAAAACTGATGGATTCATGATGAAAAACAGAAAATCGCCTAAAGGAGAGAGAGTTTAGGGTCGTTGCTCCATAGATTTGTTTTGATGAGTGCTGTTTGAAACAAATTCTCGGCCGAACACCCCTAAGAACACTCACATTTTCATTTTCAAAATTGTTCTTGAAGATTCACATCCCTTTCATGGTGATTTCAAGCTAAAATGGGTGTTTAGAAGTGATTTCAAGGCATTTCAAACAACAATCAAGACCCACATCACCAATCTCTACTAAAAACCATTCAAGAACTTGAAGGTATAAATTTATTTTAAAAAATTTGTTTTGATTCTTGATGTTCTTGATAGTGATGGAAGTTTCTCTTGATCTTGAGTTTAATCACAAACTTGAAACATAAAACAAATGGGTTTTATTTTGAATGAAATAAAATGGATGTGTATGTATATATATATATATATATATATATGTATGTATGTATGGTCTAGAGTATGTGTGTGTGGGTGTAGATGTTTGTATTTTTGATCTTGTTGAAAGATTCTTGAGTTACATGATTACTTGAAAAGTAGGATTGCATGTAAGGATCAAGATGTGTCATATAAGAATGTTCTAAAGGTGATTTAAGATTTGAAAGTGACATGATGAAAAGTGAACTTTTGGTGGTTTATGTGTGTATATATATTTTGTATATATGTATGTATGGATGCATGCACATAAAAGTTTGTCACATGTTCTTAAATATGAAGAATATTAGCATTTATGTGTGAATAAGTATGAATGATTGGATGATCATGATGATATGTGTGTTGTGTTTTGTAAGATCAAGATATTAATGTGTTCTTGAGTATGATTAGATCATAAATGATGTTGATGATGTTGTATGAGTGAATTAGATGCACATATGTGAACATGCATGATAATGTGATAATGTGAAAGCATGAAATGATCATTTGAGCATGATTTGATAAAAATCAATTTTGATCAGATTATAAACCCAAAAATAAAGTTATTTTGAAGTGTTTAATGATATATAACTTTGTCATAATGTTTGCTAGCTTTGCATGTTGTACTTGGTGCATTAAAAGTTGTAAAATACGTGAAATCGCATGATTTATGTGACTTACATAAAAACTGAACTAATCTGATTTTAACCACTATTTTAATCAGTAAATAACATGTATTGTGTTAAAATATCAAGTCGTTTCGAGTTGGGATGATTATAGTAACGTTTAACGCAAAACTATGAATTAAAACGGTGACTAACAATCAGAAAAACCAATTACCGTTAAGAAAAACCCTAATTCTCTCTCCTAGCATGGCGATTCCTGTTCTTCATGCAATCTTAGTTTCTTCTTCGTGATCTGGGGTATAACAGTCTGTGACAACTCGAGTTTCCAAGATTTCCTATTCGCATTTATTGCACGATAACCGTTTAGTTGTTTGCTTTTTCGACTTGTTTGCTTTGTAACTATGTACGTTGTGATATAATATAACGAATGTGTTTCGTCGGCCCATTGATTCGCCGAAGCCCATTAAGGGCCCAGCATGTTAACACGAGTATATTAACATCCACTGACTTCTATTTCACACTTTTGGGGCAAAAATAAGAAACCCTAGAACTCTTCTCCTCTCACTTGCACCCGACGGCGAACATCACCATCTCACATTCGGTTAGTATATCTGTCTTTAAGCTATGAATATATGTGTTTGTTGATTTTGATATATGTCTTTTGGCCGATCTGCAAGTGTAGGATTATAGTTCATATTTGTTCGACACCATTAAATGTAATTGGTCCAATCAAAAGTGTCCGCAAACTCACAAAACTCAAGTAAGCCGATCATGATACATAAATATGGTCTGACATGATGCTCTCGATCTAATCAAAGGTGAATAACCTTGACAAAAACGGCGGCCCATGTGTTGAGCATATCAAACAACCTAGTGACGTTTTGATAAGGTTGTCATAAGAATCTTGTATATTAAATGAATAAAGGAATAAGAACCACATGACCGGCTTTGCACTCATTTTTGCACATGATTTTGTCAGATAGCATATGGTTTATTTGTTTGCAACTTTAATTCTTGTTTACATGTGTGTGTTGTCAGGACATGTTAGTCAAAGATTCACTATTATTTGTTTGTTATATGTTATCATATTGTAAGAGAATTAAGGGTCCAATGTAAAACTTTGATTTTATTTCGGTCCAATGATGCTTGGCGGTGGCTGATAGATGTTGGCCACTAGGGCATTAAGATTCTGTGTTATTTCTGCAACTGATGTGCAAAGGACGAAACTGATGTTTGACGAAACACACTTGGCGAAACAAAGGTGTTTCGCCGAGACCCTGAATGACGAAACAGAATGTGTTTCGTCAACATGTATTCCGCCGACTTGTGTTTCGCCGAATAGATGATCTGTGCAGTAACTTGAGTTAATTCTGTTAAGTGTTAACTGGAATATCTAACTGCTGTTAAATGAAAAGTATGATTTGTATGAGCTTGAATACATGTTTGAGTTAATTGATGATCACTATTCCAAACTTACTGTGATTATAATGATACGTGGACCTTGTGAATATAAACTGATTATTGTATCCGTGTGTACCTTAGGACGTGATTGATTTACTTTGAGCACATACTTAGCATACCGAGCAAACCAATGTGAGTTCACACTTCTACCAAGGCATGGGATTCCCGGGGTTGGGAATGGGTTGATTGATTATTTATGCTTAAGAGTTATCGGAATTTCATACCATAGGCCTCGGGAGAGGAAGGTCAATGGTAGATGCTACTAGACTAGTGATACATATACTTCTCTTCGCACACATGCCGGGATCGGCCGCGATACTAGAACAATCTTCGCAAACATACCTGGAATGGCCGCGAACTATACTTTAATCTTCGCAAACATGCCTGGAGGGCCGCGATACAAATATAACTAGTCTAGAAAACATGGGAGACCCCCACTAAACTTCGCAAACACGCCTAGAGGGCCGCGATGCTATTACATACGATACATGATTACTAAACGAACATACGATTTATGATACGAACATTATAACTAAATAACCAACTGTGAACTCGCTCAACAAGTTGTTGACTCTCTGTTACATGCCTTGCAGGACCATACGTACTCTTGGAGCTTGCACGGGTGGCGCGGTCGTTGTGGGCATGGATTGTGGATGTTTTGATGAAAAACTTTATGACTTTTAAACTAAACACTTGTGTTGGATGTTCATAACTATGCTTCCGCTACCTATGCTATGTTTTTGTTTTAGTACCAATTGTATTGTGACGGATTGCTTTTACTTCTTACTTATATGTTCAATATGATTGGTGGCTTGATCCTGGTCAGTCACGCCTCCAAGCGGCGGTACTCCGCGTGTGGATTTTGGGGGTGTGACAGATTGGTATCAGAGCCATTGGTTATAGAGAACTCGGTTTTAATAAGGAAAAACTTTTTGTTAAAACCAGACTATAACCTGAACAGTGCTCACCGATCCACAACGACGCCTCGCTCCACGTGCAAGACTCAACATCCTAGGTAATATGGTACATGTCTTATTGCCTGCCTACTTGATAGAATTGCATAGAACTTCGCTCCGGGTATGCTTAGGTTAACTTAACACTATTGCATGAGAACACTTGTGTGCTTACTCTCTTCTGTTATCGCACTACTCGCGAACCTCTCTCACTTATGTCATATTTGTTATGAAGATCATGTCTGGACGCATTAACATGACGCAAGCCCAATTGACGGCTCTCATTAACGAGCGAGTTGCTGCGGCACTTGCAGCCGCACAAGCAGGAGGTATACCCTGCAGTTGTAACTCACACTAGGATCTTTAGATCTTACACTCCTAAACCAACTCTTGTGTTTAATCTTGTCCTGGATTCTTATACACAACAGGTCAGCACGCTCAGCCACCTGTTTGCACCTTCAAGACTTTCATGGACTGTCGTCCTACTACTTTTAGTGGCACGGAAGGAGCGGTTGGACTCCTCCATTGGTTTGAAAAGCTCGAGTCCGTATTTGAAATGTGTGAATGCCCTGAGGCTCGCAGGGTGAAGTACGCCACTGGTACTCTAGAAGGCATTGCGCTGACTTGGTGGAATGCGCAAGTTCAGATGTTAGGGTTGGCTGTTGCTAACGCCACACCCTTGAATGATTTCAAGGAGTTAATCAAAGAGGAATACTGTAGCCGTGATGACATTCATAAGCTGGAGGTAGAGTTTTACCACTTGAAAATGACGGGGTCAGAAATCGAAGCGTACACCAGAAGATCGAATGAGTTGGCTATTCTGTGTCCTACTATGGTGGACCCTCCCATTAAGCGTATTGAACTGTATCTCAATGGTCTGGTGCCGGAAATTCAAAGCCACGTAACCTCAGCTAATCTTGGCACCATTCAACAGATCGTCAAGTTAGCTCATCGCCTCACCGATCAGGCAGTGGAACAGAACAGGCTGCCTAAACGCATCAGCGCTACTACTACCGCTACCACTCCAGTTACTCCTGCTACTCCCAGTGACAACAAACGGAAATGGGAAGGGGATTCCAGCAAGGGTTCAGCTACCGTACAGTCTCAAGCACAGCAGCAGCGCAAGACTAGTGAATACCAGAGTCCGAGTCAGCAATCGTCTGGTGGTCAGGGGCAGAGTGGATATCGGGGAATTCATCCACTGTGTAACAGGTGCAACAAACACCACAGTGGTCAGTGTCGTAAAGGCCGCTGTCAGAGATGTCTAAGGGTAGGTCATGAGGCTAAAGACTGCAGGAGCTCAAGGCCTGCGAATCAGAACTAGCAACAACAGCCACCAGTTCCACGAAACCAGCCACAGCAACAACAACAAGGAAATAAGGCATGCTTTCAGTGTGGGGCTGAAGGTCACTTCAAGCGGAACTGCCCCCAGTTAAACCAGAATCAGAATAACAATAATAATCAGGGCAATGGGAACAACAATGGGGGAAACAACAACGACAATGGTGCTAGGGGTCGTGCATTTGTGATTGGTCAGGGTGATGCAAGGAACGATCCTAATGTAGTTATGGGTAAGTTTCTTCTCGACGACTTTTATGTTACTGTATTATTTGATTCGGGTGCGGATACCAGTTATATGTCTCTGAAAGTTAGTCAAATGCTTAAACGCGCACCAACACTTTTGAACACCAAACATGTTGTAGTGCTAGCTAACGGTAAAAGTTTAGAAGCCACACACATAGTTCAGGGTTGTAATCTTATCCTCGCTGGTCAGACTTTCTCTATCGATCTCATTCCTATAACTCTGAGTAGTTTCGATATCGTCATTGGCATGGATTGGTTATCCCAACAACAAGCAGAGATCCTATGCAAGGAGAAGATCATTCGTATTCCCCGTACTGGCAAGGAACCTCTCGAAGTTCAAGGCGACAAGAGTGGTGTCGTGAGTGGCATCATCTCCTTCTTGAAGGCTCAGAAGTGTCTGCGAAAGGGCCACGTAGCTATATTAGCACTCGTTACTGATACATCGCAGAAAGAGAAAAAGATTGAGGATATTCCTGTAGTACGCGACTTTCCTCAAGTGTTTCCTGAAGAGTTACCTGGGCTACCGCCTCATCGTCAGGTCGAATTTCAGATCGAGCTAGCTCCGGGAGCAGCACCTATAGCTCGAGCACCTTATCGCTTAGCTCCAAATGAACTGGAAGAACTGTCTAAGCAATTGCAAGAACTCTTGGAAAAGGGTTTCATACGTCCTAGCTCATCGCCCTGGGGAGCTCCAGTATTATTTGTGAAGAAGAAAGACGGTACCTTTCGTATGTGCATAGATTACCGCGAACTAAACAAGGTGACCCGTAAAGAATCGTTATCCACTTCCACGCATCGACGACTTATTCGACCAGTTGCAAGGGTCGAGCTATTACTCGAAGATTGACCTGAGGTCAGGCTATCGTCAATTGAGAGTCCGGGACGAGGACGTCTCCAAAACAGCATTCAGAACTCGCTACGGTCATTACGAGTTTTTGGTCATGCCATTCGGGCTAACGAACGCGCCTGGGGTTTTCATGGATCTTATGAACAGGGTGTGCAAACCTTATCTTGACAAGTTTGTTATTGTTTTCATCGACGACATCCTGATTTATTCGAAGAATCGGGAGGAACATGAGCAGCATTTACGGCTTATTCTGGAACTCCTTCGAACGGAACAGCTGTACGCCAAATTTTCGAAATGCGACTTCTGGCTTCGTGAAGTCCACTTTCTAGGCCACGTGGTAAACAAGGATGGGATTCATGTTGATCCATCCAAGGTAGATTCGATCAAGAACTGGCCTGCACCTCGCACACCAACCGAAATACGCCAATTCTTGGGTTTGGCGGGTTATTACAGACGGTTCATCAAAGACTTCTCAAAGATTGCACAGCCGCTTACATTACTGACACAGAAAGGTGTTGCTTACCGTTGGAGTGATACACAGAAAACAGCGTTTCAGCACTTAAAGGATAGACTTTGTAGCGCACCTATCCTCTCATTGCCTGAAGGCACGGACGATTTTGTAGTCTACTGCGATGCATCTATTCAAGGTCTTGGATGTGTGTTGATGCAACGGGATAAAGTTATTGCTTATGCTTCACGTCAACTTAAGATTCACGAACGGAATTACACTACACATGATTTAGAGCTGGGAGCTGTTGTTTTTGCGCTCAAGATATGGCGACATTACCTGTATGGCACTAAGTGCACCATTTACACCGATCACAGGAGTCTTGAGTATATTTTCAAGCAGAAAGAATTGAACATGCGACAACGTAGATGGGTCGAGTTACTGAACGATTACGAATGTGCTATAAAGTACCATCCGGGCAAAGCCAATGTGGTGGCCGACGCCCTCAGTCGAAAGGATACTACACCTAGGCGTGTACGAGCGTTGCAACTCACTATTCAGTCTAGTCTTCCTTCACAGATACGAGATGCTCAGGTAGAAGCATTGAAACCGGAAAACGTCAGGTCTGAAGCCCTACGCGGCTCAAGGCAACGGTTAGAACAAAGGGCAGACGACGCCTATTATGTAACCGGACGCATCTGGGTCCCACTCTATGGCAACTTACCCGAGCTTGTTATGGAAGAAGCTCATAAGTCTCGCTACTCAGTACATCCTGGTTCGGATAAGATGTACCACGACCTCAGAACTACATATTGGTGGCCTAGCATGAAAGCTCACATAGCCACTTACGTTAGCAAGTGTTTGACTTGTGCGAGAGTCAAAGCGGAATATCAGAAACCATCAGGCCCACTCCAGCAACCTGAGATACCACAATGGAAATGGGAACAAATTTCCATGGACTTTGTTACTGGCCTACCTAGATCTCAGCGTGGAAATGATACTATTTGGGTGATCGTGGATCGACTCACAAAGTCTGCTCACTTCCTGGCTATCAAGGAAACGGATAAGTTCTCCACTCTAGCAGACGTATACCTTAAGGAAGTTGTCTCGAGGCACGGGGTGCCCACCTCTATTATCTCCGATCGTGATGCACGTTTTACTTCAGAACTGTGGCAAGCAATGCATAAATCTTCTGGCTCTCGATTAGACATGAGCACAGCTTATCATCCTCAGACCGACGGGCAGTCTGAGCGCACTATTCAAACTCTAGAAGAAATGCTTCGGGCGTGCGTAATTGACTTTGGTAAGGGCTGGGAAAAACATCTGCCACTTGTGGAATTTTCGTACAACAACAGTTACCACACCAGCATTAAAGCTGCTCCATTCGAGGCATTGTACGGGCGTAAATGCCGATCACCTCTTTGTTGGGCAGAGGTGGGTGACAGTCAGATCACAGGTCCAGAAATGGTAGTTGATACTACTGAAAAGATTGCTCTAATACGACAACGCATGGCGGCAGCTCGTGACCGTCAGAAAGCATACGCCGATAAAGACAGGAAACTACTCGAATTCCAGGTTGGGGATCGAGCGCTACTCAAGGTTTCACCCTGGAAGGGTGTGGTTCGTTTTGGCAAACGAGGCAAGCTAAATCCGCGATACGTCGGACCTTTCGAAGTCATAGAGAAAATAGGCAAAGTGTCCTACAGACTAAACTTACCAGCTGAACTCAGTGCGGTTCACAACGTTTTCCACGTGTCGAATCTGAAGAAGTGTCTGTCAGATGAGACCTTCATAGTTCCTTTGAAGGAGCTCACTATCGACGAACGGTTGCATTTCGTCGAAGAACCAGTTGAAATCACGGACCGGGATGTTAAGGTCCTCAAGAACACCAGAATCCCTCTTGTACGAGTTCGTTGGAACTCCCGTCGCGGCCCAGAGTTCACCTGGGAGCGTGAAGATCAAATGAAACTCAAATATCCCCAGTTGTTCGAAAACAATGCAACTACTACTGAGGCTGAAGCTACTACAGAATTTCGGGATGAAATTCCAACCCAACGGGGGGATGATGTGACACCCCAGGAAAACCAGTAAACGACACAACTTACCTAGCTTCCTCAGTAGCCGCATGCTAAATTTCGGGACGAAATTTCTTTCAAGTTGGGGATAATGTGACAACTCGAGTTTCCAAGATTTCCTATTCGCATTTATTGCACGATAACCGTTTAGTTGTTTGCTTTTTCGACTTGTTTGCTTTGTAACTATGTACGTTGTGATATAATATAACGAATGTGTTTCGTCGGCCCATTGATTCGCCGAAGCCCATTAAGGGCCCAGCATGTTAACACGAGTATATTAACATCCACTGACTTCTATTTCACACTTTTGGGGCAAAAATAAGAAACCCTAGAACTCTTCTCCTCTCACTTGCACCCGACGGCGAACATCACCATCTCACATTCGGTTAGTATATCTGTCTTTAAGCTATGAATATATGTGTTTGTTGATTTTGATATATGTCTTTTGGCCGATCTGCAAGTGTAGGATTATAGTTCATATTTGTTCGACACCATTAAATGTAATTGGTCCAATCAAAAGTGTCCGCAAACTCACAAAACTCAAGTAAGCCGATCATGATACATAAATATGGTCTGACATGATGCTCTCGATCTAATCAAAGGTGAATAACCTTGACAAAAACGGCGGCCCATGTGTTGAGCATATCAAACAACCTAGTGACGTTTTGATAAGGTTGTCATAAGAATCTTGTATATTAAATGAATAAAGGAATAAGAACCACATGACCGGCTTTGCACTCATTTTTGCACATGATTTTGTCAGATAGCATATGGTTTATTTGTTTGCAACTTTAATTCTTGTTTACATGTGTGTGTTGTCAGGACATGTTAGTCAAAGATTCACTATTATTTGTTTGTTATATGTTATCATATTGTAAGAGAATTAAGGGTCCAATGTAAAATTTTGATTTTATTTCGGTCCAATGATGCTTGGCGGTGGCTGATAGATGTTGGCCACTAGGGCATTAAGATTCTGTGTTATTTCTGCAACTGATGTGCAGAGGACGAAACTGATGTTTGACGAAACACACTTGGCGAAACAAAGGTGTTTCGCCGAGACCCTGAATGACGAAACAGAATGTGTTTCGTCAACATGTATTCCGCCGACTTGTGTTTCACCGAATAGATGATCTGTGCAGTAACTTGAGTTAATTCTGTTAAGTGTTAACTGGAATATCTAACTGCTGTTAAATGAAAAGTATGATTTGTATGAGCTTGAATACATGTTTGAGTTAATTGATGATCACTATTCCAAACTTACTGTGATTATAATGATACGTGGACCTTGTGAATATAAACTGATTATTGTATCCGTGTGTACCTTAGGACGTGATTGATTTACTTTGAGCACATACTTAGCATACCGAGCAAACCAATGTGAGTTCACACTTCTACCAAGGCATGGGATTCCCGGGGTTGGGAATGGGTTGATTGATTATTTATGCTTAAGAGTTATCGGAATTTCATACCATAGGCCTCGGGAGAGGAAGGTCAATGGTAGATGCTACTAGACTAGTGATACATATACTTCTCTTCGCACACATGCCGGGATCGGCCGCGATACTAGAACAATCTTCGCAAACATGCCTGGAATGGCCGCGAACTATACTTTAATCTTCGCAAACATGCCTGGAGGGCCGCGATACAAATATAACTAGTCTAGAAAACATGGGAGACCCCCACTAAACTTCGCAAACATGCCTAGAGGGCCGCGATGCTATTACATACGATACATGATTACTAAACGAACATACGATTTATGATACGAACATTATAACTAAATAACCAACTGTGAACTCGCTCAACTAGTTGTTGACTCTCTGTTACATGCCTTGCAGGACCATAGGTACTCTTGGAGCTTGCACGGGTGGCGCGGTCGTTGTTGGCACGGATTGTGGATGTTTTGATGAAAAACTTTATGACTTTTAAACTAAACACTTGTGTTGGATGTTCATAACTATGCTTCCGCTACCTATGCTATGTTTTTGTTTTAGTACCAATTGTATTGTGAAGGATTGCTTTTACTTCTTACTTATATGTTCAATATGATTGGTGGCTTGATCCTGGTCAGTCACGCCTCCAAGCGGTGGTACTCCGCGTGTGGATTTTGGGGGTGTGACACAGTCTGACTATTAGAGATTTGATTTACCAGATCTCTATTTCGAACTAGTTAGCACTAGAAATCGGATTAAAACTAGGGTTCTTGCTTTTGTTTTCTTCTTAATCACCGACCCTATCTGTGTTTCGATCAGGTTGGATAGATCTATTGTTTTATCGGTCCTTCTGGTTAGGTAGAAACCTAGATTAAACAAGAACTCTATTCGATTTTGTTAGAAGCATGGCCTAGGGTTTTTTCGCTAGATTAGGGTTTTTCTTTTTCGGTCTTCTTGGTTTTCTGGTCTTCTGGTTCTCGTTTTATCTTGCATGGTTTGTAGCTGTTTTTGTTATTGGAGAGAGGTGACTGTTTCAATATGGATGATCGTAAAAAACCACCCGGTTTCTTGCCGGATCTGCATCGGAAGCCTGCTTCTTCTTTTCAGGGTTTAGCAAGTCGGGTTGTTAACATTGAGGGTAACGCTTTAGCCCCGAGACGGGGTGTAGTTCAATCGTCCCAGACTCAGACTTCTCAACCTGAACCGAGGGTGTTTAATGTGATTGATGAACTGACAAAGATCACCGTTCCGGTGGATTTGGAGTTCGCGCAACGTGATCAGATGTCTGATGAGGCTGCGAATAAGGTACATGATGATGCTGCTCATAAGTTTCATGGTCAACTTAATGGAGCCGATGTGTCTTATGCTTCGAAGCTGAAGTCGAGTAAGATTACTAAACCTGTTAATTTCAGATTTTTAAAATCTGAGGAAGTGCTTGAGGATGTCGATATTGTTCTTCCCAAAGAGACGGTTAGAACTAGCCAGGATAAGTATGCTAATACATTATATGGTTATTTTCTGGGGAAAAGGCTTGCGTTTCCAGTCGTTGAGTATTTTGCTAGAAAAAATTGGGTGAAGTTTGTCTTACAAAAATCAATGATGAATTCGAATGGTTTTTTCTTTTTCAAGTTCTCCGATGAAAAGGGAATGAAGGAGGATTTGGAAGGTGGTCCATGGCTAATTAAAAATACCCCGTTCTTGTTAAATGCTTGGTCTCCAACTACGATTCTGAAGAAAGATGATATCAAGAAAGTGGCAGTTTGGATTAAAATTCATAATGTTCCGTTAGCAGCCTATTCGGATGATGGTTTGAGTATGTTAGCAACTAAATTGGGTACTCCAAAGATGCTTGATTCCTACACGGCTCAAATGTGTTCTGACGCATGGGGTAGGAGCAGTTTTGCTCGAGCTTTAATTGAATTATCGGCTGAAGAGGAATTAAAGGAGGAACTGAAAATTGCTATCCCCATGGTAGATGGTGATGGATATGTGAAAGAAACTATGAAGGTGGAATATGAATGGCGTCCTCCGAGGTGTGAAACATGCAAAGTCTTTGGTCATCAGAGTTCGAATTGCCCTAGGAATGTTAAGGTTGTGCAAAACAATGTGGTAGAAAAGGATGCTGATGGTTTTATCTTGAACAAGGGTAAGCCTAATAAAAAGAAGGGGATCATGGTTAATAAAGCGAAACAGAATTTTGTTTACCGACCCGTAGAGAAGAAACCTGGCAACATTGGAGGGGGAGCGTCTACTAGTAATCCGGTTCCTACCTCTAACCCGTTTTCTTTATTGGAGAAGGAAGGTGATGGCTCTGGTAAAACAGTGAACGCTCAAAATACTTTCTATACTACTCGTAGTGAAGTAAGTGTCGAGGATGATGAGAACATTGAAACGGTGTATGATGAAACTGCAAAATTTATGGAAGCAGGTATTCAACCAAATTCTAAGGGGGCAAGCACTCCTAGTTCAGTTAGTTTTGATGGGTAGTATTGCAGTGTGGAATATTAGGGGATTGAATCTCTCCCTTAAGTAGAAGGAAGTTCAGGAAGTTGTCAATGAAAACCATCTTAATGTTTGTGCCATTTTGGAATCTCATATGGATGTTTCTAAAGTATATGATGTTTGTCGGTATATCTGTAGAAGGTGGAGTTGGACGTCTAATGGGGCGATTTGTGATAAGGGTACTAGGATTATTATGGGTTGGAATGCGGATGTTGCTGATTTAATGGTCATTTCACAAACAAATCAGGTGGTGCACACTCAAGTGATTAATAAAGCTGATAACAAATCGTATTTTTGTTCCTTTATCTATGCGGATAATAATTATGTTAAAAGGAAGGATTTGTGGCAGAATTTAAAGGTTCATAGTTGTTTTGTTAATAATAAACCATGGGTCTTGTTGGGTGATTTTAACTCATCGTTGAACTTGGAGGATAATCTGTATGGTCTTCTAGTGTTACTACGGCTATGAGGGATTTTAAGGAGTGTGTGGAGCAGATAGAGGTGTTAGATATTAACAGGTCTGGATTACACTATACTTGGAATCAAAAGTCGAAGAAGGGTATAGGTATTATGAAGAAAATCGATAGAGTTATGGGAAATGCGCAATTTCTGGTGGAGTTTGCTTTGGCTCATGCTGTTTTTCAACCGTATCGTGTTTCGGATCATAGTCCGTGTGTTCTAAAGCTCCCTAGTCTAGCGAAAGTGGGCCCAAAATCTTTCAAATTTGCTAATTTTTTAGTTCACAAGGCTGAATTCAGGGAGGAAGTTTCAAAAGTGTGGAGTTCTCCATGCACTGGTAATCGTATGTATTGTGTTGTTAAACGTTTGAAGCAGCTAAAATCTCCTATGCGAAAACTCTTGTGTAAGCAAGGAAATCTGCATGAGAAGGTTGTTAAGCTAAGGGCGGAGCTGGATGAGGTCCAAATGGCTATTGATGGTGATCCATTTAATGTCAATTTACGTGGGAAAGAGGCGGAGTTAGTCAGTGTTTTTAATGAAGCTAAACTGGATGAGGAACGATTTTTGAAACAAAAATCCAAGGTGGAATGGCTTCAGGTAGGCGACTCAAATTCAACGTACTTTCATAACTCTCTCAAGTGTAGAAATCATGTTACCCGAATAGATTGCATTAAAGATCGAAATGGTATCGTTTTTGAAGGGGTGGACGTCCCAACGGCTCTGGTTGAGCATTACACTCAGTTTTTAGGAGTTGAGGGCAATATTACTGAGGTCATGAATCCGGAGTTATTACATAGGAGGTTGTGTCCGTTGAAGGCTCAGAACATGGTTCGGGATGTCTCGATAGAGGAAATAAAAGAAGCTATGTTCTCTATTGGTAATGATAAGGCGCCAGGCCCAGATGGTTTCTCTGCTGCTTTCTTTAAACATTCTTGGGATGTGGTGGGTAATGATATCTCTTGTGCCATTCAAGAGTTTTTTGCTAATGGGCAGCTGCTCAAGGAGGTAAATCATACTATATTGGCTTTGATTCCTAAAGTGCATACTCCTAATTCGGTTCTGGATTATCGTCCCATTTCTTGCTGCAATGTTCTTTATAAGTGCATTAGCAAGATTATCACAAACAGAATTAAAATTGGTCTTGATGATGTGGTAGATATTAATCAGTCAGCGTTTGTCCCTGGAAGACGTATCTCTGATAATATTTTGCTGACACAAGAGCTGATGCACAATTATCACCGTAATATTGGCACGCCTAAATGTGCTTTTAAAGTTGATATTCAAAAGGCTTATGATACGGTTGATTGGTCGTTTCTAAAGTCTTTGTTTCTGGGTTTTGGGTTTCACTCCAAAATGGTGCATTGGATAATGGTATGTGTTACTACTGTCTCCTTCTCTGTTGGAGTAAATGGTAATATTCATGGTTTTTTTCAAGGCAAAAGGGGGTTGCGACAAGGTGATCCAATGTCACCTTATTTATTCACTATGGTTATAGAAGCTTTGACTCTTATTCTAAAAGACTTGGTGAATAAATCTTCTAATTTCAAGTTTCATAATCTTTGTAAAAAACAAAGAATTGTGAATATCTGTTTTGCGGATGACTTGTTTATGTTTTCTAGAGGCGATGTTCCTTCGGCTAGGAGTATTATGGATGGGCTGGAGAGGTTCAAGAATGTGTCGGGGCTAGTTCCTAGTATGGCGAAGAGTACCGTGTTTTTTGGCAATGTTGCTAGGGGGTTAAGCAAAGCATTTTACAGTTAATGCCGTTTGAGGAAGGCTCTTTACCGGTTCGTTACCTGGGCGTGCCCCTTATCTCGTCGAGGTTAGTGTACAAAGATTGCAAGATTCTGGTTGAAAAGATGGAAGCTAGAATTGATAGTTGGAAGAACAAAACTTTGTCGTTTGCTGGTCGTCTTCAACTAATAAAATCAGTCTTATCTTCCATGCATATTTATTGGGCGTCGGTTTTTATTCTTCCGGCTAGAATTATTGCTGATTTAGAGAAAAGGATGAGGGCATTTCTTTGGTGTCAAGGTCCAATGAAGAAAGGTCGTGCGAAAGTAAAATGGTCTGATGTTTGTCTTCCCAAGTTTGAAGGTGGTTTGGATATTAGGAGAATACGTGACATGAATATGGCGCTAATGACCACACATATTTGGAGTCTCCTAATGTGACAAGCCGCACTAAACCAGGTATCCGTACAACTTAATTAATGATTAATTACTACTTGATTACTGTGCTTGTTTGAACTAGCTGATGAAACGCTACTTGAATACTGATACATGAACTTACTTGCATCATACTTTACTTGCCGTCACACTATATTCTGCTATTAGCACCTTCGTGACAAACTTGATGCACTAAACGCACAGTAGCACAATAAACGAATACACGGCGAACATGCTGATAAAGCCAGCATCAGGCAAACACTGCCTCTAAGGCCTGTAAGAGCCTGAGAAAGTGACTACACTAGCAGTGAGTGTAGGGATACAAGTATTGTAGAACCGCGTCTCTAGGAATAAGATACACTGATTCGGATGTGCCTAAAACGTACTTTAAGTACAAAACACAGCACCTTAATAATTAATCCAGCTTCTAGCTGACTAGTAAAGTGCCAGAACATGAGAAAATAACACTAGACACTTTCTAAAGTGTCGGGAAAACAAATTGTGTCACTAAAAATGTTAATAACGACACTTTAAAGCTTTTGTAACGCTTTAACGGATTACTATCCAACCGAACACCCGGACTTTACCCGAAACATGAAAATATTACTATTTTCACTATTTATAATTTTCTGAGCCAGTTAGGGTCCCTGATTACCCTAACACCCGTGGTAACGCATAACACACAAGTAACTAAGTTAAATACTTAACCTACCTATTTAACTTAACTAAACTCCCTAACTACTAGTTGATTTCGAACCAAGGGACCCCCTCCCCTAACCAAAACCGTCCCCTAGGGGACATGCCATGTACTTAGTAGATTTGTTAATCCAATCTTGCCTAATATCTACTTGACACAAGATCTAGTGGGTAATACACAAATGGATTGCCTATAAGAACATGCTAATACACAACTTAACCTACACATAATTTTCACCACTCAACACCAACTCACTCACTCTCCCTCTTGCTCTCTACCTCTCGGCCGAACACCCCACCACCCATATACCCACCTTCGGCCCTTGATCACTACATTCCATCATCATACAAGCTTCACAAGTCGCATATTAGGAGTCTTGGTGCACTCGGAACGCGAAGGACCTCTACCGTTAGCTTTTATCCACGCGTTTTTCATCAAAGATCTTCCCTAGCCTTGAGCTAGAGGTATAATGTTTAAAACTTGTTTTTAAGCTTATCTAAAGTGGTTAAAAGGAATATTGTCGGTTAGATATCGTAAACATACATTTTGATGTGTTAAAGTCTACTAAAAACTATAAAAGTGGTGGTTAATAGCTTACAACTTGTGTAAAAGTTGTAGTAATTGGGATTTGTGTTTATCTAGACCCGATCTATGATGTGGTAGCTCGGATCTCCGTTTAACCCGACTTTGTAAGATCATGGATCTTCACATAAGCTCGTTTTTGGTAACCACAAGGGTTAAAAGGCGAAACTCTACCACACAAGATACATGAACTTGTGTAAAAATATTTTACTTGTGTAAAAGTGATTTAACCGGTACAATGGTGTTTAAAACTAGCGGATCTACGTATCTGCAAGTGGTATTTTTGAAGGACCACACATTTAAGAAATCATGTATTTTAAAGAAAGGATCTTACACTAACAAACATGATTTTATAAACCACAAGTGTGTAGACACTTGTGAAATGAAAAGATCCGACAAATAACTATTTTTGGGGAAAAATGACTAGAAGTTGTAAAGACGGATTTCTCTAAACACGAGGTTTTTACAAGATTAAAGTTACTTTATATAAAGATCTACATATATAAAGGGGATTTACACTATAGATTCGGAAAAACTGCAAGTTCATGCGATTATGCGATTTACATACTTGTCGACTAGTTTGATGTGTCGGAAATTGTTTGGTTGAATAAAGAAGTTGTTGAATTGATTTGTTAAAAGAAAATGATACGCTTGAAAGCGTGGCCACCTCCAGTTACAGAGGAAACTCTGGCGAAATTTTCTAAAAACCTAACACTTAGGCTTATTTACACAACAAGTGTTAGAACTACTTTTGGACATATTTCGAAACATAAATTTCGCCAGCACTATATTTTACTAAATATTCGGAGGTGGGATTTTCACAAAGACTAACGTGATAAATATATTTGTCACAACACTGTTTATGATTATTTTGTGAAAATACATAAATATTATTTTAGAGTGAAAATAATATTTACAAGCGTTAATGATTCCAAAACTTTACGAACGCTTCCACAAACATATAAGTTACACCGGTAATTACATTACCACAAGATTGATAAAACGTAACTTACGCACATGTATTGTATCCCCCATCCTTGGGAAGAAGAATAACTACCAAGTGTATACGGAACATAAACACGAAATAGTTGTCTAACTATTTCCCAAAGACATAAACTGTAAAGCTAAGGCACGGCCGTCCGTCTAATAGAATTAGCACTTGTAGGTCGTCGCACAGTTTTACGATTCGGAGACACTCGGTAGAGACGCGCATTCACTGTGAGTTCATGTCCCCCTTTTCTCTAACTGTTTTCAGTTTACTTAACTGCGGGGGTGAAATACATGTTACTATGATTTACGAGTACTTTACAACGGTATGTTTAACGTAAGGAGGTGTTATACGATCATGTGAGTGGATAGGAACAACATGGGGCCATTAGTCCTCATGGAGGGACCGAGGGACAGGAGCGGTAGATCTATCTGGGTGTAGCGAGCCCAGCCCCCGGCCAAACTAGAAACGGACCGTGGGGTGACTTTGTCCACATACTTTGCCGTGGCGAAATCTGCTAGGTTTGAGTCTCCCTATTTGCACTTCACATATGTCAGTGGCCTTGCAAACCATTGGTGATCACAAGTCCTCTTACACTGCTACATACCACAACTATTTTTATACTCACAAGTGTTTTACATACTCACTTACACATGAACTCGCTCAACATTATTGTTGATTTTTCAACTCACATGTATTTCAGGAAATTAAAACGGATCTGGCACGGTATGGAACGTTTTCCGCTGCACTTGTCATGGAGTCATCATGGTTTAGGGGATGTGTCTCTTTCCTGGACAAGACACAGTCCTTAACCCACGTTTATGTTATGTTATAAGTTGTAATGTCTACTGAACAAGGTTATGGTTGTATGTTAAAACAATGGTAATGTGTTTGATTTTCAAAACTTAATGGATGACTTGCATGGTTTTCTAATTCATATAGCTTTGTTATGATTAAGCTATGGTATTAAGAAGTCACACCAAAAGTTAACCACGCTTCCGCAAAGCCAGGGTGTGACAGCTTGGTATCAGAGCTCTGATCATAGCGAACTAGGATTCTCTCTCGAGTCTAGACTATGATCACTAGGGCTCTCACGAAAACATTTTACTGCATACCACTTAAGTCCAGATCCACAACTCTTTACAAACAAATGTTGAGCACATTTTATTCATTATTCTAGGCTCAGTCTGGGAGGCTGAGGTTCGGTCTAGTGGGACTAGGAGTGTTGGCTAATGGGACTAGGAGTGTTGGCTAGTGGGACTAGGAGTGTTGGCTAGTGGGACTAGGAAGTGTTGGTTTGAATGCTTGCTTGATGACTTATGTGACTATTTGATTATATGATTGACAGTTTGTACATGTTTGTGTATATGTTACAGACACATGGATTCTACAGGCACTGGTGGTTCAGGCACCACAGGCCCTAGGCCTATCGTTTCAGACGACATTGAGTCATCGGAGCACGAGGTTTATACGTCCGACTTCACCAGCACAGACGAGGACGATTTTCAGCCCTTTGCACTACCTGACGGTGCTGGCGAGCTCGCAGATGGTCCTATCGCTGGGGATCTACCACTTGCATTGATCCCTGCTCCAGTACCCCTTGCATCATACCCTGTTTTACCCATCGACGACGAGGAGGACGACGTCGATATGTTTGAGGAGGAGCCTTTGGAGGATGCTCAGGGCGAGGCCCTACCTGCTGTTGCTCCCTTACTGATCGCAGATGCTCCGGCTGCGGAGTCACCTGCTCATTCCCCAGCCCCGGACTCCTTTGAGTCTGTGGCTTCTGTACCCACACATGCTCACAGTGCGCAGCACTTTTCCCATGGGTCCGATTCTGACCAGGCTTTTTCTGTTGCTCCTATACCCGGATTTGCCTTTGACCATGACGACGAGGGGGATTCAGATCCTGTGTTTCCCCCGGGATTTGATCCTGACCGTGACTTAGAGTTTGTTCCGATGGACGAGTTGATGGAGGATCCAGCAGATCCTATTGACCCTTTCGATCCGGTTGATCCTAATTTCGATTTTTGACATGGCGTTTGATGACTTTGAGCCTGCCATTGCTCCTGAACAGGCAGCCGCTCTTGATCCTTTACCAGAGCATGACCCTGCGCATGCTGATGTACCTTTTGAGCCCATTGCTGATGATCACCATATGGATATTCCGTTGTTTGAGGGCGACCATGTCCCTGTTGATCCCATTGATCCTCTACCCATTGTTGCTATACCAGTTGACCCCCCTTTCGAGCACTTGGCACCCGTTCACCCTGTTGTAGCTCCTTTACTTGATCCTGTTTTACCAGAGCCCGAGCAGGCTCAGTTTGCAGCACATATGGATCCACCGGATGAGTCTGCACAGCATGGTTGGATACCGGCAGACGAGGACGTTCCACCATTTCCTCCACAGATTCCTGTTGCACCACATATTGACTTTTCATTTCAGGTTCCTATGTTTATACCTCCAGCAGGGCCTGGAGAGGGTTCTTCAGCTCACCCTGATGGGCATGTACCGATGCCCATGCCTTTCATGCCTCAGATTCCTTTTGTTCCACCCACTACAGCTCCTTTTGGTGTGGCACCCTTTGATCCCACACGTGAGCCACTGCTGTGGTCACCATTTTCCCCTATGCCACCCACTGATCCATACCACCGGTCCTACGTGGGACACACCATTGAGGATGTTTTGATGTCGTTTGTATACCAGCATGAGTCGCACGAGCAGCGACTACAGGAGTTGGAGAGAGCCCAGCTGCAGCCATGTCAGTGCCATGGCCGGGCACCCTCTCCGTTACAGCCGTTTCGACCTTTACCCCCTGACTATGTTGCTCGTCTTACTACTTTGGAGCAGCAGATTGCTTCCATTATTCGCACACAGCAGGCGATGGAGGCGGACTGGTTACAGTTGCGCCGTTTGTTTTATACCCGTTTTCCTCCTCCACCACCATCTGCTTAGAGCTCATCGGTGCCACTTGGGTAGGCGAGGTGAGAAGGCGGCAATTGCTTTTTGACTGCACAGCATTTTGGGGAGACTACGTTATGACTTGACTTTTGTTATGTACTTGATGTTGTATTGATACTGATGTAGCTTTTGACAGGGGTGATGTAGCCCCTAGTGATTGATGATTGTATGTATACACTTACGATGTGGTCTCACTTATATGGCAATCGCAGTTTTCTCACCATAATTGGATTCGCTTGATTACTTGTTTATATTTTATGACATGGGATGTTGTGTGATTGATAATTGTGATGTGTGATAACATGAGATGTTATGTGATTATACTATTACTACCGTTATATACGTACATTACGAACTGATTTACGTATTATAACAACGGAGCCTTACTATGGCCTAACCAACTTAAACCATCTTTTAGAAGATGCCGCCCAGACGCGAGACGCGCATGCCCACTAACGAGGCAGAACTACAACAAATCATTGCCGCTGCCATAGCACAGTATGCAGCATCTCAGCCCGGAACGAGCGGAAGTATTAACCAGGGCAACAATAATCCACCACATGGTAATATTTAAGTCATTAAGACATACCATGACCTAAACGGATTTCCTTAGCAAGAAAGCTAATATCTATCACATGTTGCAATGAATGTGCAGGGTGCACATACAAGCAGTTCTTAGACTGCAAGCCCACCAACTTCGATGGCACCGGAGGCGCTATCGCTTTTACTCGTTGGGCCGAGAAGACTGATTCCACCATCCGCATGAGCAAATGTGCGCTCGACCAGCAGGTCACTTACATCTCAGGGCTGTTTCTAGACGGAGCCCTATCTTGGTGGAACTTACAAGTCCAGACGTTAGGCGAAGCTGCCGCCTACGCGCTGACCTGGGCAGAGCTGAAAGAGCTTATGCGCAAGAAGTACTGTTCCCGCGCAGAAATTCAGCGATTGGAGACTGAGTTCTGGCACCTAAAAATGGACGGTCCGAAGGTAGCAGAGTACGTTCAGAGGTTTCATGACCTATCTCAAGTGGTTCCTTATATGGTCACGCCTGAATACAAGCGAATTGAGCGCTTCATTTGGGGATTAGCTCCTCAAATCATTAGCATGGTAACCTCCTCCAAACCAGCAACTATCACGGAAGCCATTGATTTGAGCGTGGCTCTCACCGAGGAGGCAATTCGTTTAAACAAGTTTGATGAAGTCAAGGCGAAGAAGACAGAGACTCACGTTGAGTCCTCAGGAGATAACAAAAGGAAGTTTTCAAACTTCAAACAAGGCGTCAGTATGGCAGTAAAGAAAGGAAAATCAGCTGGCGGTACCAAGAAAGGAAAAGGGTACCAGGGCACCCAGCCCAAATGCAACAACTGCCAACGCCACCATACTGGCCATTGTAACGTGAGAGTTTGTGAATCTTGTGGAAAACCGGGCCACTCAAAGGAATCATGTTGGGCTAGTGCGGGCCGGGGAGGCCAGGGAGTATATATGAATAGAAACGATAATCGTGGTGGTTTGGGAAATCGCCCACAAGGGAATAATCGAGGCTACAATGCAAATCAAGCCGGAACTGCCAATCAAAACAACCCGCCAGTTGGGGATGGTGCGGGAAGTGGAAAAAGATTAGGATGTTTTCATTGCGGTGACGTTGGGCACTTCAAGAAGGATTGCCCGGGATTGAACCAAGCCCGTGGAAGGGTGTTCCAGATCGGTGCACGGGAAGCACGCCAGGATCCCAACGTTGTCACTGGTACGTTCCCTGTAAATCAACGCTATGCATCTGTTCTGTTTGATACTGGTGCCGACTATAGCTTCGTATCACTAGAATTTAAGAATATACTTGGGCTAGCCGCTAATAAGTTAGACATTCCCTACGCAATCGAATTGGCTAATGGAAAGTTGGTAGAAGCCAATGATGTTATCAGAGGCTGTGTGATTGAATTAGGAGAACGTGAGTTTGCTTTGGATCTACTACCAGTCCAATTGGGAAGTTTCGACGTGGTAGTAGGAATGGATTGGTTATCGGGCAATAAAGCTGAGATAGTTTGCCACGAAAAGGTTGTTCGTATTCCAACCGAGGATGGTGAGACCATTGTTGTTCATGGAGAGAAGCGTGAGACGCCGTTGCGGATTATCAGCTGTTTGAAAGCAAGGAAGTGTTTGCAGAAGGGATGTGTTGCTTTTCTGGCGCACATCGTGGACAAGAAGGCTGCCGAGCCAAGGATCGAAGACATCCCTGTCGTAAGGGAGTATCCCGAAGTCTTCCCAGAAGACTTACCTGGACTGCCACCTCAGAGGCAAGTGGAGTTTCACATTGACTTAGTTCCAGGCGCCGCGCCTGTGGCTAAGGCACCGTACAGACTTGCTCCGTCGGAGATGCAGGAATTGTCGACGCAACTTCAAGAGTTGTTAGACAAGGGTTTTATCCGACCAAGCTTCTCGCCTTGGGGAGCTCCGGTCTTGTTTGTCAAGAAGAAGGACGGAAGTTTCCGCATGTGTATTGACTACAGAGAATTGAACAAACTGACGATCAAGAACAGGTATCCTCTGCCAAGAATCGATGATCTGTTCGACCAACTTCAAGGTTCAAGCTGTTACTCTAAGATCGATCTTCGATCTGGATACCATCAACTAAGGATACAGGAGGAAAGTATCCCGAAAACAGCCTTCCGAACTCGCTATGGACACTACGAGTTCCTCGTTATGCCATTTGGTTTGACAAACGCGCCTGCGGTATTCATGGATCTAATGAATAGGGTTTGCAAGCCATACCTGGACAAGTTCGTGATTGTATTCATCGACGACATCTTGATTTACTCAAAGACGAAGGCTGAACACGAGCAGCATCTTAGAACCATACTGGAGCTGCTAAAGAAGGAACAACTGTACGCCAAATTCTCCAAGTGCGAGTTTTGGCTACGCGAAGTCCAGTTTCTCGGACATGTGGTTAATGGGGATGGAATTCATGTTGATCCCACAAAGATCGAGGCAATCAAGAATTGGGAAACGCCTACAACGCCAACCGAGATTCGACAATTCTTGGGTTTGGCTGGCTACTATCGAAGGTTCATCGAGGATTTCTCGAAAATCGCTCAACCTTTGACGCTCCTCACGCAGAAGGACAAGACGTTTGATTGGGGAATCAAACATGATGAAACGTTTCAGATATTAAAGGGTAAGCTTTGTAACGCGCCAATCTTAGCTCTACCAGAAGGTACTGATGACTTTGTGGTATACTGCGACGCATCGCGTCAAGGATTGGGTTGTGTGTTGATGCAACGCCAAAAGGTCATCGCTTACGCATCACGCCAACTGAAAGTGCACGAAAAGAATTATACCACACACGATTTAGAGCTTGGTGCAGTGGTTTTTGCTTTAAAGATCTGGAGACACTACCTGTATGGTACGAAGTGCACAATCTTCACAGATCACAAAAGCCTACAGCATATATTCAACCAGAAGGAGTTGAATATGAGGCAAAGACGATGGGTTGAATTGTTAAACGACTACGACTGCGAGATAAAATATCATCCAGGGAAGGCGAATGTAGTCGCCGATGCCCTAAGTCGTAAAGAAAGAATCAAGCCCATAAGGGTTAGAGCTTTGGAAATGATTATACGAACCGATCTTTCCTTGCGCATTCGTGCTGCACAAAAGGAAGCTCTCAAGGAGGGAAACCTTGAGGAAGAATATCTCCGTGGAATGGAGAAGCTTTTGGTACCAAACGAGGAAGGAACGTTATGTTTTGAGAAAAGGATTTGGGTTCCTCTGTTTGGTGGATTAAGGGAAGTTATTTTCGACGAAGCGCACAAGTCACGGTACTCTATCCACCCTGGATCGGATAAGATGTATCAGGATCTCAAAAATTACTATTGGTGGCCTAGGATGAAAGGCGACGTTGCTGTCTACGTGAGCAAATGTTTAACTTGCGCGAAGGTTAAGGCGGAATACCAGAAGCCCTCAGGGCTGCTGCAACAACCTGAGATTCCCAAGTGGAAATGGGAACAAATCTCAATGGATTTTGTTACGAAATTGCCAAGAACGCCAAGAGGCCATGATATGATTTGGGTGATAGTTGACCGCCTAACAAAATCCGCACACTTTCTGCCAATCAAAGAGAAAGATAGCACGAGCAAACTTGCGGAAATTTACATGAGAGAGATCGTAGCACGTCATGGAGTACCTCTCTCGATCATCTCTGATAGAGACGGAAGGTTTGTGTCAAGAATATGGCAATCTTTCCAAGAAGCCTTTGGCTCACAGTTGAATCTGAGCACTGCGTTCCATCCGCAAACTGACGGCCAGAGCGAGCGAACGATACAGACTTTGGAAGACATGCTGAGAGCATGTGCTATGGATTTGGGCGGTAGCTGGGATAAACATTTACCTATGGTCGAATTTTCATACAACAACAGCTACCACACCAGTATTGGTGTCGCGCCATTCGAAGCCCTTTACGGACGCAAGTGCCGATCACCCTTATGTTGGGCTGACGCAGGTGATAGGCAGCTTGCTGGTCCCGAAATCGTCCAAGAGACGACAGACAAGATCGCGCAAATTCTTAAACGCATCGAAGCAGCTCGCCACAGACAAAAGGCCTATGCGGATCCAAACCGAAAACATGTGGATTTTCAAGTTGGAGAAATGGTTTTACTGAAGGTATCACCCTGGAAAGGGGTGGCACGCTTTGGAAAGCGTGGGAAGTTAAATCCACGCTACATTGGTCCCTTTAGAATTCTAGAAAGAATTGGGACGGTAGCATACAAGTTGGACCTACCCGCTGAACTAAATGGCGTTCATGATACATTTCATGTATCCAATCTAAAGAAAAGTCCAACTCAAGTTGACGTTGCCATTCCCATCGACGAGATTCATATTGACGACACGCTCCACTTCGTTGAAGAACCTGTCGAGGTCACAGATTGGAAAGTTAACAAGACCCGCCGGAGCAGTGTCAAGCTCGTCAAGGTTCGTTGGAATGCCAGACATGGTCCTGAATACACCTGGGAACGTGAGGACCGGATGAAAGAGAAATACCCCCACTTATTTCCTAAGAACTCTGCATCTACAAGCAGAACTTAAATTTCGGGACGAAATTTATTTAACGGGGGGAGAATGTGACAACCCGCACTAAACCAGGTATCCGTACAACTTAATTAATGATTAATTACTACTTGATTACTGTGCTTGTTTGAACTAGCTGATGAAACGCTACTTGAATACTGATACATGAACTTACTTGCATCATACTTTACTTGCCGTCACACTATATTCTGCTATTAGTACCTTCGTGACAAACTTGATGCACTAAACGCACAGTAGCACAATAAACGGATACACGGCGAACATGCTGATAAAGCCAGCATCAGGCAAACACTGCCTCTAAGGCCTGTAAGAGCCTGAGAAAGTGACTACACTAGCAGTGAGTGTAGGGATACAAGTATTGTAGAACCGCGTCTCTAGGAATAAGATACACTGATTCGGATGTGCCTAAAACGTACTTTAAGTACAAAACACAGCACCTTAATAATTAATCCAGCTTCTAGCTGACTAGTAAAGTGCCAGAACATGAGAAAATAACACTAGACACTTTCTAAAGTGTCGGGAAAACAAATTGTGTCACTAAAAATGTTAATAACGACACTTTAAAGCTTTTGTAACGCTTTAACGGATTACTATCCAACCGAACACCCGGACTTTACCCGAAACATGAAAATATTACTATTTTCACTATTTATAATTTTCTGAGCCAGTTAGGGTCCCTGATTACCCTAACACCCGTGGTAACGCATAACACACAAGTAACTAAGTTAAATACTTAACCTACCTATTTAACTTAACTAAACTCCCTAACTACTAGTTGATTTCGAACCAAGGGACCCCCTCCCCTAACCAAAACCGTCCCCTAGGGGACATGCCATGTACTTAGTAGATTTGTTAATCCAATCTTGCCTAATATCTACTTGACACAAGATCTAGTGGGTAATACACAAATGGATTGCCTATAAGAACATGCTAATACACAACTTAACCTACACATAATTTTCACCACTCAACACCAACTCACTCACTCTCCCTCTTGCTCTCTACCTCTCGGCCGAACACCCCACCACCCATATACCCACCTTCGGCCCTTGATCACTACATTCCATCATCATACAAGCTTCACAAGTCGCATATTAGGAGTCTTGGTGCACTCGGAACGCGAAGGACCTCTACCGTTAGCTTTTATCCACGCGTTTTTCATCAAAGATCTTCCCTAGCCTTGAGCTAGAGGTATAATGTTTAAAACTTGTTTTTAAGCTTATCTAAAGTGGTTAAAAGGAATATTGTCGGTTAGATATCGTAAACATACATTTTGATGTGTTAAAGTCTACTAAAAACTATAAAAGTGGTGGTTAATAGCTTACAACTTGTGTAAAAGTTGTAGTAATTGGGATTTGTGTTTATCTAGACCCGATCTATGATGTGGTAGCTCGGATCTCCGTTTAACCCGACTTTGTAAGATCATGGATCTTCACATAAGCTCGTTTTTGGTAACCACAAGGGTTAAAAGGCGAAACTCTACCACACAAGATACATGAACTTGTGTAAAAATATTTTACTTGTGTAAAAGTGATTTAACCGGTACAATGGTGTTTAAAACTAGCGGATCTACGTATCTGCAAGTGGTATTTTTGAAGGACCACACATTTAAGAAATCATGTATTTTAAAGAAAGGATCTTACACTAACAAACATGATTTTATAAACCACAAGTGTGTAGACACTTGTGAAATGAAAAGATCCGACAAATAACTATTTTTGGGGAAAAATGACTAGAAGTTGTAAAGACGGATTTCTCTACACACGAGGTTTTTACAAGATTAAAGTTACTTTATATAAAGATCTACATATATAAAGGGGATTTATGTCACACCCCCAAAATCCACACGCGGAGTACCACCGCTTGGAGGCGTGACATGACCAGGATCAAGCCACCAATCATATTGAACATAGTAAGTATTAAATGTAAAACAACCAAACCAATATGAAAGGTGTTCAAAACATAAGTGTAAATTCAATGTTTAGCGGAAGCATAAATAAACCCAATCATAAGTAGCAATTTCAAATGTTTAATGTTGTTCATAACATCCACAAACTGTGCCCACAACGACCGTGCCTCCCGTGCAAGCTCCATAAGTACCTAAGGTCCTGCAAGGCATGTAACAGAGAGTCAACAACTAGTTGAGCGAGTTCACAGTGAGTTTGTTTAGTTATAGTGTTCATAATGTAGTTCGTATGTTCATTTAGTAATCATGTATCGTATGTATCGTATCGCGGCCCTCTAGGCATGTTTGCGAAGTATAGTGGGGATTTCCCATGTTTGCTAGACTAGGTATAGTAGTATCGCGGCCCTTCCTGGCATGTGTGCGAAGATTAGAGTATATAGTTCGCGGCCCTTCCTAGGCATGTGTGCGAAGATTAGAGTATATAGTTCGCGGCCCTTCCTAGGCATGTGTGCGAAGATTAGAGTATATAGTTCGCGGCCAACCCCTTGGCGTGTGTGCGAAGATCGTTTAAATTAGTATAACCAGTCTAGTCTGTTCATATCAATAACCCTCCCGCACCCGGGGACCACATATCTAAGTTCCATAATCTGAACGAATAAATAATCCAACCCATTCCCATCCTGGGAATCCCATGCCTTGGCTGTGTGAACTCACCTTGGTTTGCTCGGTATGCTAAGTGTATGCTCGCAAGAAATTAATCACGTCCTAAAGTATGCACGTATGTGAAATCAGTTTGTGCTCAAGTTGTGCACGTATAAACATGTAACACGTAATCACAATCATCTACAAGATGGTTACACTTAACAGCAGTTAAATATTCCAGTTAACACTTAACAGAATTAACCCAAGTTACTGTGCAGATTTCTGTCCGGCGAAACACACATTATGGCGAAACACACTTCCGGCGAATCACAATATTGGCGAAACACATTATTGACGAAACACCTTCAGTTTCGTCGTGGCCTTGTTCGGCGAAACAGGATTCTGATTCGTCGACGACTCATGGCGAAACACATTCTGTTTCGCCGAGATTCCTGTTTCGTCGAATGTCGGATTCGTAGACACAGTTACAGCAGTTACGAAAATACACAGAAACCCTAATCATGTTAGCAGCCGACATCAATAACATCGATCATGCAGAAATCATTCAACACAGAATCATTGTAACATCATCATAACATAATCATCGGACCACTTTAATGTCTAGCATGAACCCTATTTCACGTATACCACATATCGATTACAACATCACATCATCAAACCCTATCAAGATGCTAACTTGCATTCAGAATCAGATCATAAATACAACATCCATAACCAAGTATTCAATCCTATTAAGTTTCGCATAAAGCCATTTATATCCGACTACAATATTCATATCAAAAATCCATATCATTATCATCATAACAAGAACCCTAATATTTGACATGTATCAGTTTCAGATATACATCAACATAACAGAATCACATGGCACAGAAACACATACATGGGTGAAAGATCAATCAAGACACATAGGATTACTAACCGAGATGATGATTTGATCGCACAAGAGTTTCTAGTGGGGTCTAGTTCGCCGTCACAGTGAGAGAGCTCTAGGGTTTCGGTTGTGTTGATAGAAAGTGTAAAATGATGATGTTTTACGTAAAAATACGCAGAATAACGTTCTGGGCCCAAGCTGGGCTTCGTGAGTTACTGGGCCGGCGAAACAGCTTGTTTCGTCGGAATGCATGTGGCGAAACAGCCTGTTTCGTCGGGTATGTTCATGGCGAAACACCTTTGTGTTTCGTCGAGCAGTCTCATGTGTTAGATCAGTTTCTGTGATTTCTAAACTAATATACTATAATAACAACACAGAATCAAGCAAGCACAATACATTTATCATATCACAACTATACGGTCAAAGTCAACGTGCATTTAATGCGAATAAAGAATGTCGGAAATTCGGGTTGTCACATTATCCCCAACTTGAAAGAAATTTCGTCCCGAAATTTAGCATGCGGTTACTGAGGAAAGCTAATGGTGTGACGTTGTTTACCTGTATTGTATCGCGGCTCCCCGAGCATGTTTGCGAAGATTACTGGTTTTCTTGGGGTGTCACATTATCCCCCCGTTGATTTGGAATTTCGTCCCGAAATTCTGCATTGGTAGCTTCAGTCTCAGTAGTAGTTGCATTGTTTCCGAATAACTGGGGATATTTGAGTTCCATTTGATCTTCGCGCTCCCAGGTGAACTCTGGGCCGCGGCGGGAGTTCCAACGAACTCGTACAAGAGGGATTCTCGTGTTCTTGAGGACCTTAACATCCCGGTCCGTGATTTCAACAGGTTCCTCGACGAAGTGCAACCGCTCGTCGATAGTGAGTTCCTTTAAGGGAACTATGTGGGTCTCATCTGACGTACACTTCTTCAGATTCGACACGTGAAAGACGTTGTGAACTGCACTGAGTTCAGGTGGTAAGTTCAGTCTGTAGGCCACTTTGCCTATTTTCTCAATAACTTCGATAGGTCCAACATATCGTGGATTTAGTTTGCCGCGTTTGCCAAAACGAACCACACCCTTCCAGGGTGAAACTTTAAGTAGCGCTCGATCCCCAACCTGGAATTCGAGTAGTTTTCTATCCAAATCAGCGTATGCTTTCTGACGGTCGCGAGCTGCCGCCATGCGTTGTCGTATTTGTGCAATCTTTTCAGTCGTATCAACTACCATTTCTGGACCCGTGATTTGACTTTCCCCCACCTCTGCCCAACAGAGAGGTGACCGGCACTTACGGCCGTACAATGCCTCGAATGGTGCAGCTTTAATGCTTGTGTGGTAGCTGTTATTGTATGAAAATTCCACAAGTGGCAAATGTTTTTCCCAACCATTGCCAAAGTCTATTACGCACGCCCTAAGCATGTCTTCTAGAGTTTGAATAGTGCGCTCAGACTGCCCATCTGTCTGAGGATGATACGCCGTGCTCATGTCTAAACGAGAGCCAAAAGATTTATGCATTGCTTGCCACAGTTCTGAAGTAAAACGTGCGTCTCGATCAGAGATGATAGAGGTTGGCACACCGTGCCTCGAGACCACTTCTTTTAAGTAAATGTCTGCCAAGGTAGAGAACTTGTCTGTTTCTTTGATTGCCAAGAAGTGAGCAGACTTTGTGAGTCGATCCACGATCACCCAAATAGTATCATTTCCGCGCTAAGATTTAGGTAAGCCAGTAACAAAATCCATGGAAATTTGTTCCCATTTCCATTGTGGTATCTCAGGTTGTTGAAGTGGACCTGAAGGTTTCTGGTATTCTGCCTTGACTCTCGCACAAGTCAAGCATTTGCTAACGTATGTGGCTATGTGGGCCTTCATGCTAGGCCACCAATATGTAGTCTTAATATCGTGGTACATTTTATCCGAACCAGGGTGTACCGAGTAGCGAGACTTGTGAGCTTTATCCATTACCAGCTCGCGTAGGTTGCCGTACAGTGGGACCCAAATGCGTCCTGTTACGTAATAAGCGCCGTCTGCCCTTTGTTCTAATCGTTGCCTTGAGCCGCGTAAGGCTTCAGCCCTGACGTTGTCTGGTTTAAATGCTTCTATCTGAGCATCTCGTATCTGAGAAGGAAGGCTAGACTGTATGGTGAGTTGTAAAGCTCGCACGCGCTTAGGCGCAGTGTCTTTTCGACTGAGGGCGTCAGCCACAACATTGGCTTTGCCTGGATGGTACCTGATTGAGCATTCGTAGTCGTTTAGCAGTTCGACCCATCGTCACTGTCGCATATTCAGCTCTTTCTGTTTGAAGATATGTTCGAGGCTTCTGTGGTCAGTGTAGATAGCACATTTAGTGCCGTACAAGTAGTGTCGCCATATCTTAAGTGCAAAAACAACCGCTCCCAGCTCTAAATCGTGCGTAGTGTAATTCCGCTCGTGAACCTTAAGTTGGCGCGAAGCATAAGCAATAACTTTATCCCGTTGCATCAACACACATCCAAGACCTTGGATAGATGCGTCGCAGTAGACTACGAAATCGTCCGTGCCTTCAGGCAATGAGAGGATAGGTGCGCTACAGAGTCTATCCTTTAAGTGTTGGAACGCTGTTTCCTGTGCATTACCCCAACGGTAAACCACACCTTTCTGCGTCAGTAGTGTGAGCGGTTGAGCAATCTTTGAGAAATCTTTGATGAACCTTCTGTAATAACCCGCCAAACCCAAGAATTGGCGTATTTCTGTTGGTGTGCGAGGTGCAGGCCAGTTCTTGATCGAATCTACCTTGGATGGATCGACATGAATCCCATCCTTGTTTACCACGTGGCCTAAAAAGTGGACTTCACGAAGCCAGAAGTCACATTTAGAAAACTTAGCGTATAGCTGTTCCGTTCGTAGAAGTTCCAGTATAAGTCGTAGGTGCTGCTCGTGTTCCTCCTGACTTTTCGAATAAATCAGGATGTCGTCGATGAAAACAATGACGAACTTGTCGAGATAGGGTTTGCACACCCTGTTCATAAGATCCATAAATACGGCAGGCGCGTTCGTTAGCCCAAATGGCATGACCATAAACTCGTAGTGGCCGTAGCGTGTTCTAAACGCTGTTTTGGAGACGTCCTCATCCCGGACTCTCAGCTGGTGATATCCTGACCTTAAGTCTATCTTGGAGTAGTAGCTCGACCCTTGCAACTGGTCGAATAAATCGTCAATGCGTGGAAGAGGATAGCGATTCTTGATCGTCACCTTGTTGAGTTCACGGTAGTCTATACACATCCTGAACGTACCGTCTTTCTTCTTTACGAATAACACTGGAGCTCCCCAAGGCGAAGAGCTAGGACGTATAAAACCCTTTTCCAAGAGTTCTTGTAGCTGCTTTGACAGTTCTTCTAATTCAGTTGGAGCTAGACGATAAGGTGCTCGAGCTATGGGCGCTGCTCCTGGAGCGAGCTCGATCTGAAATTCAACTTGACGATGAGGCGGTAACCCAGGTAATTCCTCAGGGAACACTTGAGGAAAATCGCGTACCACTGGAATATCCTCAATCTTCTTCTCTTTCTTCGATGTATCGGTGACGAGAGCTAGAACAGCTGTGTGACCCTTGCGCAGACACTTCTGAGCCTTCAAGAAAGAAATGATGCCACTCACGACACCAGTCTTGTCGCCTTGAACTTCGAGAGGTTCCTTGCCCGACCGAGGAATACGAATAACTTTTTCTTTGCATAAAATCTCCGCTTGTTGTTGAGATAACCAATCCATACCAATGACGACGTCAAAGCTACCCAAGGTTATAGGAATGAGATCAATGGAGAAAGTCTGATCAGCGAGGATAAGATTACACCCTTTAACTATGTGTGTGGCCTCTAGACTTTTACCGTTAGCTAACTCTACAACATGTTTGGTGTTTAAGGGAGTTGGTGCACGTTTTAACATTTCACTAGCTTTTAGGGACATGTAACTTGTATCCGCACCAGAATCAAATAGTACAGTAACATAAAAGTCGTCAAGGAGAAACTTACCCATAACCACGTTGGGATCATTCCTGGCATCACCCTGCCCGATCACAAACATACGGCCTCTAGCACCATTGTTGTTATTGTTCCCACCGTTGTTGTTGTTCCCATTACCCTGATTGTTGTTGTTATTATTGTTCTGGTTCTGGTTTAACTGAGGGCAATCCCGCTTGTAATGACCTTCAGCCCCACACTGGTAGCATCCCCTATTTCCATGCTGCTGCTGCTGTGGCTGGTTTCGTGGAGCAGGTGGCTGTTGTTGCTGGTTCTGATTCGCAGGTCGCGAACTCCTGCAATCTTTAGCTTCGTGCCCGTTTTTGAGACATCTCTGACAGTAGGCCTTGCGACACTGCCCACTGTGATGTTTGTAGCACCTGTTACACAGTGGATGATTTCCCCGATAACCACTCTGTCTCTGCCCACCAGAAGTTTGCTGACTTGGGCTCTGGTAGTCATTAGTCTTGCGTTGCTGAGCCTGGGACTGAACTATGGCTGAACCTTTGCTGGAATCTCCATCCCATTTCCGCTTGTTGTCACTGAGAGTAGCAGGAGTGACCGGAGTAGTAGCGGTAGTAGTAGTGCTGATGCGTTCAGGCAACTTGTTCTGCTCCACCGCCTGATCCGTGAGACGGTGAGCCAGCTGTACAACCTGCTGATAAGTGGCGAGATTTGCTGAGGTGACGTGACTCTGGATCTCTGGCACTAGACCCTTGAGGAACAGTTCGATTCGCTTGATTGGAGGGTCCACCATCGTAGGACACAATAGAGCAAGTTCATTAGATCTTTTGGTGTATGCCTCAATCTCTGACCCCTTCATCTTGAGATTGAAAAACTCAACCTCCAGCTTATGAATATCATCCCTGCTGCAATATTCCTCTTTGATCATTTCCTTAAAGTTGTTCCATGGGGTAGCGTTAGCAGCAACCAACCCCAGCATTTGCACCTGAGCTTTCCACCATGTGAGAGCTAAACCCTCTAGGGTACCGGTGGCATACTTCACCCTGCGTGCCTCAGGGCATTCACACATTTCGAATACAGTCTCGATCTTTTCAAACCAGTGGAGGAGTCCGACTGCTCCCTCCGTGCCGCTGAAAGTACTGGGACGACAGTCCATGAACGTTTTGAAGGTGCAAACAGGTGCTTGACCTGTTGTGTGCGTAAAAGTAAACAAAATTTTTAGCACAAGAGTTGGTTTAGGAATGTAGGATCTAAGGACCCTAGTGTGAGTTTCAACTGCAGGGTATACCTCCTGCTTGTGCGGCTGCAACTGCCGCAGTAACTTGTTCAGCGATGAGAGCCGTCAATTGGGCTTGTGTCATGTTGATACGTCCAGACATGATCTTCATAGTAAAGATAGCATAAGTCAGAGAGGATCGCGAATCGTGCGATGACAGAAGAGTGTGAGCATATAAGCGTTCTCAAGCAGTAACGAATAGTAAACAATGTAATCTAAGCATACCACGAGCAAAGTTCTATGTAATTCTAGCAAGTAGGCAATAAACATAAACCTTATTACCTAGGATGTTGAGTCTTGCACGTGGAGCGAGGCGTCGTTGTGGATCGTTGAGAGCACTGTTCCGGTTATAGTCTGGTTTTAATAAAAATCGTTTTCCCCATATTAAAACCAAGTTCTCTATAACCAATGGCTCTGATACCAATCTGTCACACCCCCAAAATCCACACGCGGAGTACCACCGCTTGGAGGCGTGACATGACCAGGATCAAGCCACCAATCATATTGAACATAGTAAGTATTAAATGTAAAACAACCAAACCAATATGAAAGGTGTTCAAAACATAAGTGTAAATTCAATGTTTAGCGGAAGCATAAATAAACCCAATCATAAGTAGCAATTTCAAATGTTTAATGTTGTTCATAACATCCACAAACTGTGCCCACAACGACCGTGCCTCCCGTGCAAGCTCCATAAGTACCTAAGGTCCTGCAAGGCATGTAACAGAGAGTCAACAACTAGTTGAGCGAGTTCACAGTGAGTTTGTTTAGTTATAGTGTTCATAATGTAGTTCGTATGTTCATTTAGTAATCATGTATCGTATGTATCGTATCGCGGCCCTCTAGGCATGTTTGCGAAGTATAGTGGGGATTTCCCATGTTTGCTAGACTAGGTATAGTAGTATCGCGGCCCTTCCTGGCATGTGTACGAAGATTAGAGTATATAGTTCGCGGCCCTTCCTAGGCATGTGTGCGAAGATTAGAGTATATAGTTCGCGGCCCTTCCTAGGCATGTGTGCGAAGATTAGAGTATATAGTTCGCGGCCCTTCCTAGAAGATTAGAGTATATAGTTCGCGGCCAACCCCTTGGCGTGTGTGCGAAGATCGTTTAAATTAGTATAACCAGTCTAGTCTGTTCATATCAATAACCCTCCCGCACCCGGGGACCACATATCTAAGTTCCATAATCTGAACGAATAAATAATCCAACCCATTCCCATCCTGGGAATCCCATGCCTTGGCTGTGTGAACTCACCTTGGTTTGCTCGGTATGCTAAGTGTATGCTCGCAAGAAATCAATCACGTCCTAAAGTATGCACGTATGTGAAATCAGTTTGTGTTCAAGTTGTGCACGTATAAACATGTAACACGTAATCACAATCATCTACAAGATGGTTACACTTAACAGCAGTTAAATATTCCAGTTAACACTTAACAGAATTAACCCAAGTTACTGTGCAGATTTCTGTCCGGCGAAACACACATTATGGCGAAACACACTTCCGGCGAATCACAATATTGGCGAAACACATTATTGACGAAACACCTTCAGTTTCGTCGTGGCCTTGTTCGGCGAAACAGGATTCTGATTCGTCGACGACTCATGGCGAAACACATTCTGTTTCGCCGAGATTCCTGTTTCGTCGAATGTCGGATTCGTAGACACAGTTACAGCAGTTACGAAAATACACAGAAACCCTAATCATGTTAGCAGCCGACATCAATAACATCGATCATGCAGAAATCATTCAACACAGAATCATTGTAACATCATCATAACATAATCATCGGACCACTTTAATGTCTAGCATGAACCCTATTTCACGTATACCACATATCGATTACAACATCACATCATCAAACCCTATCAAGATGCTAACTTGCATTCAGAATCAGATCATAAATACAACATCCATAACCAAGTATTCAATCCTATTAAGTTTCGCATAAAGCCATTTATATCCGACTACAATATTCATATCAAAAATCCATATCATTATCATCATAACAAGAACCCTAATATTTGACATGTATCAGTTTCAGATATACATCAACATAACAGAATCACATGGCACAGAAACACATACATGGGTGAAAGATCAATCAAGACACATAGGATTACTAACCGAGATGATGATTTGATCGCACAAGAGTTTCTAGTGGGGTCTAGTTCGCCGTCACAGTGAGAGAGCTCTAGGGTTTCGGTTGTGTTGATAGAAAGTGTAAAATGATGATGTTTTACGTAAAAATACGCAGAATAACGTTCTGGGCCCAAGCTGGGCTTCGTGAGTTACTGGGCCGGCGAAACAGCTTGTTTCGTCGGAATGCATGTGGCGAAACAGCCTGTTTCGTCGGGTATGTTCATGGCGAAACACCTTTGTGTTTCGTCGAGCAGTCTCATGTGTTAGATCAGTTTCTGTGATTTCTAAACTAATATACTATAATAACAACACAGAATCAAGCAAGCACAATACATTTATCATATCACAACTATACGGTCAAAGTCAACGTGCATTTAATGCGAATAAAGAATGTCGGAAATTCGGGTTGTCACATTATCCCCAACTTGAAAGAAATTTCGTCCCGAAATTTAGCATGCGGTTACTGAGGAAAGCTAATGGTGTGACGTTGTTTACCTGTATTGTATCGCGGCTCCCCGAGCATGTTTGCGAAGATAACTGGTTTTCTTGGGGTGTCACAATTTACACTATAGATTCGGAAAAACTGCAAGTTCATGCGATTATGCGATTTACATACTTGTCGACTAGTTTGATGTGTCGGAAATTGTTTGGTTGAATAAAGAAGTTGTTGAATTGATTTGTTAAAAGAAAATGATACGCTTGAAAGCGTGGCCACCTCCAGTTACAGAGGAAACTCTGGCGAAATTTTCTAAAAACCTAACACTTAGGCTTATTTACACAACAAGTGTTAGAACTACTTTTGGACATATTTCGAAACATAAATTTCGCCAGCACTATATTTTACTAAATATTCGGAGGTGGGATTTTCACAAAGACTAACGTGATAAATATATTTGTCACAACACTGTTTATGATTATTTTGTGAAAATACATAAATATTATTTTAGAGTGAAAATAATATTTACAAGCGTTAATGATTCCAAAACTTTACGAACGCTTCCACAAACATATAAGTTACACCGGTAATTACATTACCACAAGATTGATAAAACGTAACTTACGCACATGTATTGTATCCCCCATCCTTGGGAAGAAGAATAACTACCAAGTGTATACGGAACATAAACACGAAATAGTTGTCTAACTATTTCCCAAAGACATAAACTGTAAAGCTAAGGCACGGCCGTCCGTCTAATAGAATTAGCACTTGTAGGTCGTCGCACAGTTTTACGATTCGGAGACACTCGGTAGAGACGCGCATTCACTGTGAGTTCATGTCCCCCTTTTCTCTAACTGTTTTCAGTTTACTTAACTGCGGGGGTGAAATACATGTTACTATGATTTACGAGTACTTTACAACGGTATGTTTAACGTAAGGAGGTGTTATACGATCATGTGAGTGGATAGGAACAACATGGGGCCATTAGTCCTCATGGAGGGACCGAGGGACAGGAGCGGTAGATCTATCTGGGTGTAGCGAGCCCAGCCCCCGGCCAAACTAGAAACGGACCGTGGGGTGACTTTGTCCACATACTTTGCCGTGGCGAAATCTGCTAGGTTTGAGTCTCCCTATTTGCACTTCACATATGTCAGTGGCCTTGCAAACCATTGGTGATCACAAGTCCTCTTACACTGCTACATACCACAACTATTTTTATACTCACAAGTGTTTTACATACTCACTTACACATGAACTCGCTCAACATTATTGTTGATTTTTCAACTCACATGTATTTCAGGAAATTAAAACGGATCTGGCACGGTATGGAACGTTTTCCGCTGCACTTGTCATGGAGTCATCATGGTTTAGGGGATGTGTCTCTTTCCTGGACAAGACACAGTCCTTAACCCACGTTTATGTTATGTTATAAGTTGTAATGTCTACTGAACAAGGTTATGGTTGTATGTTAAAACAATGGTAATGTGTTTGATTTTCAAAACTTAATGGATGACTTGCATGGTTTTCTAATTCATATAGCTTTGTTATGATTAAGCTGTGGTATTAAGAAGTCACACCAAAAGTTAACCACGCTTCCGCAAAGCCAGGGTGTGACACCTAACTAGCAGGCATTCTATATGGGTTACTTGGATCCATTAGCACAAACTTAAAGGCCAGTCATTCTGGCAGATTCGGTCAAGGGGTAATTGTGCAACGGGTTGGCGGAATATTTTGAATATTCGGGATCGAGTTCGTCCGTTTATTGTCTCGAAGATTGGAAATGGTCTTAATACGTCAGCTTGGTTCGATCGGTGGGCTCATATTGGTCCGTTATGTGAGTTTGTTTCAGCTAGTCGCCTTCATAATGCGGGGTTTACTCTAACTTCGAAGGTTAATGATATTCTGAACAATGGTGATTGGGGGTGGCCGAGAGCTTGGTTGGAGTTATTTCCGGTTTTATTAAACATTCAACCGCCTATAATCGTTCCTCATAAATCTGATTTTTTAGTTTGGCGTGATGGTAGGGGTTCTGAGCAGGATTATTCAGCATTTGTTGTGTGGGATACGATCAGAATTCAGGGTGAAAGAGTCCCTTGGGTCGAGATTGTATGGTTCGCGAATTGTATTCCTAGACATGCTTTTCTTGCGTGGCTTATTTGCAAGAAGAAGCTCAAAACGCAAGACAAATTAAGGCAATGGGATGTTGGTGCTATCACTAACTTAAACCTGCTTTCTTGTCCGCTGTGTGGTGCGGAACCGGACTCGCATGATCATTTGTTTTTTGAATGCCCATTTTCAATGCAGGTTTGGTCTTCTATTAAATCTTTTACTGGAATCCAATTAACTTCCAGCAAGTGGGAGGATATTGTTCAATGGTTGATTGCTGTTCCTTCGAAGAAGTCGATGCGAAGTGTGTTTGGCAGATTACTCCTAGCGGCGACTGCATACTTTTTTGTGGCAAGAGCGTAATCAGAGGCTTTTTAAATCTAAGAAGCGAACATTGCACGTGATTTCTGAAGCTATTGTATCTACGGTTAGATTGAAGCTAGCCTCGGTAAAGGTCAAGATCTCTACGACTGGAATGAGCTTATTAGAAAAATGGAATGTACCAAGCATGTAGTTTCATTGGTTGTCTCTAGTTAGTGTCTAGAGTTTGTGTTTGTTTTTGTTTGTGCTTTGCTTGTTTTAGCTTGTTTAACACTTCCTGGCATGTCAGGATAGTGAACTAGTAAGGACTCTCCTTACTACTTGTTTTCTTTTGGTTTGTGAAATATAAAAGTGAACCGGGGTAACCCTTTACCCAAAAAATGAATTAAAACAACTCTTTTTATTCACATAAATACACGTTCAATTCAGAGAAATGCCAAGTAGACTATAAACGAATAGTGGGATGCGTGCCCGATATCATCAACCAAGGTAAACCCTAGTTTCTCGCTCTAGCCAGGCGACTTTCTTCTTCATGCAATCCTAGGTTTGATTTGTAATCTATTTGTATAACAGTGTGAAATTAGTGATTTGATCTTTCAAATGATCTATATCGAACTCGTTAGCAAAATAGTGATCGTTTCTGTATAGTGTGGTAGGTTTAACCGATTACATTATATAGATTGATAGATTCACAAGTTACGGCTAGTCTAGGGTTTTGGTCAGGTTTGTTGGTTGATTGCTGATTGTTTTTTCTTGGAGTTTCGGAGGCTGGTTCAATCGTTTTTTGGAGAGATTGGTTTGTCGGCTGTTTAGGGTTTTTGTTGCTGTCTACGTATTCTGTTTTGCTGCTGTTTTACGTCTGCATGTGATTAGTTTGATACAAAGATGAATCCTGAACCGCCTGATATCAATGAATATTTTGGGAAACCTCCATCTTTGAACGCTGATTACCGTGATCTGTATGGGAAGCCGCCAACCGTGCTGAAGGGTTTGGGGAGTAGAGTACTGAATATTGATGGCAAAACGATGGCACCGAGACGTGGAGTTGTTGTGAATAATCTGAATGAGCCTCCAGTTCTTAATGTTCTTGATGAATTGGAGAAAATAACTGTTCCGGTTGAGAATGTTTATGCGGGAAAACAACAGGAGAACCAGGTGTCTTATGCTAAAAAGGTCATGATGAATACTAAGTCTAATCGAGAAGTTAACTTTAGGAAGCTGGATACGATGGAGACTCATCAGGAAGCTGATATTGTTATCCCGAGGGAGGTAGTTAAAACGATTAAAGACAGATTTGAGAATGTGCTATATGGTTATTTTCTGGGGAACAGATTGCCGTTTCCTGTTGTGAAGTATTATGTTAAAAATGTTTGGTCAAAATTTGGAATGGCTAAAGTCATGATGAATGCTGAAGGTTTTTTCTTTTTTAAATTTGATACAAAGGAAGGTATGAATAAAGCTCTTGAGGGTGGGCCTTGGCTGATTCGTAAAGTTCCTATTTTTCTCAACATCTGGTCGCCTTCGGTTAGTATGAAAAAAGAAGGTATTAAGTCGGTTCCTATATGGGTTAAGCTTCATAATGTTCCTATTTCTATCTATACGGATGATGGTTTGAGCTTGCTAGCGTCGAAAATTGGAACACCAAAAAGGTTGGATAGCTACACAGCGGACATGTGTGCGGATAGCTGGGGTAGGAGCAGCTTTGCTAGAGCCTTGATTGAAGTTAGTGCAGATGATGTTCTTAAGGATCAGATAGTTGTTGCTATACCGAAGCTGGAGGATGATGGTTTTATCATGGAAAAAGTCAGAGTTGAGTATGAATGGAAGCCGCATCATTGTGCTACTTGTTGTATTTTTGGTCATAATGATCAAAATTGTCCTAATAATGTTAATGTTAGCCAAAAGCAAGTAACGGTGGATGAGGAAGGATTTGTAACGGATAAGAGAAAGGTTGCTAAATTTGGGGTTGGGCAGAAAAAACATAAACCAAAGTTTGTTTACAAGCCAAAACCAAATAGATCGGGTTCGAGTACCTCAAGAACGAAGCAAGATAATAGCTCGGGGCCTATTCCTATTAAAACAGCTAATTCTTTTGAAGCATTAGCGGCCGTGGATGGGAATGGAGAGGAGTTCAGAGGTGTTGAGAAAGAAACTAGGTTGCATGTGGAGACCAATCGGTCTACGAAGACAGATGATGAGGTGAAGGAGGTTACTCCGACTGAGATGGCACAGTTTATGAATAATGACCAGCATACTAATTCTTAGGGGGCAAGCACTCCCGGTCCGAATGGTTTAAATGGGTAGCATAATGACTTGGAATGTTAGGGGCTTGAACCGGTCCCTGAAACAAAGTGAGGTTCGTTCTATTGTTGCTGATAACAAACTAGATATGTGTGCAATTCTTGAATCTCATGTAGATGTCTCTAAGTTGGCTAAAGTGTGTAAGTATGTGTTCCGTAATTGGTGCTGGACGTCTAATGGTGGGTTATGCTCTCGGGGTACAAGGATTATTCTCGGTTGGAATCCTAATGTGTTTTATGTTATGGTCCTGTTTCAATCAGACCAACTTATTCATGTTCAGTTTATTTTCAAGGATAGCAAAAAGGTTCTTTTTTGCTCTTTTGTTTATGCTGAGAACAAGTATCAAGATCGAAGACGTCTTTGGGATGATTTATGTAAGCATATGGCTTTCTGTCATGATAAGCCGTGGGTGGTGATGGGAGATTTCAACTCGGCTCTCAATATTGAAGATTCATTGTTCGGGTCTTCCAATTCGTCTATTGGAATGCGTGAATTTAATGACTGTGTTCAACAAGCTGAATTATTTGATATTCAAGCTCATGGTTTGCAATATACTTGGAGTCAAAAGCCAAAGAGTGGAGTGGGTCTTCTTAAAAAGATAGATAGAATTATGGGTAATGTTTCTTTTATTGATCAATTTCCGGATGCTTTCGCTTTGTTTCATCCGTTTAGAGTGTCCGACCATACCCCGTGCATCTTAAGAACGTTGACATCATATGGGAATCAGCCGAGACTTTTTAAATTTCCGAATTTCATTGTGACGAAACCTGAATTTAAGGAGGCAGTTCATAGTGAGTGGGTAAAAACAATCGAAGGTGTCTCTATGCTTTCTGTTGTGAAGAAAATGAGGAACTTGAAACCTAAGTTGAGGAAGATTCTGTACAACCAAGGTAATCTACATGTTAGGGTGAATGAGTTGAGGAAATCTTTGGATGATATTCAGAGCCGGATTGATCAGAACCCGTTGGATGTTCGGCTTAGGCAAATGGAGACTCAATGTCTTCAAGACTTTCAATCAGCGGCTTACGATGAAGAGTGTTTCTTAAAATAGAAATCTAAGGTAACATGGCTGTGTGCGGGAGACTATAATACTCGGTTTTTTCACAATTCTGTGAAAGCCAGAAATGCTCGTACCAAAATATGTAGTATTACGGATCGGTTGGGAGTTCGACATGAAGGTGATGATGTTGCTGATGTCTTAGTCTCGCACTATAAGGAGTTTTTGGGATTCGATGGTACGGTTGATAATGTTAACATGGATAATCTCTTCGTTAACGTGTTGAGTAGGGAGGTTGCAGATCATATGGTTGCTCAAGTTACTCGTCAGGAAGTCAAAAATGCCATGTTCAGTATTGGAGAGGATAAGGCCCCGGGGCCTGACGGGTATACTTCTGCTTTTTGTAAACATGCGTGGGATATTGTGGGCAATGAGGTTACCGATGCGGTGTTACAATTTTTTGAAAACGGAAAGATTCTAAATCAGGTTAATCACACTATTCTTGCATTGATTCCGAAGAAAGATGTTCCTGATTCAGTTCTAGATTACAGGCCGATTTCTTGTTGCAATGTGATCTATAAATGCATAAGCAAAATTATCACGGATCGATTAAAAGGAAGTTTGGGAACTCTTGTTAGCATCAATCAATCTGCATTTGTGCCAGGACGAAAGATCTCTGATAATATCCTTCTCACACAAGAGCTAATGCATAATTATCATCTGAATAGGGGTCCGGCTAGATTTGTGTTCAAGATTGATATTCAGAAAGCCTATGACACGGTCAATTGGTCTTTTCTCGAAAAGGTCTTGAATTGTTTTGGGTTCCATCATAAAATGGTTGGGTGGATTATGACTTGTATTACTACAGTCTCGTACTCTTTGAGTATCAATGGCAATCTACATGGTTATTTTAGAGGCAAACGAGGGCTACGGCAGGGTGATCCAATGTCTCCCTACTTATTCACGTTAATCATGGAGGTTCTCTCTCTTTTGCTCCAACAAGCTGCTAGATTTCCATACAAATATCATGCTAATTGTGCCAAGCAAAAAATAATTAATGTGTCGTTTGCTGATGACCTATTTATTTTTGTGCATGGTGATGTTATTTCGGTTAAAAAGGTTAAGAAGGCTCTTGAGACGTTTACTAATATCTCTGGTTTGGCTCCTAGTCCAGCGAAAAGTACTGTTTTTTTTCTGCAATGTTCCTCAGTCGATTAGACAGGAAATTCTGGATATCATGCCGTTTCAGGAGGGTGAGTTACCGGTTCGCTACCTGGGGGTTCCGCTCATTTCTTCCAGACTTATTTTTAAAGATTGCAAGGTTCTTATTGAGCGTATGGATAAGAAGATTGTTAACTGGATGACGAAGACTTTATCTTTTGCTGGCCGGCTTCAACTTATAAACTCGGTACTTTCATCCATGCATATATATTGGGCCTCTGTTTTCATAATCCCCACTCGTGTTATTAATGAGCTAGAGAAAAGAATTCGTCGTTTTTTTGTGGAATGCGGGTTCGGAGGGTAGAATTCGTGCTAAAGTTGCCTGGAAAGATGTGTGTTTACCTAAAGAAGAGGGGGGGTTGGGCATTAAATGCATTTCAGATGTGAATAAATCGCTCATGGCCAAACATGTTTGGAGTATTATAAGTAAACGCGATTCTATTTGGGTGAAATGGATTCATGAGTACAAACTTAAAGGGAGGAATTTTTGGGAGGTTCCTTGTCGGGGTAGCATGAGTTGGGGATGGAGGAAAATTTTGTCCATTCGGAGTATTATGAGACCTTTCATCTGGTATTTGCTCAAAAGTGGTATGCAAACAAATGTTTGGAGCGATAATTGGTGCCATGTAAGTCCGCTGAGCTCATTTATTACTCCTCGTGCTATAGCAAATGCAGGGTTTAATTTGAAGTTGTCGGTTGCGGATGTCATTGATGCGAATGGGAATTGGAGATGGCCCCAAGCTTGGTTTGATTTGTTTCCGGTTCTAATAACTATTCAAACGCCTCAACTGGTTGAAGATGCCTTTGATCGTTTGGTTTGGAAAGATTTGGATGGTAATGTTGGTGACTTTGAAGCGGCGCACGTATGGAACACGATTCGGAACAGGGATAACATTGCGAACTGGGCTCATATGGTTTGGTTCTCTCAATGTGTTCCACGGCACTCTTTTCATATGTGGTTGGTGATTAAGAATAAGCTGAAGACTCAGGATCGATTAGCGGTTTGGGAAGCTGGGAGTGCAACAAATCTTAACCTTATGTGTTGCCCGTTGTGTAAAAATGGTAGAGATAGTCGAGATTACTTGTTTTTTCAATGTGCTTTCGCGAACAAAGTTTGGACAAATGTGAAGAGCATGGTGAACTTAGATGGGGTTGATCATACATGGCACTCCTTAATGGGTTGGATCGATCAATATTCCAAGTCTAAGAAAGTGGATGATATAGTATGTAAATTGGTTATTGCGGCGGCTTCCTATTATATTTGGCAAGAGCGGAATAGTCGTCTTTTTAGCTCATCTCATTTGACGGAGACACAAGTTGCGGAGAAGATTAAAAATTTGGTTCGTTTAAGACTTATGGGGTTCAAGTTTCGGCTGGAATCGGCTAGGAGGAAGATTTTCAGCATCTGGAAGATTAAAGATAGCAACGATGATCAACCTGATCCGGGTTAGAAGTTTTGATTTAGTGTAGTTTTGGCTGAGTTGTTTTTTGGCCGTGGTTGTGTCTAGCTTCTTGATACGTTGTATGGTTGTTTTTGTTTTGTTGGTTGGTTGTTTGTTTGTTTTCCTAGGCTTGGTATGCCAAGCCTAGTTGGTGTGTCGTTTTGACACACCTTTGTTCTTATTGGTTCATTTATAAAATTCATCGGGGTAACCCTTTACCCAAAAAAAAAAAAAAACAAAAAATGAATTAAAACGGTCAAAAATCGGCCTTTCGGGTGATTTTTATAAAACTGATTTAGATCAGTAAATAAACTGTTGTTTTTAGTTTAAAAACAAGTATTTTAACTAATTTTAAGTTTACTTGGTGTTTGGTTGGTCATACGTGACTTCCGACGCCCGAAAACGTTACCGAATCGCTAAAATACGCATTTTTTCAATGAACACTAGTATGGGTAAATTTTGAGTGAACCTTATGTGATAAAATGTGTTAAGTGATTTAAATATGTAAATGTGATAATATGTTAAGTGTTACTTTGATAATGGGAAATTTAGACTATGCATGTATGCATGTACGTTTTGTGCGGTAGAAACGGTAAAATTGCGTTAAATATGTAACTTATTTATCGAGCATGAAATTCGGTACATATGAGATATTTTATGTATATTTTCTCTAAAAATGACAAAATAGATAAGTTAGTAATATTTTACGTGTTCGGTGTTAAATTCTATGAATGTTTATGTATGTTATGGGCCATTTTATGAACATATATCCTGACTAATATTCTGCTTTTGATTGTTTATTTGTGATCAGGATACTGGGTCAGGATATTGGTAACATCCTGGGGCGATATCCTGGTATTAACTGAATTAACCACGTGCAGATTAGAAGGTGCGGGTCCCTAACGGTCAAGTGGACCTCTTTTTTTTTGGGTAAAGGGGATACCCCGGTGAATTTTATAAATGGAACAATAATGTACACGAGTGAGCCAGAACAGCACACTAGGCTAGACTTGGCATACCAAGACTAGTAAAACAAGAGAAACAAGACCAAACAAGAAACATAACCCGAACAAACAACCAAAACAAGACCCAAAAAACACTTGTATCATAAACAGAAACCACCCTAGACGCTAACCCGGGTCGCCTCATCTTCATTTAAAGGAATCAGCCATGTCTTCAATATCCGCTTGTGGCTTGCATCCCCACCGAACTTGAACCCCATAAGTTTTAATCTAACCGTGTTCCTTATCCTTTCAATGATTGTAGATACACTGCTTTGACTTGTAGAAAATAAACGATTATTCCTCTCTTGCCAGATGAAATACGTGGCCGCTGCAACCACCAACTTGCTAACAATATGCTCAATCTTCTTAGAATGTGAGTTGCTATCCATCCATGATAAAATAGAAGCCCAGGAATCGTTTACAACCCCATTTTGACCATCACCTTGATGCTATTCCATACTTGCGAAAAAAAAGAGCATTGAAAAAATAAATGATCCCGAGAGTCAATATTATACTTACATAGCAGACAGCACATAAGACGTAAATTAGTCTCACTCCCTGCTTCCCATACCACTAACCGATCTTGGGTCTTCAACTTGTTTTTTATTACTAGCCAAAGATGGAACGAGTGTCTCGGAATACAAAGATTAAACCAAACCATGTTGACCCAAGAAACTTGATTACTCCTGTTTCGAATATAATTCCACACCGCCAATGAACTAAACGGATAAAAAGTGCCATCCAAATCTTTCCAACGAGTCCTATCATGTTGGTTATGAATCAGGTTTGGGACATTAACATTTATGAGAACCGGATAAATGTCAAACCACGCTTGAGGCTACCTCCACTGTGCATTGTCATCAACCAGGTCAGCCACAGTAGAATTGATCGTAAAACCAGCATTAGCAATAGCTTGTGGCGTAATAAAAGACCTAATCGGACTAGTCGGACACCAATTGTCACTCCACGCATTAGTTTGAGCACCGCTGTGAACAGTCTTCCAAATGAAAGGACGCACAATGTTTCGGATAGACAAAATCTTTCTCCATCCCCAACTCATGTTCCCCCGACTTGGAATCTCCCAAAACGAATTACCCTTTAACTTGTAAGCATGAATCCATTGAACCCATAACGAGTGCCTATTATTGATAATACTCTATACACGGCTGGATATAAGAGCTTTATTCATCTCCGAAATGCTCCTTAATCCCAAACCCCCCTCATGTTTAGGAAAACATACATCTTTCCACGACACTTTAGCTCGGGATTTACCTTGACTACTAGCATTCCACAAGAAACGCCGCATTCTTTTCTCTAGCTCCTTTATGATCGAAATCGGTAAAATAAATACTGATGCCCAGTATATGTGCATAGACGAAAGAACAGAACTGATTAATTGCAGCCTATCCGCGAACGATAATGACTTAGTCATCCAACTATCAATTTTCTTCTCCATGCGATCCACAAGCAGTTTACAATCTTTAAAATTCAGCTTCGAGGAGATTACGGGAACCCCCAGATACCGAACCGGAAGCACACCTTCTTGGAAAGGCATCATTGTAAGAATTTCCTGTTTAACTATTTGCGAAACATTGCTGAAAAAGATTGTGCTCTTCAGAGGACTGGGAACCAGACCAGAAATACTAGTAAAGGTCTCAAGCGCGTCCTTCACTTTTTTTCACTGAACCGATATCTCCATGCACAAAGATAAACAAATCATCGGCAAAAGAGACATTTATTATTTTTTGCTTCACGCTCTTCAAAGGTTTACGAGGATATCGGGTTTGGTCCCAAGTGCTCCAAAAAGTACTATATTTTTTTGCAATGTTACGGGCCATACAAAGAACTAGATTTTGAGATTAATGCCGTTTCAGGAGGGTTCCCTTCCTGTTCGCTATCTTGGAGTGCCACTTATATCTTCAAGACTTGCATATAGCGATTGTAAAATTCTGGTTGAAAGGGTGCAATGGAGGATTGACAATTGGTTGTCTAAGTCGTTATCCTTTGCGGGGAGGCTCCAGTTGATTAATTCGGTCATTTCAGCTATGTATACTTATTGGGCTTCAGTTTTTATGCTTCCAATCAGAATTTTCAAGGAGCTTGAAAAGTGTATGCGTCGGTTTCTATGGAATGGTGGGGTTCAAGGTCCTATTCGTTCTAAAGTGGCATGGAAGGTTATTTGCTTGCCTAAGACGGAAGGTGGTTTGGGTATTCGGAGTGTCATGGATGTTAATAAAGCGTTGATTTCTGTGGGTTTCTTGGATTCATTCATACAAGCTTAAAGGAACTAGTTTTTGGGAGGTTAAATGCTCAGCTAATCTGAGCTGGGGTTGGAGAAAGATTCTTGTGCTGCGCAATCAGATTCGGCCTTATGTTTGGAAGTCTATTCAGAGCGGTCGTCAAACTAATGCATGGAGTGATAACTGGTGTTCTTGCAGCCCGATCCGTTACTTTATTTCCCCTAGGCGTATTGCAAATGCAGGTTTCAACCTGGACACGACGGTTGCGGAGTTGCTCGATGATAATGGTCAATGGAAATGGCCAATAGCTTGGTATGATCTTTTTCCGGTACTAATAAATATTTCAGCTCCCACTTTGGTAGAGAATATGGCTGATCGTTCTTGCTGGAAGGATTATGAAGGTAAATTACGACATTTTCACTCTTCTGAAGCTTGGAACTCTCTTCGGATGAGAAATGATAAAGTTGCTTGGGTTGATGCGGTTTGGTTTAGCCAGTGTATTCCTAGACACTCGTTTCATGTATGGCTAGTAATTAACAACAAGCTAAAGACTCAGGATAGGATGACTATATGGGAAGCGGGCAGTGCCACTAATCTCATCCTCATGTGTTGTCCGCTGTGTTCTTATGATCGTGATACTAGGGATCATCTTTTTTTTCAGTGTCCGTATGCCTCTCAGGTGTGGGAGACAGTTAGAGAATGGGTTGATATGGGGAAAGTCAATAACACATGGAGGTCGGTTATGGATTGGATGGAGAACAATGCTAGTTCGAGGAAACTTGACAGGATTGTATGTAAGATTCTCTTAGGGGCTGCTACTTATTTCATCTGGCAAGAAAGAAATAATCGGCTATTCTCGAACATTCAGCGGTCCCCGGCTGTTCTTTCGCAAGTTATTATTAACACAGTTCGACTGAAGATAATGGGATTCAGGATTGCGAGTCACCCGGACCACATGAAGATCCTTGATCGATGGCAGATCTCGAAGAATGATATGATTTCGGATCCAGGCTAAGGAGGCATTGGATTGTTTTTGTTTTAATGTTTAGTTTGGGGTAGTGTTCGTTCGAGTTGTTTGTCTTGGTTGTGTTTTGTTTTCTCTTGTCTAGTTTGTTTGGTTCCCTAGTCGGGGTATGCCTTGGCTAGTAGTGTGTGTCGAGTCCATGACACACCCTGTTCTTTTATTGGCTATTTATAAAATTCACCGGGGTAATCCCTTTACCAAAAAAAAAAATGGGCATGGAATTTAAATGATGAGCTGGTTCGAGCAGCATGCTAAAGCAATAAGGAAAGGACCTCCATAATAAGAGTGAAGAGATACGGAGACAACGGGCCCCCTTGTCTCAAACCTCGTTTACCTTTGAAATACCCATGCAGCTCACCGTTAATACTCAAGGAAAAGGAGACCGTAGTGACACAAGTCATAATCCAAGCCACCATTTTATGGTGAAACCCAAACCGGATAAGAACCTGTTCCAGAAAAGACCAACTGACTGTATCGTAAGCCTTTTGGATGTCAATTTTAAATGCACTTCTAGGTGGGCCTCTATTCAGATGGTAATTGTGCATCAGCTCCTGGGTGAGAAGAATATTATTAGAAATTTTTCTCCCTGGCACAAACGCAGATTGGTTATGCTCACCAACGACCCTAAGCTTCCCTTTATCCTATCCGTAACGATCTTGCTAATACATTTATATAAAACATTGCAGCATGAAATAGGACGATAGTCTAAGACCGAGTCTGGAGTATCCTTTTTCGGGATCAACGCCAAGATTGTGTGATTTAATTGTTTCAAGAGTTTACCATTTTCAAAGAAATCGAGAATAGCATTTGTCACCTCATCACCAACAATATCCCAATTGTGCTTGAAGAAAGCAGATGTGTACCCGTCCGGGCCTGGCGCCTTATTTTCTCCAATGCTAAACATAGCTTTTTTGATCTCTTCCCGAGTCACCTGCCTCACCATATTCTCTGCAATAGGAGCACTTAAAACATTAACAAACAGGCTCTCCAAGTTTGTCATCCCAATGATATCCTCCTTGCCCAGAAAATTCGAGTAGTGACTAACTAACGCTGTTGCAACCTGGTCACCTTCAAAACGTGTACCATGAATATCCGTAATAGAATGGATCCTACCCCTTGCATTTCTACATTTTAAAGAGTTATGAAAAAAAGTAGTGTTAGAATCCCCAGCACATAACCATTCCACTTTGGATTTTTGCTTAAGAAAACTCTCCTCGTCATAGACTGCACCTTGAAACTCTTGGAGGCATTGCACCTCTTTTTGCCGTAACTCCTCATCCATCGGGTTCTTATCAACTAAACTTTGGACATCATCCAGTTTCTTTCGAAGATCCAAAACCTTAGCATGAATGTTACCCTGTTGGAACAGAATTCTCCGCAAATGAGGCTTTAAGTTTCTAAGTTTTTTTTGTTACAGAGAACATAGTGACACCCTCGATATTGTTCTTCCATTCCTGCTCAACACATTTCCTGAAGTCTGGCTTGGATGTGAAAAAGTTAGCAAACTTAAATGGCCTAGGCCGATTAGCAGTCGAATCATCCAATTTAATGACACAAGGAGTATGATCGGACATTCGATAAGGTTGATACATGACAAACCCATCTGGAAACAGCTCTAATAATTTCACATTGCCCATAACCCTATCAATCTTCTTAAGTAAACCGACTCCTTTTTTTGGATTCTGGGTCCAGGTGTAATGCATACCATGACCTTTGATATCAAACAACTCCGTATAGTGAATGCATTCATTAAACTCCTTCATACCAATCGTAAAGCTGGACGGCCCAAACAAAGAATCTTCAATATCCAGAGTATCATTAAAGTCGACCATCATGGCAGAAGCTCTTGTGTCTACATAAATTCTCCCAAAGAGATCTCCTCTCTTGGTATGTATTTTTCGCATAAACAAAAGAACAGAACATAAGTTTTTTGTCAACTTTAGATTGAAACTGAACATGTATCACCTGATCAGATTGATATAACACCATAATATCAACCATATCCACGTTCCATCCCAAAATGATTCTAGTACCTTTACTACAAAGACCTCCATTCGATGTCCAACTCCATTTTCTGAAAATATTCTTACAAACTTTAGCAAGCTTCGAAATATCCACATGGGACTCAAGAATAGCACACATATTCAACTTATTTTCTGCTACAACAGTGCGAACCTCATTTTGTTTTAGAGGCCGGTTCAAACCCCTAATGTTCCAAGACATGATGCTACCCATTAAAACCATTGGAACCGGGAGTGCTTGCCCCCTCAGAATTATCTTTACTATTGACACCACTCATAAACCGAGACATTTCTGTGGAATAACTTCCACAACTTCTTCAGTAAACCGTGACACTTTCTCCGTCTCCTTTGTAGCTATTTCTTCATGTTCCAACCGGTTTTCCATCTCCTCTCCATCAACACTAGCTAAAGCCTCAAAAGCATTCTTTGTTTGAACATTACTAGCCGTGTTAATGTTACTGGAAACAGACTTTGTACCTGAAGTACTAGGGTCCTTCTTGTTATATTTTGGTTTGTAGACAAACTTAGGTTTTTGTTTCTTTGGTCCCACACCAAGTTTTGCAACTTTTCTTTGATCCGTAATAAAGCCCTCTTCATCTTTTGTCACCTGTTTTGACTTACCTTTTGTATTTTTGGCACAACTATGATCATCATGTCCAAAGATACAACACAAAGAACAACGTTGGGGCCGCCATTCATATTCCACAGTAATTTTTTCCATAACACGACCCTCTTCATCCAGCTTCGGAATAGCAACGATAATGTGATCTTTGAGCTCTTTATCCGCATTTACCTCGATCATGGCTCTAGCAAAACTACTTCGGCCCCAGTTCTCGGCACACATATCAGCTGTATAGCTATCTAACCTCTTCGGAACACCAATTTTGGATGCCAATAAACTCAATCCATCATCAGTATAAGCTGCAATGGGAATGTTATGAAGCTTAACCCACAGAGGAATCGTTTTTATACCATCTTTTTTTAGACTCGCCGAAGGGGACCAGGTGTTTAAAAATAAAGGAACCTTTCGAATTAACCATGGACCCCCCTCAAGCACTTTCATCATCCCGTCTTTAGAATCAAACTTGAAAAAGAAGAAACCGCTAGCATTCATCATTAGCTTAGAGAAACCAAATCTGGACCACACGTTTTTAGCAAAGTATTCAACCACAGGGTACGGGAGTCGATTACCTAAGAAGTAGCCGTATAAAACATTCTCAAATATTTCCTGAACTTTTCTGGCCACCTCCCTAGGGATTACAACATCAGCGTCCTGGCACGTCTCCAAAGGATCCATTTGTATGAAGTTAACAGGTCTTGACGACACCCTTTTCTTCATTACCTTATTCGCATATGAGAAATCCTTTGCATCCAGATCTTGGGCCACCATGTTAACCTGATGTTGACTTCCACTGTTCGAGACATTTGGATTCCCATTCACTGGTTTAGATATTGCAGTCAAGCCATCCAAAATGGAGTCACTGTTAACTGAGTAAAACCCTCGCTTGGGTAATACCGGATTACCATCAATACTCTTAATTCTTAATCCAATCCCACGTACCGGAGCGGTACCCGGCGTAACTTCAGAATCATCAAGCACTGAATCAAAGTGTAAGTCTTCAATGATGGGGTAATCAACCCCACCTGGATCCGTATCTCTCTCCATCAACACAACAGAAAACAAACCATGCAAAAAAAACTACGTGAATGAATCTGACCAACGTACGACGCACAAACCAAACCCTAATCCTTAAACCCAAGGATCAATATTCAACCCTTAACCGATTAAACAAGCGTTCTCAATCTAGCTAAATTAATCTCAGTTAACCGCAATCAACAACAGCTTATTTAATAAATCAGGGTTTCGTAATGATCACTAAAGCGGCGATTGAAGAAAAAAACAAAAAGCAAACCCTAATTCTAATTCGATCACAACTGCTAACGAGTTCGTAGTAGGAGTTTGATAAATCTAACTTCTAATAACAGACTGTTATACAGGAGATTACAAGAAAAAACTTCGTTTGTAGCTGATTTTCCTAACTCAGTTGCTGTTTTTCATCCTTATGGTTTGTCGGACCACTCCCCTTGTGTCCTAACCATGAATCGAGCTAACTCTAATAAGCGTAAGCCGTTTAAATTTGTAAATTTCTTGATTCATAAACCGGAGTTCCTTAAAATTGTGAAGGATTCTTGGGAGTGTAATGTCAGTGGAGTTCATCAATTTAGGGTTGTGAAAAAACTTACGATCCTAAAACGCCCTTTATGTGCCTTACTATTTAAACAGGGTAATCTCCACAAGAAGGTGGCTGATCTTCGTGATAGTCTAAATGATATTCAATCTCAAATTTATCAGGACCCTATGAATGCGGATCTTAGAGCCCTTGAAACAAAATTAAACTCTGATTTTCAGGTTGCCTCTCTTGATGAAGAAAGATTTTTAAAGCAAAAAGCTAAGATGGAGTGGTTAAGAGCTGGAGACGCAAACACAGCGTTTTTCCATGCTACTGTTAAAAGCCGGAACCATAGATGTAGAGTTCAAGTTGTTCGAGACATGAATGGGGTGGAATATGAAGGAGAGGCGGTTCAAGATGCTTTTGTTAAACACTATGAGACGTTTTTGGGATGCCAAGATAATCTATCTTTGTATCCTACTCCTGATCTCTTTACTAAGCATGTGAACCCGGCTGATGCTTCTCACATGATTCGTCCGGTTACGGTGGAGGAGGTAAAGAAAGCCATGTTTTCTATAGGTAATGATAAGGCCCCGGGTCCAGACGGCTTTTCTGCTGCATTCTTTAAAGCTGCCTGGCCGATTATAGGAGGTGATGTTTCTTTGGCTATCATTGATTTTTTCAGCACGGGTAGATTGCTTGGTCAGATTAATCATACCCTTCTTGCTCTTATTCCGAAGAATTCCTCTCCTGGTCTTGTTACTGATTATCGGCCAATTGCTTGTTGTAATGTTCTCTTCAAATGTGTGAGTAAGATTATTGTGGATCGTATAAAGGATGTTCTTAATCAAGTGGTTAGTATAAACCAATCAGCATTTGTTCCTGGCAGGAAAATATCAGATAACATCCTTCTTACCCAAGAGTTGTTACACAACTATCATAGACATACGGGTCCCCCTCGTTGTGCTTTCAAAGTAGATATTCAGAAAGCGTATGACACGGTCGATTGGTGTTTCTTGAAAAATGTCTTGCTTGGGTTTGGTTTCAATGCTAAGATGGTCGATTGGATTATGATGTGTGTCACTACTACATCTTACTCCTTGTGTGTTAATGGTAATATTCATGGCTATTTTAAGGGTAAGCGTGGTCTTCGATAGGGTGATCCGCTTTCTCCTTATTTGTTTACATTCTCCAGCGGAATGCCCGAGTTGATAAGTCTTTCAAATTTCATAATAAATGTGAGAAGCAGCGGATTATCAACCTTTGTTTTGCGGATGATTTATTCTTGTTTGCTAGAGGAGACATTAATTCGGTTCAATGCATCATGAAATCCCTTTCAAATTTTACAAATATGTCTGGGTTAGTTCCTAGCATTCCTAAGAGTACGGGGTTTTTTTTGTAATGTGCCCTCTCATGTTAAAAATCATATTTTGAGAATTATGCCGTTTGTTGAAGGGTCGTTGCCGGTTAAGTATTTGGGACTTCCTCTTATCTCTACTGGCCTTCTCTATAAAGATTGCAGGGTTCTTGTGGATAGATTGGATCAACGTATCTCCAACTGGAAGAATAAGCTTCTCTCTTTTGCAGGTAGACTACAGCTTGTTAATTCGGTTCTTTCGTCAATGAATATTTTCTGGTCCTCTGTTTTTATCCTTCCGAATCGGATCATTCTTGAGTTGGAAGCTAAAATGCGTAATTTTTTGTGGTCTTCGGATGCTTTGTTTCATAAGGGAAAGGCTAAAGCTTCCTGGAAGTCTATCTGTGTTCCAAAATATGAGGGTGGTTTAGGTATTCGCAGGATTGGGGATGTTAATAAAGCGTTAATGACTTCTCACATATGGAGCATTTTAGTTAAACGTGATTCTTTGTGGGTGGAGTGGGTTCACTCGTATAGGCTTAAAGGTCGCAGTTTCTGGATTTGCAAGGCTGTGGCGTCTACTTGTTGTAGTTGGCGGAAGATATTGCAGCTTAGGCCTCTTATTAGAGACTTTATTTGGTCTAAGTTGGGAGATGGAAGCAATACTTTAGCTTGGTTCGATTGGTGGAGCCACTTAGGTCCTCTCGGTAATTTCTTGACTCCCAGAACCATCTCAAACGCAGGTTTTTCTCTTCACACTATGGTGAAAGAGATAAATGATAATGGGGTGTGGAGGTGGCCTATGGCGTGGAGAGATATTTATCCTGTCTTAATTCAGATTGATAATGTTTGTCCGGATTCGAATCGTTCTGATCAGCTCATGTGGAAGGATGGTAATGATCTAGTCGAATACTCTTCTTCTCGGGTTTGGCATTATATTAGATATCGAGCTGAGGAGGTAGATTGGACAAAAATTGTGTGGTTTTCTCAATGTATTCCTAAGCATGCTTTTTTCATGTGGCTCGTGATTCGTCGTAAGCTTCTAACTCAAGATAAAATCTTGCAATGGGATTTATCTAGAAGGAAAAAACATGAATATGATGTGCTGTCTTCTGTGCTACGCGGATACTGTCACACCCCCAAAATCCACACGCGGAGTACCACCGCTTGGAGGCGTGACATGACCAGGATCAAGCCACCAATCATATTGAACATAAGTATATACATATCAAAAGTCATTCATCAATACGATAGGTGTTTACAAAACCAAATATAAACAAGTGTGTAGCGGAAGCATTTAAAGTAAAACCCAACATAAGTTTAAGTACAAAATGTTATAATGTTTAACATCACATTCACGAACCATGTCCACAACGACTGTGCCTCCCGTGCAAGCTCCAAAAGTACCTATGGTCCTGCAAGGCATGTAACAGAGAGTCAACAACTAGTTGAGCGAGTTCACAGTTGGTTATTTAGTTATAATGTCCATTTCGTAAATCGTTTGCAATAGCATCGCGGCCCTCAAGGCATGTTTGCGAAGTTTAGTGGGGGTTTCCCATGTTTTATAGACTAGTTATATTTGTATCGCGGCCCTCCAGGCATGTTTGCGAAGATTAAAGTATAGTTCGCGGCCATTCCAGGCATGTTTGCGAAGATTAGTGGGGGTTTCCCATGTTTTATAGACTAGTTATATTTGTATCGCGGCCCTCCAGGCATGTTTGCGAAGATTAAAGTATAGTTCGCGGCCATTCCAGGCATGTTTGCGAAGATTCGTTCTAGTATAGTTCGCGGCCATTCCAGGCATGTTTGCGAAGAGAAATATATGTATCATTAGTCTAGTAGTATCTACCATTGACCTTCCTCTCCCGAGGCCAATGGTATGTAATTTCAATAACTCTTAAACATAAACAATCAATCAACCCATTCCCAACCCCGGGAATCCCATGCCTTGGTAGAAGTGTGAACTCACCTTGTTTCGCTCGGTATGCTAAGTATGTGCTCACGGTTAATCAATCACGTCCTAAGGTATGGACGTATACATAATCAGTTTGCATTCAAGTTGTTCGCACGTATAAACATGTAGCACGTAATCACAATCATATACCAGATGGCTACACTTAACAGCAGTTAAATATTCCAGTTAACACTTAACAGAATTAACTCAAGTTACTGCACAGATCAGCTATTCGGCGAAACACGCATGTCGGCGAAACACAGATAGCGACGAATCACAATATTGACGAAACACATTCTGTTTCGTCGAGGTGTCCCCTGGCGAAACAGAACTTCTGATTCGTCGACTACTTTTGGCGAAACACATTCTGTTTCGCCGAGAGTTCTGTTTCGTCGAACAGTTCAGTTTCGCAGACATCAGTTACAGCAGATGCGAAAAACACATAAACTCGACAGCCGTAAAACAGCAATTCCTCAATCATACAGAAATCATACAACACAGAAACATCGTATCATCATCATAACATAAGCATCACAGTTCTTAACGTCTAGCACGAACCCTAGGTTATGTGTACAACATATAGATTAACATACAACATCATATCATCGATCCCTATCAAGATACTAATGTGTATTCAGAATCAGGCCATATAAACAACATTCAGAACCGAGTATCATCAACATACCCTCCTATAATCCAGAAATCAAGCATAAACACAACATGTATAAAGAAATCAAGGGACAAAGAAACCGATTTAGACAAGCACGCACTAACCGAGATATTCGGGGTGAACAAGGGAGGATTCGAGAGAGAAGATGATGGTTGATGATGGGTATCGCCTTTTCAAAAGAGAGAGTTCTAGGGTTTCTATTTTTGTTAAAAGTGTGAAACAGGAAGTCGGTTTCACTTAATATCCACGAATTACCGTTCTGGGCCCTTAATGGGCTTTGCGAATCAATGGGCCGACGAAACACATTCTGTTTCGTCGTGAAGTGCTATGGCGAAACACACTGTTTCGTCGAGATGCTTGATGGCGAAACATATCAGTTTCGTCGGGATGTATATGGCGAAACAGTCTGTTTCGTCGGGTCCTTTCATGTTTTAAACAGTTTAAGTTTTCAATAGGTGTTTCATGATATACAGCCAAACACAAAATCATGCAACCACAATGCGTTCATTACAAAATAACGTATACAGTTACAAGTTAAACAAGTCAAACAACTACACAGTCAAAGTCAACGGGCACTTAATGCGAAAATGAAAGTCGGAAACTCGAGTTGTCACATTATCCCCAACTTGAAAGAAATTTCGTCCCGAAATTTAGCATGCGGTTACTGAGGAAGCTAGGTAAGTTATCGTTTACTGGTTTTCCTGGGGTGTCACATCATCCCCCCGTTGAGTTGGGATTTCATCCCGAACTTCTGTAGTAGCTTCAGCCTCATTAGTAGTTGCATTGTTTTCGAACAACTGGGGATATTTGAGTTCCATTTGGTCTTCGCGTTCCCAGGTAAACTCTGGGCCACTACGGGAGTTCCAACGAACTCGAACAAGAGGTATTCTAGTGTTCTTGAGGACCTTAACATCCCGGTCCATGATTTCAACTGGTTCCTCGACGAAATGCAATTGTTCGTCGATAGTGAGCTCCTTCAGAGGAACTATGTGGGTCTCATCTGACTGAAACTTCTTCAGATTCGACACGTGAAAAACGTTGTGAACTGCACTGAGTTCAACTGGTAAGTTCAGTCTGTAGGCCACTTTGCCTATTTTCTCTATGACTTCAAATGGTCCAACATATCGTGGATTGAGTTTGCCTCGTTTGCCAAAACGAACAACACCCTTCCAGGGTGAAACTTTGAGTAATGCTCGATCCCCAACTTGAAATTCGAGTATTTTCCTGTCTTTATCGGCGTATACTTTCTGACGGTCACGTGCTGCCGCCATGCGTTGTCGTATTTGAGCAATCTTTTCAGTAGTGTCAACTACCATTTCTGGACCTGTGATCTGACTGTCACCCACCTCTGCCCAGCAAAGAGGTGATCGGCATTTACGCCCGTACAATGCCTCAAATGGAGCAGCTTTAATGCTGGTGTGGTAACTGTTGTTGTATGAAAATTCCACAAGTGGCAGATGCTTTTCCCAGCCCTTGCCAAAGTCAATTACGCACGCCCGAAGCATGTCTTCTAGAGTTTGAATAGTGCGCTCAGATTGCCCATCTGTCTGAGGATGATAAGCTGTGCTCATGTCTAATCGAGAGCCAAAAGATTTGTGCATTGCTTGCCACAGTTCTGAAGTAAAACGTGCATCACGATCAGAGATAATAGATGTGGGCACCCCGTGCCTCGAGACAACTTCCTTAAGGTATATGTCTGCTAGAGTGGAGAACTTATCCGTTTCCTTGATAGCCAAGAAGTGAGCAGACTTTGTGAGTCGATCCACGATCACCCAAATAGTATCATTCCCACGTTGAGATCTGGGTAGACCAGTAACAAAATCCATGGAAATTTGCTCCCATTTCCATTGTGGTATCTCAGGTTGCTGGAGTGGGCCTGATGGTTTCTGATATTCTGCTTTGACTCTTGCACAAGTCAAACACTTTCTAACGTAAGTTGCTATGTGGGCCTTCATGCTAGGCCACCAATATGTAGTTCTGAGGTCGTGGTACATCTTATCTGAACCAGGATGTACTGAGTAGCGAGACTTATGAGCTTCATCCATTACAAGCTCGCGAAGGTTGCCATAGAGTGGGACCCAGATGCGTCCGGTTACATAATAGGCGCCGTCTGCCCTTTGTTCTAACCGTTGTCTTGAGCCGCGTAGGGCTTCAGCCCTGACGTTTTCCGGTTTCAATGCTTCTACCTGAGCATCTCGTATCTGTGAAGGAAGACTAGACTGAATAGTGAGTTGCAACGCTCGTACACGTCTAGGTATAGTATCCTTTCGACTGAGGGCGTCGGCCACCACATTGGCTTTGCCCGGATGATACTTTATAGCACATTCGTAATCGTTCAGTAACTCGACCCATCGACGTTGTCGCATGTTCAAGTCTTTCTGCTTGAAAATATATTCGAGGCTCCTGTGATCGGTGTAGATGGTGCACTTGGTGCCATACAGGTAATGTCGCCATATCTTGAGCGCAAAAACAACAGCTCCAAGCTCTAAATCGTGCGTAGTGTAATTCCGTTCGTGAATCTTAAGTTGGCGCGAAGCATAAGCAATAACTTTATCCCGTTGCATCAACACACATCCAAGACCTTGGATAGATGCATCGCAGTAGACTACAAAGTCGTCCGTGCCTTCAGGCAAGGAGAGGATAGGTGCGCTACAAAGTCTATCCTTTAAGTGCCGAAACGTTGTATCCTGTGTATCACTCCAACGGTAGGCAATACCTTTCTGTGTCAGTAATGTAAGCGGCTGTGCAATCTTTGAGAAGTCTTTGATAAACCGTCTATAATAACCCGCCAAACCCAAGAATTGGCGTATTTCTGTTGGTGTGCTAGGTGCAGGCCAGTTCTTGATCGAATCTACCTTGGATGGATCAACATGTATCCCATCCTTGTTTACCACGTGGCCTAGAAAGTGGACTTCACGAAGCCAGAAGTCGCATTTTGAAAACTTAGCGTACAGCTGTTCCGTTCGAAGGAGTTCCAAAATAAGTCGTAAGTGCTGCTCGTGTTCCTCCCGATTCTTTGAATAAATCAGGATGTCGTCAATGAAAACAATAACAAACTTGTCAAGATAAGGTTTGCACACCCTGTTCATAAGATCCATGAAAACCGCAGGCGCGTTCGTTAGCCCGAATGGCATGACCAAAAACTCGTAATGGCCGTAGCGAGTTCTGAATGCTGTCTTGGAGACGTCCTCATCCCGGACTCTCAGTTGATGGTAACCCGACCTTAGATCAATCTTTGAGTAATAGCTCGACCCTTGCAACTGGTCGAATAAGTCGTCGATACGTGGAAGTGGATAACGGTTCTTCACCGTCACCTTGTTCAGTTCACGGTAATCTATGCACATACGAAAAGTACCGTCTTTCTTCTTTACAAATAATACTGGAGCTCCCCATGGCGAAGAGCTAGGACGTATGAAACCCTTCTCCAAGAGTTCTTGTAATTGCTTAGACAGTTCTTCCAGTTCAGTTGGAGCTAAGCGGTATGGCGCTCGAGCTATAGGTGCTGCTCCTGGAGCTAGCTCGATCTGAAATTCGACCTGGCGATGAGGCGGTAACCCAGGTAACTCTTCAGGAAATACCTGAGGAAAGTCGCGTACTACAGGAATATCCCCAATCTTTTTCTCTGTCGTCGATGTATCAGTAACGAGGGCTAAAATAGCTATGTGGCCCTTTCGCAGACACTTCTGAGCCTTCAAGAAGGAGATGATGCCACTCACGACACCACTCTTGTCGCCTTGAACTTCAAGAGGTTCTTTGCCAGCACGAGGAATACGAATGATCTTCTCCTTGCATAGGATCTCTGCTTGCTGTTGGGATAACCAATCCATACCGATGACAATGTCGAAACTACTCAGAGTTATAGGAATGAGATCGATAGAGAAAGTCTGACCAGCGAGGATAAGATTACAACCCTGAACTATGTGTGTGGCCTCTAGACTTTTACCGTTAGCTAACTCTACGACATGTTTGGTGCTTAACAGTGTTGGTGCGCGTTTAAGCATTTTACTAACTTTCAGAGACATATAACTGGTATCCGCACCCGAATCAAATAATACAGTAACATAAAAGTCGTCGAGAAGAAACTTACCCGAAACCACATTAGGATCATTCCTTGCGTCACTCTGACCAATCACAAACATACGACCCTTTGCACCAATGTTGTTGTTGTTTCCCCCATTGTTGTTCCCACTGCCCTGATTATTGTTGTTGTTATTCTGATTCTGGTTTAACTGGGGGCAGTTCCGCTTGAAATGACCTTCAGCCCCACACTGAAAGCATACCTTATTTCCTTGCTGTTGTTGCTGTGACTGGTTTCGTGGAACGGGTGACTGTTGTTGCTGGTTCTGATTCGCAGGCCTTGAGCTCCTGCAATCTTTAGCTTCATGACCTACCCTTAGACATCTTTGACAGCGGCCTTTACGACACTGACCACTGTGGTGTTTGTTGCACCTGTTACACAGTGGATGAGTTCCCCGATATCCACTCTGCCCCTGACCACCAGACGATTGCTGACTCGGACTCTGGTAATCACTAGTCTTGCGCTGTTGTTGTGCTTGAGACTGTACAGTAGCTGAACCTCTGCTAGAATCCCCTTCCCATTTCCGCTTGTTGTCACTGGGAATAACAGGAGTAACTGGAGTGGTAGCGGTAGTAGCGCTGATACGTTTAGGCAGCCTGTTCTGTTCCACCGCCTGATCGGTGAGGCGATGAGCTAGCTTGACGATCTGTTGAATAGTGTTAAGATTCGCTGAGGTTACGTGGCTTTGAATCTCCGGTACCAGGCCATTGAGATACAGTTCGATACGCTTAATGGGAGGGTCCACCATAGTAGGACACAGAATAGCCAACTCATTCGATCTTCTGGTGTACGCTTCAATTTCTGACCCAGTCATTTTCAAGTGATAAAACTCTACCTCCAGCTTATGAATATCATCACGGCTACAGTATTCCTCTTTAATCAAATCCTTGAAATCATTCCAGGGTGTGGCGTTAGCAACAGCCAATCCTAACATCTGCACTTGCGCATTCCACCAAGTCAGCGCAATGCCTTCTAGTGTACCAGTGGCGTACTTCACCCTGCGAGCCTCAGGGCATTCGCACATTTCGAATACGGACTCGAGCTTCTCAAACCAATGGAGGAGTCCAACCGCTCCTTCCGTGCCACTAAAAGTAGTAGGACGACAGTCCATGAAAGTTTTGAAGGTACAAACAGGTGGCTGAGCGTGCTGACCTGTTGTATATAAGAATCCAGTACAAGATTAAAACACAAGAGTTGGTTCAGGAGTGTAGGATCTAAAGATCCTAGTGTGAGTTACAACTGCAGGGTATACCTCCTGCTTGTGCGGCTGCAAGTGCCTCAGCAACTCGCTCGTTAATAAGAGCCGTCAGTTGGGCTTGCGTCATGTTGATACGTCCAGACATGATCTTCATAGTAAATATGACATAAGTGAGAGAGGTTCGCGAGTAGTGCGATAACAAAAGGGAATAATCACACAAGTGTTCTCATGCAATAGTGTCAAGTTAACCTAAGCATACCCGGAGCAAAGTTCTATGCAATTCTAGCAAGTAGGCAATAAGACATGTACCATGTTACCTAGAGTGATGAGTCTTGCACGTGGAGCGAGGCGTCGTTGTGGATCGTTGAGCACTGTTCTGGTTATAGTCTGGTTTTAATAAAAACGTTTTCCCCTTATTAAAACCGAGTTCTCTATAACCAATGGCTCTGATACCAATCTGTCACACCCCCAAAATCCACACGCGGAGTACCACCGCTTGGAGGCGTGACATGACCAGGATCAAGCCACCAATCATATTGAACATAAGTATATACATATCAAAAGTCATTCATCAATACGATAGGTGTTTACAAAACCAAATATAAACAAGTGTGTAGCGGAAGCATTTAAAGTAAAACCCAACATAAGTTTAAGTACAAAATGTTATAATGTTTAACATCACATTCACGAACCAAGTCCACAACGACTGTGCCTCCCGTGCAAGCTCCAAAAGTACCTATGGTCCTGCAAGGCATGTAACAGAGAGTCAACAACTAGTTGAGCGAGTTCACAGTTGGTTATTTAGTTATAATGTCCATTTCGTAAATCGTTTGCAATAGCATCGCGGCCCTCAAGGCATGTTTGCGAAGTTTAGTGGGGGTTTCCCATGTTTTATAGACTAGTTATATTTGTATCGCGGCCCTCCAGGCATGTTTGCGAAGATTAAAGTATAGTTCGCGGCCATTCCAGGCATGTTTGCGAAGATTAGTGGGGGTTTCCCATGTTTTATAGACTAGTTATATTTGTATCGCGGCCCTCCAGGCATGTTTGCGAAGATTAAAGTATAGTTCGCGGCCATTCCAGGCATGTTTGCGAAGATTCGTTCTAGTATAGTTCGCGGCCATTCCAGGCATGTTTGCGAAGAGAAATATATGTATCATTAGTCTAGTAGTATCTACCATTGACCTTCCTCTCCCGAGGCCAATGGTATGTAATTTCAATAACTCTTAAACATAAACAATCAATCAACCCATTCCCAACCCCGGGAATCCCATGCCTTGGTAGAAGTGTGAACTCACCTTGTTTCGCTCGGTATGCTAAGTATGTGCTCACGGTTAATCAATCACGTCCTAAGGTATGCACGTATACATAATCAGTTTGCATTCAAGTTGTTCGCACGTATAAACATGTAGCACGTAATCACAATCATATACCAGATGGCTACACTTAACAGCAGTTAAATATTCCAGTTAACACTTAACAGAATTAACTCAAGTTACTGCACAGATCAGCTATTCGGCGAAACACGCATGTCGGCGAAACACAGATAGCGACGAATCACAATATTGACGAAACACATTCTGTTTCGTCGAGGTGTCCCCTGGCGAAACAGAACTTCTGATTCGTCGACTACTTTTGGCGAAACACATTCTGTTTCACCGAGAGTTCTGTTTCGTCGAACAGTTCAGTTTCGCAGACATCAGTTACAGCAGATGCGAAAAACACATAAACTCGACAGCCGTAAAACAGCAATTCCTCAATCATACAGAAATCATACAACACAGAAACATCGTATCATCATCATAACATAAGCATCACAGTTCTTAACGTCTAGCACGAACCCTAGGTTATGTGTACAACATATAGATTAACATACAACATCATATCATCGATCCCTATCAAGATACTAATGTGTATTCAGAATCAGGCCATATAAACAACATTCAGAACCGAGTATCATCAACATACCCTCCTATAATCCAGAAATCAAGCATAAACACAACATGTATAAAGAAATCAAGGGACAAAGAAACCGATTTAGACAAGCACGCACTAACCGAGATATTCGGGGTGAACAAGGGAGGATTCGAGAGAGAAGATGATGGTTGATGATGGGTATCGCCTTTTCAAAAGAGAGAGTTCTAGGGTTTCTATTTTTGTTAAAAGTGTGAAACAGGAAGTCGGTTTCACTTAATATCCACGAATTACCGTTCTGGGCCCTTAATGGGCTTTGCGAATCAATGGGCCGACGAAACACATTCTGTTTCGTCGTGAAGTGCTATGGCGAAACACACTGTTTCGTCGAGATGCTTGATGGCGAAACATATCAGTTTCGTCGGGATGTATATGGCGAAACAGTCTGTTTCGTCGGGTCCTTTCATGTTTTAAACAGTTTAAGTTTTCAATAGGTGTTTCATGATATACAGCCAAACACAAAATCATGCAACCACAATGCGTTCATTACAAAATAACGTATACAGTTACAAGTTAAACAAGTCAAACAACTACACAGTCAAAGTCAACGGGCACTTAATGCGAAAATGAAAGTCGGAAACTCGAGTTGTCACAGATACTGATTCTCATAATCATTTATTTTTTGATTGTAACTACTCTACTCAAGTTTGGATCAAGGTTCGTGGCAAGGGGGTATGACTAATGTTCCTCCAGAATGGGAAGCTATTGTAGAATGGTTAGCGGCTCATGCAAATTCAAAATCAGCGATTAACTTCATCAGTCGGCTCATTGTTTCAGCTGCGATCTATTTTGTCTGGCAGGAACGTAATGCCAGAATTTTCAAGAACCAAACGAGACCCCCTGACGTTCTGAGTGATTTAATTTGCAGACGGTTCGTTATAAGCTTATGGGGGTGAAGTTTAAGGAGAGCACTAAGGTTAGAAGATTGCTGGAATCTTGGGAGATATTCTCAAACCGGTTGGAGGACGATGGAGGCTGATTAAATTGTTTTGTTTTTTTCTAGATTATAGTCTAGTTGGTTTGTTTTGATGTTTTGGTGGTTATTTTTGTTTGTTCGGGTTTTCTCTCATGGGGGATGTCCCATGATTGAACTAGTGTGGGCTTTCCACATTACTTGTTTAGTTTTTTTTTTTTTGGGTAAAGGGTTTACCCCGGTGATTTTATATATTCACAAACACAAAAAACAAGTAGAGAGGGGATATCCTCCCTAGTTCACTCAAGAGACATGACCCATGAGCGTAAACCAAAACAACTCAACAAAACCAAGAAACTAAGAAACTAGACTACCATCTAGAAACAAAAAGACCCAAACACACTCTAATCAGCCCCCATTGTCTTCCATTGCATCTTCGACAATCCCCCATTTCCCAAGCAAACACTTTACATTCGCACATGCTTTGAACTTCACGCCCACCAGTTTGTATCGAACTATCTTTAGGATTACTTCACATATTACTTCCGGTGGACGGGTTTGATTTTTAAAGAGCCTAGCATTACGTTCTTGCCAAATTATGTAAGCTGTTGCACCTACAAGCAGACGAGCGACATAACTCGAAGCCGTCTTCGAGCGCCTTCTCGACATCAACCAATTGACAATCGAAGACCATTTAGGATCAACATCCACCATATTAGCCTTAGCGCGAACCGAGTTCCACACCTGTGTTGAGAACTTACATTCAAAAAAGAGGTGATCATGAGAATCAACATCGGCATAGCATAAGAGACAGCACATCATATTCATGTTCTTCCTCCTAGCTAAATCCCACTTTAAGATTTTATCCTGCGTTAAAAGTTTCCGTCGCATTATAAGCCAAACCAAAAAAGCATGCCTTGGAATGCATTGCGGAAACCAAACAATAGAAACCCAATTAACTTCCTGCTCCCTAATCCGAATAGAATCCCAAACCGTAAAGGACGAATGATCCATCAAATTATCTCCATCCTTCCAAAGCAAACGGTCTCGCTTGTTATGATCCGGCCGAATGTGATCTAGCTGAATAAGAACCGGGAACAAATCCCTCCAAATAACCGGCCATGCCCAAGCATCCCCTCTATAAACATCCGCAACCATAGCATCAAGCCGAAATCCTGCATTAGTGATTACCCTAGGCGATAAAATGTTTGACAGAGGCCCAAGATGACACCACGAGTCATACCAGGCTGATATAGTATTACCAGCTCCCAACAAAGACCAAATATGCTCCTTAACCAGCGGCCTCAATTGGAGGATTTTCCTCCAACTCCAGCTGCAAGTAGTCGTTTCTTTGCAATTCCAAAAATTCCGATCTTTAAGCCGATAAGAGTGGATCCATTGCACCCACAAAGAGTCTCTCTGCTTTAGGATACTCCATATGTTCGAAACCATGAGGGCTTTATTAACATCTCCGACCCGACGAATCCCAAGACGGCATTACTTGTTTTGTTTGGTTTGTTAATATATAGAATCACCGGGGTAACCCTTTTACCCAAAAAGAGATTACAAGAAAAAACTAGGGTTTCATGAAGAACAAAGGAATCGCCTAAGGAGAGAGAGATAGGGTTTAGATGTTACTCCAAGTGGACCTCTTCTCCTTAAGACTCGGGCAAACCAGTTATGTGAGAGACGTTTAACCCGGAAGAAGTGGACTACAACGTTCACTTGAGGAATATTTGAAGATTCCCGGTTTAATAGGGTAGTTAGTTGATTTCGTTTAACTATAAATAGATTGATCGGATCGGTTAAGTCACACACACTCTCTTTCGCACACTTTATTCTCTAGCTACTAGCAATCACTACACACAAACACTTGTACTCAAATTACATTGTAACACCTAGACGATCTGCATCATATCCTGCACTGTATCCTGATATTTGAAGCAATAGAAGAACAAGGCAGCTGAGATTGTCAGCTCCCGAGGTTTTATGCCGGCGATCTAGATTGATCAAGGGCTTTCCTCGTACATCTCATGTCACCCTTTACATTTTTGCTCATTGTTTGATCAAAGATACAGCTCTATATCCTGAGCCGTATCCTGAAACTGTTTTTACAAATAACTTGATTAACATTTCTAGCACACTACCTCACTTAACTAATTTGATCACTTAATTGCTTCGGTAATTTTTGACCAAAACAATTTGGCGCCCACCGTGGGGCAAGTGGTGCTATCTCTATTAAAAACTTTTGCAAAATCGTTACTTGGTTTTCTATTTTCAAAACTTTTTGCCACACTATTTTCAATGGCCTTAAGATCAAACATGAGCTCGTCCACCATGTCTGCTACGACCTCTGCAACAGTTGGTTCGGTGCTTCCACCACCTCCTCCGAGAATTCAAGCCTCTTCGCAAGGAACCGAGACTCATGTGGCTCGGGATGTTATCCCTGCTCGCAATGTCCAGGGATCCGGTCCTGTTTTAGCTTCTAATGAAGAGATTCTAAATTTGTTTGGTAGTGTACAGGAACAGATGAGACAGCAGCAGGAAACTAATCAGATGCTGATGAGAGGGATACAACTCTTGAAGTCTGGCCCGAGTCGGCCTGCTGAGAATACCGTCACTCCCTTGCAACCCAGGGCTTTGAACTTCAGTTATGCAGTCTACACTGAGGATAACCGGGGGAATATTGTGCCAGGCCATTCCCAGAATCATACTCCTGAGATACCTTCTTCAGTAAGAGTATCAACTGTGAGAAGCTCAGGATATGCTTCAGGATATGGCCAGAACCCCCAAGCTGGTAATGTATCTAATGATAATAATACTCTTGCTACTAATGGTGTTGGATCTTTGCAGGATGCAGGTATGACATCAGCATTTTCCAGGGAGCTTCAAAAACTGAAAGACATGATATCCAGTATGCCTGGGGTGGTTCAGCCAATTCCTGAAGTATCCCAGGACAGCCACAGGATATCCCGGTTTGCATATCCTATTTGTGATGCTGAAATCCCAAAAAGATTTCAAACCTCCAACATGAAGCTCTATGACGGAACTACGGATCCTGAGGAGCATATTGCCCAGTATAGGGAAAGGATGGAAATCAACCCTATCCCTCCAGACCTCAAAGAAGCATGCTTGTGCAAGGGTTTCGGTTCTACCTTAACAAGATCAGGCTTAAAATTGCTGTTAAACGTTCCTCCTCACTCAATTACTTCTTTTGCTCATTTAGTTAATTTATTTAATAGTCAATTTTCTTGCAGCCGGCGTTTTGAGAAACTAACCAGTGATCTTTACAGGATAACTCAAGGGCCTCAGGAATCCTTGAGGGATTATGTGAACAAGTTTAGTCGGGAATCCTTAGATATCCCGCATCTTGATGTTGCAACAGCTGTGCAAGCTTTCAAGATGGGGTTGCAAAAGGATTCTCATTTTTATCAGGATCTTGTAATGAATCCCTATAGAAATCTCGACGAAGCTCGTAACAGGGCTTTAAGATACATTCGGCTGGAGGATGATAAAAAGATGCAAGAGAGAATGAATTCATCTACAACCTATGAGTCAACCAACAGGAAATCAGAATCCTCGTATAAACCATACCGTTCTAAACCGTATGGCAGAAATGATGGCAAAAAAGTGAATGCTGTTGAAGACGAGGATCCTAAGGAGTATCCTGAGTTGTCTGAATATTGTTTTTCTGTTAACATACCTGAACTAATGTATGCTATGCAGGGTTTAGGAGACAAAGCAAGGTGGCCCCGAAAGAATCAACAAAAGGCTGATTGGAAGGACAAGTCCAAATGGTGTGCCTTCCATGAGGATTTCGGGCATATTACTGAAGATTGTATCGCTTTGACAAAGGAAATAAGCTATCTCTTGAGTAAGGGATATTTGAAGGACCTCTTGGGAAGAAAGAAGAATAAGGGCCAGGATCCTGTGAAGGATCCTGAGCGTGCAGCGTCACCTCCTGCGGATGCAAAAATAATTAACTTTATTTCAGGAGGATCCGACATTTGCGGCACATCGTATTCTGCAGCAAAAAGACACGCGAAGGAAGCTAAGGCAGAGAGGGGAGATAAGCCAACGAGAGTGTCTGTGACAACTCGAGTTTCCGACTTTCACTTTCGTATTTATTGCACGTTGACTTTGACTGTTTGGTTGTTTGACTTGTAACTGTACATGTACGTGTTATAATGAAAAGTATTGTATTGTGATTGTTGCATGTATGGGATTGATATTATGACATGAGACTTGTTATATTAGAAAAACATAAACTGTTTAACACATGAGAGGACCCGACGAAACAGACTGTTTCGCCATATACATCTAGACGAAACATAAGTCTGTTTCGCCAAGCCCAAATACGCCAAAGCCCAGTTAGGGCCCAACACCATATTAGTTACGTATTTAGCGATTAAGGGTTCGTACATGATCAGTTACAAAACCCTACTTCCTTTTGTTGTGCGACGGCAAGTAGGCCCTCCCTTCATTCCAATTGCTAACTTTGAGGTAAACCTTTGTTCACTTTAATTGATGTTAAGCATGTCCAGTCATGATTATGGATCATATGGTAGGCTACTAGCTTCATAATTGCATGTGGGATTGTCAGTGATATGTGATGATTCATACTTGTGTGCAATTTATAAATATTATACATGAATAATTGGATTAAAGGAAATCGGTTAAGTACTCATGTAAATCGATGATCTCATGTTTTTGTTTAATAATTGAGTTCGAAATATATGTGTTGTTATTAAATTGTGATCATGAGAAACTGTTGCTTTGTAAATATCGATGGAATGCATGTGAGAGGTCTTGAAAACAAAGTCAAATGGATAAGGGTCCATCATGATTGTAGGTTATTATACTTATACTTGCATGTGATGTAAGTAATCATTATGTTGTTGCATCCTTTAGAATTGTAAATGGTTGTCAGATCCACTATTGTGATAGGATTGATGTTTTGGGTCAAATGGCAATATGACAACAACATACACTGGTCGGCCACTGTTGATTTTTGTTTAGATGATGACGGCGACTAGGGTTTTCTGTGTCAATCTTTGTAACTGATTTGATGACAACGTAACTGAATTAATGACGAAACCAACTCACGGCGAAACAGATCCGACGAAACAAATGCGTTTCGTCAGAACCAGTCACGACGAATCATATGTGTGTTTCGCCAAGGGTTTCAACGACGAAACAGTGGTGTTTCGTCAAAGGGGTTTAACGACGGAACAAGGGGGTGTTTCGTCGGACAGATAACTTGCACAGTAACTTGATTAAAACTCTGTTAGAAGTTAACTGGATTAACTAACTGCTGCTAAGTGAATCGCATGACTTGTATGATTTGGAATACGTGGCTTGTGCTACTTTGTGATCATTGATTTTTGCTTATACGTGAACTGCGTGAATACAAACTGATTATGTATACGTGCGTACTTTAGAATGTGATTGATTAACTGTGAGCACATAACCTAGCATACCGAGCAAACCAAGGTGAGTTCCCACTTTTACTAAGGCATGGGATTCCCAGGGTATGGGAATGGGGATTGAAGGAATGAGATTTGAATAGATACTTGTACTTACACTGTTACTAGACTATCTACCATCGTCCTCGGATGCGCAGGATACGTACGTAAAACCTACGTATACTTGTACTCATCACTGTCCTCAGGTTGCGAAGGACACTCACGTAAAACCTACGTGAACTTATACTCACTACTGTCCTCGGTTGTGAAGGACACTTACGTAAAACCTACGTAAAACCCCGCGTACCCCTGTCCTCGGTTGTGAAGGACACTTACGTAAAACCTACGTAAACTTTGTACGTACTACTGTTCTCGGTAAGAAGAACACTTATTGTCACACCCCCAAAATCCACACGCGGAGTACCACCGCTTGGAGGCGTGACATGACCAGGATCAAGCCACCAATCATATTGAACATAAGTATATTCATATCAAAAGTCATTCATCAATACGATAGGTGTTTACAAAACCAAATATAAACAAGTGTGTAGCGGAAGCATTTAAAGTAAAACCCAACATAAGTTTAAGTACAAAATGTTAATGTTTAACATCACATTCACGAACCATGTCCACAACGACTGTGCCTCCCGTGCAAGCTCCAAAAGTACCTATGGTCCTGCAAGGCATGTAACAGAGAGTCAACAACTAGTTGAGCGAGTTCACAGTTGGTTATTTAGTTATAATGTCCAATTCGTAAATCGTTTGCAATAGCATCGCGGCCCTCAAGGCATGTTTGCGAAGTTTAGTGGGGGTTTCCCATGTTTTATAGACTAGTTATATTTGTATCGCGGCCCTCCAGGCATGTTTGCGAAGATTAAAGTATAGTTCGCGGCCATTCCAGGCATGTTTGCGAAGATTCGTTCTAGTATAGTTCGCGGCCATTTCAGGCATGTTTGCGAAGAGAAATATATGTATCATTAGTCTAGTAGTATCTACCATTGACCTTCCTCTCCCGAGGCCAATGGTATGTAATTTCAATAACTCTTAAACATAAACAATCAATCAACCCATTCCCAACCCCGGGAATCCCATGCCTTGGTAGAAGTGTGAACTCACCTTGTTTCGCTCGGTATGCTAAGTATGTGCTCACGGTTAATCAATCACGTCCTAAGGTATGCACGTATACATAATCAGTTTGCATTCAAGTTGTTCGCACGTATAAACATGTAGCACGTAATCACAATCATATACCAGATGGCTACACTTAACAGCAGTTAAATATTCCAGTTAACACTTAACAGAATTAACTCAAGTTACTGCACAGATCAGCTATTCGGCGAAACACGCATGTCGGCGAAACACAGATAGCGACGAATCACAATATTGACGAAACACATTCTGTTTCGTCGAGGTGTCCCCTGGCGAAACAGAACTTCTGATTCGTCGACTACTTTTGGCGAAACACATTCTGTTTCGCCGAGAGTTCTGTTTCGTCGAACAGTTCAGTTTCGCAGACATCAGTTACAGCAGATGCGAAAAACACATAAACTCGACAGCCGTAAAACAGCAATTCCTCAATCATACAGAAATCATACAACACAGAAACATCGTATCATCATCATAACATAAGCATCACAGTTCTTAACATCTAGCCCGAACCCTAGGTTATGTGCACAACATATAGATTAACATACAACATCATATCATCGATTCCTATCAAGATACTAATGTGTATTCAGAATCAGGCCATATAAACAACATTCAGAACCGAGTATCATCAACATACCCTCCTATAATCCAGAAATCAAGCATAAACACGACATGTATAAAGAAATCAAGGGACAAAGAAACCGATTTAGACAAGCACGCACTAACCGAGATATTCGGGGTGAACAAGGGAGGATTCGAGAGAGAAGATGATGGTTGATGATGGGTATCGCCTTTTCAAAAGAGAGAGTTCTAGGGTTTCTATTTTTGTTAAAAGTGTGAAACAGGAAGTCGGTTTCACTTAATATCCACGAATTACCGTTCTGGGCCCTTAATGGGCTTTGCGAATCAATGGGCCGACGAAACACATTCTGTTTCGTCGTGAAGTGCTATGGCGAAACACACTGTTTCGTCGAGATGCTTGATGGCGAAACATATCAGTTTCGTCGGGATGTATATGGCGAAACAGTCTGTTTCGTCGGGTCCTTTCATGTTTTAAACAGTTTAAGTTTTCAACAGGTGTTTCATGATATACAGCCAAACACAAAATCATGCAACCACAATGCGTTCATTACAAAATAACGTATACAGTTACAAGTTAAACAAGTCAAAGTCAACGGGCACTTAATGCGAAAATGAAAGTCGGAAACTCGAGTTGTCACATTATCCCCAACTTGAAAGAAATTTCGTCCCGAAATTTAGCATGCGGTTACTGAGGAAGCTAGGTAAGTTATCGTTTACTGGTTTTCCTGGGGTGTCACATCATCCCCCCGTTGAGTTGGGATTTCATCCCGAACTTCTGTAGTAGCTTCAGCCTCATTAGTAGTTGCATTGTTTTCGAACAACTGGGGATATTTGAGTTCCATTTGGTCTTCGCGTTCCCAGGTAAACTCTGGGCCACGACGGGAGTTCCAACGAACTCGAACAAGAGGTATTCTAGTGTTCTTGAGGACCTTAACATCCCGGTCCATGATTTCAACTGGTTCCTCGACGAAATGCAATTGTTCGTCGATAGTGAGCTCCTTCAGAGGAACTATGTGGGTCTCATCTGACTGAAACTTCTTCAGATTCGACACGTGAAAAACGTTGTGAACTGCACTGAGTTCAGCTGGTAAGTTCAGTCTGTAGGCCACTTTGCCTATTTTCTCTATGACTTCAAATGGTCCAACATATCGTGGATTGAGTTTGCCTCGTTTGCCAAAACGAACAACACCCTTCCAGGGTGAAACTTTGAGTAATGCTCGATCCCCAACTTGAAATTCGAGTATTTTCCTGTCTTTATCGGCGTATACTTTCTGACGGTCACGTGCTGCCGCCATGCGTTGTCGTATTTGAGCAATCTTTTCAGTAGTGTCAACTACCATTTCTGGACCTGTGATCTGACTGTCACCCACCTCTGCCCAACAAAGAGGTGATCGGCATTTACGCCCGTACAATGCCTCAAATGGAGCAGCTTTAATGCTGGTGTGGTAACTGTTGTTGTATGAAAATTCCACAAGTGGCAGATGCTTTTCCCAGCCCTTGCCAAAGTCAATTACGCACGCCCGAAGCATGTCTTCTAGAGTTTGAATAGTGCGCTCAGATTGCCCATCTGTCTGAGGATGATAAGCTGTGCTCATGTCTAATCGAGAGCCAAAAGATTTGTGCATTGCTTGCCACAGTTCTGAAGTAAAACGTGCATCACGATCAGAGATAATAGATGTGGGCACCCCGTGCCTCGAGACAACTTCCTTAAGGTATATGTCTGCTAGAGTGGAGAACTTATCCGTTTCCTTGATAGCCAAGAAGTGAGCAGACTTTGTGAGTCGATCCACGATCACCCAAATAGTATCATTCCCACGTTGAGATCTGGGTAGACCAGTAACAAAATCCATGGAAATTTGCTCCCATTTCCATTGTGGTATCTCAGGTTGCTGGAGTGGGCCTGATGGTTTCTGATATTCTGCTTTGACTCTTGCACAAGTCAAACACTTTCTAACGTAAGTTGCTATGTGGGCCTTCATGCTAGGCCACCAATATGTAGTTCTGAGGTCGTGGTACATCTTATCTGAACCAGGATGTACTGAGTAGCGAGACTTATGAGCTTCATCCATTACAAGCTCGCGAAGGTTGCCATAGAGTGGGACCCAGATGCGTCCGGTTACATAATAGGCGCCGTCTGCCCTTTGTTCTAACCGTTGTCTTGAGCCGCGTAGGGCTTCAGCCCTGACGTTTTCCGGTTTCAATGCTTCTACCTGAGCATCTCGTATCTGTGAAGGAAGACTAGACTGAATAGTGAGTTGCAACGCTCGTACACGTCTAGGTATAGTATCCTTTCGACTGAGGGCGTCGGCCACCACATTGGCTTTGCCCGGATGATACTTTATAGCACATTCGTAATCGTTCAGTAACTCGACCCATCGACGTTGTCGCATGTTCAAGTCTTTCTGCTTGAAAATATATTCGAGGCTCCTGTGATCGGTGTAGATGGTGCACTTGGTGCCATACAGGTAATGTCGCCATATCTTGAGCGCAAAAACAACAGCTCCAAGCTCTAAATCGTGCGTAGTGTAATTCCGTTCGTGAATCTTAAGTTGGCGCGAAGCATAAGCAATAACTTTATCCCGTTGCATCAACACACATCCAAGACCTTGGATAGATGCATCGCAGTAGACTACAAAGTCGTCCGTGCCTTCAGGCAAGGAGAGGATAGGTGCGCTACAAAGTCTATCCTTTAAGTGCCGAAACGTTGTATCCTGTGTATCACTCCAACGGTAGGCAATACCTTTCTGTGTCAGTAATGTAAGCGGCTGTGCAATCTTTGAGAAGTCTTTGATAAACCGTCTATAATAACCCGCCAAACCCAAGAATTGGCGTATTTCTGTTGGTGTGCTAGGTGCAGGCCAGTTCTTGATCGAATCTACCTTGGATGGATCAACATGTATCCCATCCTTGTTTACCACGTGGCCTAGAAAGTGGACTTCACGAAGCCAGAAGTCGCATTTTGAAAACTTAGCGTACAGCTGTTCCGTTCGAAGGAGTTCCAAAATAAGTCGTAAGTGCTGCTCGTGTTCCTCCCGATTCTTTGAATAAATCAGGATGTCGTCAATGAAAACAATAACAAACTTGTCAAGATAAGGTTTGCACACCCTGTTCATAAGATCCATGAAAACCGCAGGCGCGTTCGTTAGCCCGAATGGCATGACCAAAAACTCGTAATGGCCGTAGCGAGTTCTGAATGCTGTCTTGGAGACGTCCTCATCCCGGACTCTCAGTTGATGGTAACCCGACCTTAGATCAATCTTTGAGTAATAGCTCGACCCTTGCAACTGGTCGAATAAGTCGTCGATACGTGGAAGTGGATAACGGTTCTTCACCGTCACCTTGTTCAGTTCACGGTAATCTATGCACATACGAAAAGTACCGTCTTTCTTCTTTACAAATAATACTGGAGCTCCCCATGGCGAAGAGCTAGGACGTATGAAACCCTTCTCCAAGAGTTCTTGTAATTGCTTAGACAGTTCTTCCAGTTCAGTTGGAGCTAAGCGGTATGGCGCTCGAGCTATAGGTGCTGCTCCTGGAGCTAGCTCGATCTGAAATTCGACCTGGCGATGAGGCGGTAACCCAGGTAACTCTTCAGGAAATACCTGAGGAAAGTCGCGTACTACAGGAATATCCCCAATCTTTTTCTCTGTCGTCGATGTATCAGTAACGAGGGCTAAAATAGCTATGTGGCCCTTTCGCAGACACTTCTGAGCCTTCAAGAAGGAGATGATGCCACTCACGACACCACTCTTGTCGCCTTGAACTTCAAGAGGTTCTTTGCCAGCACGAGGAATACGAATGATCTTCTCCTTGCATAGGATCTCTGCTTGCTGTTGGGATAACCAATCCATACCGATGACAATGTCGAAACTACTCAGAGTTATAGGAATGAGATCGATAGAGAAAGTCTGACCAGCGAGGATAAGATTACAACCCTGAACTATGTGTGTGGCCTCTAGACTTTTACCGTTAGCTAACTCTACGACATGTTTGGTGCTTAACAGTGTTGGTGCGCGTTTAAGCATTTTACTAACTTTCAGAGACATATAACTGGTATCCGCACCCGAATCAAATAATACAGTAACATAAAAGTCGTCGAGAAGAAACTTACCCGAAACCACATTAGGATCATTCCTTGCGTCACTCTGACCAATCACAAACATACGACCCTTTGCACCACTGTTGTTGTTGTTTCCCCCATTGTTGTTCCCACTGCCCTGATTATTGTTGTTGTTATTCTGATTCTGGTTTAACTGGGGGCAGTTCCGCTTGAAATGACCTTCAGCCCCACACTGAAAGCATACCTTATTTCCTTGCTGTTGTTGCTGTGACTGGTTTCGTGGAACGGGTGACTGTTGTTGCTGGTTCTGATTCGCAGGCCTTGAGCTCCTGCAATCTTTAGCTTCATGACCTACCCTTAGACATCTTTGACAGCGGCCTTTACGACACTGACCACTGTGGTGTTTGTTGCACCTGTTACACAGTGGATGAGTTCCCCGATATCCACTCTGCCCCTGACCACCAGACGATTGCTGACTCGGACTCTGGTAATCACTAGTCTTGCGCTGTTGTTGTGCTTGAGACTGTACAGTAGCTGAACCTCTGCTAGAATCCCCTTCCCATTTCCGCTTGTTGTCACTGGGAATAGCAGGAGTAACTGGAGTGGTAGCGGTAGTAGCGCTGATACGTTTAGGCAGCCTGTTCTGTTCCACCGCCTGATCAGTGAGGCGATGAGCTAGCTTGACGATCTGTTGAATAGTGTTAAGATTCGCTGAGGTTACGTGGCTTTGAATCTCCGGTACCAGGCCATTGAGATACAGTTCGATACGCTTAATGGGAGGGTCCACCATAGTAGGACACAGAATAGCCAACTCATTCGATCTTCTGGTGTACGCTTCAATTTCTGACCCAGTCATTTTCAAGTGATAAAACTCTACCTCCAGCTTATGAATATCATCACGGCTACAGTATTCCTCTTTAATCAAATCCTTGAAATCATTCCAGGGTGTGGCGTTAGCAACAGCCAATCCTAACATCTGCACTTGCGCATTCCACCAAGTCAGCGCAATGCCTTCTAGTGTACCAGTGGCGTACTTCACCCTGCGAGCCTCAGGGCATTCGCACATTTCGAATACGGACTCGAGCTTCTCAAACCAATGGAGGAGTCCAACCGCTCCTTCCGTGCCACTAAAAGTAGTAGGACGACAGTCCATGAAAGTTTTGAAGGTACAAACAGGTGGCTGAGCGTGCTGACCTGTTGTATATAAGAATCCAATACAAGATTAAAACACAAGAGTTGGTTCAGGAGTGTAGGATCTAAAGATCCTAGTGTGAGTTACAACTGCAGGGTATACCTCCTGCTTGTGCGGCTGCAAGTGCCTCAGCAACTCGCTCGTTAATAAGAGCCGTCAGTTGGGCTTGCGTCATGTTGATACGTCCAGACATGATCTTCATAGTAAATATGACATAAGTGAGAGAGGTTCGCGAGTAGTGCGATAACAAAAGGGAATAATCACACAAGTGTTCTCATGCAATAGTGTCAAGTTAACCTAAGCATACCCGGAGCAAAGTTCTATGCAATTCTAGCAAGTAGGCAATAAGACATGTACCATGTTACCTAGAGTGATGAGTCTTGCACGTGGAGCGAGGCGTCGTTGTGGATCGTTGAGCACTGTTCTGGTTATAGTCTGGTTTTAATAAAAACGTTTTCCCCTTATTAAAACCGAGTTCTCTATAACCAATGGCTCTGATACCAATCTGTCACACCCCCAAAATCCACACGCGGAGTACCACCGCTTGGAGGCGTGACATGACCAGGATCAAGCCACCAATCATATTGAACATAAGTATATTCATATCAAAAGTCATTCATCAATACGATAGGTGTTTACAAAACCAAATATAAACAAGTGTGTAGCGGAAGCATTTAAAGTAAAACCCAACATAAGTTTAAGTACAAAATGTTAATGTTTAACATCACATTCACGAACCATGTCCACAACGACTGTGCCTCCCGTGCAAGCTCCAAAAGTACCTATGGTCCTGCAAGGCATGTAACAGAGAGTCAACAACTAGTTGAGCGAGTTCACAGTTGGTTATTTAGTTATAATGTCCAATTCGTAAATCGTTTGCAATAGCATCGCGGCCCTCAAGGCATGTTTGCGAAGTTTAGTGGGGGTTTCCCATGTTTTATAGACTAGTTATATTTGTATCGCGGCCCTCCAGGCATGTTTGCGAAGATTAAAGTATAGTTCGCGGCCATTCCAGGCATGTTTGCGAAGATTCGTTCTAGTATAGTTCGCGGCCATTTCAGGCATGTTTGCGAAGAGAAATATATGTATCATTAGTCTAGTAGTATCTACCATTGACCTTCCTCTCCCGAGGCCAATGGTATGTAATTTCAATAACTCTTAAACATAAACAATCAATCAACCCATTCCCAACCCCGGGAATCCCATGCCTTGGTAGAAGTGTGAACTCACCTTGTTTCGCTCGGTATGCTAAGTATGTGCTCACGGTTAATCAATCACGTCCTAAGGTATGCACGTATACATAATCAGTTTGCATTCAAGTTGTTCGCACGTATAAACATGTAGCACGTAATCACAATCATATACCAGATGGCTACACTTAACAGCAGTTAAATATTCCAGTTAACACTTAACAGAATTAACTCAAGTTACTGCACAGATCAGCTATTCGGCGAAACACGCATGTCGGCGAAACACAGATAGCGACGAATCACAATATTGACGAAACACATTCTGTTTCGTCGAGGTGTCCCCTGGCGAAACAGAACTTCTGATTCGTCGACTACTTTTGGCGAAACACATTCTGTTTCGCCGAGAGTTCTGTTTCGTCGAACAGTTCAGTTTCGCAGACATCAGTTACAGCAGATGCGAAAAACACATAAACTCGACAGCCGTAAAACAGCAATTCCTCAATCATACAGAAATCATACAACACAGAAACATCGTATCATCATCATAACATAAGCATCACAGTTCTTAACATCTAGCCCGAACCCTAGGTTATGTGCACAACATATAGATTAACATACAACATCATATCATCGATTCCTATCAAGATACTAATGTGTATTCAGAATCAGGCCATATAAACAACATTCAGAACCGAGTATCATCAACATACCCTCCTATAATCCAGAAATCAAGCATAAACACGACATGTATAAAGAAATCAAGGGACAAAGAAACCGATTTAGACAAGCACGCACTAACCGAGATATTCGGGGTGAACAAGGGAGGATTCGAGAGAGAAGATGATGGTTGATGATGGGTATCGCCTTTTCAAAAGAGAGAGTTCTAGGGTTTCTATTTTTGTTAAAAGTGTGAAACAGGAAGTCGGTTTCACTTAATATCCACGAATTACCGTTCTGGGCCCTTAATGGGCTTTGCGAATCAATGGGCCGACGAAACACATTCTGTTTCGTCGTGAAGTGCTATGGCGAAACACACTGTTTCGTCGAGATGCTTGATGGCGAAACATATCAGTTTCGTCGGGATGTATATGGCGAAACAGTCTGTTTCGTCGGGTCCTTTCATGTTTTAAACAGTTTAAGTTTTCAACAGGTGTTTCATGATATACAGCCAAACACAAAATCATGCAACCACAATGCGTTCATTACAAAATAACGTATACAGTTACAAGTTAAACAAGTCAAAGTCAACGGGCACTTAATGCGAAAATGAAAGTCGGAAACTCGAGTTGTCACACTTATGGTTACAAATAGTCTAGTGTATATGCAAACATGGGAAGCCCCCACTAATAGAACATACTATCAGCCTAGTAGCGCCACATGTTACGAAACAAACTTACTATTACGAACTTACTTACTGTGAACTCGCTCAACTAGTCGTTGACTCTCTGTTACATGCCTTGCAGGTCGTTAGGTATACATGGAGCTTGCACTGGGAGGCGCGTTGGTTGTGGACAAGGATTGTGAATGCTTGATTAGACATTATGTTACTACATACTTTATTTTTGTTGGGCTTTTACTCATATGCTTCCGCTAAACGTTGAATTTATACTTATGTTTTGAACACCTTTCATATGGATTGGTTTGGTTACATTTACTGTTACTATTACTATTACATTGTTCTATATGATTGGTGGCTTGATCCTGGTCAGTCACGCCTCCAAGCGGTGATACTCCGCGTGTGGATTTTGGTGGTGTGACAGTGTCAACCCTCACGACTGACAAAGTCATCACCTTCGACAATGATGACAGTGATACTGTCCAGGATCCCCATCATGATGCTTTAGTAATAACCTTATATGTTGCTAACCATTTTGTACGCAGGATATTAGTGGATAATGGCAGCTCAGTCAACATAATTCAGCTGGAAACATTGAAGAGGATGAATGTATCCCCGATGGACATTACTTCGAAATCCACTGTGCTCGTTGGTTTCAGTGGAGAAGCTAGGAATACCGTAGGGGAAATAAAGTTGCCTGTGTATATTCAAGGGGTAAACTCAACGCAGCGCTTTTGTGTCATGGACTATTTATCCTGCTATAATATTATACTAGGTAGGCCTTGGATCCATGATATGAAAGCAGTTCCGTCAACCTACCATCAATGCATCAAGATCCCTACTCCTTGGGGAGTTGTCAAGGTGGAAAGTGATCAACAGGAAGCAAAGGAGTGTTATTCTTCTTCGATGAAATCCTCAACAAAGTCTAGTACAGCATAGCAATTAAAGATTCGAGGCCAGGATATCATGGAGGCTTCAGAACAGGATGTAAAGAAAGTGGTCCTGGATCAGAACAATCCGGATATCTCGGTGCTCGTGGGAACCAATATCCCTCGGGATATTGAAAATCAATTAACTAATTTTTTGAAATGCAGGATGTCAACATTCGCATGGAAGCACGAGGATATGACAGGTATTTCCAAGGATATTATAACACATAAGCTCGGTATTGACAGGTCATTCAAGCCTGTCCAACAAAAGAGAAGGAAATTTGCTCCGGAGCGAAATGTGATCATCCAAGAGGAAGTTGAAAGACTACTAAGGAGCAAGATGATTAGGGAAGTCAAGTTTCCTAAATGGCTAGCGAATGTAGTTGTGGTGCAAAAGAAAAATGGGAAATGGAGAGTTTGTGTAGATTACACAGACTTAAACAAAGCTTGTCCTAAAGACCCATTTCCTCTTCCTCATATTGACTCAATGGTGGATGCTACTGTCGGCCATGAGATGTTAACCTTCATGGATGCATCTTCAGGATTCTAGCAGATCCAAATGGAACCTTCAGACCAGGAGGATACTGCCTTCATGACACCAACAGGTATTTATTGCTACACTGCTATGCCCTTTGGTTTGAAAAATGCAGGTGCAACGTATCAAAGATTGGTGAACATGATGTTCAAAGACAAGCTGGGGGACACTATGGAGGTATACATCGACGACATGGTAGTAAAATCTAAAAAGGCTGAGGATCACCTCCAGGATATCAAGGGAGCATTTGATGTCCTGGATCAGTATAACATGAAGCTTAATCCTGCTAAGTGCCATTTCGGAGTGGGGGCAGGAAAGTTTCTAGGATATATGGTGACTAAAAGAGGGATAGAGGCAAGCCCGGAGCAGATTAAAGCTATCTTGGATATCAAATCACCTTCAAATATGAAGGATGTTCAACGGTTAATAGGCGAGTGGCAGCATTGAATAGATTCATTTCAAGATCCTCGGAAAAGTGCAAGGAATTTTATGATATCCTGAAGAAGAATAAGAAGTTTGAATGGGGAGCAAAGCATGAAGCAGCCTTGCAGGATTTGAAGCAGTATCTTTCAACTGCACCCTTATTGATGAAGCCTGAGGTTGGTGAACCATTATCCCTGTATCTAGCGGTATCAGGGAATGCAGTAAGTGCCGTCCTTGTAAAGGATCATGAAGGTCAGCAGTATCCTGTTTATTATGTTAGCAAAAGTTTATTAGATGCTGAAACTAGGTATTCCCACTTAGAGAAACTGATATTAGCTCTAGTTATGGCATCAACAAAGCTTAGACATTATTTCGAAACACATAGGATTCATGTTAAAACCAACTATCCTGTAAAAAATCTGCTTAGGAAACCAGAGATGTCAGGTAAGATGGCTAAGTGGTCAGTAAAATTAAGTGCATATGATCTAGTGTATGAACCTAGAAATGCTATAAAGTCTCAGGCTTTAGCTGACTTTGTGGCTGATTTCAGTAGTGATATCCAAAATGAAGTAGACTTAGAAGTACAACAACTAGGAGAGAACTTAGAATCCTGGACCTTATACTGATGGTGCATCTAATGTAAGAGGTGTAGGTTTGGGTATACTACTAAAATCACCACAGGGGGACATATTACCCCAGGCTATTAGAGTCGAGTTTCCTGCCACTAATAATGAGGCAGAATATGAAGCTTTAATTGCTGGATTAGAATTGGCTAAAAGTATGAATATCAAGAGTTTGCAAGTATATGTTGATTCTTTGTTAATTACTAATCATTTTAATGGAACCTATGTAGCTAAAGGTGAGAAGTTAATCGAGTATCTCGAAATTCTCAAAAAATTAGCAGGATATTTCGCTATTTTCACTTGAACAGGTACCAAGAGAGGATAATGCTGAAGCTGGCGCCTTGGCAAATCTAGGATCATCAGTCAGGATACCGGAAGGAACCCAGATACCGATATCACATATCCTATATCCTGCAACGGATCCTCAGGATAAGGAAGTACTAAGTGTTCAGGATCCTGATGAATATCCTGAGATGGATCCTAAGTCTTGGATGGCTCCAATCATAAGATATCTCAAGGAAGGACACGTCCCAGAGGATGAAAATCCTAAGGCCTTTAGAATGAAGGTATCATGATTCACTATTATAAATGATGTATTGTATAAGAAATCTCTTGCAGGACCATATCTGAGGTGCTTAGAGGATCCCGAAACCAAGGAAGTGCTTCAAGATATACACGAAGGGGATTGTGGTAACCATACTGGGGGCAGGTCATTGTTCTCAAAGGCATTAAGAACAGGATATTATTGGCCGACGATGAGAAAAGATGCTGCAGAATATGCTCAAAGATGTGATGCATGTCAAAAACATAGTAATATATTACATCAGCCGGCTGAGCCACTTTATCCTATAGCCTCCCCTTGGCCATTCATAAAGTGGGGGATGGACATAGTAGGAAAATTGCCAAAGGCTCCAGGATGAAAGGTCTTCATGCTGGCAATGACCGATTATTTCTCTAAGTGGGTCGAAGCTGAAGCATTCGTTCAAGTTAGAGAACAGGAAGTTATCATTCATAAAAAAGGAATATCCTGACTAGGTTTCGAGTACCAGCTGAGATAATTTGTGACAATGGATCTCAATTTATAAGTAAGAGGACTACTGACTTTTGCAAGAGTTGGGGAATCAAAATGATTACATCCACACCGGTACATCCTCAAGCGAATGGACAAGCAGAATCCTCAAACAAGATAATTGTCTTTTTTTTTTTGGGTAAAGGGTTACCCCGGTGATTCTATTAAAAACAACCGCAAATAAGTACAAGTAGTGAGGATGTATTCCACACTAGTTAATACAGGACATGCCCCATTTATGTAAAATAAATAAGCAAGCAAACCTATGACACCCCATAACCTAGCCTACTATACATCAGTAGACACGACAAAAATAAGACAAAACAAAACGAACGCCTTCATCCGCCATCATCGAAGATGAAATTGCCAGACACCGGCAACCCCTTCACACGAGCCAAAAAGAGTCTATCCATTGGAGAACTTTGTGGAAGAGGTGCTTGCCTTTGCTCTCGAAGATGAAGAATATAAACCCGAAGTCATAAATTCACTAGTTTCATTATAGACTTCAACGACCTCCTCCTCATCCGATTCCTGTTTGTCACTATTAGTCTGCACAGCTTTCTTCTCCACTCGACCCACAGTGGTACCTCCCTGATTTCCATCATCATCCTTAAGGATGTCAAACGGGTTTGACGTTGAAACCTGGTTATTCATCGGATTCCTCAAGGACGATTTTGGTTTAGGTTTGAGAACTGGTCTGTAAACTAACTTAGGCTTCTGATTTTTCATATGGAGGCCTTGGTTATTAACTTTCTTCTTCTTGGCACCCACAACCTGAAAATCATCAGTATTCTTATCAGAATCCCCACTTGAAGTTACCTGAGGGTTCTTTGGGCACGAGCTATCATCATGACCAAACACACAGCAATAGGAGCACCTTAGAGGCTCCCAATCATATTCAACTTTGACCTCCACCTTTGAATGACCATTACCATCCAAAGATGGGATTGCAACAGTAACACTCTTTTTTAACTCAGCTCCCGCCTGAACTTCTATAAGCGCTCTAGCATAGCTGATTCTTCCCTAAGACTCAGCACACATCGTGGCAGTATATGAATCCAACATCTTAGGAGTCCCAATCTTAGAAGCGACCAAGCTAAGACCATCCTCGGTAAATGCCGCTAACGACACATCATGCATCTTGACCCAAACTGGAACAACTTTAATATCCTCTTTTTCCATCTTAATAGAGGGCGACCACTCCTTCAAAGTTATCGGTACACTTCTGATTAACCAAGGCCCATCCTCTAGCATTTGATTCATCCCTTCCTTAGTTTTAAACTTAAAGAAAAAGAAGTCGTTTGCATTCATCATAAGCCGAGAGAGACCATATTTAACCCAATAGTTTTTTGTAAAGTAATCGACCACAGGGAATGCCAACCGTTTACCCAAAAAATAACCATATAAAGTGTTAGCATACCTATCAATGACTTGTTGAACCGATGACAATGGAATAACAACATCCACCCCATCAACTGTCTCAGTAGATTCCATCATCCTGAAATTCACTTTAACATTCTCCTTAGTGTTCTTAACTATGTTAGCGAATGATAAAGGGTCTGCAGCCCCCGAATTCCGTGGTTTTCCTTGTGCAGCCAACAAATTCCCTCCCTCCAGACCTGCTGATGTCGAATACCCCATATTAGAATAATCCCAAAAGTGTTCCGAATGCTCACCAGCCGGTTTCTCTAATTGAACTGGCATCGTGATCTTCGAAAGTTCATCGATGATATTAGGCCGCACCTTCTCCACAAGAACCTGAACAGAAGTGTTGCTGTGATCAGTTTGCGGAGTCTGAATTGAACCCCCATGAGGCATGCACGTGTTTCCCTCAACGTTGATCACCCTGCTAGCTAAACTGTCAAACGAGAATTGTAGTTTACCGCGATCTTGAGGAAACGCCCCATCTGATTTACGATCAGCCATTCGAGACCCTGTTAGTTAAATAAAAGAACCCTAGTAGCCGACAACCTTCATGCGCAGAAAAGAAACCTGAGAAACCCTTGTAGCCGTCAACCCTAATTCATTCAGCTTTTGGGATGTTCCGGCTCAACAGAATATTACTTGGAGTTCAAACAAGATAATTGTCAACAACCTGAAAAAGAGACTAGGGGCTAAAAAAGGAAGATGGGCAGAAGAACTACCCTTTGTTTTGTGGGCTGATAGGACGACGGTGAAAAGTGCAACGGGCCAAACCCCGTTTTCCTTGGTGTTTGGAGCAGAAGCGGTGATCCCGACAGAAATGGTAATACCTACAGCGAGATCCAATCTCCGGGATCTTGGGCAGAATCCTGAAGTCCTATGCCAGGAATTGGATGCTATTGATGAAACGAGAGATGCAGCAAGACTAAGGATGGCGGCATATCAACAGAGGATATCTAAAGCATATAACAAGAATATAAGGACTAGAAGGTTCCACTAATCCTGCTGATGGAAAGTTGGCTCCAAAATGGGAAGGACCCTATGAGATTGAATCAGAATCAGGAAACGGAGCATACCGACTCAAGAATATGGAGGGGGATATGCTACCAAGATCCTGGAATGCTATACATCTAAAGCTCTATTTCAAGTGAGTTTGGAATTTAAATTCTAACTCAGGATGGTATGGATTATGTCTCTTTTATTAAGTTTTAATATTATTTATTGTTTTGAACCCATTACTTGTGACAACCGGTGATTTACGGCACCTAATTACGCGATTAACAGATAATTAACGCAATAATAAATAGTGTTTACAACGCGAATTAACTTAATTAGGCCTTTGGAGTGCCTAGGAACGTCTATCCGACTTTACAATGCGCGAACGGTGGTTTACAGAGAAACCTGTGAAACGTTAAACGGCAATGGATTGAAACCGAACAGGATACTGACAACGCCGACAAATAATAAATTTTTACGCTATATTTAGCTCCGTAATTAATTTTAGTGATTACAGATGAAACCGGATCGAGAAATGGATTAAAGACGACAACGATACAATTTTTCGCGATTATCACCGTAATCAACGAAGGGACGTGCAAACGACGGCTACCGACCGCATTTTTGTGTATTTTATCTCTTGATGCTAAACGGAGTTCGGGTTTTGACAACGGGTCTCGTAAGAATTACGGGCCACTTACTCACGAGATGGACTTGTGGGCCCTGGGCCCAAGCCCAAAACCCACTAGCCTAAACCTGCACATAAATTAGATCTTTTCTACTAGATTTTCAGCTTGAAAATCTTATCAAATCCATAGCAAATCTTGCCCAAATATTTTGCCTAGATCTCTAAAGATCACACAAGATCTTAACATCTTTATAAAAGGGTTTACCCTCTATTTTTCCTGCATATTCTACACACACAAACATTTAGGCCTCTTCTACATACTCTCCCTCTCTCGAGATCTCCTGCAGACAACAACATACAACAGACACACACATCCACACCCTTGTACACCCACCCCAACCCCCTTCCTCCTCGATGGACCGACCGGCGACCACCACAGGGGTGGAGAGAGAGAGAGAGACAGAGAGGTTGAGAGAGAGAAACGCAGGAGAGAGAGAGATGAAGCGAAAGAGAGAGAGAGCGGCGCCGCCACTCACGGTGGCGGCTGTGGAGGCTCACGGCGGCAGTAGAGCCGGCGACGGCGGTGGTCGTTATTTCCGACGAGATTTCTCCGGTAAGCCCACCCCCTCTTGTTCTCTTTCTCGATTTTTGGTCGGACCGGCTCCGGCCGTGTTTCTGTTGATAATAATGATGTGTTTTGATGACGAGGTTGACGGTTTGAGCCTGATTCGTGTTTAGCTTGGGCCACGGTAAAATCCGGTTCACGTGTCAAGTCGTGGTTCGACTCATGTGTCGGTTCGGGTCTCGTTTCAAGTGTTGTGCAACCCGGTTAGGGTTCGGGCTCGGTTTTGGCAAAATCAATGGTTCAAGTTCTGCTACATACCAGGGATTTTATACTTACGGAAACTTCTTGTTCATACAAATTAACTACCATGTTTTATACAAATTCAAAGCATTATGCGGGTATGGAGTCAAAGTCAGGGTGGGCATTGACGGTTATGCGAACATTACAAATACAAGGCTTTACAAATACATGGTTTTATGAACATAACGTGTTACAAACACAACGTTTCCATATAACTTGGCAAGAAAATGATTTTTAAATTCATTTTCTCAATACTATTTCAAAAACCGGTTATTCCAAAGATTTATTTCAAATCTTTCACAATACTAAAGATTTATTTCAATCCTTTCACAACTCAAAAGATTTATTTCAAATCTTTTACAAACAAACTATGAACTCGCTCAACATTTTGTTGATTTTTCTCGCATGTTCTTTCTCAGGTTGCATTTCTAAGACAAGGCACGGTTGGAATAGGAGGACCATCGAGAATTCGAGTACTTAGCAGGCGTTCAGTTTCTAGAAGTCTTAGCTTTATTTGCTTCCGCTGTGCAATGAAGATACCAGTCCAGTCACGCCGATTGTAACAACTGTGCTTGTAATCACTATGAACAGTTCTGTTATCAATAAAACAATGTTATTTGATCCCAATGTTTGTTTGATTGTGTTTTACATTTTTCATGTTTTGACTTTTATGTAATTTCAAACTCTACATCGCTTTCTGGAGAGTTATACGCAAACTAGTGCGTAAACGTACTCAGTTTAATGCGAGAAATACTCCGGAACATCAACATATACTCAACATACCTTAAATAACCTTTACATAACTTAGAAATAAGTTTTGAAGGCTTTGGTATGGCAAAAACAAGTTAATTCGCTTACAGGGACTAAATATGACAAACTGCGAAAGTATGTCAATTTGAACTGTAACGAACATTCCGGAACATAACCATAAGTTAAACACACCTTAAATATCCTTGACATAGCTTAGAAATAGGCTTTGAGGGGTTCGGTGTGCTAAAATAAACTTTTGGGACATTCAGGGACTAAAAGTGTCAAAAAGTGCACAAGTTTGCATTTTCGCGCATAACTTACGTTCTGAATACATCCGGACATCCAAAAATTTATGAAAACATGACTATATTTTATTTTATTGATCGCCTTAAGAAAAATCCATTCGTCGCGTCATATGGATCGTTTTTCGCGCTTATGCGCATTCCGTCGTAATTAAGCGAACATCGCGATCGTACGGCCAAACGAACCGACATCCTAGATATTTTTGAGCATGTTTTGAGTTCCCTATACTTTAACTTCATTTTAGAGCCTTGAAATGAGGTTAACGGGGTTCAAACGCATCGAAAATCGCTTAAACAAAGTGCAGGGACCATTTCTGCAAAATCTGCCAAAACAGGGGCCTAGCGTGACGCGAGGGTCCTTAGCGTCACGCGAGCCCCCTTCTGGACCAGATTCAGTGTTTTTAAACACAAGTTGCAACCAATTGATCCTCCACCACATATTCTATGTTGCTTAGTCACTAAGATAAGGATGGAATTTAGCTTCCATAACCTTTCAACAAGTGTACGGATGTGATCGAATCACGTTATTCAAGAAACGATCCTAGCGGCTCTACCTTTTCTATAAATACCAACCCCCCATTTGTTCAAAAACCCACAAATCTGATTAAGAAAGCTCTAAGTTGGAACCTTCGTTTCATACCTGAGCTATTTTGATCTGGGTTAGCATTCGGGGACCCTTCGTAAGTATTCTTTCGTTCTTTTCCTTATTTTTACTGCTTTTCGAGTCAGAAAGTCAAACTTTGTTTGACTTTCAGCGTTGACCAGTAATGGTCAATGCGAAGTTCGTTAGAACTTCGCAACGTGATTGTAATCACGATGGTCATAGTCCCTTGGGACTATGCCTACTGATTACCACGTTGTCTAGGGTCGTAGGGTAGGCGATCTAATAAATCGCCTATACCTTCGAACCCGACCCAGTTTGGTCGATCATTAGGATCCGACCAAATACATTAGGTGACCATAGTGTAGGGAATAACCTTCCGAGGTTATACCTTATGGTCACGACGTTTAAGTAGTTATATGATAGGTAGTTTATATGCCTTAGGTAAATTACCAGAATACCCTTTTCATACATAATTGGTAATTAAGCATATGTAACCTAAACTTTTGTCACGTAACTGATTATGTAACATGTTTAGGCATATAATACTTGTCATAGGACTAGTTAGGCGGTCCGAACGCGTTTCACGCGCACGACGCGTTAAAGTAGCATAAGCTTCCTAAACGGGTCGTAATGGGTCGTAAACAATTATGTTAAGTTTCATTTAGCATGTAGGCTTTGTTAAACCATATCACGTGAGTTCCTACACTCATTTGGTTTACAAACCCTAATGCTACCCAATCTTCCGAGATAGGTCCGGTTTATTAACATAGTTACCTATACTAGGTGCCGTTTGATTCCGAGATCTCTAGCTTTACTTGGTGATTATCTTTAGACATCTGAGCAATCACAAGTGAGTACATAGACCCCTCTTTTACTGTTTTCCAAACTGTTTTGGGGTGGAACACATGTGCCTACTTGTTACTTTCCTGCTTTCCTGTTTTCACATCATATACTGCTATGTTCGTTAGTACATTATAGTACATGATTTCATTACATCTTATGCTAGGTATGCCCATTGTGTGCATTACTTAGTACATCGTTTTACATGACATTTCATGCTAGGTATGCCCATTGTGTGCATTACTTAGTACATCGTTTTACATGACATTTCATGCTAGGTATGCCCATTGTGTGCATTACTTAGTACATCGTTTTACATGACATTTCATGCTAGGTATGCCCATTGTGTGCATTACTTAGTACATCGTTTTACATGACATTTCACGCTATGTATGTTCATTTGATTACATACTTAGTGCATTGTTTTCACATGCTCACATTTTGTTATGACATTTGGTTTGTTTACATGGGACAATATATCCATTAACATTAGCTACGCCGTTCGTTAGTAGGTAGTGGTACCATAGGAATTGACAACTCCCGTTCCGGACATCCCAGGGTAAGGGGACAGAAAGGAATGACCGAATTCGTTGACATTAAGACAGATAGACCTTTAATTTGTTTAAAGGGTTTTATCACCACAGTCGCCAGGCTTGGATGTATGCATTTTTACAATACCGCATAAATGTTCATATTAAATAGTTGCATGCATTTACACAAAACATAGCTTTGATTTAAACCAAGTTTTACTTCAATACTTTGTTTTTGTGCATATGGTTTAGTTGAGACATTTCACTTGCCATACATGGACATTTTGACATAGACATTTGACATGGATAATTGACATAGACATTTGACATGGATATTTGACATAGACATTTGACATGGATATTTGACATAGACATTTTGACATGATTTACATTTGACACAAACATTTTCGACATTTGTTTTACATACTACATGATTTACATCTTGACATGAACACTTTGACATATTATTCAATACATTGACAAATGGTTTAAACATAGACCTCTTACATTGGTTGGTTTGGTTTGATTAAGTGATTAAGTTAACGATGCGTGTGTAATATGATACAAGCATGGTGGATACGCCGCTGGTACTTCCTATATATAAGTGTTTGTATGGTATTACATGGCGTAACGTTATTTGAATCATTTCAGTTTGAGACATAGAACATTTTATACAAATAATACACTTTTCACAAGACATTTATTTACAAACAACTTATCTTATACAAACACATTTTTACATGGTTATCTATTTAACCTGACAATTACTTATACATATCATCTGATCTTATTGTTTTCAATGATTTACAAGACAAAGCAAATAACAAGGTTCATGACTAAACATTTTCTCAAACATAAGTCATGAATCTTATTTTCACAAAACCTATGTATCTCACAGGCATTTTTATGCTGACGTACCTATTTTCACATGTGTTTTCAGGTGCTTTTCCATAGGATGTGATCATGATACTAGGGCGGACCTGTGCCTTAGACTTTAAAAGAAGATAGACTATGTTTAATTATGTTCTGAACTCTTTAAATTTCCTGTTTGAAACAATGTAACACCTTTGTTTATAAATAAAATACAACTTTGTATGCCATGGTTATGAAACAATTAATTCTGTCGCAACACGCCCCGATGTTTCCGCCGCGATTTGTTGTTTTACGCGGTCGGGGTGTGACAGAAGAGTTGGTATCAGAGCCAATGGTTATAGGGAATTAGGTTATTAGTAATGCTTTGACCTAGACTATAACTTTTCTAGGAACCTAACACGAGTTATCTTGTGTTTAGATCTTAAAACATGTACATCACCTATCCTTAGGTGATTAACAAAACAAGGAACCAAAATTTTTCTGAAACGATTTTTGAAAAACAATCATCTGTTTTTGAATAAATTTTTACAAGGTTTTGAACCCTCAATTGTAAGGTTTTGAACCCTCTGTTTTATGGTTTTGAACCCTTTTTAGTATTGGTTTTTGGCCTTGTGCCTTCTAATTTTCAAAATCCCGTCAAACGTTTTGGGTTTTAAATAATGTGAACATGTGCAAACTGGAAGGGTGAATGCCTGTATTCTGGGTTTTCTGTCTAGGCAAGCACTTCGTATACATCTCAACCAGACGCGAGACCAGTTGTGCTTACCTGGGAATTCTTGGAGTGAGTGTTCACTTATAGGCGAGCATGTCTTCATTATACATTATTTTTGACCCATTTACTTTGATTAGTCACTGTGAGTCGTTTGTTTGCTTTGTGATACGGACGAATGACCACCATCTATGATGTTTGCAATTCTTGTTTTTATCATCTCATTCTTTTCATCCAATCATCTCACTCGTTCTTTTCATGTTTTCCTCTTTTAGAATGCCTCCTCGACGCGAGAATCAGATAGCAACTGCCGAGCTGGCAGAAATTATTGCGCAGCAGATGGCTGCTCAGTTTCCAAATCTCTTTGCTCAATGGAACCAGGCCAACAACAACAACAATGTTCCATGCAAATACAAGGATTTTAACCAGGCCAAACCACTCAAGTTTAGTGGTTCTGAGGGAGCGACTGGGCTTCTTCAGTGGTTCGAGAGTATAGAGAATACTTTTCGCCATGTGCAGTGTCCGGATAATCGCAAGGTCGAGTTCTCCTCGAGCGTATTTCAGAAGAGGGCTTTGACATGGTGGAACAGGGTGATGAGAGACCGGGGTGCAGAAGTTGCTCTCGCACAGACATGGGCTGAACTTAGAGCCCTTATGATGAGGGAATTCTGTCCTCGCCATGAACAGCGAGCGTTGGAGAAAGAGTTTGATGTTTTGAAGCAAGATAGTGGTGAGCACAGGGCTTATACTGATCGGTTTGAAGAATTGAGTCTGCTTTGCCCAACAATGGTCACCCCACTCGACAAGGCTATCGAGAGATACATCGATGGCCTACCCGACTCGGTACAAGACATTCTTACTGGTAGTAACCCTGCCACACTTCGTCAGGCGATCGAGCTATCTGCGACATTGACTGAGTCGCAGATCCGGAAGAACAAGTTACACCGGAAGGGTGACAAGGGCAAGAAGCAGTCGGCTGACAAGGAAGATAGCAAGAAAGGTCAAAACTTGAATGGAAAGAACTCTGGTTCTTCGAAGAGGTCAAAGAAGCGTAAGGCTTCTCAAAATTTTGCTATCACTGCCCAAGCTAATCAGGCAGCTCTCAACCAACCTGCACAGCCCCCAGCGAAGAGACCCTATTCAGGGAATGCACCTTTGTGCAATAGATGCAACAGTCACCACCAGCCACAACTTCCATGCCGTTTCTGTACTAACTGTGGGAAATCAGGCCATCTCGCCAATTTTTGTCGATCTGCTCAGAATCCCGCGGTTCAGAACCCGGCTCAACAAGTTGCTCAGCCTCCTGCTCCGCAACAGGGTCAAGCTGCAAGACCACAATACCCACCAGGTGCTTGTTACAATTGTGGGGATCTGACCCACTATAGAAACCGGTGCCCAAGGCTAGCCAACCAGAACCAGAACCAGAATCCGGCTCCGGCTCGAGGCCGAGTCTTTAACATGAATGCCCAAGAGGCACAGGCTGACGATAATGTGGTGAACGGTACGTTCTTTATTAATAATCAGCCTGCATCTGTTCTTTTCGATTCTGGTGCCGATAAGAGTTTCGTGTCATTGTCTTTTGAGCAAATGCTTCGCGTGTCTAGAACGAAACTAGGAAAACCTTTGACAGTAGAAGTTGCTAGCGGTGAACCCATTATTCTTAATTCTGTTCTTCGCAACTGTCAGTTGAATCTTAACGACCATCTTTTTCCTATTGACCTCGCGCCTATGCAACTTGGAAGCTTCGACGTTATTGTGGGAATGGATTGGTTATCCAAGCATCACGCAGAGATAGTTTGTTCTAAGAAGATTGTTCGTGTGCCGCTTTCGTCAGGCGAGATCCTGCAGGTTCAAGGTGAGAAGCCTACCGGTGGTCTCAAACTCATGTCTTGTTTTAAAGCTCAGAAGTATCTGCAGAAGAACTATGTGGCTTTCTTAGCACATGTTACAGAAGATAAAGGCAAGGGTAAGTCTATTTCAGATATTCCTGTCGTTCGGGATTATTCTGAAGTGTTCCCTGAAGAATTACCTGGTCTACCTCCAGCACGCCAAGTCGAGTTCCGCATTGATCTCGTACCTGGTGCAAATCCCATTGCCAGAGCTCCATATCGTCTTGCACCATCCGAGATGCAAGAGTTGTCTAAACAGCTTCAGGAGCTCTCTGACAAAGGTTTTATACGTCCTAGTTTTTCACCTTGGGGTGCTCCCGTTCTTTTTGTAAAGAAGAAGGATGGATCCTTTAGGATGTGTATCGATTATCGTGAGCTTAACAAGCTTACCATCAAGAATCGATATCCCCTACCTCGCATCGACGACCTCTTTGATCAGTTACAAGGCGCTTCTTATTTTTCGAAGATTGATTTGCGATCTGGATATCATCAACTTCGGGTGCAAGAAGAAGACATTCCGAAGACAGCATTCCGTACTCGTTATGGACATTACGAGTTCACAGTCATGCCATTCGGTTTGACTAATGCTCCTGCTGCTTTCATGGACTTAATGAATAGAGTCTGTAAACCTTATTTGGATCAGTTCGTCATTGTTTTTATCGATGACATCTTGATTTACTCTAAGACGCGAGCTGATCACGAGCAGCATCTTCGTCTTACTCTGGAACTCCTGAAGAAAGAGCAACTTTTCGCCAAATTCTCCAAGTGCGAATTTTGGCTTAAAGAAGTTCAATTTTTGGGGCACATTATCAACGAACAAGGTATTCATGTAGATCCCTCCAAGATCAGTGCGATTAAGGATTGGGATACACCTACTACTCCTACTGAAGTTCGTTCTTTTCTTGGTCTAGCGGGTTATTATCGCCGCTTCATTGAAAACTTCTCTAAGATTGCAGTTCCTCTAACTGCTCTAACTCAGAAGAAAATGCCCTTTTATTGGGGATACAAACAAGAGGAAGCTTTTCAACACTTGAAGCAGAAGCTTTGCGATGCGCCTGTTCTATCATTGCCTGAGGGTGATGATGATTTTGTCGTGTATTGTGATGCATCTAAATTGGGTCTTGGCTGTGTTCTTATGCAAAGGAACAAAGTCATAGCCTATGCATCGAGGCAGTTGAAGATTCATGAGAAGAACTACACCACTCATGATCTTGAGTTGGGTGCAGTTGTCTTTGCTCTCAAGATCTGGAGACACTATTTGTACGGTACAAAATGTGTGGTTTTCACGGACCACAAAAGTCTTCAGCATATCTTCAATCAGAAAGAACTCAACATGAGGCAACGACGTTGGGTCGAGCTTTTAAACGACTATGATTGCGAAATTCGCTACCATCCTGGTAAGGCGAATGTCGTGGCCGATGCATTGAGTCGTAAGGAACGTACTAAGCTTCATTGTGTACGTGTTCAATCTGTTATTCAAGCTCGATCCGATATCCAAGCACGCATTTCTCAGTCTCAACAATCTTGTGTTTCACAAGGATTGATGGATAAGGAATTTCCTTATCACATAACACCTGCACTGGAACTGAAGGACAATGGATCATATTACTTCATGGACCGTTTGTGGGTCCCAAGCCAGGATGATCTTCGTACCTTGCTTATGGATGTGGCCCATAAGTCTCGTTATTCTATTCATCCGGGCTCAGATAAGATGTATAAGGACCTTCGTACTCACTATTGGTGGCCTGGTATGAAGAAAGACATTGCCTTATACGTATCAAAATGCCTTACTTGTCTTAAGGTTAAGGCTGAACATCAACGTCCTTCTGGTTTATTGGAGCAACCAGAGATCCCAGTTTGGAAATGGGAAAACATTACTATGGATCTTGTTACCAAACTCCCGCGCACAAAGAAAGGTCATGATGCCATCTGGGTAGTCGTTGATCGTCTTACAAAGTCAGCACATTTCTTGCCAATCCGCGAGGATTTTCCTACTGACAGACTTGCTCAAATCTATGTAGATGAAATTGTAGCTCGACATGGTGTTCCGTTGAACATCATTTCTGACAGAGATGCTCGTTTCACTTCTCATTTTTGGAGAACCATGCAATCTGCCATGGGGACCCAACTTAATCTGAGCACAGCTTATCATCCGCAAACGGATGGTCAATCTGAGAGAACAATCCAGACACTGGAGGATATGCTAAGAGCTTGTGTGATCGATTTTGGTGGTAGCTGGGATTCACATCTTAAATTGATTGAATTCTCCTACAACAACAGTTATCACACTAGCATCAAAATGGCTCCTTTCGAAGCTCTCTATGGTCGAAAATGTCGTTCACCAGTCTGCTGGAATGAGATTGGCGAGGCTCAACTTACTGGACCTGCCCTCATTTTAGAGACAACTGACAAGGTCAAGAAGGTTCGTGATAACCTTCAGGCAGCTAGAAACCGTCAGAAGATTTACGCGGACCCAAAACGCAAAGCCTTTGAATTTCAAGTCGGTGATCGAGTATTACTTAAGGTCTCACCTTGGAAAGGTGTGATCAGATTTGGAAAGAAAGGAAAACTTGCACCTAGATACGTTGGACCATTCAAGATCGTCGAAAGAATCGGAAAGGTAGCCTACAGACTTGAGTTACCTCCTGAACTAGGAAATGTTCATCCAACTTTTCACGTGTCCAATCTCAAGAAGTGTACAGCTGATGAGAATTTCTCCATACCGCTTGACGAAATTCGTGTTGGCAAAACACTAAAATTTGTTGAGAGACCAGTGGAAATCATGGAACGTGAAGTCAAGTGGCTTAAACGCAAGCGCATTCCTTTGGTCAAAGTTCGCTGGGAAGCTAAACGTGGACCCGAGTTTACTTGGGAACGCGAAGATCAAATGAAAGCGAAATATCCGCATCTTTTTCCACGAGTTTCCTCTAAATAAATTTCGGGACGAAATTTCCACAAGTAGGGGAGACTGTAACAACTGTGCTTGTAATCACTATGAACAGTTCTGTTATCAATAAAACAATGTTATTTGATCCCAATGTTTGTTTGATTGTGTTTTACATTTTTCATGTTTTGACTTTTATGTAATTTCAAACTCTACATCGCTTTCTGGAGAGTTATACGCAAACTAGTGCGTAAACGTACTCAGTTTAATGCGAGAAATACTCCGGAACATCAACATATACTCAACATACCTTAAATAACCTTTACATAACTTAGAAATAAGTTTTGAAGGCTTTGGTATGGCAAAAACAAGTTAATTCGCTTACAGGGACTAAATATGACAAACTGCGAAAGTATGTCAATTTGAACTGTAACGAACATTCCGGAACATAACCATAAGTTAAACACACCTTAAATATCCTTGACATAGCTTAGAAATAGGCTTTGAGGGGTTCGGTGTGCTAAAATAAACTTTTGGGACATTCAGGGACTAAAAGTGTCAAAAAGTGCACAAGTTTGCATTTTCGCGCATAACTTACGTTCTGAATACATCCGGACATCCAAAAATTTATGAAAACATGACTATATTTTATTTTATTGATCGCCTTAAGAAAAATCCATTCGTCGCGTCATATGGATCGTTTTTCGCGCTTATGCGCATTCCGTCGTAATTAAGCGAACATCGCGATCGTACGGCCAAACGAACCGACATCCTAGATATTTTTGAGCATGTTTTGAGTTCCCTATACTTTAACTTCATTTTAGAGCCTTGAAATGAGGTTAACGGGGTTCAAACGCATCGAAAATCGCTTAAACAAAGTGCAGGGACCATTTCTGCAAAATCTGCCAAAACAGGGGCCTAGCGTGACGCGAGGGTCCTTAGCGTCACGCGAGCCCCCTTCTGGACCAGATTCAGTGTTTTTAAACACAAGTTGCAACCAATTGATCCTCCACCACATATTCTATGTTGCTTAGTCACTAAGATAAGGATGGAATTTAGCTTCCATAACCTTTCAACAAGTGTACGGATGTGATCGAATCACGTTATTCAAGAAACGATCCTAGCGGCTCTACCTTTTCTATAAATACCAACCCCCCATTTGTTCAAAAACCCACAAATCTGATTAAGAAAGCTCTAAGTTGGAACCTTCGTTTCATACCTGAGCTATTTTGATCTGGGTTAGCATTCGGGGACCCTTCGTAAGTATTCTTTCGTTCTTTTCCTTATTTTTACTGCTTTTCGAGTCAGAAAGTCAAACTTTGTTTGACTTTCAGCGTTGACCAGTAATGGTCAATGCGAAGTTCGTTAGAACTTCGCAACGTGATTGTAATCACGATGGTCATAGTCCCTTGGGACTATGCCTACTGATTACCACGTTGTCTAGGGTCGTAGGGTAGGCGATCTAATAAATCGCCTATACCTTCGAACCCGACCCAGTTTGGTCGATCATTAGGATCCGACCAAATACATTAGGTGACCATAGTGTAGGGAATAACCTTCCGAGGTTATACCTTATGGTCACGACGTTTAAGTAGTTATATGATAGGTAGTTTATATGCCTTAGGTAAATTACCAGAATACCCTTTTCATACATAATTGGTAATTAAGCATATGTAACCTAAACTTTTGTCACGTAACTGATTATGTAACATGTTTAGGCATATAATACTTGTCATAGGACTAGTTAGGCGGTCCGAACGCGTTTCACGCGCACGACGCGTTAAAGTAGCATAAGCTTCCTAAACGGGTCGTAAACAATTATGTTAAGTTTCATTTAGCATGTAGGCTTTGTTAAACCATATCACGTGAGTTCCTACACTCATTTGGTTTACAAACCCTAATGCTACCCAATCTTCCGAGATAGGTCCGGTTTATTAACATAGTTACCTATACTAGGTGCCGTTTGATTCCGAGATCTCTAGCTTTACTTGGTGATTATCTTTAGACATCTGAGCAATCACAAGTGAGTACATAGACCCCTCTTTTACTGTTTTCCAAACTGTTTTGGGGTGGAACACATGTGCCTACTTGTTATGTCACACCCCCAAAATCCACACGCGGAGTACCACCGCTTGGAGGCGTGACATGACCAGGATCAAGCCACCAATCATATTGAACATAAGTATGTATATCAAAAGTAATTCATCAATACGAAAGGTGTTTACAAAACCAAAGATAAACAAGTGTGTAGCGGAAGCATTAAAGTAAAACCCAACATAAGTTTAAGTACAAAATGTTTATAACATTTAACAACACATTCACGAATCCATGTCCACAACGACTGTGCCTCCCGTGCAAGCTCCGTAAGTACTTATGGTCCTGCAAGGCATGTAACAGAGAGTCAACAACTAGTTGAGCGAGTTCACAGTTGGTTATTTAGTTATAATGTTCGTATCGTAAATCGTATGTAATAGCATCGCGGCCCTCTAGGCATGTTTGCGAAGTTTAGTGGGGGTTTCCCAAATGTTTATAGACTAGTTATATTTGTATCGCGGCCCTCCAGGCATGTTTGCGAAGATTTAAGTATAGTTCGCGGCCATTCCAGGCATGTTTGCGAAGATTGTTCTAGTATAGTTCGCGGCCATTCCAGGCATGTTTGCGAAGATTGTTATAGTATGTGTATCACTAGTCTAATAGTATCTACCATTGACCTTCCTCTCCCGAGGTCAATGGTATGTAATTCCAATAACTCTTAAGCGTAAATAATCAATCAACCCATTCCCATCCCCGGGAATCCCATGCCTTGGTAGAAGTGTGAACTCACTTTGGTTTGCTCGGTATGCTAGGTGTATGCTCGCAAGTAATCAATCACGTCCTAAAGTATGCACGTATACATAATCAGTTTGTGTTCAAGTTGTTCACGTATAAGCATGCAACACGTAATCACAGTCATGTACAATATGGTTACACTTAACAGCAGTTAACTAACCCAGTTAACACTTAACAGAATTAACTCAAGTTACTGCGCAGATTAACTGTTCGGCGAAATACACATATTGGCGAAACACAGATATTGGCGAAACACACATTTGACGAAACACGTTCTGTTTCGTCGGGGTCTTATTTGGCGAAACAGAATTCAATTTCGTCGATTACTCTTGGCGAAACACTTTCTGTTTCGCCGAGAGTTCTGTTTCGTCGGATGTCAATTTCGCAGACATCAGTAACAGCAGATTCGGATAACACAGAAACCCTAATCGCCGATACAACAGTTTTACAGAAAACGTTCAATCCTCGCTCAATATAATGAGTCTTATGTTACTAATCATTAATCTATGCATCTCAACCGAAGCATCAATGAAACAGGGATCATATCATCATCATCATCAATAAAATCATGTAATCATCACAAAACAACACTCATAAAATCCATATTCTATGCATACCCGCTAACATGCATAATCATTGAGAGGTTCATGAAACCCTAAGTATTCATCATACACATATACTCCTATAATCCAGAAATCAAGCATATACACAACATGTATAAAGAAAACAAAGAACAAAGAAACCGATTAGACGAGCACGCACTAACCGAGATATCCGGGATGAACAAGGGAGGATTCGAGAGAGAAAGATGATGGTTGAAGATGGTTATCGCCTTCACAGAGTGGAGAGTTCTAGGGTTTCTATTTTAGTTCAAAGTGTGAAACAGGGAGTCGGTTCACGTTAATATACACGAATTACCGTTCTGGGCCCTTAATGGGCTTTGCGAATCAGTGGGCCGGCGAAACAAATCAGTTTCGTCGGGAAGTTCAATGGCGAAACACACTGTTTCGTCGAGTTGCTTGATGGCGAAACACATCTTGTTTCGTCGGGATGTATATGGCGAAATAGTCTGTTTCGTCGGGTCCTTTCGTGTGTTAAACAGTTTAAGTTTTCAACAGGTGTTTCATGTTATGCAACCAAACACAAAATCATACTAACACAATGCGTTTTATTATAATATAACGTGTACAGTTACAAGTTAAACAAGTCAAACAACTAACAGTCAAAGTCAACGTGCACTTAATGCGAAAATGAAAGTCGGAAACTCGGGTTGTCACATGTTACTTTCCTGCTTTCCTGTTTTCACATCATATACTGCTATGTTCGTTAGTACATTATAGTACATGATTTCATTACATCTTATGCTAGGTATGCCCATTGTGTGCATTACTTAGTACATCGTTTTACATGACATTTCATGCTAGGTATGCCCATTGTGTGCATTACTTAGTACATCGTTTTACATGACATTTCATGCTAGGTATGCCCATTGTGTGCATTACTTAGCACATCGTTTTACATGACATTTCATGCTAGGTATGCCCATTGTGTGCATTACTTAGTACATCGTTTTACATGACATTTCACGCTATGTATGTTTATTTGATTACATACTTAGTGCATTGTTTCCACATGCTCACATTTTGTTATGACATTTGGTTTGTTTACATGGGACAATATATCCATTAACATTAGCTACGCCGTTCGTTAGTAGGTAGTGGTACCATAGGAATTGACAACTCCCGTTCCGGACATCCCAGGGTAAGGGGACAGAAAGGAATGACCGAATTCGTTGACATTAAGACAGATAGACCTTTAATTTGTTTAAAGGGTTTTATCACCACAGTCGCCAGGCTTGGATGTATGCATTTTTACAATACCGCATAAATGTTCATATTAAATAGTTGCATGCATTTACACAAAACATAGCTTTGATTTAAACCAAGTTTTACTTCAATACTTTGTTTTTGTGCATATGGTTTAGTTGAGACATTTCACTTGCCATACATGGACATTTTGACATAGACATTTGACATGGATAATTGACATAGACATTTGACATGGATATTTGACATAGACATTTGACATGGATATTTGACATAGACATTTTGACATGATTTACATTTGACACAAACATTTTCGACATTTGTTTTACATACTACATGATTTACATCTTGACATGAACACTTTGACATATTATTCAATACATTGACAAATGGTTTAAACATAGACCTCTTACATTGGTTGGTTTGGTTTGATTAAGTGATTAAGTTAACGATGCGTGTGTAATATGATACAAGCATGGTGGATACGCCGCTGGTACTTCCTATATATAAGTGTTTGTATGGTATTACATGGCGTAACATTATTTGAATCATTTCAGTTTGATACATAGAACATTTTATACAAATAATACACTTTTCACAAGACATTTATTTACAAACAACTTATCTTATACAAACACATTTTTACATGGTTATCTATTTAACCTGACAATTACTTATACATATCATCTGATCTTATTGTTTTCAATGATTTACAAGACAAAGCAAATAACAAGGTTCATGACTAAACATTTTCTCAAACATAAGTCATGAATCTTATTTTCACAAAACCTATGTATCTCACAGGCATTTTTATGCTGACGTACCTATTTTCACATGTGTTTTCAGGTGCTTTTCCATAGGATGTGATCATGATACTAGGGCGGACCTGTGCCTTAGACTTTAAAAGAAGATAGACTATGTTTAATTATGTTCTGAACTCTTTAAATTTCCTGTTTGAAACAATGTAACACCTTTGTTTATAAATAAAATACAACTTTGTATGCCATGGTTATGAAACAATTAATTCTGTCGCAACACGCCCCGATGTTTCCGCCGCGATTTGTTGTTTTACGCGGTCGGGGTGTGACACTGATGCTCTGATGTTTCGGGGTGTGACAGATATCAGAGCTATAGGTTACAGCGAATTAGGTTTCTGTTGTGATACCTAGGCTCTAACCTCACTTTTCTCTGGGACTTAGACGATTAAGACGTTGAATGCATACAGAACGCCTAGTACTCGAATTTTGTTTTCAAACATACGCTATTGTGATGTTTTATACACGGTACACAAAACAATTACCTACAGTACACAACACTCTGAGAGTTTAGGAAACATGCATTTAAGACCTTCGGAAAAGGGAATTCAGTCGGGTGGCTGGATCTGGTCTGAGAGACTAGGAGATTCAGTCTGAGAGGCTGGGAGGATAGTCTAGTGGGACTAGGAGATTCAGTCTGAGAGGCTGGGAGGATAGTCTAGTGGGACTAGGAGATTCAGTCTGAGAGGCTGGGAGGATAGTCTAGTGGGACTAGGGAGTCAGTCTGGGAGGCTGGGAAAATTGTCTAGTGGGACTAGGGAGTCAGTCTGGGAGGCTGGGAGGCTAGTGGGACTAGGAGGACTATTTGATTGCTGATTGATTATTTGCGCATGTGTGAGTTCATTAAAGGTCATCACGTAGGAACCGCGAATATTAACTCGGGCACACACTATTATCCATATTGTCTATGATATTTTAACTTCCCGAGCAGGCAGCCTACGCATAACAAAACGAGTGCACAAGAATACATGGAACTCAATTTCTACGTCAACGGATGTCGGGGTACATCACATTCTACGCGGCACACAACGCTAGTGCACAGGTATACGTGAAACTTAAGCTATACATCAACGGAGGTTGAAGTACGACACATACGACTATCGAGGCGAGGCCTTTGAGAAGGAACGATGACGCAAATTTAACGACGACGCTAGATCCCTGTCAGCAGGAGAACTAACGATCAGGAAACGACAACTTGTCACGCGATCCTGCAACGACACGAATCACGCCAGGGAGAAGACGATTGTCTCCGCATTCCCCCCCCCCTACCTAACTAATGACAAGTACGATATGTTTGACATTCCATGGTAATGTCACCTAACAACCGGTCATCACACGCAACCCCAGGTAAAGTCCTCAAATTTCTTTTATTGAAATTTCGACTCTCATATTACTGAGTAGATTTTCGTATCTCTACTCCTCTTGATGGACATTGTGCCACAATCATTATTATTGACTTGTGAATTCGAATGACCCACATTATTGTAACTGTTGGCTCCTTTGTTATCAAGTCAACACATTTTCTTGAAAAATTCCCTTCTTTTCAAGTTACATACATGGTTTTTCGTTGTGACCATGCCGAAAGTTTTCTTGTCAAATACGTATATTTATTGTCGGATTGCGCTAAAACCAAGTTCGATTGTTTGAACTTCTGTATTACACATACTCAATTCAAGATACCATATGATGTATTGAAGACATCATATTCAAAGTCGTTTTAACAAGAGTTTCATTTGTTCCGAGTCGTAGTAGACTTGTTTGGGCTACGACTCCAATAAGTTATTTGTTGATTTCGATACCTTGTGGTGGTGTATTCATTAACTTGAAGCTTGCGCTAAACTCGTTTACGCGTCTCATGCACGGATTTAATTATTTCTTTATTAATTTGTTTTAAATCCGCTTTGAATTATCACATTAAAGCAGTCTTAACACAATCGTGTGTGAAGACAATGGTACACAAATTCATTTCATATTCCGGTGTACCTCATAACGGTTCTTTCAACATCGATCGAATGCTTTGCGACATTCATTGCTTCTTCACCTTCGATCGAAAACATTATTTCTTTGATGTTCAAATTTCAATTGAAAATTCTATGATGTCATTTGAAACAAACTTTCGGATTCACTTTATTACGCTTTCATTTGACTTCAAACACGGTGAATTTGTTTGATCACCGCTATTATCGAATCACTACGACACCTTGTGGTGTCAGTACAAACTTGTAGCTTGGGCTAATCATGATTGAACGTTTCATGCAAAACACAGGTGATACTTGTTCGATCACCCCTATTATTGAATTGTTTCATTCATTGCGACACCTTGTGGCGTCGGTATAACTTGCAGCTTGTGCTGATCACGGTCGAGCGTTTCATGCAAACTATTATATTTGAGATTGTTGACTCTAAGTTCATCCAGTGGACGTTAATGCTTCTAGAACTCATTTACATGTTATAAACGTTCATATGGAATTCGATTGGTCGAAGTTCCTGTTCATTGTTGGATCCTTGTTAACTTGGTCGCACTGGTGACTATATCATTAAGTCTTGTTTCGATTACGCGGTCATTCACTTTGTTATTATTCGGACTTACCTACGAATAACACAATTCTGAGGGGATAACATGGTCTAAATTTCGAGGACGAAATTTCTGTAACAGGGGGAGAATGTCACAACCGGTGATTTACGGCACCTAATTACGCGATTAACAGATAATTAACGCAATAATAAATAGTGTTTACAACGCGAATTAACTTAATTAGGCCTTTGGAGTGCCTAGGAACGTCTATCCGGCTTTACAATGCGCGAACGGTGGTTTACAGAGAAACCTGTGAAATGTTAAACGGCAACGGATTGAAACCGAACAGGATACTGACAACGCCGACAAATAATAAATTTTTACGCTATATTTAGCTCCGTAATTAATTTTAGTGATTACAGACGAAACCGGATCGAGAAATGGATTAAAGACGACAACGATACAATTTTTCGCGATTATCACCGTAATCAACGAACGGGCGTGCAAACGACGGCTACCGACCGTATTTTTGTGTATTTTATCTCTTGATGCTAAACGGAGTTCGGGTTTTGACAACGGGTCTCGTAAGAATTACGGGCCACTTACTCACGAGATGGACTTGTGGGCCCTGGGCCCAAGCCCAAAACCCACTAGCCTAAACCTGCACATAAATTAGATCTTTTCTACTAGATTTTCAGCTTGAAAATCTTATCAAATCCATAGCAAATCTTGCCCAAATATTTTGCCTAGATCTCTAAAGATCACACAAGATCTTAACATCTTTTATAAAAGGGTTTACCCTCTATTTTTCCTGCATATTAGAATACACACACAAACATTTAGGCCTCTTCTACATACTCTCCCTCTCTCGAGATCTCCTGCAGACAACAACATACAACAGACACACACATCCACACCCTTGTACACCCACCCCAACCCCCTTCCTCCTCGATGGACCGACCGGCGACCACCACCACCAGGCGGTGGTGGTGCGACGATGAAGCACAGGGGCGGAGAGAGAGAGAGACAGAGAGGTTGAGAGAGAGAAACGCAGGAGAGAGAGAGATGAAGCGAAAGAGAGAGAGAGAGCGGCGCCGCCACTCACGGCGGCGGCTGTGGAGGCTCACGGTGGCAGTAGAGCCGGCGTCGGCGGTGGTCGTTATTTCCGACGAGATTTCTCCGGTAAGCCCCCCTCTTGTTCTCTTTCTCGATTTTTGGTCGGACCGGCTCCGGCCGTGTTTCTGTTGATAATAATGATGTGTTTTGATGACGAGGTTGACGGTTTGAGCCTGATTCGTGTTTAGCTTGGGCCACGGTAAAATCCGGTTCACGTGTCAGGTCGTGGTTCGACTCATGTGTCGGTTCGGGTCTCGTTTCAAGTGTTGTGCAACCCGGTTAGGGTTCGGGCTCGGTTTTGGCAAAATCAATGGTTCAAGTTCTGGATGCGGTTCACCTTTTCGATTCGGATTTAAGAAGGTTCGGGACTGTTACGGTTCAGTTGACTCGGTCAAACCGAGTCGACTCAGTGTTCGGGTCAGCAGGATCAGGTCAACAGTTGGTTCGATGTCAGTCGGTTCGGGTCAGATTTTGAAGCGGTTCGAGCCAACTCGGTCCAACTCGGTCAACTCAGTTGACGCAGTCAACTCAGTGAGTTGACTCGGTCAGCTCGGTTTTCGACACGAGAAGATGGTAAAGATTTTACGGCGCAATTACATTTCATTATTCTTATAATTTTATTTATTTCGTGAACGAGCTCGAACCGATCGACTAGAATATAGTTAAATTTTGACATGTTTGGTGAAAGTTATATAATTTGATTGATTAACTGTTGAAGTTTGATAAAATAATGACAACTTGTGTTGCCGGGGCCGTCCAAAAACAGAGGAAACTCTGCCCGATTTTCGAGAAAATCTGTAGAACAAAACGCGTTTTATTGTCAAACAAACCATCGGTTTCAAATAAACTTTTATAGAAACGAATACAAACGTATATATTCTTTCGACGACGCGTTATCACATACGAAAACGACAATTCTTTTATAAAATAAATATATTTTATATATTTATTTCAAGTGTCAAACAACTCGTATTTGTTTTACAAAATAAATATAGTTTACATATTTATTTCGAATACTATACAAAGCTAATTCTTTTATAAAATAAATATATTTTATATATTTATTTCAAGCGCCAAGCAACTCATATTCTTTTAAGAAATAAATATAACTATCGTATTTATTTCAAAACGACATCGACACGAAAACGCTATTAAATAAATATAAGTTGTTATATTTATTTCAAAACGCCTAAACGGCATATACATACATTATGGCAAATATATACAAGACGCTATATATAATACAAGTTTATTATATATTACTTTCGTACGAATATTCTCGATACATACACGTACGACTACTCGAGACGGCTAACACAATTACAACGATATATTTATATATTTTCATATAAATATTTATTCATTTTAAGCCTCTCGGAAACTACGTCTTTTTCAAGACTTATTAAATTGCTGCTGACATTAAACGAGACTTAACACGTATAACCTAATCTTTTCCATTAAGTTAACAACTTACCGTTGAGTCGTTTGATTAACGATTCGGTAGAGCTCGGTGACACGTAGTTAGTAACTACGTTTATTTAGAAACTTATTAGATATTCCGTGTTAGGAATATTGTAGAATGCACGCTAGCGAGTCTCATCTTGGAAACGACATCACGAGGTCGTAATTAGCTCGCTTTGCACAAAGAAAATTCAGGTGAGTTCATAACCCCACTTTTTACGACTTTACATTTTTATAAATGTTTTCGGGGTGGAAAGACATGCACGTTTTGCAAAAACATACAAAGTTTTGAACTAACGCAAAACTCGTATTTCTAAATCATATTACGAAAGGGATTTCGAGGAACACAAATGATTTACGAAAGGTTATACTAAACATACCGGTTTTTACAAAACAAATGCTTAATTTCGAAATAATGAATGATTTTCGGTCAGGGTGATCAGGGATCTGGTCAGGGTGACCAGGGATCTGGCCAGGGTGACCAGGGATCTGGCCAGGGTGACCAGGGATTTTTATACATGGTATGATTAGCGTAAGGAGGGTTACTGCGTACAGATCATGTGAGTGGGTAGGTATTACTTGGGGCCATTAATCCTCATGGTAGGACCGAGAGACACAATGCGGTAGATCTATCTGGGTGTAGCGAGCCCAGCCCCAGGCCAAACAGTTAACGGACCTTGGGGTGACTATGTACCCGACGCACAAATCCGCTAGGTTTGAGTCTTCCTACTTGCACTTCACACATATCAATGGCCTTGCAAACCATTGGTGATCTCGTTTTCCTTATCTGCTACATACCAGGGATTTTATACTTACGGAAACTTCTTGTTCATACAAATTAACTACCATGTTTTATACAAATTCAAAGCATTATGCGGGTATGGAGTCAAAGTCAGGGTGGGCATTGACGGTTATGCGAACATTACAAATACATGGCTTTACAAATACATGGTTTTATGAACATAACGTGTTACAAACACAACGTTTCCATATAACTTGGCAAGAAAATGATTTTTAAATTCATTTTCTCAATACTATTTCAAAAACCGGTTATTCCAAAGATTTATTTCAAATCTTTCACAATACTAAAGATTTATTTCAATCCTTTCACAACTCAAAAGATTTATTTCAAATCTTTTACAAACAAACTATGAACTCGCTCAACATTATGTTGATTTTTCTCGCATGTTCTTTCTCAGGTTGCATTTCTAAGACAAGGCACGGTTGGAATAGGAGGACCATCGAGAATTCGAGTACTTAGCAGGCGTTCAGTTTCTAGAAGTCTTAGCTTTATTTGCTTCCGCTGTGCAATGAAGATACCAGTCCAGTCACGCCGATGCTCTGATGTTTCGGGGTGTGACATTACTGACTTAAGCATCGGAGGGGTGTTAGCCAGGCTAACACCCACCTTAGCTTACAGTTGTTTTGCAGTATATGCTTCGGGATATAGCTCCAGGATATACATTCGGGATACTTCGAAAGATTAGAGGATTGGCCCCTCTCTCTCTCTCGTTTAAGGGGTCCTGATCCCTTCACAGGTTTAAAGGTATTCACCTTTCTCTCGAATTGGGTTTAAACACCCCGCCTGGAGCGCAAGTTATCCGGGAATAGTTCAAGGTGGCGGGACCAGTTCATGTAAAAGTGGCTGACAATTTCGTTACTGTTGGCTACATCCTGGATTCTCAAGGTATATGAGGATTGATCACCCTCTCTCACAGAAGGGTATTTTCATACTCTCTAAGGTTTAAAGGTTATCACCTTTCTAAGTCTTGGAGTTTATACACTCCCGCCTGTAGCGCATGAAAATTTGGGATTCTCCCCAGGATACCTATGGGATTTTCCCCAAGACACTAAGGATTTATCTCCAGTATGTTTTTGGGCTTTACCCCAGTAACACAAGAACTGTCCAAACAGTTAGAACTTGATTTAAAAAATTAACTAAGTGTTTGAAGGCTTTATGCACAGGGGACATTCCTTCCAAGAAGGTTGTGTAAGGCTCGAAGAATCAAACTCAATGCACTAAGTATTTCGGACTGGGGACATCTTAGTTGAAGAAGTTGCAAAAGGATTAAAAGTTTGATACTAGGGTTACACTTTATTCCTGGTATGGTCTTTCCTTTGTGAACCTTACATAAGTTGTTTAAGGCTCGAATATCCTGATGAGAATATATCTTTAGGGTATGTTTTCACAATGTGTTTTCGGGATACGTTTGAGGATATTTGATTGGGAGATAATACTTGGGTTGAAAATAAATACTCTGGTCAAACAAGTGTTATTAGAATGGGTTTTGAAAAATAAACTATCTTTTATTCTTTAGAGACTTTGTCTAAATTGTTTGGGTTTTTGAGAAGTCCTATTTGACGAAAATCTTCGTAGGATACCACCGAGTATATTGATCAGGATATTTTCAAAAAATAATTGCAGAAATTTTGCAAAGCTAAAATTTAAACTAAGAAATGCATAACGAAAAATTAAATAGAACAGCAAGTAAGTCAAAAGGTGGTATTATTTAGACGATACTAGCCGATAACCAAAGGCTTCGTCCTAAAACCTAGGACCCATCCACCTTTGGTTATCAAATTGTTCAAGGAAATAGAATTATTCAAACAAACGAAACTCTCAAATAAAAGGGAAATAAGTTTTAGGAGGCAGTGCCTTCTTCGTTCATGGCATTTTCCACAGCATCCTTCTTAGGATCAGTTTGAATATCCCTCTCAACACTAGTTGGTTTTTCGACTGCCTTCGAAGATCCTTCAGCTGCGGGTTTAACAGGGTTGCTGCCGAGACTCCTTAGCTTTGCCTCCCAGCCATTGACATCCCAAGAGGGGCATTCGAAGCCCAATGCCTTGGCTTCGTGGGCATCTTTAGCCTGGCCTGGAGAAGGGAAGTAACGACGGAACTTTTAAGGCCTTCCCGGTAGCTGATCATATCCCGTTCGTGATGAGCATGGCCAGCGTCAAGATCGGCTTGGGCCTCAAGAGCAGCTTTGTTGAGGGCGACTTGGTGTTCTTGGATCATAGCCTTGACCTTGTTCTCGTAATGCCGAGATTTGGCGGCTGCGATCAGGCCCTGATCAGAGATGGTGAACTCGGCTTTCTTTAACTTGGACTCGAGCGTCTTGTTGAGTCCACACGATTCCTGGTATAAATGAACCAGACGTTCAAGACCCTGCAAAGTAAGAAAACAGGTATTAGTCTTAATAAACATGTATAACCAGCATAAGGTGCAGGATATAGCTCAAGGATACTAACCTGGTTGAGAAAAGAAGTCATGAATCCGCTTGCTTCAATGAATCCATGATTCTCATAGGGGAACGTATCAGAGATGGCAGATGAATCAGACTCTTTCCTTTTACGAGAACTTGAACTCCGGGGCTTGGTAGCTGGCGAAGGCTTGGGAATGATGATAGCCTTGGAGCTGCTGGGCTTGGATGAGGCCGTGGCCTTGGGACTGGGCTCCTTCTTGACCTGGACGTGATCGGAATAGCTATCCAGCTCATCAAGGTCGAAAACCTCAGGGATCTTGGTTGGTGCTGCATAAAGGGAAGAGTCCTACATCCTTATTACCTTTCATTATATTATATTACACTAATCAGTCATTTCCAAAATAACTCTTACCAGACATTTCAGATGATGAATATTGACTGGAACTTGGGATGTGTGTGGTAAAACCCCTGTCACTTGTCGGTAACTGGTTGTGACAACTCGTACTTCAGAACTTAGTTTTGTGTTAATGTAACGTATGTGGACACTATGTGATTGTATAAACTTTGATGATTTATGAAATGTTATGTTTGATATGTGTTTATTGTGTAACGAATGTGTGTATATAATATGATAATATTAAACGAGCCCAAACGCACAACACAACCCGATCGCACAACCTCATTCGGGCTACAATCTTTGTATCCGAACCAAGGGCAACCCAAAGCTGGGTTCGGGCCCACTCCATCAACTCGCACAACACTTAGGGTGTTAGTACAAATCTCACACTTTATCTAATCACACAAAGTTTACCAAACCCTACTCTCTCTTTCTCTCCTCTAAAACTTGACGGCAAACACCCCTCCTTTCCATCGAAGACTTCTTGAATCCGGATCATCCTTGTGTTATAACCGGTTAGTGTAATACATTTGATTTGCATGATTGAATGATATTCGGCTTATGTTTTACATAATGATTTAGTGATATCTTGTGATTGCATATGATGAAAGTTGTTGAGTTTTAGTTTGTGTAAATCGACTCACATGTATAGCACCTTAGATCAATATGGAATTGTTAATCATATGATGATGTTCTAGTGAATCGGATGTGTATGATGATGTTAATCGGCTATCATGACTTGTTTTCGGATTGTTTGCATAATGATTTAGAATTGAATGTATGTAATCGGTTGTATGTTCATGTAATCGGACCAAATACTATGATTTGATAAGTTATTGTTTATGCTTTGAATGTAATTAGGGTTTATATGAATTAGATGATAAAACTCTTGTTTGATCGATAGTTTGCATAATCTAAAACTGTTGGTTGTTGAATGATTGTGTGCAAATATGGAAACCATGTAACTGATTAGCATAACTTTCGGATATTAAAACAAATCGCACAAGCTCTCTCGGTCGCACAAGATCAGGTCACACAAGACCTGATCTGATCGCACAAGTGCATCGCACAAGACGGGGTACAAACACATAAAGCACATAGTACTGTTTTATTATGCAAGATCGCACAAGACTTGTGGATCGCACAAGATAGTGCCGATCGCACAAGGCTTGGGCCTCACATGAATTACATTACTGTTGGGCCTCAAAGCCCAAGTCCAGTCGCACAAGATGTCCCCAGTCGCACAAGATCAACTGGATCGCACAAGATAGATTATATGTTTATAATTTGGGCCGTGTGTACGTATAAGGATGTGTTGGGCTTTCTAGTTAATGGGCCGAGTACTATTGGGCTTCAATGGGTGACTCGCACAAGGTTGTTGAACTTGTGCGAGCCCAATCTTTTGATCGCACAAGTTCGGATATGTTATGACTGTTAAAACGTGATAATACGTGTTTGCCATGATCAGTACGTGTGCGTAACCTGTTAGCTTATGTGTAAACATACGTGCACTTCTTGAACCTAGACCTGACTTGTATGGTAACCATGTTAGGACGTGGTTGACCTCTAGCAGCTCGATTGACCTTTGGTTTATCTGCCGAGCTAACCTAAGGTGAGTTCACACTTTCTACAAAGCATGGGATTCCCAGGGGTTGGGAATGGATTAAGGAATATGGATTCCTCGTCCTTCTTGGGTAGGACAGTACGAGTTCAGGAATATAATTCCTCGTCCTTATGGACAGTTAAATTTCACTAGACCAAAACTCTATCACGAAGTCCCTCCTATTTATATCGACTTAATCGCCGGGCCAATGGCGAGCGGGTCATTAGTTAGATAGCGCTATTTAGGTCTGACAAGCCTCACACCGTGCCGCAGAGGACGGGAGTGAACTAATGGATCTGGGCACGTCAATGATGATAGACATTGACGCTAAGGGCACATAAACATGACTAAAGTCAGTGGTCGATATGGTAACGAATCTAGTAGTATATACATGGGGTAGCCCCCACGGCCGTAGAGCCAGATAACTAAACATGGGGTAGCCCCCACGGCTGGATTGCCAGAGTAAACGGGAATAAACAAAACACGTTTTCAACTATGGGGTAACCCCCACGGCAAGGATGCCAGTTAAAGGAAACTATGTTTTTGGAATAACTAAAACAAACACCCAACTGTGAACTCGCTCAACTTTGTTGTTGACTCATTACTACATGCTTTGCAGGTCAATAGGTACTTAGCTGGAGCTTGCATGGGGAAGAGTCGTTGTGGGACATGGACAATAGTGTGCCATGTTAAACATTGCAACTTAAACTATGTTTTTGTTTGGACACCAATTGTATTGGTTGGATTTTATAATTACTTAAATGCTTGTTCAATATGATTGGTGGCTGGATCCTGGTCAGTCACGCCTCCAAGCGGTGATACTCCACATGTGGATTTTGGGGGTGTGACATTGGTAAACTGCTTCGATTCTTTTTTCTGATTCCGCAGTAGGGGGAGCTACTTCCTTAAAGTTCACTGCAAAAGAATCAAGTAAGAAGATATTAGCACAGGATAAGAATCTAAAAACACATGGGGATATTCACGGTCCTACCGGTGGTTAACCACTCCACCGGAAGACTAGCACCCTCATAGATGGAGTCTCGCTTGACGAAAAAGAATTTGCGTTGCCATCCGTCCTCGTTTTTGGTGGCCTTAAGTATAAGGGGTTTGCTGGAAGTTGAAAAGAGCAAGAACCGACTGGAACCGTGTGATCGGAGGCGGTAAGCAATCGGCAAATCCTTGATGCAGAGGTCGGGATAGTGAAGGTTTTTTATTTGATTGAGTACGATCAATACTCTCCAAACCATGGGCATGGTTTGGGCAAAGGAAATACCAGTAGTTCGAAAGAATTGCATCATGAACTCAGGAAATGGATACCGAAGACCTAGCGAGAAAGGGTATGCCGGAAAACAGACCCAATCGGCAGAAGAAACATCTGATCGAATCGATCGATCGAATGGTCTAAAAATAGTGCCGTCGGGGAACGCGCTAGAGGCTCTCAACGCCGCAATGTCTGCGTTATCAAAAGCGCAGATCTCCTTCTCGGGATTTTTGAGAAGATTTTGCTGAACGAAGGAGTCCGACGATTCACTGGTTTGAGAGTGGACTCTAGTGGCCATTGGAGGAAAAATAAAATTAACAGGAATTGAGGAAGGGATGAGTGATTACCTGGAGATTCTGTTGATGATATCTGGTTATCAAACAAGAAGAGAGAAGATATAGGGGCGTAATGGATATCCATCGAGTGAAAAGCGCGTTGGAACTTACATAATGCTATCTTGACCGTCGCTTCAATTTAATAACCTCGGTTTGCGAGATAAAGTTTTAAATATATCCGTTGGATTGGTACACCAACAGATATATTTTGGGGACAATTGTTATGGGCCATTTTCTGAACATATATCCTGACTAATATTCTGCTTTTGATTGTTTATTTGTGATCAGGATACCGGGTCAGGATATTGGTAACATCCTGGTGCGATATCCTGGTATTAACTGAATTAACCAAGTGCAGATTAGAAGGTGCGGGTCCCTAACGGTCAAGTGGACCTCTTCTCCTTAAGACTCGGGCAAACCAGTTATGCGATATCCTGGTATTAACTGAATTCACTTGAGGAATATTCGAAGATTCCCGGTTTAATAGGGTAGTTAGTTGATTTCGTTTAACTATAAATAGATTGATCGGATCGGTTAAGTCACACACACTCTCTTTCGCACACTTTACTCTCTAGCTACTAGCAATCACTACTCACAAACACTTGTACTCAAATTACATTGTAACACCTAGACGATCCGCATCATATCCTGCACTGTATCCTGATATTTGAAGCAATAGAAGAACAAGGCAGCTGCGATTGTCAGCTCCCGAGGTTTTGTGCCGGCGATCTAGATTGATCAAGGGCTTTCCTCGTACATCTCGTGTCACCCTTTACATTTTTGCTCATTGTTTGATCAAAGATACAGCTCATTGTTTGGAGGGTAACCATTGCCATTTTCGGTCTTTGGAGGTTTGGAATGTGATTAGACATCGTGAGAGCCCCGTACCTTGGGTTAATGGGGTTTGGTTTTCTCAATGTATCCCAAGACACTCGTTTCATCTTTGGTTGGTTATCAAGAATAAGCTAAAGACGCATGATAGGTTGGCTGTTTGGGAGGTGGGAAGTGCAACTAATCTTAATCTTATGTGTTGCCCATTGTGTAGAAATAATCGAGATTCAAGAGATCATCTTTTGTTTCAATGTTCCTTTGCTTCGAGTGTATGGCAGGAGGTCAAGCAGATGGTGTCGTTGGATCAGGTTGATGATTCGTGGCAAGCTATAATGGATTGGATGTTCCAGAATGCTTCATCCAAGAAGACAGAGCACATTGTATGCAAGTTAGTCATTGCGGCGGCTACATACTTTATATGGCTCGAGAGAAACAACTGCCTGTTTTCTAATGTTCAATCTAATATTGCTTCGGTGGTTGGGAGAATCAAGAACACGGTCAGGCTACGCCTAATGGGATTCGAGTTTAGAGGGGATTCAAAAGTTCATAACATGTTAAAGAAGAGGGAGATTGCTATGAACGAAGAAGTGAAGGACCCGGGTTAGAGACTAGCTCGTGGTTTGTCTAAGTATTTTGTTTCGAGTGTGTGGCTCGTGGTAGTTTCTTTGTTAGGCTGTTTTGTTGGTTTTTTGTTTTCTAAACTGGGGTTGTGTGTCTTTTCGTTGTTTCCTAGGCTTCGGTTGTGTTGCCTAGTTGGTGTGTCATTCAGGCATGCCCTTGTATTGTTTTTGAGTTATTTATAAAATTCACCTGGGGTAACCCTTTACCCAAAAAAGATACAGCTCTATGTCCTGAGCCGTATCCTGAAACTGTTTTTACAAATAACTTGATTAACATATTTTCGACACACATTTCTAGCACACCACCTCACTTAACTAATTTGATCACTTAATTGCTTCGGTAATTTATTACCAAAACATATTACGACACGCAAATCGTAGATATATTGCGTATAAACGGGAGAGTTAACGGATTTACACAATAATGGTCACCCATAAAATCGTTCAAATCGCAAAAATCATATATATATATATATATATATATGGACTCATATATATATATATTAACGTGCCAACATAATAAAAATGACAACTTTTCGAGAAAATCTCAAAGTTATGTGATAATTCTAAGAAACGGAGAAACTTAAGATTTTTTTTTTGGGTAAAGGTTTCACCCTGGTAAATTTTATATCACAACAAACGCCAAACAGAACAAGTGGGGGACAAAAACATCCACCAGTTCATATACCCGACATGCCAGGTATATGTACAACCAAACACAAACCAAACAACGAGAATTAAACAAAAATACAAACTAGCATCTACTTGCTAATCTGCATCACTATCTACTCCATAGCTCTTAGCCGATCCCTTCATATATCACAAGGCCACTTGGCAACTTCCAGTCACTAATAATTTGGTTCACTGAGGTTGAGTTCTTAAATTTTAGCGTTACCATCTTCAAACGGACCTCAGCAGTAATATCCTCAGCCACTTGGTTGGCTGGCCTCTTCCTATTAGTAAATAATCTAGCATTTCTTTCTTTCCAAACATGATACACTGTTGCTGCCACTAGCCGTCTACCAATAACATTTTTCGCCGCTTTTGATTTGGAAGTAGAGATTAAATGATCAAGGACACTCTCCCATTTATCCGAAATATGTTGCATAGATCCTAGCGGCTTGACCTTTTCCCACACTTGAGCCGAGTAAACACATTCAAAAAATAGGTGATTATGAGAATCAATACCATTTTGGCATAGTGAGCAACACATCAGCCGCAAATTGTACTCTCCACCAACCTCCCATTGCTTCAGGAGTCCGAACGGCACGGTGTGAGGTTTGTTAAACCTAATAGCGCTATTAACTAATGACCCGCTCGCCATTGGCCTCGGCGATTAAGTCGATATGAAGAGGGACTTATTGATAGAGTTTTGTCTAGTTAGTTTTAAGGTTGTTGTCCTGCACCAGGAGGACGAACGTACATATTCTGCACCAGGAGAATTCGTAGGATTAATAATGGCATCCACTCTATGGAGGATGGCCGTACATATCCTACCCAAGGAGGATATGTAGATTTAGTTTTAATTCTTTAACCCACTCCCAAACCACCGGGAATCCCATGCCTTAGAAAGTGTGTGAACTCACCTTGGTTTGCTCGGTTAGATTCTCAAATATAGCTAACAGTCAAGGTCGGTCAATCACGTCCTAGTATGATTTACCAGTTAGTCATTTAGTGGTTTCAAATAGAGCACAAAGTTCCTACACGTATCTATCACATAGCATGCATTTCTTTAACTGTTTATGCCCATATATACTTCCCATCCATTCCCCCACTCATAGGCAAACATACGATAATGAACGTAACACATATAACATGTTAGATCATTCACAGATAGCATACTCGACATTTAGACACGCAAATTACAACTTATGTCATTTCAGCATTAACATTCAAAACCGGGCTGTTTTCGGACATTTTAATAAAATAGTTAGCTTATTCCAAAAATTCCCAAATTTTTACAGAATGTCTTAAACGTTCCAAATTTTATTGTGTAAAAATATCGGGGTCCGGTTCATTACCAATATTTTATAAAAATTCATTTTCCGGACTGAACTCAGATTCATATTTTTCTGACCACAGTCCACGGGATAATTTATTTAAAATTCATCGAGCGTCCGATTTATGAAATTCCAGTGGGGTAATTACAAATACATCGGTGGTCATCTACAGTACAAGTTTCATGATCCAACTCTACACAGAACCCAAGTTATGACAGAAAACAAAACATATATTTTCAGCAGAAAAATGCAGCTCTAGCTGCTGTTACGAAATGACGCTTTAAAAATAGTAAACGAAGTCCGAAAATTACGATTCCGGTGCCATTAGAACCGTATTTCATAATAACACGTTTTAGACTCAAAATATCAGTTTTTCGTAGAGTTTATGACCTGTTTACAGCCAACTAAAGTTGGCTGTAAAGCTTGGACAAATTCTGTTTTTAGTCCTTAGCTTTCTAGTTTGTGTTCGATTGATTCCGTTAATCATGTTTAGTGATCACAACAACATCAAACATCAATATTAACCAGTAAATCATCAAGAAATCAGTCAAGAATCATAACAACACAAGATCTATATGATTTACACACATAACTTCTCTTCATCCAACTTATTCATCTTTTGTCCAAGACTTTATGTTATGTTCTTTAGTGTTTCAAATTTTCAGCCATTAGATCACTTATTAACCACTTTAAACAAGAACAAGGGAGTGTTTAGAGACACTTACAACTAGCTCAAGGCTAGGGAAGAACCAAAGCGAAAACAAGGTGGATAAAAGCAATATAGAGAGGTAGTAACAAAACCCTAGTTTCTCTCTCTAGCCAGGCGACTTTCTTCTTCATGCAATCCTAGGTTTGATTCGTAATCTATTTGTATAACAGTCTGAGATTAGTGATTTGATCTTTCAAATGATCTATATCGAACTCGTTAGCAAAATAGTGATCGTTTTAAACTAGGGTTTTCTGTTTTCTTTCTGTCGTCTACATAAGTTGCTAAATCGAAACTTCTGTATAGTGTGGTAGGTTTATCCGATTACATTATATAGATTGATAGATTCACAAGTTACGGCTAGTCTAGGGTTTTGGTCAGGTTTATTGGTTGATTGCTGATTGTTTTTTCTTGGAGTTTCGGAGGCTGGTTCATTCGTTTTTTGGAGAGATTGGTTTGTCGGCTGTTTAGGGTTTTTTGTTGCTGTCTACGTATTCTGTTTTGCTGCTGTTTTTACGTCTGCATGTGATTAGTTTGTTACAAAGATGAATCCTGAACCGCCTGATATCAATGAATATTTTGGGAAACCTCCATCTTTGAACGCTGATTACCGTGATCTGTATGGGAAGCCGCCGACCGTGCTGAAGGGTTTGGGGAGTAAAGTACTGAATATTGATGGTAAAATGATGGCACCGAGACGTGGAGTTGTTGTGAATAATCTGAATGAGCCTCCAGTTCTTAATGTTCTTGATGAATTGGAGAAAATAACTGTTCTGGTTGAGAATGTTTATGCGGGAAAACAACAGGAGAACCAGGTGTCTTATGCTAAAAAGGTCATGATGAATACTAAGTCTAATCGAGAAGTTAACTTTAGGAAGCTGGATACGATGGAGACTCATCAGGAAGCTGATATTGTTATCCCGAGGGAGGTAGTTAAAACGGTTAAAGACAGATTTGAGAATGTGCTATATGGTTATTTTCTGGGGAACAGATTGCCGTTTCCTGTTGTGGAGTATTATGTTAAAAATGTTTGGTCGAAATTTGGATTGGCTAAAGTCATGATGAATGCTGAAGGTTTTTTCTTTTTTAAATTTAATACAAAGGAAGGTATGAATAAAGCTCTTGAGGGTGGGCCTTGGCTGATTCGTAAAGTTCCTATCTTTCTCAACATCTGGTCGCCTTCGGTTAGTCTGAAAAAAGAAGGTATTAAGTCGGTTCCTATATGGGTTAAGCTTCATAATGTTCATATTTCTATCTATACGGATGATGGTTTGAGCTTGCTAGCGTCGAAAATTGGAATACCAAAAAGGTTGGATAGCTACACAGCGGACATGTGTGCGGATAACTGGGGTAGGAGCAGCTTTTCTAGAGCCTTGATTGAAGTTAGTGCAGATGATGTTCTTAAGGATCAGATAGTTGTTGCTATACCGAAGCTGGAGGATGATGGTTTTATCATGGAAAAAGTCAGAGTTGAGTATGAATGGAAGCCGCATCATTGTGCTAATTGTTGTATTTTTTGTCATAATGATCAAAATTGTCCTAAAAATGTTAGTGTTAGCCAAAAGCAAGTAATGGTGGATGAGGAAGGATTTGTCACGGATAAGAGAAAGGTCGCTAAATTTGGGGTTGGGCAGAAAAAACAGAAACCAAAGTTTGTTTACAAGCCAAAACCAAATAGATCGGGTGCGAGTACCTCAGGAACGAAGCAAGATAATAGCTCGGGGCCTATTCATATTAAAACAGCGAATTCTTTTGAAGCATTAGCGGCCGTGGATGGGAATGGAGAGGAGTTCAGAGGTGTTGAGAAAGAAACTAGGCTGCATGTGGAGACCAATCGGTCTACGAAGACAGATGATGAGGTGAAGGAGGTTACTCCGACTGAGATGGCACAGTTTATGAATAATGACCAGCATACTAATTCTGAGGGGGCAAGCACTCCCGGTCCGAATGGTTTAAATGGGTAGCATAATGACTTGGAATGTTAGGGGCTTGAACCGGTCCCTGAAACAAAGTGAGGTTCGTTCTATTGTTGCTGATAACAAACTAGATATTTGTGCAATTCTTGAATCTCATGTAGATGTCTCTAAGTTGGCTAAAGTGTGTAAGTATGTCTTCCGTAATTGGTGTTGGACGTCTAATGGTGGGTTATGCTCTCGGGGTACAAGGATTATTCTCGGTTGGAATCCTAATGTGTTTGATGTTATGGTCCTGTTTCAATCAGACCAACTTATTCATGTTCAGGTTATTTTCAAGGATAGCAAAAAGGTTCTTTTTTGCTCTTTTGTTTATACTGAGAACAAGTATCAAGATCGAAGACGTCTTTGGGATGATTTATGTAAGCATATGGCTTTCTGTCATGATAAGCCGTGGGTGGTAATGGGAGATTTCAACTCGGCTCTCAATATTGAAGATTCATTGTTCGGGTCTTCCAATTCGTCTATTGGAATGCGTGAATTTAATGACTGTGTTCAACAAGCCGAATTATTTGATATTCAAGCTCATGGTTTGCAATATACTTGGAGTCAAAAGCCAAAGAGTGGAGTGGGTCTTCTTAAAAAGATAGATAGAATTATGGGTAATGTTTCTTTTATTGATCAATTTCCGGATGCTTTCGCTTTGTTTCATCCGTTAAGAGTGTCCGACCATACCCCGTGCATCTTAAGAACGTTGACATCATATGGGAATCAGCCGAGACCTTTTAAATTTCCGAATTTCATTGTGACGAAACCTGAATTTAAGGAGGCAGTTCATAATGAGTGGGTAAAAACAATCGAAGGTGTCTCTATGCTTTCTGTTGTGAAGAAAATGAGGAACTTGAAACCTAAGTTGAGGAAGATTCTGTACAACCAAGGTAATCTTCATGTTAGGGTGAATGAGTTGAGGAAATCTTTGGATGATACTCAGAGCCGGATTGATCAGAACCCGTTGGATGTTCGGTTTAGGCAAATGGAGACTCAATGTCTTCAAGACTTTCAATCAGCGGCTTACGATGAAGAGTGTTTCTTAAAATAGAAATCTAAGGTAACATAGCTGTGTGCGGGAGACTCTAATACTCGGGTTTTTTCACAATTGTGTGAAAGCCAGAAATGCTCGTACAAAAATATGTAGTATTACGGATCGGTTGGGATTCGACATGAAGGTGATGATGTTGCTGATGTCTTAGTCTCGCACTATAAGGAGTTTTTGGGATTCGATGGTACGGTTGATAATGTTAACATGGATAATCTCTTCGTTAACGTGTTGAGTAGGGAGGTTGCAGATTATATGGTTGTTCAAGTTACTCGTCAGGAAGTCAAAAACGCCATGTTCAGTATTGGAGAGGATAAGGCCCCGGGGCCTGACGGGTATACTTCTGCTTTTTTTTAAACATGCGTGGGATATTGTGGGCAATGAGGTTACCGATACGGTGTTACAATTTTTTGAAAATGGAAAGATTCTAAATCAGGTTAATCACACTATTCTTGCATTGATTCCGAAGAACGATGTTCCTGATTCAGTTCTAGATTACAGGCCGATTTCTTGTTGCAATGTGATCTATAAATGCATAAGCAAAATTATCACGGATCGATTAAAAGGAAGTTTGGGAACTCTTGTTAGCATCAATCAATCTGCATTTGTGCCAGGACGAAAGATCTCTGATAATATCCTTCTCACACAAGAGCTAATGCATAATTATCATCTGAATAGGGGTCCGGCTAGATGTGCGTTCAAGATTGATATTCAGAAAGCCTATGACACGGTTAATTGGTCTTTTCTCGAAAAGGTCTTGATTCGATTTGGGTTCCATCATAAAATGGTTGGGTGGATTATGACTTGTATTACTACAGTCTCGTACTCTTTGAGTATCAATGGCAATCTACATGGTTATTTTAGAGGCAAACGAGGGCTACGGCAGGGTGATCCAATGTCTCCCTACTTATTCACGTTAATCATGGAGGTTCTCTCTTTTGCTCCAACAGGCTGCTAGTTTTCCATACAAATATCATGCTAATTGTGCCAAGCAAAAAATAATTAATGTGTCGTTTGCTGATGACTTATTTATTTTTGTGCATGGTGATGTTATTTCGGTTAAAAAGGTTAAGAAGGCTCTTGAGACGTTTACTAATATCTCTGGTTTGGCTCCTAGTCCAGCAAAAAGTACTGTTTTTTTCTGCAATGTTCCTCAGTCGATTAGACAGGAAATTCTGGATATCATGCCGTTTCAGGAGGGTGAGTTGCCGGTTCGCTACCTGGGGGTTCCGCTTATTTCTTCCAGACTTATTTTTAAAGATTGCAAGGTTCTTATTGAGCGTATGGATAAGAATATTGTTAACTGGATGACGAAGACTTTATCTTTTGCTGGCCAGCTTCAACTTATAAACTCGGTACTTTCATCCATGCATATATATTGGGCCTCTGTTTTCATAATCCCCACTCGTGTTATTAATGAGCTAGAGAAAAGAATTCGTCGTTTTTTTGTGGAATGCGGGTTCGGAGGGTAGAATTTGTGCTAAAGTTGCCTGGAAAGATGTGTGTTTGCCTAAAGAAGAGGGGGGGGGGGGTTGGGCATTAGATGCATTTCGGATGTGAATAAATCGCTCATGGCCAAACATGTTTGGAGTATTATAAGTAAACGTGATTCTATTTGGGTGAAATGGATTCATGAGTACAAACTTAAAGGGAGGAATTTTTGGGAGGTTCCTTGTCGGGGTAGCATGAGTTGGGGATGGAGGAAAATTTTGTCCATTCGGAGTATTATGAGACATTTCATCTGGTATTTGCTCAAAAGTGGGTTGCAAACAAATGGTTGGAGCGATAATTGGTGCCATGTAAGTCCGCTGAGCTCATTTATTACTCCTCGTGCTATAGCAAATGCAGGGTTTAATTTGAGGTTGTCGGTTGCGGATGTCATTGATGCAAATGGGAATTGGAGATGGCCCCAAGCTTGGTTTGATTTGTTTCCGGTTCTAATAACCATTCAAACGCCTCAACTGGTTGAAGATGCCTTTGATCGTTTGGTTTGGAAAGATTTGGATGGAAATGTTGGTGACTTTGAAGCGGCGCACGTATGGAACACGATTCGGAACAGGGATAACATTGCGAACTGGGCTCATATGGTTTGGTTCTCTCAATGTGTTCCACGGCACTCTTTTCATATGTGGTTGGTGATTAAGAACAAGCTGAAGACTCAGGATCGATTAGCGGTTTGGGAAGCTGGGAGTGCAACAAATCTTAACCTTATGTGTTGCCCGTTGTGTAAAAATGGTAGAGATAGTCGAGATCACTTGTTTTTTCAATGTGCTTTCGCGAACAAAGTTTGCACAAATATGAAGAGCATGGTGAACTTAGATAGTGTTGATCATACATGGCACTCCTTAATGGGTTGGATCGATCAATATTCCAAGTCTAAGAAAGTGGATGATATAGTATGTAAATTGGTTATTGCTGCGGCTTCCTATTATATTTGGCAAGAGCGGAATTGTCGGCTTTTTAGCTCATCTCATTTAACGGATACACAAGTTGCGGAGAAGATTAAAAATTCGGTTCGTTTAAGACTTTTGGGGTTCAAGTTTCACCTGGAATCGGCTAGGAGGAAGATTTTCAGCATCTGGAAGATTAAAGATAGCGACGATGATCAACCTGATCCGGGCTAGAAGCTTTGATTTAGTGTAGAGTTCGGCTGAGTTGTTTTTTGGCCATGGTTGTGTCTAGCTTCTTGATACGTTGTATGGTTGTTTTTGTTTTGTTGGTTGGTTGTTTGTTTGTTTTCCTAGGCTTGGTATGCCAAGCCTAGTTGGTGTGTCGCTTTGACACACCTTTGTTCTTATTGGTTCATTTATAAAATTCATCGGGGTAACCCTTTACCCAAAAAAAAAAGCAATATAGAGAGGTCCTTGAGCTTCCGAGTGCACCGAGCTTCCTTATGTGACCTTTAACGCCTTTGAGTATATATGAGTGGCTTGTAGGAGGCTTGATGGTGGCGGTTTGGTGGTGTGGTGGTGGAGCCGTGAGGTAGCAAGAGGGGGAAAGAGAGAGCAATCTTTTGTGAGGTGTTGATGTAAATGAGAGTCTTTTTTTTTTTTTGGGTAAAGGGTTACCCCGGTGATTCTATATATCAACAAAACCAATACAAAACAAGTAGTATGGAGAGACCATACTAGTTCAAACATGGGGCATACCCCATGAAAGTAAACCAACAAACCACACGACAACCAATAAAAACAACTAGACTACTAATCTAGACAAGGATCAACAAAACACTATAGAAACTCAGCCACCATCTAATAATCGAGTATCACAGATCTCCCATGCACGAAGCAGCTCCCTCACCTTTATAGTGTCTTTAACTTCACTCCCATTAGTTTATAACGAAACGTATGAAGAATTGTATCACATAACACATCCGGAGGTCTTGTCTGATTCTTGAAGAGACGAGTATTTCTCTCTTGCCAGATAAAATAAGTAGTAGCTGCAAGAACCAATCTACTAACATAGTAGGAAACCGACTTAGACCAAGACCTAGTCAGCATCCAGTCCACAACCGAGCTCCAATCAGAATCAACATCATCCATACCCCCTTTGCTACGAGCCATATGCCAAACTTGCTTCGAGTAATTACAATCAAAGAAAAGATGAGCATGAGAGTCCGTATTAGCATAACACAAGAGACAACACATCATGTTCATATTTTTCCTTCTAGAGATATCCCATTGAAGGATTTTGTCTTGTGTCAAGAGTTTCCGACGAATAACTAACCACATAAAAAATGCGTGCTTCGGAATACACTGTGGAAACCATATAAAATTCATCCAATCCACCTCTTGATCTCGTTGCCGAATTGAATGCCAAACCTGAGAAGTCGAGTATTCAAACAAATCGTTACCATCCTTCCACATAATCTTATCTCGTTGATTAAGAATCACATGAATGTGATCAATCTGATTAAGAACTGGGAAAAGATCTCTCCACGCAATCGGCCATTGCCAATCACCATTGAGCTGAACATCTTGAACCGTAGCATTTAGCCTAAACCCTGCTGAAGTGATAACTCTAGGCGAAAGAAAATCAGCTAATGGCCCCAATTGACACCAATAGTCATACCAAGCCGAAGTACTGCTACCATCCCCTAACTTGGACCAAACAAAATTTCTGATGAAAGGCCTAAGCTGAAGGATTTTGCGCCAACTCCAGCAACAATTAGATACAGACTTACAAACCCAAAAACTCTTGCCTCTTAATCTATATGAATGAATCCAATCAACCCATAAGGACTGACGTTTAATCAAAATACTCCAGATATGAGAGGTCATAAGAGCTTTATTTACTTCACCAATACGACGAACCCCTAATCCCCCTTCAAACTTAGGGACACACACCGATTTCCAAGATACTTTAGCCTTCCCCTTTTGGAACGAACCAGCTGAAGACCATAAAAAATTCCTCATTTTCGCTTCAAGGTCTAAAATAACCCGAGTAGGAAGAATAAACGCAGAAGCCCAATACACATGCATAGCGGATAGAACCGAATTAATCAGTTGCAATCTGCCAGCAAAAGAAAGGAATTTATTTCTCCAGCTCATAATACGTTGATCCATTCGTTCAACTAAGATGCTACAATCTTTGTATAAAAGTCTAGAAGAAATAAGCGGAATTTAGCTCTTTAGTAAACTTTTTTTTTTTGGTAAAGGGTTACCCCGGTGATTCTATATATTCACAAACAAACCGAAACAAGTAGTGTAGAGTGTCTACACTAGTTCAATCATGAGACATGCCTCATGAAAGTAAACTCGAAACTCGAAACACCAAACAACAAACAAAACGTCCAACCAACAAAGGAAAGTAACAACTAGACAAAATTCTAGACCGAATAACCAAAAACAACTAAAAACTAATCAGCCTCCATCGTCACTCTTCTCAACGCATGGATCTCCCATTCTTCAAGAATCTTCCGCACCCTAACGGTATCCTTCAACTTTGCGCCCATCAACTTGTATCGCACCGTTTTTATAATAACATCACTAACCGTCTCAGGAGGTCTCAATTGATCTTTAAACAACCTGGCATTCCTCTCTTGCCAAATAGTATATGCAGCAGCCGAAACAAGAAGCTTAGCAACATAAATATCAGCCCTCTTTTGATGAGCACGAGCACAAAGCCAATCAATAATCTCCGACCATTTTGGACAAACCGAGTTCATCCCCCCCCCTATTCCTAATTTGAACCCACACTTGCGATGAGTACTTGCATTCAAAAAACAAGTGAGGGTGAGAATCAACATTCTCAAAGCACAATAAACAACACATCATATTCATGTTTTTTCTACGAGACAAATCCCATTGCAAAATCTTGTCTTGCGTAAGGATAATCAGCCACATCATGAATGCATGTCTAGGAATACACTGACCGAAACCAAACAATGTTACACCAATTAACATCCGGCTCTCTATGATGCAACGAATGCCAAACCCCGGACGTCGAAAAACCATTAAGATCATCACCATCCTTCCATAGCAGCCCTATCTGTTTTCATGGGATCCAATCGAACTTGATCAATCTGAATAAGGACAGGAAATAAATCCCTCCAGGCCGTAGGCCATCTCCATGCTCCATTCGAATACACTTCATCAACCGAATCCTTCAAACTAAAGTCAGCATCAGTGATCACTCTAGACGATAAAAAATCACCAAGAGGACCCAATTCGTTCCAGTTATCATACCAAGCTGATGTGTTAGCACCATTACCTAAATCCGACCATATATATTTTCTAACCATAGGCCGCATCTGAGTGAGTTTTCGCCAAGACCAACAGCTATTCAAAGGCGTTCTACACACCCAGATCTTCTTAATTAACCATTAGATCTCATGTAATCTACATTTTAGACAAGCCAAATAAATATTCAAACAATGTAAGGGTGTGTCCCCTTGGGGGACCAATTCGGTCAGGGGGGGGGGGGGGTTGTGGTTAGTCTTGAACTAGATAGTTAGATGTTAGTGAACTTAGTTAGGGAGTTTAAGTAAGTTACTAGTGTGTGGTGTTTTATAACGGGTGTTAGGGTATTCGGGGACCCCTAACTAGCTCAGAAAAAGAAAGACAATGTGTTTGACAATATTTTTTATGTTCTGGGTAAAGTCCGGTTGTTCGGTTCGATACTGTTCCGTTTAAACTGCTTAATTAATCCGTAAAGCGTCATATATATATATATATATATTATAGGGAGGGGCTCATGCGAGAACCACCCTTATTGTGAGAACCATGAGAACCAATGTGAACACAACCTAAAATAGCTAAAAAAACCTAAAAAAAACCTAAAAAAAACCTAACCCCCACCCCCCCCCCCCCCCCAAAAACCTAAACCCCCCACCCCCCCCCCCCCCCAAAAAAAAACCTAACCCCCCCCCCCCCCAAGCTAAAAAAACCTAAAAAAAACCTAAAAAAACCTAAAAAAAACCTAACCCCACCCCCCCCCCCCCAAAAAAAAACCTAAACCCCCCTCCCCCACCCCCCAAAAACCTAAACCCCCAATCCCCCCCCCCAAGCTAAAATGCTAAAACTAAACCCCCAAAAAACCTAAAAAAATCTAAAAAAATCTAAAAAAATCAAAACAAAATCCAAAAATTTTTTTTTGATTTTTTTTAATATTTTTTTTTTTGGTTCGAAAAGTAGCGATTTTAACCTAAAAAATATTAAAAAATCAAAAAAAAAAAATTTTGTGTGATTTTTAGCTCTTTTTAGGCATTTTTGGTGTGTTCACATTGGTTCTCGCGGTTCTCGCAATAAGAGGTGGTTCTCGCATGATCTTCTCCCTATATATATATATATATATATATATATATGTTTTTACTTTTCAATACTCAGGAATGCACACATGACTTTTTAGTAACTTTTATGTATACTACTAGTATGTTAACATGCACATGTAAGTATAACACAGATATCAGAAAGCAGTTAAGTGATTCCACACTGTCAAACACTTTAATTATCAAAAATAAATTGTACGGTTACATGTAAATTTGAGGGTTGTCACATTCTCCTCCTGTTAAGAGAATTTCGTCCCGAAATTTAGCGCGTGTTACTGAGGATGCAAGTTTCGTTGTTTTCCTGATTTTCCTGGGGTGTCACATCATCCCCCCGTTGATTTGGAATTTCGTCACGAAATTCTGCAGTAGCTTCAGCCTCAGTAGTGGTTGCGTTTTTCTTAAACAGTTGAGGATACTTGAGTTTCATTTGGTCTTCTAGTTCCCAGGTATACTCTGGGCCACGACGAGCATTCCACCGAACTCGACCAGAGGTATCCTGGTATGCTTGAGGATCTTAACATCTCGATCCGTAATCTCCACCGGTTCCTCGGCGAATCGCAGCTGGTCGTCGATTGTGAGTTCCTTGAGAGGAACTATGAGGGTCTCATCTGACAGACACTTCTTCAGATTCGACACATGGAAAACATTGTGAACTCCGCTGAGTTCTTCAGGTAGATTCAACTTGTAGGCGACTTTGCCAATTTTCTCGGTGACTTCGAATGGTCCGACATAACGCGGATTGAGTTTGCCTCGTTTGCCAAAGCGGACCTACACCTTTCCAAGGTGAGACTTTGAGTAGCACTCGATCCCCAACCTGGAGCTCGAGTGGTTTTCTTCCCTTATCAGCATAGCTTTTCTGACGGTCACGAGCTGCCGCCATTCGCTGTCGTATTTGAGCAATTCTCTCGGTGGTATCTACCACAAGTTTCTGGGCCAGTGATTTGGCTGTCACCAACTTCTGCCCAACAGAGAGGTGATCGGCATTTGCATCCGTACAATGCCTCGAATGGAGCAGCCTGGATGCTGGTGTGGTAGTTGTTGTTATATGAGAACTCCACTAGCGGGAGGTGCTTTTCCCAGCCATTACCAAAATCGATTAACAACATGCCCTAAGCATGTCTTCAAGGGTTTGGATGGTGCGTTCAGATTGCCCATCCGTCTGTGGGTGATAAGCGGTGCTCGTATCTAAACGTGAGCCAAAAGACTTGTGCATTGCTTGCCACAGTTCAGAAGTAAACGCGCGTCACGATCAGATATAATAGAGGTTGGCACTCCGTGCCTTGACACTACTTCCTTTAGGTAAATGTCTGCAAGAGTAGAAAACTTATCCGTTTCTTTGATAGCCAGAAAATGTGCAGACTTGGTTAGTCGATCTACGATCACCCAAATGGTATCGTTTCCGCGTTGAGATCTAGGCAGACCCAGTAACGAAATCCATGGAAATTTGCTCCCATTTCCATTTCGGGATCTCCGGTTGTTGAAGTAGGCCTTATGGTTTCTGATATTCAGTCTTGACTCTCGCACAAGTCAAGCACTTACTGACGTAGGTTGCTATGTGGGCTTTCATGCCAGGCCACCAATACGTCGTCTTGAGGTCGTGGTACATTTTATCCGTACCAGGATGTACCGAATAACGAGACTTGTGCGCTTCGTCCATCACAAGCTCGCGTAAGTTTCCATAAAGTGGAACCCAGATGCGCCCTATTACATAGTAAGCGCCGTCTTCCTTTTGTTCTAGCCGCTGCCCTCGATTGTGACAACTCGAGTTTCCGACTTTCATTTTCGCATTAAGTGCCCGTTGACTTTGACTGTGTAGTTGTTTGACTTGTTTACTTGTAACTGTATAACGTTATTTTGTAATGAACGCATTGTGGTTGCATGATTTTGTGTTTGGCTGTATATCATGAAACACCTGTTGAAAACTTAAACTGTTTAAAACATGAAAGGACCCGACGAAACAGACTGTTTCGCCATATACATCCCGACGAAACTGATATGTTTCGCCATCAAGCATCTCGACGAAACAGTGTGTTTCGCCATAGCACTTCACGACGAAACAGAATGTGTTTCGTCGGCCCATTGATTCGCAAAGCCCATTAAGGGCCCAGAACGGTAATTCGTGGATATTAAGTGAAACCGACTTCCTGTTTCACACTTTTAACAAAAATAGAAACCCTAGAACTCTCTCTTTTGAAAAGGCGATACCCATCATCAACCATCATCTTCTCTCTCGAATCCTCCCTTGTTCACCCCGAATATCTTGGTTAGTGCGTGCTTGTCTAAATCGGTTTCTTTGTCCCTTGATTTCTTTATACATGTTGTGTTTATGCTTGATTTCTGGATTATAGGAGGGTATGTTGATGATACTCGGTTCTGAATGTTGTTTATATGGCCTGATTCTGAATACACATTAGTATCTTGATAGGGATCGATGATATGATGTTGTATGTTAATCTATATGTTGTACACATAACCTAGGGTTCGTGCTAGACGTTAAGAACTGTGATGCTTATGTTATGATGATGATACGATGTTTCTGTGTTGTATGATTTCTGTATGATTGAGGAATTGCTGTTTTACGGCTGTCGAGTTTATGTGTTTTTCGCATCTGCTGTAACTGATGTCTGCGAAACTGAACTGTTCGACGAAACAGAACTCTCGGCGAAACAGAATGTGTTTCGCCAAAAGTAGTCGACGAATCAGAAGTTCTGTTTCGCCAGGGGACACCTCGACGAAACAGAATGTGTTTCGTCAATATTGTGATTCGTCGCTATCTGTGTTTCGCCGACATGCGTGTTTCGCCGAATAGCTGATCTGTGCAGTAACTTGAGTTAATTCTGTTAAGTGTTAACTGGAATATTTAACTGCTGTTAAGTGTAGCCATCTGGTATATGATTGTGATTACGTGCTACATGTTTATACGTGCGAACAACTTGAATGCAAACTGATTATGTATACGTGCATACCTTAGGACGTGATTGATTAACCGTGAGCACATACTTAGCATACCGAGCGAAACAAGGTGAGTTCACACTTCTACCAAGGCATGGGATTCCCGGGGTTGGGAATGGGTTGATTGATTGTTTATGTTTAAGAGTTATTGAAATTACATACCATTGGCCTCGGGAGAGGAAGGTCAATGGTAGATACTACTAGACTAATGATACATATATTTCTCTTCGCAAACATGCCTGGAATGGCCGCGAACTATACTAGAACGAATCTTCGCAAACATGCCTGGAATGGCCGCGAACTATACTTTAATCTTCGCAAACATGCCTGGAGGGCCGCGATACAAATATAACTAGTCTATAAAACATGGGAAACCCCCACTAAACTTCGCAAACATGCCTTGAGGGCCGCGATGCTATTGCAAACGATTTACGAAATGGACATTATAACTAAATAACCAACTGTGAACTCGCTCAACTAGTTGTTGACTCTCTGTTACATGCCTTGCAGGACCATAGGTACTTTTGGAGCTTGCACGGGAGGCACAGTCGTTGTGGACATGGTTCGTGAATGTGATGTTAAACATTATAACATTTTGTACTTAAACTTATGTTGGGTTTTACTTTAAATGCTTCCGCTACACACTTGTTTATATTTGGTTTTGTAAACACCTATCGTATTGATGAATGACTTTTGATATGAATATACTTATGTTCAATATGATTGGTGGCTTGATCCTGGTCATGTCACGCCTCCAAGCGGTGGTACTCCGCGTGTGGATTTTGGGGGTGTGACAGATTGGTATCAGAGCCATTGGTTATAGAGAACTCGGTTTTAATAAGGGGAAAACGTTTTTATTAAAACCAGACTATAACCAGAACAGTGCTCAACGATCCACAACGACGCCTCGCTCCACGTGCAAGACTCATCACTCTAGGTAACATGGTACATGTCTTATTGCCTACTTGCTAGAATTGCATAGAACTTTGCTCCGGGTATGCTTAGGTTAACTTGACACTATTGCATGAGAACACTTGTGTGATTATTCCCTTTTGTTATCGCACTACTCGCGAACCTCTCTCACTTATGTCATATTTACTATGAAGATCATGTCTGGACGTATCAACATGACGCAAGCCCAACTGACGGCTCTTATTAACGAGCGAGTTGCTGAGGCACTTGCAACCGCACAAGCAGGAGGTATACCCTGCAGTTGTAACTCACACTAGGATCTTTAGATCCTACACTCCTGAACCAACTCTTGTGTTTTAATCTTGTACTGGATTCTTATATACAACAGGTCAGCACGCTCAGCCACCTGTTTGTACCTTCAAAACTTTCATGGACTGTCGTCCTACTACTTTTAGTGGCACGGAAGGAGCGGTTGGACTCCTCCATTGGTTTGAGAAGCTCGAGTCCGTATTCGAAATGTGCGAATGCCCTGAGGCTCGCAGGGTGAAGTACGCCACTGGTACACTAGAAGGCATTGCGCTGACTTGGTGGAATGCGCAAGTGCAGATGTTAGGATTGGCTGTTGCTAACGCCACACCCTGGAATGATTTCAAGGATTTGATTAAAGAGGAATACTGTAGCCGTGATGATATTCATAAGCTGGAGGTAGAGTTTTATCACTTGAAAATGACTGGGTCAGAAATTGAAGCGTACACCAGAAGATCGAATGAGTTGGCTATTCTGTGTCCTACTATGGTGGACCCTCCCATTAAGCGTATCGAACTGTATCTCAATGGCCTGGTACCGGAGATTCAAAGCCACGTAACCTCAGCGAATCTTAACACTATTCAACAGATCGTCAAGCTAGCTCATCGCCTCACCGATCAGGCGGTGGAACAGAACAGGCTGCCTAAACGTATCAGCGCTACTACCGCTACCACTCCAGTTACTCCTGCTATTCCCAGTGACAACAAGCGGAAATGGAAGGGGATTCTAGCAGAGGTTCAGCTACTGTACAGTCTCAAGCACAACAACAGCGCAAGACTAGTGATTACCAGAGTCCGAGTCAGCAATCGTCTGGTGGTCAGGGGCAGAGTGGATATCGGGGAACTCATCCACTGTGTAACAGGTGCAAAAAACACCACAGTGGTCAGTGTCGTAAAGGCCGCTGTCAAAGATGTCTAAGGGTAGGTCATGAAGCTAAAGATTGCAGGAGCTCAAGGCCTGCGAATCAGAACCAGCAACAACAGTCACCCGTTCCACGAAACCAGTCACAGCAACAACAGCAAGGAAATAAGGTATGCTTTCAGTGTGGGGCTGAAGGTCATTTCAAGCGGAACTGCCCCCAGTTAAACCAGAATCAGAATAACAACAACAATAATCAGGGCAGTGGGAACAACAATGGGGGAAACAACAACAACAGTGGTGCAAAGGGTCGTATGTTTGTGATTGGTCAGAGTGACGCAAGGAATGATCCTAATGTGGTTTCGGGTAAGTTTCTTCTCGACGACTTTTATGTTACTGTATTATTTGATTCGGGTGCGGATACCAGTTATATGTCTCTGAAAGTTAGTAAAATGCTTAAACGCGCACCAACACTGTTAAGCACCAAACATGTCGTAGAGTTAGCTAACGGTAAAAGTCTAGAGGCCACACACATAGTTCAGGGTTGTAATCTTATCCTCGCTGGTCAGACTTTCTCTATCGATCTCATTCCTATAACTCTGAGTAGTTTCGACATTGTCATCGGTATGGATTGGTTATCCCAACAGCAAGCAGAGATCCTATGCAAGGAAAAGATCATTCGTATTCCTCGTGCTGGCAAAGAACCTCTTGAAGTTCAAGGCGACAAGAGTGGTGTCGTGAGTGGCATCATCTCCTTCTTGAAGGCTCAGAAGTGTCTGCGAAAGGGCCACATAGCTATTTTAGCCCTCGTTACTGATACATCGACGACAGAGAAAAAGATTGGGGATATTCCTGTAGTACGCGACTTTCCTCAGGTATTTCCTGAAGAGTTACCTGGGTTACCGCCTCATCGCCAGGTCGAATTTCAGATCGAGCTAGCTCCAGGAGCAGCACCTATAGCTCGAGCGCCATACCGCTTAGCTCCAACTGAACTGGAAGAACTGTCTAAGCAATTACAAGAACTCTTGGAGAAGGGTTTCATACGTCCTAGCTCTTCGCCATGGGGAGCTCCAGTATTATTTGTAAAGAAGAAAGACGGTACTTTTCGTATGTGCATAGATTACCGTGAACTGAACAAGGTGACGGTGAAGAACCGTTATCCACTTCCACGTATCGACGACTTATTCGACCAGTTGCAAGGGTCGAGCTATTACTCAAAGATTGATCTAAGGTCGGGTTACCATCAACTGAGAGTCCGGGATGAGGACGTCTCCAAGACAGCATTCAGAACTCGCTACGGCCATTACGAGTTTTTGGTCATGCCATTCGGGCTAACGAACGCGCCTGCGGTTTTCATGGATCTTATGAACAGGGTGTGCAAACCTTATCTTGACAAGTTTGTTATTGTTTTCATTGACGACATCTTGATTTATTCAAAGAATCGGGAGGAACACGAGCAGCACTTACGACTTATTTTGGAACTCCTTCGAACGGAACAGCTGTACGCTAAGTCTTCAAAATGCGACTTCTGGCTTCGTGAAGTCCACTTTCTAGGCCACGTGGTAAACAAGGATGGGATACATGTTGATCCATCCAAGGTAGATTCGATCAAGAACTGGCCTGCACCTAGCACACCAACAGAAATACGCCAATTCTTGGGTTTGGCGGGTTATTATAGACGGTTTATCAAAGACTTCTCAAAGATTGCACAGCCGCTTACATTACTGACACAGAAAGGTATTGCCTACCGTTGGAGTGATACACAGGATACAGCGTTTCGGCACTTAAAGGATAGACTTTGTAGCGCACCTATCCTCTCCTTGCCTGAAGGCACGGACGACTTTGTAGTCTACTGCGATGCATCTATCCAAGGTCTTGGATGTGTGTTGATGCAACGGGATAAAGTTATTGCTTATGCTTCGCGCCAACTTAAGATTCACGAACGGAATTACACTACGCACGATTTAGAGCTTGGAGCTGTTGTTTTTGCGCTCAAGATATGGCGACATTACCTGTATGGCACCAAGTGCACCATCTACACCGATCACAGGAGCCTCGAATATATTTTCAAGCAGAAAGACTTGAACATGCGACAACGTCGATGGGTCGAGTTACTGAACGATTACGAATGTGCTATAAAGTATCATCCGGGCAAAGCCAATGTGGTGGCCGACGCCCTCAGTCGAAAGGATACTATACCTAGACGTGTACGAGCGTTGCAACTCACTATTCAGTCTAGTCTTCCTTCACAGATACGAGATGCTCAGGTAGAAGCATTGAAACCGGAAAACGTCAGGGCTGAAGCCCTACGCGGCTCAAGACAACGGTTAGAACAAAGGGCAGACGGCGCCTATTATGTAACCGGACGCATCTGGGTCCCACTCTATGGCAACCTTCGCGAGCTTGTAATGGATGAAGCTCATAAGTCTCGCTACTCAGTACATCCTGGTTCAGATAAGATGTACCACGACCTCAGAACTACATATTGGTGGCCTAGCATGAAGGCCCACATAGCAACTTATGTTAGAAAGTGTTTGACTTGTGCAAGAGTCAAAGCAGAATATCAGAAACCATCAGGCCCACTCCAGCAACCTGAGATACCACAATGGAAATGGGAGCAAATTTCCATGGATTTTGTTACTGGTCTACCCAGATCTCAACGTGGGAATGATACTATTTGGGTGATCGTGGATCGACTCACAAAGTCTGCTCACTTCTTGGCTATCAAGGAAACGGATAAGTTCTCCACTCTAGCAGACATATACCTTAAGGAAGTTGTCTCGAGGCACGGGGTGCCCACATCTATTATCTCTGATCGTGATGCACGTTTTACTTCAGAACTGTGGCAAGCAATGCACAAATCTTTTGGCTCTCGATTAGACATGAGCACAGCTTATCATCCTCAGACAGATGGGCAATCTGAGCGCACTATTCAAACTCTAGAAGACATGCTTCGGGCGTGCGTAATTGACTTTGGCAAGGGCTGGGAAAAGCATCTGCCACTTGTGGAATTTTCATACAACAACAGTTACCACACCAGCATTAAAGCTGCTCCATTTGAGGCATTGTACGGGCGTAAATGCCGATCACCTCTTTGTTGGGCAGAGGTGGGTGACAGTCAGATCACAGGTCCAGAAATGGTAGTTGACACTACTGAAAAGATTGCTCAAATACGACAACGCATGGCGGCAGCACGTGACCGTCAGAAAGTATACGCCGATAAAGACAGGAAAATACTCGAATTTCAAGTTGGGGATCGAGCATTACTCAAAGTTTCACCCTGGAAGGGTGTTGTTCGTTTTGGCAAACGAGGCAAACTCAATCCACGATATGTTGGACCATTTGAAGTCATAGAGAAAATAGGCAAAGTGGCCTACAGACTGAACTTACCAGCTGAACTCAGTGCAGTTCACAACGTTTTTCACGTGTCAAATCTGAAGAAGTTTCAGTCAGATGAGACCCACATAGTTCCTCTGAAGGAGCTCACTATCGACGAACAATTGCATTTCGTCGAGGAACCAGTTGAAATCATGGACCGGGATGTTAAGGTCCTCAAGAACACTAGAATACCTCTTGTTCGAGTTTGTTGGAACTCCCGTCGTGGCCCAGAGTTTACCTGGGAACGCGAAGACCAAATGGAACTCAAATATCCCCAGTTGTTCGAAAACGATGCAACTACTAATGAGGCTGAAGCTACTACAGAAGTTCGGGATGAAATCCCAACTCAACGGGGGGATGATGTGACACCCCAGGAAAACCAGTAAACGATAACTTACCTAGCTTCCTCAGTAACCGCATGCTAAATTTCGGGACGAAATTTCTTTCAAGTTGGGGATAATGTGACAACTCGAGTTTCCGACTTTCATTTTCGCATTAAGTGCCCGTTGACTTTGACTGTGTAGTTGTTTGACTTGTTTAACTTGTAACTGTATACGTTATTTTGTAATGAACGCATTGTGGTTGCATGATTTTGTGTTTGGCTGTATATCATGAAACACCTGTTGAAAACTTAAACTGTTTAAAACATGAAAGGACCCGACGAAACAGACTGTTTCGCCATATACATCCCGACGAAACTGATATGTTTCGCCATCAAGCATCTCGACGAAACAGTGTGTTTCGCCATAGCACTTCACGACGAAACAGAATGTGTTTCGTCGGCCCATTGATTCGCAAAGCCCATTAAGGGCCCAGAACGGTAATTCGTGGATATTAAGTGAAACCGACTTCCTGTTTCACACTTTTAACAAAAATAGAAACCCTAGAACTCTCTCTTTTGAAAAGGCGATACCCATCATCAACCATCATCTTCTCTCTCGAATCCTCCCTTGTTCACCCCGAATATCTCGGTTAGTGCGTGCTTGTCTAAATCGGTTTCTTTGTCCCTTGATTTCTTTATACATGTTGTGTTTATGCTTGATTTCTGGATTATAGGAGGGTATGTTGATGATACTCGGTTCTGAATGTTGTTTATATGGCCTGATTCTGAATACACATTAGTATCTTGATAGGGATCGATGATATGATGTTGTATGTTAATCTATATGTTGTACACATAACCTAGGGTTCGTGCTAGACGTTAAGAACTGTGATGCTTATGTTATGATGATGATACGATGTTTCTGTGTTGTATGATTTCTGTATGATTGAGGAATTGCTGTTTTACGGCTGTCGAGTTTATGTGTTTTTCGCATCTGCTGTAACTGATGTCTGCGAAACTGAACTGTTCGACGAAACAGAACTCTCGGCGAAACAGAATGTGTTTCGCCAAAAGTAGTCGACGAATCAGAAGTTCTGTTTCGCCAGGGGACACCTCGACGAAACAGAATGTGTTTCGTCAATATTGTGATTCGTCGCTATCTGTGTTTCGCCGACATGCGTGTTTCGCCGAATAGCTGATCTGTGCAGTAACTTGAGTTAATTCTGTTAAGTGTTAACTGGAATATTTAACTGCTGTTAAGTGTAGCCATCTGGTATATGATTGTGATTACGTGCTACATGTTTATACGTGCGAACAACTTGAATGCAAACTGATTATGTATACGTGCATACCTTAGGACGTGATTGATTAACCGTGAGCACATACTTAGCATACCGAGCGAAACAAGGTGAGTTCACACTTCTACCAAGGCATGGGATTCCCGGGGTTGGGAATGGGTTGATTGATTGTTTATGTTTAAGAGTTATTGAAATTACATACCATTGGCCTCGGGAGAGGAAGGTCAATGGTAGATACTACTAGACTAATGATACATATATTTCTCTTCGCAAACATGCCTGGAATGGCCGCGAACTATACTAGAACGAATCTTCGCAAACATGCCTGGAATGGCCGCGAACTATACTTTAATCTTCGCAAACATGCCTGGAGGGCCGCGATACAAATATAACTAGTCTATAAAACATGGGAAACCCCCACTAAACTTCGCAAACATGCCTTGAGGGCCGCGATGCTATTGCAAACGATTTACGAAATGGACATTATAACTAAATAACCAACTGTGAACTCGCTCAACTAGTTGTTGACTCTCTGTTACATGCCTTGCAGGACCATAGGTACTTTTGGAGCTTGCACGGGAGGCACAGTCGTTGTGGACATGGTTCGTGAATGTGATGTTAAACATTATAACATTTTGTACTTAAACTTATGTTGGGTTTTACTTTAAATGCTTCCGCTACACACTTGTTTATATTTGGTTTTGTAAACACCTATCGTATTGATGAATGACTTTTGATATGAATATACTTATGTTCAATATGATTGGTGGCTTGATCCTGGTCATGTCACGCCTCCAAGCGGTGGTACTCCGCGTGTGGATTTTGGGGGTGTGACAGATTGGTATCAGAGCCATTGGTTATAGAGAACTCGGTTTTAATAAGGGGAAAACGTTTTTATTAAAACCAGACTATAACCAGAACAGTGCTCAACGATCCACAACGACGCCTCGCTCCACGTGCAAGACTCATCACTCTAGGTAACATGGTACATGTCTTATTGCCTACTTGCTAGAATTGCATAGAACTTTGCTCCGGGTATGCTTAGGTTAACTTGACACTATTGCATGAGAACACTTGTGTGATTATTCCCTTTTGTTATCGCACTACTCGCGAACCTCTCTCACTTATGTCATATTTACTATGAAGATCATGTCTGGACGTATCAACATGACGCAAGCCCAACTGACGGCTCTTATTAACGAGCGAGTTGCTGAGGCACTTGCAACCGCACAAGCAGGAGGTATACCCTGCAGTTGTAACTCACACTAGGATCTTTAGATCCTACACTCCTGAACCAACTCTTGTGTTTTAATCTTGTACTGGATTCTTATATACAACAGGTCAGCACGCTCAGCCACCTGTTTGTACCTTCAAAACTTTCATGGACTGTCGTCCTACTACTTTTAGTGGCACGGAAGGAGCGGTTGGACTCCTCCATTGGTTTGAGAAGCTCGAGTCCGTATTCGAAATGTGCGAATGCCCTGAGGCTCGCAGGGTGAAGTACGCCACTGGTACACTAGAAGGCATTGCGCTGACTTGGTGGAATGCGCAAGTGCAGATGTTAGGATTGGCTGTTGCTAACGCCACACCCTGGAATGATTTCAAGGATTTGATTAAAGAGGAATACTGTAGCCGTGATGATATTCATAAGCTGGAGGTAGAGTTTTATCACTTGAAAATGACTGGGTCAGAAATTGAAGCGTACACCAGAAGATCGAATGAGTTGGCTATTCTGTGTCCTACTATGGTGGACCCTCCCATTAAGCGTATCGAACTGTATCTCAATGGCCTGGTACCGGAGATTCAAAGCCACGTAACCTCAGCGAATCTTAACACTATTCAACAGATCGTCAAGCTAGCTCATCGCCTCACCGATCAGGCGGTGGAACAGAACAGGCTGCCTAAACGTATCAGCGCTACTACCGCTACCACTCCAGTTACTCCTGCTATTCCCAGTGACAACAAGCGGAAATGGAAGGGGATTCTAGCAGAGGTTCAGCTACTGTACAGTCTCAAGCACAACAACAGCGCAAGACTAGTGATTACCAGAGTCCGAGTCAGCAATCGTCTGGTGGTCAGGGGCAGAGTGGATATCGGGGAACTCATCCACTGTGTAACAGGTGCAAAAAACACCACAGTGGTCAGTGTCGTAAAGGCCGCTGTCAAAGATGTCTAAGGGTAGGTCATGAAGCTAAAGATTGCAGGAGCTCAAGGCCTGCGAATCAGAACCAGCAACAACAGTCACCCGTTCCACGAAACCAGTCACAGCAACAACAGCAAGGAAATAAGGTATGCTTTCAGTGTGGGGCTGAAGGTCATTTCAAGCGGAACTGCCCCCAGTTAAACCAGAATCAGAATAACAACAACAATAATCAGGGCAGTGGGAACAACAATGGGGGAAACAACAACAACAGTGGTGCAAAGGGTCGTATGTTTGTGATTGGTCAGAGTGACGCAAGGAATGATCCTAATGTGGTTTCGGGTAAGTTTCTTCTCGACGACTTTTATGTTACTGTATTATTTGATTCGGGTGCGGATACCAGTTATATGTCTCTGAAAGTTAGTAAAATGCTTAAACGCGCACCAACACTGTTAAGCACCAAACATGTCGTAGAGTTAGCTAACGGTAAAAGTCTAGAGGCCACACACATAGTTCAGGGTTGTAATCTTATCCTCGCTGGTCAGACTTTCTCTATCGATCTCATTCCTATAACTCTGAGTAGTTTCGACATTGTCATCGGTATGGATTGGTTATCCCAACAGCAAGCAGAGATCCTATGCAAGGAAAAGATCATTCGTATTCCTCGTGCTGGCAAAGAACCTCTTGAAGTTCAAGGCGACAAGAGTGGTGTCGTGAGTGGCATCATCTCCTTCTTGAAGGCTCAGAAGTGTCTGCGAAAGGGCCACATAGCTATTTTAGCCCTCGTTACTGATACATCGACGACAGAGAAAAAGATTGGGGATATTCCTGTAGTACGCGACTTTCCTCAGGTATTTCCTGAAGAGTTACCTGGGTTACCGCCTCATCGCCAGGTCGAATTTCAGATCGAGCTAGCTCCAGGAGCAGCACCTATAGCTCGAGCGCCATACCGCTTAGCTCCAACTGAACTGGAAGAACTGTCTAAGCAATTACAAGAACTCTTGGAGAAGGGTTTCATACGTCCTAGCTCTTCGCCATGGGGAGCTCCAGTATTATTTGTAAAGAAGAAAGACGGTACTTTTCGTATGTGCATAGATTACCGTGAACTGAACAAGGTGACGGTGAAGAAACGTTATCCACTTCCACGTATCGACGACTTATTCGACCAGTTGCAAGGGTCGAGCTATTACTCAAAGATTGATCTAAGGTCGGGTTACCATCAACTGAGAGTCCGGGATGAGGACGTCTCCAAGACAGCATTCAGAACTCGCTACGGCCATTACGAGTTTTTGGTCATGCCATTCGGGCTAACGAACGCGCCTGCGGTTTTCATGGATCTTATGAACAGGGTGTGCAAACCTTATCTTGACAAGTTTGTTATTGTTTTCATTGACGACATCTTGATTTATTCAAAGAATCGGGAGGAACACGAGCAGCACTTACGACTTATTTTGGAACTCCTTCGAACGGAACAGCTGTACGCTAAGTCTTCAAAATGCGACTTCTGGCTTCGTGAAGTCCACTTTCTAGGCCACGTGGTAAACAAGGATGGGATACATGTTGATCCATCCAAGGTAGATTCGATCAAGAACTGGCCTGCACCTAGCACACCAACAGAAATACGCCAATTCTTGGGTTTGGCGGGTTATTATAGACGGTTTATCAAAGACTTCTCAAAGATTGCACAGCCGCTTACATTACTGACACAGAAAGGTATTGCCTACCGTTGGAGTGATACACAGGATACAGCGTTTCGGCACTTAAAGGATAGACTTTGTAGCGCACCTATCCTCTCCTTGCCTGAAGGCACGGACGACTTTGTAGTCTACTGCGATGCATCTATCCAAGGTCTTGGATGTGTGTTGATGCAACGGGATAAAGTTATTGCTTATGCTTCGCGCCAACTTAAGATTCACGAACGGAATTACACTACGCACGATTTAGAGCTTGGAGCTGTTGTTTTTGCGCTCAAGATATGGCGACATTACCTGTATGGCACCAAGTGCACCATCTACACCGATCACAGGAGCCTCGAATATATTTTCAAGCAGAAAGACTTGAACATGCGACAACGTCGATGGGTCGAGTTACTGAACGATTACGAATGTGCTATAAAGTATCATCCGGGCAAAGCCAATGTGGTGGCCGACGCCCTCAGTCGAAAGGATACTATACCTAGACGTGTACGAGCGTTGCAACTCACTATTCAGTCTAGTCTTCCTTCACAGATACGAGATGCTCAGGTAGAAGCATTGAAACCGGAAAACGTCAGGGCTGAAGCCCTACGCGGCTCAAGACAACGGTTAGAACAAAGGGCAGACGGCGCCTATTATGTAACCGGACGCATCTGGGTCCCACTCTATGGCAACCTTCGCGAGCTTGTAATGGATGAAGCTCATAAGTCTCGCTACTCAGTACATCCTGGTTCAGATAAGATGTACCACGACCTCAGAACTACATATTGGTGGCCTAGCATGAAGGCCCACATAGCAACTTATGTTAGAAAGTGTTTGACTTGTGCAAGAGTCAAAGCAGAATATCAGAAACCATCAGGCCCACTCCAGCAACCTGAGATACCACAATGGAAATGGGAGCAAATTTCCATGGATTTTGTTACTGGTCTACCCAGATCTCAACGTGGGAATGATACTATTTGGGTGATCGTGGATCGACTCACAAAGTCTGCTCACTTCTTGGCTATCAAGGAAACGGATAAGTTCTCCACTCTAGCAGACATATACCTTAAGGAAGTTGTCTCGAGGCACGGGGTGCCCACATCTATTATCTCTGATCGTGATGCACGTTTTACTTCAGAACTGTGGCAAGCAATGCACAAATCTTTTGGCTCTCGATTAGACATGAGCACAGCTTATCATCCTCAGACAGATGGGCAATCTGAGCGCACTATTCAAACTCTAGAAGACATGCTTCGGGCGTGCGTAATTGACTTTGGCAAGGGCTGGGAAAAGCATCTGCCACTTGTGGAATTTTCATACAACAACAGTTACCACACCAGCATTAAAGCTGCTCCATTTGAGGCATTGTACGGGCGTAAATGCCGATCACCTCTTTGTTGGGCAGAGGTGGGTGACAGTCAGATCACAGGTCAGAAATGGTAGTTGACACTACTGAAAAGATTGCTCAAATACGACAACGCATGGCGGCAGCACGTGACCGTCAGAAAGTATACGCCGATAAAGACAGGAAAATACTCGAATTTCAAGTTGGGGATCGAGCATTACTCAAAGTTTCACCCTGGAAGGGTGTTGTTCGTTTTGGCAAACGAGGCAAACTCAATCCACGATATGTTGGACCATTTGAAGTCATAGAGAAAATAGGCAAAGTGGCCTACAGACTGAACTTACCAGCTGAACTCAGTGCAGTTCACAACGTTTTTCACGTGTCAAATCTGAAGAAGTTTCAGTCAGATGAGACCCACATAGTTCCTCTGAAGGAGCTCACTATCGACGAACAATTGCATTTCGTCGAGGAACCAGTTGAAATCATGGACCGGGATGTTAAGGTCCTCAAGAACACTAGAATACCTCTTGTTCGAGTTTGTTGGAACTCCCGTCGTGGCCCAGAGTTTACCTGGGAACGCGAAGACCAAATGGAACTCAAATATCCCCAGTTGTTCGAAAACGATGCAACTACTAATGAGGCTGAAGCTACTACAGAAGTTCGGGATGAAATCCCAACTCAACGGGGGGATGATGTGACACCCCAGGAAAACCAGTAAACGATAACTTACCTAGCTTCCTCAGTAACCGCATGCTAAATTTCGGGACGAAATTTCTTTCAAGTTGGGGATAATGTGACAACTCGAGTTTCCGACTTTCATTTTCGCATTAAGTGCCCGTTGACTTTGACTGTGTAGTTGTTTGACTTGTTTAACTTGTAACTGTATACGTTATTTTGTAATGAACGCATTGTGGTTGCATGATTTTGTGTTTGGCTGTATATCATGAAACACCTGTTGAAAACTTAAACTGTTTAAAACATGAAAGGACCCGACGAAACAGACTGTTTCGCCATATACATCCCGACGAAACTGATATGTTTCGCCATCAAGCATCTCGACGAAACAGTGTGTTTCGCCATAGCACTTCACGACGAAACAGAATGTGTTTCGTCGGCCCATTGATTCGCAAAGCCCATTAAGGGCCCAGAACGGTAATTCGTGGATATTAAGTGAAACCGACTTCCTGTTTCACACTTTTAACAAAAATAGAAACCCTAGAACTCTCTCTTTTGAAAAGGCGATACCCATCATCAACCATCATCTTCTCTCTCGAATCCTCCCTTGTTCACCCCGAATATCTCGGTTAGTGCGTGCTTGTCTAAATCGGTTTCTTTGTCCCTTGATTTCTTTATACATGTTGTGTTTATGCTTGATTTCTGGATTATAGGAGGGTATGTTGATGATACTCGGTTCTGAATGTTGTTTATATGGCCTGATTCTGAATACACATTAGTATCTTGATAGGGATCGATGATATGATGTTGTATGTTAATCTATATGTTGTACACATAACCTAGGGTTCGTGCTAGACGTTAAGAACTGTGATGCTTATGTTATGATGATGATACGATGTTTCTGTGTTGTATGATTTCTGTATGATTGAGGAATTGCTGTTTTACGGCTGTCGAGTTTATGTGTTTTTCGCATCTGCTGTAACTGATGTCTGCGAAACTGAACTGTTCGACGAAACAGAACTCTCGGCGAAACAGAATGTGTTTCGCCAAAAGTAGTCGACGAATCAGAAGTTCTGTTTCGCCAGGGGACACCTCGACGAAACAGAATGTGTTTCGTCAATATTGTGATTCGTCGCTATCTGTGTTTCGCCGACATGCGTGTTTCGCCGAATAGCTGATCTGTGCAGTAACTTGAGTTAATTCTGTTAAGTGTTAACTGGAATATTTAACTGCTGTTAAGTGTAGCCATCTGGTATATGATTGTGATTACGTGCTACATGTTTATACGTGCGAACAACTTGAATGCAAACTGATTATGTATACGTGCATACCTTAGGACGTGATTGATTAACCGTGAGCACATACTTAGCATACCGAGCGAAACAAGGTGAGTTCACACTTCTACCAAGGCATGGGATTCCCGGGGTTGGGAATGGGTTGATTGATTGTTTATGTTTAAGAGTTATTGAAATTACATACCATTGGCCTCGGGAGAGGAAGGTCAATGGTAGATACTACTAGACTAATGATACATATATTTCTCTTCGCAAACATGCCTGAAATGGCCGCGAACTATACTAGAACGAATCTTCGCAAACATGCCTGGAATGGCCGCGAACTATACTTTAATCTTCGCAAACATGCCTGGAGGGCCGCGATACAAATATAACTAGTCTATAAAACATGGGAAACCCCCACTAAACTTCGCAAACATGCCTTGAGGGCCGCGATGCTATTGCAAACGATTTACGAAATGGACATTATAACTAAATAACCAACTGTGAACTCGCTCAACTAGTTGTTGACTCTCTGTTACATGCCTTGCAGGACCATAGGTACTTTTGGAGCTTGCACGGGAGGCACAGTCGTTGTGGACATGGTTCGTGAATGTGATGTTAAACATTATAACATTTTGTACTTAAACTTATGTTGGGTTTTACTTTAAATGCTTCCGCTACACACTTGTTTATATTTGGTTTTGTAAACACCTATCGTATTGATGAATGACTTTTGATATGAATATACTTATGTTCAATATGATTGGTGGCTTGATCCTGGTCATGTCACGCCTCCAAGCGGTGGTACTCCGCGTGTGGATTTTGGGGGTGTGACATCGATCCTCGTAGGGATTCAGCCCTGATGTTCTCTGCTTTCAATGCTTCAGCCTGAGCATCACGAATCTGAGCGGGAAGGTTAGATTGGATGGTAAGCTGTAGAGCACATACACGCCTAGGTATAGTATCCTTTCGACTGAGGGTGTCGGCCACAACATTGGCTTTGCCCGGATGATACTTGATAGCGCATTCGTAATCATTCAAGAGTTTGACCCATCGGTGTTGTCGCATGTTTAACTCCTTTTGCTTGAAGATATGCTCGAGACTCCTGTGATCGGTGTAAATGGTGCACTTGGTACCGTACAGGTAATGTCTCCATATCTTAAGTGCGAAAACAACTGCACCCTGCTCCAGATCGTGAGTAGGGTAATTCCTTTCGTGAACTTTGAGTTAGCGTGATGCGTAGACAATGACCTTATCACGTTGCATCAATACGCAACCAAGTCCTTGGATGGAAGCATCGCAGTAAACCACGAAATCTTCTGTGCCTTCAGGCAATGAGAGGATAGGCGCGCTACAAAGTCTATCCTTCAAATGCTGAAATGCGGACTCCTGTGCATCACCCCAACGATAGGTGACACCCTTCTGAGTCAGTGAAGTGAGGGGTTGCACAGTCTTTGAGAAATCCTTGATAAACCTTCTGTAATATCATGCCAAACCCAAGAATTGGCGGATTTCTGTTGGTGTACGGGGTGCACGCCAGTTCTTGATCGAGTCAACCTTGGATGGATCTACATGAATCCCATCCTTGTTTACCACATGGCCTAGAAAGTGGACCCCGCGAAGCCAGAAGTCACATTTTGAAAACTTGGCATACAACTGCTCTTTTCGAAGAAGTTCCAGTATAAGTCGTAGATGCTGCTCGTGTTCCTCCTGACTCTTAGAATAGATCAGGATATCGTCGATGAACACAATAACGAACTTATCCAGGTAAGGCTTGCACACTCGGTTCATGAGATCCATGAAGACCGCTTGTGCATTCGTCAGCCCGAATGGCATAACCAGAAACTCGTAATGGCTGTAACGAGTTCGGAATGCTGTTTTGGAGACGTCCTCATCTCGGACCCTCAGCTGATGGTATCCCGATCTCAAGTCAATCTTGGAGTAATAGCTCGACCCTTGCAACTGGTCGAACAAGTCGTCAATACGTGGTAGAGGATAACGATTCTTCACAGTCACCTTGTTAAGTTCGTGATAGTCAATACACATTCTGAAAGTACCATCTTTCTTCTTTACGAACAAGACTGGAGCTCCCCAGGGCGAAGAGCTAGGACGTGTAAAACCCTTTTCCAAGAGTTCTTGTAGTTGTGTGGACAGTTCTTCGAGTTCTGATGGAGCTAGACGATATGGTGCTCGAGCTACTGGCGCTGCTCCAGGAGCTAGCTCGATTTGAAACTCAACTTGGCAATGAGTCGGAAGACCAGGTAATTCCTCAGGAAATACCTCAGGAAAGTCGCGCACAATAGGAATGTCTTCAATTCTCTTCTCTTCCGTTGATGTGTCAGTAACGAGTGCCAAAATGGCAGTGTGGCCCTTTCGCAAACATTTCTGGGCCTTAAGGAAAGAGATGATGCCTTCGACAGCACCACTCTTGTCGCCACGAATCACGAGGGGTTCTTTATCAGAACGAGGAATGCGGACGATTTTCTCCTTGCAAACAATCTCCGCTTGATGATGAGATAGCCAATCCATCCCAATAACAACGTCGAAACTACCAAGTGTGATAGGAATAAGATTGATAGAGAAAGTCTGACCAGCTAAGACGAGGTTACAACCTTTAACTACGTGTCTGGCTTCAATACTTTTACCGTTTGCTAGTTCTACCATGTGTTTGGTGTTCAGAAGTGTTGGAGTGCGCTTAAGCATTTGGCTAACTTTTAAGGACACATAACTAGTATCGGCACCCGAATCGAATAAAACAGTAACAAAGAATTCATCCAGAAGAAACTTACCCATCACAACGTTGGGATCGTTCCTTGCTTCTCCCTGACCAATCACGAACACCCGACCTTGGGCGCCATTGCCATTATTGTTACCTCCATTGTTGCCTCCGTTGTTGTTTCCATTGTGGTTCCCGTTTCTTTGGTTATTGTTCTGGTTTTGGTTCAGTTGGGGGCAGTTCCTCTTAAAATGGCCTTCAGCGCCACACTGAAAGCATCCTTTATTGCCCTGTTGTTGTTGCTGCTGGTGGTTCTATGGAGCTTGTTGTTGTTGTTGGCGATTTCGATTAGCTGGCCGGGCGCTCCTGCAATCCTTTGCTTCATGCCCAAACTTGTTACATCTCAGGCAACGACCTTTGTTGCACTGCCCGCTGTGATGTTTGTTGCACCGGTTGCACTTGGGGTGGTTTCCTCGGTATCCACCCTGTCCTTGGTTACCGGAAGATTGCTGACCAGGACTCTGGTAGTGATCAGTCTTTCGCTGCTGAGTCTGAACCGAAGCAGAACCCTTACTGGAGTTCCCATCCCATTTTCGCTTGTTGTCGGTAGGTGCATCAGAAGTAGCTGTGGCACTGATTCGTTTGGGCAGCCTGTTTTGCTCCACCGCCTGGTCAGTGACTCGATGGGCCAACTTGATGATTTGCTGTATGGTACCCAGGTTGGCTGAAGTCACGTGACTTTGGATCTCGGGTACAAGGCCCTTGAGATACAGCTCAATTCGTTTGATGGGAGGGTCCACCATAGTTGGACACAAGATGGCCAACTCGTTTGACCTTTTTGTATACGCCTCAATCTCAGACCCCGTCATCTTCAGATTGAAAAATTCCACTTCTAGCTTGTGGATGTCATCCCGACTGCAGTACTCCTCTTTGATCAGCTCTTTGAAACCATTACAGGGTGTGGCATTAGCAACTGCCAGTCCTAGTAGTTGAACCTGTGCCTTCCACCAGGTTAACGCAGCTCCTTCAAGTGTTCCGGTAGCATATTTCACCCTACGGTCTTCGGGGCATTCGCACATCTCGAAAACTGACTCAAGCTTTTCAAACCAGTGAAGAAGGCCCACTGCTCCTTCGGTGCCACTGAAAGTGGTAGGTCGGCAGTCCATGAACGTCTTGAACGTGCACACAGGAGGTTGAGCATGTTGACCTGTTGTGTGAGAATAATAGACAAAGTTAAGCACGAGGGTTGGTTTGTGAAGGTAGGATCTAAACGTCCTAAGGTGGGTTGATATAGCAGGTTATACCTCCTGCTGGATTTGCTGCGAGTGCCTCCGCAACTCGTTCGTTGATCAAACCCGTCAACTGGGCTTGAGTGAGGTTGATACGTCCTCCGCGTCCGCTCATGATCTTCATAATGAAGCAACGTAAGTGAGAAAAGTGTCGCGAAAGTGCGTAAGTGTGGGACGATAGTAGAGCGTAAGCACACAAGGTTCAAATAGCAATTATTGCATTATCTAATGCACAGTGAGAACTATCTAACCGACAATATAACATAAATCATACCACTTACGGTGTCGAGTCTTGCACGTGGAGCGAAGCGTCTATGTGGATCATTGAGCACTGTACTGGTTATAGTCTGGTTTTATCAAAAACTTTTCCCTTTTAAAACCAAGTTCACTATAACCAATGGCTCTGAAACCAATCTGTCACACCCCCAAAATCCACCATGCGGAGTACCACCACTTGGAGGCGTGACGTGACCAGGATCGAGCCACCAATCATATTGAACATCGTAATTAAGTAAATAAGACCAACCACAATACGATTGGTGACCAAAGCTAGTTAACCATGTTTAGTTTAATCAGCGGAAGCATAAAAGTAAATCCAAAAACATAAGTCCATAGTTTATAAGTTAAAGTTCAAAACGCAAGTTAATACGTTCATGAGGATTTAAATAATAAGCACGGAACATAACAGTCCGTACGCCACAACGACTCCTTCCTCGTGCAAGCTCCATCTAGTGACCTGTAAGGCATGTAATAACGAGTCAACAACAAAGTTGAGTGAGTTCACGTTTGGTTGTTTAGTTTTAAGTTGTTTCTGAAAAACGTGGTTTGACTTTCGTTGGCTTAATTGCCGTGGGGGTTACCCCGTAGTTGAAAGTATGTTTAACCAGTTCCTTTTTCATTACCCAAACCATAATCATAATCAGTGGGGGCTTTCCCCGTTTGAACTACTAGACGGTATGATATCGACTACTACGAACAATAGTTGAGCCCTACATCAGTGTCTATCATCACTGACAGTTTGCCATAGTCCATTAGTACACGCCCGTCCGAACGGCACGGTGTGAGGTTTGTTAAACCTAATAGCGCTATTAACTAATGACCCGCTCGCCATTGGCCTCGGCGATTAAGTCGATATGAAGAGGGACTTATTGATAGAGTTTTGTCTAGCTAGTTTTAAGGTTGTTGTCCTGCACCAGGAGGACGAACGTACGTATTCTGCACCAGGAGAATTCGTAGGATTAATAATGGCATCCACTCTATGGAGGATGGCCGTACATATCCTACCCAAGGAGGATATGTAGATTTAGTTTTAATTCTTTAACACATTCCCAAACCACCGGGAATCCCATGCCTTAGAAAGTGTGTGAACTCACCTTGGTTTGCTCTGTTAGATTCTCAAATATAGCTAACAGTCAAGGTCGGTCAATCACGTCCTAGTATGATTTACCAGTTAGTTATTTAGTGGTTTCAAATAGAGCACAAAGTTCCTACACGTATCTATCACATAGCATGCATTTCTTTAACTGTTTATGACCATATATACTTCCCATCCATTCCCCCACTCATAGGCAAACATACGATAATGCACGTAACACATATAACATGTTAGATCATTCACAGATAGCATACTCGACATTTAGACACGCAAATTACAACTTATGTCATTTCAGCATTAACATTCAAAACCGGGCTGTTTTATGACATTTTAATAAAATAGATAGCTTATTCCAAAAATTCCCAAATTTTACAAAATGTCTTAAACGTTCCAAATTTTATTGTGTAAAAATATCGGGGTCCGGTTCATTACCAATATTTTATAAAAATTCATTTTTCGGACTGAACTCAGATTCATATTTTTCTGACCACAGTCCACGGGATAATTTATTTAAAATTCATCGAGCGTCCGATTTACGAAATTCCAGTGGGGTAATTACAAATACATCGGTGGTCATCTACAGTACAAGTTTCATGATCCAACTCTACACAGAACCCAAGTTATGACAGAAAACAAAACATATATTTTCAGCAGAAAAATGCAGCTCTAGCTGCTGTTACGAAATGACGCTTTAAAAATAGTAAACGAAGTCCGAAAATTACGATTCCGGTGCCATTAGAACCGTATTTCATAATAACACGTTTTAGACTCAAAATATTTGTTTTTCGTAGAGTTTATGACCTGTTTACAGCCAACTGAAGTTGGCTGTAAAGCTTGGACAGATTCTGTTTTTAGTCCTTAGCTTTCTAGTTTGTATTCGATTGATTCCGTTAATCATGTTTAGTGATCACAACAACATCAAACATCAATATTAACCAGTAAATCAGTCAAGAATCATAACAACACAAGATCTATATGATTTACACACATAACTTCTCTTTATCCAACTTATTCATCTTTTGTCCAAGACTTTATGTTAAGTTCTTTAGTGTTTCAAATTTTCAGCCATTAGATCACTTATTAACCACTTTAAACAAGAACAAGGGAGTGTTTAGAGGCACTTACAACTAGCTCAAGGCTAGGGAAGAACCAAAGCGAAAACAAGGTGGATAAAAGCAATATAGAGAGGTCCTTGAGCTTCCGAGTGCACTGAGCTTCCTTATGTGACCTTTAACACCTTTGAGTATATATGAGTGGCTTGTTGGAGGCTTGATGGTGGCTGTTTGGTGGTGTGGTGGTGGAGCCGTGAGGTAGCAAGAGGGGGAAAGAGAGAGCAATCTTTTGTGAGGTGTTGATGTAAATGAGAGTCTTTAGCTCTTTAGTAAACTTTATAGACCATACTTCTTAATTAACCATTGGATCTCATGTAATCTAGATTTTAGACAAGCCAAATAAAATATTCAAACAATGTAAGGGTGTGTCCCCTTGGGGGACCAATTCGGTCAAGGGGGGAGGGGGTTGTGGTTAGTCTTGAACTAGATAGTTAGATGTTAATGAACTTAGTTAGGGAGTTTAAGTAAGTTACTAGTGTGTGGTGTTTTATAACGGGTGTTAGGGTATTCGGGGACACTAACTAGCTCAGAAAAAGAAAGACAATGTGTTTGACAATATTTTTTATGTTCTGGGTAAAGTCCGGTTGTTCGGTTCGATACTGTTCCGTTAAACTGCTTAATTAATCCGTAGAGCGTCATATATATATATATATATATATATATATATATATATATATATATATATATATATAGGGAGGGGCTCATGCGAGAACCACCCTTATTGTGAGAACCATGAGAACCAATGTGAACACAACCTAAAATAGCTAAAAAAACCTAAAAAAACTCTAAAAAAACCTAACCCCCACCCCCCCCCCCATCAAAACCTAAACCCCCACCCCCCCCCCCAAAAAAAACCTAACCCCCCCCCCCCCAAAAACCTAACCCCCCCCCCCCCAAGCTAAAAAAAACCTAAAAAAAACCTAACCCCACCCCCCCCCCCCCAAAAAAAAAAGCCTAAACCCCCCTCCCCCACCCCCCAAAAACCTAAACCCCCCCACCCCCCCCCCCCCCCCAAGCTAAAATGCTAAAAACTAAACCCCCAAAAAACCTAAAAAAATCAAAAAAAAATCTAAAAAAATCAAAAAAAAATCCAAATTTTTTTTTTTTGATTTTTTTAATATTTTTTAGGTTAAAATCGCTACTTTTCGAAGCAAAAAAAAAAAATTTGTGTGATTTTTAGCTATTTTTAGGCATTTTTTGTGTGTTCACATTGGTTCTCGCGGTTCTCGCAATAAGAGGTGGTTCTCGCATGATCTTCTCCCTATATATATATATATATGTTTTTACTTTTCAATACTCAGGAAAGCACACAGGACTTTTTAGTAACTTTTCTGTATACTACTAGTATGTTAACATGCACATGTAAGTATAACACAGATATCAGAAAGCAGTTAAGTGATTCCACACAGTCTTCAAACACTTTAATTATCAAAAATAAATTGTACGGTTACATGTAAATTTGAGGGTTGTCACATTCTCCCCCTGTTAAGAGAATTTCGTCCCGAAATTTAGCGCGTGGTTACTGAGGAAGCTAGTTAAGTTGCGTTGGTTTCCTGATTTTCCTGGGGTGTCACAATGAATCCCTGCAGGAATCTGGACGAAGCTCGTAACAGGGCTTTAAGATACATTAGGCTGGAGGACGACAAAAAGATGCAAGAGAGGAAGAATTCGTCCATAACCTATGAGTCAACCAACAGGAGATCAGAATCCTCGTATAAACCATATCGCTCTAAGCCATATGGCAGGAATGACAACAAGAAAATGAATGTTGTTGAAGATGAGGATCCTGAGGAGTATCCTGAGTTGTCTGAATATTGTTTTTCCGTTAATATACTTGAACTAATGTATGCTATGCAGGGTTTAGGAGACAAAGCAAGATGGCCCCGGAAAAATCAGCAAAAGGCTGACTGGAAGGACAAGTCCAAATGGTGTGCTTTCCATGAGGATTTCGGACATGTTACTAAGGATTGCATCGCTTTAAGAAAAGAGATAAGCTATCTCTTAAGCAAGGGATATCTGAAGGACCTCTTGGGAAGAAAGAAGAATAAGGGCCAGGATCCTGAGAAGGATCCTGAACGTGCAGCATCGCCTCCTGTAGATGCAAAAATAATTAACTTTATTTCAGGAGGATCCGACATCTGCGGTACATCATATTCTGCGTGAGAAGACACGCGAAGGAAGCCAAAGCAGAGAGGGGAGATAAGCTAACCAGGATGTCAACCCTCACGACTGACAAAGTGATCACATTCGATAATGATGACAGGGATACTGTCTAGGATCCGCATCATGATGCTTTAGTAATAACGTTATATGTTGCTAACCATTTTGTACGCAGGATATTAGTGGATAATGGTAGCTCCGTCAACATAATTCAGCTGGAAACGTTGAAGAGGATGAATGTATCCCCAATGGATATTACTTTAAAGTCCACTGTGCTCGTTGTTTTCAGTGGAGAAGCTAGGAATACCGTAGGGGAGATAAAGTTGCCCGTGTATGTTGAAGGGGTCAATTCAATGCAGCGCTTTTGTGTCATGGACTCCTTATCCTGCTATAATATTATATTAGGTAGGCCTTGGATCCATGATATGAAAGTTGTGTCGTCAACCTATCATCAATGCATCAAGATCCCTACCCCTTGGGGAGTAGTCAAGGTGGAAAGCGATCAACAGGAAGCGAAGGAGTGTTATTCTTCTTCTATGAAATCCTCAACAAAGCCTATTGCAGCATAGCAATTAAAGATGCGAGGCCAGGATATCATGGAGGCTTCAGAGCAGGATGTAAAGAAAATTTTCCTGGATCAGGATAATCCGGATATCTCGGTATCGACAAGTCATTCAAGCCTGTCCAACAAAAGAGAAGGAAATTTGCTCCGGAGCGAAATGTGATCATCCAAGAGGAAGTTGAAAGACTACTAAAAAGCAAGATGATAAGGGAAGTGAAGTTTCCTAAATGGCTGGCAAATGTAGTTGTGGTGCAAAAGAAAAATGGGAAATGGAGAGTTTGTGTAGATTACACAGACTTGAACAAAGCTTGTCCCAAAGACCCATTTCCTCTTCCTCATATTGACTCAATGGTGGATGCTACTGCCGGCCATGAGATGTTGACCTTCATGGATGCATCCTCAGGATTCCAGCAGATCCAAATGGAACCCTCAGACCAGGAGGATACTGCCTTCATGACACCAACAGGTATTTATTGTTACACTGCTATGCCCTTTGGTTTGAAAAATGCAGGTGCCACATATCAAAGATTGGTGAACATGATGTTCAAAGAGAAGCTGGGGATACCATGGAGGTGTACATCGATGATATGGTAGTAAAATCCAAGAAGGCTAAGGATCGCCTCCAAGATATTAAGGGAGCATTTGATATCCTGGACCAGTACAACATGAAATTAAATCCTGCTAAATGCCATTTTGGAGTGGGGGCAGGAAAGTTTCTAGGATACATGGTAACGGAAAGAGGGATAGAGGCAAGCCCGGAGCACATTAAAGCTATCCTGGATATCAAGTCACCTTCAAATATGAAGGATGTTCAACGGTTAACAGGGAGGGTAGCAACATTAAACAGATTTATTTCAAGATCCTCAAAAAAATGCAAGGAATTTTATGATATCCTGAAGAAGAATAAGAAGTTCGAATGGGGAGTGAAGCATGAAGCAGCCTTGCAGGATTTGAAGCAGTATCTTTCAACTGCACCCCTATTGATGAAGCCTGAAAATGGTGAACCATTATCCCTATACCTCGCAGTATCGGGGAATGCTGTAAGTGCTGTCCTTGTAAAGGATCATGAAGGTCAGCAATATCCTGTCTATTATGTTAGCAAAAGTTTATTAGATGCTGAAACTAGATATTCACACTTAGAGAAATTGGTACTAGCCCTAGTTATGGCATCAACAAAACTTAGACATTATTTTGAAACACATAGGATTCATGTTAAAACTAACAATCCTGTTAAAAATGTGCTTAGAAAACCCGAGATGTCAGGTAGGATGGCTAAGTGGTCAGTGAAATTAAGTGCCTATGATCTAGTATATGAGCCTAGAAATGCCATAAAGTCTCAGGCTTTAGCTGACTTTGTGGCTGATTTCAGTAGTGATATTCAAAATGAAGTAGACCTAGAAGTACAACAGCTAGGAGAAAACTTAGAATCCTGGATATTATATACTGATGGAGCATCTAATGTCAGAGGTGTAGGTTTGGGTATACTACTAAAATCGCCACAGGGGGACATATTACACCAGGCTATTAGATGTGAGTTTCCTGCCACTAATAATGAAACAGAATATGAAGCTTTAATTGAAGGATTAGAATTGGCTAAAAGTATGAATATCAAGAGTTTGCAAGTATATGATAATGGGATGGGTGTAACATGATAAAAGCATGGTAGATACGCCACTGGTACATCTTATATATAAGTTCTTTTATCATATTATATTCCGTGGCATTATTTAGTTCACATGGGAAAACGATGTCACACAACAAGGTTTTCTAAATGATATAAACCATACGAGTTTTCTAACGAGAACAATTTACGATTTGGTTACTTAAACAAATGTTTTGGGTTAAGAATCATGGCTGCGAGATTTTATAAACTATAACCAACTTGATTTGAGTTGGTTAGTTATGTTGCAATACACTTTTCAAAACGAGGTTTGTAACTTTTGGCTCTTGTAGTCTAACAAGGTACTGCAACATATAAACGAGCCATGAATCCGATACTCTCATAAAACCTATGTGCTCGCCAGCAATTTCTTTGCTGACTTTGTTTTTACATATGTTTCAGGTGGTGTTGCATGATGTTGATTGCTAGGATGCATGTTCACATACGATCTGGACGAGGCCTTAGTGACATAATAACAATAATAGACGATGTGTAACTTGTTTTTTGTTTTAAGACAATGTAAATTATTTAATGAACCAATAAAATGAAACTTTTGTATCCATGGTTATGAAACAATAATTCTGTTACAACACTCCCCGATGTTTCCGCCATGGTTTCGTTGTTTTGACGCGGTCGGGGTGTGACAGGTTGAAATACTGCTTCAATGGTTCGGTTTGAATATTCAGAATGATTGATAAAAATTGTTGATCATGATGATTCTTCATGAACGTGTATGATTGCTGATTTAATGTGATATTTGATCTGATTTGAAACTGCCAAACTTGTTATGGATGATGAGGAGTTAATGGGCTGCAAATTAGGAAGTCTGTTACATCATTGGTCTCGACAGTGGTTGCGAGCCGAGACCGCACAGTCTCGACTTGAGACCACAACTCACTTGCACACAAACAACAAGACTCGAGACCTTAGTTGCGGGTCTTGCTGCGACTCGAGACCGTGGTCAAGACCACCTAGTCTCGAGTGATGAAAGCATGAACAGAGAATTCCCTTAGTTGTGACTCGAGACCGTGGTACTACAACTCGAGACCTTATGTTGTGAGTCGAGACCTCCTAGTCTCGACTGATGTTCACTCGAAATGATATATTGGGCCTCTTGGGCCACATGCTATTTGCTGGGCCCAACGTACACCGAGTTGTACAACTTCACGGGCCTTATACTGTTGGGTCATTTGATGATATTGAATCGTTATGCCATGAGGTTATACATGTTGAATGTTGTTGCGTGAGTACTGTGTATTGTGTACTAAAATGTGTGTAAGAGCCTGTGTGACTACTTAAACCTAAAACTGATAAGCATTGGTAATCATCATAGGGTGTGATTGATATACTTGAAACAAGTAAATAACCAACCGAGCAATCTAAGGTGAGTTCACTACTCTCATTACAAGCATGCGTCCGGTAGAGACAATCAAACAGGAAAACTAACAAACAAACTTTCATAAACCCATATCCCTGTAGGGGATATGAGGCAGTTTTCAGTAAATGTTGATGTTGGATAATACACTAACTGTCTATCAATTAAGTCCCATCATACTACCGAACTAGTTGCATGTAGGGCAATGGGGTTATTAGTTGATAGCGCTATTAGGTTTGGCACCCTCACGACGTACCTGGATAGTACGGGCGTGAACTAATAACTTTAAAATCATGATCAATGTATGATAGAGCATTGGGGAAGGACAAAAAGGACCCGTCTGCGGTATCGAGTTATTATCAACATAACGTAAGTCAATATTTGGTAACAAACGGTTAAACAAACTGTGAACTTGCCAGCTTTTTGCTGATAGCATGCTTGCAGGCCCTTAGGTACTCTAGCATGGAACTTGCTATCTGGGAAGCTGCAGTGGTCATGGGTCGTGGCAACTGGAATGCTCCTTTGATGTTTCATTATTTTAAACATAGTGTGTAAACTAGTGGTTGCGGCTGCTACGTACTTCATCTGGCAAGAGAGGAATAACTGGCTTTTTTCGAACATTCAAAGAAGTGCTGATACAGTGGCACAGGTAATTCTTGATACGGTGCGACTTCGAATAATGGGATTCAAGATCGGAAGAGACATGAAGCACAGGAAGCTCTTGGATAGCTGGAAAATTTCGATGCAAAACATGGAGGAGGACCCGGGTTAAAGCGTGTCTAGTTGGGTCGGGTTGTTTTAGTGTGTGGCTTTGTCTTGTAGGGCTGTCTTTGTTTCTTTTTGAGTTGGGCTGTGTTTTGATTGGTTAGGTTTGTCTATGTCCTAGGCTTGGTATGTCAAGCCTAGTAGTGTGTGTCAAACTTTTTGCCGCATCCTGTTCGTTTATTCTTTTATAAAATTCACCAGGGGTAACCCTTTACCCAAAAAAAACATTTCGTTAAACTTACTGAATAAACTATTATGCTTTCGCTGAACATGTTTGGTTTTCTAAACTAATGTTAGAATTATACTATTTCGTTTAATTGATAGTTCTATTTTACTTATGGTTCAATGTGATTAGTGGCTAGATCCTGGTACGTCACACGCCTCATGGGGGTCTCCGCTTGTGGTATTTTTTGGGGGTGTGACAAAGATCATTAAGATCTTCATAGATGTCGAATAGAATGTAATGAGGGAGTTGTAGCATGGCTCATGCCATACTATCCCTTTGGATAAGACAAATGTCAAATGACGGAATTTATTGTATTCATTTCCAATAAATAAGATAAGGTGTCATAGACACCAAAGAACCAACTCATGTACAAGAATTCTAGAATGTTGAGGGAAGATCCTCCATGAGTGGTTAACAAGTTTTGTTTGTTTAGATGACTAGTCTCTAACAACTCGTGTTATAGATCAAATGTTTAGACGCGAATGAATACGTATCGTCTTCCTGTATTGTATTGTAGGGTGTTATAGTAATCATTTCGGTTAGTGTTCTATTGGATAGAAAAGACTGAATTTTAAGTAACAGCTTAAAATTTTTAAATGAATAGTGATCATTAGCTTGACCCGCAGAGTCCACCAGGATTCCCATGCACAACAAGTTGTTATTACGTGGGCCCCCGTAATAACAAATTGCCTTGCATGGTCACCCTAGCATTCTCTCGTTTAGAGAAGACAATCAGTCAGAGAAAGGACACTATTGTCTTTATACCTTCAACATAGGAGGGACCTTCATGATAGTTCACGTGTCAAGGTCCGTTGTCATTACTCGTGGAACGGCACGGCGTTAGATGGAATAGAAGTAGAGAGAATTCGTATCAATTACAACTGGAGGAGCACCTTCAAGATGAGTACTTCATCTTCCTATTCTGGACAAGAGTGTCGTCAATCATGATTTGTATGAGCCACAGGGACCTCGTCCCACTAATGGAGTTGTTGTCCAAGGCTACCACCTCCGCCTCATCATCACTACCGAAGTCAGGCATCTCCGCAACCACAAGAAAGCAGCCATCTTCCACGGGATCAATGCTTTATGGTCTCACTTAGGTACCACGTTCGCCATAAGCTCTGCAATAGACGTGTGGTCGATATTCTCCTGGAAGATGTATTGCATATAATATGTCATGTTTTGAAAATAGAGTATCATGTCTTGTGTAAAAGATGTCGTGTCTTAACCATGTCATGTGAGTCAAGAATGACAATGGAATTCGAAGTTGATGGCATTTCGTTCTTGCCAAAATATTTCGTACAACACATACATAAATAATATATATATATAATCATATAAAATCCTATCTAACAAGGATTTCTATCTTTTTTTTTTTGGGTAAAGGGTTACCCCGGTGAATTTTATAAATAATCAAAGAATACCACAAGTGTATCAGATAGGATACACAAAGCTAGACTTGGCATACCAAGACTAGGACAACCAGACAAGGATTTCTATCTTGTATAAGCTAAACTTGTATACTGTTTATAATGCATAAAATGATAATGTAATGTGTTGTAGGCTCATAGTCTGTTAATGTAATTTGTCTATTTCTCATAGACTTCACCCATGGAAATGTCCTCGCTTGGTTTATATGAAATGAATTTTGTTGTGGTGGACCTTGAAAAATGTTTATGCAATGAAAACCTCTTGTTCTTGTATAAATTGTTTTTGTGAGAGGTCCCTAGGGATTGTAGACTAGACTCGAGAAAGAATCCTAGTTCACTACAATCGATACTCTGATACCAATCTGTCACACCCGCTCATAGCGGAAGCGCGAGGTGTGATCTGATCGGTTCTCATTGCATAACAATATAAGTGAACATACTAAATGAATAAAAACAAGCTCCAATGCCATTGTCATAATCATTTCAAAAGAACGCAATGTAAGTTAAATGTATTAGTTACAAACTATCAAATAAAAATAATTAGAGATAAGGTGGGAATGTCGAATGTTGATCCAAAGTGGAGTAGCATTATTGATTGGCTTCAGGCTCAAGCTCTCTCTAAGTCGGCCTATAATTTCATTGGAAGAATCCTAGTTGCGGCTGCTACTTATATAATTTGGCAAGAACGGAATGCTAGATTATTTAAAAACCAGACTAGACCACCGGATACGATTTGTGCTATAATTCTTCGAACAGTTCGATATAAGTTAATGGGCGTTAAGTTGAAGGACACAGTGAATGTGAGGCGTCTTCTTCGTGAATGGGATATTCATGCTGGATTCTTAGAGAATGATGGAGGCTGATTGTGTTTGAGTTTCTTTTAATTGTTTTGTTTTCCTAGATATTAGTCTAGTGGTTTTCGGTTTTATTGTGTGTACCGGTTTCGGTTGGTCTTGCTTTTGTGGGGGTTTGTCCCATGAAAGAACTAGTATGGGCTTTCCATGCTTCTTGTTTTATTTTGTGTGAATATATAGAATCACCGGGGTAATTCCCTTTACCCAAAAAAAATATAAATAAAAATAAAAATAAGTTGTCATTGTTTCATACATCTAAATGTAAGTCTTAAAATGTCAAGGCTTTGACCAATATATCACCGCAAAGAGCCGGTATATAACGGGCAAACCCTTCAAATGTTGGCTGGAGTCTTGATACTTGCTTTCTTGAACTGAAATATCTGCATGGTCCACTAATTTCCTGAAATACATGTTAAGTCGTATTTTGTCTGTTTATATCATTTGTGAACAATTATGTTTATGTATGTATGTACGTAGAAAGACAGCTCAGGGAATGGCACTTGTATGTAAAAGTGTTGACCGAAGGTTGACTTGTATCACCCGATCGGATGGCCATCTGATCGGACAGCACTGTCACCCGATCGAACAGCACTTACTAGCTTCCTGAGTTTGCCTATAAATACCCGGGTAGGGTATGTCATTTAGGACTTTTGGAACTTTAGAAGTCTCTGTCTAGTCTGACTATCTTCTGGCACTTGTGTACTTTCATATCATCTGAATAGAAAGATCAGACGGTGTTAAACGTTGAATACTCTGTCGTACTTCTGTGACTTGATCCAATGGATTCCGCACATTGATCGAGGTCGATTCATCCACGTTTGTGACAATCAGATGCTGTACGAAAGGACCTAACAAGTGGTATCAGAGCACCCAGGAGACTGAATCGAGATCTACGACAGCGAATTCACCAGAATATCAGTGTTTCTTGCCATTTACAGTCAAATTTCACAGGAAATTTGACGAATTCTCTCACTTTCTACTCATTTCTTATTGTGTTCTTTATTTTTATACCTAAAAAACCAGAAAAAAAACATAAAATTGAATGGGAAATTACGGTTAAAATTTGATAAATTTGTTATCAATCTGTTCGCAATCAATCAAAGTACAATCCTTCAACATTTCATAAGAAAATTCCTTCAAAAACTGAATCAAAATCATCAAAAACTATGTTGAACTGTTCATGTGTGCTGACGTCATTCACTCGTTCGAACGGCTGCTCGAACGATTTGGCTTAGATTGTTCTTGATCACTTGTTTCTGACGTCATCAGTGTTACCCCATCGGACAGCATTGTTGTTCTTATTTTCTGGTGCTTACGTCATCCTGTCACCCGATCGGACTACCACCCGATCGGTGAAAGGTTGAAAAGTCAAAGTTTTTCAAAAGTCTCTGTGCTACTCGTTCGGAAAACCACTCGATCGGACTACCACCCGATCGAGTTGCAATCCGATTCGTGTACTTCTCTTTTATATTATTGTGCCACTCGATCGGATCACCATCCGATTCAAGTGCACCAGTGTGAAACTTTTGAAAATCACAAAAAATTATCTAAGTGTTTGAAAACTGTATCAGGTACTCTAAAATGGGGGACGATTTTCTAAACCCATTTAGTGACATATTTGCTTACACCAGCAACACAGGAGACAAATAACACTGCTCCAAACCCGAATCCTAAGAAAGCCATTGTTGACTCACTAAGCGTGGATAACGCTTATGGCACCTACAACAAACCGCCCAAGCTCATGGCCATCAAAGATTACAACAGATGGGCGAGTAGGTTCGAGGACTGGTTGAAGGAGTGATTATGAAAACCTGATCGATACTGAACAGGAAAGTTTTATTGCTGAAAAGAAATGTCTTGCATTACTACAACAATCAGTGACGGGATGATATTGTTTCCTTGATTGATTACAAAGATTCAAAAGATTTATGGGAAAAATTATAGAAGAAATGTGTAGGAGGAGCAGAAATCGTTAAGAACAAGAAGAAATTATTGAAGAAAGAATTTGATTTGTTCGGTTGTATGAAGAATGAATCGGTTTCAAAGATGATAGAGCGGTTTTGTCACTTAAAGATTGAGCTTACGAGATATGGGATTACTTTTACTGAGGAAGAATTAGTTGAAAAGTTGTTGGATTCACTGCCCGACGAAAAAGATTGGCTGTATTTTGCCCTGCTGTTGAGGAACACAGTGAAGAAGGAAGATTTGACAGTCAATTTGCTGATTGATAGGTTTGAAAGCCACGAGCTTGAGATTAGAAAGACAAACAAAGTCAACAGCACCCCGTATCAACAAAACGTTGATCTATACTATCGGGGAAGCATGATTCAAAAGACTGTGTCACCAAAGACTGCGTTCTCAGCTGAAAACTCAAGCATGCCGAATCAAGAGAATCAAAACAACAGTTCTGCTCCAAGCAGTGGATATCATGGAGGATCGTCTTCATCTGCTTCAAGACAACAGCAACAATCTGTTCCGAAAAACATCTTCCAGTGCAACATTGCTGTAAATCTCAACAATGCACAGAACTTTAGCGAAGAAGCTGTCACACCCCCAAAATACCACCTAGGGAAAGTCCTTGCTAGGCGTGCGACGTACTGTCACACCCCCAAAATCCACACGCGGAGTATCACCGCTTGGAGGCGTGACTGACCAGGATCAAGCCACCAATCATATTGAACAAGCATATAAGTAAACATAATTCAACCCAACAATATGAAAGGTGTTCAAAAACCAAAGCATAGTTAAGTGTTCAGCGGAAGCATAATTGTAAAACCCATAGAAAGTATTAAGTATGAAATAAAGTAATGTTTAAAGCATGGCACACACTGCCATGTCCCACAACGACCGTTCCTCCCTGTGCAAGCTCCATGAGTACCTAATGGCCTGCAAGGCATGTAGCAACGAATCAACAAACAAAGTTGAGCGAGTTCACAGTTGGTTGTTTGGTTATAATATTCATTTCGTAAATCATATGTTCGTTTTGTAAACCTTGTATCGTTTTAATCCGTATCGCGGCCAATCCAGGCATGTGTGCGATGATTAGTGGGGGCTTCCCATGTGTTACTAGACCACGCGTATCGACTGCTACGAAAATGTAAGAGGTGCCCTAAGTCAATGTCTATCAGCATTGACCCTTTGCCCATAGTCCATTAGTACACGCCCGTCCGACTGGCATGGTGTGAGGTTTGTTAAACCTAATAGCGCTATTAACTAATGACCCGCTCGCCATAGGCCTCGGCGATTAAGTCGATAAATGAGGGACTTCCTTTGATAGAGGTGATGGTCTTATGATCGTGTACGTAGGCTTTACGTACGTGCCCTTCAATCCGAGGACAGCAATAAGTACAACTGTACGTAGGTTTTACGTACGTGCCCTTTAATCCGAGGACAGTAATAAGTATAACTGTACGTAGGTTTTACGTACGTGCCCTTCAATCCGAGGACAGTAATAAGTATAACTGTACGTAGGTTTTACGTATGTGCCCTTCAATCCGAGGATAGTAATAAGTAGTTTAATAGTAATGGTTGTACGAGTAGTTAATCAATCCCATTCCCAACCCACCGGGAATCCCATGCCTTGGCTAGTGTGAACTCACCTTGGTTTGCTCGGCAGATACACAGAAAGGTCAAGTCTAGCTGCTAGTGGTCAACCACATCCTAACATGGTTACCATACAAGTCAGGTTTTGGTTTCAAGTAGTGCACATAAGTATCACATAAGCTAGCAGATAAGGAACACACACAGATCATGGCTACACACATCATCACGTTTAACAGTCATAACGTATTCAACTTGTACGATTAAAAGATTGGGCTCAATAACAGTCGGCCCAACCCCTTGTGCGATCAGCATGACTTGTGCGATCCACAATGGGTTGGGCGATTGGAAAACTAACCCGGCCCACATAACATAAATAGTCTAGCATGTATACGGCCCAAACAAACGAAACAATTTAAATAATCTTGTGCGGTCCAGTTCGTCTTGTGCGACTGGACAATTCTTGTGCGACCGAATTTGTGCTTCAAGGCCTAACAATACAATACTTTAGTCTTGTGCGATCCGGACGACTTGTGCGTTTGACACTTGTGCGATCGGTTGTGAATTTCCTTAAATCATGCATTCAATTATATTATTTCCATATTTGCATAAAATCAATTAACACAATCAACAGTTCTAAATCAAACCATATATCGATCAAGTCGAACAATCATCATTATTTCGTATGAATCCTAATATTCGAAATCCCCACTAATCGACAAATAAAATCATCATCACAAGCACACAAATTTGTTTTTCAGTTTGCATTTGTAAAGCTAACACATGTACTTATCATCTCCATCAATCAACTCAATTAATTAAATGGTTCACATGGGCTGCCAGTTATGTTTTTGATTATCACATGGGCCGAATCCCTATACTCTAGACATTCCCCATATGATCATCCACCCAAATCAGATTTATGGCCAATCAATCATTACTAAACCTCATGTGCATGAGTTTGACTTTAACAAATATATCCACTAACAACTTCATGTGATAAAACAATATTGCACCTTGTCCTATATTACATCTAGTGTTCGGTAACATCAAAACTATTCCTACCAATTTATCTAAACCGTTCACTATATGCATGCGAATAATCACCATTAATCAATATTTCAACTATCACATGCTACTGACAATTTCCATAACAATCATAAACAAGTATGGCCGACATCTTTCATAATAGAATGATGATGATTGGGCCTTTCAAATTAAAGCACATCAAGCAATTATTGTGATGACCCTAATATTATATGATCTATATTATCATAAATCGTGAACCGCATATACAGCACATGCGACACAATTCAAAAGAAACATTAGATACTAACCGAATTGGATGATGAAACAAAGAGAGCTTCGAGGGACAGGAGGCAGCCGTCGGTTTGCAAGAGGAGAGGAGAGAAGTTTAGGGTTTGTGTGTATTAGAGTGATTTGCAATTGATAAGGAGAACAAACCCTTGAAAGGATTTTGTGCCGGGTTATATAGTTAGGTGGCCGAAACCCCTAGTGGGCTGTCCATTGAGTTCAATTTCAAGTATAGTGGGCCGAGTAGGATAAGCAGAATAAGACAAAGAAATGCGGCCCAAGTGTATTGTGCGATTGATTCGTGTTGTGCGTTTGGGGTCGTTTGCATACATACATACATTACACATAATTCAAACATAAAGTCTCATAACATTCATTAAGTTAACAAATCAGATTATCACACAAGGTTCACATACGTTACATCAAGCACAAAGATATGTTCTGAAATACGAGTTGTCACACGTACCAACAACGAGCCACTAATTACATTGAACCCATTCAATTTTTAAATAAAATCCTTAATTATTAATGAAAATACCATCAACAAGTTTAAATGAAAACCAACATGTTCAGCGGAAGCAAATAGTAAACCAAGGTTAAACAATTTCAAAACCAATGTATAGTATCAAGAAATCAATCACATGAATCCCTCCAGTCGACCCATGACCATTCCAGCTACTCCAGACAGCAAGTTCCTAAATCCAAGATATCTAACGACCTGCGAGCATGCAACAAGTGTAATAGACAACGCTGGTGAGTTCATAGTTTTACGAAAAAGTTGGTTACCAAGTGTTTAGTTAATCCATTGAATTTAATGTTTTTAATATCCCGAATACAAGACGGCTCCTGATTTACATTGCCCTTTCTCCAATGCTCATCCCCAACTTGAAAGTAATTTCGTCCCGAAATTTGATAAGTATCCCAATCAACAAGGTGTTAGATCATGGGTCGACTGGAGGGATTCATGTGATTGATTTATTGATACTATACATTGGTTTTGAAACTGTTTAACCTTGGTTTACTATTTGCTTCCGCTGAACATGTTGATTTTCATTTAAACTTGTTGATGGTATTTTTCATTAATAATTTAGGATTTTATTTATAAACTTGAATGGGTTCAATGTAATTAGTGGCTCGTTGTTGGTACGTCACACGCCTATGAGGGACTTTCACTAGGTGGTATTTTGGGGGTGTGACAGTTAAGAACTGTTTGCCTCAATCATGTATTAGCAACCTGTCTACCAGTGCGAGGGTCAAGCTTCCATTTGAGGAATAACTAACGAATGAACTATCATCAGATGGGATTCCAAAGGGGAGAATGTTCCTACAACGGCATATCAGACGCATGGTGGCCATTGCGACGTTGTATTCCAAAACCTCTGGGCTAATCATCACACCGGCAGCTGCATGGATCACATGAATCGACTATGCTTATTGACAACGTGTTGAATCATTTCCAGGAGGAGGGAACATCATAGACGACATTTGTATCTTATTTTAGGGCTCCTGAGGGAGGAGCCATTACGTGCGAAGTCTTATTTAGTGTAACATCAAGATTCGAGAGATGCATTTGATCTGTAACCAACGAAGTGGGAATACACGTGGATCTTGCTAGGATCCCTTTTGCTAGAAACTGAACGACACCAAGGATTCCTTCGGGGATGCAGCGATTTCTTGGTTTCGCTGGATACTATCGTAGATTCATCACCAGATTTTCGAAGATCACGTAGTTTAAACCTCATTAGCACAACAGGGTGCTGTGTTCGTGGAAGACCAAACAGGAGAACGTCATTTTAGCTTTCGGAGTTCAACTCTACAATGCACTGAGCATCGTCTTTACCCGAGGGTGCGGGTGACTTAGTGGTATACCATGACGGTTCGAATCAGAGTCCCAGTTACACGCCGACGCAACACGAAGAAAGTAATAACTTACTCGGTGGGTTTACAAGAAGATTTACAGGCGTCGCAACCTGGGGTGGAAACCATGGCTCTAGATTTAATTGGGGGCATTACTTGGGTGGTACCAAATGCATTACCTAGACCGATCACAAGGGCCTCCCGTGTATCGATGATCGAAAGAGCTAAAGCAACCAATGACACCGCTGGATGGAACTTTGGAATGAGTGTGACAGTGAAACCTGAACGTGCACGAGCTATGCAACTCACTATCAACTCTAACTAGTTCTTGTCTCGTTTTAAGTCACTAAGGCACAGGTCCGCCTATGTATGTCTTGATAAGTCCTATGCCTCATCTCCTGAAAACACATGTGAAAATAGGTACGTCAGCATAAAAATGCCTGTGAGATACATAGGTTTTGTGAAAACATAATTCATGACTTATGTTTGAGAAAATGTTTAGTCATGAACCTTGTAATTTGCGTTGTCTTGTAAATCATTTGAAAAACGATAAGATCAGATGATATGTATAAATAAATGTCAGGTTAAATGAATAACCATGTAAAAATGTGTTTGTATATGATAAGTTGTTTGTAAATCAAGGGCTTGTGAAAAGTATGATATTTGTATAAAATGTTATATGTCTCAAACTGAAATGATTCAAATAACGCTACAATATGTAATATCATACAAACACTTATATATAGGAAGTACCAGCGGCGTATCTGTCACACCCCGACCACGTAGAACATACAAAACGTGGCGGAAATGTCGGGGAGTGTTGTAACAGAATTAATTGTTTCAAATCCATGGCAATTGAAGTTTCGTTTTATTGACTAAAAGTGTTACAATGTCTTAACAAACAAAGAAATACAACATAATTAACTAGTCTTGCATCTTTTATTGTCACTAAAGCCCAAGTCTGCCTATGTGTATCTTGATCATCTTATGCAACAGCTCCTGAAAAACACATGTGAAAATAGGTACGTCAGCATAAAAATGCCTGTGAGATACATAGGTTTTGTGAAAATAGGTTTCATGACTTATGTTTGAGAAAATGTTTAGCCATGAACCTTGTAATTTGCTTTGTTTTGTAAATCATTTGAAAAATGATAAGATCAGATGATATGTATAAATAAGAGAATAATGTATGGTTAAATGAATAACCATTGTAAAATGAGTTTGTATAAGATAAGTTGCTTGTAAAACAATGTATTGTGAAAAGTATGTTATTGGTGTAAAATGTTATATGTATCAAGCTGAAATGATTCAAATAACGCTACGATATGTAATACCATACAAACACTTATATATAGGAAGTACCAGCAGCGTATCCACCATGCTTGTATCATATTACACACGCATCGTTACTTAATCACTTAATCAAACCAAACCATCAAGATGTAAAAATGTTCATGTAAATCATGTAATATGTATCCAAGATGTAAGTCTGTGATGAATAACAAATGTACTAAGTATGCGACAATAGACATACGTAGCATGTGACCTGTACTAAGTATGCAACAATAGACATACGTAGCATGTGACCTGTACTACGTATACAACAATAGACATACGTAGCATATAACCTGTACTACGTATACAACAATAGACATACGTAGCATATAACCTGTACTAAGTATGCAACAATAGACATACGTAGCATGTAATGTAATGTAAAACGATGTACTAAGTAATGCACACAATGGGCACACCTAGCATAAGATGTAATAAAATCATGTACTATAATGTACTAACGAACATAGCAGGTATATGATGTGAAAACAGGAAAGCATGAAAGTAACAAGTAGGCACATGTGTTCCACCCCAAAACAGTTTGGAAAACAGTAAAAGAGGGGTCTATGTACTCACTTGAGATTGCTTAGTAGTCCTTGAGTAACAACCAAACAATGCTAGAGATCGCGGATATCAAACGGCACCTACTATAGGTAACTATGTTAATAAACCGGACCTAAATCGGAAGATCTGATAGAATGAGAGTTCGTAAACCAAACGAGTATAGAGACTCGTGTCATATGGTTTAACAAAGCCTACATACTAAATGAAACCTAACATAAGTGCTGTCGACCCATTACGACCCGTTTAGGTAGCTTATGCTACTTTAACGCGTCGTTCGCGTGAAACGCGTTCGGACCGTCTAACTAGTCCTATGACAAGTGTTATATGCCTAAACATGTTACATAATCAGTTATGTGACAAAAGTTTAGGTTACATATGCTTAATTACCAATTATACATGAAAAGGGTATTCTGGTAATTTACCTAAGGCATATAAACTACCTATCATACAACTACTTAAACGATGTGACCATAAGGTATAACCTCGGAAGGTTATTCCCTATATGCTATGGTCACCTAATGTATTTGGTCGGATCCTAATGATCGACCTAATGGGTCGGGTTCGAGGTATAAGCGATTTATTAGATCGCTTACCCTACGACCCTAGACAACGTGGTAATTAGTAGGCATAGTCCCAAGGGACTATAACCAACGTGATTACACTCACGTTGCGAAGTTCAAACGAACTTCGCATTGACCATAACTGGTCAATGTAGAAAGTCAAACAAAGTTTGACTTTCAGACTCGAAAGACTCGAAAAGCAATAAAAGAATGAAAGAATACTTACGAAGGGTCCCCGAATGCTAATTTCGATCCGAGAATCTCAGGTATGAAACAATGGTTTCAACTTAGAGTTTCTAAGATCAAAATTCTAGTGATTATGAAGCATGGGGGGGTGGGGTATTTATAGTAAAAGGTCCACCGTTAAGATCGTTTCATGGAAAACGTGCCTTAATCGCATCCGTACATGTGTCGGAAACTTGTGGTGGCTAAAAATTGATCCTTATCTGCTGACTAGACAATTGGGAATGTGTGGTTGAGGATAGAACAGCTGCAACTTGTTGTTAAAAAAATTGAATCTGATCTGATATGCGGACGCGGCCCGCTTCAGGATCAGAGAAATACAATGCGGGCCGCCTGGGATGTCTGATCAGCCCACATGTTTCAGAAATGACAGTTTCAGTCCCTGCACGTGTTTAAGGCCATTTCCGACACTTCTAAGGCCCGTAAAGCCAACTTTAAGGCCATAAAATGTTGCCTAAACATTGTGGACATGAAACATGCTCAAAAATATGCCGGGTGTTGGTTCGTTTGGTCGTACGAACGCGATGTTCGCTTAATTACGACGGAATGCGCATAAGCGCGTAAAACGATCCAAATGACGCAACGAATGGATTTTTGACAAGCCAAACACTAAAGCATAATATAGTCATGCTTACATAAATTTTTAGATGTCCGGATGTATTCAGAACGTAAGTTATGCGCGAAAATGCAAACTTGTGCACTTTTTGACACTTTTAGTCCCTGAATGACACAAAAGTTTATTTTAGCATACCGAACACCTCAAAGCCTATTTCTAAGCTATGTGAAGGGTATTTATGGTATGTTTAACTTATGGTCATGCTCCGGAATGTCTGTTACAGTTCGAATTGGCATACTTTCGCAATTTGTCAACTTTAGTCCCTGTAAGCGATTTAACTTGATTTTGCAATACCAAAGCCTTCAAAACTTATTTCTAAGTTATGTAAAGGTTATTTAAGGTATGGTAAGCCTATTTCACTATTCCAGAGTGTTTGTTGCATTAAACTGGTTATATTTACGCATTAGTGCGTGTATAACCTTCCAGAAAGCGATTTAGAGCTTGAAATTGGATAAGAGTTGATATGTGCAAAAGATACACATATTTATCCAAGTCCAAAGTATGAAATACAATATTTCATTGGTTTGGTATTTGTTTGATGGTTGAAATGACACAGGTGTTACAGTCTCCCCTACTTTAGGAAATTTCGTCCCGAAATTTATTTCTAGAGGAAACTTGTGAAGACAGCTGTGACGGTTTCGCCTTCTAATAGATCCATTAAACCCTTAAGTAAAACTCTGGGCCATGTTAGGATTCTTAGCGACAATTTCAACCCTCAAAGTGAAGTCCTTGTAGTAACAAAACATGGAGTTTTGAACTACGGACAGAAGAACGTTTCTTATGAAAACTTATCATAGGAAACTGTGTGTGTAATTGAGATCAGAATTGGGGAGTGTGAGAATAAATGACATTGGTCGAAGTCCAAGACTTCTCCCGTATCATTAATCTTTCCACTGTTGGTCTTAACACATGACAAAACTTCCTGTGGTTTCTGTGCACTGAATTCCATAATTATGTAGGCCTCCATAATTACGTACTTCCTTGCACAGTCCGCACAGTTCATTTTATAATGCGTATGGGAAAAACAACGAATAATCCTCTTGATTTAGACCACCCGAGGTCCTATTTAACTACATAAATACATGATATATTTAACTAGATTGTCGAACCAATCTATTTAACTTAGATCGACGTAGGATCTCTTTAACTAAACTACCCACGGGGAAAATTTAACCACATCGACGTAGGATGTATTTAACTAGATTGTCGGACCAATCTATTTAACTTAGATCGACGTAGGATCTCTTTAACTAAACTACCCACGGGGAAAATTTAACCACATCGACGTAGGATGTATTTAACTAGATTGTCGGACCAATCTATTTAACTTAGATCGACGTAGGATCTCTTTAACTAAACTACCTACGGGGAAATTTTAACTACATCGACGTACGATGCATTTAACTAGATTGTCCGACCAATCTATTTAACTTAGATCGACGTAGGATCTCTTTAACTAAACTACCTATGAGGAAAATTTAACTACATCGACGTAGGATGTATTTAACTTTATCAACACATGTTGTCCTTAAACTTTGGAATAGTACTTTATAATCCAAGGAACTTAACTACAAAGTAGAAGTCCATTAAGGATTTAAGATAGTACCTTTTTGAATATCCTACTACGAATCCCTCATATGAAGATAAGAAAGATTCTATGAGGATTTGGATAACGAATATCCAGAGTATACAAAAACACAAAATGCATAAACACATAGTCACTTAACCACAAAATTGTTTATCTAGATCTTTAATTTGTAAGTTTTGTTTTGTTAATTATGTACATGCATTTAAAGCACACTAGGAATCCATTTCATGGATTTCATTCGGTACTTTAAACATTAACAAGAATCTAACTATGAAGATGGAAAGATCTTCCAAAAATTCGATTTCGTTTTCAAGAAAACGTAATATTCGAATTAAGGAACACAAAAATTTGAAGATACGGAAATACCCTTAGGTACCCTATTAAGAATTTATAGTGGTACGTTGGGTATTCACACCGAGTTGTAACTTGCGCCTTGTACTTCGTTTCTTTGCAAGAGACGGGTACTAAGGATTTCCGTGGAAAACGCAAGAGATAATAAAATGAAAGAAATTACGGGGTAGTCTGTTCTTCAAGGAATACGATTCCTTGATTGTCGGTATTGTAGGGGATACGTTGTTTGTACATGCCATCATATTTGTACATTGCAATGCAGAATAAAAAGATTTATTTATAAACAATCACAACAACAACTGTTTCATGGACCTTGACAACAAAAGAAAATAATACATAAGGCTTGATTATTTCTAAACAACATTGTCCTTTAGTTGGTCCGAGCTCATCCTTGCGCTGGATTCGCGTTAGCAATCTTTGGGCAATTTCTTCGGAAATGACCCATCTCGTTACAGTTGAAACAAGGACCTCGTGGAAGACGAGCTTGAGCAGGATTTACTTGAGGTTGGTTTGGACCAGCTTGGTTCGGGGTAAAACGACAAGCATTTGCCAGGTGACCGAGTCGCCCACATGATGCACACAAACGACACTGTAGGTGAGCTAAGTGGTGTGCATTACATTTGTCGCATATCGGTGCAGTACCGGCATAAGGTTTCCTTGCAGGAGGCTGAGCTGGTTGGTGGCGGATGTTTTGGTTGGGTTGAGCAGTAATCACAAAATTCTGCGAAGCCTTACGCTTCTTATTCTTGGACACCTCAGCATGTTCTTCCTTTGGTTCCACTTGAGCAGTCTTGTCGGATGGTCTTGGGTCGCCTTTTCGAAAAAGCTTTTTCTTTCTGATGTGGGATTCAGTTAGGGTGGCAGACAGTTCAATGGCTTGTCTGACAGTAGTAGGGTTACTGCCAGTAACAATATCCTGAACTAGGTCAGGAAGACCATCAGTATATTTCTCGATCGCCTTATCCACAGGAGTAACCATAGCAGGACACAACAGGCTCAATTCTTCAAAACGGTCAGTATAGGCTCGATGTTCCCCACTGTCTTGCTTCAAATCATCAAATTCTCTCTCCAAAGCTCGCAGTTCATGACGAGGACAGAACTCCCTCATCATAAGAGCTCTAAGCTCGGCCCAAGTCTGTGCTAGTGCAACTTCAGCACCCCGGTCTCTCATAATCCCGTTCCACCACGTAAGAGCCCTCTTCTGAAACACACTCGAAGAAAACTCGACCTTGCGATTTTCAGGACACTGAACGTGACGGAACGTATTCTCAATGCTCTCGAACCATTGAAGAAGCCCAGTTGCTCCCTCAGAACCACTAAACTTGAGCGGTTTAGCCGAGTTGAAACTCTTGAAGTTGCAGGGAGCATTGTTGTTATTGATGGCTTGCATCATTTGAGCATAAAGATTTGGGAAGGCAGCAGCCATTTGTTGCGCGATGATTTCTGCCAGTTCGGCAGTCGCTATCTGGCTTTCACGTCGAGGAGGCATTCTAAAAGAGGAAACATGAAAGGAAACGAGTGAGAGAATTAGACGAAAAGAATGAGATGAAACAAATCTGATGAAAGCAAGGATAGTGGTCATTTGTTTGTTACCACAAGGTAAACAAACGACACACAGTGACTAATCAAAGTAAATGGGTCAAAAATAATGTATCGCGAAGACATGCTCGCCTATAAGTGAACACTCATCCCAAGAATTCCCAGGTAAGCACAACTGGTCTCGCGTCTGATGAGATATATACGAAGTGCTTGCCTAGACAGAAAACCCAGAATACAGGCATTCACCCTTCCAGTTTGCACGTGTTCACATTATTTAAAACCCAAAACCTTGACGAGATTTTTTTTTTAAACTTAAAGGGGTTCAAAACCTTATAACAGAGGGTTCAAAACCTAGTAATCAATCATCCTAGAACAGATGATTAGTTTTCAAAGTGGTTTTGAAATTTATGTTCTTGTTGTGGTCGTCGCCTAAGGATAGGTGACGGTATTGTTTTATGACTAAACGCAAGTAAACTCGTGTTAGGGTCCTAAGAAAGTTATAGACTAGGTCAAAGCATTACTAATAACCTAATTCCCTATAACCATTGGCTCTGATACCATCTTTTCTGTCACACCCCGACCACGTAGAACATACAAAACGTGGCGGAAATGTCGGGGAGTGTTGTAACAGAATTAATTGTTTCAAATCCATGGCAATTGAAGTTTCGTTTTATTGATTAAAAGTGTTACAATGTCTTAACAAACAAAGAAATACAACATAATTAACTAGTCTTGCATCTTTTATTGTCACTAAAGCCCAAGTCTGCCTATGTGTATCTTGATCATCTTATGCAACAGCTCCTGAAAAACACATGTGAAAATAGGTACGTCAGCATAAAAATGCCTGTGAGATACATAGGTTTTGTGAAAATAGGTTTCATGACTTATGTTTGAGAAAATGTTTAGCCATGAACCTTGTAATTTGCTTTGTTTTGTAAATCATTTGAAAAATGATAAGATCAGACGATATGTATAAATAAGAGAATAATGTATGGTTAAATGAATAACCATTGTAAAATGAGTTTGTATAAGATAAGTTGCTTGTAAAACAATGTATTGTGAAAAGTATGTTATTGGTGTAAAATGTTATATGTATCAAGCTGAAATGATTCAAATAACGCTACGATATGTAATACCATACAAACACTTATATATAGGAAGTACCAGCGGCGTATCCACCATGCTTGTATCATATTACACACGCATCGTTACTTAATCACTTAATCAAACCAAACCATCAAGATGTAAAAATGTTCATGTAAATCATGTAATATGTATCCAAGATGTAAGTCTGTGATGAATAACAAATGTACTAAGTATGCGACAATAGACATACGTAGCATGTGACCTGTACTAAGTATGCAACAATAGACATACGTAGCATGTGACCTGTACTACGTATACAACAATAGACATACGTAGCATATAACCTGTACTACGTATACAACAATAGACATACATAGCATATAACCTGTACTAAGTATGCAACAATAGACATACGTAGCATGTAATGTAATGTAAAACGATGTACTAAGTAATGCACACAATGGGCACACCTAGCATAAGATGTAATAAAATCATGTACTATAATGTACTAACGAACATAGCAGGTATATGATGTGAAAACAGGAAAGCATGAAAGTAACAAGTAGGCACATGTGTTCCACCCCAAAACAGTTTGGAAAACAGTAAAAGAGGGGTCTATGTACTCACTTGAGATTGCTTAGTAGTCCTTGAGTAACAACCAAACAATGCTAGAGATCGCGGATATCAAACGGCACCTACTATAGGTAACTATGTTAATAAACCGGACCTAAATCGGAAGATCTGATAGAATGAGAGTTCGTAAACCAAACGAGTATAGAGACTCGTGTCATATGGTTTAACAAAGCCTACATACTAAATGAAACCTAACATAAGTGCTGTCGACCCATTACGACCCGTTTAGGTAGCTTATGCTACTTTAACGCGTCGTTCGCGTGAAACGCGTTCGGACCGTCTAACTAGTCCTATGACAAGTGTTATATGCCTAAACATGTTACATAATCAGTTATGTGACAAAAGTTTAGGTTACATATGCTTAATTACCAATTATACATGAAAAGGGTATTCTGGTAATTTACCTAAGGCATATAAACTACCTATCATACAACTACTTAAACGATGTGACCATAAGGTATAACCTCGGAAGGTTATTCCCTATATGCTATGGTCACCTAATGTATTTGGTCGGATCCTAATGATCGACCTAATGGGTCGGGTTCGAGGTATAAGCGATTTATTAGATCGCTTACCCTACGACCCTAGACAACGTGGTAATTAGTAGGCATAGTCCCAAGGGACTATAACCAACGTGATTACACTCACGTTGCGAAGTTCAAACGAACTTCGCATTGACCATAACTGGTCAATGTAGAAAGTCAAACAAAGTTTGACTTTCAGACTCGAAAGACTCGAAAAGCAATAAAAGAATGAAAGAATACTTACGAAGGGTCCCCGAATGCTAATTTCGATCCGAGAATCTCAGGTATGAAACAATGGTTTCAACTTAGAGTTTCTAAGATCAAAATTCTAGTGATTATGAAGCATGGGGGGTGGGGTATTTATAGTAAAAGGTCCACCGTTAAGATCGTTTCATGGAAAACGTGCCTTAATCGCATCCGTACATGTGTCGGAAACTTGTGGTGGCTAAAAATTGATCCTTATCTGCTGACTAGACAATTGGGAATGTGTGGTTGAGGATAGAACAGCTGCAACTTGTTGTTAAAAAAATTGAATCTGATCTGATATGCGGACGCGGCCCGCTTCAGGATCAGAGAAATACAATGCGGGCCGCCTGGGATGTCTGATCAGCCCACATGTTTCAGAAATGACAGTTTCAGTCCCTGCACGTGTTTAAGGCCATTTCCGACACTTCTAAGGCCCGTAAAGCCAACTTTAAGGCCCTAAAATGTTGCCTAAACATTGTGGACATGAAACATGCTCAAAAATATGCCGGGTGTTGGTTCGTTTGGTCGTACGAACGCGATGTTCGCTTAATTACGACGGAATGCGCATAAGCGCGTAAAACGATCCAAATGACGCAACGAATGGATTTTTGACAAGCCAAACACTAAAGCATAATATAGTCATGCTTACATAAATTTTTAGATGTCCGGATGTATTCAGAACGTAAGTTATGCGCGAAAATGCAAACTTGTGCACTTTTTGACACTTTTAGTCCCTGAATGACACAAAAGTTTATTTTAGCATACCGAACACCTCAAAGCCTATTTCTAAGCTATGTGAAGGGTATTTATGGTATGTTTAACTTATGGTCATGCTCCGGAATGTCTGTTACAGTTCGAATTGGCATACTTTCGCAATTTGTCAACTTTAGTCCCTGTAAGCGATTTAACTTGATTTTGCAATACCAAAGCCTTCAAAACTTATTTCTAAGTTATGTAAAGGTTATTTAAGGTATGGTAAGCCTATTTCACTATTCCAGAGTGTTTGTTGCATTAAACTGGTTATATTTACGCATTAGTGCGTGTATAACCTTCCAGAAAGCGATTTAGAGCTTGAAATTGGATAAGAGTTGATATGTGCAAAAGATACACATATTTATCCAAGTCCAAAGTATGAAATACAATATTTCATTGGTTTGGTATTTGTTTGATGGTTGAAATGACACAGGTGTTACAGTCTCCCCTACTTTAGGAAATTTCGTCCCGAAATTTATTTCTAGAGGAAACTTGTGAAGACAGCTGTGACGGTTTCGCCTTCTAATAGATCCATTAAACCCTTAAGTAAAACTCTGGGCCATGTTAGGATTCTTAGCGACAATTTCAACCCTCAAAGTGAAGTCCTTGTAGTAACAAAACATGGAGTTTTGAACTACGGACAGAAGAACGTTTCTTATGAAAACTTATCATAGGAAACTGTGTGTGTAATTGAGATCAGAATTGGGGAGTGTGAGAATAAATGACATTGGTCGAAGTCCAAGACTTCTCCCGTATCATTAATCTTTCCACTGTTGGTCTTAACACATGACAAAACTTCCTGTGGTTTCTGTGCACTGAATTCCATAATTATGTAGGCCTCCATAATTACGTACTTCCTTGCACAGTCCGCACAGTTCATTTTATAATGCGTATGGGAAAAACAACGAATAATCCTCTTGATTTAGACCACCCGAGGTCCTATTTAACTACATAAATACATGATATATTTAACTAGATTGTCGAACCAATCTATTTAACTTAGATCGACGTAGGATCTCTTTAACTAAACTACCCATGGGGAAAATTTAACCACATCGACGTAGGATGTATTTAACTAGATTGTCGGACCAATCTATTTAACTTAGATCGACGTAGGATCTCTTTAACTAAACTACCCACGGGGAAAATTTAACAACATCAACGTAGGATGTATTTAACTAGATTGTCGGACCAATCTATTTAACTTAGATCGACGTAGGATCTCTTTAACTAAACTACCTACGGGGAAATTTTAACTACATCGACGTACGATGCATTTAACTAGATTGTCCGACCAATCTATTTAACTTAGATCGACGTAGGATCTCTTTAACTAAACTACCTACGAGGAAAATTTAACTACATCGACGTAGGATGTATTTAACTTTATCAACACATGTTGTCCTTAAACTTTGGAATAGTACTTTATAATCCAAGGAACTTAACTACAAAGTAGAAGTCCATTAAGGATTTAAGATAGTACCTTTTTGAATATCCTACTACGAATCCCTCATATGAAGATAAGAAAGATTCTATGAGGATTTGGATAACGAATATCCAGAGTATACAAAAACACAAAATGCATAAACACATAGTCACTTAACCACAAAATTGTTTATCTAGATCTTTAATTTGTAAGTTTTGTTTTGTTAATTATGTACATGCATTTAAAGCACACTAGGAATCCATTTCATGGATTTCATTCGGTACTTTAAACATTAACAAGAATCTAACTATGAAGATGGAAAGATCTTCCAAAAATTCGATTTCGTTTTCAAGAAAACGTAATATTCGAATTAAGGAACACAAAAATTTGAAGATACGGAAATACCCTTAGGTACCCTATTAAGAATTTATAGTGGTACGTTGGGTATTCACACCGAGTTGTAACTTGCGCCTTGTACTTCGTTTCTTTGCAAGAGACGGGTACTAAGGATTTTCGTGGAAAACGCAAGAGATAATAAAATGAAAGAAATTACGGGGTAGTCTGTTCTTCAAGGAATACGATTCCTTGATTGTCGGTATTGTAGGGGATACGTTGTTTGTACATGCCATCATATTTGTACATTGCAATGCAAAATAAAAAGATTTATTTATAAACAATCACAACAACAACTGTTTCATGGACCTTGACAACAAAAGAAATTAATACATAAGGCTTGATTATTTCTAAACAATATTGTCCTTTAGTTGGTCCGAGCTCATCCTTGCGCTGGATTCGCGTTAGCAATCTTTGGGCAATTTCTTCGGAAATGACCCATCTCGTTACAGTTGAAACAAGGACCTCGTGGAAGACGAGCTTGAGCAGGATTTACTTGAGGTTGGTTTGGACCAGCTTGGTTCGGGGTAAACCGACAAGCATTTGCCAGGTGACCGAGTCGCCCACATGATGCACACAAACGACACTGTAGGTGAGCTAAGTGGTGTGCATTACATTTGTCGCATATCGGTGCAGTACCGGCATAAGGTTTCCTTGCAGGAGGCTGAGCTGGTTGGTGGCGGATGTTTTGGTTGGGTTGAGCAGCAATCACAAAATTCTGCGAAGCCTTACGCTTCTTATTCTTGGACACCTCAGCATGTTCTTCCTTTGGTTCCACTTGAGCAGTCTTGTCGGATGGTCTTGGGTCGCCTTTTCGAAAAAGCTTTTTCTTTCTGATGTGGGATTCAGTTAGGGTGGCAGACAGTTCAATGGCTTGTCTGACAGTAGTAGGGTTACTGCCAGTAACAATATCCCGAACTAGGTCAGGAAGACCATCAGTATATTTCTCGATCGCCTTATCCACAGGAGTAACCATAGCAGGACACAACAGGCTCGATTCTTCAAAACGGTCAGTATAGGCTCGATGTTCCCCACTGTCTTGCTTCAAATCATCAAATTCTCTCTCCAAAGCTCGCAGTTCATGACGAGGACAAAACTCCCTCATCATAAGAGCTCTAAGCTCGGCCCAAGTCTGTGCTAGTGCAACTTCAGCACCCCGGTCTCTCATAATCCCGTTCCACCACGTAAGAGCCCTCTTCTGAAACACACTCGAAGAAAACTCGACCTTGCGATTTTCAGGACACTGAACGTGACGGAACGTATTCTCAATGCTCTCGAACAACCTAAGGCATATAAACTACCTATCATACAACTACTTAAACGAAGTGACCATAAGGTATAACCCCGGAAGGTTATTCCCTATATACTATGGTCACCTAATGTGTTTGGTCGGATCCTAATGATCGACTAAACGGACCGGGTTCGAAAGTATAAGCGATTGTTTAGATCGCTTACTTGACGACCCTATATAAGCACTAAAAGTGACGAGCTAAGCATGTTAAAACATGCTTAACTAAGTTTAGAAAACAGGTTTGGTATCACAACAAACGGTTGTGATACCTAAGAGTAGTTTGGTTACAAAATACGCAAGAATACGTATTCTGACCGAAACTACGGCTCGTCACTGAGCCTAGATAACGTGGTAATCAGTAGGTATAGTCACTAGGGACTATAACCATCGTGATCACGCTCACGTTATGAAGTTCAAATGAACTTCACATCGACCATAAACTGGTCAATGCAGAAAGTCAAACAAAGTTTGACTTTCGGACTCGAAAAGCGATAAAATAACGAAGGAACACTTACGAAGGGTCCCCGAATGCTAATCTAGATCAAAATAGCTCAGGTATGAAACAAAGGTTTCAACTTAGAGCACAATTGATCAGATTCTAGTGAGAAATGAAGTTGGGGTATGTGGGTATTTATAGATTTCGGTCCACCGTTAGGATCGTTTCTTGGAGAAGAGGGAATGATCACATCCCTACACTTGTTGGAATGTTGTGGTTACTGAATTTGGCCACCATAAGAAGTTAACATGTGGCACTTGACCTTTGGGAAGTGTTAAGGGCTGTTAACTTGTGTTAAAAATGACCTTTGCTGATCAGAAGGGGCTAGCGTGACGCTAGGGGGGCTAGGCGTCGCGCTAGGGTCTCCCTGATCAGCAAACACTTTCAAATGTTTATCTTCCAGTCCCCGTTGCGTATTCAGGCCATTTCCGACGTGTTTAAGGCTCGTTAAATCATTTTCAAGGCTCCACAAGGTTTCCTAAACATTGTGGGCATGAAACATGCTCAAAAATATGCCGGATGTCAGTTTGTTTGGTCGTACGATCGCGATGTTCGGTTAATTACGACGGAATGCGCATAAGCGCGAGAAACGATCTAAATTGCGCGACGAATGGATTTTTCTCATGCCAAACACTAAAATAAAGTATTTTAGTGCTTACATAAATTTTTGGATGTCCGGAGGTATTCAGAACGTAAGTTATGCGTGAAAATGCAAACTTGTGCACTTTTTGACGCTTTTAGTCCCTGAATGACCCAAAAGTTTATTTTAGCATACCGAACCCCTCAAAGCCTATTTCTAAGCTATGTAAAGGATATTTATGGTATGTTTAACTTATGGTCATGTTCCGGAATGTCTGTTACAGTTCAAGTTGGCATACTTTCGTAGTTTGTCAACTTTAGTCCCTGTAAGCGATTTAACTTGTTTTTGCCATACCAAAGCCTTTAAAACTTATTTCTAAGTTATGTAGAGGTTATTTAAGGTATGTTAAGCTTATGTCACTATTCCAGAGTGTTTGTTTCATTAAACTGGTTATATTTACGCATCGGTGCGCGTATAACCTTCTAGAAAGCGATTTAGAGTTTGGAATTTAACAAAAATAGATATGTGCAAATGATACACATATTTATTACAAATCCCAAGTATGAAATACAATATTTCATTGGTTTGGCATTTGTTTGATGGTTGAAGTGACACAGGTGTCACAGTCTCCCCTACTTTAGGAAATTTCGTCCCGAAATTTATTCGTAGGAGTCTATTTGTGACTTTGTGTCAAATAACCACCAGAGATATGTAAGGCATAATCCTGTCATTTCCTTAACGGACATTCTTCAGAACGAAAATGAACAGACGGAGTCATTTTCCTCAACGAGTATTCTTCAGAAGCGGAAATGAAGGAATAAACAAACGGGGATTCATTTCCTCAACGGGCAATCTTCAGAAACGTAAAATGAACTTACGGAGTCATTTTCAACGGGTGCGTCATCAGAAATGGAAATGAAAAGGAGAAACAAACGGATATTCATTTCCTCAACGGAAAATCTTCAGAAACGGAAAATGAACAAACGGAGTCATTTTCAACGGGTGCTTCCTCAGAAACGGAAATGAAAAAGGATATTCACACGGATATTCATTTCCTCAACGGACAAATCTTCAGAAACGAAAATGAACAAACAGAGTCATTTTCAACGGGTGCTTCCTCAGAAACGGAAATGAAAAAGGATATTCACACGGATATTCATTTCCTCAACGGACAAATCTTCAGAAACGAAAATGAACAAACGGAGTCATTTTCAACGGGTGCTTCCTCAGAAACGGAAATGAAAAAAAAAATTCTAGACACATGACAAAACTCGCTGTGGTTTCTGTGCACTAAATTCCATAATTATGTATGCATCCATAGTTACGTAATTCCTTGCACAGTCCGCACAGTTTGCTTTTTAATGTTTATGGGAAGAAAAGCAAATCTGTGATGAGGGTGACTAGACTACCATAGGGTCCTTTTAATTAGATCGACAGATGATCTTATTAATTTGGCCACCAAGGAGTCCTTTCAGCTATATCATCACATGATGTTCCTAACCAGATTTTTGGATCAATCTGTTTAACTAGACCACTCAAGGGGTCTAATTATGGAGTACTACATTATAACCTAAGGGACTTAACTACTACGTAGAAGTCCATTAAGGATTTTAGATAACAAAAACTTGGATTACACTAAAAACATAAAAGGGAACACATAAGCACATAATCACATAGTTGCTTAACTCAGTTATTAATTTGTTATTAACTTGTTAGTGATTGAATATGGATATTCAAGGTACACCAGGAAATCAGTCGCTGGACTTCAATGTTCTCTGGGATCTATCTGAAAAGATAGGATAAATTCCCAAATTCGATTTTGTTTTCAAAGAAACGTAATATTCGAATTTAAGGAACACAACAATTAAGGACTTACGGAAATATCCTTAGGTACCCTATTAAGGATTTATAGTGGTACTTTGGGTATTCGTCTCGTGTTGTAACTTGCGCCTTGTACTTCGTTTCCTTAGAATAAACGGGTACTTAGGAATTTCGTGGAAACGCAAGAGATCATAAGATGGAAAGAATTTTGGGGGTAGTTTGCTTTACAAGGAATATGATTCCTTAATTGTCGGTATTGTAAGGGATATGTTGTTTATACATACAACCACATAAATACACTGCAATGTAAATAAAAGATTTATTTATAAACAATGATAACAACTGTTTCATGGACCATGACAACAAAAGAAAATAATACATAAGACGTGATTATTTCTAAACGATGTTGTCGGTCAGATGCTCATCCCTGTGCTGGATTTGCATTAGCAAGCTTTGGGCAATTTCTTTGGAAATGACCCATCTCGCCACAGTTGAAGCAAGAACCTGGTAGAAAACGACCTTGAGCGGGATTGTTGCCAGCTTGGTTTGGTGCAGCTGCAGCTGGGCAGACTCTTGCTGTATGGCCTATAAGTCCGCAAGTTTGGCATTTGCGGCATTTTACATTGGCATGATGATGGAGGCTACATTGGTTGCACAAGGGTGCAGTTCCATTGTATGGCTTCCTAGCAGGGGGTTGAGCTGGTTGGTTGGGGATGGCTTGATCATTGTGAGTAACCATGGCGAAGTTCTGAGAAGCCTTTCGCTTCCATGACTTCTTAGGGGATCCAGTCTGTTCATCCATGGTCTTTGATTCCTCGATTGGGTTTGATTCCTCGACCGGTTTCTTGTCACCTTTTCGGAAAAGTTTTCTTCTCCTGATCTGAGATTCAGTCAAGGTTGCAGATAGCTCAATGGCCTGTCTAACTGTAGTAGGGTTGCTACCAGTCACGATGTCTTGTATTGAGTCAGGGAGGCCATCAATGTAGTTTTCGATTGCCTTATCCAAAGGCGTGACCATGTTTGGGCATAACAGACTTAACTCCTCATAACGGTCCGTGTAGGCTCGATGCTCACCGCTATCTTGCTTCAAACCATCAAACTCTCTTTCCAATGCTCGCAGTTCATGACGAGGACAAAACTCCCTCATCATAAGAGCTCTAAGTTCAGCCCATGTCTGTGCCAAAGCAACTTCTGCACCACGGTCTCTCATAACCCCGTTCCACCATGTAAGGGCCCTCTTCTGAAACACACTCGAAGAAAACTCGACCTTGCGATTGTCAGGACACTGCACGTGGTGGAAAGTATTCTCAATGCTCTCGAACCATTGAAGAAGCCCAGTCGCTCCCTCAGAACCACTAAACTTGAGTGGTTTAGCCGAGTTAAAACTCTTGAAATTGCATGGACCATTGTTGTTCTTGTTGGCTTGGTTCCATTGAGCAAAGAGGTTTGGGAATTGAGCAGCCATTTGCTGCGCAATAATTTCTGCCAGTTCGGCAGTTGCTATCTGGTTTTCACGTCGAGGAGGCATTCTAAAAGAGGAAACATGAAAGGAAACGAGTGAGAGTATTAGACGAAAAGAATGAGATGAAACAAATCTGATGAAAGCAAGGATAGTGGTCATTTGTTTGTTACCACAAGGTAAACAAACGACACACAGTGACTAATCAAAGTAAATAGGTCAAAAATAATGTATCGCGAAGACATGCTCGCCTATAAGTGAACACTCATCCCAAGAATTCCCAGGTAAGCACAACTGGTCTCGCGTCTGATGAGATGTATACGAAGTGCTTGCCTAGACAGAAAACCCAGAATATAGGCATTCACCCTTCCAGTTTGCACGTGTTCACATTATTTAAAACCCAACACCTTGACGAGGTTTTTGAAAACTCAAAGGGTTCAAAACCTTATAACAGAGGGTTCAAAACCTTACAATAGAGGGTTCAAAACCTAGTAATCAATCATCCTAGAACAGATGATTAGTTTTCAAAGCGGTTTTGAAATTTATGTTCTTGTTGTGGTCGTCGCCTAAGGATAGGTGACGGTATTGTTTTATGACTAAACGCAAGTAAACTCGCGTTAGGGTCCTAGAAAGGTTATAGACTAGGTCAAAGCATTACTAATAACCTAATTCCCTATAACCATTGGCTCTGATACCATCTTTTCTGTCACACCCCGACCACGTAAAACAACGAAACGTGGCGGAAACATCGGGGAGTGTTGTAACATAATTAATCGTTTCAAATCCATGGCAATTAAAGTTTCGTTTTATTAATCAAACATGAGAGTTTACATTGTTTTAAACAAGAAACAAAGAGTACATAACATAAATTAACTAGTTCTTGTCTCGTTTTAAGTCACTAAGGCACAGGTCCGTCCGCCTATGTATGTCTTGATAAGTCCTATGCCTCATCTCCTGAAAACACATGTGAAAATAGGTATGTCAGCATAAAAATGCCTGTGAGATACATAGGTTTTGTGAAAACATAATTCATGACTTATGTTTGAGAAAATGTTTAGTCATGAACCTTGTAATTTGCGTTGTCTTGTAAATCATTTGAAAAACGATAAGATCAGATGATATGTATAAATAAATGTCAGGTTAAATGAATAACCATGTAAAAATGTGTTTGTATATGATAAGTTGTTTGTAAATCAAGGGCTTGTGAAAAGTATGATATTTGTATAAAATGTTATATGTCTCAAACTGAAATGATTCAAATAACACTACGATATGTAATACCATACAAACACTTATATATAGGAAGTACCAGCGGCGTATCCACCATGCTTGTATCATATTACACACGCATCGTTACTTAATCACTTAATCAAACCAAACCACCAAAGTAATGTTTAACAATTGTAGAAATGTTTATGTATTGTCAAATGTCTATTGTCAAATGTAAATCATGTCAACGGATACGAAAGGTTCACATGGTTCAATAGTTACAAACGGTTCATATAATCAAACGGTTACGACGGTTCACATAGTCAAAAGGTTACAACGGTTCAAAATGTAGTATAATGTGTTCACATGCTAGATGAGCATATGCAACAGAAATGCAATGTAAAACAATGTACTAAGCATGCACACAATGGACATACATAGCATAAGTGTAGTGTAAAACAATGTACTAAGTACGCACACAATGGGCATACATAGCATGAAATGTAATGAAATCATGTACTATAATGTACTAACAAACATAGCAGGTATATGATGTGAAAACAGGAAAGCACGAAAGTAACAAGTAGGCACATGTGTTTCACCCCAAAACAGTTTGAAAACAGTAAAAGAGGGGTCTATGTACTCACTTGAGGTTGCTCAGAAGTCCTAAGATAACCACCAAGAAATGCTAAAGATCACGGATATCAAACGACACCTAATATAGGTAACTATGTTAATAATCTGGACCTATATCGGAAGATCGGATAGAATGAGGGCTCGTAAACAAAATGAGTATTGGAACTCATGTAGTATGGTTTAACAAGGCCTACATACTAAATGAAACCTAACCTAAGTGCTTACGACCCATTACGACCCGTTTAGGTAGCTTATGCTACTTTAACGCGTCGTTCGCGTAAAACGCGTTCGGACCGCCTAACTAGTCCTATGATAAGTAAAATATGCCTTAACATGTCTAGTATGGTTGTCAAATCAGTTTAGATGTCAAAAGTTATGTTACATATGTTTAAAATGAATTTTGGCATCAAAGGGGTATTTTGGTAATTTACCTAAGGCATATAAACTACCTATCATACAACTACTTAAACGAAGTGACCATAAGGTATAACCCCGGAAGGTTATTGCCTATATACTATGGTCACCTAATGTGTTTGGTCGGATCCTAATGATCGACTAAACGGATCGGGTTCGAAAGTATAAGCGATTGTTTAGATCGCTTACCTGACGACCCTATATAAGCACTAAAAGTGACGAGCCAAGCATGTTAAAACATGCTTAACTAAGTTTAGAAAACAGGTTTGGTATCACAACAAACGGTTGTGATACCTAAGAGTAGTTTGGTTACAAAATACGCAAGAATACGTATTCTGACCGAAACTACGGCTCGTCACTGAGCCTAGATAACGTGGTAATCAGTAGGTATAGTCACTAGGGACTATAACCATCGTGATCACGCTCACGTTATGAAGTTCAAATGAACTTCACATCGACCATAAACTGGTCAATGCAGAAAGTCAAACAAAGTTTGACTTTCGGACTCGAAAAGCGATAAAATAACGAAGGAACACTTACGAAGGGTCCCCGAATGCTAATCTAGATCAAAATAACTCAGGTATGAAACAAAGGTTTCAACTTAGAGCACAATTGATCAGATTCTAGTGAGAAATGAAGTTGGGGTATGTGGGTATTTATAGATTTCGGTCCACCGTTAGGATCGTTTCTTGGAGAAGAGGGAATGATCACATCCCTACACTTGTTGGAATGTTGTGGTTACTGAATTTGGCCACCATAAGAAGTTAACATGTGGCACTTGACCTTTGGGAAGTGTTAAGGGCTGTTAACTTGTGTTAAAAATGACCTTTGCTGATCAGAAGGGGCCTAGCGTGATGCTAGGGGGGCTAGGCGTCGCGCTAGGGTCTCCCTGATCAGCAAACACTTTCAAATGTTTATCTTCCAGTCCCCGTTGCGTATTCAGGCCATTTCCGACGTGTTTAAGGCTCGTTAAATCATTTTCAAGGCTCCACAAGGATGCCTAAAAATTGTGGGCATGAAACATGCTCAAAAATATGCCGGATGTCAGTTCGTTTGGTCGTACGATCGCGATGTTCGGTTAATTACGACGGAATGCGCATAAGCGCGAGAAACGATCTAAATTGCGCGACGAATGGATTTTTCTCATGCCAAACACTAAAATAAAGTATTTTAGTGCTTACATAAATTTTTGGATGTCCGGAGGTATTCAGAACGTAAGTTATGCGCGAAAATGCAAACTTGTGCACTTTTTGACGCTTTTAGTCCCTGAATGTCCCAAAAGTTTATTTTAGCATACCGAACCCCTCAAAGCCTATTTCTAAGCTATGTAAAGGATATTTATGGTATGTTTAACTTATGGTCATGTTCCGGAATGTCTGTTACAGTTCAAGTTGGCATACTTTCGTAGTTTGTCAACTTTAGTCCCTGTAAGCGATTTAACTTGTTTTTGCCATACCAAAGCCTTTAAAACTTATTTCTAAGTTATGTAGAGGTTATTTAAGGTATGTTAAGCTTATGTCACTATTCCAGAGTGTTTGTTGCATTAAACTGGTTATATTTACGCATCGGTGCGCGTATAACCTTCCAGAAAGCGATTTAGAGTTTGGAATTTAACAAAAATAGATATGTGCAAATGATACACATATTTATTACAAATCCCAAGTATGAAATACAATATTTCATTGGTTTGGCATTTGTTTGATGGTTGAAGTGACACAGGTGTCACATGTGATGACCCTAATATTATATGATCTAGATTAACGATCCCAATGAATGGAACATCATATTATCATAAATCGTGAACCGCATATACAACACATGCGATACAATTCAAAAGAAACATTAGATACTAACCGAATTGGATGATGAAAGAAAGAGAGCTTCGAGGGACAGGAGGCAGCCGTCGGTTTGCAAGAGGAGAGGAGAGAAGTTTAGGGTTTGTGTGTATTAGAGTGATTTGCAATTGATAAGGAGAACAAACCCTTGAAAGTATTTTGTGCCGGGTTATATAGTTAGGTGGTCGAAACCCCTAGTGGGCTGTCCATTTTCAATTTCAAGTATAGTGGGCCGAGTAGGATAAGCAGAATAAGACAAAGAAATGTGGCCCAAGTGTATTGTGCGATTGATTCGTGTTGTGCGTTTGGGCTCGTTTGCATACATACATACATTACACATAATTCAAACATAAAGTCTCATAACATTCATTAAGTCAACAAATCAGATTATCACACAAGGTTCACATACGTTACATCAAGCACAAAGATATGTTCTGAAATACGAGTTGTCACATTATCACCAAGTTGAAAGAAATTTCGTCCTGAAATTTGGTACGTACTCACTGAGGAAGCTAGTTAAGTTGTATGGTTTTCCTGGTTTTCCTGGGGTGTCACATCCTCCCCCCGTTGATCTGGAATTTCGTCCCGAAATTCCGTAGCTTCGGCCTCAGTAGTGGTTGTACTGTTTGCGAATAGTTGGGGATACTTTTGTTTCATCTGATCTTCGCGTTCCCAGGTGAACTCTGGGCTGCGACGTGAGTTCCAACGAACTCGAACGAGAGGGATTCTAGTGCGTTTGAGGACCTTAACATCCCGGTCCGTGATTTCAACTGGTTCCTCGACGAATCGTAACTGCTCGTCGATAGTGAGCTCCTTCAAAGGAACTATGTGGGTCTCATCTGACAGACACTTCTTCAGATTTGACACGTGGAAAACATTGTGAACTGCACTGAGTTCTGCTGGTAAGTTCAGTTTGTAGGCCACCCAGCCTATTTTCTCAATGATTGCAAAAGGTCCGACGTATCGCGGGTTAAGTTTGCCTCGTTTACCAAAACGAACCACACCCTTCCAGGGTGAAACTTTGAGTAGCACTCGCTCCCCAACCTGGAGCTCGAGTGGTTTCCTGTCCTTATCGGCGTAGCTTTTCTGACGGTCCCGAGCCGCTGCCATTCGTTGTCGTATTTGAGCAATTCGCTCTGTTGTGTCTACCACAAGTTCTGGACCAGTGATCTGACTATCTCCCACCTCTGCCCAACAAAGAGGTGACTGGCATTTACTCCCGTACAATGCCTCAAATGGAGCAGCTTTGATGCTGGTGTGGTAGCTGTTATTGTACGAAAATTCCACCAGTGGCAGATGCTTTTCCCTGCCGTTGCCAAAGTCAATTACGCATGCCCTAAGCATGTCTTCGAGGGTCTGGATGGTGCGTTCAGACTGCCCATCCGTTTGCGGGTGATAAGCTGTTCTCATATCTAGCGTGAGCCAAATGACTTGTGCATTGCTTGCCACAGTTCTGAAGTAAAACGTGCGTCTCGATCTGAGATAATAGAGGTGGGCACTCCGTGCCTCGAGACAACTTCCTTAAGATATACGTCTGCTAGTGTGGAGAACTTATCCGTTTCCTTGATAGCCAAGAAGTGAGCAGACTTTGTGAGTCGATCCACGATCACCGAAATAATATCGTTACCACGTTGAGATCTAGGCAGGCCAGCAACAAAATCCATGGAAATTTGTTCCCATTTCCATTGTGGTATTTCTGGTTGTTGGAGTAGGCCTGAAGGTTTCTGATATTCCGTCTTGACTCTCGCACAAGTCAAGCACTTTCTAACGTACGTTGCTATGTGAGCTTTCATGCTAGGCCACCAATACGTAGTTTTGATATCGTGGTACATCTTATCCGAACCAGGATGTACCGAGTAGCGAGACTTGTGTGCCTCATCCATCACAAGCTCTCGTAGGTTGCCAAAGAGTGGGACCTAAATGCGTCCTGTTACGTAGTAAGCACCGTCTTCCTTTTGTTCTAATCGTTGCCTTGAGCCGCGTAGGGCTTCAGCCCTGATGTTTTCTGTTTTTAATGCTTCTACCTGAGCATCTCGAATCTGAGAAGGAGGACTAGACTGTATAGTGAGTTGTAAAGCTCGTACGCGCTTAGGCGCAGTGTCCTTCCGACTGAGGGTGTCAGCCACAACATTGGCTTTGCCTGGGTGGTACCTGATCGAGCATTCGTAATCATTCAGTAGCTCAACCCATCTTCGTTGTCGCATGTTCAGTTCCTTCTGTTTAAAGATATGCTCGAGACTCCTGTGATCCGTGTAGATGGCGCACTTGGTACCGTACAGGTAGTGTCTCCATATCTTAAGTGCAAAAACAACAGCTCCCAGCTCTAGATCGTGTGCAGTGTAGTAATTTTCATGAACTTTAAGCTGGCATGAGGCGTAGGCTATAACTTTATCCCGCTGCGTCAATACACAACCAAGACCCTAGATGGAGGCGTCGCAGTAAACCACAAAGTCGTCTGTGCCCTCTGGCAATGAAAGGATAGGTGCACTGCAAAGTCTATCCTTTAAGTGCTGAAATGCTAGTTCTTGTGCGTTTCCCCATCGATAAACAACGCCTTTCTGCGTTAGGGAGGTGAGAGGTTGTGCAATCTTGGAGAAGTCCTTGATGAACCTTCTGTAGTAACCTGCCAAGCCCAAGAATTGGCGAATTTCCGTTGGTGTACGAGGTGCAGGCCAGTTCTTAATTGAGTCTACCTTAGATGGATCCACATGAATCCCATCCTTGTTCACCACATGGCCTAAGAAATGGACTTCACGAAGCCAGAAGTCGCATTTTGAAAACTTGGCGTACAGCTGTTCTGTTCGAAGGAGTTCCAAAATGAGTCGTAAATGTCGCTCGTGATCCTCCTGACTCTTAGAATAGATCAGGATGTCGTCGATGAATACAATAACAAACTTGTCTAGGTACGGCTTGCACACTTAATTCATCAAATCCATGAAGACCACAGGTGCGTTTGTCAGCCCAAAAGGCATGACCAAAAACTCATAGTGTCCATATCGAGTTCTAAAGGCTGTTTTGGAAACGTCCTCTTCTCGGACTCTCAGCTGGTGATATCCTGATCTCAAATCAATCTTTGAATAGTAGCTCGACCCTTGTAACTGGTCAAATAGGTCATCGATGCGTGGAAGAGGATAACGATTCTTCACAGTCACCTTGTTGAATTCACGGTAGTCGATGCACATCCTGAAAGTACCATCTTTCTTTTTCACAAACAAGACTGGAGCTCCCCAGGGCGAAGAGCTAGGACGAATAAAATCCTTATCCAAGAGTTCTTGTAGTTGCGTATTCTTCCAACTCTGATGGAGCTAAGCGATACGGTGCACGAGCTATGGGCGCTGCTCCAGGAGCTAGCTCGATTTGGAACTCGACCTGGCGATGAGGCGGAAGACCAGGTAATTCCTCAGGGAATACCTCAAGATTGTCGCGTACAATCGGAAAATCTTCTATCTTCTTCTCTTTCTTCGAGGTGTCAGTAACGAGAGCCAAAATAGCAGTGTGGCCCTTTTGCAAACACTTCTGGGCCTTAAGGAAGGAGATGATGCCCACTACAGCACCACTCTTGTCGCCTTGAATTTCGAGAGGTTCCTTGCCAGAACGGGGAATACGAACAATCTTCTCTTTGCATAGGATTTCTGGTTGCTGTTGGGATAACCAATCCATCCCCATGACGATGTCGAAACTACCCAAAACTATAGGAATGAGATCGATAGAGAAAGTCTGACCAGCTAAGACGAGATTACAACCCTTGACTATGTGACCACTGTGATGTCTGTTGCATCTATTGCACTTTGGGTGTTTTCCTCGATATCCACCCTGCCTTTGTCTGCCAGATGACTGCCGACTGGGGCTCGGGTAATTATCTGTCTTTCGCTGCTGTGCCTGGGATTGAACCGAAGTGGAACCCTTGCTGGAGGTTCCATCCCATTTTCGCTTGTTGTCACTAGGAGTAGCAGTAGTGATAGCAGGAGTAGTAGCACTGATACGTTTAGGCAGCCTGTTCTGTTCCACTGCCTGGTCTGTGAGACGATGAGCTAGACGAGCAACATCTTGAATGGTAGCAAGATTAGCCGAAGTCACATGGCTTTGAACTTCTGGTAAAAGACCCTTGAGATACAGCTCGATGCGCTTGATTGGAGGATCTACCATAGTTGGGCATAACATTGCCAATTCGTTGGATCGTTTTGTGTACGCTTCTATCTCTGACCCCGTCCTCTTCAGGTTAAAGAACTCCAGTTCCAGCTTGCGGATGTCATCACGACTACAGTATTCACGTTTGATCAGTTCCTTAAAATCATTCCAAGGGGTGGCATTAGCAGCCACCAGCCCCAGCATCTGAACTTGCGCGTTCCACCAAGTTAGCGCAGTTCCTTCGAGAGTACCAGTGGCGTAATTCTCCCTGCGAGCCTCAGGGCATTCACACATCTCTAAGACAGACTCGAGCTTTTCAAACCAATGGAGGAGTCCAACAGCTCCTTTAGTGCCACCGAAAGTACTAGAACGACAGTCCATGAACGTCTTAAATGTGCATACAGGCGGCTGAGCGTTCTGACATTGTTGCGCGAGGAAGAAACGACAGGGTTAAGCGCGAGAGTTGGGTCATGAGAGTAGGATCTACCATCCTAGGGTAGGTTCGTAATAGCAGGTTATACTTCCTGCCTGAGCGGCTGCGAGTGCTGCCGTAACTTGTTCGTTGATAAGAGTCGTCAGCTGGGCTTGAGTTAGGTTCACACGTTCCCTCCTGATCTTCACATCGAAGGAAACACAAATAGGAAAGGTGTCGCGAATGTGTGTAAATGTGGAGTGACAGAAGGAAACAAGCACACTTGTGTTTTCAAGCAATAGTTGTTATACTAACTAAGCATATCATGAGCAAAGTTCTACATAATCTAGCAAGTGGGCAATGTAAACATAAACCATATCACCTAGAATGTCGAGCCTTGCACGTGGAGTGAAGCGTCGTTATGGATCGTAGAGCACTGTACAGGTTATAGTCTGGTTTTAACAAAAACGTTTTCCTTTATTAAAACCAAGTTCTCTATAACCAACGGCTCTGATACCAATCTGTCACACCCCCAAAATCCACACGCGGAGTATCACCGCTTGGAGGCGTGACTGACCAGGATCAAGCCACCAATCATATTGAACAAGCATATAAGTCAACATAATTCAACCCAACAATATGAAAGGTGTTCAAAAACCAAAGCATAGTTAAGTGTTTAGCGGAAGCATAATTGTAAAACCCATAGCAAGTATTAAGTATGAAATAAAGTAATGTTTAAAGCATGGCACACACTGCCATGTCCCACAACGACCGTTCCTCCCTGTGCAAGCTCCATGAGTACCTAATGGCCTACAAGGCATGTAGCAACGAATCAACAAACAAAGTTGAGCGAGTTCACAGTTGGTTGTTTGGTTATAATATTCATTTCGTAAATCATATGTTCGTTTTGTAAACCATGTATCGTTTTAATCCGTATCGCGGCCAATCCAGGCATGTGTGCGATGATTAGTGGGGGCTTCCCATGTGTTACTAGACCACGCGTATCGACTGCTACGAAAATGTAAGAGGTGCCCTAAGTCAATGTCTATCAGCATTGACCCTTTGCCCATAGTCCATTAGTAGACGCCCGTCCGACTGGCACGGTGTGAGGTTTGTTAAACAAAATAGCGCTATTAACTAATGACCCGCTCGCCATAGGCCTCGGCGATTAAGTCGATAAATGAGGGACTTCCTTTGATAGAGGTGATGGTCTTATGATCGTGTACGTAGGCTTTACGTACGTGCCCTTCAATCCGAGGACAGTAATAAGTACAACTGTACGTAGGTTTTACGTACGTGCCCTTCAATCTGGGGACAGTAATAAGTATAACTGTACGTAGGTTTTACGTACATGCCCTTCAATCCGAGGACAGTAATAAGTATAACTGTACGTAGGTTTTAAGTACGTGCCCTTCAATCCGAGGACAGTAATAAGTAGTTTAATAGTAATGGTTGTATGAGTAGTTAATCAATCCCATTCCCAACCCACCGGGAATCCCATGCCTTGGCTAGTGTGAACTCACCTTGGTTTGCTCGGCAGATACACATAAAGGTCAAGTCTAGCTGCTAGTGGTCAACCACGTCCTAACATGGATACCATACAAGTCAGGTTTTGGTTATCACATAAGCTAGCAGATAAGGAACACACACAGATCATGGCTACACACATCATCACGTTTAACAGTCATAACGTATTCAACTTGTACGATTAAAAGATTGGGCTCAATAACAGTCGGCCCAACCCCTTGTGCGATCAGCATGACTTGTGCGATCCACAATGGGTTGTGCGATTGGAAAACTAACCCGGCCCACATAACATAAATAGTCTAGCATGTATACGGCCCAAACAAACGAAACAATTTAAATAATCTTGTGCGGTCAAGTTCGTCTTGTGCGACTGGACAATTCTTGTGCGACCGAATTTGTGCTTCAAGGCCCAACAATACAATACTTTAGTCTTGTGCGATCCGGACGACTTGTGCGTTTGACACTTGTGCGATCGGTTGTGAATTTCCTTAAATCATGCATTCAATTATATTATTTCCATATTTGCATAAAATCAATTAACACAATTAACAGTTCTAAATCAAACCATATATCGATCAAGTCGAACAATCATCATTATTTCGTATGAATCCTAATACTCGAAATCCCCACTAATCGACAAATAAAATCATCATCACAAGCACACAAATTTGTTTTTCAGTTTGCATTTGTAAAGCTAACACATGTACTTATCATCTCCATCAATCAACTCAATTAATTAAATGGTTCACATGGGCTGCCAGTTATGTTTTTGATTATCACATGGGCCGAATCCCTATACTCTAGACATTCCCCATATGATCATCCACCCAAATCAGATTTATGGCCAATCAATCATTACTAAACCTCATGTGCATGAGTTTGACTTTAACAAATATATCCACTAACAACTTCATGTGATAAAACAATATTGCACCTTGTCCTATATTACATCTAGTGTTCGGTAACATCAAAACTATTCCTACCAATTTATCTAAACCGTTCACTATATGCATGCGAATAATCACCATTAATCAATATTTCAACTATCACATGCTACTGACAATTTCCATAACAATCATAAACAAGTATGGCCGACATCTTTCATAATAGAATGATGATGATTGGGCCTTTCAAATTAAAGCACATCAAGCAATTATTGTGATGACCCTAATATTATATGATCTAGATTAACGATCCCAATGAATGGAACATCATATTATCATAAATCGTGAACCGCATATACAACACATGCGACACAATTCAAAAGAAACATTAGATACTAACCGAATTGGATGATGAAACAAAGAGAGCTTCGAGGGACAGGAGGCAGCCGTCGGTTTGCAAGAGGAGAGGAGAGAAGTTTAGGGTTTGTGTGTATTAGAGTGATTTGCAATTGATAAGGAGAACAAACCCTTGAAAGGATTTTGTGCCGGGTTATATAGTTAGGTGGCCGAAACCCCTAGTGGGCTGTCCATTGAGTTCAATTTCAAGTATAGTGGGCCGAGTAGGATAAGCAGAATAAGACAAAGAAATGCGGCCCAAGTGTATTGTGCGATTGATTCGTGTTGTGCGTTTGGGCTCGTTTGCATACATACATACATTACACATAATTCAAACATAAAGTCTCATAACATTCATTAAGTCAACAAATCAGATTATCACACAAGGTTCACATACGTTACATCAAGCACAAAGATATGTTCTGAAATACGAGTTGTCACACGTACCAACAACGAGCCACTAATTACATTGAACCCATTCAAGTTTATAAATAAAATTCTTAATTATTAATGAAAAATACCATCAACAAGTTTAAATGAAAACCAACATGTTCAGCGGAAGCAAATAGTAAACCAAGGTTAAACAATTTCAAAACCAATGTATAGTATCAAGAAATCAATCACATGAATCCCTCCAGTCGACCCATGACCACTCCAGCTACTCCAGACAGCAAGTTCCCAAATCCAAGATATCTAACGACCTGCGAGCATGCAACAAGTGTAATAGACAACGCTGGTGAGTTCATAGTTTTACGAAAAAGTTGGTTACCAAGTGTTTAGTTAATCCATTGAATTTAATGTTTTTAATATCCCGAATACAAGACGGCTCCTGATTTACATTGCCCTTTCTCCAATGCTCATCCCCAACTTGAAAGTAATTTCGTCCCGAAATTTGATAAGTATCCCAATCAACAAGGTGTTAGATCATGGGTCGACTGGAGGGATTCATGTGATTGATTTATTGATACTATACATTGGTTTTGAAACTATTTAACCTTGGTTTACTATTTGCTTCCGCTGAACATGTTGATTTTCATTTAAACTTGTTGATGGTATTTTTCATTAATAATTAAGGATTTTATTTATAAACTTGAATGGGTTCAATGTAATTAGTGGCTCGTTGTTGGTACGTCACACGCCTAGCAGGGACTTTCCCTAGGTGGTATTTTGGGGGTGTGACAGTTAAGAACTGTTTGCCTCAATCATGTATTAGCAACCTGTCTACCAGTGCGAGGGTCAAGCTTCCATTTGAGGAATAACTAACGAATGAACTATCATCAGATGGGATTCCAAAGGGGAGAATGTTCCTACAACGGCATATCAGACGCATGGTGGCCATTGCGACGTTGTATTCCAAAACCTCTGGGCTAATCATCACACCGGCAGCTGCATGGATCACATGAATCGACTATGCTTATTGACAACGTGTTGAATCATTTCCAGGAGAAGGGAACATCATAGACGACATTTGTATCTTATTTTAGGGCTCCTGAGGGAGGAGCCATTACGTGCGAAGTCTTATTTAGTGTAACATCTAGATTCGAGAGATGCATTTGATCATGTAACCAACGAAGTGGGAATACACGTGGATCTTGCTAGGATCCCTTTTGCTAGAAACTGAACGACACCAAGGATTCCTTCGGGGATGCAGCGATTTCTTGGTTTCGCTGGATACTATCGTAGATTCATCACCGGATTTTCGAAGATCACGTAGTTTAAACCTCATTAGCACAACAGGGTGCTGTGTTCGTGGAAGACCAAACAGGAGAACGTCATTTTAGCTTTCGGAGTTCAACTCTACAATGCACTGAGCATCGTCTTTACCCGAGGGTGCGGGTGACTTAGTGGTATACCATGACGGTTCGAATCAGAGTCCCAGTTACACGCCGACGCAACACGAAGAAAGTAATAACTTACTCGGTGGGTTTACAAGAAGATTTACAGGCGTCGCAACCTGGGGTGGAAACCATGGCTCTAGATTTAATTGGGGGCATTACTTGGGTGGTACCAAATGCATTACCTAGACCGATCACAAGGGCCTCCCGTGTATCGATGATCGAAAGAGCTAAAGCAACCAATGACACCGCTGGATGGAACTTTGGAATGAGTGTGACAGTGAAACCTGAACCTGAACGTGCACGAGCTAGAACGAATTCTGTTTACATTAGTGGTTCGATCTAATTTTAGGGTTTCTTGTTTGTTCTTTCATTCGCATCCAACCAGCCGCCATATTACATGATTATGGGGTGGGGTTTCGGCTAGATTAGGGTTTTGTTTTTCTGTTCGTTTGATTTCTTGGTGCTTGTGGTGTATTAGTGTTTGTTATCGGTTATTTGAGAGAGTTGTAGTTCAGCCGTATGGATGGTTTCAAAAAATTAGGGGGTCTTCCTCATGATCTTCGCTCAAAACCTGATCTCTCATTTGAGACTTTAGCGAACCGGGTCATAGATGTTGAGGGTAACACATTCTTACCTCGAAGGGGTACAGGTCCGATGTCTCAAAAGGATCCCACTAAAGTCAATTTTATTGACGAATTGTCGAAGTTCTCTGGTCCAATTGATGCAGAAAAACTACGGCCAGCAACTAGGGTTTCTGATTTTCAAGGGGCTGATCATTCTAGCATAGGATACTCGCCAATTTCAGGGTTCAATGGTGCAACTCCTTCGGCTGGTCATGGGAACACAAGTTTTTCTGGGGCGGCGGCACCTTTATCATTTGCTAAAGTTGTTAACAACCCTAAGGAGAATGTGAAGGTGAATTTTAGGGTGATGGAATCTTCCGAGGTTGTTGATGGTGCAGATGTTGTTATTCCGTTGTCTTCAGTTAAACAGGTCACGGACAGGTATGCTAATACTCTGTATGGGTATTAGCTTGGTAAACGTCTGGCATTTCCAGTGGTGGATTATTTTGCAAAGAACAATTGGGTTAAATATGGGCTGTCTAGACTTATGATGAATGCGAACGGGTTCTTTTTCTTTAAATTCAAAACAAAGGAAGGGATGGATAAAATGTTAGAGGAAGGGCCTTGGATGATAAGAAGTGTTATGAATATTTTGAAGGAGTGGTCGGCATCTGTCAAGTTGGAAAAAGAGGATATAAAAGCTATTCCAGTTTGGGTCAAGATGCATGATGTGCCGTTAGCGGCATATACTGAGGATGGACTTAGCTTGGTCGGTTCTAAGATAGGGGTGCCTAAAATGTTGGATTCGTATACTGCCACGATGTGTGCTGAGTCTTGGGGTAGAAGCAGTTATGCTAGAGCTCTCATTGAGGTTCAGGCCGGGGCCGATTTAAAGAGCTCTCATTGTTGCTATCCCATCCTTAGATGGTAATGGTCATTCAAAGGTGAAGGTTAGAATTGATTATGATTGGGAGCCGTTAAGGTGTTCTTCTTGTTGTGTTTTCGGTCATGAAGACAGCTCGTGTCCTAAGAACCCTCAAGTAAGTTCGATTGGGGATGCCGAGAAGAAAAATAATGATGATTTTCTGGTTGTGGGTGCCAAAAAGAAGAAAGCTAATAATCAAGGGCTTCATATGAAAAATCAGAAGTCTAAGTTAGTCTATAAACCAGTTGTCAAACCTAAACGGAAATCGTCTTTGAAGAGTCCGGTGATTAATCAGGTCTCAACGTCGAACCCATTTGATATCCTTAAAGATGATGACGGTAATCAAGGAGGTAGCAATGTGGGTCGAGTGGAGAAGAAAGAGAATCAGTCGAGAGACATGCAGGAATCGGATGAGGAGGAGGTCGTTGAAGTCTACAATGAAACTAGTGCCTTTTTGACATCGGGTACTCATTCTTTTTCTTCGAAAGCAGGGGCAAGCACCTCTTCCACAAAATTATCAAATGGATAGGCTATTGTTGGTTTGTTTGAAGGGGTTGCTGGTTTGCGGCAGCTTTATATTTGATGATGGCGGTTGAGGATTATGTTTTTTAATTTGCATTGTTTGTCTACTAGAAATCTATTCATGATATTTAGTAGGCTAGGTTATGGGGTGTCATAGGTTCTTTGTTTTGTCTTACATATATGGGGCATGTCCTGTATATGAACTAGTGTGGAACTCATCCTCACTACTTGTACTTAATTGCGGTTGCATTTTAATAGAATCACCGGGGTAGCCCTTTACCCAAAAAAACAGTCTGTCATGGATGATCGTGACTGTCTCATGTAACCTACCCTTGTAAACTGACGAGTCTTCACAGCTTGTGAACATTCCTATGAGGGAGGCGGCTATTTGGGCACGAGGTGCCAACTCCTGTTACCTCTGAATTTGATCTATGCATGATTTATGTCAGGCAATACACAACACCCTTGGCTCACGTCAGGACCAGAGCATTGCTTATCGCCGTTGGACAAACGATCAAAGAGAACGAACTCTCCTGGTACTCGAAGACATGCTGCGAGCATGTGTGTGACTGGCTTTGGTGCAAATTTGAAGGACTCTTACCTATGGTTGAGTACTACTATGGCAGTTATCATTTTGGTAACCAGACAGCTCTGTTGAGGCATTATATAGACAATAATGCCAACCCTCTTGTTAGACTGAGATTCCTGACAACTTAATTACTGGTCCAGGACTGGTACTCGAAACTCTTGGGAAGGTTGTTTAGATCGGGAGCTGATTGGTGGCAACGCGTGATCGTCAGGAAAGCTGATAAACTTGGGAAACGCTGGAAGATCGTTGTAGGCGATTGTATCGTGTTGAAAGTCTCACCCTGGGAGGGTGTGGAATGCTTGGGAAGCATGGCGAGTTTAACTGACGTCACGATGGACCATTCAACAGTCTGGGAAGAATCGGAAGTGTAACCTACAAACTTGAGTTACCCGACGGATTGGGTAACGTACGCGATGTCATTTATGTTTTGGATCTAAGGCAGTGGTTGTCCGATGAAACACGTGCGATACCTTTACTGGAGGAATTTATCGAACACATGGACCAGGAAGTCAAGGTTCGTTAACCTAGTCGAATTCCAATCGTGAGTGTTCATTGGAACTCAAGACATGGACTGGAGTTCACGTGGAAACGCCATGATCAGATAAAGATCAAGTATGGACAAACGTGAAGGGTATGGTGAACATGGATAGTGTAGATAATACATGGCAGTCATTAATGGGTTGGGTTGAACATCATTCTAACTCGAAGACAGTTGATGATATTGTGTGTAAAATGGTAGTTGCGGCGACTTCGTATTACATATGGCAAGAGAGGAACAGTCGGCTGTTTACCTCTAATCATTTATCTGTAGTTCAAGTGGCTGAGAAGATTAAAAGTTCAGTTCGTCTAAGACTTATGGGGTTCAAGTTTCGATTAGAGGCTACAAGGAAGAGGATATTTGAAACATGGAAGATTAGTGATACTAAGGAAGGCGAGCTGGATCCGGGCTAGATATTTTCTGTTTGTTGTTTAGGCCGGCCTTGTGTTTGTTTGTGTTGTTGGCCGTGGTTGTTTTGTTTTGACTTGACGTTTTGTCTGGTTGTCTGTTGTTTGGTTTGTTGGATTGGTGTCCTAGGCTTGGTCTGTCAAGTCTAGTTGATGTGTTGCTCTGACACATCTTTGTTTTATTGGTTTATATATAAAATTCACCGGGGTAACCCTTTACCCAAAAAAAAACCTTGGACATCATTGACGAATTTCGGGACGAAATTCACTTTCAAGTTGGGGATGATGTGGTACCGAGGAAAATCCACAGTCACCCTGATCTAACACCTTGTTGTTTGGGATACTTATCAAATTTCGGGACAAAATTTCTTTCAAGTTGGGGATGATGTGACAACCCGAAATTTCTAGGTCTTTCCTCTATGCATTGCGTGTTCACAATTCTGTTTTCTTAATTCGTTGACGTTGTAACTCGTGCTTGATGTATGAATATTTGAAGTATCGTTTGGGTTGATGTTTAGTGAAAACCTAAGTATTGTGTAATGTTACGAAATATTAAATGTAAGTGTAACCTACATGAACTCTACGTGACAAGTTGATGCATTAAACTATATTGTACGCTCATGAATTATTTATACGTGACATGTGAAGTATTAAGTGTGAATGTGTTTGCTTAGGAGAACGGGTTGTTTCTATTGGGCTGCCATCTTATAAACTATCTAACCCGGCCCAATACCTTTAGATTATTCTTTATGCTTGCAACATCTCGGTCCAACCCAATATCCCTAAACAATCCGGCCCAACCTCCCTTCTCTCATTATATACGTAAACCAAGTGGTATACTTTGATTAGTTTTAAACTCTAAATAACACCCACCCCTCTTCCCTGATTTGCGACGGGCAGTAGCAGACTCCCTTCGAGGCACTAGCTTTTGGTTAGTTTAATTGCCATACTCCTTGCTGATTATGTGATTGTTAGTTGCTTTGTATGATGATGTCTAGATGTGATATTATATGATCGATTCAATCATATGTGATCTTATGTGTAATTTTGTGTGACATGTGATTCTGATTAGTGAGTATTATCAAGTAATAATTGTGCATGGATTGATCTGGGATAGTTGGTCTGGTTAATACATATGTTAGGGAATTTGGTATGATTGATTTATTTAGAATAAATATTATGAATGATGTAACCGAACAAGGTAGGGTTACAAATACAAAATTATACTAGGAGTCCACTAAACAGTTTGTATGTAATTATGAATTAAAGGCAATTGTGATAATCAGTTTGACGGCCTAATAGAATTGAAGCTACATGTTTGGATAAGGCTTGGTAAAATGGCAGCCCATGTGTTGAGTCTTGATCAAATCAAATAAAGTGGACATCATAATAATATTGTCAGATGATGATCGAGGGATTTGGCCTACATGTGGGTTATGTGGTGGCAACTCTTGTATGATAATCCAACATAAATTGCTATGATAATTGAGTTGGTGGTTAGGATGATTAGAATATTCTATGTTTGCATATTGATAAATGATCATTAATGGGCTGTTATGTGTTTAAGAAACTGCCATATCTTCGTTGAATCTGAATAACACGATGGGGGTATGGTTTGCAATCTTGTAAGGAATTAAATGGTTATTGGAATTGAGATGCTTGTTTTATGGCAAATAATAGCAAATCACACACACACACCTAATTGGGCCATTACATGTAACCGGACTGCTAGAATAAGTTGGATGTAAATGTTGTAATCTGGGCCACACACTCACACGCTGGACTACACGGTTTGGTTGAAGTTACATTGGGGTTTTTTTTTGGGGGGTAAAGGGTTACCCCGGTGAATTTTATAAATCAACAAAATCAGTACAAGGGAGTGCCTAAAGTGACACACCAACTAGACTTGACATCCCAAGTCTAGGAGAAAAACAAAACACACAACCAGTTTGCAACATACAAACACGACACCAGAACCCACATAAACAAAACAACCAAGCATAAAGCAACAAAAAACCCAAAAACTTGAATCACATCTAGCCTGGGTCTTCCTCCTCCTCGCTCGTATAGATCTTCCAGGCCTTGAAGGTCCTTTGACGGTAAATGTCATTACAAAGCTTGAACCCCATGAGCTTCAACCGAACTGTGCTCTTAATCCATTCCGTAACCGTAGCAACCGTGTTGTGGTTGTTAGAAAACAACCTATTATTTCTTTCTTTCCATATAAAGTATGAAGATGCCGCAATCACAAGCTTACAAATAATAATGTCACTCTTCTTAGAACCATCATTATGCTCCATCCATGCAACAATGGCTTGCCAAGAGTCATCTACACTATCTGTGACAACCTGAGTTTCTGAGATTCCATCTTCGTATTGTTGCACGTAAATTGTGTAGATCGTTTATTGACACGATTTGTTTGTTCACAACTGTACACGTGTGTATTATGATAAATCGTATTGTGATTTATATGATGTATATGATTTATATGGTGTGTGGATTAAGTGTGTTTGTAGTATATGTTAATAAGGGGTCTTGTGTTAATTGGTGTGTTATAACTAAATATGGATCATTGGCTGAAAATCCCACCTACGAAATCACCCACAACCTGATACATTACTCGAAAACACTTGTGGTGAAAACACCCTAGTGTTTTCGTCCACAAGAGGGCCAACGAAAACCAAATGGGCTTCGGCCCAATAGCTACTTGTTATATATAATTTGTTCACAACCTTTACGTGAAAGTTTAATCGGCAAACCCTAGACTCTCTTTTACACTCGACGGCAACTATCATTCCTTTTGAAGATCTTGTTTGTTCCATCCCACATACGGTTAGTATTTAGATAATTGATTGAATGATGATGTTGTGTAATTAAGCCATGCTTTCCTTTGAATGATCTAATGATTTATACGATCTTGACTTCATAATGAATTGGTAATATGCTTTCGTGTATTAACTGTTAGTGGGTGTGATGATGAGCATATGATTGGAATTGAATTGTATATTAAGGTCCCGTATATTAAACATGATCTGTCGATGACATAAAACTGAATGGATGGATTGGATGTTTTTGTCATGAATCTTGTAAGATAGATCTGATGTTGTAAAGTGTAGGGTTTGTGGGTTCTAGAAAAATTAATCGATGGATGGATGCACATGTAAATAGATCGGCTGCAATATGTATGTTTAATCGTTGAACTGAATGTTGATAATGATTCTGTTTACGTGATGTTTGGAGGATGATTCTGAATGAACTAATGACTGAGTAGTTTAGGTAATGGTGTTAATGTTTCCGATTGAACAATTGTTTGAAACTGCCGAAGCTGTTAGTGATGTTTAGGGTAACTATTGCACGTATCTGTTGTGTTGATGATGATGAAGTACACGACGAAATCAAGGGCAGCCGAAAACAGTGTTTTCATCAAAATCCTGGACGAAATCACTATGGGATTTCGTCACCCTAATGATTTCGCCAAAAGAGTTTTCGGCCCAGAAGAGTTTTCGGCCCAAGAGTGTTTTCGGCCCAAATGTGTTTTCGCCACATTTGCCTTGTGTACTATAACACTGTTAGTTATTAACTCTTTTAGTTGTTAACACTGGTAGTTGCTAATTCAGTTAAACATGTTAACTCTGCTAAACTTTTTAACTCAGTTAAGTTAAGCATGTAACACAGTTAGTTCACTAATGCTGTTAGATATTAACTTTGTTAACTGTGTAACCTTGTTGGAATATGGTAATCCAGTTAAACTTGCTAACTCTGTTAAAGTGTGTTATCGGTTAACAACATTAGATTGTATGAAATTTGCATGAATTGGATTAACTGTTTACATGATACAAGATGCTAACTGCTAGACACACTCTGTGATATTACTGTGATGCTAGTTACATGTGAAACATTACGAACGTGAACTGATTGAGTATACGTGCACTATAGGACTTGACTGATTTCTTATGAGCACATAGTATAGCATACCGAGCAAACCAAAGTGAGTTCACACTAGCCAAGGCGAAATGGGATTGAATAACTACTCGTACAACTATTACTATTAAACAAATTATTACTGTCCTCGGTTGAAGGGCACGTACGTAAAACCTACGTACAGTTATACTTACTACTGTCCTCGGGTTGAAGGGCACGCACGTAAAGCCTACGTACACGATCTTAAGACCATCACCTCTATCAAAGGAAGTCCCTCAATTATCGACTTAATCGTCGAGGCCTAGGGCGAGCGGGTCATTAGTTAATAGCGCTATTAGGTTTAACAAACCTCACACCGTGCCAGTCGGACGGGCGTGTACTAATGGACTATGGGCAAAGGGTCAATGCTGATAGACATTGACTTAGGGCACCTCTTACATTTTCATAGCAGTCGATACGCGTGGTCTTGTAATACATGGGAAGCCCCCACTAATCATCGCACATATGCCTGGATTGGCCGCGATAAGGATTAATACGATACATGGTTTACAAAACGAACATACGATTTATGAAATGAATACGATAACCAAACAACCAACTGTGAACTCGCTCAACTTTGTTGTTGATTCATTGCTACATGCCTTGCAGGTCATTAGGTACTCATGGAGCTTGCACAGGGAGGAACAGTCGTTGTGCATGGCAGTGTGCGCCATGCCATGCTTAAAACAATATTTTATTTCATACTTAATACTTGCTATGGGTTTTACAATTATGCTTCCGCTAAACACTAACGTATGGAGTGATAACTGGTGCATATGCAGCCCGATTCGGTCATTCATAACCCCTAGAGTTATTGCTAATGCTGGTTTTTCTTTAAATGCTACGGTGGCTGATATTGTGGCGGATGACGGCCAATGGTTATGGCCTCAGGCATGGTATGATCTTTTCCCCGTCCTTATAAACATCGGTTCTATCCAGATTATTCCTAATACGAATGACCGGTTTTGCTGGAAAGATTTGGAAGGTAATCTTCAAGTATTTAATTCTTGGGAGGTTTGGAATTGTTTGCGTAATAGATGTAATAAGGTCCTATGGACCAACTCGGTTTGGTTCAGCCAATGTATTCCCCGACACTCTTTTCACTTGTGGTTGGTTATCAAAAACAAGTTGAAAACGCAAGACAGGATGGCCATTTGGGAAGCGGGTAGTGCTTCTAATTTGCGACTTATGCGGTGCCCTTTATGCAAGTTTGATCGTGATTCAAGAGATCACCTGTTTTTTCAATGTGCATATGCTTCAGAGGTTTGGAGATCGGTCAGGCTCTTGGTTGACATGGAGAATGTTACGGATACATGGGACTCTATCATGCAATGGATGGAGCTCAATGCTAATTCTAGAACCATGGATCATATTATTTGAAATATTCTGGTGGCGGCTTCCACGTACTTTGTTTGGCAGGAAAGAAATAACAGATTATTTTCTCATAATCAGCGGAGTGCTAGAGCGCTTGCAAAGGTTGTCATTGATACGGTGCGGCTCAGAATCATGAGGTTCCGGTTTGGAAGAGACCCGAAGCAAAAGAAAATTTTGGACAGGTGGCTGATATCGAAGAATAACATAGAAGTTGATCCAGGCTAGAGTAGTTCTTTTGGTTTCTTAGTCGTATTTGTCTTTCGGCTGTGTTTTAGTCTTGTAGTTTTGTTTGTTTTGTCTCCTAGTCTTGGTATGCCAAGTCTAGTAGTGTGTATCGGTGTCTCGATGCACCCTGTTTCCTTATTGATTGGCTGATATAAAATTTCACCGGGGTAACCCTTTACCCAAAAAAAAAACACCTTTCATATTGTTTGGTTGAATTATGTTTACTTACATGCTTGTTCAATATGATTGGTGGCTTGATCCTGGTCAGTCACGCCTCCAAGCGGTGATACTCCGCGTGTGGATTTTGGGGTGTGACACTATCCAAATTCACCATCTTTTTAACGTTGTTCCACACTTGTGACGCAAAAGCACATTGGAAGAACAAGTGGCCACGAGAATCTCGGTCATATCTGCATAGAGGACAACACATGAGCCTCAAATTCGTATCGCTACCAGCTTCCCACACGGTTAGACGATCCTGAGACTTGAGTTTATTTCTTATCACTAACCACATATGAAACGAATGTCGAGGAATACATTGCGAGAACCACACCATGTTGGACCAAGGAACTACATCAACCCGCGGCCTAATGTTATTACACACTTGAGCTGAACTGAAATAAGAATCTTTACCTTGCAAATCCTTCCAGGTGAGTTTATCGTTCACTTTTGCACTAGATTTGGAGGAGGAAGATTGATTAGAACCGGAAATAAGTCATACCACACTTGGGGCCATTTCCAGCTACCCAAATCATCCAAAAGATCCGCCATAGTAGACTGCATATTAAACCCTTCATTAGCAATCACTCTTGGAGATATAAAAGAACTGATCAGACTCAGAGGATACCAATTATCACTCCAGGCATTAGCTTGATAACCACTTCGAATAGAAAACCCAATGTAAGGCCGAACCAAGTTACGGATGGACAAAATCTTCCTCCAACCCCAGCTCATGCTACCTCGCGACGGGACATCCCAAAAACACCGACCTTTTAGCTTGTATGAGTGAATACATTGAACCCATAACGAGTTTCTTTTAGAAATAGTACTCCAGATATGATTCGCCATGAGAGCTTTATTCACTTCCATCACACTCCAAATACCCAACCCCCTTCAGATTTAGGCAAGCATACATCGGTCCACGCTACTTTAGCACGAACCCTACCTTGTAATCCAGTACCCCAAAGGAACCGCCGCATCCTTTTCTCAAGCTTAGCTGTTACCCTAGCAGGAAGGATGAAAACAGAAGCCCAATAAATATGCATAGAAGACAGAACCGAATTAATAAGCGGAAGAGGACCCGCAAACGATAATGATTTAGTCATCCAGTTATTTATTTTGCTCTCCATTCGATTAATCAGAACTTTGCAATCTTTAAAAATGAGCCTAGTAGAGATAAGAGGAACTCCAAGATACCGAACAGGAATACTACCCTCTTGAAACGGCATCAAAGATAGAATTTCCTGCTTCACCGAATTGTGGACATTCGAAAAATACGACGTGCTCTTAGAAGGACTTGGAACTAGACCAGATATACTAGTGAAGGTTTCCAACGCCTCTTTAACCTTTTTAACCGAACCCGTATCAGCATGCACGAAAATGAATAGATCATCCGCAAAAGACACATTAATAATTCTCTGCTTGGCACATTGATGATGAAATTTAAAAGACGAGGTAGGGGTCGCCACCTGTTGAAGCAATAAGGAGAGCACCTCCATAATAAGCGTGAAAAGATAAGGTGACATCGGGTCCCCCTGACGCAACCCCCTCTTACCAGGAAAATAACCATGAAGGTGACCATTAACAGAAAGAGAGTAAGAAGCCGTCGAAACGCAAGTCATAATCTAGTCGACCATTTTTTGATGGAACCCAAACTGAAAAAGAATGGATCTCAGGAAAGCCCAATTCACCGTGTCATAGGCCATCTGAATATCTATTTTAAAAGCACATCTAGCTGGGCCACGATTTACATGATAGTTGTGCATCAACTCTTGAGTGAGGAGGATATTATCCGAGATTTTCCTACCAGGAACAAACGCGGACTGGTTGATACTAACAAGAGCATCCAAGCTTCCCTTTATTTTGTCCGTAATAATCTTGCTTATGCATTTGTATAACACATTACAACAAGAAATAGGACGATAATCCAAAACAGAGTCAGGCGTTTCTTTTTTAGGAATCAAAGCCAAAATTGTGTGATTTATTTGTCTAAGAATTTTACCATTCTCAAAAAAGCTAACACCGCATCCGTAACTTCATTCCCAACACTATCCCAAGCCTGCTTGAAAAACGCTGAAGTATAGCCATCTGGACCTAGGGCCTTATTTTCACAAATATTGAACATTGCCATTTTAATCTCCTCACGAGAGACCTGGCGGACCATATTATCTGCATCGATTGGACTAAGAACATTTACAAAGAGATCATCAAGGTTCATGCTTTCAACCTGATCATCAACACCTAAAAAATTCGAATAATGAGCGACTAGAGCATCCGCAACCCCATTTCCTTCATATCGGTTTCCAGCACAATCTTTAACACTAAGGATTTTACTCCTAGCATTTCTACCTTTAATAGCATTATGAAAGAAACTAGTATTCGAGTCACCAGCACATAACCATTCAACTTTCGACTTTTGTTTGAGAAAACACTCCTCATCATACGCCGCAATCTGAAACTCTTGAAGGCACAACGCTTCTAATTGACGAATGATAGCATCCAGCGGGTTTTCATCAAGCCTAATCTGAATATCATCAAGTTTTTTCTGAAGATCGGTAACCTTGGTATGAAGGTTGCCTTGCTTGTATAAAATCTTCCATAGATGAGGTTTGAGATTCCTAAGTTTCTTGGTAACCGAAAACATAGAAATACCTTGGACAGATTTCGACCACTCTAGCTCCACACACTTCCTGAACTCCGGCTTCGTGGTTATAAAATTTGGAAACTTGAACGGCCTTGGCTTATTGTCATGCATAGTAATCATTTTCAGGATACATGGCGTATGATCAGACACACGAAAAGGATGATACATGGCAAAAGCATCCGGGACCATATCTAAAAACTTAATGTTACCCATTACACGGTCTATCTTCTTAAGGAGCCCTACTCCGTCTTTTGGTTTTTGGTTCCATGTATAGTGGAGGCCATGACCTTTAACATCAAACAACTCCGTGTACTGGATGCAATCATTGAAATCATTCATGCTTATCGTTTGATTAGACGGACCATACAACGAATCATCAAGGTGTAGAGTTGAGTTAAAGTCTCCCATCACTACCCAAGGTTTGTCGTGACACAAACTCTTATGATTGCAGAGACTCTCCCATAAGCTTCTACGATCCTGGTACTTATTTTCCGCATACACAAACGAACACAAAAGAACCTTTCTATCAGCTTTAAATAAAATCTGTGTGTGTATGACTTGATCCGATTGAGAAAGAACCATAACATCGACCATATCTGGATTCCATCCCAGGATAATTCTCGTGCCCCTACTACATAAGCCACCATTAGAGGTCCAATTCCAATTCCGAAACACTTTTTGACAAACGTCAACTAGTTTAGAAACATCCACATGAGACTCAAACAACGCACAAACATTTAATTTGTTTTCAGCTACAATATGACGAACCTCATTTTGTTTCAGGGGGCGGTTCAACCCCCTTATATCCCAGGACATAATACTACCTATTTAAACCTGTAGAACTGGGAGTGCTTGCCCCCTCAGAAGTGTGCTCAGGCTTATTGTTCCCCATAAAAGCTGACATCTCCGTAGGCGTAGCTTCCAGAACCTCCTCATATTGAACATGCTTCCCACCTGTTATGTTTTTTTTTTGGGTAAAGGGTTACCCCGGTGATTCTATTATAGACAACCGCCAAATAAGTACAAGTAGTGAGGATGAATTCCCCACTAGTTCATATACAGGACATGCCCCATATATGTAAACAAAAACCAACCAAACCAAGTTACCACATTAATCTAGCCTACTACAATCATGATAATGACTAACTAGTAGACAAACGAAAAAACAAACAAAAGACGTCAACCGCCATCGTCAAAAATGAAAATGCTACCAACTGGCAGCCCCTTAGCATGAAATAGACGCCACCTATCCATTAGACAACTTTATGTGAGAGGTGCTTGCCCCTTGTACTGGAAGACGTAGGATGTGTACCCGATGTCATAAACTCATTCGTTTCATCATATACAACCTCTACCTCGTCATCATCAGTCTCCTCATTTGGCTCACGTCTCCCTTTATCCCCGTTCCCTCCAACAAACCCAAGTGCGCTAAACGAATTATGTGTTTGAACCTTAGAAGAACTAGTGCTCCTCGCACTCATGTAAGCAGAACTCACTGCCTTTTCTTTTTATCCACAGGTCTATATTCAAACTTGGGCTTTTGATTGTTAACTTGAAAACCGCTTTTCTTTACATTCTTCTTTGTCTTGACTTCCGTATAACCATCCTCATCTACTTTCGGTCTATATGTAGGAGGTTTCATTGTCGGTCGAATGCGTTTTGGACACTCCTCAGAATCATGCCCAAATACACAGCAGTGGACACATCTCGGAGGTTCCCATTCATACTCCACCCGAATAGTCTCATTAACATATTTGTTCCCATCCAATTCAGGAATAGCCATGGTTAGAGCCTCGTTCAACTCATGATCAGCTGATATTTCAATGAGAGCCCTAGCATAGCTGCTCCTTCCCCAAGCCTCATTACACATATCACTAGTATACGAATCCAGGCGCACAGGGGACCCAATTTTTGAAGCCAACATGCTTAAACCATCATCAGAATATGCCACTAGCGGAACATCATGCAATTTAACCCAAACTGCAACCTTTTTAACCTCTTCTTTTTTAAGGGTGTTTGTAGGAGACCAAATGTTGACAAACATAGGTTTGTTACGGATCAGCCAAGGTCCCCCTTCAAGAACAGTATCCATACCCTTTCTGTCTTCAAACTTGAAGAAAAAGAAACCATTTGAATTCATCATAGTTTTCTGAAGACCATGTTTTTTTTCTAATTTGTTCTGACAAAATATTCAACTACTGGATATGCAATCCTATCCCCCAGGAAATAACCATAAAGAGTATTTGCTAACCTGTTATTAACCTGGCGAACCGAATCAATCGGAAGCACTACATCCACTCCATCCAATGATACATCTGATTTTAGTTGTCGAAAATTGACTTTAGGAACTTGAACAACCGCATCATTGGCCTTCCTAGTGTTTTCATCTTCATTCTGATTCTGAATTGAATCCCCACCCCTCTTAGTATCACCCTGCTCAATTCGTTCATGTAGGACCACATCCGCATAAGATTGGACATGAGCATTATCATCTTGATTCAGATTTTGAACTCGAGTAGGACTAATATCATTCACCGGTAACACAAATGCTACCTTTCTCTTCTCAAAGACTTTCGCATAATTCTGATTAGGAGAATCAGAACAACCAATAACATGTTCAGTATCATTAAGCGGCATCATAAAACATACCTTCTTACTCGGCATTTCAGAAACCCTAGTCGCCAAAACTGATGTTTGTCTTGGCTCAAATGTTTTACCGTCAATGTTCTTAATTTTTTTGGCAAATACATTTGAGTTTTCTGCAGTTTGGCTCTCCATTCGGACAGACTGTGATCAACAAACCAGCCAAAACAAAGAAAATCGAAGATAAAGAAACCTGCTGAAACCCTAAAGCAAAAAAGAACCAGCCGCACCACCTTCGCAAACAGAAAACCACGACTACAAAACCCTAATCTCGAAATCTGGAATCACCTTAATAGCGCCGAAAACAGAACAACTAAACCAGATGTAAGCCGAAATCAGATGTAAAGCCGAAATCAGACTAACGAAATCAGAGCCGAAATCAGAAGCGCAAATGCTAAACAACCAGCTACACCCCCGTTTGCAAACAGAAATTAAAGCCGAAAACAAAACCCTAACTACAAACCCTAATCCGAGAACAATTGAATAACACCTAAGGATCGATCATAATCCTAAGCTGATAAACAAGAACAATCGATACGAGGATTAGCAAGAGAAAATTAGGGTTTTACCAATTCGCCAAAATCGCCCAGAGAACCCATTTATTGCTTTTTTTTCCACCAGTTTTGTTTGTATTCTTCGGCTGTTGCTGGGCATTCTCCGTATCATTGCCCTCAGTAGAACCTAAAGCTTCAAAAGAATTTTGAATAGTGACCCCCCCACCGGCTGATGCTTCGAACTCTCCCCCATGCTTCGTTGATCATCATTCTTCGTACCAGAGGTGCTCGGACCAGCTTTGGTAGGCTTAGGCTTATAAACAAACTTCGTCTTCTGCTTCTTATAAACTGTACCCTGCCTGGCCGTCTTCCTCTTATCCATAACAAATCCATCATCATCAGCTACCAGTTGTTTTGCTTTATTATTGACGTTCTTCACACATGATTGATCAGTATGGCCAAACACACAACACATTGAACATTGTTGAGGTCGCCACTCATATTCCACAACCACTTTCTCCGTGATGTACCCTTCTTCGTCTAGTTTTGGAATAGCCACTACAATATGATCTTTCAATACATTATCGGCATTAATTTCTATCAGGGCACGAGCAAAACTACTCCTACCCCAATTATCAGAACACATATCCGCAGTATAGCTAGCCAATCTCTTCGGCTTACCTATCTTTGAAGCTAACAAACTTAAAACCTCATCCATGTATACCGCAATGGGAACACTGTGTAACTTAACCCATACTGGAACTGATTTGATCCCCTCCTTTTTAAGGCTGACAGAAGGAGACCAAACATTCAAGAATAACGGCATTTTCCGAATCAACCAAGGCCCCCCTTCAAGCACTTTAGCCATTCCCTCTTTGGAATCGAATTTAAAGAAAAAGAATCCGTTGGAGTTCATCATCATCTTCTCGAAACCAAACTTTGACCATATATTCTTTGCATAATACTCTACCACAGGAAAAGGTAGCCGGTTACCTAGAAAATAACCATACAATACATTGTCAAATCTTTCCTGAACTTTTCTAACAACTTCCCTAGGTATAACAACATCAGCATCTTCACGGGTCTCCAATGACTCCATGAGTCTAAAATTAACCTTTCGTTTATTTCGCGCATTAGACTGAAGCTTTTCAGCATAAGAAACTGGTGTCGATGATGGTTGGTTCTGATCATCCCTAACATCAGCAGTGGCGGACACCAAAGGAACTTGAACAGTAACTTTTTCCAATTCGTCTATAACGTTAATAACTCCACGCCTAGGCATCATAGGGTTACCATCAATGTTTATCGGCTTGCAAAACAATGAAGGTTTATCAGCAAATTATTGAAACCCTAGAGTCTCCAAGCCCCTACCATCCCGAGTCTCCTGAATATGCATTGGCATTGTACCCTTCGATGTAATAAAAATATCCCCATGCAGCTTTTCAGTAAAAGATTGAAACCCTAAATCCTCCAAACCCCTATCCCGATCTCTCTTCATGCGCAAAGAAACGTAATCAAACCCACTCCTCAGTCAACGACAGAACCATGCAATCGAACAAGAACAAAAGTGAAAACCCTAATCCTTAAAACCCTAGAAACAATCTTCAACCCTTAATCGATTAAACCAGAGTATCAATCTAGCTAAATTAATCTCAGTTAACCGCAATCAATAACATCTAGCTTAATAAATCAGGGTTTCAGACAGCTTACCAAGGCGGCGATTGATAAGAAAAATGAAACAAAACCCTAGTTTTAGATCGATCCCTAATGCTAACGAGTTCGTTATAGAATTTTGAAGAATCAAAACCCTAATCACATACTGTTATGCATAAGATCACAAAGAAAAACAAGGGAATCATGAAGAACAGGAAATCGCCATAAGGAGAGAGAGAAAGGGTGATCTTACATTGGGTTTTATATGCTAAGTTGAGCTTAATCGTGTAGATATATTAATTGGGCCGCTTTGGGCCAACCCTTGTCTTACATAAGGCCGATCTATAGGGTGCACATCAGAAGGGTTTGTTTAGGTGTTCATGAAATGTGTTGACTAATTGTGTATCATTGATTTGTATGTTGCACGCTTTCGGGTATCAACGGATTAACTGTTGCATGATTGGCGCATATGAAGTAATGTGACGGATTAACTGTTGCATGATTGGTGCATATGAAGGAATGTGACGGATTGACTTATGAACCAAGTATATGCTAGAGATTACTTGATTTACTGTTATGGCTTGAACTGCATATGTGTCACACCCCGAAATTATCAAAGCTGGCGTGGCTGGACTGGTATCTTCATTGCACAGCGGAAGCAAATAAGCAAAGACTTTCTAGAAATTGAACGCCCGCTAAGTACTCGATTCTCCAATGGTTCTCCTATTCCAACCGTGCCTCGACTTTGAAATGCAACCTGAGAAAGAAACATGCGAAAAATCAACATAAAGTTGAGCGAGTTCATAGTTTGTTTGTAAAAGATTTGAAATAAATCTTTTGAATAACCGGTTTGTGAGATAATATTGAGAAAACGAATTTAGAAATCATTTTCTTGCCAAGTTATATGGAAACTTTGTGTATGTAACGCATTATGTTCGTAAAACCATGTATTTGTAAACTCTTGTATTTGTAATGTTCGTATAACCGTCAATGCCCACCCTGACTTTGACTCCATGCCCGCATAATCCTATGCCTTGAATTTGTATAAAACATGGTATTTAGTTTGTATAAATCAAGTATTTCTTTAAGTATGTATGTCCCTGGTATGTAGCAATAAGGAAAAAGAGATCACCAATGGGTTGCAAAGCCAATGGTATGTGAGAAATTGGTGCAGGAAGACTCAAACCTAGCAAATTTGTCTCCGGTATGAAGACATAGTCACCACTATGGGCCGCCCCGGCCTCATGGGTGTGGGCTCGCTACACCCAAATAGATCTATCACTAATGTCGCTTGGTCCTACAATGAGGATTAATGGCCTTAAGTGTCATGCCCACCCCTCACATGATCTAGTAGTAAACCCTCCTTAAGCTAATCATACCATGTATAAAATGTCTGTAATCCTTTTGTAACATGTATTTTACCCCAGTCTCTCAGACTGAACCTCCCCAGCCTCTAAGGCTGAACCTCCCCAGCCTCTAAGGCCAACTCCCCAGTCTCTATATATTATCACCAGATGATCCATCCCTAGTCATGAAAATCATTCACATTTCGATAATACGTATTTGTTTTGTAAAAACTGGTATATTTAGTATATCCATTCGTAAACCATTTGAGTTCCTCGAAATCCATTCGTAATATGATTTAGAAATATGAGTTTTCGTTCGTTCAAAAGCTTTGTATGTTCTTGCACAACGTGCTTTGTCTAAAAATACGCAGTCTTTGTTTATCGAAAACTTTTTTTTTTGGGTAAAGGGTTACCCCGGTGATTTTATAAACAAACCAAAAAGAACCTGTAGTGAGACAGAGTATCACACTAGATCATAGATGGGGCATACCCTAAGCTATGGAAACAAAAAAACCAAGCAAAAGCACAACCTAAAGAGAACACACTAGTCTAACAACTAGAACAAAACCAAATCAGCTCTACGTGACACTATTACATGGTTTGAAATTACAATCAAGAATAACATCTTCATGTACGCCCCACTTCGCCAGAATCCTTCGCACTTGGCTTGTGTTCTTGAATTTAAGACCCATGAGCTTATACCGAATATTAGATATAATCTCCTTAACCAACTGATCAGGAGGACGAGTACAATTTTGGAATAGTCTATTGTTTCGTTCACGCCAAATATTGTAAGCTGTAGCAGCGACAATCAGCCGATCCACAATACTATTAACTTTCTTCCATGCACGTCTAGCTAGCACCCAGTTTATGACCACTTCCCAAACCGGCTTAACATTACACATATCAGAATATGGGATTACATTATGCCATACCTCAGCCGAATACTTACACGAGAAGAACAAGTGATCATGGAAGTCTATATTCTCATAGCATAATAGGCAGCACATCATGTTCATGTTGTTTCTCCTAGCCCCTCCCCATTGCAAAATTTTATCTTTGCATTAGAAGTTTCTTTCTCATTATCAACCACATAAGAAATGCATGCTTTGGAATGTATTGAGAGAACCAAATAATTTCCATCCAGTTAACTTCCACATCAATTGTTCGAATAGCTTGCCACACAGTTGATGTTGAAAAATCATAGAGCTTGTCATTCGTCTTCCAAAAGAACTTGTCTTCTACATGGTCCATCAAGTCTAATTGAGGGATGTGATTAAGAACCGGATAAAGATTGTACCAGGCCGCGGGCAATAACCACCTGCCATCATCCCATATGTCTTTCACTTTCGTCATCAGATTAAAACCTCCATTGGAGATGGTACGGTAAGAAAGAATTTGGTTTAGAGGACCCACCCCACTCCAAGTATAAACCAAGCCGAAATGTTTTTACCGTTCCCAAGCTTTGCCCAAATAAATGGCTGAATAATGGGCCGCACTAGAAGAATTTTTCTCTAGCTCCATGTGCAATTGCTCGGGACGCGGCAGTCCCAAAAATTCCTCTACTTTAAGCGATAAGTATGAATCCAAGCCACCCATAAGGATTCCCTTTTGACAATAATACTCCAAGCATTAGCTGCCATAAGAGCATTATTCATTTCCCCCAATTCTTCTAATACCAAGGCCCCCTTCATTTTTAGGGACACACACCACCTTCCATGACACTTTCGCTTTACCTTTCTGCATAGGGCCTTGGCACCAAAGAAAGCCCCTCATATTAGCTTCCAGCTCCTTAATAACTCTACCTGGCAAAATAAACACGGAGGCCCAATATACATGTAAAGCCGAGAGGATAAAGATGACGAGCTGAAGCCTACCTGCAAAAGAAAGCAATCGGTTCTTCCAACTAGAACCTCTTTCATTTAATCGTTCCAGGAGAATACCACAGTCTGCATATTTCAGCCGAGAAGTAACCAAATGGACTCCTAGATACCTTACCGGAAGAGAACCTTCCTTGAACGGCATAAGGTTTAGAATCATCACTTTAATATGGTCCGGAACATTACAAAAATACACAATACTCTTAGATATATTCGGCTTCAGACCAGACATCTTAGAAAAAGCATTCAACGAATCCATAATGCACTTAACTGAATTACTATCGCCACGAGCAAAAAGAAACAGATCATCAGCAAAGCACAAATTGACTATCTTCTGTTTTTCACATTTATTATGGAACCGGAAAGAGGTATCAATGCTTACCATTTGTTGAAGAGTAAGAGTAAGGATTTCCATGACTAACGTAAATAAATACGGAGATAATGGATCTCCCTGCCTCAGCCCTCGTTTACCTTTAAAGTAACCATGCAAATTCCCATTGACCGCAATAGAGAAAGATGATGTTGAAACGCACAGCATTATTTACTGAATCATCTTTGGATGAAACCCAAAACCACGAAGAATCTTCTCAAGAAATTGCCAGTTTACAGTATCATAAGCTTTTTGGATATCAACTTTAAAAGCACATCGAGGAGGCCCTACTTTCTTATGATAATTGTGCATTAACTCTTGAGTTAATAAAATATTATCCGAAACTCTTCTTCCAGGAATGAACGCTGACTGGTTAATGCTCACAATACTCCCCAAGGAATCCTTAATACGGTCAGCTATAATTTTTGTAATGCACTTATACAGAACATTACAACATGCAATTGGTCTATATTTCGTGACATAAGTTGGAGTAGTAAGCTTTGGGACCAAAGCAATTATAGTGTGGTTCAGCTCTTGAAGCAACTTCCCTTTTTCAAAAAAATCTTGAACCACCCTAATAACATCTTCCCCAATAATACTCCAGGCATGCTTATAGAAGGCCGACGTGTATCCATCCGGCCCCGGAGCCTTGTTCTCCCCAATCGAAAACATAACTCTTTTAATCTCATCGGGAAGTATTGGACGAGTCATGTGTGTGACAACCCTCAAATTTACATGTAACCGTACAATCTATTGTTGCTAATTAAAATGCTTGACGACTGTGTGGAATTACTTAACTGCTCGTTGATTACTGTGCTATACTTACATGTGCAGAAAAGTTACTAAATAGTCCGGTATGCTTTCCTGAGTGTTAAACATTAAAAACGGCACAAAATATATATATAGGACACTTTACAGATTAATTAAGCACTTTAACGGAACGACACCCAACCGAACAACCGGACATTACCCGAAACACTATGTTATTGTTAAAGACATTGTTTTTATTTTTCTGAGCTAGTTATGGTCCCCGAGTACTGTAACACATTACATAATACCCGGTACACATTAAACACTAGACATAACATTAAACTTCCACCAATTAACTTATTTACCCACAAATTTACAATTAACCCCCCCCCCCTCTTTTATGTTAGAACCGTCCCCATGGGACCCATTACAAGACTTTTATAAATCTTGCAATCCCCATGTGCTTACCTAGGAATGTGAATGTTATGATTGCACTTGCACCATCTTAGTTACCATATAACTTTCAATACCCCTTGCATGAAATCGATTCACATGTCCCCCCCCCCCCCCCACCATACGATTCCCAAATCTCAACCACAAGTTTGAATAAGTCTTCATTCCCCATGCAATCTCTAGTGGGATTATGAAGTGACTTTGTATGTACTCATGAGGACATAAGATCCAAGGGTTAATAGCATGTTGGAGGACTTGTAGTTTATAACCACTAAATCACCATCATTTTCACCATTCACCACTCAACAACATAACACTCTCCTCCTCTCTACTTGATCTCGGCTGAACATAGATCCCCCACCACCACCATTTTTCGATTATCATCCAAGCAATCCAAGGCCTCCTCAAGGTGCACAAAGGTGAATAACGGAGCTCGGTGCGTTCGGAAGTTGAAGGACCACTCTCATCTTCTTTTATCCACCACTTTTCTACACTCGAACTCCCCTAGCCTTGAGCTAGTGGTAAGAACTTAGATCCGTTCATTCTTTATGTTATTTCAGTGGTTAATAGATGTTTGATGATGAAAATCCATGAACACTAAAGAACCATGAACAAAGTCTTGCATATAAACTAACTTGTAATGAAACATTGATGAAGTGATGATAAACTGAAGTTGTCTTGATTATGTTACGGATTTACTTGCTGATTTACTTGTAATATTGATGTTTGATGTTGTTGTGGTCACTAAACATGTTAACAGAATCAATCGAACACAAGTTAGAAAGTTAAAGAATGAAAACAGAATCTGTCCAAGTTTTACAGCCAACTTCAGTTGGCTGTAAACAGGTCATAAACTCTACGAAAAACTGATATTTTGAGTCTAAAACGTGTTATTATGAAATACGGTTCTAATGGCACCGGAATCGTAATTTTTGGACTTCGTTTAGTATTTTTAAAGCGTCATTTCGTAACAGTAGCTAGAGCAGCATTTTTCTGCTGAAAATATGAGTTTTGTTTTCTGTCATAACTTCGGTTCTGTGTAAAGTTGGATCCTGAAACTTGTACTGTAGATGACCACCGATGTATTTGTAATCACCCCACTGGAATTTCGTAAATTGGACGCTCGATGAATTTTAAATAAATTATCCCGTGGACTGTGGTCAGAAAAATATCAATCTGAGTTCAGCCCGGAAAATGAATTTTTATAAAATTTTGGTAATGAACCGGACCCCGATATTTTTACACAAAAAAATTTGGAACGTTTAAGACATTATGTAAAAATTTGGGAATTTTTGGAATAAGTTAACTATTTTATTAAAATGTCCGAAAACAGCCCGGTTTTGAATATTTATGCTGAAATGACATAAGCTGTAATTCGCGTGTCTAACTGTCGAGTATGCTATCTGTGAATGATCTAACATGTTATATGTGTTATGTGCATTATCGTATGTTTGATTATGAGTGGGGAATGGATGGGAAACTTGGATGGGCATAAACCGTTAAAGTGATGCATGTTAGGTGATAGATACGTGTAGGAACTTTGTGCTCTATTTGAAAGTCACTAAATGACTAACTGGTAATCATATTAGGACGTGATTGACCGACCTTGACCGTTAGCTATATTTGAGAATCTAACCGAGCAAACCGAGGTGAGTTCACACACTTTCTAAGGCATGGGATTCCCGGTGGTTTGGGAATGGGTTAAAGAATTAAAACTAAATCTACATATCCTCCTTGGGTAGGATATGTACGGCCATCCTCCATAGAGTGAATACCATTATTAAACCTACGAATTCTCCTGGTGCAGAATACGTACGTTCGTCCTCCTGGTGCAGGACAACAACCTTAAAACTAGCTAGACAAAACTCTATCAATAAGTCCCTCTTCATATCGACTTAATCGCCGAGGCCAATGGCGAGCGGGTCATTAGTTAATAGCGCTATTAGGTTTAACAAACCTCACACCGTGCCGTTCGGATGGGCGTGTACTAATGGACTATGGCAAACTGTCAGTGATGATAGACACTGATGTAGGGCACAACTATTGTTCGTAGTAGTCGATATCATACCGTCTAGTAGTTCACACGGGGAAAGCCCCCACTGATTATGGTTATGGTTGGTCTTATTTACTTAATTACGATGTTCAATATGATTGGTGGCTCGATCCTGGTCACGTCACGCCTCCAAGCGGTGGTACTCCGTATGGTGGATTTTGGGGGTGTGACAGATTGGTATCAGAGCCATTGGTTATAGTGAACTTGGTTTTAATAAGGGGAAAAAGTTTTTGTTAAAACCAGACTATAACCTGTACAGTGCTCAACGATCCACAACGACGCTTCGCTCCACGTGCCAGACTCGACACCATAAGTGGTATGATTTATGTTATATTGTCGGTTAGATAGTTCTCACTGTGCATTAGATAATGTGATAATTGCTATTTGAACCTTGTGTGCTTACTCTCTAATGTCGTCCCACACTTACGCACTTTCGCGACACTTTCCTCACTTACGTTTCTTCGTTATGAAGATCATGAGCGGACGCGGAGGACGTATCAACCTCACTCAAGCCCAGTTGACGGCTTTGATCAACGAACGAGTCGCTGAGGCACTCGCGGCTAACCCAGCAGGAGGTCAACATGCTCAACCTCCTGTGTGCACGTTCAAGACGTTCATGGACTGCCGACCTACCACTTTCAGTGGCACCGAAGGAGCAGTGGGCCTTCTTCACTGGTTTGAAAAGCTTGAGTCAGTTTTCGAGATGTGCGAATGCCCGAAGACCGTAGGGTGAAATATGCTACCGGAACACTTGAAGGAGCTGCGTTAACCTGGTGGAAGGCACAGGTTCAACTACTAGGACTGGCAGTTGCTAATGCCACACCCTGGAATGGTTTCAAAGAGCTGATCATGGAGGAGTACTGTAGTCGGGATGACATCCACAAGCTAGAGGTGGAATTTTACAATCTGAAGATGACGGGGTCTGAAATTGAGGCGTATACTAAGAGGTCAAACGAGCTGGCCATCCTGTGTCCAACTATGGTGGACCCTCCCATCAAACGTATTGAGCTATACCTCAAGGGCCTTGTACCAGAGATTCAAAGTCACGTAACTTCAGCCAACCTGGGTACCATTCAGCAAATTATCAAGTTGGCTCATCGTCTCACCGACCAGGCGGTGGAGCAAAACAGGCTACCCAAACGTATCAGTGCCACAGCTACTTCTGATGCACCTACCAACAATAAGCGAAAATGGGATGGGAACTCCGGAAAGGGTTCTACTCCAGTTCAGTCTCAGCAGCGAAAGACTGATGACTACCAGAGTCCTAGTCAGCAATCTTCTGGTAACCAAGGACAGGGTGGATACCGAGGGAACCACCCCAAGTGCAACCGGTGCAACAAACTTCACAGCAGGCAGTGCAACAAAGGTCGTTGCCTGAGGTGTAACAAGTTTGGTCATGAAGCAAAGGATTGCAGGAGCGCCCGACCAGCAAATCAAAATCGCCAACAACAACAACAAGCTCCACAGAACCACCAGCAGCAACAACAACAAGGCAATAAAGGATGCTTTCAGTGTGGCGTTGAAGGCCATTTTAAGAGGAACTGCCCCCAACTGAACCAGAATCAGAACAACAACAACCAAGGAAACGGGAACCACAATGGAGGCGGTAATGGGGGAAACAACAATGGTAATGGAGCAAGGGGTCGTGTGTTCGTAATTGGTCAGGGTGATGCAAGGAACGATCCCAACGTTGTGATGGGTAAGTTTCTTCTGGATGACTTCTTTGTTACTGTTTTGTTCGATTCGGGTGCCGATACTAGTTATTTGTCCTTAAAAGTTAGCCAAATGCTTAAGCACACTCCAACACTTCTGAACACCAAACACACGGTAGAACTAGCTAACGGTAAAAGTCTTGAAGCCACACACGTAGTTAAAGGTTGTAACCTCGTCTTAGCTGGTCAGACTTTCTCTATCGATCTTATTCCTATCACACTGGGTAGTTTCGACGTCGTTATTGGGATGGATTGGCTATCTCATCAGCAAGCGGAGATTGTTTGCAAGGAGAAAATCGTCCGTATTCCTCGTTCTGGTGAAGAACCTCTCGTGATTCGTGGCGACAAGAGTGGTGCTGTCGAAGGCATCATCTCTTTCCTTAAGGCCCAGAAATGTCTACGAAAGGGCCACACTGCCATTCTAGCGCTCGTTACTGACACATCAACAGAAGAGAAGAAAATTGAAGACATCCCTATTGTGCGCGATTTTCCTGAGGTATTTCCTGAGGAATTACCTGGTCTTCCGCCTCATCATCAAGTTGAGTTTCAAATCGAGCTAGCTCCTGGAGCAGCGCCAGTAGCTCGAGCACCATATCGTCTAGCTCCATCAGAACTTGAAGAACTGTCCACGCAATTACAAGAACTCTTGGAAAAGGGTTTTATACGTCCTAGCTCTTCGCCCTGGGGAGCTCCAGTCTTGTTCGTAAAGAAGAAATATGGTACTTTCAGAATGTGTATTGACTATCGCGAGCTTAACAAGGTGACTGTGAAGAATCGTTATCCTCTTCCACGTATTGACGACTTATTCGACCAGCTGCAAGGGTCGAGCTATTACTCTAAGATTGATTTGAGATCTGGATACCATCAGCTGAGAGTCTGAGATGAAGACGTCTCCAAAACAGCATTCAGAACTCGTTACGGCCATTACGAGTTTCTGGTTATGCCATTCGGGCTGACGAATGCACCAGCGGTCTTCATGGATCTCATGAACCGAGTGTGCAAGCCTTACCTGGATAAGTTCGTTATTGTGTTCATCGACGATATCCTAATCTATTCTAAGAGTCAGGAGGAACACGAGCAACATCTACGACTTATGCTGGAACTTCTTCGAAAAGAGCAGTTGTATGCCAAGTTTTCGAAATGAGACTTCTGGCTTCGCGAAGTCCACTTTCTAGGCCATGTGGTAAACAAGGATGGAATTCATGTGGATCCATCTAAGGTTGATGTCACACCCCGAAATTATCAGAGCATTGGCGTGACTGGACTGGTATCGTCATTGCCCAGCGGAAGCAAATAAGCAAAGACTTCTAGAAAAAAGAACGCCGCTAAGTACTCGAAACTCCAATGGTTCTCCTATTCCAACCGTGCCTTGTCTTAGAAATGCAACCTGAGAAAGAACATGCGAAAAAGTCAACATAAAGTTGAGCGAGTTCATAGTTTGTTTGTAAAAGATTTGAAATAAATCTTTTGAGTTGTAAAAGATTTGAAATAAATCTTTGGAGTAACCGGTTTTTGAAATAGTATTGAGAAAACGAATTTAAAGATCATTTTCTTGCCAAGTTATATGGAAACGTTGTGTTTGTAACACAGTATGTTCATAAAAACCATGTATTTGTAATGTTCGTAAAACCGTCAATGCCCACCCTGACTTTGACTGCATACCCGCATAACCCTATGCTTTGAATTTGTATAAAACATGGTATTAAATTTGTAAGAACAAGTATTTTTGTAAGTATATATGTCCCTGGTATGTAGCAAATAAGGAAAAAGAGATCACCAATGGTTTGCAAAGCCATCGATATGTGTGAAGTGCAAGTAGGAAGACTCAAACCTAGCAGATTTTGCGTTGGGCACAAAGTCACCCCGAGGTCCGTATTGTTGGGCCTGGGGCTGGGCTCGCTACACCCAGATAGATCTACCGCTTACGTCCCTCGGTCCTACAATGAGGATTAATGGCCTCCATGTTGGGTTTTGTACATGTTTATCAAAGCTAATTTTATCCGAATAAAATTAAAACGCAGCGGAATAAGGATTTAAAACATGTTACTTTACAAGATTTAAAACTATTTTAAATGCAAAAACCCAAAATCGGATCCATATATGACATACATGCTATCAAAATACAACCATAGGGTGTTTTAAGAAACAACCTTTCAAGGAGCAAGGAGATGGAAGATGATGATGAATCTTGAATGGTAGCTTCCAAACGAGAAAGCCTCAAGCTAGTATACCCGAAAGCTCCAACAAACACCTTGAGATTGCTAGGATTTCTACACTTGAAACTTACAAAAATCCCTCTAATAATCAGCTCTTGGCCGAAAATATTTAGAGAGAAATTAGAGTTTTTGTTCTTGCACTTGTAGAACCTTTTTCTATGTTTTTTTTTTAAAATGAGAGAAGGTTTTATTTATTAATGATGAGAGAAGTTCACCTCCCAATTCACCCAATCAAGAGGGAGCCTTCTTGGAAGATTGCATGTAATTTTATTGGTGAAAACCATCTTGGAACCACCCAAAGTGGACGGCCCACATGGGGTTTTCCCACCCAAAATTTTCAAATTTTATTAAATCAAGTCTTGTATTTTAATTTTATAACTTTTATAAAATTAGACATCCCATGTTTACAAGACTTATGCAATCTTTTAAAATTGTTATTTAACCCATTAAATAACAAAAATAAAATATTCTCTCAAAATAAATTATCCATATAATTTATTAGTTTGTCAAGTGCAATTATTTAGAAAACCAATTTCTAAATATTCTAAGTGTTAATATTTATTTGTTTGATCATATCATAAATAAATATTGTAGGTGTTTGTCTAGCTTGTTATTGGGTATGACCCGACTTGGATCATAACGTACTAGCCACATCAATTTAATATGTGTCTTGGGCATACAGATTCCAACAATCTCCCACTTGCACAAGATACATAGAAGATTGATGCAAGCAGTAAATGACGCCTAACAACGGTTTACTACCCCTAGTACGTATGACGAAGTGCCATTCAATAACATCATCCCCTTCAAGTCCCTTACTTGAAAATGATTTAGGTGAATCTATCATTTATCCTTTCGTTACAGATGTCATGTCAAATCCAGAGACACAATGTGATCATTCTCTGTTGATTTAACTTAAGCAGGCCTTAGACATCTTACTCTCAACGAATAAGAGGAACAAATCCCTTCTTGACTACATACGTCTCTCACAATCACCTCGTACCGTACCTAAGCTTAGTCTTATGTACTATCTTATTACAGACAGCGAAGAACTAAGTCAAGGCATAATATTTGGTGAATATCAAGACCCAATATGTATCTCAGGTCAGAGGATACTATGATATTCGCCTTTGCTCAAATTTACTTATGATCAATCATAAATGATTCCATGCAGTAACATTTGAGAGCGGGTCAGTCCAATATTTGTATCCCACAAATATATATGAACTTTGGCAGCAACACTTTGCTCTATATTCATACCTAATGAATATCCACCAATCCAAGTTCATAATAGTCTTACATTCATATTTGTTCCCACAAGTATGATCGACTACGGACATTTAGAATAATTAATTTATTCACGGATTTAAACATGCTAAAATGGAACATAACTCAAAATACCATAAAAGAGTTAAAATAACAATTGTTCCAATATCCAAATACAAAATAGATCAAATCCAATCACTAGAATACCGAAGTCCTAAGGCACAAGTATGACCCTCATGTTTTGGCCGTTCAAGGAGCTTCGTGAGTGGATCTGCAATGTTTTGATCGGTGTGAACTTTGCGAATACATATCTTTCCTTTTTCAACTTCATCCCTTATGTAGTTGAATCTCCGCTCAATGTGCCTAGTCTTTTGATGTGCACGAGGTTCCTTGATTTGAGCAATCGCACCCTCGTTATCACAAACGATCTCTAGGGGGTCTTGAATGGTAGGGACTACCCCTAGGTCAGCAATGAACTTCTTTAACCACGCAGCTTCTTGTGCTGCCAATGAGGCGGCGATGTATTCTGATTCTGTAGTGGACAATGCTACAACATCCTGCTTCGAGCTCTTCCAAGAGACTGCAGCTCCATTCAAAATGAAGACATACCCAGATTGTGATCGAGAACCATCTCGATCAGTTTGGAAACTCGCATCCGTGTAACCTTTTACAACGAGTTCCTCTTCACCAGATCCATATATTAGAAACATATCCTTAGTCCTTCTAAGGTATTTCAATATGCTCTTAACAGCCATCCAATGACTGTTACCTGGATTTTGCTGGTATCTACTTGTCATGCTTAAGGCGCATGACACGTCCGGTCTTGTGCATATCATTGCATACATTATGGATCCTATAGCAGACGCATATGGGATTCCTTTCATTCTTTCTTGCTCATCCTTTGAGCTAGGACATTGAGTCACATTCAAAATTGTCCCCTTTTGAATAGGTACCAAACCTTTCTTAGAGTTCTCCATCTTGAACCTTTTCAAGACTTTTTCAATGTATGCACTTTGGTTTAAACCTATCAAGCGCCTTGATCTATCCCTATAGATCTTTATTCCCAAAATATAGGCAGCTTCTCCAAGATCTTTAATGGAAAAACATCTTCCAAGCCAGGCTTTTACACCTTCCATGGTTGGAATGTCATTTCCAAATAGTAGAATGTCATCGACATACAATACTAAGAAAGTGACAGTGCTCCCACTAGCTTTCTTATACACACAAGCTTCATCGCCGTTCTTGATGAACCCAAAATTCCTAATCTCTTCATCAAAACGGTGATTCCAACTTCTCGATGCTTGTTTCAATCCATAGATTGATTTCTTTAACTTGCACACTTTGTTAGGATGTTTTGGATCGACAAAACCTTCAGGCTGAACCATATAGACATCTTCATCAAGATGTCCATTGAGGAAAGCCGTTTTGACATCCATTTGCCAAATCTCATAGTCATAATATGCAGTTATGGCAAATAATATCCTAATCGACTTTAGCATTGCCATTGGCGAGAAGGTCTCATCATAATCAACCCCTTGAGTTTGAGTGAAACCTTTTGCTACAAGTCTCGCTTTATAAGTATCCAAGTTACCATGCATATCTGTTTTCTTCTTGAAAACCCACTTACTTCCAACTACTTTGGAGTTAAGAGGTGGCACAACCAATTCCCAAACTTGGTTGTCATACATGGATTGCATCTCTACGTTCATAGCCTCAAGCCATTTGTCGCAATCGGATTTCGACATTGCATCATGGTATGTGGTTGGTTCATCTGAATCTACCACATAGCATCCATCCATGAAAAATCCATATCTTTCAGGTGGATTACTAATTCTACCAGATCTGCGAACGTTTTGTGTATGTTGATAAACCATTTGATCATTTTCAACAACCTCTTGTTGAGTGCTAGTATCAACCAAACGTGTATCGACTTGTGGTTCTTGATCCTCATCAAGTTCCACTATTCTACTAGTTCCTTCCATAAGGAACTTATCCTCCAAGAACTTACCCTTTCGAGCAACAAATACCTTTTGCTCTGTTGGATCGTAGAAATAATGTCCTATATCATCTTTAGGATATCCTACGAAGATACACTTAATGGATCGTACTTCTAACTTGTTTGGGGTGTATTGCTTCACATAAGCATCACAACCCCATACCTTCAAATATGATAATGATGGAACCGTTCCATGCCATATTTCAAAAGGTGTCTTATCCACTTTCTTGGTTGGGGCCATATTTAATATACGAGCCGCGGAGAGCAAAGCGTAACCCCAAAATGATAGAGGCAATATGCTTCTAGCCATCATAGATCGAACCATATCCAATAGAGTTCGATTCCTCCTCTCAGACACACCATTATGTTGTGGTGTTCCAGGTGGAGTAAGTTGTGAGATGATCCCACAACTCCTAAGATGATCTTGAAAAGCATCACTAAGGTATTCACCTCCTCTATCGGAACGAAGAACTTTGATTGTCTTGGTGAGTTGATTCTCTACTTCGTTTTGGAAGATTTTGAATGTTTCAAAAACTTCATCTTTGTGTCTTAACAAGTACACATAACCATAACGACTGAAGTCGTCGGTAAATGTTACAAAGTATCTTTCACCATTCCTAGTCATTGGCTTAAAAGGACCACATACATCCGAATGTATGATGCCTAATAAATCTTTTGCCCTTTGGTTTGTGCCACTAAAGGGTTTCTTGGTCATTTTACCTTGTAAACAAGATTCACATGTATCAAATGAACCAATTTCATTTGTTTCCAAAAGACCATTCTTTTGAAGTGTTTGCATGCGATTTCTGTTTATATGACCAAGACGACAATGCCAAAGATAGGTCTCACTCAAATCCATTTTGAGTTTCTTGGTGTTTGTTTGGTACATCGAATTATCAAATGATGTATTATCATGAACCAATTCATAAATACCATTTGAAGGCGTAGCTTTAAAGTAGAACATGTCATTCATCAAAGCATAAATTTCATTGTTCACAAACTTCAAATCAAATCCATATTGTCTTAAAAGGGAAACAGAAATAATGTTCCTAGTCAAACTAGGAGCATACAAAACATTTTTCAAACATATTTCCAAACCACTTGGAAGTTTTAAAACATAGTCTCCTTGGGCTTCAACTTGAACTTTTGCTCCATTACCCATGAAGAGACTAGTGTCTCCCTTCTTGTAATGCTTATTTCTTTTGAACCCCTGCAACGAATTGCAAATATGAGTTCCACATCCGGTATCTAATACCCATGTGTTAGAAGAAATAACATTTAGATCAATATGTATCATAAAGATTGTACCTGAGGTTTGCCCTGCATCCCTCTTGTTTTTCAACTCTTTGAGATAGGTTGGACAATTCCTTTTCCAATGTCCTATCTCTGCACACTCAAAGCATGGATCGCTCGTGGCAACCTTTGCCTTCTTCTCTTTTGGTTTTGGTGGTTCTGCTTTAGCCTTTCTTTTTCCCTTCCCTTTGACGTGCCCCTTTCCTTTGGCAACATTTGCCTTGGAGTCGGAGTGATGTGCCTTCTTGCCTCCCTCATTGATCGTTAGAACGGGTAAAGCCTTTTTACCCATTCTCGCTTCGGCCGTTTTGAGCATTGCATGAAGCTCACCAATGGTCTTGTCCCATCCATTCATGTTATAGTTCATTACAAAACTCTCAAATTTCTTTGTTAAAGAGTTGAGGATCAAATCCGTAGCCAACTCTTTAGAGACGGGACAATTGAGCCTCTCGAGGCGATCAATGTGGCTTTTCATCTTAAGGACATAAGATGAGACCGATTGGGTTTCCTCCATCCGACATGCATGAAGCGCTCGAACCGTTTCGAAGCGTTCTACCCTTGCTTGTTGTAGGAACATTTCCTTCAATTGGGTAATCATGTCGTATGCCCCATGATGTTCAAAGTCCTTTTGAATCTCGGGAATCATAGTTCCCAACATGAGGCAAGAGGCTTGCATGGAGTCCTCGGTATACTTGACCCAATCATTGTAGGCTTCTACATCTTCCTCGTCGGGTTGATCAGGAATAGGATCGTCCAACACATAGGATATCTTCTCTTGCTTGAGAACAATTCTCAAGTTTCGTAACCAATCCATGAAGTTGTTATGGTTGAGACGATCCTTTTCAAGGATGGTTCTTAGTGATAGGTTACGGACGGTTTGGTTAATCGGGTTTGCATTGTTAGCGGCCATCTACAAAATTTAACAAAGTTCAATTTTAGTATTTTCGATATTATTAAAATTTTAATCATTAATACCCTTTTAACGTCTCATAGACAATTAATAATTAAAATCTAGAATCCAACGTTACATTTAAATATTGGTTAGGTGACCTTTATCCCATTATTTAAATTAACAAGGTAGTCAACGTTTGACAATTGCAACCCTTTGCAACTTCTAGCCATATGGGATCGGTTAAACATCTTTATGCTTAGTTGGCATGTTTAATCCCATCAACACCTTTTGTTCCCATGCTTCGGTGACCCTAAGTTCATGGTTTCCAAATCAAGTCGTCCAACTTACACACACGTGTGAGTTTATACACATAAGTGGTTAGGTGACCTTTATCCCACAAACATGGTAAACCCACCTCAAATATACAAGTTTCCTCAAATGTGGTTAGGTGACCTTTATCCCACAAAGAGTTCCCAAGTAATTTGAGTGTTGTATAAAAGGATGGTGTTTGACTTGTTTTATAAAAGGGATTTTTATTTTTCAAAATTATAGTTTAGAAAAATTTTATGTACCATATATTTGCATGCATTCAAATCAATGGTACTTTAGTGAAAACCAATTTTCAAAGTTCTTTTAATAAAACCCATTTTATTATAAAATCATTAATTTTTAATAAAACCTTTTATTAATCGTTTTAATGATTTTGTAAGAACCAATTTTAAGCTTGTTATGGGTTATTAGTTGTTAAGTATGCATATCCAAATATCATCCAAACAACCATAAATAAAATATAACCATACAAGCACACAACACATATGTTAAAAGGTGCATAACCATAGCCAACTATTTTGACCACACTTGTTAGCCGAAACAATTGTGTCAAAAGGTCCTTCCTAAAGGGTGAATATGGACACAAAAAATGGTGTCGGTGAACTCCCACTTGATCCCGCATCCAAATGCTTCAAGTCTTCATCTTGTGTTGTGATTTCTTCACTTCTTTGAGCTTCCAAATGTCTTTTAAATTCAGCTCCAAACTCCTTTGGACTTCAAAAATGTGTTTTGGTTATCGGGCTAAAATCCCGTTAAGAACTATGAAGTCCTTTATGCCCGAAATTGGCAAAAACCAAAACCGCATTTTTGTGTGCATCTTCTTTTACATAAAAGTATCCTAATACATTTTTCTAGTAAAATAAATGCATCTAATCTATTTACTTACATACCAAATGAAAATAAATAAATTACATATTTTTACAAATGGAAGACAAAATAATAATTATTACAACCCATTGAATAATTAACTAAAATCACAAACACAAACATATTCACACAAGGTCATGGCTAGGTTATGAACACCAAAATATATATCCAAATATATATAAATTTCAAGAGCAAAAATGGTTTCCTTTTACAACCTATATTTTTCGGCCAAGAATGAAAAACCGAAAAATGTGGGTTTTGTCCAAACAAAACAAATCATCCAAATGACATAATTTTTTCAAGATTCCTTTATGCATGTAGGAAATAAATCTTGAAAAATAAAAGGAGAACCATAGTCAAAACTTTCGGCCATAGGGTTTAACCAAACCCAAAACCCGAAAATTTTAAATCCAATGAAGCATGCACTCATATAAGCGGCTCTAGATGCCATTGTTGGGTTTTGTACATGTTTATCAAAGCTAATTTTATCCGAATAAAATTAAAACGCAGCGGAATAAGGATTTAAAACATGTTACTTTACAAGATTTAAAACTCTTTTAAATGCAAAAACCCAAAATCGGAGCCATATATGACATACATGCTATCAAAATACAACCATAGGGTGTTTTAAGAAACAACCTTTCAAGGAGCAAGGAGATGGAAGATGATGATGAATCTTGAATGGTAGCTTCCAAACGAGAAAGCCTCAAGCTAGTATACCCGAAAGCTCCAACAAACACCTTGAGATTGCTAGGATTTCTACACTTGAAACTTACAAAAATCCCTCTAATAATCAGCTCTTGGCCGAAAATATTTAGAGAGAAATTAGAGTTTTTGTTCTTGCACTTGTAGAACCTTTTTCTATGTTTTTTTTTTTTTAAAAATGAGAGAAGGTTTTATTTATTAATGATGAGAGAAGTTCACCTCCCAATTCACCCAATCAAGAGGGAGCCTTCTTGGAAGATTGCATGTAATTTTATTGGTGAAAACCATCTTGGAACCACCCAAAGTGGACGGCCCACATGGGGTTTTCCCACCCAAAATTTTCAAATTTTATTAAATCAAGTCTTGTATTTTAATTTTATAACTTTTATAAAATTAGACATCCCATGTTTACAAGACTTATGCAATCTTTTAAAATTGTTATTTAACCCATTAAATAACAAAAATAAAATATTCTCTCAAAATAAATTATCCATATAATTTATTAGTTTGTCAAGTGCAATTATTTAGAAAACCAATTTCTAAATATTCTAAGTGTTAATATTTATTTGTTTGATCATATCATAAATAAATATTGTAGGTGTTTGTCTAGCTTGTTATTGGGTATGACCCGACTTGGATCATAACGTACTAGCCACATCAATTTAATATGTGTCTTGGGCATACAGAGTCCAACACTCCAGTTCCCGCCTACCCACTCACATGATCTAAGTAGTAAACCCTCCTTACGCTAATCATACCATGTATAAAAATCCCTGGTCACCCTGACTGAATCCCTGGTCACCCTGACCAAATTCCCGGTCACCCTGGCCGAATATCATTCACATTTCAAAAATAAGCATTTGCATCATACTTGGTACTCGTTCTCACCAAGAGTGCTTCTTGTATTTACCCGTAGTTTAGAAAACTAGAATTCGTGGGTATGCATATTCCGAAAGATACGTTTGTTTGAAAACCGGTATGTTTAGTATAAACCTTTCGTAAATCATTTGTGTTCCTCGAAATCCCTTCGTAATATGATTTAGAAATACGAGTTTTGCGTTTGTTCAAAACTTTGTATGTTTTTGCAGAACGTGCATGTCTTTCCACCCCGAAAACATTTACAAAAATGTAAAACCGTAAAAAAATGGGGTTATGAACTCACCTGAATTTCCATGTGCAAAGCTAGCTAATTACGACTCCGTGATGTCGTTTCCAAAGTGAGACTCGCTAGCGTGCATTCTACAATATTCCTAACACGGAATACCTAATAAGTTTCTAAATAAACGCAGTATCTAAACAACGTGTCATCGAGCTCTACCAAATCGTAAATCGAACGATTCAACGGTAAATTGTCAACTTAAAAGAAGCGAAGAAGTTATACTTGTGTAGTTCGTTCTTTCGTCGGTATTTAAGAAGTCTTGAAAAGACTTAGTTCTCGAGAGGTTTAAAATATATGAATATTTATATAAGTATATAAATACCTTGTTATAATCGCGTTAGTTGTCTCGAGAATTTGTACGTGTATGTAAAGTATATTTACATGGAAGTATATATATATCAAATTCGTACGAAAATTATATAATAAACTCGTATTATATATTGCTTTCGTTTGACCTTTGTCAAGATTTTCGTATATGCCGCTCCGGCGTATAAAATAAATATGAAAAATTATATTTATTTTATAAAAAGAATCGTCGAGTTGTCGTGTTTGAAAATAAATATACAACTATATTTATTTTTATAAAAGAGCTCGTGTCGTGCGATATTTGAAATAAATATAAAACTGCATTTATTTTATAAAAACGAATTCATGTTGTTTGACATTTGAAATATATGTGTAAAATATATTTATTTGTCGTTGAAATCATATTCGTATCGTTGTTTTTGAAAGTAGTAAAGTGTCGTCGAAAGCAAAATTTACCTTTGTGTATGTATTCGTTTGACAGTTTCGTTTTAATAATAAGACTCGTTTTATTTTACGGATTTTCTCGAAAAACGGGCAGAGTTTCCTCTGTTTTTGGACGCCCCAGACAACCAAGTTCTCGTTATAAAATTCAATCAAGAGTCAAGTAATATATATCAAGTTCGTCAGATTTTTCATATAATGTCGACTATAAACATATCAGTTCGAGCTCGTTATCACGTAACATTGAAGTTATATAAAAATAGTATAAATAAATCGCGATGTTGAATATTTACCAATTCTTCATGTCAAAACGCGAAAAGTTGACCGGCTGAGTTGGCCGAGTTGACTCAGCGAGTTGACTCGGGTTGACCGAGTTGACCAGAACGAGCCCGTAATCTAACCGTTTGACCTGTACCAAAAACGACTTTGTTGAACCGCCACGAGTTGAGCTGACTCAGACCGACCGTGTTGACTGAGTCGACTCGATTTACCGAGTCGACCATACCGCACCCAAACCTGGAGCTGACCGAACTTGAACAAGACTTGAATCTCGAACCCGAAACTGACCAAAACAAAACCTGCTGCCGAGACCCGGACTACCTTGACACTTGTTGACCCGAGTCTGAACCAGGTCGAACCAAACCTCGAACCGAGACTGACCTGAGCCGACTCAAACAACTCTCGAACCAAACACCAGGGTTCGTACCAAAATCTCTGCTGAACGGAAAACTTACCGGATAAAGGCGAAGACCGCTGGTCCGTGGCTCCGACCGCCTGGTCCGCCGGTTCTCTCTCTCTCTTTCTCTCTCGTTCTCTCAGTCTTTCTCTCTCGTCTCTTCTCTCCCTCTATCCCGTCTCTGTCTTCATCGCCGCACCACCACTAAACAGTGGTGGTGGTGGTGACTCGTTGTTGTTCGAAAAAGGGGGGGTACAACCGGTAGAACAGAGAGAAGGGGGGGTCGCCTGGTCGGAGACTGCCACGCACCGCCACGCGCCACCACCGCCACGGTGGTTGCTGGCCGGTTCTTCAGAGGGTGAGAGAGATGTAGGTGTATGTTGTCTGTGTTAGATGGAAGCTTCTGACTTTCATTTGTGGTTGTAGACAAGAAGGTAAGGTGCTTTGGGAGAGAAGACAGTAGTGTGTTGGTTTTGTGTGTGTATGCATAAGAGATCGAGAGAGATGAGAGGAACATTTAAGGGTGTGTGTGGGGGGGTATTGTCTAATGGGGTTTCCTTTTATTATGTGTGCAAAGATCTATTAGAGATTTCATGAGGATTTTGGCAGATCTTGTGTTACAATTTGAGACATAAAATATTTTGTTGAGATTTATAGAGATTTGGTAGATCTTTTAAAGATCTTGAAGAGATTATGGACCGATCTTGTACAGATTTGCAAAGATTTGATATGATATCGCATAGATTTTGGATAATATGTGCAGGTCTAGGTTTGTGGGTTTTGGGCTTAGGTCCAGGGCCCACAAGCCCATCTCATGTGTAAGTGGCCCGTAGTTCCTACGAGACCCGTTGTCAAATCCAGAACTCCGTTTAACGTCAACAATTAAAATACACAAAAAAATACGGTCGGTAGTCGTTGTTTGCACGCCCGTTCGTCGATTACGGTAATAATCGCGAAAAATTGTATCGTTGCCGTCTTTAATCCGTTTTTCTATCCGGTCTCGACTGTAGTCACAAAAAAATTTATTACGAAGCTAATATATATCGTAAAAATTTATTATTTGTCGGCGTTGTCAGTATCCTGTTCGGTATCAATTCGTTGCCGTTTAGCGTTTCCCAGGCTTCTCTGTAAACCACCGTTCGCGCACTGTAAAGTCGGATAAACGTTCCTAGGCATTCCAAAGGCCTAATTAAGTTAATTTGTGCTGCAAACACTATTTATTGTCGCGTTAATCGCCTGTTAATCACGTAATTAAGAGCTGTAAATCACGGGTTGTCACATTCTCCCCCTGTTACAGAAATTTCGTCCTCGAAATTTAGACTATGTTATCTCCTCAGAATTGTGTTGTTCGCAGGTAAGTCTGAATAATAACAAAGTGAATGACCGCGTAATCGAAACAAGACTTATTCGAATCAGGTGAATTTAATGACAATCCTCAACAATAAGAACCCAACGGTTTAAAAGTAATGTGTTTCAGAAATTGATGTCAAAGGAAACAAAACGTATAGGTACAGTCACTAATGTGACTAATTTAACAGGGATCCAACAATGAACAGGAACTTCGACCAATCGAATTCCATATGCACGTTCACAATAAGTAAAAGAGTTCTAGAAGCAATAACATCCACTTGATGTACTTAGAATCAACAAGCCCAAAAGTAATAGTTTGCATGAAACGTTCGACCGTGATCAGCGCATGCTGCAAGTCATACCGACGCCACAAGGTGTCGCAACGAATGAAACAATTCAAATAAAGCGGTGATCGAACAAGTATCACCTGTGTTTTGTATGAAACGCTCAATCATAATTAGCCCAAGCTACAAGTTTGTACTGACACCACAAGGTGTCGTAGTGATTTAAATAATTTCATAATAGCGGTGATCAAACAAATCCACCGTGTTTGAAGTCAAATTGAAACGCCATGAAGTAAATATGAATGTTTGTTCCAACAAACATCGAAAGATTTTCAATTGAAAATGGAACATTAAAGAAATAATGTTTTCGATTGAAGAGGAAGAAGCAATGAATATTGCGAAATATTAAATTGATGTCGAAAGAACCGTTAGTAGGTACACCAGAACATAAAATGAATTTGTGTACCATTGTCTTAACACACTATTGTATTAAGACCGCTTTGATATAATAAATCGAAGTGGATTGGAAAACAATCAATAAATATTTAGATCCGTGCATGAGATGCGTAAACGAGTTTAGCGCAAGCTTCAAATTAATGAAAATCACCATCACATGGTGTTGGAATCAACAAACGATTTAATGGAGTCGAATGCCAAACAAGTTTACTTCGACTCGGAACAAATGAAACACTTGTTAAAATTGATTTGAATATGATGCTCCCAATACATCATATGGTGTCTTGAATCGAATATGTGTAATGAACAAGTTCAAACAATTGAACTTGGTTTTAGCGTAATCCGACAATAAGTATATGTATCGACAAGAAAACTTTCGGCATGGTTACAACGAAAAACCATGTATGTAACTTGTAAAGAAATGATCGTGATACAATGACCATTAAGAGGAGTAGAGATACGCAAATCTACTCAGTAAGTGTGAAATTCGAAATTTCAATAAAGAAATTTGAGGACTTTACCTGGGGTTTCGTGTGACGACCAATTGTTAGGTGACATTACCATGGAATGTCGAACATAGCGTATTCGTCATTAGTTAGGTAGGGGGGGAATGCGGAGACAATCGTCTTCTTCCTTGCGTGGTTCGTGTCGTTGCAGGATCGCGTGACAAGTTGTCGTTTCCTGATCGTTAGTTCTCCAGCTGACAGGAATCTAGCGTCGTCATTGAATTGCGCCATCTAGGTGGTGGTGACTCGTTGTTGTTCGAAAAGGGGGGGGGGTACAACCGGTAGAACAGAGAGAAGGGGGTCGCCTGGTCGGAGACTGCCACGCACCGCCACGCGCCGCCACCGCCACTGTGGTTGCTGGCCGGTTCTTCAGAGGGTGAGAGAGATGTAGGTGTATGTTGTCTGTGTTAGATGGAAGCTTCTGACTTTCATTTGTGGTTGTAGACAAGAAGGTAAGGTGCTTTGGGAGAGAAGACAGTAGTGTGTTGGTTTTGTGTGTGTATGCATAAGAGATCGAGAGAGATGAGAGGAACATTTAAGGGTGTGTGGGGGGAGGGGTATTGTCTAATTGGGTTTCCTTTTATTATGTGTGCAAAGATCTATTAGAGATTTCATGAGGATTTTGGCAGATCTTGTGTTACAATTTGAGACATAAAATATTTTGTTGAGATTTATAGAGATTTGGTAGATCTTTTAAAGATCTTGAAGAGATTATGGACCGATCTTGTACAGATTTGCAAAGATTTGATATGATATCGCATAGATTTTGGATAATATGTGCAGGTCTAGGTTTGTGGGTTTTGGGCTTGGGTCCAGGGCCCACAAGCCCATCTCATGTGTAAGTGGCCCGTAGTTCCTACGAGACCCGTTGTCAAATCCAGAACTCCGTTTAACGTCAACAATTAAAATACACAAAAAATACGGTCGGTAGTCGTTGTTTGCACGCCCGTTCGTCGATTACGGTAATAATCGCGAAAAATTGTATCGTTGCCGTCTTTAATCCGTTTTTCTATCCGGTCTCGACTGTAGTCACAAAAATTTTATTACGAAGCTAATATATATCGTAAAAATTTATTATTTGTCGGCGTTTTCAGTATCCTGTTCGGTATCAATTCGTTGCCGTTTAGCGTTTCACAGGCTTCTCTGTAAACCACCGTTCGCGCACTGTAAAGTCGGATAAACGTTCCTAGGCATTCCAAAGGCCTAATTAAGTTAATTTGTGCTGCAAACACTATTTATTGTCGCGTTAATCGCCTGTTAATCACGTAATTAAGAGCCGTAAATCACGGGTTGTCACAGTTGAATCGATCAAGAACTGGCCTGCACCCCGAACACCAACAGAGATCCGCCAATTCTTGGGTTTGGCAGGATACTACAGAAGGTTTATCAAAGATTTCTACAAGATTGCGCAACCTCTCACTTCACTGACTCAGAAGGGTGTCACCTATCGTTGGGGGGATGCACAGGAGTCCGCGGTTCAACACCTAAAGGATAGACTTTGTAGCACGCCTATCCTCTCATTGCCTGAAGGCACAGATGATTTTGTGGTTTACTGCGATGCTTCCATCCAAGGACTTGGTTGCGGGTTGATGCAACGTGACAAGGTCATTGCATACGCATCACGCCAACTCAAAGTTCACGAAAGAAATTACACTACTCACGATCTGGAGCTAGGAGCAGTTGTTTTCGCGCTTAAGATATGGAGACATTACTTGTACGGTACCAAGTGCACCATTTACACCGATCACAGGAGTCTCGAGCATATCTTCAAGCAAAAGGAGTTAAACATGCGTCAACGCCGATGGGTTGAGCTCTTGAACGATTATGAATGCGCAATCAAGTATCATCCGGGAAAAGCAAATGTTGTGGCCGACGCCCTCAGTCAAAAGGATACTATACCTAAGCGTGTACGTGCTTTACAACTTACCATCCAATCTAACCTTCCCGCTCAGATTCGCGATGCTCAGGTGGAAGCATTGAAAGCAGAGAACATCAGGGCCGAGTCCTTGCGAGGATCGAGGCAGCGGCTAGAACAAAAGGAAGACGGTGCCTACTATGTTAACGGACGCATCTGGATCCCACTTTATGGAAACTTACGCGAGCTTGTGATGGACGAAGCGCACAAGTCTCGTTATTCGGTACATCCTGGTTCGGATAAAATGTACCACGACCTCAAGACTACGTATTGGTGGCCTGGCATGAAAGCCCACATAGCAACCTACGTCAGTAAGTGCTTGACTTGTGCGAGAGTCAAGACTGAATATCAGAAACCATCAGGCCTACTTCAACAACCGGAGATCCCGAAATGGAAATGGGAGCAAATTTCCATGGATTTCGTTACCGGCCTGCCCAGATCTCAACGCGGAAACGATACCATTTGGGTGATCGTGGATCGACTGACCAAGTCTGCACATTTTCTGGCCATCAAAGAAACGGATAAGTTTTCTACTCTTGCAGACATTTACCTAAAGGAAGTAGTGTCAAGGCACGGAGTGCCAACCTCTATTATATCTGATCGTGACGCGCGTTTTACTTCTGAACTGTGGCAAGCAATGCACAAGTCTTTTGGCTCACGTTTAGATATGAGCACCGCTTATCACCCACAGACGGATGGGCAATCTGAACGCACCATCCAAACCCTTGAAGACATGCTTAGGGCATGTGTAATCGATTTTGGTAATGGCTGGGAAAAGCACCTCCCGCTAGTGGAGTTCTCATATAACAACAGCTACCACACCAGCATCCAGGCTGCTCCGTTTGAGGCATTGTACGGACGCAAATGCCGATCACCTCTCTGTTGGGCAGAAGTTGGTGACAACCAAATCACTGGCCCAGAACTTGTGGTAGATACCACCGACAGAATTGCTCAAATACAACAGCGAATGGCGGCAGCTCGTGACCGTCAGAAAAGCTATGCTGATAAGGGAAGAAAACCACTCGAGCTCCAGGTTGGGGATCGAGTGCTACTCAAAGTCTCACCTTGGAAAGGTGTAGTCCGCTTTGGCAAACGAGGCAAACTCAATCCGCGTTATGTCGGGCCATTCGAAGTCACTGAGAAAATTGGCAAAGTCGCCTACAGGTTGAATCTACCTGAAGAACTCAGCGGAGTTCACAATGTTTTCCATGTGTCGAATCTGAAGAAGTGTCTGTCAGATGAGACCCTCATAGTTCCTCTCAAGGAACTCACAATCGATGACCAGCTGCGATTCGTCGAGGAACCAGTAGAGATTACGGATCGAGATGTTAAGATCCTCAAGCGTACCAGGATACCTCTGGTTCGTTGGAATGCTCGTCGTGGCCCAGAGTATACCTGGGAACGAGAAGACCAAATGAAACTCAAGTATCCTCAGCTGTTTAAGAAAATCGCAACCACTACTGAGGCTGAAGCTACTGCAGAATTTCGGGACGAAATTCCAAATCAACGGGGGGATGATGTGACACCCCAGGAAAATCAGAGAAACAACGCAACTTAACTAGCTTCCTCAGTAACCACGCGCTAAATTTCGGGACGAAATTCTCTTAACAGGGGGAGAATGTGACAACCCTCAAATTTACATGTAACCGTACAATCTATTGTTGCTAATTAAAATGCTTGACGGCTGTGTGGAATTACTTAACTGCTCGTTGATTACTGTGCTATACTTACATGTGCTTGTTAACATACTATTTTTTTGGGTAAAGGGTTACCCCGGTGATTCTATATATTCACAAACAAAAAACACAAGTAGTGTAGGTAGCCTACACTAGTTCAATCATGGGACATGCCCCATGAAAGTTACTAAATAGTCCGATATGCTTTCCTGAGTGTTAAAAATTAAAAACGGCACAAAAATATATATAGTTCAATCATGAGACATGCCTCATGAAAGTGGAAACAAAAACAACAACCACTGAAACGAAAACAAAACAACGTGACAACTAGACTAAAACTCTAGAGACAATGCAAAACAGATCACTAATCAGCCTCCATCATCATCATTTGCTACCCCATGAATCTCCCATTCTCCAAGCAACTTCCGCACTCTATCATTATTCTTTAGCTTCGCTCCCATCAATTTGTATCTAACCGTCATTATAATAATTTCACTCAGATTTTCCGGAGGTCTCACCTGATTTTTGAATAACCTGGCATTCCTTTCTTGCCATATGTAATACGAAGTAGCCGCCACAAGAAGTTTCGCAACATAATTCGTAACCGATTTTGATTTCGCACGAACAAGAAGCCAATCCACGATATCCACCCATCTCGGCCGAACAGAATTAATACCCACTTTTTTTCGGACTATACTCCAAACTTGCGAGGAGTATTTGCATTCAAAAAATAAGTGAGTATGCGAATCAAAATTCTCATAACATAGAAGACAACACATCATATTCATGTTCTTTCTTCGCGAAAAATCCCATTGTAGTATTTTATCTTGCGTAAGAAGTTTACCTTTAATGACCAACCACATCATAAAGGCATGCCGAGGAATGCATTGAGCAAACCAAATAACACTACACCAATTCACTTCAGGTTCCATGTGCCGAACCGAATGCCAGACGCATGAACTAGAGTATTCTTTTAGATCATCACCATCTCTCCATAGTAGTCTATCAAGTTTAGTCGGATTTAAATGCACTTGGTCAAGTTGAATAAGTACCGGAAACAGATCTCTCCATGCTACGGGCCAGGTCCAAGTACCATTCGAATAAACATTAGCCACCGAATCATTCAGTCTAAAATCAGCATCAGTAATAGTTCTGGGAGACAAAAAATTTCCGAGAGGCCCCATATCACACCAGTAATCATACCAGACTGAAGTATTTTCGCCATTACCTAAGTCTGACCAAATATGATTTCTGATAAGAGACCGCAACTGCATCAGATTTCTCCACGACCAACAACAATTAGAGGGCATTTTACAAACCCAAAAATTATTACCTTTTAATCTGTAGTTGTGCACCCATTCAACCCACAAGGACTCTCGCCTAGAAATAATACTCCAAATATGATTTGTCATGAGGGCTTTATTCATATCTCCAATACGTCTAATACCCAAACCCCCTTCATACTTCGGATTGCAAACAGATTTCCAAGAAACTTTAGATTTGCCCTTAGAAAACGAAGAATCTTGAGACCATAAAAAATTCCGCATTTTGGATTCAAGCTCATGAACTAAACGAGCCGGTAACATAAAAACATACGACCAAAAAATATGCATGGATGAAAGAACCGAAATGATAAGTTGTAACCTTCCCGCAAAGGAGAGTAACTTGTTCCTCCAGTTTGTAATACGATTCTGTAAGCGATCCACAGGCACACGACAATCATTATAGCCGAGTCTAGAAGAAATTAGAGGCACACCCAGATACCTGACAGGCAATTTTCCTTCGACAAACGGCATAATATCCAGAATAGCATCTTTGACATGGCTAGTAACATTACAAAAGAAAATCGTGCTCTTCTGATTACTAGGCACTAACCCCGACATCTTTGTGAACTTTGAAAGAGACTTCATAATACACCTCGCCGAGCTTACTTCTCCTCTAGCAAACAGGAACAAATCGTTCGCAAAACATAGGTTGATAATTCGCTGCTTTTCACATTTATTATGAAATTTGAACGAAGAGTCAATTCGAACTGTATGTTGAAGAATAGCCGTAAGAACCTCCATGACTAGGGTAAATAAATAAGGGGAGAGTGGATCCCCTTGCCTTAAACCACGCTTACCCTTGAAAAAACCATGCACAGAACCATTAACACAGATCGAAAAAGAAGCGGAAGAGACACATACCATAATCCAATTCACCATCTTATCATGAAAACCAAATCCAAGCAACACACTTTTGAGAAATCTCCAATCAACAGTGTCGTAGGCTTTCTGTATATCAACTTTAAAAGCACATCTAGGAGGCCCCGAATTTCGATGGTAGTTGTGCATTAATTCTTGAGTTAGTAGAATATTATCAGAAATTCTCCTGCCCGGAACAAAAGCCGATTGATTAACACTGACGATATCATTCAGCGCGCCTTTAATCCTATCCGCAATAATCTTTTTTTTTTTTTGGGTAAAGGGTTACCCCGGTGATTCTATTAAAATTCAACCGCAAATAAGTACAAGTAGTGAGGATGTGTTCCACACTAGTTCATATATAGGACATGCCCCATATATGTAAGACAAAGCAAAACAAAATAACTATGACACCCCATAACCTAGTCTACTATACATCATGAAAGAGATCTAGTAGACAAACACTGCAAAAACAAAACAAAATCCTCAACCGCCATCATCAAAGATAAAGCTGCCACAAACCGGCAACCCCTTCAAACGAACCAAAAGACGCCTATCCATTCGAGAATTTTGTGGGAGAGGTGCTTGCCCCTGCTTTCGAAGAAAAAGGATGAATACCCGATGTCATAAATTCACTGGTTTCATTGTAGACTTCAACGACCTCCTCTTCATCCGACTCGTGCCTGTCACTCGACTGTTTCTCCTTCTTCTCTATACGACCCACGGTACTACCTCCCTGACCACCATCATCTTCCTTAAGGGCATCAAAGGGGTTAGACGTTGATACCTGATTGTTCATCGGCTTCTTCAAGGACGAAATTGGTTTAGGGTTTACAACTGGTCTGTACACTACCTTCGGCTTCTGATTTTTCATGTGAAGACCTTGGTTAGTAGATTTCTTCTTCTTAGCACCCACCACCTGAAAATCATCAATCTTTTTTCCAGACTCCCCACTCGAAACGACCTGAGGCCTCTTTGGACACGAGTGATCCTCATGTCCAAAGACGCAACAAGAAGAGCACCTTACAGGCTCCCAATCATATTCGATTTTAACCTCCACCATTGCGTGACTATTACCCTCTAAAGATGGGATTGCAACTGTAACACTCCTCATTAATTCGGCCCCGGCTTGAACTTCAATGAGCGCTCTAGCATAACTGCTTCTACCCCATGACTCAACACACATTGTAGCAGTGTATGAATCTAGCATCTTAGGCACCCCTATCTTAGAAGCGAGCAAGCTAAGACCATCCTCAGTATATGCTGCTAACGGCACTTCATGCATCTTAACCCAAACTGGGATAGCCTTTATATCTTCTTTCTCCAACTTGACAGAGGCCGACCACTCCTTCAAGATTATCGGGACATTTCTAATCATCCAAGGTCCATCCTCCACCAATTTATCCATCCCTTCCTTTGTTTTGAACTTAAAGAAAAAGAACCCGTTTGCATTCATCATTAGTCTAGAGAGACCAAATTTAACCCAGTTGTTCTTTGCAAAATCATCCACTACAGGAAAAGCCAGCCGTTTACCCAAGAAATATCCACACAACGTGTTAGCATACCTGTCAGAGACTTGTTTAACCGAAGACAATGGAATGACGACATCAGCACCATCAACCGACTCACTAGATTCCATCATCCGAAAATTAACCTTTACATTCTCCTTTGCAGTGTTTACTACACTAGCAAATGATAAAGGTTCTGCAGCCCCAGATACTTTAGAATCCGATTTACCAGCCAATGGAGTTGACAAATTCACTCCATGAACACCTATTGTTGGCGAGAACAGTTTATCCACCTGAACCGGAGCCGTGACCCTAGTAAGTTCATCGATTATGTTGATACCACGTCTTGGCTGAATATTGCTCCCATCAACATCAAGAATACGATCCGCTATTTCCTTAAACGACAATGGTGGCCTTCCACCAGGTTTCATGCGATCATCCATTACAACTGATCCCTAGCAGCCAGAATTCAAACAAGAAACAAGTTGCCTGAATAAACCCTAGTAGCCGTCAATCACCAATAACATAACCAGCCGCAAAAAACCCTAATCGGAATAGCCTTGCCGAAATTCAGAATGAAAGAAAAAGCCGCCGCAAACCCTAATCGGATGACAAAGATGAAGACTAGATTCCGCCAAACCCTAATAATGAATCTGCCGAAACCCTAATTCAGCAAGCAATTGGAACAAAGCTTTGGGATGATGCCGTCGCTCCAATAACAAACAGAAAAAAAACGAAATAGAAATCCGAATTCAAGAAAACAAAACCCTAGGCCACGAATTTAATCTGATTTCAATAGATTGGAACCTAAAGAAACAGATAGTGAATCCTTAGATGCAAACCAATATCAATCCAGACCAAGAATCAAAGGAATCGGCTAGGGTTTCATGGAAAACGGCCAAATCGCCCACTTCTCTCTCCGTAAGCTGACTATCCGCAATAATCTTACTGATACACTTGTATAACACATTACAACAAGCAATCGGTCGATAGTCACTGACATTCGACGGAGTAGGAACCTTTGGAATAAGCACAATAGTCGTATTATCAACCTGTGCTTTGCGGATGATTTGTTTTTATTTGCTAGAGGTGATGTGAAATCGGCTACATGTATTATGAATGCGCTTTCTCAATTCTCTCGTATGTCTGGGTTGATTCCGAATGTTCAAAAGAGTACCAGTTTCTTTTGTAATGTGCCTCAGCATGTCAAGGGGGCTATTTTAGGGATTATTCCTTTTGTGGAAGGGGAGTTGCCAGTCAGGTATTTGGGAGTTCCTTTGATCTCGTCTAGGCTCCTTTACAAAGATTGTAGTGTTTTGATTGAAAGATTGGAGAATCGCATTTCAAGTTGGAAGAATCGGCTATTGTCCTTTGCGGGTAGACTTCAGCTGATTTTATCTGTTTTATCCTCTATGCATATTTTCTGGGCTTCTGTCTTAATTCTTCCAGCTAGAGTTATCAAGGAGTTAGAAAACAAAATGCGGAATTTTTTGTGGTCTCAAGATGGTTCATTTCAGAGAGGGAAAACTAAGGTTTCATGGAGTTCTATATGTAAGCCGAAATATGAAGGAGGCCTTGGGTTGCGAAGAATTCAAGATGTAAATAAAGCTCTTATGGCCTCGCATGTATGGAGCATTATTACCAGGAGGGATTCTCTTTGGGTTCAATGGATATACTCGAACCGATTAAGGAATACTAATTTTTGGGCGTGTAAAATTCCTTCGGTGTGTTGCTGGAGTTGGAGGAAAATCCTCCAGTTACGGCAGGTTATTAGAAATCACGTTTGGTCAAAGATTGGAGACGGTGGGATGACATCCGCATGGTACGATCGTTGGTGTGAGTGCGGACCGTTGGCCAGTTTCATATCTCCCCGGATTATCTATGAAGCTGGGTTTTCTCTCCATGACTCGGTTAAAGACGTTTGGGCGAATGGATCTTGGAAGTGGCCTACGGCTTGACGAGATTTGTTTCCGGTTTTGATTCAGATTGATAACTTGCAAATTAATCCGAATAGTAGGGATAGATTCCTTTGGAAAGATGGTGATAAACTGAATGATTATTCGTCTTCGTGTGTGTGGCAATCTATCAGAGCTAGGGAGATGGAAGTTGACTGGGTGAATGTGGTATGGTTCTCTCAATGTATTCCTCGGCATGCATTCCTTATGTGGCTTATCATGCGTAGGAAACTTTTGACTCAAGATAAGATTTTACAGTGGGATATGACGAGGAGAAAAAACATGAATATGATGTGTTGCTTACTGTGCTTCGAGAATAATGACTCTCATGATCATCTGTTTTTCGAATGTAAATTCTCGGCTCAGATTTGGTGTTCGGTTAGGGATAAGGTGAATATGGGTACGGTTGATCCTAAGTGGTTAGACATCATGAATTGGCTTTTAGCTAGAGGGGATTCTAAATCGGTTTATAACATTTCAAGTCGTCTTATAGTAGCAGCTACAACTTACTTCATTTGGCAGGAGCGGAATGCTCGTCTGTTTAAAAATCAGACAAGACCTCCAGAAGTAATTATCTCTTTGATTCTTCAGACTGTTCGATATAAACTTATGGGAGCTAAATACAAGAGTACGGATAAAGTGAGACGCTTTCTAGAGATGTGGGAGATTCATGAAAACTCGATGCTTGGCGATGATGGCTAGTGTTTTCTGATTTGGTTTTAACTTGTTTTTTCTAGATTATTGTCTAGTGGGTGTTGGATTGTGAGTTAGTATTTCGTTTTTCTTGTTTACTTTCATGGGGGGATGTCCCATGTTAGAACTAGTATGGGTTTTCCATACTACTTGTGTTTATGTTTTGTGAATATATAGAATCACCGGGGTAACCCTTTACCCAAAAAAAAATATCATTCCCAATAATAGGCCATGCCCCTTTGAAGAAAGCCGCTGTATAACCATCCGGGCCAGGAGCCTTATCAATCCCAATAGAAAACATCGCCTTTTTCACTTCCTCCGCAGTTACCGGGCTGACCATATGAGTAGCAACCTGGGGAGATAGAACTTTAGAGAATAAATCTGGAGCCGGAGTGAGAGAAATATCACCTTGAGAGCCAAAAAACTTCTCATAATGCTTAACGAAAGCTGAAAAAACCATATCACCTTCATATAGATTCCCTTCCGAATCTTTAATTACATCTATTCGGTTATAATGATTCCTGATTTTCAAAGAGGAGTGAAAAAATGCAGAATTCATATCCCCCGCCCTCAACCAATCTACCTTAGACTTTTGTTTTAAAAAACGTTCTTCATCCAAAGAAGCCTCCTGGAGATCACGGCTCGTAGTAGACTCGGCAGCCCTAAGATCGAGAGTTAAAGGATCCTGATCAATTCTTTGCTGTATCTCATCCAACTTTGACCGAAGAGATGTCACTTTATTGTGAAGATTACCTTGTTTAAATAACAGAGATCGAAGAGGATTTTTCAGCAATCGTAACTTTTTGACAACCCTAAACTGATGCACACCATTCACACTAGACTCCCAAGTGTTCTTTACAATATCTAAAAACTATGGTTTAAAAACCAGGAAATTAACAAACTTAAAAGAACGCGGCTTCAACTTACCAGCATCAGGAAATGTTAAAATACACGGACAGTGGTCCGACAGCCTATAAGGCTTGAATACGGCCACCGAGTTCGGATATTCAGCAACAAAAGGAGTATTCCCCAATACTCGGTCAATTTTCTTCAGCAAACCAATCCCCTGCTTAGGCTTTTGGTTCCATGTAAATTGAACCCCTACACGGTTAATATCAAACACCTCTATATCATTCACACAATCTTGGAAATCCCTCATACCAATAGAAATCGAAGAGGATCCCATAGAACTATCCTCCAGGTTAAGAGCGGAGTTAAAGTCACCCATGATACACCAAGGTTTATTACCAACAAGGACTTTGTGCATGGAAAGATTTTGCCATAACTCTCTACGTGATATATAGTAATTCGCAGCATAAACAATAGAACAGAAAACCATCCTTTTATCCAATTTAAAAACAAGCTGAAGATGCATAACCTGAGGAGACTGAGCCAAAACCATCACATCAAAAATGGTAGGATCCCATCCAATAACAATTCTCGTACCTTTGTCACAACAACCTCCATTAGAAGTCCAATCCCAAGAACGAAACACTAATTTGCAAACTTTACCCAATTTACCGACATCCACATGAGATTCTAGAATGGCACACAAGCTCAAATTAAACTCCTTAACTGCCTGCCGAACCTCCATTTGTTTGAGAGGGCGGTTCAACCCCCTTATATTCCATGTAGCGATACTAACCATCGTTAACTCTCAGTGAAGGAGTGCTTGCCCCTTTTTTAGTCTTTATGTTCCGAGTACCATCCGTCATAATGTCACACCCTGGCTTTGCGGAAGCGTGGTTATTTTGGTGTGACTTCTTAATACCATAGCTTAATCATAACAAGCTATATGAAATAAAAACCATGCAAGATCATCCATAGATTTAAGTTTTAAAACCAAAGTAACATAACATTGTCTTAGGGACTACAACACCATAACATAAAACATTGTTTTAAAAGACATAAACATCAACATGAATAAAACGCAGTTTAAGATTTGTGACTCGTCCAGGAAAAAGTCACATTTCCTAAACCGGGATAACCTCGGAACCCATATGCAGCGGGAAAACATAACATACCGCGCCAGATCTTTAATTCCCTGAAATACATGTAAGTTGAAAAATCAACAATAATGTTGAGCGAGTTCATGTGTAAGTGAGTAAATAAACCTTTGTAAGTATAAAAATCCTGGTATGTAGCAAATAAGGAAAAAGAGATCACCAATGGTTTGCAAGGCCATTGATATGTGTGAAGTGCAAGTAGGAAGACTCAAACCTAGCAGATTTATGCATTGGGTACAAAGTCACCCCGAGGTCCGTACTGTTTGGGCCTGGGGCTGGGCTCGCTACACCCAGATAGATCTACCGCTCCTGCCCCTCGGTCCTACTATGAGGATTAATAGTCCCAAGTTTCCGCCTACCCACTCACATGATCTAAATAATAACCCTCCTTACGCTAACCATGTGGCACCCGAGCAAAATCCGCAGCAACCTTGATTTCTCACTTCATTCTTTTGTGCTTACTTGACAAATTTCGGGACGAAATTTCTTTCAAGTTGGGGATGATGTGACAACCCGAACATTTAAGGTTAATAACGTCTAACTTTCTAAATAACATTCTTTATTATTTCACTCCGGATGTGTTATACGTTCCGCGTTTGTGTTTGCCTATTAATCTGCTTAGTGTGCATGACAACTTTACCGAACTAACATTATTAGCACCGCGTTTAGGCCGCAAGCAATCGGGCCACGTTAGCAAGTATGTTACATTTTATTCCGGGCCCGAACAAGCACAACCGAGCCCAACTTAGCTGCGTAGACTTAGACCAAACTGGGTCCGGTCGCGGCATCAAATAAGGTCCAAGGATCGGCCCAATGAGTTAGGTTTTGGCCTTATATTTGTGTGTACGTAAACCTTGATGCCTATTCAAAATCACAACTTATCAAACCAACAAACCCTATTACTCCTTATTCACGTCGGCAGACTTCAAGATCATTCCCCTCTCGAGACATCAATTCTTTGGTTAGTGATTCTATGTTAATTTGATATTTAGTTGGCAATTTTGTTGTGCGAAACTTTGATTGACAATCTGTATGTATGCATGTATTTTTGTAATATTAAGTGAGTGATGTGGTTTGATACTAAACAACGATTAGGGTTAGAATAATTGATGATAGACATAACTTTATGGTATGATCTAAACAAACCGATTGAATCTCATGATATTGGGTTTCGAATAGGAATAGAGCAGTGGTAAGAAACTGGAACATAGTCATGTGATGTTATCTTGATCGATATACACATGGAACGAATTGCGAATATTGTGGTAACAGTGGGTGTATATAGACTAAACATGACCTAGGATATTGTCAATAAATAGCCTGAATGATGACTTAGAATTCATAATTAGTTTGTCAACTTGCATGTGACCAAAGTGATCAAGGTCCAATTAGGTTGGCCATATGTGATATTGATGATGATATTCATATGCAATAGTGTATGGGTTGTAGACTAAAGGGTAGTTGCACGGTACCCCTGACCACGGAAGGGATCTCCCTTCCCAGTTCACCACCCGACAAGGATCCCTGGCGGCAAATACCCATAGCCATCAAAGAGGGGTAAGAAACATGTTTCGAACCCGAGACCTCGAGTGTCCTCGGTCCGGCTTAAAGCGGGTTGTAGACTAGGATTCATTACATCATGATTATATGCAACTATTGTGAATTGATGATAGAAGGATATAACATTATCGAAATGCTTGTCACCATTTGAGAACACACTGATGTGATGATGATATTGATTGCTGTTAGTGTACAAAAGGGTTACCTTACATCACTTGTAATTAGTTAAAGTGTGACCCGATTAATAAGGGAAGGGTTATTGGTTAAAATAAATGGTTATCTAAACTATAAGCCCAAAACAGGAAGTTGGGCTGGACCCAAATATTAATCAAAGCCCGAACCTAGACGTTGGGTTGGATACACATGGAGGGATGGGTTTCGATAGGTTATTGGGCCGAATGAGAGTTAGTTTGTGAGTTATCACTAAGCCCACTAAAAGGTGCATGCAAACATGAGAAATTGGGTACTAGATGATTAATTGTTGTGTTGTATTAGAATAGAAAACGTACTGTTCATGTTTGTAGTAGTTATTGTGAGTATTGTGTGTAGCAATATGCTTGACTTGAATGTAACCTGATCATGACTTACGTGTGAACATCATAGGTTTAAAATAAATAAGTGTGATCAAGTAACTGGTCTTACCGAGCAAACTCAAGGTGAGTTCACTACATTCGAGAATGCGTCCCAGTGGTTGGGGATAGTCAGTGGGTATCCCGTGGAGGGATAAGTCTTTCGGGTAAAAACGGGTATATTGGTTAATATTCGCACCTATCATTCTTATAAGTCCCTTATATTGTTACCTGGAGGGTAACGGGTATTAGTTGGTAGCGCTACTTAGGTTTGGCACCCTCACACCGCTCCTAGATAGGACGGATGTGAACTAATGACCCAGTCGGGCCCAGTACTGGATAGGAGTACGTGGGAAAGGGCAGTCATGTACTTCAGGAGCCGTCTTGTTCGGAATTGAGATATTAACAATATTACTTGCATTTGTCAGTGAACTGTTTTACATACAACGGGTAACAAACGTTTTCTAAAACTGTGAACTCGACAGCTTTGTCTGATACACTTGTTACATGCTCGCAGGTCGTTAGGTGATTGAAACAGGAGCTTGCTGGCTGGAGAGCGAGAGTGGTCATGGCTAATCGGATGGGATTATTTATCAAACATTTATTTCTTATGATTGATCGAAAAGTATTTACATTATGTTACATTAACGCTTCCACTGAACTTGTGGTTTTTGAATAACTTATGATTGGAATTTTATCATTATTAATTGATGGAACGTTATTTTAAACTTACGAGTCAATGTAATTAGTGGCTCATTGCTAGTGGTCACACGCCTAACAGGGACACTCCCTATGTGGTATTTTGAGGGTGTGACAAACCATACCATGTAAGAAATATTCGTAATCATAGTAACATGTATTTCACCCCCGCAGTTTAGAAAACTGAAAACAGTTAAGAGAAAAGGGGGACATGAACTCACTGTGGCGCGTCTCTACCAAGTATATCTCCTGATCAAGCAGCTGTGCGACGACCTACACGTACTAACTCTATTAGACGGATGGCCGTGCCTTAGCTTAAGGTTGAAGTTTTTGGGAAATAGTTAGACAACTATTTCGTGTTTATATTTTTGTAAATACTTGGTAATTATTTTCCTTCCCAAGGATGGGGGATTTAATACATGTGCGTTCTTAAACTTCGAAATATATTATTAAGTCTCACTTAATATATTTTATTTCTTACTTCAAAATATAATCATCAACATTCGGTAATATGATTTTTACCCTAAAAATAATATTTGTATATTTCACAAAATAATCATAAACATTTATACAAGTGATGCTTATGAAAAGTATATATACTAAATACATATATTTATCGCGTTTCATTTTGTGAAATCCCACCTCCGATATTTTGTAAATAAGTCGTGGCGAAATCTATAATTTGAAAACAAGTCAAAATGCATTTCTAACACTTGTGGTGAAAATATTTCTAAGTGTTAGGTTTTTGGAAAAATTTCGCCAGAGTTTCCTCTGTACTGGAGGTGGCCACACTTTCAAGCGTATCATTTTCTTTTACAAATCAAACCAACAATGTTCCCAACATTATCAAACAACATTTCAACATTAACTAGTAAAAAAAATATATATATATATAAATCGCAAAAATTACATGAACTTGTAGTTTTTCCAAAAATATGTAGTAAAGCTCCTTACTTTTAGTGTATCTTTATATAAATCCATCCGGTTTCGTAAAAGTCTCGTTTTTAAAGAAATTCCATCTTTACAACTTCTTGTAAAATTTGACAAAACTAGTTCTTTGTTGAAACTTAGTGTTTCACAAGTGTTTACACACTTGTGTGTTTAAAAATCATTCTTGTTCATGTAAGATCCGGTTTTAGAAAATAAGATTTCCTTGACACTTGGTCCCTTGAAAATACCGCTTGTAGATCCGTAGATCTACTAGTTTTAAACACTATTTCGTAAGTAAAGTCGATTTTACACAAGTTCAAGTTTCTCGTGTGGTAGAGTTTCATCACTTAACCCTTGTTATACTTAAACAAGCTCTATGTCATGATCCATGATCATGACCAATCCGGGTTAAACGATGATCCGAGCTACCACAACATAGATCGGCACTAAATAATCACACAAAACAAATCTTACATGATTTACACAACAATCAAGCTTTTATCCATCATTATTAGCATTTTTAGTAGACTTTTAACCTATCATCTTGTATGTTCATAGATTTTAACCGACAAAGTTCTTTTTAACCACTTTAAAATAGATCAAGAGTGTGTTTTTAGCAACTTACTACTAGCTCGAGGCTAGGGAAGATTCTAGTCGCAAAATGAGTGGATAAAAGCAATGTAGCGAGGTCCTTCGCCTTCCGAATGCACCAAGCCTCCTTGTATGTGATCCTCAACACTTGTATGCTCTTGGAATGAGAAGATCAAAACCGAAAAATGGATGGATGTGGGTGTGTGTGTTCGGCCGAGAGCCAAAGAGAGGGAGAGAGTGTGTGAGTTTGTGAGTTGTGGTGAGAAAGGTTATGTTGTGTTATGACTTGATCTTATAGACAATTCTCAAGTTAATTGTCCAAGGGATTTTATGTCTACTTGATATTAGACACATGGATTATTATAATCAAATAAAGGAAAAGGGGTGTCACCATATGGTGACCGAACTCGGTTTGGGGGGGGGGGGGTATTCGGTTAGTTTCCAACTAGATAGTTAAGCATTAGTTAAGTTAAGTGAAGGTTAACTCGGTTACTAGCGTGTCGTGCATTATGACGGGTGTTAGGGTATTCAGGGACCCTAACTGGCTCAGAAAAAGAAAAACAATGTTGTTGCAATATTTTTATGTTCCGGGTAAAGTCCGGTTGCTCGGTTGGATAGAGATCCGTTAAAGTGCTTAACAAAGCTTTAAAGGGTCGTTATTATTATTTTTAGTGACACAACTTATTCCCGACACTTTGGAAAGTGTCTTGTAATATTTTTCTCATGTTTTGGCACTTTATTAAGTAGCTTAATGCTGAATTTTTATGTTAAAGTGCTGTATTTTGTACTTAAAGTACGTTTTAGGCACATCCGGTCACTGTAATCTCATTCCTAGTGACGCAGTTCTACAACCCTTACATCCCTACACTCACCACTAGTGTAGCAAACTATCTCAGGCTCTTACAGACCTTAGAGGCAGTACCTGCCTGGTGCTAGTTATGACAGCACGTTTAATAGGTTATCCGTTCATTGTGCTACTGTGCTTTTGGTGCATCGAGGTTGTCACAAAGGTGCTGTAAGCAAAACATGGAGTGACAGCAAGCAAAGTATGATGCACGTAAGTACATGTATCAGTATTCAAGTAGCAGTTTATCCACAAGTTCAAGTAACCACAGTAATTAAGCAGTAATTAATTATTAATTAAGTCGTACGGATACCTGGTTTAGTGAGGGTTGTCACACATAAAACCATCCATTTCATCATAAATCTCCTCAACATCGTCTTCATCAGACTCCCCATTATTCATGTCCGATTGCTTTCTACTAGGACCCGAATCGTCCTCCACCTCGTTAAGAACATCAAACGGATTCGTTGATCTATAAGAATTAGAAGTAGAGGCCTTATCACTCTTAGGTTTTTGCCCCACCGGTCGATATTCGAACTTAGTTTTTTGCTTATTCACAGGAATCCCAACCTTCTTAGCAGCTTTTTTACCATAAACTCCTATATAACCATCCTGATCCACAACAGGCATCTTTTTTGGCTGTTTGTTCTTTTGTCGATTATGATCATCATACATAACCTTACTTTGCTTGATTGGTTGCTTAGGACATGACTCGGTAGTATGACCAAACACACAACATGTGGCACAACGATACGGACTCCATTCATACTCCACATACATAGTCTCTTTAATAAAAGCCTCCCCTTCAGCTTCAGGAATTGCCATAGTAATTTGTTCACGAAAATCTTTATCAGCAGAGATTTCAACCAACGCTCGAGCATAGCTACTACGACCCCACGAGTCCATGCACATAGACGTGGTAAAAGAATCCAACATCTTTGGTTCCCCAATAGTTGTTGCAATCATGCTTAGACCATCCTCCGTATAAGCCGCAATAGGAACTTCGTGTATCTTAACCCACACTTGAACTTTCTTAACCTCTTTCTTCTCGAGTTTAGTTGTTGGGGTCCAGCCATTAAGAAACAGCGGTTGTGATCTAACTATCCATGGCCCATCTTTTAGAACATTCAACATACCAACTTCATCATTAAACTTGAAAAAGAAAAAAACCATTCGCGTTCATCATAGTTTTTTGCAACCCATATTTCTTCCAATTCGATCGCACAAAATAATCAACAACTGGGAACGCTACTCGATCTCCTAAGAAATACCCGTATAGAGTGTTAGCCAACTTATCTTTCACAGCACGCACTGATTCCCTTGGTAGAACTACATCACAGCCATCATGAACCATTGAGCTAGCAAGAGATCTAAAATTAACTTTCTTAGAATTATTGCCTACAACCGAATCTGCATATGACATAGGTTTATAAGTGTTATCCTGAATCGGCTGGGGTCCTTTTGAAACACCAGTACCAGCCGAATTGCCTCCGGAGCTTTCACTATCAATATTAACGGGTTTGGAAATGGTAGCGAGTCCATCTATAACTGAAACATTATCAGAGCAGAACATACCCCTCCTCGGCAACCCTGGTTTACCTTCGATATTAGTCACACGAAGACTAATGCCGCGAACAGGAACTGTATCCGGAGAAGACCCAACCCCTTGATTCGCATTATCCTTCAGAACATCAGCAGCCGCTGGAGAAAAAGGATAAACATCCCGTTCAAACACTCCTCGGTTCACTTGATCTAATGGGATGTTACTCCTAGAAAAGTCACGCTCATTCATTATACGAAACACCACTCTCCCTTAAACAACGTAAAAGAAAACACCATGCAATCCAGACACGACCACGAAACCAAGAAACCGAAGAACCCGAAACCAGAAAAAAGAAAACCCTAATCCTAAAACCCTAGAGCTGAATATCAATCCTTAACAGATTAACCCAGGGTATCAATCTAGCTAAATTAAACTAGTTAACCGCGGCCAATAACACCCGGTTTAATAGGTCAGGATCTCGAAACAGCAACTATGGCGGCGATTGAAGAAGAAACGAAAAAACCTGATTTCAGATTGATTACTATTGTTAACGAGTTCGTTATAGAGATTTGATAAACAAACCTCTAATCACAGACTGTTATACAAACGAATCGCAAAGAAATTAGGTTTCATGATGAAAGAAGAAAATCGCCCAGGAGAGAGAGCATAGGGTTTTCTTAACTTCGGAACCAAATACAAGCTTCAAAAATATATATATATATATATATATATATATATAGGACACTTTACGGATTAATTAAGCACTTTAACGGAACGACACCCAACCGAACAACCGGACATTACCCGGAACACTATGTTATTGTTAAAGACATTGTTTTTATTTTTCTGAGCTAGTTATGGTCCCCGAGTACTGTAACACATTACATAATACCCGGTACACATTAAACACTAGACATAACATTAAACTTCCACCAATTAACTTATTTACCCACAAATTTACAATTAACCCCCCCCTCTTTTATGTTAGAACCGTCCCCATGGGACCCATTACAAGGCTTTTATAAATCTTGAAATCCCCATGTGCTTACCTAGGAATGTGAAGGTTATGATTGCACTTGCACCATCTTAGTTACCATATAACTTTCAATACCCCTTGCATGAAATCGATTCACATGTGCCCCCCCCCCCCCCCCACCATACGATTCCCAAATCTCAACCACAAGTTTGAATAAGTCTTCATTCCCCATGCAATCTCTAGTGGGATTATGAAGTGACTTTGTATGTACTCATGAGGACATAAGATCCAAGGGTTAATAGCATGTTGGAGGACTTGTAGTTTATAACCACTAAATCACCATCATCTTCACCATTCACCACTCAACAACATAACACTCTCCTCCTCTCTACTTGATCTTGGCTGAACATAGATCCCCCACCACCACCATTTTTCGATTATCATCCAAGCAATCCAAGGCCTCCTCAAGGTGCACAAAGGTGAATAACGGAGCTTGGTGCGTTCGGAAGTTGAAGGACCACTCTCATCTTCTTTCATCCACCACTTTTCTACACTCGAACTCCCCTAGCCTTGAGCTAGTGGTAAGAACTTAGATCCGTTCATTCTTTATGTTATTTAAGTGGTTAATAGATGTTTGATGATGAAAATCCATGAACACTAAAGAACCATGAACAAAGTCTTGCATATAAACTAACTTGTAATGAAACATTGATGAAGTGATGATAAACTGAAGTTGTCTTGATTATGTTACTGATTTACTTGCTGATCTACTTGTAATATTGATGTTTGATGTTGTTGTGGTCACTAAACATGTTAAAACAATCAATCGAACACAAGTTAGAAAGTTAAAGAATGAAAACAGAATCTGTCCAAGTTTTACAGCCAACTTCAGTTGGCTGTAAACAGGTCATAAACTCTACGAAAAACTGATATTTTGAGTCTAAAACGTGTTATTATGAAATACGGTTCTAATGGCACCGGAATCGTAATTTTTGGACTTCGTTTACTATTTTTAAAGCGACATTTCGTAACAGCAGCTAGAGCAGCATTTTTCTGCTGAAAATATGAGTTTTGTTTTCTGTCATAACTTCGGTTCTATGTAGAGTTGGATCCTGAAACTTGTACTGTAGATGACCACCGATGTATTTGTAATCACCCCACTGGAATTTCGTAAATCGGACGCTCGATGAATTTTAAATAAATTATCCCGTGGACTGTGGTCAGAAATATATAAATCTGAGTTCAGCCCGGAAAATGAATTTTTATAAAATTTTGGTAATGAACCGGACCCCGATATTTTACACAATAAAATTTGGAACGTTTAAGACATTCTGTAAAAATTTGGGAATTTTTGGAATAAGTTAACTATTTTATTAAAATGTCCGAAAACAGCCCGGTTTTGAATATTTATGCTGAAAGGACATAAGCTGTAATTCGCGTGTCTAACTGTCGAGTATGCTATCTGTGAATGATCTAACATGTTATATGTGTTATGTGCATTATCGTATGTTTGATTATGAGTGGGGAATGGATGGGAAACTTGGATGGGCATAAACCGTTAAAGTGATGCATGTTAGGTGATAGATACGTGTAGGAACTTTGTGCTCTATTTGAAAGTCACTAAATGACTAACTGGTAATCATATTAGGACGTGATTGACCGACCTTGACCGTTAGCTATATTTGAGAATCTAACCGAGCAAACCGAGGTGAGTTCACACACTTTCTAAGGCATGGGATTCCCGGTGGTTTGGGAATGGGTTAAAGAATTAAAACTAAATCTACATATCCTCCTTGGGTAGGATATGTACGGCCATCCTCCATAGAGTGGATACCATTATTAAACCTACGAATTCTCCTGGTGCAGAATACGTACGTTCGTCCTCCTGGTGCAGGACAACAACCTTAAAACTAGCTAGACAAAACTCTATCAATAAGTCCCTCTTCATATCGACTTAATCGCCGAGGCCAATGGCGAGCGGGTCATTAGTTAATAGCCCTATTAGGTTTAACAAACCTCACACCGTGCCGTTCGGACGGGCGTGTACTAATGGACTATGGCAAACTGTCAGTGATGATAGACACTGATGTAGGGCACAACTATGGTTCGTAGTAGTCGATATCATATCGTCTAGTAGTTCACACGGGGAAAGCCCCCACTGATTATGGTTATGGTTTGGGTAATGAAAAAGGAACTGGTTAAACATACTTTCAACTACGGGGTAACCCCCACGACAATTAAGCCAACGAAAGTCAAACCACGTTTTTTAGAAACATCTTAAAACTAAACAATCAAACGTGAACTTTTTTTTGGGTAAAGGGTTACCCCGGTTAAATTTCATTCAACAACCAACAAAACAAGTGAGGGATAGAGTACCACTTCAGTTCTCTAGAATGACAGGCCATTTCTAGAGTATCACACAAAAACAAGCAACTACAGCAAACAAGAAAACAAACAAGTCGAACAACGACAAAACAAGTAGCCACATACGGCTACAAACACACGACCTCATTAATCAGCCACATTCATCTTGATCCAACAGCAACTCACGAGGAAGCCTCCACTCACTTAACACTTGATTCACGCTATTAGTTCTTCGGAACTTCATTGTATGTAGTTTCATCCTAACAGTTGTAAGAACCACCTTGATAACTTGAGCCACATTCCTTTTGTTAGCCGAGAACAATCTGTTATTACGTTCTTGCCAAATAAAGTAAGCCGACGCCGCCACCACTAATTTACCAATGATGTAAGAAGCACGTTTTGAATCCGCATGATTCCTTAGATAATCCATGATCTCGTTCCATCTCTTCCCGATTATTTGCATGCCCGCCTTTTCACGAACCCCATACCAGACTTGAGCAGCAAAATCACACTCAAAAAAGAGGTGATCGTGAGAATCCGGCCCCAAAGTACATAAAGAGCAGCACAATAAATTATAGTTTGCATTACCCGACGCACGCCATTTGCACATGATATCCTGGGTTTTGAGTTTCTTGCAAACTATGAGCCACATAAGAAATGAATGTCGAGGGATAGCCTGCGGAAACCACACTAAACGATCCCAATCAACCTGATCTTGAACTTCACGAATATCATTCCACACCCCAAATGTGCTATACTCCATATCTTCGCCGCTTCTTGAACGCCAAATAGTCCTATCTTGGACTTGAGAGTTTAATATCACATTATCCATTTGTTGCAAAACCGGAACTCTAGACACCCATGAATTCGGCCAAGCCCACCCACCATCATGAACCATATCCGCAACCGTAGCCCCCATCTCAAATCCCGCATTTGTTATCATTCTCGGAGTAATGAAGCGGCTCAATGGACACACGGCATCCCATTTATCAAACCAGACTTGCGTATTAGCGCCATTACCCAATTTTATCCAAATGTGTTGGCGAATGATCGATCTTAACTGAAGAATCTTACGCCAACCCCACGTAATATTGTTCCGGATAGGCACATCCCAAAAACTTCTCCCCTTGATACGATACGAGTGAACCCATTTAACCCATAAGGATTCCCTATGAGTCAAGAGGCTCCAAATATGCGCTACCATAAGAGCGTTGTTCATGTCAGAAATTCTCCGAATACCCAAACCTCCTTCTGTCTTAGGCAGACACACGCGACTCCATTTCACTTTAGCTTTCCCTTTTATATTATTTCCTTGAGCCCATAGAAATCTTCGCATCCTATCTTCAAGATCGTGCACTATTCTTTTTGGTAAAATCAAGACAGACGACCAATAGACATGCATGGACGATAAAACTGATCTAATAAGTTGGAGACGACCAGCAAAGGACAAGCTTTTAGTTTTCCAATCAGTGATTCTCGATTCCAAGTTTTCAACAAGCTTTTTACAATCTGAATAATTCAATCGAGAAGAGATAAGAGGGACGCCAAGATATCTAACCGGAAGCACACCTTCCTCGAACTGCATTATGTCACGTATTTGGATTTTAACATGATTCGGAACTCCGCCAAAAAAAGCAGTGCTCTTAGCCATGCTAGGAACCAACCCCGACATATTCTTGAAATTATTCAAAGATTCTTGAATTACACCCGCTGACTTTGGATCACCACGAGCAAACAAAAAGAGATCATCTGCAAAACATAAGTTAATAATCCTTTGCTCTTCACACTTATGGTGGAATCTAAAATCAGTAGTAACATCAACTTGCTTTTGCAGAATCAACGTAAGGACCTCCATTACCAACGTAAAGAGATATGGAGACATAGGGTCCCCTTGTCGTAATCCCCTCTTCCCCTTAAAATAACCATGAAGATTACCGTTTATCGCCAGAGAAAACGTTGTAGAAGTAACACACGCCATAACCCATTTGATCATCTTTTGGTGAAACCCAAACCCGTGAAGAATATTTTCCAAGAAACCCCAATCAACCGTGTCGTAAGCCTTCTGAATATCAACTTTAAAAGCACATCTTGGGGGACCATGATTCTGGTGATAATTATGCATTAACTCCTGAGTTAGGAGAATATTATCTGATATTTTCCTACCCGGAATGAAAGCAGACTGATTAATATTAACAATATCTCCAAGGCCCTCTTTAATACGAGTGGTGATAATCTTACTTATACACTTATAAAGAGTATTATAGCAAGAAATAGGCCTATAATCCGTTACAAACTCAGGAGTTTTACCTTCGGGATTAAAGAGATCACCGTGTGGTTTAGCTGATTTAGAAGTTTGCCATTCATAAAGAAATCCTGAATCGCTAAACAGACATCCTTTCCAACAATATCCCATGCCTTTTTAAAGAAAACAGAGGTATATCCATCCGGGCCTGGCGCCTTATTCCCGGCAATGGAAAACATAGCATCTTTAATTTCACCTTCAGTCACTAGACGAATCATATTGTTAGCTTTCACAACCGATAGTTTATTCCGAAACAGATCCATATTAGGACTAAGAATAACCTGGCCAACATTACCAAAAAAATTCGTAAAATGATCAACGAAAGCTTGGGCCGCAGCCCCCCCCCCCTCATGTAAGAGCCCACCAGAATCACGAATCGAGAGAATACGACTTCGATGATTCTTAGCTTTCACAACATTATGAAAATATTTCGTATTCGAGTCCCCCAGATTCAGCCAATCAACTTTCGATTTCTGTTGTAGGAACACAGCTTCATCATGAATTGCATCCTTGTACCTTTGAAGTAGAATACTATGATTTGCAATAAGGCTCTCATTATTCGGATCCTGATCCATGACACCCTGGCATTCATCTAGCTCTTTTCTCGCCTTCTTAACATTCTCATGCAGATTGCCTTGTTGAATGAATAGCTTTCGCAAAGGGGTTTTAAGTAATTTAAGTTTCATAACAACTTGATACATATGATACCCCGTAATCTTTGTGTTCCATATCAGACTAACCTCATCAAGAAAACCATGCTTTTCAGCAATCAAATTCACAAATTTAAACGGTCTTGGTTTTTCTCTAGTTATACTCGGTAACTTCAAAATACAAGGGGCATGGTCCGAGACCCCAAACGGGTGAAAATACGCACCTGCATGTGGAAAATCCGTAATACAATTCACGTTACACATGATTCCGTCCAATTTTTTAAATATAGTACCACCTCGAGTTTGTTTATTCGTCCATGTGAAGTGAAGGCTTGTGCTATTAACATCAAATACTTCGATGGTATTAATACATTCCTTAAACTCACGTGAACCAATGTTATACTTTGAAGAGCCGGCACTCGAATCATCAAGAAACAAGGATGCATTGAAATCCCCCATAATAGCCAACGGCTTGTCTTTCATAAACACACTATGACCACATAAATTCTGCCATAAGTTCCTTCTATTCATATAATGGTTCTCCGCATACACAAAAGAACAAAACAGAGACTTTTTATCAAGTTTAAACATCACTTGGGTGTGAATAACCTGATCAGTTTGTGAAAGTACCATAACATCAACTACATTAGGATCCCACCCAAGCATGATCCTAGTTCCTTTCATACAGCAACCAGCATTCGTAGTCCATACCCACGAGTTGAAAACCTTTTGACACACCTTAGAAACATTTGAACTGTCAACATGAGTCTCCATGATCGCACATACCTGAACATGATTATCCACAACCACCTGACGAACCTCCTTCTGTTTGAGGGAGCGGTTCAACCCCCTGATGTTCCAAGAAGCTACACTACCCATTAAAACCCTCTGAACCGGGTGTGCTTGCACCCTCAGACTTGCTATCAACCTTGTTCGCCATGTACTTAGGAATGTCAGCTAGAAGATTATCCACATCCGTGTCATCCCCGATCACCTCATCCGTGATATGACTTTTACCCTTCGATTTCAAAACGGTTCCAACATCAGCTCCTACACCCCCATTTTCGTCATCCATGTTATCCGCATCAGTTCCTAACACATCAAAAGGATTAGAAGTTTTGATTCGGTTAGGATTTGGATCTGCATTGCTCGATTTGGACTTAGGCTTTACAACCGGACGGTAAGTAAATTTCGGCTTCTGATTCTTGATATTCACACCTTGACCATTCATCCTTTTCGTTTTCACAACATGTTCCTGGAATTCATCATTGTGTGTGGCTTTAACATCATTCTTAACCTGAATAGGTTTCTTTGAACATGAGTTATCATCATGGCCGAAGACACAGCATAACGAACATCTCATTGGTTCCCAGTCATAATCAACTTTTACCTCCACTTTTGTATGACTACTCCCATTCAAAGATGGAATGGCAACCGTAATATTCTTCTTCAGTTCTTTATCAGCATAAATTTCAACCATTGCCCTTGCAAAACTGCTCCTTCCCCATGATTCAGCACACATAGTCGCCGTGTAAGAATCCAACATCTTCGGATTACCTATCTTCGAGGCCAATAAACTCAGCCCATCCTCCGTGAATGTCGTTAACGGTATATCATGCATTTTAATCCAAACCGGAACTGTTTTAATATCCTGTTTTTCCACCATCACATTCGGGGACCATTCATTTAAAATTATCGGAACATTCCTGATAGTCCATGGCCCATCCTCCATTAGTTTATCCATCCCCTCTTTTGATTTGAATTTGAAGAAAAAGAAACCCTTTGCGTTCATCATAAGTTTCGAAAGACCATATTTTACCCAGTTATTTTTCGCAAAGTAATCAACAACCGGAAAAGCTAAACGTTTCCCCAAGAAATAGCCGTATAACGTATTTTCATATCTATCATGCACCTGTTTTACCGATGAGATAGGGATTACCACATCCGCACCTTCAACAGTTTCATTGGACTCCATCGCCCTGAAGTTAATTTTCACCGGCTCCTTTTTAGATTTCACCGCATTTGCAAAAGACATTGGTGCCACATCGTGTTTTGCTGTTGACGTTCCAATACCTAGCTCGACCGACGGGTTCTCCAAGTTTTGGGAATCAACAAACGACACATTCTCATTATTTTCATCTAGCCGAATCTCTGAGTGTTTCCATGTACCCAAGTTCACAAAGTTACCAGGTTTATCAAATGGATTATCCACCGGTTTGGAGATTTTGGACAAACCATCCAACGTCTTCTTAGCATTATGCCGTTTGAGGAAGGGGTCCTTCCGGTCCGTTACTTGGGAGTGCCACTCATATCCACTCGGTTAAGATACAAGGATTGTAAAAGACTTGTGGAAAATATGGATGCGAGAATCACTTTTTGGGTAAAGGGTTACCCTGGTGATTCTATATATTCACAACCAAAACAAAACAAGTAGTGTAGAGAGCCTACACTAGTTCATCATGGGATAGGCCCCAAGAAAGTATACCAAACATCAAACCAAAAAAAAACAGAAACAAAACTAACATAATGACTACTAGACTAACATCTAGAACAACCAAAATCACGAAAAAACACCCTACTCAGCCTCCATCATCTTGACCGAGTTCCCCACCAATTTCCCAATCTTCAAGCAGCTTCCGCACATTTGCAGTATTCTTTAACTTTGCTCCCATAAGCTTGTATCTTATTGTCTTTAAAATAACTTCACTAACCATTTCCGGAGGTCTCAGCTGATTTTTGAATAACCGGTTATTTCTCTCTTGCCATATAAAATAAGAAGTAGCTGCCACTAGAAGCTTAGCAACATAAACCACCACCGATTTTGACCGAGCACGAGCAAGTAACCAATCTACAATTTCTCTCCATTTCGGGTTAACCGATGACATACCCACCTTTTGCCTCACTATATGCCAAATTTGAGACGAAAACTTACATTCAAATAAAAGGTGAGGATGAGAATCAAAGTCCTCATAGCACAAAAGACAACACATCATATTCATATTTTTCCGCCTTGCAATATCCCACTTCAGAATTTTGTCTTGAGTTAAAAGTTTACCTTTCATGACCAACCACATCATAAAAGAATGCCGAGGGATACACTGGGAGAACCAAACCATATTGCACCAGTTAACTTCCGGCTCCTTGTACCGAACCGAATGCCAAACAATCGATGAAGAGAAATCGTTTAACTCATTACCATCCTTCCATAATAGTGTGTCTTGTTTTGTTGGATTTAACTGTTTCTGATCTAGATGAATGAGGACGGGAAACAAATCTCTCCAAGCCGTCGGCCATCTCCAAGAACCACTAGAATAGACATTAGCCACTGAATCATCTAGCTGAAAATCCGCATCGGTAATTGTTCTCGGAGTTAGAAAATCGCTTAATGGACCCATATCACACCAATAATCAAACCAGGCCGAAGTGTTTGCACCATTACCAACATCCGACCAGATATGTTTTCGAATCATAGGGCGCAACTGAATCAATTTTTTCCAAGACCAACAACAATTAGTAGGAGTTTTGCAAACCCAAAAACTCTTACCTTTTAAATGATAGCTATGAACCCATTCAACCCACAACGAATCACGCTTAGAAACGATACTCCAAATGTGAGAAGACATAAGAGCCTTATTCATATCCCCAATTCGTCTAATGCCCAATCCCCCTTCATATTTTGGAGTACAAACAGTTTTCCAAGAAACTTTAGATTTACCTTTATTAAACGAACTCTCTTGCGGCCAAAGGAAGTTTCGCATTCTAGCTTCAAGCTCCTGAATTATCCTAGCCGGAAGGATAAACACAGACGACCAATAAATATGCATGGAAGAGAGGACAGAAATAATGAGTTGCAGTCTACCAGCAAACGAGAGCAACTTGTTCCTCCAATTCGTGATTCGTTTCTCTAATCTTTCGATAAGAACACGACAATCATTATACCCAAGTCTAGAAGAAATTAGAGGCACACCCAAATATCTGACAGGCAATTTTCCTTCCACAAATGGTATAATATCCAGAATAGCATCTTTGACATGACTTTTAACATTGCAAAAAAAGATCGTGCTTTTCTGATTACTAGGAACTAACCCCGACATCTTTGTAAACTTAGAAAGAGATGTCAAAATACATCTCGCCGAGTTTACTTCTCCTCTAGCAAAAATGAACAAGTCATCCGCAAAACAAAGATTGATAATTTGTTGTTTCTCACATTTGTTATGAAATTTAAAGGATGAATCAATACGAACCGCATGCTGAAGAATAGCCGTTAGGACTTCCATGACTAGAGTGAAAAGATAAGGAGAGGTCGGATCCCCTTGTCTTAAACCGCGGCCACCTTTAAAGTAACCATGTACAGAACCATTGACACAGACCGAAAACGAGGCCGTAGAGACCAAAACCATGATCCAATCAACCATCTTGTCGTGAAAACCAAAACCAAGTAAAACACTCTTGAGGAATCTCCAATCAACAGTGTCATAAGCTTTCTGGATATCAACTTTAAAAGCACACCGAGGAGGACCCATACTTCTATGGTAATTATGCATCAATTCTTGCGTAAGCATAATATTATCAGATATTCTCCTTCCGGGAACAAACGCTGATTGATTAATGCTAACAATATCATTTAGCACACCTTTTATTCTATCAGCAACAATGTTACTTATACACTTGTATAGAACGTTACAACAAGCAATTGGCCGATAATCAGTAACAGTCGCAGGAGTAGTCACCTTCGGAATAAGAACAATAGTAGTGTGATTCAATTCCCGAAGAAGATTACCTGTTTCAAAAAAATCCAATATGGCACAAGTAACATCATTACCTATAATAGGCCAAGCACTCTTAAAGAAAGCGGCTGTATAGCCATCCGGACCAGGAGCTTTGTCAATGCCAATAGAAAACATAGCTTTTTTTACCTCCTCCACAGTTACATGTCGAATCATATGAGAAGCTTTTTGAAGATCAATGACTTTTGAAAATAAATCTGGAGGCGGGGAAAGAGAAATATCCCCTTGATTACCGAAAAAATTATGATAATGATTAACAAAAGCTTGATAAACCGCATCACCTTCATAGAGATTTCCATCCGAACCTTTAATCACATCTATTCGGCTGCAATGATTTCTGATTTTAAGAGAAGAATGGAAAAAAGCAGAGTTTGAATCCCCCGCCCTTAGCCAATCAACCTTTGACTTTTGTTTAAGAAAACACTCCTCGTCCAGCGAAGCTTCTAAAAAATCACGGCTAGCCTCCTTTTCAGCCACACGAAGCTCGACATTACTCGAGTCTAGGTCAATACGTTGCTGAATGTCGTCCAATTTCAATCGAAATCCTTCCACTTTCTTGTGAAGATTGCCTTGTTTGAACAACAACGAGCGAAGCGGATGCTTAAGCAACCGAAATTTTTTCACCAATCGGAACTGATGAACTCCACTCACGCTAGAATCCCAAATGTTTTTAACAATTCCCAAAAATTCTGGTTTGTAAACCAAAAAGTTAGGAAACTTGAACGCTCTCGGCTTCATTCTACCAGCTTCCGGAAAAGATAGGATACACGGACAATGGTCGAAAATTCTGTAAGGCTTGAAAAAAGCAATAGAGTTCGGGTATTCAGCAACAAAGGCCGTGTTTCCCATGATTCGATCTATTTTCTTCATAAGACCTGTCCCATTTTTCGGTTTTTGACTCCAAGTATAGTGGATCCCCATACGATTAATATCAACAACCTCAGTATCATCCACGCACTCTTGAAAATCTCTCATGCCAATAGAGACCGACGACGAACCCATAGAATTATCTTCAATGTTCAAAGCCGTGTTAAAATCACCCATGATACACCAAGGTTTATTCCCAACCAGAACTTTGTGCAAGGCCAAATTATGCCATAAATCTTTACGATAGACATAATAGTTATCAGCATAAACGAAGGAGCAAAACACCATTCTTTTATCAATTTTAAAAACTAGCTGAATATGCATAACCTGAGGAGACTGCGACAAAATCATCACATCAAAAATAGCCGGGTTCCAGCCGATAATAATTCTCGTTCCTTTGTTACAACACCCTCCATTAGAACTCCAATCCCATGAGCGAAACACGGAGTTACAAACTTTACTCAAATTACCAACATCCACATGAGACTCCAAAATCACACACAAACTCAAATTAAACTCTCTGACTGCCTGACGAACCTCCTTCTGTTTGAGAGGGCGGTTCAACCCCCTAATATTCCATGAAGCGATACTAACCATTGTTAACTATCGGAGGAGGAGTGCTTGCCCCTTTGCTTTTGATATTAAGAGTACCTTCCGTCAAAAAACTATCCGTTTCATTGTACACTTCTTCTACATCATCATCAGTATCCTCATTGCCCATACCCGAATTCTTGATTCTGGCACCCGAATCATCATCCACTTCATTAAGAATATCAAATGGGTTATTCGATCTATTACTATTCGAACTAGAAGCCTTGTTACTATCTCCCTTTGGTTTCGGTCCGACAGGACGATATTCAAATCTGGATTTTTGCGTATTGACAAGAATTCCAACTTTTTTAGCATCTTTCTTACCATAGATTTCTGTGTACCCATCCTGATCCACCACCTGCATCTTTTTTGTTGGTCTTTTTTTAGGAACATTCCGATTTTTCTCTTCATGCACAGACTTGATTGGTTTCATCGGTTGTTTCGGACAATCATCAATATTGTGACCAAACACACAACAAGTCGCACACCGATGTGGGCTCCATTCATACTCAACATACATTGTTTCTTTAATAAAACCCTCCCCTTCAGATTCAGGAATTGCCATAGTAATCTCCTCCCGAAAGTCTTTGTCAGCTGATATTTCAATTAAGGCTCTAGCATATCTACTCCTACCCCATGAGTCCACACACATAGACGTAGTAAACTGATCCAGCATCTTTGGTTCTCCAATAGTTGTTGCAATTAGGCTAAGACCATCTTCCGTGTAGGCTGCAATAGGCACTTCATGAATTTTAACCCATAATTGTACCTTCTTAACCTATTTCTTTTCAAGTTTAGTAGTTGGGGTTCAATTATTAAGAAACAAAGGTTGCGACCGAACTATCCATGGCCCATCCTTAAGAACATTCGACATACCAGTTTCATCTTTAAATTTGAAAAAGAAAAAGTCGTTCACATTCATCATAGTTTTCTGTAATCCATATTTTTTCCAGTTCACACGCACAAAATAATCGACCACTGGGAAGGCCACACGATCTCCTAGAAAGTACCCATAAAGGGTGTTAGCCAGTTTATCTTGCACCGTACGGACAGACTCCCTCGGCAACACAATATCACAGCCCTCTTGCACTACGGAACTAGCCAAGGAACGAAAATTAATTTTCTTTACATTCTGAGCACTTACCGATTCAGCATATGACATAGGCTTAGGTATAGTTTCATTAACCTGCTGAGTTCCTTGTGTTTTGCTATCTCCTGCCAAAGCCGTCTCCACAACCTCACCGATAAAGATACCGGAGATGTGATCTTGGTTAATTCGTCTATGACTTTAAAATTTTTCGACTCCTGCTGAGGTACTTGTATCGATCCTCTCCTAGGTAGAACCGGATTACCATCAATGTTGACAATACGACTGGCAAGCCCTTTATACGGTAATGGCGGCTTACCACGATCTCCTAGAACAGAATTATCAGGTTTAGAACGATCATCCATAATGAAAAAGTCACCTCTCTCCAAATACCAGCAAACAAGAAAACCATGCACCGAAAACACCAGCCGAAAACCAGATCCTCAACAAGAAAGCAAACCGAAAGAAAATAGTATAAACCCTAATTCTAGCAAAACCCTATTCCATGCATCATTCGAACCATATAGTAGACCTGGATAATCAGAACCCTAATGAGTAGGATCGACAATCCAAATAAACTATACAAGACGAAAGGAAAACACAAAACAAGGAGGCGAATGAACAAGAAGAAACGAAAAAACCCTAGATTAAAATCGATCAAGCTTGCTAACGAGTTCGTTATAGAGATTAATAAATTAATCCCTAATCACAGACTGTTATACAAGAAATCACGAAAGAAGATCTGAGGATTCATGAAGAACAAATCGCCAAGCTAGAGAGAGAGCATTAGGGTTTCCTGTGAAGTGTAATGGATGCGAGAATCACCGACTGGAAATCGAAATGTTTGTCGTTTGCTGGTAGGATGCAACTTATTCGCTCGGTTTTGGCTTTTATGCATATATACTTGGCTTCGGTTTTCATATTACCCAAACGTCTTATTAATGAACTTGAGGATAGGATGAGGAGGTTCTTGTGGACGCAAGGGAATAGTATTAGAGGAAAAGCGAAGGTGAGATGGAAAAGGGTTTGTTTGCCTAGATTGGAAGGTGGGTTGGGATCCAAAGTCAGCTGCTGTCATTCAAGAATCTTTGAATAATTTCAAGAATATGTCGGGGTTGGTTCCTAGCATGACTAAGAGCACTGCTTTCTTTGGCGGAGTTCCGAATCATGTTAAAATCCAAATTCGAGCCATAATGCAGTTCGAGGAAGGTGTTCTTCCGGTTCAGTATCTTGGTGTCCCTCTTATCTCTTCTAGATTGAATTATTCTGATTGTAAAAGGCTTGTTGAAAACTTGGAATCGAGAATCACTGATTGGAAAGCAAAAAGCTTGTCTTTTGCTGGTCGTCTTCAACTTATTAGATCAGTTTTATCGTCTATGCATGTCTATTGGTCGTTTGTTTTGATTTTACCAAAAAGAATTGTTCACGATCTTGAAGATAGGATGCCAAGATTTTCTGGGCTCAAGGAAATAATATCAAAGGAAAAGCTAAAGTGAAATGGAGTCGCGTGTGTCTGCCTAAGAAAGAAGGAGGTTTGGGTATTCGGAGAATTACTGACATGAACAACGCTCTTATGGTAGCGCATATTTGGAGCCTCTTGACTCATAGGGAATCCTTATGGATTAAATGGGTTCACTCGTATCGTATCAGGGGGAGAAGTTTTTGGGATGTGCCTATTCGGAACAATAGTACGTGGGGGTGGCGTAAGATTCTTCAGTTAAGGTCGATCATTCGCCAACACATTTGGATTAAATTGGGTAATGGCGCTAATACGCAAGTCTGGTTTGATAAATGGGATGCCGTGTGTCCCTTGAGCCACTTCATTACTCCGAGAATGATAACAAATGCGGGATTTGAGATGGGGGCTACGGTTGCGGATATGGTCCATAATGGTGGGTGGGCTTGGCCGAACTCATGGGTGTCTAGAGTTCCGGTTTTGCAACAACTGGATAATGTGATACTACACTCTCAAGTCCAAGATATGACTATTTGGCGTTCAAGAAGCGGCGAAGATATGGAGTATAGCACATTTGGGGTGTGGAATGATATTCGTGAAGTTCAAGAACAGGTTGATTGGGATCGTATAGTGTGGTTTCCGCAGGCTATCCCTCGACATTCATTTCTTATGTGGCTCTTAGTTTGCAAGAAACTCAAAACCCAGGATATCATGTGCAAATGGTGTGCGTCGGGTAATGCAAACTATAATTTATTGTGCTGCTCCTTATGTACATTGGGGCCGGATTCTCACGATCACCTCTTTTTTTTTGGGTAAAGGTTTCACCCTGGTAAATTTTATATCACAACAAACGCCAAACAGAACAAGTGGGGGACAAAAACATCCACCAGTTCATATACCCGACATGCCAAGTATATGTACAACCAAACACAAACCAAACAACGAGAATTAAACAAAAATACAAACTAGCATCTACTTGCTAATCTGCATCACTATCTACTCCATAGCTCTTAGCCGATCCCTTCATATATCACAAGGCCACTTGGCAACTTCCAGTCACTAATAATTTGGTTCACTGAGGTTGAGTTCTTAAATTTTAGCGTTACCATCTTCAAACGGACCTCAGCAGTAATATCCTCAGCCACTTGGTTGGCTGGCCTCTTCCTATTAGTAAATAATCTAGCATTTCTTTCTTTCCAAACATGATACACTGTTGCTGCCACTAGCAGTCTACCAATAACATTTTTCGCCGCTTTTGATTTGGAAGTAGAGATTAAATGATCAAGGACACTCTCCCATTTATCCGAAATATGTTGCATAGATCCTAGCGGCTTGACCTTTTCCCACACTTGAGCCGAGTAAACACATTCAAAAAATAGGTGATTATGAGAATCAATACCATTTTGGCATAGTGAGCAACACATCAGCCTGGTATGGGGTTCGTGAGAAGGCGGGTATGCAAATTATCGGGAATAGATGGGACGAGATCATGGATTATCTAAGGAATCATGCTGATTCAAAACGTGCTTCTCACATCATTGGTAAATTAGTGGTGGCGGCGTCGGCTTACTTTATTTGGCAAGAACGTAATAACAGATTGTTCTCGGCTAACAAAAGGAATGTGGCTCAACTTATCGAGGTGGTTCTTATGACTGTAAGAATGAAACTACATACAATGAAGTTTCGAAGAACAAATAGCGTGAATCAAGTGTTAAGCGAGTGGAGTCTTCCTCGAGAGTTGCTGTTGGATCAAGATGAATGTGGCTGATTAATGAGCTCGTGTGTTCGTAGCCGTGTGTGGCTACTTGTTTGTCGATTTTTGACCTGTCTTGTTTTCTTGTTTGCTGTAGTTGCTTGTTTTTGTGTGAAACTCTAGTAATGGCATGTCATTCTAGAGAACTGGGGTGGTACACTATACCTCACTTGTTTTTTTGGTTGTTGAATGAAATTTAACCGGGGTAACCCTTTACCCAAAAAAAAAGGTGGGTTGGGAGTTCGGAAAGTAGAAGACACTAATAATGCTTTAATGGCTGCTCATATTTGGAGCCTAATTACCAATAGAGAATCTCTATGGGTGAAATGGATACACTCTTATCGTATCCGTCATAGGAGCTTTTGGGAGGTTCCGATCAAGAGTAATAGTACTTGGAGTTGGCGTAAAATACTTCAACTTAGAGCCAGTTTACGCAACTACGTTTGGACGATCGTGGGGGATGGCCAAGATACAATGGTGTGGTCCGATAAATGGGATGATATGTGTCCGATTAGCACGATTGTGACCCCTAGAGTAATCGGTAATGCGGGTTTCACTATGACAACTAAACTGGCGGAGATTTTTATCGAGGGAGAGTGGAGATGGCCGGAGGATTGGCTCAAGCATTTTCCATTGTTACAAAATATGAAAGACATCGTCATTAATACGAACCGGAAGGATATGATAAAGTGGAGAACAAGACAAGGGACTCTAATGGATTTCAGTACTTCAGCGGCTTGGGAGGAGCTTCGGCTGGTGCAAAATGAAGTTCAATGGGCTGATGTGTGGTTCCCTCAAGCTATTCCTAAACATTCATTTCTTATGTGGCTGATTATGAATAGGAAACTGAAGACGCAACATGTTATGAGTCGATGGAATTCATCGGGTTATGCAAACTTCAGCTTGTTATGTTGTTCGCTATGCACATCAGGACCGGATTCTCATGAACACTTGTTCTTTGAGTGTAAGTTTGCGGCTCAAGTGTGGAATGATGTTAGAGACCTAGCAGGTATGCCTACAATCAGGAATAACTGGACCGACATTTCCGAGTACTTGGTGGGGATTGCAAGAAACAAGTCAGTAAGTCATGTTATTTCTAAACTGGTGGTCAGCGCTTCGGCGTATTTTGTATGGGAAGAAAGGAACAGAAGGTTGTTTACAACAAGGAAGAGGAACAACAGTCAGCTGGCAGAGGTGATTCTAAGCACGGTAAGGATGAAGCTTCACACGATGAGGTTCAAATCGTCCACTGACACGGATCAAGTCTTGCAACAGTGGATGATGCCCTGTGGTTTATTGGTGGCTGAAGATGATTGCGGCTAAGGCAGTTGGAAGTTGGTTTTACTTTTGTAATGGTTTCCTAGTTTGATTGGTGTATGTGTTTTTTGTGTTGCGGTTTTTGTCAATGTATGTTTACTCTCGTATGGCATGTCATACGTGAGAACTGAGGAGTAGATGAGCTTCTCACTTGTTTTATTTGGTTATAATAATAGTCACCGGGGTAACCCTTTACCCAAAAAAAAAAGAAAAAAAGGCGAATTAAAATCTCCTTCCGCTAACCATTTAACTTTAGACTTTTGTTTTAAAAATCTCTCTTCATCTAAACTTGCCTCTTGAAACGCTTGACTACACTTTCCTTCCTCTTCTCTTAGCTGATTGTCAAAAGGATTTGCATTAATAGCTTTTTGGATATCATCTAGCTTACAACGGAGCTCTAGCACTTTCTTATGAAGATTGCCTTGGCTTTTAAATAAAGCTCGAATAGGGGATTTCAGCATCTTTAATTTCTTAGCAACTTGAAATTGTTTTACCCCTTCAACTTGGAACTCCCAGTTATCTTTAATGAGTTGCACAAAACCTGGTTTATGAACTAAAAAGTTTGCAAATTTAAACGGTTGAGGCTTACACCGGTTCGTGGAGGGAGTCTTCAGCATACAAGGAGTGTGGTCAGAGATTCTGGGCGGAAAAAACACAGCCATAGCCGAAGTAAATGTATCCGTGAAAGCCACATTTCCCAGGATTCTATCAATCTTCTTTAAAAAACCAGCTCCCGCTTTTGGTTTTTGGTTCCAAGTGTAATGGAAACCAGAGCTATTCACATCAAATAATTCGATCATATCAACACATTCCTTGAAATCCCTCATCCCTACATTAATAGCAGACGAACCAACACTATTGTCTTCAATTTTTAGAGCACAATTAAAATCTCCCATTGCTACCCACGGGTCATCCTTAACACAGTTTTTATGATACGCTAAGCTTCCCCATAAGAGCCTTCGGTTTATATAATAATTGTCAGCGTAAATGACTGAGCAAAACAAAATCTTTTTATCTTTTTTAAACACAACTTTTGTATGAATAACCTGGTCAGTTTGTGCTACTACCATAACATCTAGAACTTGTGAGTCCCAACCGATAATAATTCGCGTATCTTTAGAACATTGAGCTCCATTCGACGTCCATTCCCAGTTCTTAAAGATATTCTTACACACTTTAAACAGCGACGGCACATCCACATGCGACTCCAGAATAGCACAGAAACTTAAACTATTTTCGTTAACAAAATGACGAACCTCCTTTTGTTTTAGCGGACGGTTTAACCCCCTAATATTCCATGAAGCCATACTAACCATTTGAACGATGCACAGCAGGAGTGCTTGCCCCTGATTTGGTGTTTGCCGTCATAAAATCTGATGTCTCATTGTACACTTCAACTACCTCTTCGTCATCCGATTCCATATTCTCATGTTCCCGATTTTGAATTTTTCTGACATTATTAGCCACACTTACTTCCTCATTAGACTCATTTATCAGCACATCAAATGGATTTTTTGTTTGTATTTTCGGTTGCCTATTACAATCTTCCTTCTTGGTGTTACTCGGACCTGGATCTAGAGGTTGAACCTTTGGCCTATACTCCAATCTTTGTTTTGATACCGGAAATCCAGTACTTTTCGTTGCTTTACGTTTTTGAACTTGTGTGTATCCATCCTCCCCATAACTTTGGATTTTGTGGTTGCTTTTATTTGTCTCGGACATGAGTCATCCGAATGGCCAAACACACAACAGTGTTTGCATCGGAATGGTATCCATTCATACTCCACATACATGGTTTCTTTAAGGAACCCATCCCCATCTAGATTTGGAACAGCCATAGTAATTTCTTCTTTAAATTCAGTTTCAGCTGATATTTCAATCAGTGCACGTGCATAACTACTCCGGCCCCAAGCTTCCATACACATTGATGTGGTGAACGAGTCCAGCATCATTGGATTCCCAATAGCAGTCGCTATAATGCTCAAACCATCTTCCGTGTAGGCTGCTATGGGAACATCGTGGATTTTCACCCAAACTTGGATCTTCTTTACTTCCTTCTTTTCCAGTTTTACATTAGGGTTCCACTCTTGAAGAAACATAGGTTGTGATCTAATGATCAAGGGCCCCTCCTTCAATACATTCAGCATTCCTTCTTGGTCTGCAAATTTGAAAAAGAAGAATCCATTGGTATTCATCATGGTTTTTTGCAAACCAATTTTTTTCCAATTATTCCTGACAAAATACTCCACAACCGGGTATGCAATACGATCTCCCAAGAAGTATCCATACAAAGTATTTGCTAGCTTCTGTTGAACTTGTCTAATAGACTCTCGAGGCAAAACCACATCACAACCTTCATATTTTGTGCTACTGGTCAGATTTCTGAAATTCACTTTTTTAGAATTCTTATTCGCCACAGTTTCAGCATAAGACAAAGGTTTACTATTAGCATTTAATACCGATTCAGCATATGAAATAGGCTTACTACCCTTATCCCCCTCCTGTTGAAACAAACCAGCCATATACTCAGTATCACCACTCTTTTGCTCAGGCTGGACTATATCCTCCGACACAGGAACAGTAATCTTAGTCAGTTCATCGATAACATTAAACTTTCCCGGCTCATGACTAGCAGAAGAAACAAAACCCCTCTGAGCCATAAAGGATTTCCCTTCGATGTCTACCACTCGTGAAGCTAAACCCTGAAACGAAGAAGATGAGAACGGCAGCTTGTTACGGCTAGCATGCACATCCCCCTCCGATTTCTTACGTTCATCCATGCTAAAAAATACACCTCTCTCCAGGAACAAATCAGCAAACAACCATGCAAGAAAACCTGATAACCAGACGGACAAAGAACAGAAAGCGAAACCCTAATCTAGCAAAACCCTAATCCAAAAATCATCACGAAATCAAATAGCGAATCCGATCAATCAAGGTTACGGCCTCACCAGTAGGACCGAAAGACCCAAAATTCTATTCAATCAGATCTGATTATTAAACTAAGACCGACGATCAAGAACAAAAAGAAAAATCCAAGATTGAAACGATCAGAAGCTGCTAACGAGTTCGTTACAGTAGTTTGAAAAATCCAAGATTGTATGTTTCTGAAAAACGTGCATGTCTTTCCACCCCGAAAACATTCATAAAAATGTAAAACCGTAAAAAGGTGGGGTTATGAACTCACCTGAATATTCCTGTGCAAAGCTAGCTATATACGACTTCGTGATGTCGTTTCCAAGACGTGATTCACTAGCGTGCATTCTACAATTTGAACGAACTCTCCTGGCACTCGAAGACATGATGCGAGCATGTGTATGACTGGCTTTGGTGCAAATTTGAAGGACTCTTACCTATGGTTGAGTACTACTGTGGCAGTTATCATTTTGGTAACCAGACAGCTCTATTGAGGCATTATATAGACAATAATGCCAACCCTCTTGTTAGACTGAGATGGCTGACAACTTAATTACTGGTCTAGGACTGGTACTCGAAACTCTTGGGAAGGTTGTTTAGATCGGGAGCCGATTGGTGGCAACGCGTGATCGTCAGGAAAGCTGATAAACTTGGGAAACGCTGGAAGATCGTTGTAGGCGATCGTATCATGTTGAAAGTCTCACCCTGGGAGGGTGTGGAATGCTTGGGAAGCATGGCGAGTTTAACTGACGTCACGATGGACCATTTAACAGTCTGGGTGGGTGTTTTTGGTTTTCTAGAGTTTAGTCTAGTAGTCTCATTGTTAGTTTATTTGGTTACTTTTGGTTGATCTTTGTTATACTTTCATGGGGCCTGTCCCATGATTGAACTAGTGTAGGCACTCTACACTACTTGTTTTATTTGGTTGTGAATATATAGAATTACCGGGGTAACCCTTTACCCAAAAAAAAACAGTCTGGGAAGAATCGGAAGCATAACCTACAAACTTGAGTTACCCGACGGATTGGGTAACGTACGCGATGTCATTTATGTTTCGGATCTAAGGCAGTGGTTGTCCGATGAAACACGTGCGATACCTTTACTGGAGGAATTTATCGAACACATGGACCAGGAAGTCAAGGTTCGTTAACCTAGTCGAATTCCAATCGTGAGTGTTCGTTGGAACTCAAGACGTGGACTGGAGTTCACGTGGAAACGCCATGATCAGATAAAGCTCTAGTATCTTCAATTGTTCAAACAGTTGTTTCAACCTTGGACGTCATTGACGAATTTCGGGACGAAATTCACTTTCAAGTTGCGGATGATGTGGTACCGAGGAAAATCCACAGTCACCCTGATCTAACACCTTTTTGTTTGGGATACTTACAAATTTCAGGACGAAATTTTTTCAAGTTGGGGATGATGTGACAACCCGAAATTTCTAGGTCTTTCCTCTATGCATTGCGTGTTCACAATTCTGTTTTCTTAATTCATTGACGTTGTAACTCGTGCTTGATGTATGAATATTTGAATTATCGTTTGGGTTGATGTTTAGTGAAAACCTAAGTATTGTGTAATGTTATGAAATATTAAATGTAAGTGTAACCTACATGAACTCTACGTGACAAGTTGATGCATTAAACTGTATTGTACGCTCATGAATTATTTATACGTGACATGTGAAGTATTAAGTGTGAATGTGTTTACTTAGGAGAACGGGTTGTTTCTATTGGGCTGCCATCTTATAAACTATCTAACTCGGCCCAATACTTTTAGATTATTCTTTATGCTTGCAACATCTTGGTCCAACCTAATATCCCTAAACAATCCGACCCAACCTCCCTTCTCTCATTATATACGTAAACCAAGTGTTATACTTTGATTATGTCACACCCCCAAATCCACACGCGGAGTATCACCGCTTGGGAGCGTGACTGACCAGGATCAAGCCACCAATCATATAGAACAATGTATAAAGTAAAAGCAATTGTATTAAACTAACCAATCCATATGAAAGGTGTTCCAAAACATAAGTATCATATCAAAGTTTAGCGGAAGCGTATAGATAAAACTCAGCATAAGTAACTATGAAATGTCATAAGGTGTTTAACGAAACAATCACGATCCAAGCCCACAACGACCAGCTCCTCCCTGTGCAAGCTCCATGTAACTAACGACCTGCAAGGCATGTAACAGAGGATCAACAACTAGTTGAGCGAGTTCACAGTTGGTTGTTCAGTAATAAGTTCGTTTATAACCATGCCGTGTATTACTAGGCCATTTATATGTTCATCTAGTGGGGGCTTCCCATGTTGTAAGTTCAATTAGTGGGGGCTTCCCATGTTGTAAGTTCAATTAGTGGGGGCTTCCCATGTTGTAAGTTACTAGACTAGTTGTATCCATAAGTATCCTTCCCAATCCGAGGATAGTAGTAAGTATCTGTTTACGTAGGTTTTACGTAAGTGCCCTTCCCAATCCGAGGACAGTGGTACGTAGCGAGTACGTAGATTTAGCGCTGGCGTCCTTCCCAATCCGAGGACAGTAGTACGTAGGTTTTACGTAGGTTTAGTGCTGGTGTCCTTCCCAATCCGAGGACAGTAGTACGTAGGTTTTACGTAGGTTTTAGTGCTGGTGTCCTTCCCAATCCGAGGACCGTGGTAAGTAGTCTAGTAGTGATATAAATACAAGTAATCATTCAATCCCATTCCCAACCCACCGGGGAATCCCATGCCTTGGTAAGAGTGTGAACTCACCTTGGTTTGCTTGGTATGCTAAGTATGTGCTCAAAGTAAATCAATCACGTCCTAGATTATTCACGTATGCGAAATCAGTTTACGTACGAGTACAACATGGTAACACCGAGTCAAAGATCATCACGTAGCACATAACACATATTCAAACACATACGGAACATGCAATTCAGTTAACAGCAGTTAATTAGGTCAGTTAAGTTCTAACAGAAACAAACCAAGTTAAAACAGGTTTCCCCACTCGACGAAACACCTTCAGTTTCGTCGAGAGTCCCTTCAGCGAAATAAAGTTCTGTTTCGTCAATTACCCTTGGCGAAACACCCTTCCTGTTTCGCCGTAAATTCTGTTTCGTGAACATGTACCAGTTACGCAGCTTATCACAGAAACCCTAACCATCACTAACAGCCGTTATACGCCATCTACCAGCAATCATCGATGTCATAACATAATCATCATCATGGTACTTAATATCTAGCATGAAGCCTAATTCAATAGTGACAGTTTCAATGAGAATATCATCACATAATCATGTCTAGCATGAACCATCGATCCTGTAATCATACGTAACAGTGAATGGTACTTCAAATACACATCGAGTGGAAACACAAAAGTTCTTACACATGTTCAGGGGTGCACATGGTCACTTAGATCACTCATAATTTTCACAATAGTTATCATCATCATTGCTATTAAAATGACTAACACAAATGGCCGACCACTGCTATTATTTTCATGCCATAATTGGACCAAACTTTTATAGTGGAATTTCAATTCATGCACATGATGCCTACATCTAACACATATATATATAACCGATTATCATGCATAACATCATCATCAACTCATCGCTGGCATTCATATCACATAATCAGAAAATAAACAATCGATTAGAACTAACCGGAAGTATAGTCGATGATCAGTTCGGTTACAAATCTCCAATGGATGTTAGGTTGCCGTCACAAAGCCTCTAGGGTTTTCTTGTTTTGATAAAAAGTGTAAAACTGATGTTGTTTCTCGTTTTAATATTCGAGTTTATGTGTTGGGCCCGAACTGGGCTTCGCGTAACAGTTGGGCCGGCGAAACTGATTTGCAGACGGAACGGATTCTGTTTCGTCGGGTTTGGTCTTGGCGAAACACTTTGTTTCGTCGGGTCCTTTCATTGTGTTAAACAGTTTTAGTTTTCTAAACCGTCTCATGTTATACAACCAAACACAAAATCATGCAAACACAATGCGTTTCATTCTAACAAAGTGTACAGTTACAGAGTAAGACAAGTCAAACAACTAATCAGTCAAAGTCAACGTGCATTTAATGCGAAAGTGAAAGTCGGAAACTCGAGTTGTCACATTATCCCCAACTTGAAAGAAATTTCGTCCCGAAATTTAGCATGCGGTTACTGAGGAAGCTAGGTAAGTTGTAATCGTTTACTGGTTTTCCTGGGGTGTCACATCATCCCCCCGTTGATTTGGAATTTCGTCCCGAAATTCTGTAGTAGTAGCTTCAGCCTCAGTAGTTGTTGCATTGGTTCCGAATAACTGGGGATACTTGAGTTCCATTTGATCTTCACGCTCCCAGGTGAACTCTGGGCCGCGGCGGGAGTTCCAACGAACTCGTACAAGAGGGATTCTCGTGTTCTTGAGGACCTTAACATCCCGGTCCGTGATTTCAACAGGTTCCTCGACGAAGTGCAACCGCTCGTCGATAGTGAGTTCCTTTAAGGGAACTATGTGGGTCTCATCTGACGTACACTTCTTCAGATTCGACACGTGAAAGACGTTGTGAACTGCACTGAGTTCAGGTGGTAAGTTCAGTCTGTAGGCCACTTTGCCTATTTTCTCTGTGACTTCGAAAGGTCCGACATAACGCGGATTGAGCTTGCCTCGTTTGCCAAAACGAACCACACCCTTCCAAGGTGAAACTTTAAGTAGCGCTCGATCCCCAACCTGGAATTCGAGTAGTTTCCTGTCTTTATTAGCGTATGCTTTCTGACGGTCACGAGCTGCCGCCATGCGTTGTCGTATTTGAGCAATCTTTTCAGTAGTATCAACTACCATTTCTGGACCTGTGATTTGACTATCTCCCACCTCTGCCCAACAGAGAGGTGACCGGCATTTACGCCGGTACAATGACTCGAATGGAGCAGCTTTAAATGCTGGTGTGGTAGCTGTTATTATACGAAAATTCCACAAGTGGCAGATGTTTTTCCCAACCATTGCCAAAGTCGATTACGCACGCCCGAAGCATGTCTTCTAGAGTTTGAATGGTGCGCTCCGACTGCCCATCCGTCTGAGGATGATAAGCTGTGCTCATGTCTAAACGAGAGCCAAACGATTTGTGCATTGCTTGCCATAGTTCTGAAGTAAATCGTGCGTCACGATCAGAGATAATGGAGGTTGGCACCCCGTGCCTTGAGACCACTTCTTTCAAGTAGATGTCTGCTAAGGTAGAAAACTTGTCTGTTTCTTTGATGGCCAAGAAGTGAGCAGACTTTGTAAGTCGATCCACGATCACCCAAATAGTATCATTTCCGCGCTGAGATCTAGGTAAGCCTGTAACAAAATCCATGGAAATTTGCTCCCATTTCCATTGTGGTATCTCAGGTTGTTGGAGTGGACCTGAAGGTTTCTGATATTCCGCCTTGACTCTCGCACAAGTCAAGCATTTGCTAACGTATGTTGCTATGTGGGCCTTCATGCTAGGCCACCAGTTTGTAGTTTTGATATCGTGGTATATTTTATCCGCACCAGGATGTACCGAGTAGCGAGACTTATAAGCTTCATCCATTACTAGCTCACGTAAGTTGCCATAAAGTGGAACCCAAATGCGTCCTGTGACGTAGTAAGCACCATCTTCCTTTTGTTCTAAACGTTGTCTTGAGCCACGTAGGGCTTCAGCCCTGACATTTTCTGGTTTCAATGCTTCCACCTGAGCATCTCGTATCTGAGAAGGGAGACTAGACTGTATAGTGAGTTGTAAAGCTCGCACGCTCTTAGGCGCGGTGTCCTTTCGACTGAGGGCGTCAGCCACAACATTGGCTTTGCCTGGGTGGTACCTGATTGAGCATTCATAGTTATTCAACAGTTCGACCCATCGTCGCTGTCGCATATTCAGTTCCTTCTGTTTGAATATATGTTCGAGGCTTCTGTGGTCAGTGTAGATAGCACATTTGGTACCATACAAATAGTGTCGCCATATCTTAAGTGCAAAAACAACCGCTCCCAGCTCTAAATCATGCGTAGTGTAATTCCGTGCGTGAATCTTAAGTTGGCGCGAAGCATAAGCAATGACTTTATCCCTTTGCATCAATACACATCCAAGACCTTGGATAGATGCATCGCAGTAGACTACAAAATCATTCGTGCCTTCCGGCAATGAGAGGATAGGTGCACTACAAAGCCTATCCTTTAAGTGCTGAAACGTTGTTTCCTGTGCATTACCCCAACGATAAACAACACCCTTCTGCGTCAGTAGTGTAAGTGGTTGAGCAATCTTTGAGAAGTCTTTGATAAATCTTCTGTAATAACCCGCCAAACCCAAGAATTGGCGTATTTCTGTTGGTGTGCGAGGTGCAGGCCAGTTCTTGATCGAATCGACCTTGGATGGATCGACATGAATCCCATCCTTTTTTACCACATGGCCTAAGAAGTGGACTTCACGGAGCCAGAAGTCGCATTTTGAAAACTTGGCGTATAGTTGTTCCGTTCGAAGGAGTTCCAAAATAAGTCGTAAATGCTGCTCATGTTCCTCCTGACTCTTCGAATAGATCAGGATGTCGTCAATGAAAACTATAACAAACTTGTCAAGATAAGGTTTGCACACCCTTGTTCATAAGATCCATGAAAACCGCAGGCGCGTTCGTTAGCCCGAATGGCATGACCAGAAACTCGTAATGGCCATAGCGTGTTCTGAATGCTGTTTTGGAGACGTCCTCCTTCTGGACTCTCAGTTGGTGATACCCTGACCTCAAGTCAATCTTCGAGTAATAGCTCGACCCTTGCAACTGGTCGAATAAATCGTCGATGCGTGGAAGAGGATAGCGATTCTTCACAGTCACCTTGTTCAGTTCACGGTAGTCTATACACATGCGGAAGGTACCGTCCTTCTTCTTTACAAATAGTACTGGAGCTCCCCAAGGCGAAGAGCTAGGACGTATGAAACCCTTTTCCAAGAGTTCTTGTAGTTGCTTAGACAGTTCTTCCAGTTCCGTTGGAGCTAAGCGATAAGGCGCTCGAGCTATGGGTGTTGCTCCTGGAGCGAGCTCGATCTGAAATTCAACCTGACGATGAGGCGGTAACCCAGGTAACTCTTCTGGAAACACTTGAGGAAAGTCGCGTACCACAGGAATATCCTCAATCTTTTTCTCTTTCTTCGATGTATCCGTAACGAGTGCTAAAACAGCTGTGTGGCCCTTTCGTAAGCACTTCTGAGCCTTCAAGAAGGATATGATGCCACTCACGACACCACTCTTGTCGCCTTGAACTTCGAGAGGTTCTTTGTCAAAACGAGGAATACGAATGATCTTCTCCTTGCATAGGATCTCTGCTTGTTGTTGGGATAACCAATCCATACCAATGACGATGTCGGAACCATCGCAACGCTGGGGTCATTCCTAGTATCACCCTGACCAATCACGGACACTCGACCCCTGGCACCATTGCCATCGTTATTACCCCCGTTGTTATTCCCGTTGCCCTAATTGTTGTTGTTGTTGGTTCTGGCTTGCAGGACGTGAGTTTCTACCATCTTTGGCTCCATGACCAAGCTTGTCGCATCATTGACAATGATTTCGGTTGCACTGCCCGCTGTGGTGCAAGTTACATTGTTTGCACTTAGGGTGGTTTCCCCTGCATCCACCCTGCCATTGACTACTAAAAGGTTGCTGACCAGGACTTTGGTTGTCATCGATCTTTCACTGCTGTGCCTGGGATGAAGCCGTAGTCGAACCCTTGCTAGAGGTTCCATCCCACTTTCATTTGTTGTCACTGGGAATAACAGAAGTAGTAGTAGTAGCACCAATACGTCTAGGCAGCTTGTTCTGTTCCACTGCCTGGTCTGTGAGACGATGAGCAAGATGAGTAACATCTTAAATAGTAGCAAGATTAGCAGTCATCACATGACTTTGAATTTCTGGTACTAAGCCTTTGAGGTACCGCTCTCGGTGTACTTGATGGGAGGTTCCACCATAGTAGGGCACAAAGTTGCCAGTTCGCTAGATCGCTTCGTATACGCCTCTATTTCTGACCCCGTCATCTTCATGTTAAAGGACTCCACTTCCAACTTGTGGATGGCATCATAACTACTGTATTCACGTTTGATCAGTTCCTTAAAATCATTCCATGGGGTGGCATTAGCAGCCGCCAGCCCCAGCATCGTAACTTGCGCGTTCCACCAAGTTAACGCATTGCCTTCGAGAGTATCAGTGGCATATTTCACCTTACGAGCCTCGGGTCATTCACACACTCGAAGACCGATTCGAGTTCCTCGAACTAATGGAGGAGTCCAACAGCTCCTTCAGTGTCGCTGAAAGTAGTAGGACGACTGTCCATAAAAGTCTTGTATGTGCATACAGGTGGCTGAGCGTGTTGACTTGTCGTGTGCGTAAGAGTAATCAAAATTAAGCACAAGTGTTGAGTTACGAGAGTAGGATCTAAAGATCCTAGAGTAAGTGGTGATGGCAGGTTACACCTCCTGCCTGGGCAGCTGCGAGTGCTGCAGTAACTTGTTCAGTGATAGAAGCCGCCAATTGGGCTTGAGTTAAGTTAACGCGTCCACTCATGATCTTGACATCAAGAAGAACATGTGGGTGAGAGGTTCGCGAATAGTGCGAAGACAGGAGAGAGTGAGCACATAAGCGTTTTCAAGCAGTAATGAGTAATAGGTAATGTAATCTAAGCATACCACGAGCAAAGTTCTATGTAATTCTAGCAAGTAGGTAAGGTAACATGAATAGTAGTACCTATGATGTTGAGCCTTGCACGTGGAGCGAAGCGTCGTTGTGGATCGTTGAGAGCACTGTTCTGGTTATAGTCTGGTTTTAACAAAAATCGTTTTCCCCTTATTAAAACCGAGTTCTCTATAACCAATGGCTCTGATACCAATATGTCACACCCCCAAATCCACACGCGGAGTATCACCGCTTGGGAGCGTGACTGACCAGGATCAAGCCACCAATCATATAGAACAATGTATAAAGTAAAAGCAATTGTATTAAACTAACCAATCCATATGAAAGGTGTTCCAAAACATAAGTATCATATCAAAGTTTAGCGGAAGCGTATAGATAAAACTCAGCATAAGTAAGTATGAAATGTCATAAGGTGTTTAACGAAACAATCACGATCCAAGCCCACAACGACCAGCTCCTCCCTGTGCAAGCTTCATGTAACTAACGACCTGCAAGGCATGTAACAGAGGATCAACAACTAGTTGAGCGAGTTCACAGTTGGTTGTTCAGTAATAAGTTCGTTTATAACCATGCCGTGTATTACTAGGCCATTTGTATGTTCATCTAGTGGGGGCTTCCCATGTTGTAAGTTCAATTAGTGGGGGCTTCCCATGTTGTAAGTTCAATTAGTGGGGGCTTCCCATGTTGTAAGTTACTAGACTAGTTGTATCCATAAGTATCCTTCCCAATCCGAGGATAGTAGTAAGTATCTGTTTACGTAGGTTTTACGTAAGTGCCCTTCCCAATCCGAGGACAGTGGTACGTAGCGAGTACGTAGATTTAGCGCTGGCGTCCTTCCCAATCCGAGGACAGTAGTACGTAGGTTTTACGTAGGTTTAGTGCTGGTGTCCTTCCCAATCCGAGGACAGTAGTACGTAGGTTTTACGTAGGTTTTAGTGCTGGTGTCCTTCCCAGTCCGAGGACCGTGGTAAGTAGTCTAGTAGTGATATAAATACAAGTAATCATTCAATCCCATTCCCAACCCACCGGGGAATCCCATGCCTTGGTAAGAGTGTGAACTCACCTTGGTTTGCTCGGTATGCTAAGTATGTGCTCAAAGTAAATCAATCACGTCCTAGATTATTCACGTATGCGAAATCAGTTTACGTACGAGTACAACATGGTAACACCGAGTCAAAGATCATCACGTAGCACATAACACATATTCAAACACATACGGAACATGCAATTCAGTTAACAGCAGTTAATTAGGTCAGTTAAGTTCTAACAGAAACAAACCAAGTTAAAACAGGTTTCCCCACTCGACGAAACACCTTCAGTTTCGTCGAGAGTCCCTTCAGCGAAATAAAGTTCTGTTTCGTCAATTACCCTTGGCGAAACACCCTTCCTGTTTCGCCGTAAATTCTGTTTCGTGAACATGTACCAGTTACGCAGCTTATCACAGAAACCCTAACCATCACTAACAGCCGTTATACGCCATCTACCAGCAATCATCGATGTCATAACATAATCATCATTGTCACACCCCCAAAATCCACACGCGGAGTATCACCGCTTGGAGGCGTGACTGACCAGGATCAAGCCACCAATCATATCAAACGTAATAAGAATTAAATGTAATTTAAACCAAACGATATGAAAGGTGTTCCAACAAAACATGTTAAGTGTATAGCGGAAGCATAAAATGTAAACCCAACGTAAGTCATAAGTTCAATGTTTAATGTTTCAATATAAGATCCATAATCCGTGCCCACAACGACCTGCTCCTCCCTATGCAAGCTCCATATGTACCTAAGGTCCTGCAAGGCATGCAGTAGAGAGTCAACAACTAGTTGAGCGAGTTCACAGTTAATAAGTTATAACAAATCATATATGTATTTAGTGGGGGCTTCCCATGTAAGTATGTACTAATAGTGGGGGTTTCCCATGGTCATATGTATTACTAGTGGGGGTTTCCCATGGTCATATGTATTACTAGTGGGGGTTTCCCACGTTTATCTTTACTGATGGGGGCTTCCCATGTTTGCACTTACTAGACTATTTGCAACCATGTGTTCTTCTTAATCCGAGAACAGGAATACGTACAAGGTCACGTAGGATTTACGTGAGTGCCCTTCCCCGAGGACAGTGGTACGTGTTGGGTTTACGTAGGATTTACGTAAGTGTCCTTCCGACCCGGAAGACAATGGTAGTTATTAGTTTACGTAGGTTTTACGTAAGTGTCCTCCCGACCCGGGAGACAATGGTAGATACTAGGTTACGTAGGTTTTACGTAAGTGTCCTGACTATCCTGAGGACGATGGTCTATAGTCTAGCGATAGCGTAAGTACGAGTAGTTATCCATTTCAAATAATCCAACCCGATTCCCAACCCGAGAATCCCATGCCTTGGTTGTGTGAACTCACCTTGGTTTGCTCGGTATGCTAAGTAAGTGCTCAAATAAATCAATCACGCCCTATAATGCACGTATATTAAATCAGTTAACATTCGTAATGTTTCGCATGTAACCAGCATCACAGTAATATCACAGAGTGTTCTTGGCAGTTAGCATCTTGAATCACGTAACCAGTTAATCCCATGCAACAATTTCATACAATCTAATGTTGATAACCGATAACACACTTTAACGGAGTTAACAAGTCTTAACTGGTTTAACAAATACCAACAAGGTTACACAGTTAACAAAGTCAATATCTAACTGAACTAGCGAACTAACCGTGTTACACACTTAACCTAACTGAGTTGAATAGTTTAACAGAGTTATCATGTTTAACCAAAATAATGACGAACATACTTAATACACTAACCAAGTTAACAACATTATATAAATATATCGAAACACAGGTGTCGAAAACCTTTATGTGGGCCGAAATCCCATATGTGGGCTGGAAACACTTAAATATCGAAAACCCTTATTTGGGCCGAAGACACTTGGAGTGCCTCGTTAAAAATGGTTTTCATTACTTGAAGGGTTTTCATCCTATATATCAACATTACAACAGCATACTCATGAAATACATACTGACAATTCAATACATTAATCACATGTCTTGATCAGAACCTTATCAATATACACATTCCAATGAACAATCACATGGCTAATATGAGAACAATGGCCGACCACATTATTCAGATCATATGCTCATCATCATCCACTTCATTATTCAATATTAGTAGGTTAACATAATCATTACCTTCCACCAACACATTACATAATCACATACATGATCATCACTAAACATCAGTGAGTATTCGACATCTAGCATCAACCCTATTTGAGTATTCATCAATATACTACACAGCAACATGCATGATTATCAATTGATTATCAAACAGCCATTAATGAGTTATTGGAATTATCGAGTATTCCTCATATACTCTATCAATATTCAAACCCCACCATTAAACTTGAGGAAAACTAATATTAACAAATCATCAGGCATTAATAAAAGATTAAACCGAACAAGGGAATCAAGCACAAACCGAATAGTAGTTGAAACCAGGGAATTCTCGAGAGGGGTGAGCCTGCCGTCAAGAGAGAGCTTCGAGGGATAGGTGTTTAGGGTTTCTGGTCGTCCAATTCGTAAACTAAATAAAACATGACTCATATATAATTGATACTGGGCCGAAGCCCATGCTGATTTCGTTGGGCACATAAGTGGACGAAAACACTTATATGTTTTCATGAGTGGATGTGTTTTCATTGAAAGTGTTTTCGGCTAGTAATGCTAGACAGGTTCTATGTTTCACTTATTCAATCACATGCCCCATGCAATATGTATTGCCTCTATACACATAATATATACACTCCAAAGTAAAGTCAATACATGTATGCACTTCATGTAATTATAAAACACACTTATAATACACCACATATAACATATTAATCATAATAAAGCTTAACGTATTACAAATGTGTCTAGTCGTAAAACAAACAAGTCGCGCAAACAAATAATCTAAATTATTAACGTGCAATAAATGCAAGGATGGAAGTCTTGGAAACTTGAGTTGTCACAATCATCATGGTACTTAATATCTAGCATGAAGCCTAATTCAATAGTGACAGTTTCAATGAGAATATCATCACATAATCATGTCTAGCATGAACCATCGATCCTGTAATCATACGTAACAGTGAATGGTACTTCAAATACACATCGAGTGGAAACACAAAAGTTCTTACACATGTTCAGGGGTGCACATGGTCACTTAGATCACTCATAATTTTCACAATAGTTATCATCATCATTGCTATTAAAATGACTAACACAAATGGCTGACCACTGCTATTATTTTCATGCCATAATTGGACCAAACTTTTATAGTGGAATTTCAATTCATGCACATGATGCCTACATCTAACACATATATATATAACCTATTATCATGCATAACATCATCATCAACTCATCGCTGGCATTCATATCACATAATCAGAAAATAAACAATCGATTAGAACTAACCGGAAGTATAGTCGATGATCAGTTCGGTTACAAATCTCCAATGGATGTTAGGTTGCCGTCACAAAGCCTCTAGGGTTTTCTTGTTTTGATAAAAAGTGTAAAACTGATGTTGTTTCTCGTTTTAATATTCGAGTTTATGTGTTGGGCCCGAACTGGGCTTCGCGTAACAGTTGGGCCGACGAAACTGATTTGCCGACGGAACGGCTTCTGTTTCGTCGGGTTTGGTCTTGGCGAAACACTTTGTTTCGTCGGGTCCTTTCATTGTGTTAAACAGTTTTAGTTTTCTAAACCGTCTCATGTTATACAACCAAACACAAAATCATGCAAACACAATGCGTTTCATTCTAACAAAGTGTACAGTTACAGAGTAAGACAAGTCAAACAACTAATCAGTCAAAGTCAACGTGCATTTAATGCGAAAGTGAAAGTCGGAAACTCGAGTTGTCACAGATTAGTTTTAAACCCTAAATAACACCCATCCCTCTTCCCTGATTTGCGACGGGCAATAGCAGACCCCCTTCGAGGCACTAGCTTTCGGTTAGTTTAATCGCCATAGTCCTTGCTGATTATGTGATTGTTAGTTGCTTTGTATGATGATGTCTAGATGTGATATTATATGATCGATTCAATCATATGTGATCTTATGTGCAATTTTGTGTGACATGTGATTCTGATTAGTGAGTATTATCAAGTAATAATTGTGCATGGATCGATCTGGGATAGTTGGTCTGGTTAATACATATGTTAGGGAATTTGGTATGATTGATTTATTTAGAATAAATATTGTGAATGATGTAACCGAACAAGGTAGGGTTACAAATACAAAATTATACTAGGAGTCCACTAAACAGTTTGTATGTACTTATAAATTAAAGGCAATTGTGATAATCAGTTTAACGGCCCAATAGAATTGAAGCTACATGTTTGGATAAGGCTTGGTAAAATGGCGGCCCATGTGTTGAGTCTTGATCAAATCAAATAAAGTGGACATCATAATAATATTGTCAGATGATGATCGAGGGATTTGGCCTACATGTGGGTTATGTGGTGGCAACTCTTGTATGATAATCCAACATAAATTGCTATGATAATTGAGTTGGTGGTTAGGATGATTAGAATATTCTATGTTTGCATATTGATAAATGATCATTAATGGGCTGTTATGTGTTTAAGAATCTGCCATATCTTCATTGAATCTGAATAACACGATGGGGGTATGGTTTGCAATCTTGTAAGGAATTAAATGGTTATTGGAATTGAGATGCTTGTTTTATGGCAAATAATAGCAAATCACGTACTTTATTTGGCAGGAAAGAAATAATAGATTATTTTCTCATAATCAGCGGAGTGCTAGAGCGCTTGCAAAGGTTGTCATTGATACGGTGCGACTCAGAATCATGGGGTTCCGGTTTGGAAGAGACCCGAAGCAAAAGAAAATTTTGGACAGGTGGCTGATATCGAAGAATAACATAGAAGTTGATCCTGGCTAGTGTAGTTCTTTTGGTTTCTTAGTCGTGTTTGTCTTTGGGCTGTGTTTTAGTCTTGTAGTTCTGTTTGTTTTTTGGTTGTGACTTTGTCGGGCTTGTTTGTTTTGTCGTCCTAGTCTTGGTATGCCAAGTCTAGTAGTGTGTATCGGTGTCTCGATGCAACCCTGTTTCCTTATTGATTGGTTGATATAAAATTTCACCGGGGTAACCCTTTACCCAAAACAAAAAAAAAATAATAGCAAATCACACACACACCTAATTGGGCCATTACATGTAACCGGACTGCTAGAATAAGTTGGATGTAATTGTTGTAATCTGGGCCACACACTCACACGCTGGACTACACGGTTTGGTTGAAGTTACATTGGGTTTTATATGCTAAGTTGGGCTTAATCGTGTAGATATATTAATTGGGCCGCTTTGGGCCAACCCTTGTCTTACATAAGGCCGATCTATTTTTTGGGTAAAGGGTTACCCCGGTGATTCTATATATCAACAAAACCAATACAAAACAAGTAGTATGGAGAGACCATACTAGTTCAAACATGGGGCATACCCCATGAAAGTAAACCAACAAACCACACGACAACCAATAAAAACAACTAGACTACTAATCTAGACAAGGATCAACAAAACACTATAGAAACTCAGCCACCATCTAATAATCGAGTATCACAGATCTCCCATGCACGAAGCAGCTCCCTCACCTTTATAGTGTCTTTAAACTTCACTCCCATTAGTTTATAACGAACCGTATGAAGAATTGTATCACATAACACATCCGGAGGTCTTGTCTGATTCTTGAAGAGACGAGTATTTCTCTCTTGCCAGATAAAATAAGTAGTAGCTGCAAGAACCAATCTACTAACATAGTAGGAAACCGACTTAGACCGAGACCTAGTCAGCATCCAGTCCACAACCGAGCTCCAATCAGAATCAACATCATCCATACCCCCTTTGCTACGAACCATATGCCAAACTTGCTTCGAGTAATTACAATCAAAGACAAGATGAGCATGAGAGTCCGTATTAGCATAACACAAGAGACAACACATCATGTTCATATTTTTCCTTCTAGAGATATCCCATTGAAGGATTTTGTCTTGTGTCAAGAGTTTCCGACGAATAACTAACCACATAAAAAATGCGTGCTTCGGAATACACTGTGGAAACCATATAAAATTCATCCAATCCACCTCTTGATCTCGTTGCCGAATTGAATGCCAAACCTGAGAAGTCGAGTATTCAAACAAATCGTTACCATCCTTCCACATAATCTTATCTCGTTGATTAAGAATCACATGAATGTGATCAATCTGATTAAGAACTGGGAAAAGATCTCTCCACGCAATCGGCCATTGCCAATCACCATTGAGCTGAACATCTTGAACCGTAGCATTTAGCCTAAACCCTGCTGAAGTTATAACTCTAGGCGAAAGAAAATCAGCTAATGGCCCCAATTGACACCAATAGTCATACCAAGCCGAAGTACTGCTACCATCCCCTAACTTGGACCAAACAAAATTTCTGATGAAAGGCCTAAGCTGAAGGATTTTGCGCCAACTCCAGCAACAATTAGATACAGACTTACAAACCCAAAAACTCTTGCCTCTTAATCTATATGAATGAATCCAATCAACCCATAAGGACTGACGTTTAATCAAAATACTCCAGATATGAGAGGTCATAAGAGCTTTATTTACTTCACCAATACGACGAACCCCTAATCCCCCTTCAAACTTAGGGACACACACCGATTTCCAAGATACTTTAGCCTTCCCCTTTTGGAACGAACCAGCTGAAGACCATAAAAAATTCCTCATTTTCGCTTCAAGGTCTAAATAACCCGAGTAGGAAGAATAAACGCAGAAGCCCAATACACATGCATAGCGGATAGAACCGAATTAATCAGTTGCAATCTGCCAGCAAAAGAAAGGAATTTATTTCTCCAGCTCATAATACGTTGATCCATTCGTTCAACTAAGATGCTACAATCTTTGTATAAAAGTCTAGAAGAAATAAGCGGAACTCCTAGATATCGAACTGGCAACGATCCCTCCTCAAAAGGCATAAAATCCAGAATCTGGGCTTTAACATTAGTAGGCACATTACAGAAGAAGCCCGTACTTTTCTGAATACTAGGCACCAACCCAGACATATTTGTAAAGTTTGCAAGGGAAGACATAATGCATTTGACTGAATTAATATCTCCTCTCGCAAACAAGAATAAATCATCTGCAAAACAAAGGTTAATAATTCGTTGTTTTTCACATTTATTGTGGAACCTGAAAGAAGCATCAATCCGCGTAGTATGCTGAAGGATACACGTCAACATCTCCATAACAAGAGTGAATAAATAAGGGGATAAAGGATCTCCCTGTCGAAGTCCCCGTTTCCCCTTGAAATACCCGTAAATGTTACCATTGATACATATAGAATAAGAAATCGTAGATACGCATATCATAATCCATTCCACCATTTTAGGATCAAAGCCGAAACCAAGCAACACATTCCTTAAGAATTTCCAATCAACCGTGTCATAAGCTTTCTGAATGTCCACCTTAAATGCACATCTAGGCGGACCAGCACTTCTATGATAATTATGTAAAAGCTCCTGAGTCAACAAAATATTATCCGATATCGTCCTCCCAGGGACAAACGCAGATTGGTTTATGCTAACAACTTGATGTAAAACTCCCTTTAACCGCTCAGCAATGATCTTAGTAATGCACTTAAACAAGACGTTACAACAAGCAATAGGGCGGTAATCCGTGACCATCATCGGAGTGGATTTCTTTGGAACAAGAGCAATAAGAGTATGATTCAATTCCTGAAGTAAGTTACCTGTATCGAAAAAATCCATAACCGCCTTAGAAACATCATCCCCAATAATCGGCCAAGCTGCTTTAAAGAAAGCAGCCGTGTACCCATCCGGACCTGGGGCCTTGTCATTACCTATCGCAAACATAGCTTTTTTCACCTCATCTACCGTGACTGGCCGAACCATATTAGAAGCATCCATCGGGCTCACATGTTTAGTAAATAAATCAGGAGAAGGTTGCAAAGAAAGATCATCACTACTACCCAAGAACTTCTCATAATGTTGCACAAAAATAGAGTTAACATCCTCCCCTTCATGCATGACCCCGCTAGCATCCGTAATAACCTGAATCCGGTTCCAATGATTCCTACTTTTAATAGCTGCATGGAAAAAAGCAGTGTTCGAGTCACCTGCCCTAAGCCACTCCATTTTCGACTTTTGCTTTAGAAATCTTTCCTCATCTAAGCAAGCTTCCTGATAAGCAGAAGTTAGATCAGTTTCTCGAGTTCTTAACACCACATTTGAAGGGTCATTATCAATCTCATGCTGAATGTCATCCAATTTACCACGAAGTTCTATTACTTTTTTGTGAAGATTACCCTGGCTAAATAATAAAGCTCGCATCGGAGATTTTAACTGACGAAGCTTCTTTACAACCTGAAACTGAATCACACCATTGATGTTCACCTCCCAAGACTTCTTTACAATACTCATAAAGTCCCTTTTATGAACCAAAAAGTTAGCAAACTTAAATGGTTTATGTTTCCTTTTCAGCTGATTTTGGACTTTAAGAATACAAGGAGTATGATCAGACAACCGATAAGGATGAAAAATAGCAACCGAATTCGGATAATCAGCAATAAATTGAGAATTACCCATCACCCGGTCAATCTTCTTTAGCAAACCAACACCCTTCTTTGGCTTTTGATTCCATGTGTAATGGAGACCCGATCTATTAATATCCATCACTTCAATATCCAAAACACAATTCTGAAAATCACGCATACCTGGAGAGAAAGAAGACGCTCCCACAGACTTATCCTCCAGGTGTAAAGCTGTCACACCCTGGCTTTGCGGAAGCGTGATTAATTTTGGTGTGACTTCTTAATACCATAGCTTAATCATAACAAAGCTATATGAAATAAAATCATGCAAGATCATCCGTTTGATTAAGTTTTAAAAACCAGAGTAACATACCATTGTCTTAGAAACTTACAACACCGTAACATAAAACATTGTCTTAAACAACATAAACAGTAACATGAAACAAACGCAGTTTAAGATTTGTGACTTGTCCAGGAAAGAGTCACATTTCCTAAACTGGGATGACCTTGAAACCCAATATGCAGCGGGAAAACACGTCATACCGTGCCAGATCCTGTTAATTTCCTGAAATACATGTGAGTTGAAAAATCAACAATAATGTTGAGCGAGTTCATGTGCAAGTGAGTATGTAAAACACTTGTAAGTATAAAAGTTTCCTGGTATGTAGCAGTGTAAGGAAAAGAGATCACCAATGGTTTGCAAGGCCATTAGCATGTTGTGAAATGCAAGTAGGAAGACTCAACCTAGCAGATTTTTGTGTCGGGCACAAAGTCACTCAAGGTCCGTTCTGTTGGTCCTCTTAGAGGTCCGTTCTGTTGGGCCTAGAGTTGGGCTCGCTACACCCAGATAGATCTACCGCTACTGTCCCTCGGTGTTCCGCCTACCCATTCACATGATCTAAGTAGTAAACCTCCTTACGTTAACATACCGTGTATAATAGTACTTGTAAACAAAGTAACATGTATTTCACCCCCGCAGTTAAGAAAACTGAAAACAGTTAGAGAAAGGGGGACATGAACTCACAGTCGGTGCGTCTCTACCAAGTACTCCAAATCAGAAAGCTTGTGCGACGACCTACAAGTGCTAATTCTATTAGACGGACGGCCGTGCCTTAGCTTTATAGTTTAAGTCTTTGGGAAATAGTTAGACAACTATTTCGTGTTGTATATACTTGGTAGTTATTCTCCTTCCCAAGGATGGGGGATTTGTACAAGTATTATGTATGTGGTGACTTTAAGTATTGACAAGATACATTTTCAAGTCTCATAACCAACATTTTAAAGATTTATGTCAAAACTCATGGCGAGGTTTAATTCCGAGAAATGAGGTTAAATATACTTGTTAGAAAAATAATAATTTTTCTAAGTCTTGGTATTTTTAGAAAAATTCGTCAGAGTATCCCCTAAAAACGGGAGTGTCCGTGCTAATGCGCACATCATTTTCTTTTTGAAAACAACCCATGATCATCAACAATCAACCCTTACGTTTTAACACGCGAAACGCTACCTTTGTCGTTTCAGTTTCAATATGTGGAAACTGGACTGTTTTCGGACGACTAAATAAAATACATAACCCTTTCCAAAAATTCCCTAATTTTTACGGGTCGTCCTAATCTACCCAAAAATGATTGTATAAAAATATCGGGGTCCAGTTTCTTATCAATAATTTATAGAAAATCGTTTACCGAACTGTGATCAGATTTGTCACATTCTGATCACAGTTTACGGAAAAATTCGTCAAAAATTCCTCGTATGTCCGTTTATCGAAATTCCAGTTTGAGGGTCACAAATACATCCGTGACCATCTTAGATAAAAGTTTCAGGGGCTGGTTCGGTTCGGGTTTTAAGTTGTGATCGAAAACGTACAGCCCAATTTACTGCAGTAACAAACAGCCTTAGCTGCTGTCACGAAAACAGGTTTTTAAAATAGTAACCGACATCAGAAAAATACGATTCCAGCGCCATTTTCTTCGTTTTTCAAAATGACACGATTTAGGCTTTTGAAATTCCGTTTTTCGAGTTTTTAAAGTCCGTTTACAGCCTGATGAAGGCGGCTGAAACAGTGACTCAGCTTGCTGTTTTGTGGTTTAGATGTTATTAAATCGTGTTATAAGTGTCCGATTAGCGGGTTAAACAAGAAAACAACTTTTAAATATCAAGTATGTGTTATCCAGCCCTTAAACCGACAAGATTCCACTTCATAAATCATACACAAGTAAACTTTTATGTAGATTTTATGTTCATAACTTATGTTTCAAAATTTTCTAATATTCTTGTGTGTTCATAAAAATCATTCTTGTTATTGTAAGATCCTTCTTTTAGAAACATGATTTCCTTGACGCGTGGTCCTTTGAAAATACCGGTTGTAGATACGTAGATCTACTAGTTTTAAACACTATTGTACAAGTTAAAACACTTTTACACAAGTAAAGCATTTTTACACAAGTTCATGTTTCATGTGTGGTAGAGTTTCACCTTTTAACCCTTGTTTCTTCTAAAATAGCTTTGTGTCATGATTCAAGAACATGACTATACCGGGTTAAACGATGATCCGAGCTACCACAACATAGATCGGGTCTAGATAATCACCACTTTCAATTACTACAACATTTACACAACACATGAGCTATTAACCACCACTTTAAGTGTTTTAAGTAGACTTTTGTGCATCATTTTGCATTTTAACGAGATTTAACCGATACAAATCCTTTTAACCACTTTAGATTAGTTCAAATACGAGTTTTAAGCATTATACCTCTAGCTCAAGGCTAGGGAAGGATCTTGACGAAAATGGCGTGGATAAAAGCTAAAGAAAGAGGTCCTTCGCGTTCCGCTAGCTCCAAGCTTCCTAATACGTGACCCTTGATGTTTGTAGATGCTTGGAATGATGATGATCAAACTCGAAAATGGGTGGGTGGTTATAGGGGGGTTCGGCCGAGAGTTAGAGAGCAAGAGGGAGAGAGGTGTGTTGTGGTGTAATGTGATGAATGATCTCTAGTGTTAAGTGTTAAACTTATAGGCAAAGTTTAGTGTCATTAACCAATTGTTAATGTGTCTTGTAGATATTAAACATAAGCAATAAACAAATCAACCAAAGTACAAGTATGTCCCCTTGGGGGACGGTTTCGGTTGGGGGGGGGGGGGGTTACCCGGTTCATTTCCAACTAATCTTCAAGTATTAGTTAGTTAGGATTTTAATATTAGTTACTAGAGTGTTATGCATTAACGCGGGTGTTAGGGTATACGGGGACCCTAACTGGCTCAGAAAAAGGTAAATAATGAAAATAACAATATTTTCATGTTTCGGGTATAGTCCGGTTGTTTGGTTGGATAGTAATTCGTTAAAGCGTTAACAAAGCTTTAAAGTGTCGTTATTACTCTTTTTAGTGACACTACTCATTCCTGACACTTTGGAAAATGTCTAGTTATATTTTTCTCATGTTTTGGCACTTTATTAGTTAGCTAAAAGCTGAATTATTATGTAAAGTGCTGAGTTTTGTACTTTAAGTACGTTTTAGGCACATCCAGTCACTGTGACTTATCCCTAGAGACGCAGTTCCACAACCCTTGTATCCCTACACTCACTACTAGTGTAGCAAAATATCTCAGGCTCTTATAGGCCTTGGAGGCAGTGTTTGCCTGATGCTGGCTTTATCATCATGTTCAGTAGGTTATCCGTGATAGTGCTACTGTGCTTTTTGTGCATCATGTTTGTCACTAGGGTTTAGCATGTAAATAATGTGGTGACGATAAGTAAAGTATGATGCAAGTAAGTACATGTATCAGATATCAAGTAGCAGTTCATCAGCTAGTTCAAACAAGCACAGTAATTAAGCAGTAATTAATCATTAATTAAGTCGTACGGATACCTGGTTTGGTGAGGGTTGTCACATTCTCCCCCCATTAAATAAATTTCGTCCCGAAATTTAAGTTCTGCTTGTAGATGCAAGGTTCTTAGGAAAAAGGTGGGGGTATTTCTCTTTCATCAGGTCCTCACGCTCCCATGTGATCTCAGGACCATGTCTGGCATTCCAACGAACTTTGACGAGCCTGACACTGCTCCAGCGGGTCTTGTTAACTTTCCAATCTGTGACCTCAACAGGTTCTTCAACGAAGTGGAGCGTGTCGTCAACATGAATCTCGTCGGTGGGAATGGCAACGGTGACTTGAGTTGGACTTTTCTTCAGGTTGGATACATGAAATGTATCGTGAACACCATTCAGTTCAGCAGGTAGGTCCAACTTGTATGCTACTAGTCCTATTCTTTCCAGAATTCGGAAAGGACCAATGTAGCGCGGATTTAACTTCCCACGCTTCCCAAAGCGTGCCACCCCCTTCCAGGGTGATACTTTCAATAACACCATTTCTCCAACTTGGAAATCCACATGTTTCCGGTTTGGATCCGCATAGGCCTTTTGTCTGTGGCAAGCTGCTTCGATGCGTTTAAGAATCTGTGCAATCTTGTCTGTCGTCTCTTGGACGATTTCGGGACCAGCAAGTTGCCTATCACCTGCGTCAGCCCAACATAGTGGTGATCGGCACTTGCGTCCGTAAAGGGCTTCAAATGGCGCGACACCAATACTGGTGTGGTAGCTGTTGTTGTATGAAAATTCGACCAAAGGTAAATGTTTATCCCAGCTACCGCCCAAATCCATAACACACGCTCTCAGCATGTCTTCCAAAGTTTGTATCGTTCGCTCGCTCTGGCCGTCAGTTTGCGGATGAAACGCAGTGCTCAGATTCAATTGTGAGCCAAAGGATTCTTGAAAGGATTGCCATATCCTTGACACAAACATTCCGTCTCTATCAGAGATGATCGAGAGAGGTACTCCATGGCGCGCGACGATCTCTCTCATGTATATTTCGGCCAATTTTCTCGTATTATCCTTCTCTCTGATAGGTAAGAAGTGTGCTGACTTTGTTAATCGATCCACTATCACCCAGATAGTGTCATGGCCTCTTGGCGTTCTTGGCAATTTCGTAACAAAGTCCATGGAGATTTGTTCCCATTTCCACTTGGGAATCTCAGTTTGTTGCAGAAGTCCTGAAGGCTTCTGGTATTCCGCTTTAACCTTAGCGCACGTTAAACATTTGCTCACGTAAACAGCAACATCGCCTTTCATCCTAGGCCACCAATAATAATCTTTGAGATCCTGGTACATCTTATCCGCTCCTGGATGTATAGAGTACAGTGATTTGTGAGCTTCATCAAAAATAACTTCCCTTAAACCACCAAACAGAGGAACCCAAATCCTTTTCTCGAAGCATAACGTTCCTTCCTCGTTTGGTACCAGTAGCTTCTCCATCCCACGGAGATATTCCTCTTCAAGATTCCTTTCCTTGAGAGCTTCCTTTTGTGCGGCACGAATGCGCAAGGAAAGATCAGTTCGTATAATCATTTCTAGAGCTCTAACCCTTATGGGCTTGATTCTCTCTTTACGACTTAGGGCATCGGCGACCACATTCGCCTTACCTGGATGATACTTTATCTCGCAGTCGTAGTCGTTCAGCAATTCAACCCATCGTCTTTGCCTCATGTTCAACTCCTTCTGGTTGAATATGTGCTGTAGTCTCTTGTGATCTGTGAAGATTGTACACTTCGTACCATAAAGGTAGTGTCTCCAGATCTTTAAAGCAAAAACCACTGCGCCGAGCTCCAAATCGTGTGTGGTATAGTTCTTTTCGTGCACTTTCAATTGACGCGATGCGTAAGCAATAACCTTTTGGCGTTGCATCAACACGCAACCCAATCCTTGACGCGATGCATCGCAGTATACCGCAAAATCATCTGTACCTTCTGGTAGAGCTAAGATAGGCGCGTTACAAAGCTTATTCTTCAGTATCTGGAAGGCTTCCTCCTGTTTGATTTCCCAATCAAACTTCTTATCCTTCTGCGTGAGGAGCGTCAATGGTTGAGCGATCTTTGAAAAATTCTCAATGAATCTTCGATAATAGCCGGCCAAACCCAAGAATTGCCGAATCTCGGTTGGCGTCTTTGGCGTTTCCCAATCCCTGATCGCTTCGATCTTTGTTGGATCCACGTGGATTCCATTTCCATTTACCACGTGCCCAAGGAATTGCACCTCTCGTGGCCAAAACCCGCACTTAGAGAATTTGGCATACAACTGTTCTTTCTTCAGCAGCTCTAGAATGGCTCTAAGATGCTGTTCGTGTTCAGCCTTCGTCTTTGAATAAATCAAAATGTCATCGATAAACACAATCACGAACTTATCCAAGTACGGCTTGCAAACTCTATTCATCAAGTCCATAAAGACTGCAGGTGCGTTTGTCAAACTGAATGGCATAACGAGGAACTCGTAGTGTCCATAACGAGTTCTGAAGGCTGTCTTTGGAATGCTTTCCTCTTGTATCCTTAACTGATGGTATCCAGATCGAAGATCGATCTTTGAATAAAAGTTAGAGCCAGTTGATCAAACAGATCATCGATTCTTGGCAGAGGGTATCTATTCTTGATCGTCAGCTTGTTCAGCTCCCGGTAGTCGATGCACATTCGAAAACTACCGTCCTTCTTTTTGACAAACAGGACCGGAGCTCCCCAAGGCGAGAAGCTTGGTCGGATAACACCCTTGTCTAACAACTCTTGAAGTTGTGTTGACAGTTCCTGTATCTCAGACGGAGCAAGTCTATAGGGTGCCTTAGCCACAGGCGCGGCGCCTGGAACTAAGTCGATGTGGAACTCTACTTGCCTCTGAGGTGGCAGTCCAGGCAAGTCTTCTGGGAAGACTTCTGGATACTCCCTTATGACAGGGATGTCTTCGATCTTTGGCTCAGCAGCCTCTTTATCCACAATGTGTGCCAGAAAAGCAAAACATCCTTTCTGCAAACATTTCCTTGCTTTCAAGCAGCTGATAATCCTCAACGGCGTCTCACGCTTCTCTCCATGAACAACAATGGTCTCACCATCATCGGTTGGGATACGAACAACCTTCTCATGACAAACTATCTCTGCCTTGTTGCCTGATAACCAATCCATTCCTACCACCACGTCGAAGCTTCCCAACTGGACTGGTAGTAGATCCAAAGCAAACTCACGCTCTCCCAATTCAATCACACAACCCCTGATAACTTCATTGGCTTCTACTAACTTCCCATTGGCCAATTCGATTGAGTACGGAATATTTAACTTATTAGCGGCTAAACCAAGCATATTCTTAAATTCTAACGATACGAAGCTATAATCGGTACCAGCATCAAACAAAATAGATGCAAAAGTTTTGGTTGTTAGAGAACGTACCAGAAATCACACCTGGATCCTGGCATGCCTCACAAGCTCCGATGTTGGATGTTCTTTCACGGTCTTGTTTCAACCTCGGGCATTCCCTCTTAAAATGTCCAACGTCCCCACAATGGAAGCATCCTAGCACTCGGCCATTTCCTTTCCCCTTTCCACCTTGAGCGTTGTTACTGTTTTCCCCTTGTATGGGACTCTTCATCCCACAACCATCCTTGTTGTGTCTTTTCCTTCCGTACCTAGGCTTCCGACATCCATAATTGTGGTGACACTTGCACTCAGCACGACTTGGTTCAGTTTCTAAGTAAATCTTATCATTGGCCTGTTTATTGTTAGGGCAATCTTTCTTGAAATGCCCTTTGTCCCCGCAGTCAAAACAACCTCGAATAGATCTTTGTTCACCCTCATTCATTCGGGTATCTTCGGTGAGCTTCCTTTTGTTCTTTCCGGACAACTCTACCTGAGTCTCCTGGTCAGGGTTTGCAAGTTTTTCTAGTCTAACTGCTTCCGTAACGAGTGCCAAGCCCATCTTACTTGCGGCCATAGTTGTCGGTGGCGTTGATTGTCACACCCCCAAAATCCACCTGCGGAGTACTACCGCTTGGAGGCGTGACTGACCAGGATCCAGCCACCAATCATATTGAACAAGCATATAGGTAGTTGTAAAAATCCAACCAATACAATTGGTGTTCAAACGAAACATAGTTAAGTTGCAAGCGGAAGCATAAGTCTCAATCAAAACATAAGTTTAATTGTTTCAAAGTTTAACATGGCACACAGTCGTCCATGTCCCACAACGATCCTCCTCCATGCAAGCTCCAGCTAAGAAACCTAATGACCTGCAAAGCATGTAGTAACGAGTCAACAACAAGTTGAGTGAGTTCACGGTTGGGTGTTCGTTTTAAGTTGTTTCGAAAACAGTTTCCTTTAGCTGGCATCCTGCCGTGGGGGTTACCCCATAGTTGAAAACGTGACTTGTTTATTCCCGGTTACTCTGGCAATCCTGCCGTGGGGGCTACCCCGTGTTAGTTATCTGGCATTTCGGCCGTGGGGGCTACCCCATGTATCTACTAGACTCGTTACCATATCGACTGCTGACTGTAGTCATGTTTATGTGCCCTGAAACTGTCAATGTCTATCATCATTGACGTGCCAGTAGTCCATTAGTTCACGCCCGTCCTCTGCGGCACGGTGTGAGGTTTGTCAAACCTAAATAGCGCTATCTAACTAATGACCCGCTCGCCATTGGCCTCGGCGATTAAGTCGATACAAAGATGAGGGACTTCGTGATAGAGTTTTGGTCTAGTACGAGTTATCTGTCCGTGAGGACGAGGAATTACATTCCTGAACCTTTGCTGTCCTACCCAAGGAGGACGAGGAACCCAGTTCCTTAACCCCAATTCCCGACCCCTGGGAATCCCATGCTTTGTAGAGGGTGTGAACTCACCTTGGTTTGCTCGGTAGAAAACACAGAAAAGTCAAACAAGCAACGTTGAGGCTACTCACGTCCTATCATAGTTGTATCATACAATCAGGTTCGTATTCAAGTAGTGCACGTATGGCATACACGTTAATCATGGCAGTTAGCAAGTAATGCATACGAGTCGAATCGAACAGTAACATGCCCAGAATTAAACAAAGTCCAAGGTCCGGCCCAAACACCAAGCCCATAATTAAACAAGTCCAAACAGTGTGTATCCGCGTATTGTCTCGAGTCGCAACTAGGCGTTTGCGACTCGCAACCTGAGTCGCAATCGTGGTTTCGGTTCGTGTTGTTTTGGTTACGAGTCGCAACTGGACTCGCAACCGGGGTTTCGAGTCAAACGGTTTATGTGCTGATCACTTGTGGTTTCGAGTCGCAACCAGGTGTTTGCGACTCGCAACCAATGTCGCAACTGGGAGATTTCGACTCATCATGCATGGTTTCGAGTCGCAACTAGAGGTTTCGGTTGGACAGGAGCTGATTCGGTACAGTGTACTACCCACTAACATTCTGATTTCATGTAACAGTTTGTACTATCCAACCAAATTCCTTAAACATGTTTCTTGTCTAGCAAATTACTAAAAATGGATCAAACATATCAGATTTCAAATATTCAACATGTTCATATGATATTCAACAAGTTCTTCATGTGTTCATCATGTTCATCTTGTTCTTCAATATTCAAGTAGTTCATTTTCATTCCTATGAACCTAGGTCTAACAAGAATCATGAACAACTTATCAACAAATCACCCTAATAGCAAGCTTTCGGTTCTTAACACAAGAGTACACAATCCGATTTATATGAACATCAACAACTAGTGTTTTAGACTACATTTAAACACCACACATCATGAGTTCATTATGCCACATATCCGAAATCAAAGCATGTTCCGATTATCAACATCATTCACACGGTTCACAAGCATATCATCATTGTACAAACGGTTCTAGTTCAATCATGTCATCCATAACATCAAACATCATAAACACTAACCAACAAACATCATAAACACTAACAAGCATCATAAGCACTAACAAACATCATAAACACTAACCGGTTGTGAGGTGGTGAAAGATGAAGCTTTGTTTGGTGTGAACAAGCAAATCCGAGAAACCCTTTTTGTGGTCGGTTGGTTTGATCCGAGAAGAAGGAGGAGAGGTGATGTTTAGTGTTTAGGGTTTTAGTGTGAGAGAGTGGAGAGTGTGTGTGTTGGAGAGTATGAGTGGATTGTCCAAAGAATGGACTAGTTTGCTAGGAGTATGATATATATACTAGTCCTAGTAGGTTTCGTGTGGGTTAAATGAGGTGCGGCCCAACCGGCCCATAGGTCATCGTTCACTCGAGACCACATGGTCTCGAGCCGGGTTCGTGTCGTTTCGGTTCATATACATACTCGCATACATACACATAAGAACACATGCAACCTAACACATAATCATATAAAAGGTTGTAGCTTATCATTAATCACGTAAGTTTAACTATTCACACGTTTAAGCATACAACGAAAGGTTCTAAATTTCGAGTTGTCACATCATCCCCAAGTTGAAAGAAATTTCGTCCCGAAATTTGGTAGGCACTCACTGAGGAAGCTAGTTAAGTTGTATGGTTTTCCCGGTTTTCCTGGGGTGTCACATCCACCCCCCGTTGATCTGGAATTTCGTCCCGAAATTCCGTAGCTTCGGCCTCAGTAGTGGGTGTACTGTTTGCGAACAGTTGGGGATACTTTTGTTTCATCTGATCTTCGCGCTCCCAGGTGAACTCTGGGCCGCGACGTGAGTTCCAACGAACTCGAACGAGAGGTATCCTAGTGCTCTTGAGGACCTTAACATCCCGGTCCGTGATCTCGACTGGTTCCTCGACGAATCGTAACTGCTCGTCGATCGTGAGTTCCTTCAAAGGAACTACGTGGGTCTCATCTGACGGACACTTCTTCAGATTCGACACGTGAAAAACGTTGTGAACTGCTCCGAGTTCCGCTGGTAAGTTTAGTCTGTAGGCCACCCTGCCTATTTTCTCAATGACCTCGAAAGGTCCAACGTATCGTGGGTTTAGTTTGCCGCGTTTACCAAAACGAACCACACCCTTCCAGGGTGAAACTTTGAGTAGTACCCGCTCCCCAACCTGGAGCTCAAGTGGTTTCCTGCCCATGTCGGCGTAAACTTTCTGACGTTCACGAGCGGCCGTCATGCGTTTTCGGATCTGAGCGATCTGCTCGGTTGTATCTACCACATATTCTGGGCCAGTGATCTGACTTTCTCCCACCTCTGCCCAGCAAAGAGGAGACCGGCATTTACGTCCGTACAATGCCTCAAACGGAGCAGCTCCAATGCTGGTATGGTAGCTGTTATTGTACGAAAATTCCACAAGTGGCAGGTGCTTTTCCCATCGGTTGCCAAAGTCGATTACACATGCACGAAGCATGTCTTCTAAGGTTTGAATAGTGCGCTCGGACTGCCCGTCCGTCTGAGGATGGTACGCTGTGCTCATGTCTAATCGTGAGCCGAAGGATTTGTGCATTGCTTGCCACAGCTCTGAAGTAAATCGTGCATCTCGATCCGAGATGATAGAGGTGGGCACCCCGTGCCTCGAAACAATTTCCTTGATGTATATTTCTGCAAGAGTGGAGAACTTATCCGTCTCCTTGATAGCCAAGAAGTGTGCAGATTTTGTGAGTCGATCCACGATCACCCAAATAGTATCGTTCCCGCGCTGGGATCTAGGTAGGCCAGTAACAAAATCCATGGAAATTTGCTCCCATTTCCATTGAGGTATCTCTGGTTGTTGGAGCAGGTCTGATGGTTTCTGGTATTCGGACTTGACTCTCGCACAAGTCAAACACTTGCTGACGTAAGTTGCTATGTGGGCCTTCATGCTAGGCCACCAGTACGTAGTTTTGATGTCGTGATACATCCTATCTGATCCAGGGTGTACTGAGTAGCGAGACTTGTGTGCTTCATCCATCACAAGCTCTCGTAGGTTGCCATAAAGTGGGACCCAAACGCGTCCCGTTACGTAGTAAGCACCGTCTTCCTTCTGTTCCAATCGTTGCCTTGATCCGCGTAGGGCTTCAGCCCTGACGTTTTCTGGTTTCAGTGCTTCTATCTGAGCAGCTCGTATCTGGGAAGGTAGACTAGAATGGATCGTGAGTTGTAAAGCTCGCACGCGCTTAGGCGCAGTGTCCTTCCGACTGAGGGCGTCAGCCACAACATTGGCCTTGCCCGGGTGATATCTGATCGAGCACTCGTAGTCATTCAGTAGTTCGACCCATCGTCGTTGCCGCATATTCAGTTCCTTCTGCTTGAAGATATGCTCGAGGCTCCTGTGGTCGGTGTAGATCGCACACTTGGTACCATACAGGTAATGCCGCCACAACTTAAGTGCAAAAACAACAGCTCCCAGCTCTAAGTCATGCGTAGTGTAGTTCTTTTCGTGAACTTTGAGTTGGCGTGAAGCGTAGGCTATAACTTTATCTCGTTGCATCAACACACAACCAAGACCCTGAATTGATGCGTCGCAGTAAACCACAAAGTCGTCTGTGCCTTCCGGCAAGGAAAGGATAGGTGCGCTACAAAGTCTATCCTTTAGGTGCTGAAATGCCAACTCCTGTGCGTTTCCCCAGCGATAAACAACGCCCTTCTGCGTTAGTGAGGTGAGAGGCTGTGCAATCTTAGAAAAATCCATTATGAATCTCCGGTAGTATCCCGCCAAACCCAAGAATTGGCGAATTTCCTTTGGTGTACGAGGTGCAGGCCAGTTCTTAATCGAGTCTATCTTGGATGGATCAACGTGAATCCCATCCTTGTTCACCACGTGGCCTAGGAAATGGACTTCTCGAAGCCAGAAGTCGCATTTCGAGAACTTTGCATAAAGCTGTTCTGTTCGAAGGAGTTCCAGAATAAGTCGCAGATGCTGCTCGTGTTCCTCCCGACCCTTGGAATAGATCAGGATGTCGTCAATGAAGACTATAACGAACTTGTCCAGGTAAGGCTTGCACACTCGGTTCATCAAGTCCATGAAGACCGCAGGTGCGTTTGTCATCCCAAAAGGCATGACCAAAAACTCATAGTGCCCGTATCGGGTTCTGAAGGCTGTTTTGGAGACGTCCTCTTCCCGGACTCTCAGCTGGTGATAACCCGATCTCAAATCAATCTTCGAATAGTAGCTCGATCCCTGCAGCTGGTCGAACAAGTCGTCGATACGCGGTAGAGGATAACGATTCTTCACCGTCACCTTGTTGAGTTCCCGGTAATCGATGCACATTCTGAAAGTACCGTCTTTCTTCTTTACGAATAATACTGGAGCTCCCCAGGGCGATGAGCTTGGACGAATAAAACCCTTATCCAGGAGCTCTTGTAATTGCGTGGAGAGTTCTTCCAATTCTGATGGGGCTAAACGATAAGGTGCACGGGCTATGGGTGCAGCTCCAGGAGCTAGTTCGATCTGAAACTCGACTTGACGATGAGGCGGAAGACCAGGTAATTCCTCAGGAAATACCTCTGGATAATCGCGTACAACTGGAAAATCTTCTATCTTCTTCTCTTTTTCTGAGGTGTCAGTAACGAGAGCCAAAATGGCAGTGTGACCCTTTCGCAAGTACTTTTGGGCCTCAAGGAGAGAAATAACGTTCTCAACAGCACTCCTCTTGTCGCCATGAATCATGAGAGGTTCACCACCGGGACCTGGAATACGAACAACTTTCTCGTTGCAAAGAATCTCCGCTCGGTGTTGGGATAACCAATCCATCCCAATGACAACGTCGAAACTACCCAAGACAATAGGAATGAGGTTGATAGAGAAGGTCTGGTCAGCGAGAACGAGTTTACAACCCTTGACTACGTGTGTGGCTTCTAAGCTCTTACCATTTGCTAGCTCTACTGTGTGCTTGTTGTTCAAAAGTGTCGGAATACGCTTAAGCATTCGACTAACTTCTTGTCACACCCCCAAAATCCACACGCGGAGTACCACCGCTTGGAGGCGTGACATGACCAGGATCAAGCCACCAATCATATTGAACATAAGTATGTATATCAAAAGTCATTCATCAATACGATAGGTGTTTACAAAAACCAAATATAAACAAGTGTGTAGCGGAAGCAATTAAAGTAAAACCCAACATAAGTTTAAGTACAAAATGTTATAATGTTTAACATCACATTCACGATCCATGTCCACAACGACTGTGCCTCCCGTGCAAGCTCCAAAAGTACCTATGGGCCTGCAAGGCATGTAACAGAGAGTCAACAACTAGTTGAGCGAGTTCACAGAAAGTAATGCGTAATAGTAAGTTTGTTTGTAACATGTGGCTCTACTGGGCCGGTAGTAAGTTCTATTGGTGGGGGCTTCCCGTGTTGTATAATCACTAGACTATTTGTAACCATATGTGTTCTTCACAACCGAGAACAGTAATACGTACAAGTGTTACGTAGGTTTTACGTAAGTATCCTTCCCAACCGAGGATAGGGGTACGCGGGGGTTTACGTAGGTTTTACGTAAGTGTCTGACACAACCGAGGCAGTAATAAATATAGGTTCACGTAGGTTTTACGTGAGTATCCTTCACAACCGAGGATAGCGAATAGCATAAGTATACGTAGGTTTTACGTATGGGTCCTGCACAACCGAGGACGATAGTATGGTAGTCTAGTAATAATGTCCGCATGAATCTATTCAACCTTATTCCTTAAATCCCATTCCCAAGCCCTGGGAATCCCATGCCTTGGTAGAAGTGTGAACTCACCTCGTTTGCTTGGTATGCTAAGTATGTGCTCACGGTTAATCAGTCACGTCCTAAGGTATGCACGTATAAATAATCAGTTTGCATTCAAGTTGTTTGCACGTAAAAATCATCATCATGAACATCGCATCAATCACAATACACGTAATTGCAATCATACAAGTAGTACTTTATACATAACAGCAGTTGACTAGCTCAGTTAAGTTTTTTTTTATCAGAAACAGTTACTGTGCAAATTACCCAAGTCGGCGAAACACCCACTGTTTCGTCATGAGCCCCTCCGACGAATCACTCATGTTTCGTTAAACAAGTCTCGGCGAAACACAAGTGTTTCGCCATGTCGGTTTCATCAATTTAATGTGTTTCGCCGGTACTTCTGATTCGTCGGAACACATAACAGTTTCAGCAATAATAATAATCATGTCACAAAAACTAAAGGCCTAATGGCCGACAACTAGCAATCACCTCCAATCCTCATTGGACCTCCAATAACATAAACCGATTGGACCTTAAACATCAACCACCGTTTGGACTTTGAAGGAATTATCAATACCAACAAACATCATCAATATAAAATCGGCGGTTCACATATCCCACCCATTGACCACCGATTTTTCCACCAATCTCCATTTTAATAAACATCCCATGTTACCTTCTAAAAATCTTATCCAATACCAACTGACAAACCATGTGAAGAACTTATCATACTACTAGACAACATATAAGCAAACAATAAACAAATGAATCATGTATAACATATCCTGACAACACACATGGGCCGCAACTAAGAGCATTAATCAAACAAACTTTATGGTCAATAACAAGTAATCGGTTCTGAAAATCATACTAACCGAGATAAAAAGAACGATGAATAGGTTAAGGGGGCTTCGAGAGTTCCAAACAGTCGTCACACAGAAGAGGGGCGCTCTAGGGTTTCTAATTTGTTAACGTGTGACGAAAGAGACGGTTCTGTGTAATTTATACGCGTACAAGTGAACTGGGCCCTAATGGGCTTTGGTGAAACTGGGCTTCGGCGAAACACATGTTTCGTCGAGATGCTTATGGCGAAACAGTCTATTTCGTCGGGTCCAGTCTGTTTCGTCGAGTCATGTTATGTGTTAACAGTTTTAAGTTTTCAACAGGTTTCATGTTATACAGCCAAACACAAAAATCATGCAACCACAATGCGTTCACAAAAATATATAAAAATAACGTGTACAGTTACAAGTTAAACAAGTCAAACAACTACACAGTCAAAGTCAACGTGCACTAAATGCGAAAATGAAAGTCGGAAACTCGAGTTGTCACATTATCCCCAACTTGAAAGAAATTTCGTCCCGAAATTTAGCATGCGGTTACTGAGGAAGCTAGGTAAGTTATCGTTTACTGGTTTTCCTGGGGTGTCACATCATTCCCCCGTTGAGTTGGAATTTCGTTCCGAAATTCCGTAGTAGCTTCAGCCTCAGTAGTAGTTGCATTGTTTTCGAACAACTGGGGATATTTGAGTTCCATTTGATCTTCGCGCTCCCAGGTGAACTCTGGGCCACGACGGGAGTTCCAACGAACTCGTACAAGAGGTATTCTAGTGTTCTTGAGGACCTTAACATCCCGGTCCGTGATTTCAACTGGTTCCTCGACGAAATGCAACCGTTCGTCGATAGTGAGCTCCTTCAAAGGAACTATGAAGGTCTCATCTGACTGCCACTTCTTCAGATTCGACACATGAAAGACGTTGTGAACTGCACTGAGTTCAGATGGTAAGTTCAGTCTGTAGGCCACTTTGCCTATCTTTTCTATGACTTCAAATGGTCCAACGTATCGTGGATTGAGCTTGCCTCGTTTGCCAAAACGAACAACACCCTTCCAGGGTGACACCTTGAGTAGTGCTCGATCCCCAACTTGGAATTCGAGTATTTTCCTGTCTTTATCAGCGTATACTTTCTGACGGTCACGTGCTGCCGCCATGCGTTGTCGTATTTGAGCAATCTTTTCAGTAGTATCAACTACCATTTCCGGACCTGTGATCTGACTGTCACCCACCTCTGCCCAACAAAGAGGTGATCGGCATTTACGCCCGTACAATGCCTCAAATGGAGCAGCTTTTATGCTGGTGTGGTAGCTGTTGTTGTACGAAAATTTCCACAAGTGGCAGATGCTTTTCCCAGCCCTTGCCAAAGTCAATTACGCACGCCCGAAGCATGTCTTCTAGAGTTTGAATAGTGCGCTCAGACTGCCCATCGGTCTGAGGATGATAAGCTGTGCTCATGTCTAATCGAGAGCCAAAAGATTTGTGCATTGCTTGCCACAGTTCCGAAGTAAAACGTGCATCACGATCAGAGATAATAGATGTGGGTACCCCGTGCCTCGAGACAACTTCCTTAAGGTATACGTCTGCTAAAGTGGAGAACTTATCCGTTTCCTTGATAGCCAAGAAGTGAGCAGACTTGGTGAGTCGATCAACGATCACCCAAATAGTATCATTCCCACGTTGAGATCTAGGCAGGCCAGTAACAAAATCCATGGAAATTTGCTCCCATTTCCATTGTGGTATCTCAGGTTGTTGGAGTGGGCCTGATGGTTTCTGATATTCCGCTTTGACTCTCGCACAAGTCAAACACTTGCTAACGTAAGTTGCTATGTGGGCCTTCATGCTAGGCCACCAATATGTAGTTCTGAGGTCGTGGTACATTTTATCCGAACCAGGATGCACTGAGTAGCGAGACTTATGAGCTTCATTCATTACAAGCTCGCGTAAGTTGCCATAGAGTGGGACCCAGATGCGTCCGGTTACATAATAGGCGCCGTCTCCCCTTTGTTCTAACCGTTGCCTTGAGCCGCGTAGAGCTTCAGCCCTGACGTTTTCTGGTTTCAATGCTTCTACCTGAGCATCTCGTATCTGTGAAGGAAGACTAGACTGAATAGTGAGTTGCAACGCTCGTACACGCCTAGGTATAGTATCCTTTCGACTGAGGGCGTCGGCCACCACATTGGCCTTGCCTGGATGGTACTTTATAGCACATTCGTAATCGTTCAGTAACTCGACCCATCGACGTTGTCGCATGTTCAATTCTTTCTGCTTGAAAATATATTCGAGGCTCCTGTGATCGGTGTAGATGGTGCACTTGGTGCCATACAGGAAATGTCGCCATATCTTGAGCGCAAAAACAACAGCTCCAAGTTCTAAATCGTGCGTAGTGTAATTCCGTTCGTGAATCTTAAGTTGGCGCGAAGCATAAGCAATAACTTTATCCCGTTGCATCAACACACATCGAAGACCTTGGATAGATGCATCGCAGTAGACTACAAAGTCGTCCGTGCCTTCAGGCAATGAGAGGATAGGTGCGCTACAAAGTCTATCCTTTAAGTGCTGAAACGCTGTTTCCTGTGTATCACTCCAACGGTAAACAACACCTTTCTGTGTCAGTAATGTAAGCGGCTGTGCAATCTTTGAGAAGTCTTTGATGAACCGTCTGTAATAACCCGCCAAACCTAAGAATTGGCGTATTTCTGTCGGTGTGCTAGGTGCAGGCCAGTTCTTGATCGAATCTATCTTGGATGGATCAACATGAATCCCATCCTTGTTTACCACGTGGCCTAGAAAGTGGACTTCACGAAGCCAGAAGTCGCATTTTGAAAACTTAGCGTACAGTTGTTCCGTTCGAAGGAGTTCCAAAATAAGTCGTAAATGTTGCTCATGTTCCTCCCGACTCTTCGAGTAAATCAGAATGTCATCAATGAAAACAATAACAAACTTGTCAAGATAAGGTTTGCACACCCTGTTCATAAGATCCATGAAAACCGCAGGCGCGTTCGTTAGTCCGAATGGCATGACTAGAAACTCGTAATGACCGTAGCGAGTTCTGAATGCTGTTTTGGAGACGTCCTCATCCCGGACTCTCAGTTGATGGTAACCTGACCTTAGATCAATCTTTGAGTAATAGCTCGACCCTTGTAACTGGTCGAATAAGTCGTCGATGCGTGGAAGTGGATAACGATTCTTCACCGTCACCTTGTTTAGTTCGCGGTAATCTATGCACATACGAAAGGTACCGTCTTTCTTCTTCACAAATAATACTGGAGCTCCCCAGGGCGAAGAGCTAGGACGTATGAAACCCTTTTCCAAGAGTTCTTGCAATTGCTTAGACAGTTCTTCCAGTTCATTCGGAGCTAAGCGATAAGGTGCTCGAGCTATAGGTGCTGCTCCTGGAGCTAGCTCGATCTGGAATTCGACCTGGCGATGGGGCGGTAACCCAGGTAACTCTTCAGGAAACACCTGAGGAAAGTCGCGTACTACAGGAATATCCCCAATCTTTTTCTCTGTCGCCGATGTATCAGTAACATGTGCTAAAATAGCTATATGGCCCTTTCGCAGACACTTCTGCGCCTTCAAGAAGGAGATGATGCCACTCACGACACCACTCTTGTCGCCTTGAACTTCGAGAGGTTCTTTGCCAGAACGAGGAATACGAATGATCTTCTCCTTGCATAGGATCTCTGCTTGCTGTTGGGATAACCAATCCATACCGATGACAACATCAAAACTACTCAGAGTTATAGGAATGAGATCGATAGTGAAAGTCTGACCGGCGAGGATAAGATTACAACCCTGAACTATGTGTGTGGCTTCTAGACTTTTACCGTTAGCTAACTCTACGACATGTTTGGTGTTCAAAAGTGTTGGTGCGCGTTTAAGCATTTGACTAACGTTCAGAGACATATAACTGGTATCCGCACCCGAATCAAATAATACGGTAACATAAAAGTCGTCGAGAAGAAACTTACCCGTAACCACATTAGGATCGTTCCTTGCGTCACTCTGACCAATCACAAACATACGACCCTTTGCACCATTGTTGTTGTTGTTGTTTCCCCCATTGTTGTTCCCAGTGCCCTGATTATTGTTGTTGTTGTTCCCATTGCCCTGGTTGTTGTTGTTGTTCTGGTTTCGGTTTAACTGAGGGCAGTGTCTTTTGAAGTGACCTTCAGCACCACAATGAAAACATCCCTTGTTACCCTGTTGTTGGTTCTGTTGCGTTTGCTGCTGCTGTTGATTCTGAGTTACAGGCCGTGGGCTCCTACAATCCTTGGCCTCATGGCCCATCCTGAGGCACCTCTGACAACGACCCTTGTTGCACTGGCCACTGTGATGCCTGTTACAGTTGTTACACCTTGGGAGGTTCCCTTGATACACACCCTGCCTGTGACTGCCCGAGGATTGCTGACTAGGGCTCTGATAGTTGTCAGTCTTTCGCTGCTGAACTTGAGACTGTACTAAAGCTGAACCTTTGCTGGAATCCCCCTCCCATTTTCTCTTGTTATCACTGGGGGTAGCAGGAGTAGTTGCTGAAAGAGTAGCAGTAGTAGTAGCGCTGATACGTTTAGGCAGCTTGTTCTGTTCCACTGCCTGATCGGTGAGGCGATGAGCTAGCTTGACGATCTGTTGAATAGTGCCAAGATTCGCTGAGGTTACGTGGCTTTGAATCTCCGGCACCAGACCATTGAGATACAGTTCGATACGCTTAATAGGAGGGTCCACCATAGTAGGACACAGAATAGCCAACTCATTCGATCTTCTAGTGTACGCTTCAATTTCTGACCCCGTCATTTTCAAGTGGTAAAACTCTACCTCCAACTTATGAATATCGTCACGGCTACAGTATTCCTCTTTGATCAACTCCTTGAAATCATTCCAGGGTGTGGCGTTAGCAACAGCCAACCCTAACATCTGCACTTGCGCATTCCACCATGTCAGCGCAATGCCTTCTAGTGTACCAGTGGCGTACTTCACCCTGCGAGCCTCAGGGCATTCACACATTTCGAATACGGACTCGAGCTTTTCAAACCAATGGAGGAGTCCAACCGCTCCTTCCGTGCCACTAAAAGTAGTAGGACGACAGTCCATGAAAGTTTTGAAGGTACAAACAGGTGGCTGAGCGTGCTGACCTGTTGTATATAAGAATCCAGTACAAGATTAAAACACAAGAGTTGGTTTAGGAGTGTAGGATCTAAGGATCCTAGTGTGAGTTACAACTGCAGGGTATACCTCCTGCTTGTGCTGCTGCAATTGCCTCAGCAATTCGTTCGTTAATGAGAGCCGTCAGTTGGGCTTGCGTCATGTTGATACGTCCAGACATGATCTTCATAGTAAATACGACATAAGTGAGAGAGGTTCGCGAGCAGTGCGATAACAAAAGAGAATAATCACACAAGTGTTCTCATGCAATAGTGTTAAGTTAACCTAAGCATACCCGGAGCAAAGTTCTATGCAATTCTAGCAAGTAGGCAATAAAATATGTACCATATTACCTAGGATGTCGAGTCTTGCACGTGGAGCGAGGCGTCGTTGTGGATCCTTGAGCACTGTTCTGGTTATAGTCTGGTTTTAATAAAAACGTTTTCCCCTTATTAAAACCGAGTTCTCTATAACCAATGGCTCTGATACCAATCTGTCACACCCCCAAAATCCACACGCGGAGTACCACCGCTTGGAGGCGTGACATGACCAGGATCAAGCCACCAATCATATTGAACATAAGTATGTATATCAAAAGTCATTCATCAATACGATAGGTGTTTACAAAAACCAAATATAAACAAGTGTGTAGCGGAAGCAATTAAAGTAAAACCCAACATAAGTTTAAGTACAAAATGTTATAATGTTTAACATCACATTCACGATCCATGTCCACAACGACTGTGCCTCCCGTGCAAGCTCCAAAAGTACCTATGGTCCTGCAAGGCATGTAACAGAGAGTCAACAACTAGTTGAGCGAGTTCACAGAAAGTAATGCGTAATAGTAAGTTTGTTTGTAACATGTGGCTCTACTGGGCCGGTAGTAAGTTCTATTGGTGGGGGCTTCCCGTGTTGTATAATCACTAGACTATTTGTAACCATATGTGTTCTTCACAACCGAGAACAGTAATACGTACAAGTGTTACGTAGGTTTTACGTAAGTATCCTTCCCAACCGAGGATAGGGGTACGCGGGGGTTTACGTAGGTTTTACGTAAGTGTCTGACACAACCGAGGCAGTAATAAATATAGGTTCACGTAGGTTTTACGTGAGTATCCTTCACAGCCGAGGATAGCGAATAGCATAAGTATACGTAGGTTTTACGTATGGGTCCTGCACAACCGAGGACGATAGTATGGTAGTCTAGTAATAATGTCCGCATGAATCTATTCAACCTTATTCCTTAAATCCCATTCCCAAGCCCTGGGAATCCCATGCCTTGGTAGAAGTGTGAACTCACCTCGTTTGCTCGGTATGCTAAGTATGTGCTCACGGTTAATCAGTCACGTCCTAAGGTATGCACGTATAAATAATCAGTTTGCATTCAAGTTGTTTGCACGTAAAAATCATCATCATGAACATCGCATCAATCACAATACACGTAATTGCAATCATACAAGTAGTACTTTATACATAACAGCAGTTGACTAGCTCAGTTAAGTTTTTTTTTATCAGAAACAGTTACTGTGCAAATTACCCAAGTCGGCGAAACACCCACTGTTTCGTCATGAGCCCCTCCGACGAATCACTCATGTTTCGTTAAACAAGTCTCGGCGAAACACAAGTGTTTCGCCATGTCGGTTTCATCAATTTAATGTGTTTCGCCGGTACTTCTGATTCGTCGGAACACATAACAGTTTCAGCAATAATAATAATCATGTCACAAAAACTAAAGGCCTAATGGCCGACAACTAGCAATCACCTCCAATCCTCATTGGACCTCCAATAACATAAACCGATTGGACCTTAAACATCAACCACCGTTTGGACTTTGAAGGAATTATCAATACCAACAAACATCATCAATATAAAATCGGCGGTTCACATATCCCACCCATTGACCACCGATTTTTCCACCAATCTCCATTTTAATAAACATCCCATGTTACCTTCTAAAAATCTTATCCAATACCAACTGACAAACCATGTGAAGAACTTATCATACTACTAGACAACATATAAGCAAACAATAAACAAATGAATCATGTATAACATATCCTGACAACACACATGGGCCGCAACTAAGAGCATTAATCAAACAAACTTTATGGTCAATAACAAGTAATCGGTTCTGAAAATCACACTAACCGAGATAAAAAGAACGATGAATAGGTTAAGGGGGCTTCGAGAGTTCCAAACAGTCGTCACACAGAAGAGGGGCGCTCTAGGGTTTCTAATTTGTTAACGTGTGACGAAAGAGACGGTTCTGTGTAATTTATACGCGTACAAGTGAACTGGGCCCTAATGGGCTTTGGTGAAACTGGGCTTCGGCGAAACACATGTTTCGTCGAGATGCTTATGGCGAAACAGTCTATTTCGTCGGGTCCAGTCTGTTTCGTCGAGTCCTGTTATGTGTTAACAGTTTTAAGTTTTCAAAAGGTTTCATGTTATACAGCCAAACACAAAAATCATGCAACCACAATGCGTTCACAAAAATATATAAAAATAACGTGTACAGTTACAAGTTAAACAAGTCAAACAACTACACAGTCAAAGTCAACGTGCACTAAATGCGAAAATGAAAGTCGGAAACTCGAGTTGTCACACTTCTAGTGACACGTAGCTAGTATCGGCACCCGAATCAAATAAAACTGAAACATAAAAGTCGTCGAGAAGGAACTTACCCGCCACAACATTGGGGTCATTCCTTGCTTCACCTTGGCCAATCACAAACATTCGCCCCCTGGCGCCATTGTTGTTGTTCCCATTGTTACCATTCCCCTGATTGTTGTTATTGTTGTTGTTGTTCTGGTTCCTGTTCAGATGGGGACAGTCTTTCTTGAAGTGGCCTTCAGCTCCACACTGAAAGCACCCCTTGTTATCACCTTGCTGCTGCTGCTGGCGTTGATTCTGTTGAGCTTGTTGACGATTCTGATTAGCGGGGTATAAGCTCCTGCAATCCTTTGCAGCGTGACCAGGCTTGTTGCACCGATGACAGTTGCCCCTGGTGCATGGCCCGCTGTGGTGCAGGCTGCAGCGATTGCATTTGGGGTGATTTCCTTTGTACCCACCATGACCTTGACCACCAGACGATTGCTGATTAGGGCTCTTGTAGTCCTCAGTCTTTCTCTGCTGAGACTGGGACTGAACAGAAGCCGAACCCTTACTCGAAGTTCCATCCCATTTCCGTTTGTTGTCACTTGAGGTACCAGAAGTAGTTGCAGCACCTATGCGTTTTGGTAACTTGTTCTGCTCCACCGCCTGATCCGTGAGACGGTGAGCCAATTGTACAGTTTGCTGGTAGGTAGCGAGGTTCGCTGAAGTCACATGACTTTGGATTTCCGGCACTAAGCCCTGAAGAAATAGTTCGATGCGTTTGATGGGAGGATCCACCATAGTAGGGCACAGAATTGCCAGTTCGTTCGACCTTTTCACATAAGCTTCAATTTCCGACCCCGTCATCTTGAGGTTGAAGAACTCCACCTCGAGTTTGTGAATCTCATCACGACTGCAGTATTCTTCCTTGATCATTTCCTTAAAAGTTTCCCATGGGGTGGCGTTGGCAGCAACCAACCCTAGCATCTGAACTTGAGCGTTCCACCACGTGAGGGCTAATCCCTCAAGAGTACCAGTAGCATACTTCACCCTGCGCGCCTCAGCGCATTCACACATTTCGAACACAGATTCTAGCTTCTCAAACCAGTGTAGGAGACCTACTGCTCCTTCAGTGCCGCTAAAAGTAGTTGGTCGGCAGTCCATGAAAGTCTTAAAAGTGCACACGGGTGGCTGAACATGATGACCTATCGTAGGTGAAAGAAAAGACAGAGTTTAACACAAAGGTTGGTTCACGAGAGTAGGATCCTAAAGATCCTAGAATGAGTTCGGACTGCAGGATATACCTCCTGCGTGTGCAGCTGCAAGTGCTGCGGCAACTCGTTCGTTGATCAGAGCCGTCAACTGGGCTTGTGTCATGTTAACGCATCCAGACATGATCTTCATACCAAGAAGAACGTGAGTGAGAGGGGTTCGCGAAAGTACGACGATAAAATAGAGTAAGCACGCACGTGTTCAAGCAACGGTAGTTATTCTAACCAAGCATATCATGAGCAATGTACTATGTATCTAATAAGTAGGCAATATACACAGACCATATCACCTAGAGTGTCGAGCCTTGCATGTGGAGTGAAGCATCGTTGTGGACCGTTGAGCACTGTACAGGTTATAGTCTGGTTTTAACAAAAACGTTTTCCCCTTTATTAAAACCAAGTTCTCTATAACCAATGGCTCTGATACCAATCTGTCACACCCCCAAAATCCACCTGCGGAGTACTACCGCTTGGAGGCGTGACTGACCAGGATCCAGCCACCAATCATATTGAACAAGCATATAGGTAGTTGTAAAAATCCAACCAATACAATTGGTGTTCAAACGAAACATAGTTAAGTTGCAAGCGGAAGCATAAGTCTCAATCAAAACATAAGTTTAATTGTTTCAAAGTTTAACATGGCACACAGTCGTCCATGTCCCACAACGATCCTCCTCCATGCAAGCTCCAGCTAAGAAACCTAATGACCTGCAAAGCATGTAGTAACGAGTCAACAACAAGTTGAGTGAGTTCACGGTTGGGTGTTCGTTTTAAGTTGTTTCGAAAACAGTTTCCTTTAGCTGGCATCCTGCCGTGGGGGTTACCCCATAGTTGAAAACGTGACTTGTTTATTCCCGGTTACTCTGGCAATCCTGCCGTGGGGGCTACCCCGTGTTAGTTATCTGGCATTTCGGCCGTGGGGGCTACCCCATGTATCTACTAGACTCGTTACCATATCGACTGCTGACTGTAGTCATGTTTATGTGCCCTGAAACTGTCAATGTCTATCATCATTGACGTGCCAGTAGTCCATTAGTTCACGCCCGTCCTCTGCGGCACGGTGTGAGGTTTGTCAAACCTAAATAGCGCTATCTAACTAATGACCCGCTCGCCATTGGCCTCGGCGATTAAGTCGATACAAAGATGAGGGACTTCGTGATAGAGTTTTGGTCTAGTACGAGTTATCTGTCCGTGAGGACGAGGAATTACATTCCTGAACCTTTGCTGTCCTACCCAAGGAGGACGAGGAACCCAGTTCCTTAACCCCAATTCCCGACCCCTGGGAATCCCATGCTTTGTAGAGGGTGTGAACTCACCTTGGTTTGCTCGGTAGAAAACACAGAAAAGTCAAACAAGCAACGTTGAGGCTACTCACGTCCTATCATAGTTGTATCATACAACCAGGTTCGTATTCAAGTAGTGCACGTATGGCATACACGTTAATCATGGCAGTTAGCAAGTAATGCATACGAGTCGAATCGAACAGTAACATGCCCAGAATTAAACAAAGTCCAAGGTCCGGCCCAAACACCAAGCCCATAATTAAACAAGTCCAAACAGTGTGTATCCGCGTATTGTCTCGAGTCGCAACTAGGCGTTTGCGACTCGCAACCTGAGTCGCAATCGTGGTTTCGGTTCGTGCTGTTTTGGTTACGAGTCGCAACTGGACTCGCAACCGGGGTTTCGAGTCAAACGGTTTATGTGCTGATCACTTGTGGTTTCGAGTCGCAACCAGGTGTTTGCGACTCGCAACCAATGTCGCAACTGGGAGATTTCGACTCATCATGCATGGTTTCGAGTCGCAACTAGAGGTTTCGGTTGGACAGGAGCTGATTCGGTACAGTGTACTACCCACTAACATTCTGATTTCATGTAACAGTTTGTACTATCCAACCAAATTCCTTAAACATGTTTCTTGTCTAGCAAATTACTAAAAATGGATCAAACATATCAGATTTCAAATATTCAACATGTTCATATGATATTCAACAAGTTCTTCATGTGTTCATCATGTTCATCTTGTTCTTCAATATTCAAGTAGTTCATTTTCATTCCTATGAACCTAGGTCTAACAAGAATCATGAACAACTTATCAACAAATCACCCTAATAGCAAGCTTTCGGTTCTTAACACAAGAGTACACAATCCGATTTATATGAACATCAACAACTAGTGTTTTAGACTACATTTAAACACCACACATCATGAGTTCATTATGCCACATATCCGAAATCAAAGCATGTTCCGATTATCAACATCATTCACACGGTTCACAAGCATATCATCATTGTACAAACGGTTCTAGTTCAATCATGTCATCCATAACATCAAACATCATAAACACTAACCAACAAACATCATAAACACTAACAAGCATCATAAGCACTAACAAACATCATAAACACTAACCGGTTGTGAGGTGGTGAAAGATGAAGCTTTGTTTGGTGTGAACAAGCAAATCCGAGAAACCCTTTTTGTGGTCGGTTGGTTTGATCCGAGAAGAAGGAGGAGAGGTGATGTTTAGTGTTTAGGGTTTTAGTGTGAGAGAGTGGAGAGTGTGTGTGTTGGAGAGTATGAGTGGATTGTCCAAAGAATGGACTAGTTTGCTAGGAGTATGATATATATACTAGTCCTAGTAGGTTTCGTGTGGGTTAAATGAGGTGCGGCCCAACCGGCCCATAGGTCATCGTTCACTCGAGACCACATGGTCTCGAGCCGGGTTCGTGTCGTTTTGGTTCATATACATACTCGCATACATACACATAAGCACACATGCAACCTAACACATAATCATATAAAAGGTTGTAGCTTATCATTAATCACGTAAGTTTAACTATTCAAACGTTTAAGCATACAACGAAAGGTTCTAAATTTCGAGTTGTCACATTGATGTTGTCATCAAGCTCAAGACTTGAGGCGCCAGTTCCCAAATGAATTGTTCCAATTTCTTTAATTCTGGTTTCACCAGGTACGGAACAACTCGTGACAAATCATAAAGTCTTTGCACGTATCCCAACACCTTCGGACCTTCCATCATCAGGCTTCGAAATTCATCTTCCCACTTCTGGGTTTCCGTTTGGGGGCAATACTTCTTATGCATCATTTCTTTTAGTTCACCCCAGGTTAATGCATATGCTGCAGTAGCACCCTTTATATGGGTCTGAAGATTCCACCATAATCGGGCTTCATCTAGAAACAGCTCAGAAACGTATAGGACCTGTTGTTCCGGCGTACAACCGCTCACTTGAAAGATGGAATCCATACTTTCGATCCATTTCACAAAAGCCATGGCACCTCCAGTGCCGTCGAACTTCGGAGGCTTGTATTTGAGGAAGTGCCAGTAGGAACAACCGTTATTTTCTGAGGTACCTCTGCTAGGTTCGGAGCGTAGGGCCTCGCGCCGTGCTATAGCTGCAGCAATTATCTCTTGAAGTTCCGCCTCTGAGGTGGGCATGCGCATTTCGCGACTTGGTGGCATCTTCTAAAAGATGTTTCACGTAGGTTAGGTCATAGCAAGTAAAACGTACGTATGTATTCAACAATACATAACATCTCATGCTATAAATAAATCAACCACATAACCTCTCATGTCATAGAACCTAAACAGTAAATCAAACATCATAAGTGATGAGAGTACTGCGATTGCCATATAACGAGACCACATAGTAAGCGTACAAGTACACAACTGTATCATACAATGTTAATGACTTAGTAGGGGACGACCCTAGACAAGTTGTGCGATCGCTGGACAAGTTCAGGAATTTCTGGTTCGTCCATTTTCAAATTCCTGAACTCCACCTCAAGCTTCTAAATTCCAGTCCTAAAGCAACATTTCTTCTCAATCGTTTCCTTGAGCTCGTCCCAGCTCAGTGCATAAGTAGCGTCTGTGCCAAGGGTCTGAACCTGGAGGTTCCATTAAGAGAGTGTGCCATCTAGAAATATCCCCGAGATATAGTTAACACTCTGTTGGGGCGAACAGTTACTCATTCTTAGAATGGAGTCGGCCTTTTCGGACCAACGAACAAATGCAACGGCGCCTCCTGTTCCGTCAAAGTTCAAAGGCTTGCAGTTCAGGAACTGTTTATAGGTGCAGCCAGTTGGAGGGTTATTTCCAGTAATACCATCGTTGTACTTAGAGCGGAGGGCTTCATGTCGTGCATTTATCTATGAGATGCGTTCTTGCAGCTCGGCTTCTGTCCTTGGCAACGTACTGGTGTTTGTGTCACGTCTGGGTGACATTCCCTTTTTGTCGAAGTGGTGTGAAGCGGGTTAGACAATGTTTCAATTGTCTATGAGGTGTATATAGCGACATAAGCCATCATGTAATCACCCAATTTCACACGCAAATATACTCACTGTATGAGTGGGGAAGTAAATTTCTGAGCCTTCACATAGGCTTGCCAATTTGGCTTGTTGCTCGTAATAGAATGAACTCGAGGCTACATCACCTTGGTCATTCGGGTTTAAGTTATTTCCTGCTGCATTGGTTATCATTAGCTTGACCCGCAGAGTCCACCAGGATTCCTGTGCACTACAAATCGTTATTACGTGGGCCCCCGTAATAATAATTTGTCTTGCACAGTTACCCCAAATTTTCTCTCGTCCAAGCAGATGATCAATCAAGGAGCAACAGTAGGTGCATTGGCATGAACAGGGTCATGCTCCAATGCGGGGTCAGGAGCAGTGCCTGGCTCAGGGGCCACGGCCGGCTCCGGATCAAAAACTCCATCTCAAGATCAGCTGGATCAACAAACACAGGGGGTTACAGGATCCTCCAAGGGCTGGTCTAAGTGTATGAACTCAAGGTCATGGTCTGGATCAAAACCAGGTGGAAAAGCAGGATCAACCTCAATATCGTGATCAAACTCAAAGCTGTAGGCGGGATCCGGTGCAGCTGATGATGCCATATCAGGGTCGGCGTCGTGTGAGTGGTGCTGCACCCCCTGTATGTGCAAAGATGCGGATGTCAGAAACTCAAATGAGTCTGGGATAGGGGAATTGGCATGGGTCTCCCCTGCAGAAGCGTCCGCATGCAGTAGTCTAATACCAGCAGCAATAGGGTCCTGCCCTCGAATGGGTCCTCCTCTAGTAGGTCGTTATCGTCGTTAGAGGCCACGTTGGGGCATATCATCAACAGGTTGCGGAAAAGGGGGCAAATTCCCAACAAGATGGCCATCAGTAGGCTCTGCTACGACTTCAGGTAGCGCAAAAGGGCTGAAAGTCGTCATTGTCTGTGCCGGTAGTATCGGAAATGTACACCTCGTGCTTCGATGAAACTATGTCGTCTGATACTATGGCCATGGGATTCGTAGTGTCCATCTTTCTAGTACTTGATGAAAGCATGACGTTTGTAACACAAACGCGTATACGTATAATAATCAATCATATAATCATATAATCACATAAGTCACCAAGTAAGCATTCAAATCATTCTCCTAGTCTCACTAGACAATCTCTCCCAGTCTTTAAGACTGCTCTATCCTCCACCTCGACCTCTTAGATCGAGCCTCGGTCCTCCAGACCGAGCCTCAGCCCTCCAGGCTGAGCCTATTCTTCCTAGCCTCACTACCTTGGTCACCTAGACCAAGCCTCGATCCTCCAGACCGAGCCTCAGCCCTCCAGGCTGAGCCTATAATAAATCAACGTGTTCAACTACCTCGGTCACCTAGACCGAGCCTCGATCCTCCAGACCGAGCCTCAGGCCTCCAGGCTGAGCCTATAAATAATAAAATGTGCTCAACATTTGTTTGTAAAAAGTTTTGGATCTGGACTTAAGTGGTATGCAGAAAAATGTTTTCGTGAGAGCCCTAGTGATCATAGTCTAGACTCGAGAAGGAATCCTAGTTCGCTATGATCAGAGCTCTGATACCAAGCTGTCACACCCTGGCTTTGCGGAAGCGTGGTTAATTTTGGTGTGACTTCTTAATACCATAGCTTAATCATAACAAAGCTATATGAAATAAAATCATGCAAGATCATCCGTTTGATTAAGTTTTAAAAACCAGAGTAACATACCATTGTCTTAGAAACTTACAACACCGTAACATAAAACATTGTCTTAAACAACATAAACAGTAACATGAAACAAACGCAGTTTAAGATTTGTGACTTGTCCAGGAAAGAGTCACATTTCCTAAACTGGGATGACCTTGAAACCCAATATGCAGCGGGAAAACACGTCATACCGTGCCAAATCCTGTTAATTTCCTGAAATACATGTGAGTTGAAAAATCAACAATAATGTTGAGCGAGTTCATGTGCAAGTGAGTATGTAAAACACTTGTAAGTATAAAAGTTTCCTGGTATGTAGCAGGTAAGGAAAAGAGATCACCAATGGTTTGCAAGGCCATTAGCATGTTGTGAAATGCAAGTAGGAAGACTCAACCTAGCAGATTTTTGCGTCGGGCACAAAGTCACTCAAGGTCCGTTCTGTTGGTCCTCTTAGAGGTCCGTTCTGTTGGGCCTAGAGTTGGGCTCGCTACACCCAGATAGATCTACCGCTACTGTCCCTCGGTGTTCCGCCTACCCATTCACATGATCTAAGTAGTAAACCTCCTTACGTTAACATACCGTGTATAATAGTACTTGTAAACAAAGTAACATGTATTTCACCCCCGCAGTTAAGAAAACTGAAAACAGTTAGAGAAAAGGGGGACATGAACTCACAGTCGGTGCGTCTCTACCAAGTACTCCAAATCAGAAAGCTTGTGCGACGACCTACAAGTGCTAATTCTATTAGACGGACGGCCGTGCCTTAGCTTTATAGTTTAAGTCTTTGGGAAATAGTTAGACAACTATTTCGTGTTGTATATACTTGGTAGTTATTCTCCTTCCCAAGGATGGGGGATTTGTACAAGTATTATGTATGTGGTGACTTTAAGTATTGACAAGATACATTTTCAAGTCTCATAACCAACATTTTAAAGATTTATGTCAAAACTCATGGCGAGGTTTAATTCCGAGAAATGAGGTTAAATATACTTGTTAGAAAAATAATAATTTTTCTAAGTCTTGGTATTTTTAGAAAAATTCGTCAGAGTATCCCCTAAAAACGGGAGTGTCCGTGCTAATGCGCACATCATTTTCTTTTTGAAAACAACCCATGATCATCAACAATCAACCCTTACGTTTTAACACGCGAAACGCTACCTTTGTCGTTTCAGTTTCAATATGTGGAAACTGGACTGTTTTCGGACGACTAAATAAAATACTTAACCCTTTCCAAAAATTCCCTAATTTTTACGGGTCGTCCTAATCTACCCAAAAATGATTGTATAAAAATATCGGGGTCCAGTTTCTTATCAATAATTTATAGAAAATCGTTTACCGAACTGTGATCAGATTTGTCACATTCTGATCACAGTTTACGGAAAAATTCGTCAAAAATTCCTCGTATGTCCGTTTATCGAAATTCCAGTTTGAGGGTCACAAATACATCCGTGACCATCTTAGATAAAAGTTTCAGGGGCTGGTTCGGTTCGGGTTTTAAGTTGTGATCGAAAACGCACAGCCCAATTTACTGCAGTAACAAACAGCCTTAGCTGCTGTCACGAAACCAGGTTTTTAAAATAGTAACCGACATCAGAAAAATACGATTCCAGCGCCATTTTCTTCGTTTTTCGAAATGACACGATTTAGGCTTTTGAAATTCCGTTTTTCGAGTTTTTAAAGTCCGTTTACAGCCTGATGAAGGCGGCTGAAACAGTGACTCAGCTTGCTGTTTTGTGGTTTAGATGTTATTAAATCGTGTTATAAGTGTCCGATTAGCGGGTTAAACAAGAAAACAACTTTTAAATATCAAGTATGTGTTATCCAGCCCTTAAACCGACAAGATTCCACTTCATAAATCATACACAAGTAAACCTTTATGTAGATTTTATGTTCATAACTTATGTTTCAAAATTTTCTAATATTCTTGTGTGTTCATAAAAATCATTCTTGTTATTGTAAGATCCTTCTTTTAGAAACATGATTTCCTTGACGCGTGGTCCTTTGAAAATACCGGTTGTAGATACGTAGATCTACTAGTTTTAAACACTATTGTACAAGTTAAAACACTTTTACACAAGTAAAGCATTTTTACACAAGTTCATGTTTCATGTGTGGTAGAGTTTCACCTTTTAACCCTTGTTTCTTCTAAAATAGCTTTGTGTCATGATTCAAGAACATGACTATACCGGGTTAAACGATGATCCGAGCTACCACAACATAGATCGGGTCTAGATAATCACCACTTTCAATTACTACAACATTTACACAACACATGAGCTATTAACCACCACTTTAAGTGTTTTAAGTAGACTTTTGTGCATCATTTTGCATTTTAACGAGATTTAACCGATACAAATCCTTTTAACCACTTTAGATTAGTTCAAATACGAGTTTTAAGCATTATACCTCTAGCTCAAGGCTAGGGAAGGATCTTGACGAAAATGGCGTGGATAAAAGCTAAAGAAAGAGGTCCTTCGCGTTCCGCTTGCTCCAAGCTTCCTAATACGTGACCCTTGATGTTTGTAGATGCTTGGAATGATGATGATGATCAAACTCGAAAATGGGTGGGTGGTTATAGGGGGGTTCGGCCGAGAGTTAGAGAGCAAGAGGGAGAGAGGTGTGTTGTGGTGTAATGTGATGAATGATCTCTAGTGTTAAGTGTTAAACTTATAGGCAAAGTTTAGTGTCATTAACCAATGGTTAATGTGTCTTGTAGATATTAAACATAAGCAATAAACAAATCAACCAAAGTACAAGTATGTCCCCTTGGGGGACGGTTTCGGTTGGGGGGGGGGGGTTACCCGGTTCATTTCCAACTAATCTCCAAGTATTAGTTAGTTAGTTAGGATTTTAATATTAGTTACTAGAGTGTTATGCATTAACGCGGGTGTTAGGGTATACGGGGACCCTAACTGGCTCAGAAAAAGGTAAATAATGAAAATAACAATATTTTCATGTTTCGGGTATAGTCCGGTTGTTTGGTTGGATAGTAATTCGTTAAAGCGTTAACAAAGCTTTAAAGTGTCGTTATTACTCTTTTTAGTGACACTACTCATTCCTGACACTTTGGAAAATGTCTAGTTATATTTTTCTCATGTTTTGGCACTTTATTAGTTACCTAAAAGCTGAATTATTATGTAAAGTGCTGAGTTTTGTTCTTTAAGTACGTTTTAGGCACATCCAGTCACTGTGACTTATCCCTAGAGACGCAGTTCCACAACCCTTGTATCCCTACACTCACTACTAGTGTAGCAAAATATCTCAGGCTCTTATAGGCCTTGGAGGCAGTGTTTGCCTGATGCTGGCTTTATCAGCATGTTCAGTAGGTTATCCGTGATAGTGCTACTGTGCTTTTTGTGCATCATGTTTGTCACTAGGGTTTAGCATGTAAATAATGTAGTGACGATAAGTAAAGTATGATGCAAGTAAGTACATGTATCAGATATCAAGTAGCAGTTCATCAGCTAGTTCAAACAAGCACAGTAATTAAGCAGTAATTAATCATTAATTAAGTCGTATGGATACCTGGTTTGGTGAGGGTTGTCACAAAAGCCGTGTTGAAGTCACCCATAATTATCCAAGGCTTGTTGTCTACCACATGCTTATGCAAAGATAATTGAGCCCATAAAGTACGTCTAGTAACATAGTAGTTAGCCGCATAAACAAAAGAACAAAATAAAATTCTGCTGTCTTCTTTAAATACAAGTTGAATATGCATGAGCTGGTCCGATTGAAATAAAACCATAACGTCAAAAACCTCCGGGTTCCAACCGATGATGATACGAGTACCTTTATCACAACAACCTCCATTAGATGTCCAATCCCACTGTCGAAAAACTGACGAACAAACCTTACTTAAATTTGCCACATCCACATGAGACTCCAAAATAGCACACAAACTCAGCTTACTATCTTTTAGAACTTGACGAACCTCTTTCTGTTTAAGAGGACGGTTCAATCCTCTTATATTCCATGTTGCTAAACTAACCATCAGAAACTATCGGAGGAGGAGTGCTTGCCCCTTTTTTATTCGTGTTAATGGTACCACCCATGATAAATTCATCAGTTTCATTATAATCGTCAAGAAACTCACCTTCATCCGAATCCTCCTGGCCACCACCAGCATTGTTACTACTTTGCCCTTGATCCCCACTTTCGTTCCTCAGAACCTCAAACGGATTGCTAGAGTAGACATTTTCAATCTGCACCTCTTTGTCCACCACATTCTTCGGCTTCGACACTACCGGACGATATTCAAACTTTTGTTTTGGTTTGTTCACTTGAAATCCTGTTCTCCTTGCCATTTTCTTGGCATGTACACCCATATACCCTTCCTCCTCAACCACCGGTTTCTTATCAGGCCTACGACCTTGGTCCGACCTTTTCACTCTATCCACATATTTCCGGTTCCTATCATCAACCACACGATTACCAGATATTGTTTGATGCTTCAGACACTGTTCATCCGAGTGGCCAAACACACAGCAATGAGAACATCGAAGAGGACTCCACTCGTACTCAACATACATAGTTTCTTTAACATACCCCTCACCCTCCATAACCGGGATAGCCATGGTAATTTCCTCTTTCAAATCCTTATCAGCCGATACTTCAATCAAAGCTCTAGCATAACTACTACGACCCCATGAATCCGTACACATCGTGGTGGTATACGAGTCAAGTTGTTTCGGCTCACCTACAGCCGTAGCTATCAAGCTCAGGCCATCCTCCGTATATGCGGCAATAGGAACCTCATGAATCTTGACCCATAATTGCACTTTCTTGACTTCCGTTTTTTCCAACTTAATGGTAGGAGACCATTCACATAAAAATAGTGGCTGTGATCGAATGATCCAAGGACCCTCCTTAAGAACAGCATTCATACCCTCCTTCTCCGCAAACTTGAAGAAAAAGAAACCGTTAGCATTCATCATCGTTCTTTGTAACCCAAACTTTTTCCATTGATTTTTCACAAAGTACTCCACTACTGGATATGCTATACGATCTCCCAAAAAATACCCATATAGTGTGTTTGCTAATTTATCCTGAACCACTCTAATCGATTCCCTAGGGAGTACAACATCACAATCCTCATGTTTCTCAGAACTTGCAAGTGATCGAAAGTTTATATTCTTACCATTAGGCCTAGCCACTAAATCAGCATAAGAAACTTTCATAGGATCCTTTTGTGCAACATTCTGATCAATCCCCGACCCATTTAAAGCGTCTACCAAATTCGGTTCAGCACCATTATCATTCTTACTATTATCCGAAACATGCATAAGAACATCCTTTTTCAAAACAGGTTCAACCGGAACAGTAATTTTTGACAATTCATCAATAACGTTGAACTTACCAGTTTCAGCTGCAACCGACGACACAACACCCCTCCTCGGCATCAGCGTTTTACCATCAATATCGACTACCCGAGACGCTAAACCCTGGATTTTTGTAGGAGGCTTTCCTCGATCAAAAAACATATAATCCCCAGGTTTTATACGTTCATTCAGATTATTATTGACACCTCTCTCCATTAGCAAGAAAACCAAATCACCATGCAAAGAAGACCAGCCGAAAACCAGAAAACCGAAAGCTTAGAACTAAGAAACCCTAATCCTTTAAACCCTAGAATCAGATCTCAACCCTTAATCGATTAACCCAGAGTATCAATCTAGCTAAATTAGTCTCAGCTAACCGCAATCAATAACAACCAGGTTAATAAATCAGAGAATCAAATAAGATTACTAAGGCAGCGATTTGAATAACAAGAAAAAAACCCTAGTTTTTGGATCGATCACTAATGCTAACAAGTTCGTTATAGAGTTTTGAAAACAAAACTCTAATCACAGACTGTTATGCATAAGATTACGAAGAAAAACTGATGGATTCATGAAGAAAATCGGAAATCGCCTAAAGGAGAGAGAGTTAGGGTTTTTTTTCCATGGGCCCCATAAGGCCGATCTATAGGGTGACCTTCAGAAGGGTTTGTTTATGTGTTCATGAAATGTGTTGACTAATTACTCTTACTATTTTTGACCAAAAGATGGTGAAGAGAGGAGCTAGATAGAAGTAGTTTTGAATGAGGAGAGGGAAATCTAGCCATTATTTAAGTCATTTTTTGTTTGGTCATAAGTTGGTTAGAGAAAAGTAATTAGTTCAGTTTTAGGCATACACTAATAGTAGGTTACGATTCAAAAGAAAGAGAGATTCAAGCCAATCGACCGACTAAGAGAACTATTCATTAATGATGAAGACTCTCTGGGTGATTTTGGCGACCTTGGCACTCTCGTGAAACCCTAACTGATTTTTGCTCCTCCTATTCTCGATTGATCTTGGTTATCATCTTAGGGTTTTTTCAATCGATCCTTAGAAGATAATTGGGTGAAATCAGATTAGGTTTTGTTCTTAGGGTTTCGTTTTTTCTTTATTTTTCTGATTGTTGAAGGGGTTTGCGGCTGCCAAATATTCAGCGGCCGTACTTTTTCAGATTAGGGTTGTGGCAATTCATCAGCGCCGTTTACTTCTTTCTGATTGTTTGTTTGGGTGTCACATCAGATTAGGGTTTCGGCTATTCATAGGTGGTTGACGGCTACTAGGGTTTATCAGGTTTCTTTTGTCCAGTTTAATATAACACTGTTGGCTGACAATATCAGTAGTCAACTTTGTAATGGACGAACGAATGAAACTTGGTGCAAAACCGCCACTAACGTTTAAAGAGATTGCTGATCGAATTCTGGATGTTGATGGGAATACTATACAGCCAAGACGTGGTGTAAACATCATCGAGGAACTCACAAAGATCACACTACCGGTTCAATTGGATAATCTAAGCTCGCCAATTACAGGTGTGGATGGAGTGAATTTGTCGGCTGAGTCGGGGGCTGCGACTCCATTGGCTGGTAAGTTGAATACAAGATTATCTGGGGCTGCGGAACCTTTATCATTCGCTAAAGTTGTGAATAACGCAAAGGAGAATGTGAAAGTTAATTTTTGGATGATGGAATCTAGCGAGTCGGTTGATGGAGCTGATGTCGTTGTTCCATTGTCTTCGGTTAAACAAGTCACTGACAGGTATGCTAACACTTTGTATGGATATTTTCTGGGTAAACGTCTGGCTTTTCCTGTGGTGGATTACTTTGCAAAGAACAACTGGGTTAAATATGGTCTATCTAGACTAATGATGAATGCGAACGGGCTCTTTTTCTTTAAATTCAAAACAAAAGAAGGGATGGATAAAATGGTAGAGGATGGACCTTGGATGATTAGAAATGTTCCGATAATTTTGAAGGAATGGTCGGCCTCTGTCAAATTGGAAAAGGAAGATATAAAAGCTATCCCACTTTGGGTCAAGATGCATGATGTGCCGTTAGCAGCATATACTGAGGACGGTCTTAGTTTGCTCGCTTCTAAGATAGGAGTGCCTAAGATGCTAGATTCGTACACTGCTACAATGTGTGCTGAGTCGTGGGGAAGAAGCAGTTATGCTAGAGCTCTCATTGAAATTCAAGCCGGGGCTGAGTTAAAGAGGAGTGTTACTGTTGCAATCCCATCTTTAGATGGTAATGGTCATTCAAAGGTGGAGATAAAAATTGAATATGATTGGGAGCCTTTATGGTGCTCATCTTGTTGCGTGTTTGGTCATGAAGATAGCTTGTGCCCAAAGAACCATCAGGTTGTTTCGAGTAGGGATTCTGGGAAGAAAATTGATGATTTTCAAGTTGTGGGTGCCAAGAAGAAGAAAGCTAATAACCAAGGTCTTCATATGAAAAATCAGAAGCCTAAGGTAGTGTATAGACCAGTTGTAAACCCTAAACCAAATTCGTCCTTGAGGAAGCCGATGAACAATCAGGTATCAACGTCAAACCCATTTGATATCCTTAAGGACGATGATGGTGGTCAGGGAGGTATTTCTGTGGGTCGTCTAGAGAAGAAGGCCAAGCAGACTAATGACAAGCAGGATTTAGATGAGGAGGAGGTCGTTGAAGTATACAATGAAACTAATGAATTTATGACTTCGGGAACACATCCTTCATCTTCTAGAGCAAGGGCAAGCAACTCCTCCACAAAGGGTTCCAATGGCTAGACATGCTGTGATTCGAGTCAAGGGGTTGCCGATTTGTGGCAGCTTCATCTTTGATGATGGAGGTTGAGTCGTTTTTTGTTTTTTGGTTTTTTGGTTTTCGTGTTTGGTCTTGCCTACTTTGGTTCATGATGTAATGTAGGCTAGGTTATGGGTTGTCTTAGAATCTTTGGTTTTTGTTTTGGTTTACATATGCGGGGCATGTCCTGTATATGAATTAGTGTAGAACACATCCTCACTACTTGTACTTTATTGCGGTTGTTTTAATAGAATCACCGGGGTAACCCTTTACCCAAAAAAAATGTGTTGACTAATTGTGTATCATAGATTTGTATTTTGCACGCTTTCGGGTATCAACGAATTAACTGTTGCATGATTGGTGCATATGAAGTAATGTGACGGATTAACTGTTGCATGATTGGTGCATATGAAGTAACGTGACGGATTGACTTATGAACCAAGTATATGCTAGAGATTACTTGATTTACTGTTATGGCTCGAACTGCATGTGTGTCACACCCCGAAATTATCAGAGCTGGCGTGACTGGACTGGTATCTTCATTGCACAGCGGAAGCAAATAAGCAAAGACTTTCTAGAAATTGAACGCCCGCTAAGTACTCGATTCTCCAATGGTTCTCCTATTCCAACCGTGCCTCGACTTTGAAATGCAACTTGAGAAAGAAACATGCGAAAAATCAACATAAAGTTGAGCGAGTTCATAGTTTGTTTGTAAAAGATTTGAAATAAATCTTTTGAATAACCGGTTTGTGAGATAATATTGAGAAAACGAATTTAGAAATCATTTTCTTGCCAAGTTATATGGAAACTTTGTGTTTGTAACGCATTATGTTCGTAAAACCATGTATTTGTAAACTCTTGTATTTGTAATGTTCGTATAACCGTCAATGCCCACCCTGACTTTGACTCCATGCCTGCATAATCCTATGCCTTGAATTTGTATAAAATATGGTATTTAATTTGTATACATCAAGTATTTCTGTAAGTATGTATGTCCCTGGTATGTAGCAATAAGGAAAAAGAGATCACCAATGGGTTGCAAAGCCAATGGTATGTGTGAAATTGGTGCAGGAAGACTCAAACCTAGCAAATTTGTCTCCGGTATGAAGACATAGTCACCACTATGGGCCGCCCCGGCCTCATGGGTGTGGGCTTGCTACACCCAAATAGATCTATCACTCATGTCCCTTGGTCCTACAATGAGGACTAATGGCCTTAAGTGTCATGCCCACCCCTCACATGATCTAGTAGTAAACCCTCCTTAAGCTAATCATACCATGTATAAAATGTCTGTAATCCTTTTGTAACATGTATTTTACCCCAGTCTCTCAGACTGAACCTCCCCAGCCTCTAAGGCTGAACCTCCCCAGCCTCTAAGACTGAACCTCCCCAGCCTCTAAGGCCAACTCCCCAGTCTCTATATATTATCACCAGACGATCCATCCCTAGTCATGAAAATCATTCACATTTCGATAATACGCATTTGTTTTGTAAAACCCGCTAATTTTTTGGTTTACAAACCGGGTTTTATGGTTCGGCTTAGAATTATGGGTTTCAAGGTGGGTGGGGAACCAAAATATGACAAGATATTGGAAAGGTGGCTGATCTCGAAGACTATGGCTTTGGAACCAGGATAAGGAGGATTTGTTAGTTTGGCCTAGTGTTTGTGTTTTCGGGTCGTGATTCCTTGTTTAGTTTGTTTCTTGGTTGTGACGTTTTGTCGGGTGTTTTTTTATTTTGTTTGTGTTGCTAGTCTTGGTATGCCAAGCCTAGAAGTGTGTGTTGATGTCTCTTCACACCCTGTGTTTATTTTTTCGTTGATATAAAAATTTCACCGGGGTAACCCTTTACCCAAAAATACAAACCGGGTTTTATTGAGGCGGTGAAAAAGGTGTGGGATACTAATATTGAAGGAGTTCAGCAATTTCGGATAGTGAAGAAACTTCGTCTGCTGAAAGGTCCTCTTCGACAAGGTAACTTGCATAAGAAAGTGGAGGACCTGCGCGCAAAGCTGGATGCGATTCAACGGGAGATAGATAGAAGCCCCTTGAATGTCAATCTTCGTGATCAAGAAACAAAGCTTACGGCTGACTTTCAAGAGGCATGCTTAGTTGAAGAGCTTTTCTTAAATCAAAAATCTAAAGTGGAATGGCTTCGAGCTGGGGATTCCAATACTGCTTTCTTTCAGGCTTCGTTGAAGAGCAGAAATCATTCGACCCGCATTGATGTTATTATGAATTCAGAAGGGGAGTTGTTTGAGGGGGGAAATGTCTCAAAGGCGCTTGTTGCTCATTATGAGAAGTTCCTTGGTAGTGAAGATGTTATAGCGCTTCGTCCCTCGTATGAGCTTTTTATTAATAAGTTGAATGCTGATGATGCTATCCATATGATACGACCGGTGACGAGTGAAGAGGTTAAACTGGCAATGTTTTCTATTGGTAATGAAAAAGCTCCAGGCCCAGATGGGTATACGGCGGCGTTTTTTAAGAGTGCATGGAATATTATTGGTCATGACGTTTCGAATGCCATTATAGATTTTTTTAATACAGGAAAACTTCATCGGGAGCTGAATAATACTCTTATTATTCTTATTCCCAAGAAGCCAACTCCGACTATGGTTACGGATTATCGGCCTATAGCTTGCTGTAATGTTATTTATAAATGTATTAGCAAAATTGTGGCGGTTCGTATTAAGGGATCTTTGAGTCAAATTGTAAGCATTAACCAGTCGGCCTTTGTCCCGGGAAGGAAGATATCTGATAATATATTGCTTACCCAGGAACTGATGCACAATTATCATAGGAGTATTAGTCCCCCCCGTTGTGCTTTTAAAGTTGATATTCAAAAAGCTTATAATACAGTTCATTGGAGTTTTCTCATGGATGTGCTCGTTGGTTTTGGTTTCAATTCGAGGATGGTGGATTGGATTATGATTTGTGTGTCTTCTCCTACCTACTCTCTTTGTGTTAATGGGGAAGTGCATGGCTATTTCAAGGGACGACGGGGATTACGGCAAGGAGACCCGCTCTCTCCTTATCTATTCACTCTTGTCATGGAGATTTTAACTTGTATTCTTCAGCATGCTTCTCGGCTGGATAGTTCGTTTAAGTTTCACATTAAATGTGAAAAGCAGCGTATTATTAACCTCTGTTTTGCAGATGATTTGTTTCTTTTCGCTTGAGGTGATGTTCATTCAGCTCGGTTTATTATGGAGGCCCTTACGCACTTCACTAACATGTCGTGTTTGGTCCCTAGTATTCAAAAAAGCACAGCTTTTTTCTGTAATGTTTCCAACATTGTCTTTTTTTTTTTTTTGGGGTAAAGGGTTTCCAACATTGTCAAGGATGCTATCTTGGATATTCTGCCGTTTGAGGAGGGCTTGCTGCCGGTTAGGTATTTGGGGGTTCCTCTTATTTCTTCTAGACTCCTTGCTAAAGATTGTAGTGTTTTGGTTGAGAGATTGGAGAAACGTATCGCTAATTGGAGGAATAAGCTTCTTTCGTTCGCTGGTAGATTACAACTTATTATTTCTGTTCTAGCGTCGATGCATGTTTATTGGTCCTCGGTTTTTATTTTACCTGCTAGTATTATCAAAGACCTGGAGGCTAAAATGCGGAATTTCTTATGGTCTCAAGAAGCTTCTTTTCATAGAGGGAAAGCCAAAGTCTATTGGAATGCTATTTGCGTCCCAAAGTATGAAGGTGGGCTTGGGATTCGAAGAGTTGGAGATGTCAACAAGGCTCTAATGGCGTCTCATGCCTGGAGTATTTTGATTAAGAGGAATTCGTTATGGGTTGCATGGATTTATTCTTATAGGTTAAAGCATCGTAATTTTTGGATGTGTAGCGAAGTAGCGAATTGTAGCTGGTCCTGGAGGAAGCTTTTGCAAATCAGGCCGCTTTTGAGAAATTATATTTGGTCGAAGTTAGGGGATGGTAAAACAACTTCAGCTTGGTACGACACTTGGAGTAATCTGGGGCCTCTCACAAATTTTTTATCGTCTCGAATGATCACCAATGCGGGTTTTAAACATGCCAAGGTTGCGGATGTTTATTCAGATAATGTCTGGGCCTGGCCGCAGGTATGGAGGTCTCGGTTTACATTTTTGGTCCAGCTGGATAATATCCACTTGCGCCCGAATAGTGTGGACAGGTTATGCTGGAAAGAAGGTGATGATCTGCATGATTTTTCGTCGTCTAGAGCTTGGCATTCGGTTCGATTTAGGGAGCAAGAGATCGACTGGGTTAATATTGTCTGGTTTAATCCATGCATCCCCAGACACGCTTTCTTAATGTGGCTCATTATGCGTCGGAAACTCCTGACGCGAGACATTATTTTAAAGTGGGATATCTCAAGACGAAAAAACATGAACATGATGTGTTGTCTTCTATGTTTCGAGAATGTTGATTCCCATGAGCACCTTTTCTTTGAGTGTCGTTTCTCAACTCAAATTTGGTATATGGTTCGAGAGAAGGCGGGTATGGCTAAGGTTGATCAGAAATGGAGTTCGATTATTAGTTGGCTTAAGGATCGAGGGAAGTCGAAGAGGGCGATTGATTATGTCAGCAGGCTTTTGGTTGGGGCGACGGCTTATGTTATTTGGCAAGAGCGTAATGCGAGATTATTCAGGAATCAAACGAGACCTCCGGATATTATACGCGATACAATACTAAAAACTATTCGATATAAACTAATGGGCGTGAAATTCAGACAGTGTGCTAATGTGAGAAAGTTGCTGGGAGATTGCTGAAGATACAACGAACGACGATGGAGGTTAATTATCATGCTTTCAGATAATAGTGCTGGTTCTAGATGCTAGTCTAGTTGTGTTTTAGTTTCTCGTTGTTTGTTATTTGGTTTACTTAAATGGGGCATGTCTCATGTTTGAACTAGTGTGGACGTCTCCTCACTACTTGTTTCATTGTTTTGTGAATATATAAAATCACCGGGGTAACCCTTTACCCAAAAAATAGTATAATCCATTCGTAAACCATTTGAGTTCCTCGAAATCCATTCGTAATATGATTTAGAAATATGAGTTTTCGTTCGTTCAAAAGCTTTGTATGTTCTTGCACAACGTGCTTTGTCTAAAAATACGCAGTCTTTGTTTATCGAAAACTTTTTTTTTGGGTAAAGGGTTACCCTGGTGATTTTATAAACAAACCAAAAAGAACATGTAGTGAGACAGAGTATCACACTAGATCATAGATGGGGCATACCCCAAGCTATGGAAACAAAAAAAAGCAAAAGCACAACCTAAAGCGAACACACTAGTCTAACAACTAGAAAAAAAACAAATCAGCTCTACGTGACACCATTACATGGTTTGAAATTACAATCAAGAATAACATCTTCATGTACGCCCCACTTCGCCAGAATCCTTCGCACTTGGCTTGTGTTCTTGAATTTAAGACCCATGATCTTATACCGAATATTAGATATAATCTCCTTAACCAACCGATCAGGTGGACGAGTACAATTTCGGAGTAGTCTATTGTTTCGTTCACGCCAAATATTGTAAGCTGTAGCAGCGACAATCAGCCGATCCACAATACTATTAACTTTCTTCCGTGCACGTCTAGCTAGCACCCAGCTTATGACCTCTTCCCAAACCGGCTTAACATTACCCATATCAGAATATGGGATTACATTATGCCATACCTCAGCCGAATACTTACACGAGAAGAACAAGTGATCATGGGAGTCTATATTCTCATAGCATAATAGGCAGCACATCATGTTCATGTTGTTTCTCCTAGCCCCTCCCCATTGCAAAATTTTATCTTGCGTTAGAAGTTTCTTTCTCATTATCAACCACATAAGAAATGCATGCTTTGGAATGCATTGAGAGAACCAAATAATTTCCATCCAGTTAACTTCCACATCAGAAAATCAGTTCTAGGGTTTCCGGATTAGGGTTTTTCTGTCTTCGGGTTTTTTGTGTTCATTGGTTTCGTGGACGTGTCTGGATTGCATGGTGTTATCGTTTACGTTGTTTAAGGGAGAGTTGAATTTCTTTTAATGAATGATCGTGATTTTTCTGGGAGTAACATCCCATTAGATCAGGTGAACCGAGGATCGTTTGATAGGGATGGTTATCCTTTTTCTCCAGCGCCTGCTGATGTTCTGAATGCCGGGTCTTCTCCGGATACAGTTCCTATTCGTGGCATTAGTCTTCGTGTGACTAATATTGAAGGTAAACCAGTGTTGCCAAGGAGGGGTATGTTTTGCTCTGATAATGTTTCGGTTATAGATGGACTCGATGCCATTTCCAAACCGGTTAACATTGATAATGTAGGATCTACATGCAAATCGGCTGGTACTGGTGTTCCTAAAGAACCACAGCCGATTCAGGAAAATACTTCAAAACCGATGTCATATGCAGATACAGTAAATGTTAATAAATTGCAGAAATTAAACTTTCGCTCACTTGCTAGTTCTGCGATACAAGATGGATGTGATGTTGTTTTGCCGAGGGAATCTGTTCGGTCAGTGCAAGATAAGTTGTCTAATACTTTGTATGGGTATTTTTTAGGAGATCGGGTTGCTTTCCCTGTAGTTGATTATTTTGTTCGAACAAACTGGAAGAAGTATGGCTTGTCTAAAACTATGATGAACGCGAATGGTTTCTTTTTCTTTAAATTTAATGATGAAGTTGGATTGTCGAATGTTATGAAGGACATACCTTGGATAATTAGATCCCAGCCATTGTTTCTGGATGTCTGGACTCCAACAACTAAGTTAGAAAAGAAGGAGGTTAAGAAGGTTCAGGTATGGGTTAAAATTCATGAAGTTCCTTTAGCGGCTTATACGGAGGATGGTCTTAGCTTGATTGCAACTACTATCGGGGAACCAAAAATGCTAGATTCTTTTACTACTTCCATGTGCATCGACTCGTGGGGACGCAGTAGCTATGCTAGAGCGTTAATTGAGGTCTCGGCTGAAAAAGAGTTTTGAGAGGAGATTACAATGGCAATTCCAGAACCGGAAGGGGAAGGTTTCATTAAAGAGACTATGTATGTGGAGTATGAATGGAGTCCGCACCGGTGTGCTAACTACTGTGTTTTCGGTCATTCGACCGATATGTGCCCCAAAAAACCGAAGAAACAAACTATGATGGTGTATGAGAACCACAATCGTAAGGATCAGAAAAATCGACCTGTAAAGAAGGCTCCTATTGTGGATCAAGATGGATACTATAGAAGGCCGACGTGTATCCATCCGGCCCCGGAGCCTTGTTCTCCCCAATCGAAAACATAACTTTTTTAATCTCATCGGGAAGTATTGAACGAGTCATGTGTAGAGCAACGGCATCCCCCAGAGTATGAGTAAATAACTCCGGCGATGACTGTAAAGCCATATCCTCCTCATTACCCAAAAATTACTCAAAGTGTTTAACAAACGCTGTCGGGACTTGGCCACCCTCAAACAAGTTACCATTGGTATCTTTTATCATATTAATATTGTTACTATGATTTCGACACTTAATAGTGGTGTAAAAAAACCGAATTGTGCTTTGCGGATGATCTTTTCCTGTTCGCGAGAGGTGATCAAAATTCTGCTAGAGTTATTATGGATGCTATGAACGCTTTCAAGATGATGTCAGGATTGGTTCCTAGTTTGACTAAGAGCACAGTGTTCTTTGGGAATGTGTCGGATCAGGTTAAAGGTCGTATTCTTAGCATTATGCCGTTTGAGGAAGGGGTTCTTCCGGTCCGTTACTTGGGAGTGCCACTCATATCCACTCGGTTAAGATACAAGGTCCCTGCACTTGTTTAAGCCCATTTCAAGCACTTTTAACACCCGTTAAGCCATTTTCAAGGCTCTACAAGGTCATTAAAGTTTAGAGGACTCAAATTCTGCTCAGAAAACACTCTGATGTCGGCTCGTTTGGTCGTACTGTCGCGTTATTCGTCAAATTACGACGAAACTCAAACGGACGCGAAAACGATCCAAATTAAGCGACGAAAGGTATTTTTGCATGCCGATCACTAAAATAAAAATATTTTAGTGTGTACAAAAATTTTGGATGTCCAGATGTGGTCAGAACGTAAGATATGCGTGAAAATGCAAACTTACGTCGTTTTTGACACTTTTAGTCCCTGTAAGATCAAATAAGCATATTTTCACACAACGAACCACTCAAAGCTTATTTCTAAGCTATGTTTAGGTTTTTTTTTTTTTTTGGGTAAAGGGTTACCCCGGTGATTCTATATATTCACAAAACATAAACACAAGTAGTATGGAAAACCCATACTAGTTCTAACATGGGACATCCCCCCATGAAAGTAAACAAGAAAAAACGAAACTCTAAATCACAATTCAACACCCACTAGACCATAATCTAGATAAAACAAATTAAAACAATTCAGAAAACACTAGCCACCATCGTCAAGCATCGAGTCTTCATGAATATCCCACATCTCTAGAAAGCGTCTCACTTTGTCCGTACTCTTGTATTTAGCTCCCATAAGTTTATATCGAACAGTCTGAAAAATCAAGGAGATAATTACTTCTGGAGGTCTTGTCTGATTTTTAAAAAGACGTGCATTCCGCTCCTGCCAAATGAAATAAGCTGTAGCTGCCACTATAAGACGACTTGAAATGTTATAAGCCGATTTGGACGCCCCTCTAGTTAAAAGCCAATTCATGGTGTCTAACCACTTAGGATCAACCGTATTCATATTCACTTTATCCCTTACCGAACACCAAACCTGAGCCGAGAACTTGCATTCGAAAAACAGATGATCATGCGAATCATTATTCTCGAAGCATAGTAAGCAACACATCATATTCATGTTTTTTCTTCTAGACAAATCCCACTGTAGAATCCTATCCTGAGTTAAAAGTTTCCTACGCATGATAAGCCACATAAGGAATGCATGCCGAGGAATACAGTGCGAGAACCATACCACATTCACCCAGTCAACTTCCGTCTCCCTAGATCTGATAGATTGCCACACACACGAAGACGAATAGTCATTCAGTTTGTCACCATCTTTCCAAAAGAATCTATCTCTACTATTCGGGTTAATTTGCAAATTATCAATCTGAATCAAAACAGGGAACAAATCACGCCAAGCCGTAGGCCACTTCCAAGAGCCATTCACCCAAACATCTTTAACTGAATCATGAAGAGCAAATCCAGCTTCATAAATAATCCTCGGAGATATGAAATTGGCCAATGGTCCGCACTCACACCAACGGTCGTACCATGCGGATTGCATCCCCCCATCTCCAATCTTTGACCAAACATGATTTCTAATAACTGGCCGTAACTGGCGGATTTTCCTCCAACTCCAGCAACACACCGAAGGAATTCTACATGCCCAAAAATTAGTATTCCTTAATCGATTAGAGTATATCCATTGAACCCAAAGAGAATCCCTCCTGGTAATAATGCTCCATACATGCGAGGCCATAAGAGCTTTATTAACATCTTGAATTCTTCGCAACCCAAGGCCTCCTTCATATTTCGGCTTACATATAGAGCTCCATGAAATCTTAGTTTTCCCTCTCTGAAAAGAACCATCTTGAGACCACAAAAAATTCCTCATTCTGTTCTCTAACTCCTTGATAACCCTAGCCGGAAGAATTAAGACAGAAGCCCAAAAAATATGCATAGAGGATAAAACAGATAAAATAAGCTGAACTCTACCCGCAAAGGACAAAAGCCGATTCTTCCAACTTGAAATGCGATTCTCCAATCTTTCAATCAAAACACTACAATCTTTGTAAAGGAGCCTAGACGAAATCAAAGGGACTCCCAAATACCTGACTGGCAACTCCCCTTCCACAAAAGGAATAATCCCTAAAATAGCCCCCTTAACATGCTGCGGAACATTACAAAAGAAACTGGTACTCTTTTGAACATTCGGAATCAACCCAGACATACGAGAGAATTGAGAGAGCGCATTCATAATACATGTAGCCGATTTGACATCACCTCTAGCAAACAAAAACAAATCATCCGCAAAGCAAAGGTTGATAATACGTTGACGTTGACACTTGTTATGAAATCTGAAAGACGAATCAATCGAAGAGGCTTGTTGTAACTTACACGTCAAGACTTCCATAACCAAAGTGAAAAGGTAAGGAGAAATAGGATCCCCTTGCCGGAGCCCACGTTTGCCCTTGAAGAAACCATGAACACTACCATTCACACAAATAGAATATGACGGAGTCGAAACGCAAAGCATAATCCACTTTATCATCATCTGGTTAAAACCGAAACCCAGTAACACCTCTTCAAGAAACTTCCAATCAACCGTATCATAGGCTTTTTGGATATCAACTTTAAACGCACACCTAGGAGGCCCATAATCTCTATGATAATTATGCATTAATTCTTGTGTAAGAAGAATATTGTCCGATATTTTCCTACCAGGAACAAACGCTGATTGATTTATGCTAACAATATCATTAAGAGCCACCTTTAAACGATCAGACACAATCTTGCTAATACACTTATATATGACATTGCAACAAGCAATAGGACGAAAATCCTTTACCGTAGCAGGGGTAGTCATTTTAGGCAAAAGAACAATAAGAGTATGATTTATCTCCTGAAGCAACCGACCTGTAATAAAGAAATCCATAACAGCATTCGTCACATCAGAACCCACAATCTCCCAAGAACTCTTAAAAAAGCCGCTGTGTACCCATCCGGACCTGGAGCTTTATCATTACCGATAGCAAACATAGCCGTTTTGATCTCCTCTACTGTAATCGGCCGAACCATACTATCAGCAACAGTCATACTCAGACGATTCGTGAATATCTCCGGCGACAGACTCAAAGAAATATCACCTTCACACCCTAAAAACGTCTCAAAGTGATTGACAAACGCATCTGGAACGGACTCGCCTTCACAAAAAATCCCATTATTATCGGTAATACCTTCAATTCTTGTTCGATGATTTCTAGTTTTAAGCGACAAATGAAAAAATTTTGAATTTGCATCCCCCGCTCGTAACCAAGCCACTTTAGATTTTTGCTTTAAAAATCGTTCCTCATCAAGGCACGCTTCTTGAAAAACTCTGGTAGCATTAACTTCTTCACGTCTAGCATCTTCATTAAACGGATCTCTTTCGACTTCCTTTTGAATCGCATCTAGCTTTCCACGTAATTCTTCAACTTTTTTGTGAAGATTTCCTTGCTTGAATAAAAGAGATCTAAGAGGAGACTTTAATGCACGAAGCTTTTTAACCAACCGAAACTGATGAACACCCGTAATAGCCAGATCCCAATTATTCTTAACAACTTCCAAAAAACCCGGTTTGTGGACCAAGAAATTTGCAAACTTGAATGAACTAGGTTTTTTCTTCTCCATCTTGTTAATTCTAAGAATGCACGGGCAATGGTCAGAAATTCGGTAGGGTTGAAACATCGCAACCGCTTCTGGAAAATCACTAACAAACTGAATATTACCCATAGCCCTGTCGATCTTCTTTAATAACCCAACCCCTTTCTTTGGCTTTTGAGTCCACGTGTAATGGAACCCTATACTCTTAATATCCGCCACTTGAATCTGATTAACACATTCTTGAAACTCCCGCATACTAGTAGATATACCTGACGATCCCATAGATTTATCTTCTAACTTCAAAGCGGAGTTAAAATCCCCCATAATAACCCATGGTTTATTCCCTACCAGAATTTTATGTCTAGCCAAATGATTCCACAACTCTTTTCTAGTGATATAAAAATTTGATGCATAAACAATTGAACAGAAAATAACCTTTTTGTCACTTTTAAACATCATTTGCACATGAATAACTTGAGACGTTTGAGCTAACACCATTATATCAAACACATCTGGGTTCCATCCAATAATGATACGAGTACCTTTCTCACATTGGCCACCATTAGACGTCCATTCCCAATTGCGAAAAACTGAATTACACACTTTATCAAGTTTACTAATTTCAACATGAGACTCCAACACCGCACAAAAACTAACACCATTCTCCTGCACTACTTGACGAACCTCCTTTTGCTTAAGAGGGCGGTTCAACCCCCTTATATTCCAAGTAGCAAGACTAACCATCGGTAACAATAGTAGGAGGAGTGCTTGCCCCTTTAGTGTCTTTCGGTTTGTAGGCATCGCCCACCAGAAAATCATTTGTTTCGTTATAAACTTCTGTCAGCTCCTCATCATCGGAGTCTTCAAACCCATCCCCCTTCGGCTGTTTACTACTTTGCCCTTCATCCGCTTCAACCGAATTTAAAACATTAAATGGGTTCGTATATTGAAAAGTTGGGCCAGCTGATTTAATTTTTAAATCAGCTTTTCGTATGTTGGAAATAGGTCTATACTCAAATTTTTGTTTCGGTTTAGGAATGTTAATACCCGTTTTCCTGGCCACTTTCTTGTTTTGCACTTCCATATATCCATCATCATCTACCTTAGGATTGGCCTTAGTTTGAGACTTACCTTGATTACCAAGTAACTTACCACCTTTCTGAATAACAGGTTTCAGATTCTTAGGACAAGTGTCATTAGCATGACCGAACACGCAACATGTTGAGCATCTTAAAGGATTCCATTCATATTCAACATACATCGTTTCCTTCATAAATCCATCACCACTCAGGTTGGGGATAGCCATAGTTATTTTCTCTTTAAGCTCTTTCTCCACTGTCACTTCAATCAGGGCCCTAGCAAAGCTACTCCTACCCCAATTGTCCACACACATAGACGTAGTGTATGAGTCAAGCATCTTCAGTTCACCTATGGCCGTAGCAATCATACTAAGCCCGTCTTCCGTATAGGCGGCAATCGGAACTTCATGAACTTTAACCCAAACTTGAACTTTCTTAACCTCCTTTTTCTCTAACTTAGTATTTGGTGTCCATTCTTGAAGAAAAAACGGTTGCGACCTAATAATCCACGGACCAGCAGCTAAAGCATCCAACATTCCTTTATGGTTCTCGAACTTAAAAAAGAAAAAGCCATTTGCATTCATCATTGACTTCTGCAGCCCAAACTTTTTCCAGTTCACCTTAACAAAATAGTCAACGACAGGATACGCAATACGATCTCCCAAAAAGTATCCATACAACGTATTCGCTAACTTATCCTGAACTACCCGAACAGATTCCACAGGAAGAACAATATCACAATCCTCATGCTGAGCCGAACAAGCAAGAGACCTGAAATTCACTTTTTGAACATTATGGTTTTTCACAGAATCTGCATAAGACATAGGTTTGCTGACATCCGCATCCTTATTAGCAGCTTCATCCATAGCCGACTCTCCTTTATCCAGATTATCAACCATCACCGGCTCTGTAATCTTTATTAGTTCATCAATCACATTAATTTTCTTCGGTTCCGATTGCATATTCTGAACAGTACCTCTACGAGGAAGACGAGTATTCCCATCAATATTCAAAACCCTATTCGCAAACCCCTTATTCGAATTAGGAGGTTTCCCACGATCATGCACTTCTCCATCATTCACTTTGGGACGATCAGACACATCAGGATAATCAACTCTCTCCATTAATCAAATACACAAACAACCATGCACGCAAACAAACGAAGAAACCAGAAAACCAACGATCAAGAAAACAGAAACCCTAATCCTTTTAAAACCCTATATTCAATCTACTACCTTTAATCGATTAAACCAGTGATCTCAATCTAGCTAAGTTAATCTCAGTTAACCGCAATCAAAATCAACCAGCTTAATAAATCAAGTTTTCGAATTGAATAACAAGGCCGACGATTTGAGAAAAGAAACGAAAAACCCTAGTTTTAGATCGATCCCTAATGCTAACTAGTTCGTTATAGAATTTTGAATACACAAGATTCTAATCACAGACTGTTATGCATCAGATCACAAAGAAAAACCAAGGATTCATGGTGAGCAAGAAATCGCCAAAAAGGAGATAATTTCTATGTTTAGGTTATTTATGGTATGTTTAGCTTATGATCATGTTCCGGATTGTACGTTGCCTTACGAATCGGCAGACTTTTGCAAGTTGACGCAATTAGTCCCTGTGAGTGAATAAACTTGATTTCGCCACATCAAACCTTCCAAAACTTATTTCTAAGTTATGTAAAGGTTATTTAAGGTATGTTAAACTGGTTGTATTTACGCATTAAATTGCGTATAACCTTCCAGAAAGCGATTTAAAGCTCGAAATCGAACAAGAATTGATATGTGCAAAGGATACACATATTTATGCAAACCCCAAGTATGAAACACAATATTTCATTGGTTTGGTATTTGTATGATGGTTGAAGTGACACAGGTGTCACAGTCTCCCCTACTTTAGGAAATTTCGTCCCGAAATTTAATTTTAGAGGAAAATTGTGAAGACAACTGTGATGGTTTCGCTTTCGAATGAATCCCTCGAACCCTAAGTAAAACTCTGGGCCATGTCAGGATTCTTAGCGAAATTGTCAACTCTCAAAGTGAAGTCCTTGTAGCAACAAAACATGGAGTTTCGAACTATGGACAGAAGAATGTTTCTTATGAAGACTTATCATAGGAAACTTGTGTGTGCTTGAAATCAGAATTGGAGAGTATAAGATAAAATGATATTTGTCAAGGTCCAGGACTTCTAGTAACTTAAATAACGCTACGTTCGCAATGTAATAAGGAACACTTATATATAGGAAGTACCAGCGGCGTATCCACCATGCCCCTTTTTACATTGTTTCCGCTTCGTTATTCTCATCACTATAGGTCTTAACACATAACAAAACTTGTTGTGGTTTCTGTGCACTGAATTCCATAATTATGTATGCATCCATAATTACGTAATTCCTTGCATAGTCCGCACAGTTCATTTCATAATGTGTAGGGAAAAAAATCAATCGGATAAACATGAAGTGACTTGACTAGACCACCAAAGGATCTTTTTAATTAGATCAACGAACAATCTTTTTAACTAGATCAACACATGATCTTCTTAACTAGACCGTCGTACGATCTCCTTAAATAGACCACTTTAAGGGATCTTTTCAATTATATCATCACATGATATTCCTATCCAAATTTTTGAATCAATCTGTTTAACCAGACTACTCAAGGGGTCCAATTATAGAATAGTACTTTATAATCCAAGGGACTTAACTACGACGTAGAAGTCCATTAAGGATTTAAGATAGTACCTTTTGATATCCTACTATGAATCCCTCATATAGAGATATGGAAGATTCTATGAGGATTTGGATGAATAAAAAAAACGAAACATAGAAGAAAACACATAAGCACATAATCACATAATTTATTAACTTGATTTTCATTTTGTTGATTTTCTTGTTAATTGAGCACACGAGTATTCAAAGCACACTAGGAATCCAATCCAGGAATTCCGTTTGGCACTTTAAATATTTTCAAAAATCTAACTATGAAGATAGGTCCTTATTGAATTGTAATGTACGTATTAAGGCATACGAATAATTCAATTAAGGGCTCCGATTTGAACGATCATCATCCACAAGGATCTAATTATGAAGATAAAAAGATCCTATATGGATTTTGGAATTTGTGTAACGAGAGGCATTTTGACACCTTGCACTAGGCGTGCTTAAGTCGATACACAAGGTAGAGAGTTCATAAGGTTGAGGTACTAGATATGCCAAGGCGACATATGTAACAGAATTTGGAGGTTTGAGCAGCAGCAGGATTTGCAACAGCTTTGCTTTGGATTGCAAAGCGGCACATGTTAATCAAATGTCCCCATCGTCCACAGTGGGTACATTTGAAACATGGTATCTGATTCGGATGATGACGGTTATATTGATCGCACCAAGGAGCAGTTCCCTTGTACGGCTTCATCCCTGAGGCGAGTCATGGTGATAGCTAAATCAACAGTCCTCCGAGATACGACGCCTATTTGTTGAGCGATTGTAGTACCTAGTCCGGACATTGTTGTTGCGATGAAGAGGCATCATGAAGATAACGAAAGATATGGGAGGAAACAGGTGAAATGATATCGGATAATCAAAATCAGAATGACAATGCATAGAAATTGCGATCATTTGTTTGTTACCTAAGGCAAACAAATGAGACGGCGACTAATCAAAGTAAATGGATCAATATAATGTATCACCGAAGACATGCTCGCCTATAAGTGAACACTCACTCCAAGAGTTCCCAGGTAAGAGTGACTGGTCCGTTACTGCGGATTTATACGAACACTCTAGCCTTAGACAGAAAACTCAGGGTACAGGCATTCACCCTTCCAGTTTGCATGTGTTCACATTATTTAGACCCAAACTTTGACGAGATTTTGAAAACTAAGAGGGTTTAAAACCTAGTAATCAATCATCCTAGAACAGATGATTGGTTTTCAAAGCGGATTGGGATTTTGTATTCTTATTGTGGTTGTCACCTAAGGATAGGCGACGGTATTGTTTTAAAACTAAACACAAGATAACTTGTGTTTGCGGCTGCCGTTTATTTCATTTGGCAAGAACGAAATGCCAGAACTTTTAAAAATCAGTTGAGACCTCCGGAGAAACTTAGTGAGATTATATTAAATACGGTCCGTTATAAGCTGATGGGAGCTAAACTGAAGAACACTTCAAGTGTGAGGAGACTTCTTGAAGAGTGGGAGATTCGAGGAAAGCATGTGGAAGATGATGGTGGCTGATTAGTTTCTGGTTTCTTGCGAATTTGTCTAGATTGTAGTCTAGTTGTGTCTTTTTTGTTTATCTTTTGGTTGTTTTCTGGTTTCTTTGTTTTACGTTCATGGGGCATGTCTCATGAATGAACTAGTGTAGGCAGGCTACACTACTTGTGTTTTTTGGTTTGTGAATATATAGAATCACCGGGGTAACCCTTTACCCAAAAAAAAAAGGTTATAGTCTAGGTCAAAGCATTACTAATAACCTAATTCCCTATAACCATTAGCTCTGATACTTTTCTGTCACGCCCCGACCACGTAAAACAACAAAACGTGGCGGAAACGTCGGGGAGTGTTGTAACAGAATCATTGTTTCACAACCATGGATCAAATGATTTCGTTTTATTAAATTAATGAACTCATTGTTTCTTACAAATCAAATAAATACAATTATTATCTTTCAAGTTTTAAAGTCGCTAAGGCACGAGCCCATCCTATGTGTGTCATGCATCAACAATCATCACATAGCAGAACTTGAAACATGTGTAAAAATAGGTACGTCAGCATAAAAATGCCTGTGAGATACATAGGTTTTATTGAATTAGGATTCATGACTTGTAAGTTTAAAAGAATGTTTTAAAAAAATAGTCATGAATCCTTAAAAAAATGTTTTCTTTTATAAACAAGTGATAAGAAAACAGATGATATAAAAGAAAGATGCTTAAATAAATAATTAAATAAAATGAGTTTGTAAAATAATGTTTTGATAAAAAGGTTTGTAGTATATATAAAAATATACTTTGGTTTTAAGAAAGTCGAATAAGTAATATATTAAAATATATTTCAGTTCCAATGTCGTTAACCCAAGTGTACTAAATAACGCCACTGTATGTAATGTGATGAAAACACTTATATATAAGTACCAGTGGTGTATCTACCATGTTTTCATCATATTACACCCGTCCCATTATCTAAACACTAACCCAAAACCAAATTGTAAAACAAATAGTATATTAAATATACTTTAGTTTTTAATAATATAATTTTCAGTAGTATATTAAATGTATACTTTGGATTTATAAATAACATATTAAACTATGCTTTGGTTTTGTAAGTAACATATTAAACTATGTTTTTGTTATTAACAAAAATATATGTTGGTTTTGTACAATATCACATATGAGAGCATATCAAAATATACAAAAATAATGTGATTTAAGAATTCATTCAGACCTCACATCAAAATACACCTTTGCGACTATAGGAATACCACAAAGGCAATCCCTATTTGGATGGAGAAACAAATTGGTTTCAGACATTCCATGACAACAGGAATGGGGTGTCAAATCCTATAGCGCTATATCATACTACCAACCGGTCTGGTGGACATAAAATAAGTACTATCCAACAATTTACTTTTATAATCTTGGGAAAAATTAGTGTTTAAACCATAAATAATCATTCAGTTTGTCAAAAGATAAGTACTAATACGTATAATAAATTATACTTTGAAATCATGAACATAACAAATAGGTACACATATTTCACCCAAAACATTTGAAAACAGTAAAAGTGGGGACTATGTACTCACTTGAGGGTGCTTAGAAGTCTTGAACAACAACCAAGCAAAGCTAGAGGGAGTACGGAGTCAAACGGCACCTAATATAGGTAACTATGTAAACAAACCGGACCTAAGTCGGAAGATCGGACAGAATGAGGTCTTGTAAACCAATTGAGTGTTGGAACTCATGTGGTATGGTTTAACAAAGCCTACATTCTAAATTGGAACCTAAACTAAGTGCTTTCGACCTGTTACGACCCGTTTAGGTAGCTTACGCTACTTTAACGTGTCGTGCGCGCAAAAGCGCGTTCGAGACATCTAACTAGTCCTATGACAAGTATTATATGCCTAAAGATGTTTAATTATGTTGCATAATCAGTTTAGGTGACAAAAGTTAAGTTACATATGCTTAAAATCCAATTATACATAAAAAGGGCATTTTGGTCATTTACCCTAGGCATATAAACTACCTATCATATAACTACTTAAACTACGTGACCATAAGGTATAACCTCGGAAGGTTATTCCCTATGCAACTACGGTCACTAATCATGCTTGGTCGGATCCTAATGATCGACCAAATAGGTCGAGTTCGAAAGTCTAAGCGGTGGTTTAGACCGCTTGACTTACGACTCTTAATCAAGCACTAAACTAAAAGTGATGAGCTAAGCCTGTTTTTTTTTTGGGTAATGTTAAAACATGCTTAACTAATTTAGAAAACAGGTTTTGATATCAAAACAAAGTGTTTTGATACCAAGAGTAGTTTGGTTGCAAAATACGCGTAAATGCGCATTTTGACCGAAACTACGACTCGTCACTATGCCTGGTCAACGTGGTAATCAGTAGGTATAGTCACTAGGGACTATAACCATCGTAATTACGCTCACGTTGCGAAGTTCAAACGAACTTCGTGTTGACCATTGACTGGTCAAAGCTGAAAGTCAAACACTGTTTGACTTTCATGCTAGGAAAGCAATAAAAGAATGAAGGAAGCTTACAAAAGGTCCTTGCTTGAACTTGATCTTATAAATTCTCAGGTATGAAGTTATAGAACTCCAACTTAGAGAATTTTAGACCAAGTGTGAGTGAAAATGAGTGAAATGGCTTGCTATTTATACTTGTTGTGAATTAACAAGATCATGCCATGTTTTTGTGTGGCCAACAAGCAAAGATCTCAACCATACATGTGTTAGGAGATGATTAGTAACCTTGGTGATCACTTAAACTTGTCCATCACATAAAAGAATTACCATAACAGCCCATGAAGTATCAAACAGTTGCTGAAAACAAGTTTCTGGTTGCTGGCATGCTCACACGGCCCGCGTAAGAGGAGAGGCCAGGCTTACGCGGCCCGCCTGGTCCTCACAGTTCAGCAACAGTTTCAAGTTTGACAGTTCAGGTCCCTGCACGTGTTTAAGCCCATTTCAAGCACTTTTAACACCCATTAAGCAATTTTCAAGGCTTTACAAGGTCATTAAAGTTTAGAGGACTCAAAATGTGCTCGGAAAACTCTCGGATGTCGGCTCATTTGGTCGTACGGTCGCGTTATTCGTCAAATTACGATGAAACTCAAACGGACGCGAAAACGATCCAAATTAAGCGACGAAAGGTATTTTTGCATGCCGATCACTAAAATAAAAATATTTTAGTGTGTACAAAAATTTTGGATGTCCAGATGTGGTCAGAACGTAAGATATGCGCGAAAATGCAAACTTACGCTGAACCTCCCAAGCCTCTAAGACTGAACCTCCCCAGCCTCTAAGGGTGAACCTCCCCAGCCTCTAAGACTGAACCTCCCCAGCCTCTAAGGCCAACTCCCCAGTTTCTATATATTATCACCAGACGATCCATCCCTAGTCATGAAAATCATTCACATTTCGATAATACGCATTTGTTTTGTAAAAACCGGTATATTTAGTATAATCCATTTGTAAACCATTTGAGTTCCTCGAAATCCATTCTTAATATTATTTAGAAATATGAGTTTTCGTTCGTTCAAAAGCTTTGTATGTTCTTGCACAACGTGCTTTGTCTAAAAATACGCAGTCTTTGTTTATCGAAAACTTTTTTTTTTGGGTAAAGGGTTACCCCGGTGATTTTATAAACAAATCAAAAAGAACATGTAGTGAGACAGAGTATCACACTAGATCATAGATGGGGCATACCCCAAGCTATGGAAACAAAAAAACCAAGCAAAAGCACAACCTAAAGCGAACACACTAGTCTAACAACCAGAAAAAAACCAAATAAGCTCTACGTGACACTATTACATGGTTTGAAATTACAATCAAGAATAACATCTTCATGTACGCCTCACTTCGCCAGAATCCTTCGCACTTGGCTTGTGTTCTTGAATTTAAGACCCATGAGCTTATACCGAATATTAGATATAACCTCCTTAACCAACTGATCAGGAGGACGAGTACAATTTCGGAATAGTCTATTGTTTCGTTCACGCCAAATATTGTAAGCTGTAGCAGCGACAATCAGCCGATCCACAATACTATTAACTTTCTTCCATGCACGTCTAGCTAGCACCCAGTTTATGACCTCTTCCCAAACCGGCTTAACCTCAGCCGAATACTTACACGAGAAGAACAAGTGATCATGGGAGTTTATATTCTCATAGCATAATAGGCAGCACATCATGTTCATGTTATTTCTCCTAACCCCTCCCCATTACAAAATTTTATCTTGCGTTAGAAGTTTCTTTCTCATTATCAACCACATAAGAAATGCATGCTTTGGAATGCATTGAGAGAACCAAATAAATGGCTGAATAATGGGCCGCACTTGAAGAATTTTTCTCCAGCTCCATGTGCAATTGCTCGGGATGCGGCAGTCCCAAAAATTCCTCTCCTTTAAGCGATAAGTATGAATCCAAGCCACCCATAAGGATTCCCTTTTGACAATAATACTCCAAGCATTAGCTGCCATAAGAGCATTATTCATTTCCCCAATTCTTCTAATACCAAGGCCCCCTTCATGTTTAGGGACACACATCGCCTTCCATGACACTTTCGCTTTACCTTTCTGCATAGGGCCTTGGCACCAAAGAAAGCCCCTCATATTAGCTTCCAGCTCCTTAATAACTCTACCTGGAAAAATAAACACGGAGGCCTAATATACATGTAAAGCCGAGAGGATAGAGATGACGAGCTGAAGCCTACCTGCAAAAGAAAGCAATCGGTTCTTCCAACTAGAAACTCTGTCATTTAATCATTCCAGGAGAATACCACAGTCTGCATATTTCAGCCGAGAAGTAACCAAAGGGACTCCTAGATTCCTTACCGGAAGAGAACCTTCCTTGAAAGGCATAAGGTTTACAATCATCACTTTAATATGGTCCGGAACATTACAAAAATACACAATACTCTTCGATATATTCGGCTTCAGACCAGACATCTTAGAAAAAGCATTCAACGAATCCATAATGCATTTAACTGAATTACTATCGCCACGAGCAAAAAGAAACAGATCATCAGCAAAGCACAAATTGACTATCTTCTATTTTTCACATTTATTATGGAACCGGAAAGAGGTATCAATGCTTACCATTTGTTGAAGACTAAGAGTACCATGACTAACGTAAATAAATACGGAGATAATGGATCTCCCTGCCTCAGCCCTCGTTTACCTTTAAAGTAACCATGCAAATTCCCATTGACCGCAATAGAGAAAGATAATGTTGAAATGCACAGCATTATCCACTGAATCATCTATGGATGAAACCCAAAACCACGAAGAATCTTCTCAAGAAATTGCCAGTTTACAGTATCATAAGCTTTTTGGATATCAACTTTAAAAGCACATCGAGGAGGCCCTACTTTCTTATGATAATTGTTCATTAACTCTTGAGTTAATAAAATATTATCCGAAATTCTTCTTCCAGGAATGAACGCTGACTGGTTAATGCTCACAATACTCCCCAAGGAATCCTTGATACGGTCAGCTATAATTTTTGTAATGCACTTATACAGAACATTACAACATGCAATTGGTCTATATTCCGTGACATAAGTTGGAGTAGTAAGCTTTGGGACCAAAGCAATTATAGTGTGGTTCAACTCTTGAAGCAACTTCCCTATTTCAAAAAAATCTTGAACCGCCCTAATAACATCTTCCCCAATAATACTCCAGGCATGCTTATAGAAGGCCGACGTGTATCTCTCCGGCCCCGGAGCCTTGTTCTCCCCAATTGAAAACATAACTTTTTTAATCTCATCGGGAAGTATTGGACGTGTCATGTGTAGAGCAACGGCATCCCCCAGAGTATGAGTAAATAACTCCGGCGATGGCTGTAAAGCCATATCCTCCTCATTACCCAAAAATTGCTCAAAGTGTTTAACAAACGTTGTCGGGACTTGGCCACCCTCAAACAAGTTACCATTGGTATCTTTTATCATATTAATATTGTTACGATCATTTCGACACTTAAGAGTGGTGTGAAAAAGAGCCGAATTAAAATCTCCTTCCGCTAACCATTTAACTTTAGACTTTTTTTTTAAAATCTATCTTCATCTAAACTTGCCTCTTGAAACGCTTGACTACACTTTCCATCCTCTTCCCTTAGCTGATTGTCAAAAGGATTTGCATCAATAGCTTTTTGGATATCATCTAGCTTACAACGGAGCTCTAGCAGTTTCTTATGAAGATTGCCTTGGCTTTTAAATAAAGCTCGAATAGGAGATTTCAGCATCTTTAATTTCTTAGCAACTTGAAATTGTTTTACCTCTTCAACTTGGAACTCCCAGTTATCTTTAATGAGTTGCACAAAACCTGGTTTATGAACTAAAAAGTTTGCAAATTTAAACGGTTGAGGCTTGCACCGGTTCATGGAGGGAATCTTCAGCATACAAGGAGTGTGGTCAGAGATTCTGGGCAGAAAAAACACAGCCATAGCCGAAGTAAATGTATCCGTGAAAGCCACATTTCCCAGGATTCTATCAATCTTCTTTAATAAAACAGCTCCCGCTTTTGGTTTTTGGTTCCAAGTGTAATGGAAACCAGAGCTATTCACATCAAATAATTCGATCATATCAATACATTCCTTGAAATTCCTCATCCCTACATTAATAGCAGACGAACCAACACTATTGTCTTCAATTTTTAGAGCACAATTAAAATATCCCATTGCTACCCACGGGTCATCCTTAACACAGTTTTTATGATACGCTAAGCTTCCCCATAAGAGCCTTCGGTTTATATAATAATTGGCAGCGTAAATGACTGAGCAAAACAAAATCTTTTTTTCTTTTTTAAACACAACTTTTGTATGAATAACCTGGTCAGTTTGTGCTACTACCATAACATCTAGAACTTGTGAGTCCCAACTGATAATAATTCGCGTACCTTTAGAACATTGAGCTCCATTCGACGTCCATTCCCAGTTCTTAAAGATATTCTTACACACTTTAAACAGCGACGACACATCCACATGCGACTCCAGAATAGCACAGAAACTTAAACTATTTTCGTTAACAAAATGACGAACCTCCTTTTGTTTTAGCGGGCGGTTCAACCCCCTAATATTCCATGAAGCCATACTAACCATTTGAACGATGCACAACAGGAGTGCTTGCCCTGATTTGGTGTTTGCCGTCATAACATCTGATGTCTCATTGTACACTTCAACTACCTCTTCGTCATCCGATTCCATATTCTCATGTTCCCGATTCTGAGTTTTTCTGACATTATTAGCCACACTTACTTCCTCATTAGACTCATTTATCAGCACATCAAATGGATTTTTTGTTTGTATTTTCGGTTGCCTATTACAATCTTCCTTCTTGGTGTTACTCGGACCTGGATCTAGAGGTTGAACCTTTGGCCTATACTCCAATCTTTGTTTTGATACCGGAAATCCAGTCCATTTCGATGCTTTACGTTTTTGAACTTGTGTGTATCCATCCTCCCCCATAACTTTGGATTTTGTGGTTGCTTTTATTTGTCTCGGACATGACTCATCTGAATGGCCAAACACACAACAGTGTTTGCATCGGTATGGTATCCATTCATACTCCACATACATGGTTTCTTTAAGGAACCCATCCCCATCTAGATTTGGAACAGCCATAGTAATTTCTCCTTTAAATTCAGTTTCAGCTGAGATTTCAATCAGTGCACGTGCATAACTACTCCGGCCCCAAGCTTCCATACACATTGATGTGGTGAACGAGTCCAGCATCATCGGATTCCCAATAGCAGTCGTTATAAAGCTCAAACCATCTTCCATGTAGGCTGCTATGGGAACATCGTGGATTTTCACCCAAACTTGGATCTTCTTGTAGGACTCTGTATGCCCAAGACACATATTAAATTGATGTGGCTAGTACGTTATGATCCAAGTCGAGTCATACCCAAATACAAGCTAGACAAACACTTACAATATTTATTTATGATATGATCAAACAAATAAATATTAACACTTAGAATATTTAGAAATTGGTTTTCTAAATAATTGCACTTGACAAACTAATAAATTATATGGATAATTTATTTTGAGAGAATATTTTATTTTGTTATTTAATAGGTTAAATAACATAATAAAAGTTGCATAAGTCTTGTAAACATAAGATGTTATATTTTATAAAAGTTATAAATATATAAACCAAGACTTAAACTTTATAAAAGAATTTTTTTTATATAAAGCTAGGGCCGCCCCCCCCCCCCCCCATGGGAACTCACAAAATGGTTGTCCAATGGGATGACATACAATTGTCATAAGCTAGAGAAGAGTTGATTGGGTGGTCTAACCAAGACCATTTTTGTCCAATGGGGTTTCATGCACTTGCATGTGTAAGTTGGCACATGATTGGTCAAGGTGGGTGGCAATTCTCTCTCATGGTTCTATAAATACTTAGATAACAAATGCAAGAATGGGCAAGACTTGGATGACTTGAAAAACACTAGAGATTTCTCTCTAGAAATCGGCCAACATAAGGTTGTGCATAAGGGTTTTTCAAGTTTGATTTTCAAGTGCATAAAACTCCATACTCTTCTCTCATAATTTCGGCCAAGGGTTGGTTCCAAGAGAGGGATTTTTCAAGTGAGTTTTAAGTGTAAAATCCTTGCTAAACATAAAGTGTTTGTTGGAAGGCTTGGGGTATACAAGCTTGAGGTCTTCTACACTTGAAGGCAACCGTTCAAGAAGCATCATCTTCTTCATATCCTTTACTCCTTGGAAGGTAGTATTCTAAACACTCTATGGTTGTGTTTTATTTTGATAGCATGCATGTCCGTATATGGATCCGAGATTGGGTTTTACATATAAAATGGTTTTTATATCTTGTAAGTAACATGTTTTAAATAATAATTTCCGCTGCGTTTTATTTCATAAGGATGAAATTACTTTGATAAACATGAGAAAAACCCAACAGTGGTATCAGAGCCGCTTATATGAATGCATGCTTCAAAGGATATAAAATTTTCGGGTTTCGAGTTTGGTTAAAACCCTATGGCCGAAATTTTATATATGGTTATCCTTTTGTTTTTCAAGATTATTTTAATACATGCATAAAAGTATCTTGAAAAATTATGTCATTTGGATGATTTGTTTGTTTGGACAAAAACCCACTTTTTCAGTTTTTTCATTCTTGACCGAAAAGTAGGTTGTAAAAAGGAAACCATTTTTCTTCTTTAATTTTATATATTTGGATATATATATTTTTGGTGTTCATAACCTAGCCATGACCTTGTGTGAATATGTTGAATATTTGTGTTTGTGATTTGTATTTAATTATTTCAAAGGGTTGTAATAATAATTATTTTTGTTCTTCCATGTGTAAAAATATGTAATTTATTTATTTTCATTTGGTATGTAAAATAAATAGATTAGGTGCATTTTATTTTACTAGAAAAATGTATTAGGATTTTTTTTGTAAAAGAAGATGCACACAAAAATGCGGTTTTGGCTATTTTCGGGCCTAAAGGACTTCACGGTTCTTAACGGGATTTTAGCCCGATAACCAAAACACATTTTTTGAAGTCCAAAGGAGTTTGGAGCTGAATATAAAAGACATTTGGAAGACCAAAGAATGTGAAGAAATCACAACACAAGAAGAAGACTTGAAGCATTTGGATGCGGGATCAAGTGGGAGTTCAACGACACATCGCTTGTGTCATTTTTCACCCCTTAGGAAGGACCTTTTGGCACACTTGTTTCGGCTAACAAGTGTTGTCAAAATAGTTGGCTATGGTTATACACCTATTGATATGTGTGTTGTGCTTGTGTGGTTGTTTATTTATGTTGTTTGGATGATATGCTGATATGCATGCTTAACAAACTAATAATCAACAACAAGCTTAAAATTGGTTCTTTCAAAATCATTAAATTGGTTAATAAAAGGTTATTAAAAATTAATGATTTTTATAATAAAATGGGTTTTATTAAAAAGAACCTTGAAAATTGATTTTCACTAAAGTACCAAGGATTTGAATGCATGCAAATGTATGGTACATAAAGTTTTCTAAACTAGAATTTTTGAAAACTCAAAAATCCCTTTTATAAAACAAGTCTAAAACCATCCTTTTATACAACACTCGAAACACTTGGGAACTCTTTTGTGGGATAAAGGTCACCTAACCACATTTGAAGGAACTTGTATATTCGAGGTGGGTTTACCATGTTTGTGGGATAAAGGTCACCTAACCACTTATGTGAATAAACTCACACGTGTGTGTAAGTTGGACGACTTGATTTGGAAACCATGAACTTAGGGTCACCGAAGCATGGGGAACAAAAGGTGTTGATGGGATTAAACATGCCAACTAAACATATAGATGTTTAACCGATCCCATATGGCTAGAAATTGCAAAAAGTTGCAATTGTCAAACGTTGACTACCTTGTTAATTTAAATAGAGGGTCACCTAACCAATATTTAAATGTAACGTTGGATTCTAGATTTTAATTATTAATTGTCTATGAGACACAAAAGGGCATTAATAATTAAAATATAATAATATTGAAAATACTAAAATTGAACCTTGTTAAATTTTGTAGATGACCGCTAACAATATTACCCAAAACCGTCCGTAACCTATCACTAAAAACAATCCTTAAAAAGGATCGTATCAATCAAAACACTTTATGGATTAATATCGAAACTTAAGAATCGTTCTCAAGTAAGAAAAGATATCATATGTGTTGAACGATCCTAATCCCGATGAACATCTTATGGAAGATAAGGATGCCTATAACGATTGGATTAAGTATATCGAGAATACTATGCAAGCCTCTTGCCTCATTTTAGGAATTATGATTCCCGAGATTCAAAAGGGTTTTGAACATCATGAGCATACGACATGATTACCCAATTGAAGGAAATGTTCCTATAATATGCAAGGGTAGAACGCTTCGAGCGCTTCATGCATGTCGAATGGAGGAAAACCAATCAGTCTCATCTTATGTCTTTAAGATGAAAAGCCACATTGATCACCTAGAAAGGCTCAATATGGATAAAAGGGTTTTATCCATTCTAACGATCAATGAGGGTGGCAACTAGAAAAGGCATCACCCCGACACCAAAGCAAATGTTGAAAATGGAAACGGGTAATTCAAATGGAAAAGATTAGAAAGACTAAAGCGAAACCACCAAAACCAAAAGAGAAAAAGGCAAAGGTTGCCATGAACGATCCATACTTTGAGTGTGGTGAGATAGGGCATTTAAATAGGAATTGTCCAACCTATCTCAAAGAGTTGAAAAACAAGAGGGATGCGGGGTAAACCTCAGGTACAATCTTTATGAAACATATTGACCTTAATGTTATTTCTTCTAACACATGGGTATTAGATACCGGATGTGGAACTCATGTTTGCTATTTGTTGCAAAAGGTTCAAAAGAAATAAGCATTACAAGTAAGGAGACTATGTTTTGAAACTTCCAAATGGCTTGGAAATTGTTTTAAAAATATATTGTGTGCTCCTAGTTTGACTAGGAACATTATTCAAGTTTTCCTTATAACACAATATGGTTTTTGAGTTAAAGTTTGTAAACAATGACATTTATATTTCGATGAATGACATGTTTTACTTTAAACCTATGCCTTCAAATGGTAATTATAAATTGGTTCATAACAAAACATCATTTGATAGTTTCATGTACCAATCAATCACCAAGAAACTCAAAATGGATTTGAGTAAGACCTATCCTTGGCATTATCGCCTTGGTCATATAAACAGATGTCGCATGTAAACACTTCGAAAGAATTGTCTTTTGGAAACAAATGAAATTGGTTCATTTGATACATGTGAATCTTATTCACAAGGTAAAATGACTAAGGAACCCTTTAGTGGAAAAGGGCAAAAGATTTATTAGGTATCATACATTTGGATGTATGTGATCCTTTTAGCCAATGATTAGGAATGGTGAAATATACTTCATTACCTTTAACCAACGACTATAGTAGTTATGGTTATGTGTACTTGCTAGGACACAAAGTTGAAGTATTTGAAATGTTCAAAGCCTTCAAAAGGTGAAGTACTAAATCAACTCTTTTAAAGATCTTCGTTTCGATAGAGGAGGAGTCGAACTCTATTAGATATGGTTCGATCTATGATGGCTAGGAGCGCATTATCTCTATCACTTTGGGGTTACGCTTTGCTCTCCGCGGCCAGTATGGCCCCAACCAAGAAAGTGGATAAGACACCTTTCGAAATATGGAATGGAAAGGCTCCATCATTAATCATATTTGAAGGTATGGGTTGTGAAGCTTATGTGAAGCAATACACCCCAAACAAATTAGAAGTACAATCCACTAAGTGTATCTTTGTTGGATATCCTAAAGATGGTATAGGATATTAATTCTACAATCCAACAGAGCAAAAGGTATTTGTTGCTCTAAAGGCTGAGTTCTTGGAAGCTAAGTTCCTTGTGGAAGGAATTAGTAGAACAGTGGAACTTGATAAGGATCGAGAACCACAATACGTTTGGTTGATACTAGCACTCAACAAGAGGTTGTTGAAAACGATCAAGTGGTTGATCATTACACACAAAACGTTCGCAGATCTGGTAGAATAAGTAGTCCACCTGAAAGATATGGATTTTTCATGGATGGATGCTACGTGGTAGATTCGGGTGAACCTACCACATACCATGATGCAATGTCAAAATCTGATTGCGACAAATGGCTTGAGGCTATGAACGTAGAGATGCAATCCATGTATGACAACCAAGTATGGGAATTGGTTGTACTACCTCTTAACTCCAAAGTAGTTGGAGATAAGTGGGTTTTCAGGAAGAAAACAGATATGCATGGTAACTTGGATACTTATAAAAGCGAGACTTATAGCAAAAGGTTTCACTCAAACTCAAGGGGTTGATTATGATGAGACTTTTTCACCTGTGGCGATGCTAAAGTCAATAAGGATATTATTTGCCATACCTGCATAATATAATTATGAGATTTGGCAAATGGATGTCAAAACAGCTTTCCTTAATAGATATCTTGAGGAAGATGTCTATATAGTTAAGCCTGAAGGTTTTGTCGATCCAAAACATCCTGACAAAGTATGCAAGTTAAAGAAATCAATCTATGGATTGAAACAAGCATCTAGAAGTTGAAATCACCGTTTTTTGATGAAGAGATTAGGGAATATGGATTCATCAAGAACGTCAATAAATCTTGTGTATAAGAAGGCTAGTGGGAGCATCATCACTTTCTTAATATTGTATGTTGATGACATTCTACTATTTGGAAATAACATTCCAACCATGGAAGGTGTAAAAGCCTGGCTTGGAAGTTGTTCTTCCATTAAGGATCTTGGTGAAGTCGCCTATATTTTGGAATAAAGATCTATAAGGATAGGTCAAGGCGCTAGATAGGTTTAACCTAAAGTGCATACATTGACAAAGTCTTGAAAGGGTTCAAGATAAAGAACTCTATGAAAGGTTTGGTACCTATTCAAAGAGGGGACAATATTGAATGTGTTTCAATGTCCAAGCTCAAAGGATGAGCAAGAAAGAATGAAAGGAATCCCATATACGTCAGCTATAGGATTCATTATGTATGTAATGATATGCACTAGACCGGACAAGTTATGCGCTTTAAGCATGACAAGAAGATACCAGCGAGTAACGGTCATTGGGTGACTGTTATAAATATATTGAAATACCACAGAAGGACTAAGGATATATTTCTAATATATATAGATCTGGTGAAAAGAACTCGTTGTTACAGGGATGCGAGTTTCGGAATTCGTTGTAAAGGGTTACATGGATACGAGTTTCCAAACTAATCGAGATGGTTCTCGATCACAGTCAGGGTAGCATTGTCCACTACAGAATCAGAATACATCGCCGCTTCTTTGATTGAGATAATTCATATGGATCTACCACTTGAATTATTGCCAATCTAGGGGTAGTCCCTACCATTCAGGACCCTAGAGATCTTTGTAATAACGATGGTACGATTGCTCAAATCAAGGTACCTCGTGTACATCAAAAGACTAGGCACATTGAGCGGATTTTCAACTACATACGGGATGAAGTTGAAAAGGGAAGGATATGTATTCGCAAAGTTCAAACTGATCAAAATATTGCGGATCCACTCACGAAGCTCCTTGAATGGGCAAAGCATGAAAGGGTCATACTTCTGCCTTAGGACTTCGATATTATAGTGATTGGATTTGATCTATTTTGTATTTGGATATTGGAACAATTGTTAATATAACTCTTTATGGTATTTTCAGTTATGTTCCATTTTAGCATGTTTAAATCTGTGAATAAGTTGATTATTCTAAATGTCCTTAGTCGATCATACTTGTGGGAACAAATATGAATGTAAGACTATTATGGATTTGGATTGGTGGATATTCATTAGATATGAATATAGAGCAAAGTGTTGCTGCCAAATTTCATAGATATTTGTGAGAGACAAATATTGGACTGACTCGCTCTCAAATATTATTGCATGGAATCATTTGTGATTGATCATAAGTAAATTTGTGTAAAGGAGAATATCGTAGTATCCTCTGACCTGAGATATATATTGGGTCTTGATATTCACCAAATATTGTACCTTGACTTATTTCTTCACTGTTAGTAATATGACAGTACATAAGGCTAAGCTCAGGTGTGGTACAAGGTGATTGTGAGAGACGTATGTAGTCAAGATGGGATTTGTTCCTCTTATTCATTGAGAGTAAGATGTCAAAGGCCTGCTAAAGTTAAATCAACAGAGAGTGATCACTCTGTGTCTCTGGATTTAACATGACATGTGACACCTGTGTCACTTCAACCATCAAACAAATGCCAAACCAATGAAATATTGTATTTCATACTTGGGATTTGTAAAAATATGTGTATCGTTTGCACATATCAACTCTTGTTCGATTTCAAGCTCTAAATCGCTTTCTGGAAGGTTATACACGCAACGATGCGTAAATATAACCAGTTTAATGCAACAAACACTCCGGAATAGTGACATAAGCTTAACATACCTTAAATAACCTTTACATAACTTAGAAACAAGTTTTGAAGGCTTTGGTATGGCAAAATCGAGTTAAATCGCTTACAGGGACTAAATTTGACAAACTGCGAAAGTATGACAATTTGAACTGTAACAGACATTCCGGAACATGACCATAAGTTAAACATACCATAAATATCCTTTACATAGCTTAGAAATAGGCTTTGAGGGGTTCGGTGTGCTAAAATAAACTTTTGGGTCATTCAGGGACTAAAAGTGTCAAAAAGTGCACAAGTTTGAATACATCCGGACATCCAAAAATTTATGTGAGCACTAAAATATTTTATTTTAGTGTTTGGCATGAGAAAAATCCATTCGTCGCGTCATTTGGATCGTTTTTCGCGCTTATGCGCATTCCGTCGTAATTAACCGAACAACGCAACCGTACGGCCAAACGAACCGACATCAGAGATATTTTTGAGCATGTTTTGAGTTCCCTATACTTTAACTTCATTTTAGAGCCTTGAAATGAGGTTAACAGGGTTCAAACGCATCAAAAATAGCTTAAACGGGCTGCAGGGACCAAATCTGACATTCTGCCAAAAATGGTCCTTGCGCACCGCAACAAATATTTGTTACGGTGCGCAAGCTGTCTGCAAAACATCAGAAACTTGCAGAAACTTTGAATCTGGTCCATTCCACCTTGCACATGGTTTTGGGGCAATACCTTGGGCTCTAATGGTTTTCAAAAACCAGGGTTGTGAGGTGGAGGGTTGAGATTGAAGCACGATATTCGAGAAACGATCTTAACGGTTACCCGAAAACTATAAATACCCATCCACCCCCATTGCAAAACCCACTAGAATCTTGGTTTGAGAAGCTCTAAGTTGAAACCATTGTTTCATACCTGAGCTACTTGGATCGAGGTTAGCATTCGGGGACCCTTCGTAAGTATTCCTTCGTTCTTTTATTGCTTTTCGAGTCTTTTCGAGTCTGAAAGTCAAACTTTGTTTGACTTTCTGCGTTGACCAGTTTATGGTCAATGCGAAGTTCGTTTGAACTTCGCAACGTGATTGTAATCACGATGGTTATAGTCCCTTGGGACTATGCCTACTGATTACCACGTTGTCTAGGGTCGTAGGGTAAGCGATCTAATAAATCGCTTATACCTTCGAACCCGACCCATTTGGTCGATCATTAGGATCCGACCAAATACATTAGGTGACCATAGTATATAGGGAATAACCTTCCGAGGTTATACCTTATGGTCACGACGTGTAGTTAGTGGTATGATAGGTAGTTTATATGCCTTAGGTAAATTACCAGAATACCCTTTTCATGTATAATTGGTAATTAAGCATATGTAACCTAAACTTTTGTCACATAACTGATTATGTAACATGATTAGGCATATAACACTTATCATAGGACTAGTTAGACGTCCCGAACGCGTTTCACGCGCACGACGCGTTAAAGTAGCATAAGCTACCTTAATGGGTCGCGATGGGTCGAAAGCACTTAGGTTAGGTTTCATTTAGTATGTAGGCTTTGTTAAACCATATGACACGAGTCTCTATACTCGTTTGGTTTACGAACCCTCATTCTATCTAAATCCTCCGATTTAGGTCCGGTTTATTAACATAGTTACCTATATTAGGTGCCGTTTGATATCCGCGATCTCTAGCATTGTTTGGTTGTTACTCAAGGACTACGAAGCAATCTCAAGTGAGTACATAGACCCCTCTTTTACTGTTTTCCAAACGTTTTAGGGTGGAACACATGTGCCTACTTGTTACTTTCATGCTTTCCTGTTTTCACATCATATACATGCTATGTTCAATAGTACACTTATAGTACATTGTTTTACATTACATTTCATGCTACGTATGTCTATTGTTGCATACTTAGTACAGGTCACATGCTACGTATGTCTATTGTTGCATACTTAGTACAGGTCACATGCTACGTATGTCTATTTGTTGCATACTTAGTACATTTGTTATTCATCACATGCTTACATTTTGGATACATATTACATGATTTACATTAGACATGAACATTTTACTTTGAGGGTTTTGTTTGAGTAAGTGATTAAGTAACGAGGCGTGTGTAATATGATACAAGCATGGTGGATACGCCGCTGGTACTTCCTATATATAAGTGTTTGTATGGTATTACATATCGTAGCGTTATTTGAATCATTTCAGTTTGAGACATAGAACATTTTATACAAATAACATACTTTTCTTTTTTTGGGTAAAGGGTTACCCCGGTGATTCTATTAAAAAACATACTTTTCACAATACATTGTTTTACAAACAACTTATCTTATACAAACACATTCTTACATGATTATTCCTTTAACCATACATTATTCACTTATTTATACATATCATCTGATCTTATCGTTTTTCAAATGATTTACAAGACAAAGCAAATTACAAGGTTCATGACTAAACATTTTCTCAAACATAAGTCATGAATCCTATTTTCACAAAACCTATGTATCTCACAGGCATTTTTATGCTGACGTACCTATTTTCACATGTGTTTTCAGGAGATGATGCATAGGACTTATCAAGATATACTTAGGCGGACCCGTGCCTTAGTGACTTAAAACGAGACAATAACTAGTTAATTTATGTTATGTACCCTTTATTTCTTGTTTAAACAATGTAAACTCTCATGTTTGATTAATAAAACGAAACTTTAATTGCCATGGACTTGAAACGATTAATTCTGTTACAACACTCCCCGACGTTTCCGCCACGTTTTGTATGTTCTACGTGGTCGGGGTGTGACATGACATCTGTAACGAAAGGATAAATGATAGATTCACCTAAATCATGTTCAAGTAAGGGACTTGAAAGGGATGATGTTATTGAATGGCAAATATAGTCATACGTATTGGGGGTAGTAAACCGTAGTTAGGCGTCATTTACTGCTTGCATCAATCTTCTATGTATCTTGTGCAAGTGGGAGATTGTAGGACTCTGTATGCCCAAGACACATATTAAATTGATGTGGCTAGTACGTTATGATCCAAGTCGAGTCATACCCAACTACAAGCTAGACAAACACTTACAATATTTATTTATGATATGATCAAACAAATAAATATTAACACTTAGAATATTTAGAAATTGGTTTTCTAAATAATTGCACTTGACAAACTAATAAATTATATGGATAATTTATTTTGAGAGAATATTTTATTTTTTTATTTAATTGGTTAAATAACATAATAAAAGTTGCATAAGTCTTGTAAACATAAGATGTTATATTTTATAAAAGTTATAAATATATAAACCAAGACTTAAACTTTATAAAAGAATTTTTTTTTATATAAAGCTACCCCCCCCCCCATGGGAACTCACAAAATGGCTGTCCAATGGGATTTCATGCAATTGTCATAAGCTAGAGAAGAGTTGATTGGGTGGTCTATGTAACACTTGTGCCTCCACGGCCATCAAACAAATACCGAACCAATGAAATATTATATTTCATACTTGGGATTTGTAAAAATATGTGTATCATTCTGCACATATCAATTCTCGTTCAATTCCAAACTCTAAATTCACTTTCTGGAAGGTTATACGCGCACCGATGCGTAGATATAACCAGTTTAATGCAACAAACACTCCGGAATAGTGACATAGGCTTAACATACCTTAAATAACCTTTACATAACTTAGAAATAAGTTTTGAAGGCTTTGGTATGGCAAAAACAAGTTAATTCGCTTACAGGGACTAAACTTGACAAACTGCGAAAGTATGCCAATTTGAACTGTAACAGACATTCCGGAACATGACCATAAGTTAAACATACCATAAATATCCTTCACATAGCTTAGAAATAGGCTTTGAGGTGTTCGGTGTGCTAAAATAAACTTTTGTGTCATTCAGGGACTAAAAGTGTCAAAAAGTGCACAAGTTTGCATTTTCGCGCATAACTTACGTTCTGAATACATCTGGACATCCAAAAATTTATGTAAGCATGACTACATTATATTTTAGTGTTCGCCATAAGAAAAATCCATTCGTCGCGTCATTTGGATCGTTTTTCGCGCTTATGCGCATTCCGTCGTAATTAAGCGAACATCGCGTTCGTACGGCCAAACGAACCAACCTCCGGCATATTTTTGAGCATGTTTTGAGTTCCCTATACTTTAACTTCATTTTAGAGCCTTGAAATGAGGTTAACGGGGTTCAAACGCATCGAAAAAGGGCTTAAAACACAACAGGGACCATTTCTGCCAATTTAGAAACATTTCTGAATCAGATGGGTCAGTGGCGTAGCGCGACGCCTAAAGCCTTACCAGTCGCGCTACGCGACTGCATGATCTGGACCAGATTCAATGTTTTAAATACAAGTTGCAACTAATTGATCCTTAACCACATGTTTTAAGTTGCTTAGTCACTAAGATAAGGACCAATTTAAGCCACCACAACTTTCCGACACTTGTACGGATGGGATCATGGCACGTTTTCCATGAAACGATCTTAACGGTTACCCGAAAACTATATATACCCATCCACCCCCATTGCATTTCTCACTAGAATTCTGATTTTGAGAGCTCTAAGTTGAAACCATTGTTTCATACCTGAGTTCTTGGATCGGGATTAGCATTCGGGGACCCTTCGTAAGTATTCTTTCGTTCTTTTCCTTATTTTACTGCTTTTCGAGTCAGAAAGTCAAACTTTGTTTGACTTTCAGCGTTGACCAGTAATGGTCAATGCGAAGTTCGTTTGAACTTCGCAACGTGAGTGTAATCACGTTGGTTATAGTCCCTTGGGACTATGCCCACTGATTACCACGTTGTCTAGGGTCGTAGGGTAGGCGATCTAATAAATCGCCTATACCTTCGAACCCGACCCAGTTTGGTCGATCATTAGGATCCGACCAAATACTTTAGGTGACCATAGTAGGTAGGGAATAACCTTCCGAGGTTATACCCTATGGTCACATCGTTTAAGTAGTTGTATGATAGGTAGTTTATATGCCTTAGGTAAATTACCAGAATACCCTTTTCATGTATAATTGGTAATTAAGCATATGTAACCTAAACCTTTGTCATATAACTGATTATTAAACATGTTTAGGCATATAATACTTGTCATAGGACTAGTTAGGCGGTCCGAACGCGTTTCACGCGAACGACGCGTTAAAGTAGCGTAAGCTACCTAAACGGGTCGTAATGGGTCGTAAACAATTATGTTAGGTTTCATTTAGTATGTAGGCTTTGTTAAACCATATGACACGAGTCTCTATACTCGTTTGGTTTACGAACCCGCATTCTATCCGATCTTCCGATCTAGGTCCGGTTAATTAACATAGTTACCTATATTAGGTGTCGTTTGATTTCCGTGATCTCTAGCGTTGCTTGGTGGTTATCTTAGGACTCCTGAGCAATCTCAAGTGAGTACATAGACCCCTCTTTTACTGTTTTCCAAACTGTTTTGGGGTGGAACACATGTGCCTACTTGTTACTTTCATGCTTTCCTGTTTTCACATCATATACATGCTATGTTCGTTAGTACATTATAGTACATGTTTTACATTACATTTTATGCTAGGTGTGCCCATTGTGTGCATTACTTAGTACATTGTTTTACATTACATTTTATGTTAGGTGTGCCCATTGTGTGCATTACTTAGTACATTGTTTTACATTACATTTTATGCTAGGTATGCCCATTGTGTGCATTACTTAGTACTTTGTTTTACATTACATTTCATGCTAGGTGTGCCCATTGTGTGCATTACTTAGTACATCGTTTTACATGACATTTCACGCTATGTATGTTCATTTGATTACATACTTAGTGCATTATTTTCACATGCTTACATTTTGGTATGACATTTGGTTTGTTTACATGGGACAATACATTCATTAACACCGATCATGCCGTTCGTTAGTAGGTAGTGGTACCATAGGAATTGACAACTCCCGTTCCGGACATCCCAGGGAAAGGGGACAGAAAGGAATGACCGAATTCGTTGATATAAGACAGATAGACCTTTAATTTGTTTAAAGGGTTTATCACCACAGTCGCCAGGCTTGGATGTATGCATATTCACAATACCGCATAAATGTTCATATTAAATATTTGCATGCATTTACACAAAACATAGCTTTGATTTAAACCAAGTTTTACTTCAATACTTTGTTTTTGTGCATATGGTTTAGTTGAGACCTTTCACTTGCCATACATGACATTTTGACATAGACATTTGACATGGATATTTGACATAGACATTTGACATGGATATTTGACATAGACATTTGACATGGATATTTGACATAGACATTTAACATGGATATTTGACATAGACATTTCGGCATAGACATTTTAACATGATTGACATTTGATCATGCATTTCCCACAAAACATAACTTTGATTTAAACCAAGTTTTACTTCAATACTTTGTTTTTGTGCATATGGTTTAGTTGAGACATTTCACTTGCCATACATGACATTTTGACATAGACATTTGACATGGATATTTGACATAGACATTTGACATGGATATTTGACATAGACATTTGACATGGATATTTGATATAGACATTTTGACATGATTTACATCTTGACATGAACATTTTACATTGTTTGGTTTGGTTTGATTAAGTGATTAAGTAACGATGCGTGTGTAATATGATACAAGCATGGTGGATACGCCGCTGGTACTTCCTATATATAAGTGTTTGTATGGTATTACATGTCGCAACGTTATTTGAATCATTTCAGTTTGAGACATAGAACATTTCATACAAATAACATACTTTTCACAAGACATTGATTCATAAACAACTTATCTTATGCAAACATATTTTACTTGGTTATTCATTTAACCTTACATTTATTTATACTTATCATCTGATCTTATCATTTTTCAAATGATTTAAAAGACAAAGCAAATAACAAGGTTCATGACTAAACATTTTCTCAAACATAAGTCATGAATCTTATTTTCACAAAACCTATGTATCTCACAGGCATTTTTATGCTGACGTACCTATTTTCACATGTGTTTTTCAGGAACTATTGCATAAGATGATCAAGATACACATAGACAGACTTGGGCTTTAGTGACAATAAAAGATGCAAGACTAGTTAATTATGTTGTATTTCGTTGTTTGTTTAGACATGGTAACACTTTTAATCAATAAAAACGAAACTTCAATTGCCATGGATTTGAAACAATTAATTCTGTTACAACACTCCCCGATATTTCCGCCACGTTTTGTATGTTCTACGTGGTCGGGGTGTGACAGAAAAGATGGTATCAGAGCCAATGGTTATAGGGAATTAGGTTATTAGTAATGCTTTGACCTAGTCTATAACCTTCTTAGGACCCTAACGCGAGTTTACTTACGTTTAGTCATAAAACAATACTGTCACCTATCCTTAGGTGACAACCACAACAAGAACATAAATTTCAAAACCGCTTTGAAAACTAATCATCTGTTCTAGGATGATTGATTACTAGGTTTTGAACCCTCAATTGTAAAGTTTTGAACTCTCTATTATATGGTTTTGAACCCCTTTGAGTTTTCAAAACTTCGTCAAGGTTTTGGGTTTTTAATAATGTGAACACGTGCAAACTGGAAGGGTGAATGCCTGTATTCTGGGTTTTCTGGCTAGGCAAGCACTTCGTATACATCTCATCAGACGCGAGACCAGTTGTGCTTACCTGGGAATTCTTGGGATGAGTGTTCACTTATAGGCGAGCATGTCTTCGCGATACATTATTTTTGACCTATTTACTTTGATTTGTCACCATCTCAATTGTTTGCCTTAGGTAACAAACAAATGATCACAATTTTCATTCGTTACCATTCTGTATTGATTATCCAATAACCTTTCACTCGTTTCTTCCTATGTCTTTCATTTTCTTCTAGAATGTCTATTCCTCTTGGCACTGGTCAAATGCCCGAGCGAACAGCCAAATTTGTCCAGCAAATTGGCGAAGTGATTCAGAGGACTGTGGATTTAGGTATTGCCATGGCTCGTCTTAACAATGAAGCCTCTCGTCTCGACAATGAAGCCACTCAAGAGCCACCAAAGGAAACAGAAGTCAAGCCAGCACCAAAATCAAGGAAACGTAAGGCTTCAAGGAAACCCGCAGCGGTTACACCTAATCAAGCGGGACCTAGCCACGTGGCAAGGCCACCAGCTAGGAAGCCATACAACGGAATTGCACCCTTGTGCAACCAATGTAGCCTTCATCATCAGGCTAGTGTGAAGTGCCGCAAATGCCAAACTTGTGGACTTATAGGTCATACGGCAAGGGTTTGTCCAACTGCAGCAGTAGCAAATCAAGCAGGACCCATCCGGGTGGCAACACCACCTGCAAAGAAAGCATATGCCGGTACCGAACCTCATTGTGCACGCTGCAACGGTCATCACGCGGTACAACAAGCTTGCTGGCAATGCACGACGTGTGGTAAACTTGGGCATTTGGCCAATGTTTGTCGTTTGGGACAAAATCAGGCTTCTCAGGTCCAAGCTCCGGTTCAAGGGAATGCTGCAAGATTCCCACTGGGTTCCTGTTTCAACTGCGGAGAGATTGGTCACTTCCGCCACAACTGTCCGAGACTGGTGAATGCAAATGCTAATGCAAATCCAACTTTTGGATGAGCATTCTGCTGAACAAAGGATGTTGTTGTCTTATGCCTTTGTTTCTTTTGTTTTCGTGTATTGTGAAACAATATGTCTTGTTCATAAATAAAAATCATTGTTCACAAATTCTGATATACAAGTATAGTTACATGTGTGTATGATTTTCCTATGATACCTGCATTAAGGAACTATGTTCCTTACAAACTACTCTTGTGATTCTCACTTCCAAGTGATCGCTCATAATTTCCTCGAAAATTTTAAGTACTCGTTTCACTCTAAGAAACAAAGTACAGAAAATTAAGTGACATTATGAGTAATCGTGCTTTTCGCACATCTGTGCCTTTAAATCCTTGGTTAGATAACTAAGGGTATTTTCAAATCTCATTCCCATTACGTTTTGATTTTTCAACATACACAGTACCAGTATTTCAAAACAATCTTCATGATCTCAAAACATTTCATATAGTTTGAAAACAATTTTTCTAGATGCATTGTCTATGTTATTTCAAAAACATTGGCCATGTTATCAAAACCAACCTTTCTAATTTCAAAATATTTCATATAGTCTGAAGACAATATTAACACAATACATTTTCTGATCAAGTGCATGATTTCGAAAAGCATCATTCATGTCTTTCAAAAACCTTATACATAATTTCAAAATTCATCTCGCATGATTTTAAAACATTTTTATAAATATACCTATATAATACACCTACTTTACGATTTCCAAAAAGTATTATATATAAGGTTTCAAAAACGTTAAACACATTTTTCTTAAAGGAACCCCATGCATAGTATTCAAAAATATTTTCCTCATACATTGACTTAACCTTCAAATTCCGCTTCATATGTCGCCTTGACATATCAGGCATCTCAACTTCATAAGCATTTTACTTCATGTTTTGACTTAAGCACATCCCGTGCAAGATTTCAAAACATCTTCAACTTCTAAAATCCATATGGGATCTTTTTATCTCCACAATTAGACCCTTGTGGATAATCATCATTCAAATCAGAGTCCTTAATTGGATTCCTTATGTACCTTAATTCGAACACTTCGGTTCCTAATAATCGAAATCGAATTTTCTTTTTGAATCTTTCTATCTTTATAGTTGGATTCTTGATAAACGTTTAAAGTACCAAATGAAATCCACGGAATGGATTCCTAGTGTGCTTTAAATGCATGTACGCAGTTTACAAGACAAATTAACAAACAATTTTGTGGTTATGTGACTATGTGTTTACTCATCTTATGTTCTCTTTTATGCATTTTTGGTGTTTTTACTACTCTGGATATTCTTTATCCAAATCCTTGCAGGATCTTTCATATCTTCATATGAGGGATTCGTAGCAGGATATTCAAAAGGTACTACCTTTAATCCTTAAATGGGCTTCTATGTAATAGTTAAGACCCTTGGATTATATAGTACCCCTCCATGATTCATAAGAGACCCTTTAGTGGTCTAGTCAAAAAGATTGATTCACAATTTGGTTAAAAAAAAATGACATCTAGTGATGTAGCTGAACAGACTCCTTGATAGTCTATTTAAATCATTTATTGATTTAGTCTAAAGGACTATATGGCGGTCTAAGTCACGCTCATCACAGGATTGTTCATTTGGTTTTACCCTACACATTATAAAATAGACTGTGTGAACTGTGCAAGGAATTCTCTAATTATGGATGCGCACATAATTATGAAATTTAGTGCACAGAAATCCAGTAAGATTTATTATGTGAAGGAACCGATAGTGACAACAATAACAAAATGAGAACGATGTAATGGAGGCATGGTGGACGCACCAATGACGCTTTATATACTTGTATATAAGTGTCCCTCTTACATTGCAAGCATGATGTTATTAAAGTTACTAGAAGTTCAGAACCCTAACCAATGTTGTTTGATCTTTTCAACTTCATGTTTTAAACTCTCACAAGTTTCCTCTAAATAAATTTCGGGACGAAATTTCCTAAAGTAGGGGAGACTGTAACACCTGTGCCTCCACGGCCATCAAACAAATACCGAACCAATGAAATATTATATTTCATACTTGGGATTTGTAAAAATATGTGTATCATTCTGCACATATCAATTCTCGTTCAATTCCAAACTCTAAATTCACTTTCTGGAAGGTTATACGCGCACCGATGCGTAGATATAACCAGTTTAATGAAACAAACACTCCGGAATAGTGACATAGGCTTAACATACCTTAAATAACCTTTACATAACTTAGAAATAAGTTTTGAAGGCTTTGGTATGGCAAAAACAAGTTAATTCGCTTACAGGGACTAAACTTGACAAACTGCGAAAGTATGCCAATTTGAACTGTAACAGACATTCCGGAACATGACCATAAGTTAAACATACCATAAATATCCTTCACATAGCTTAGAAATAGGCTTTGAGGTGTTCGGTGTGCTAAAATAAACTTTTGTGTCATTCAGGGACTAAAAGTGTCAAAAAGTGCACAAGTTTGCATTTTCGCGCATAACTTACGTTCTGAATACATCTGGACATCCAAAAATTTATGTAAGCATGACTACATTATATTTTAGTGTTCGCCATAAGAAAAATCCATTCGTCGCGTCATTTGGATCGTTTTTCGCGCTTATGCGCATTCCGTCGTAATTAAGCGAACATCGCGTTCGTACGGCCAAACGAACCAACCTCCGGCATATTTTTGAGCATGTTTTGAGTTCCCTATACTTTAACTTCATTTTAGAGCCTTGAAATGAGGTTAACGGGGTTCAAACGCATCGAAAAAGGGCTTAAAACACAACAGGGACCATTTCTGCCAATTTAGAAACATTTCTGAATCAGATGGGTCAGTGGCGTAGCGCGACGCCTAAAGCCTTACCAGTCGCGCTACGCGACTGCATGATCTGGACCAGATTCAATGTTTTAAATACAAGTTGCAACTAATTGATCCTTAACCACATGTTTTAAGTTGCTTAGTCACTAAGATAAGGACCAATTTAAGCCACCACAACTTTCCGACACTTGTACGGATGGGATCATGGCACGTTTTCCATGAAACGATCTTAACGGTTACCCGAAAACTATATATACCCATCCACCCCCATTGCATTTCTCACTAGAATTCTGATTTTGAGAGCTCTAAGTTGAAACCATTGTTTCATACCTGAGTTCTTGGATCGGGATTAGCATTCGGGGACCCTTCGTAAGTATTCTTTCGTTCTTTTCCTTATTTTACTGCTTTTCGAGTCAGAAAGTCAAACTTTGTTTGACTTTCAGCGTTGACCAGTAATGGTCAATGCGAAGTTCGTTTGAACTTCGCAACGTGAGTGTAATCACGTTGGTTATAGTCCCTTGGGACTATGCCCACTGATTACCACGTTGTCTAGGGTCGTAGGGTAGGCGATCTAATAAATCGCCTATACCTTCGAACCCGACCCAGTTTGGTCGATCATTAGGATCCGACCAAATACTTTAGGTGACCATAGTAGGTAGGGAATAACCTTCCGAGGTTATACCCTATGGTCACATCGTTTAAGTAGTTGTATGATAGGTAGTTTATATGCCTTAGGTAAATTACCAGAATACCCTTTTCATGTATAATTGGTAATTAAGCATATGTAACCTAAACCTTTGTCATATAACTGATTATTAAACATGTTTAGGCATATAATACTTGTCATAGGACTAGTTAGGCGGTCCGAACGCGTTTCACGCGAACGACGCGTTAAAGTAGCATAAGCTACCTAAACGGGTCGTAATGGGTCGTAAACAATTATGTTAGGTTTCATTTAGTATGTAGGCTTTGTTAAACCATATGACACGAGTCTCTATACTCGTTTGGTTTACGAACCCGCATTCTATCCGATCTTCCGATCTAGGTCCGGTTAATTAACATAGTTACCTATATTAGGTGCCGTTTGATTTCCGTGATCTCTAGCGTTGCTTGGTGGTTATCTTAGGACTCCTGAGCAATCTCAAGTGAGTACATAGACCCCTCTTTTACTGTTTTCCAAACTATTTTGGGGTGGAACACATGTGCCTACTTGTTACTTTCATGCTTTCCTGTTTTCACATCATATACATGCTATGTTCGTTAGTACATTATAGTACATGTTTTACATTACATTTTATGCTAGGTGTGCCCATTGTGTGCATTACTTAGTACATTGTTTTACATTACATTTTATGCTAGGTGTGCCCATTGTGTGCATTACTTAGTACATTGTTTTACATTACATTTTATGCTAGGTATGCCCATTGTGTGCATTACTTAGTACTTTGTTTTACATTACATTTCATGCTAGGTGTGCCCATTGTGTGCATTACTTAGTACATCGTTTTACATGACATTTCACGCTATGTATGTTCATTTGATTACATACTTAGTGCATTATTTTCACATGCTTACATTTTGGTATGACATTTGGTTTGTTTACATGGGACAATACATTCATTAACACCGATCATGCCGTTCGTTAGTAGGTAGTGGTACCATAGGAATTGACAACTCCCGTTCCGGACATCCCAGGGAAAGGGGACAGAAAGGAATGACCGAATTCGTTGATATAAGACAGATAGACCTTTAATTTGTTTAAAGGGTTTATCACCACAGTCGCCAGGCTTGGATGTATGCATATTCACAATACCGCATAAATGTTCATATTAAATATTTGCATGCATTTACACAAAACATAGCTTTGATTTAAACCAAGTTTTACTTCAATACTTTGTTTTTGTGCATATGGTTTAGTTGAGACATTTCACTTGCCATACATGACATTTTGACATAGACATTTGACATGGATATTTGACATAGACATTTGACATGGATATTTGACATAGACATTTGACATGGATATTTGATATAGACATTTTGACATGATTTACATCTTGACATGAACATTTTACATTGTTTGGTTTGGTTTGATTAAGTGATTAAGTAACGATGCGTGTGTAATATGATACAAGCATGGTGGATACGCCGCTGGTACTTCCTATATATAAGTGTTTGTATGGTATTACATGTCGCAACGTTATTTGAATCATTTCAGTTTGAGACATAGAACATTTCATACAAATAACATACTTTTCACAAGACATTGATTCATAAACAACTTATCTTATGCAAACATATTTTACTTGGTTATTCATTTAACCTTACATTTATTTATACTTATCATCTGATCTTATCATTTTTCAAATGATTTAAAAGACAAAGCAAATAACAAGGTTCATGACTAAACATTTTCTCAAACATAAGTCATGAATCTTATTTTCACAAAACCTATGTATCTCACAGGCATTTTTATGCTGACGTACCTATTTTCACATGTGTTTTTCAGGAACTATTGCATAAGATGATCAAGATACACATAGACAGACTTGGGCTTTAGTGACAATAAAAGATGCAAGACTAGTTAATTATGTTGTATTTCGTTGTTTGTTTAGACATGGTAACACTTTTAATCAATAAAAACGAAACTTCAATTGCCATGGATTTGAAACAATTAATTCTGTTACAACACTCCCCGATATTTCCGCCACGTTTTGTATGTTCTACGTGGTCGGGGTGTGACAGTCTAACCAAGACCATTTTGGTCCAATGGGGTTTCATGCACTTGCATGTGTAAGTTGGCCCATGATTGGTCAAGGTGGGTGGCAATTCTCTCTCATGGTTCTATAAATACTTAGATAACAAATGCAAGAATGGGCAAGACTTGGATGACTTGAAAAACACTAGAGATTTCTCTCTAGAAATCGGCCAACATAAGGTTGTGCATAAGGGTTTTTCAAGTTTGATTTTCAAATGCATAAAACTCCATACTCTTCTCTAATAATTTCGGCCAAGGGTTGGTTCCAAGAGAGGGATTTTTCAAGTGAGTTTTAAGTGTAAAATCCTAGCTAAACATAAAGTGTTTGTTGGAAGGCTTGGGGTATACAAGCTTGAGGTCTTCTACACTTGAAGGCAACCGTTCAAGAAGCATCATCTTCTTCATATCCTTTACTTCTTGGAAGGTAGTATTCTAAACACTCTATGGTTGTGTTTTATTTTGATAGCATGCATGTCCGTATATGGATCCGAGATTGGGTTTTACATATAAAATGGTTTTTATATCTTGTAAGTAACATGTTTTAAATAATAATTTCCGCTGCGTTTTATTTCATAAGGATGAAATTACTTTGATAAACCTGAGAAAAACCCAACACTTCTTTACTTCCTTCTTTTCCAGTTTTACATTAGGGTTCCACTCTTGAAGAAACATAGGTTGTGATCTAATGATCCAGGGCCCCTCCTTCAATACATTCAGCATTCCTTCTTGGTCTGCAAATTTGAAAAAGAAGAATCCTTTGGCATTCATCATGGTTTTTTGCAAACCAAATTTTTTCCAATTATTCCTGACAAAATACTCCACAACCGGGTATGCAATACGATCTCCCAAGAAGTATCCATACAAAGTATTTGCTAGCTTCTGTTGAACTTGTCTAATAGACTCTCAAGACAAAACCACATCACAACCTTCATATTTTGTGCTACTGGTCAGATTTCTGAAATTCACTTTTTTAGAATTCTTATTCGTCACAGTTTCAGCATAAGACAAAGGTTTACTATTAGCATTTAATACCGATTCAGCATATGAAATAGGCTTACTACCCTTATCCCCCTCCTGTTGAAACAAACCAGCCATATACTCAGTATCACCACTCTTTTGCTCAGGCTGGACTATATCCTCCGACACGGGAACAGTAATCTTAGTCAGTTCATCGATAACATTAAACTTTCCCGGCTCATGACTAGCAGAAGAAACAAAACCCCTCTGAGGCATAAAGGTTTTCCCTTCGATGTCTACCACTCGTGAAGCTAAACCCTGAAACGAAGAAGACGAGAACGGCGGCTTGTTACGGCCAGCATGCACATCCCCCTCCGATTTCTTACGTTCATCCATGCTAAAATAATACACCTCTCTCCAGGAACAAATCAACAAACAACCATGCAAGAAAACCTGATAACCAGACGGACAAAGAACAGAAAGCGAAACCCTAATCTAGCAAAACCCTAATCCAAAAATCATCACGAAATCAAATAGCGAATCCGATCAATCAAGGTTACTGCCTCACCAGTAGGACCGAAAGACCCAAAACTCTATTCAATCAGATCTGATTATTAGACTAAGACCGGCGATCAAGAACAAAAAGAAAAATCCAAGATTTAAACGATCAGAAGCTGCTAACGAGTTCGTTACAGTAGTTTGAAAAATCCAAGATTGTATGTTTCTGAAAAACGTGCATGTCTTTCCACCCCGAAAACATTCATAAAAATGTAAAATCGTAAAAAGGTGGGGTTATGAACTCACCTGAATATTCTTGTGCTAAGCTAGCTATATACGACTTCGTGATGTGGTTTCCAAGACGTGATTCACTAGCGTGCATTCTACAGTATTCCTAACACGGAATATTTTATAAGTTTCTAAATAAAAGCGGTAACTAGTCTACGTGTCACCGAGCTCTACCGAATCGTTAACCGAATGATTCGACGGTAAGTTGTTAGCTTAAATGAAATGAAGAAGTTATACTTTGTTTAGTTCGTCTATTCGTCGGTAATAATTAATAAGTCTTGTAGGACTTAGTTCCGCGTTAGTCGCCTCAAGAAGTCGCACGTGTATGTAAAGTATATTTACATAAATATAATGTATACAAAAATAAGAATGTAAAGTATATTTACATAAATAAGCCAAGACAAAGAAGAATGTAAAGAAGAGCGGTTTTCAAGTTAACAATCAAAAGCCCAAGTTTGAATTTAGACCTGCGGATAAAAAGAAAAAGGCTGTGAGTTCTACCTACGTGAATGCGAGGTGCACTAGTTCGTCCAAGGTTCAAACACACAATTCGTTTAGTGCTCTTGGGTTTGTTGGGGGGAATGGGGGTTCCTCCCAGGGGAGAAATAAAGGGGGACGTGAGCGAAATGAGGAGTCTGACGATGACGAGGTAGAGGTTGTATATGATGAAACGAATGAGTTTATGACATCGGGTACACATCCTACGTCTTCCAGTACAGGGGCAAGCACCTCTCACATAAAGTTCAATGGATAGGTGGCTTCTGTTTCTTGCTAAGGGGCTGCCGGTTGGTAGCAATTTCATTTTTGATGATGGCGGTTGACGTAGTTGTTTGATTTTTTCGTTTGTCTACTAGTTAGTCATTATCATGATTGTAGTAGGCTAGATTGAGTTGGTATGTTGGTTTGTTTGCTTTTTGCTTACATATATGGGGCATGTCCTGTATATGAACTAGTGAGGAACTCATCCTCACTACTTGTACTTATTTGGCGGTTGTCTGTAATAGAATCACCGGGGTAACCCTTTACCCAAAAAAAATGTATACAAAAATATTCGTATGAAAGTAGTATATAATAACCTTGTATTATATATATTGCGTCTTGAATATATTTGCCAATACACACGTATATGCCGTTTCGGCATTTGAAATAAATATAAAAAGTTATATTTATTTTACAAAAGCACCATCAAGTTGTTTGTGTTTGAAAATAAATATATAATTATATTTATTTTTATAAAAGAATACGAGTCGCTTGATGTTTGAAATAAACATAAAACTATGTTTATTTTTATAAAAGAATTCGTTATTGTTAGATACTTGAAATAAATATAAAAACTATATTATTTTTATAAAACGAATTCGTGTCGTTCAGTATTTCAAATAAATATATAAACTATATTTATTTAGTAAAACAATCGTCGTGTCGTTTGATTGTTGAAATAAATATACAAAATATTTATTCTTATGAAAAGAAGTCGTATCATCATTCGACATTTGAAACAATATAAATCATTACGTTGATTTTATAAAAGTTATGTCGAATTATCAAAGTTTACAATAAATATAATAACTATATTTATTAGTTGTAAATAATGTTCGAATCGTAGTTTTTGTATCTTATAAAAGTGTTGTCAAAGGTATTGTTACACTTGTATTTGTTCTAAAAAAAATTACCTGAATAGGATAGTTCATTTTATAATGAAACACGCTTTATTTTACGGATTTTCTAGAAAAACGGGCAGAGTTTCCTCTGTTTTTGGACGGCCCTGACAACACAAGTTGTCGTTTTATTTTTTCAAAATTCAACAAGATTCAATAGACTATAATCACAATATTTACATAAAATTAGTCGTATATTGGTCACGTTCAAGTTGTATTATATACATGTATGATAATCACTTTTTGAGTTACGATGTCGGTTTGTCAACATATAATCTATACACTTTTATGTATAATATCTTTGCACGAAAAAATAATATACTTATTATAACGTTTATTATTCGGTTCGGTTTTAGAACTCGTTCCACGTTTAAAACAATATATATAATAAAATGGTGTAAACGAAATCGCGACTTTAATTTTTACCAAATCTTTATGTCGAAAAGATGGGTTAACCGAGTTGACTCAGTCCGACCGAGTCGAACCGAACCGCTTCAAAATCTGACCCGAACCATTGATCACAGTTGACCGAACCCGGATGTTGACTGAGTTTACTTTCCGACCCGAACAGAGTTAACCGAACCGAACCCGTTGAGCAGTTCTGACCCGAACCTGCTGAACCGTAACCCAAAGCGGCTGACCAAGGTTGACCGCACCCAAAACTTGACCCGAATCGAACCATTACCCGAACCATCGTCTAATCTGAACTGAGCCTTACATAACCTGCTTCAAAACATCATCTTCTTCCGCAAAATCATCATCTTCCTCGACACAGCAAGCCATTAACATCATCATCTTCTTCATCAGAATGTAAAGAAAGGAATCAATCGGAGAGACTTACCGGCAAACACGAAACTCGCTAAATCTGAAACTTGAACAGAGTAAGGCCTGTACCAACCCTAATCGCCGCCGCCACCGTGGTTCCGGCGGCCACTGCCGCAGTCGGCCACCATCCCGTCATCAAATCACCGTCATCGCTGTCAAAATCAGCTTCACGACGATTTCGTCGCTTGATTTCAGTCGTCGGAGCCCCGATTCCAACAAAACTGTACCAGGAGGTCCCCAAAGCTCCGATCTAGACATGCACGCAGTTAGAACTCTGAAAATAGTTCGCCAGAAATTTGACCGGAACTTAAAAAACGGGCATCGCCATCGTGTCGGGAACGTTTGCTTTAGTGGGGGTAGGGTGTCGAATCGAAAAAAAAGTTGCCGGAAAACACCTCCACCACCGCCGTAGGCGGCGGCGCCGCCGTGTCTCCGCCGGGTATCTCGCCGGCCGGAGTCCGGCCATCCTATACCGGAGAGAGAGAGAGAAATGTGATGTGTGTGTGGGTTTGGTTCTGTGCACAAATGAAACAAGATAAAGAGTGTGGCCCCTTTTATATACATGTTAGTGTTGTGGGCTTTGGGCTTGGGCCCAAGGCCCACAAGCCCAACTCTCGTGTTTCTGGTGGTCCGTCCAATCCTACGAACCCGTTTTTGTATCCCGAATTATCTGTAACGCCGTAAACTAAATTTTTAGATTTTAAAACATGTAAAATAATGTCGTTTTTGTCGTTGCCGCGCTCGTGCGTCGTTAACGGTAAAAATAGCGTAAAATCCGACGTTGGTCTTTCTAATCCGTTTTTCGATCTAATTTCGACTGTAGTTACTAAAATTTTATTACGGAGCTAAATATAGCGTAAAATGTAAGTTTCAAAGGTGCCGGCGTCTCTGTCATTTCTGTTTTGTTGCCGATGCATTTCCTGCTATCGCGTTTTTAGTTCACGTTTGCGTTTGTGTCGCACAGAAGCCCAATAAATTCACAAAATTAATTTCATAGACATAAAATATTCGTGTAACATTCATACTTGTCGGCGTTGTCAGTATTTTGTACGGCATCAGTTCGTTGTCGCTTAATATCCACCGGATCTTTCCGTAAATCACCATACGCGCACTGTACAGCCGAATAAAGTTCCTGGGCACTCCAAGGGCCTAAATGAGTTAATCTACGTCTTAAACGCTATTTATTATCACGTTAATCGCCTGTTAATCACGTAATTAAGAGCCGTAAATCACCGGTTGTCACATTCTCCCCCTGTTACGGAAATTTCGTCCTCGAAATTTAGACTATGTTATCTCCTCAGAATTGTGTTGTTCGCAGGTAAGTCCGAATAATAACAAAGTGAATGACCGCGTAATCGAAACAAGACTTATTCGAATCATGTGAATTTAATGACATTCCCTAACAATAAGAACCCAACGGTTTAAAATAAATGTGTTTTAAAAATTGATGTCAAAGGAAACAAGACGTATAGATACAGTCACTAGTGTGACTAAGTCAATAGGGACCCAACAATGAACAGGAACCTCGACCAATCGAGTTCCATATGAACGTTTACAACAAGTAAATGAGTTCTAGAAGCAATAACAACCACTGGATGAACTTAGAATCAACAATCTCAAATGTAATAGTTTGCATGGAACGCTCGATCGTGATCAGCGCAAGCTGCAAGTCATACCGACGCCACAAGGTGTCACAATTAGCGAGACGACCATAAATAGTTTTCACAATTAAAACGAGGATGATTTAAACGATTTAAACGAGTTAACGATTTGGAAACGATTTGAACAATTTAAACAAATGGGATAAACGATTGTTTTTTTGGTTAAGTGTTTAGATAACGGGACGGGTGTAATATGGTGAAAACATGGTAGATACGCTGCTGGTACTTCTTATATATAAGTGTTTTCAACATATTACATACCGTGGCGTTATCTGGTTCACTTGGGTAAACGATTTTGAAACGATGTCACATAACGATGTTTTCAAAAGGATAATCATACGAGATTTATTAACGAGTTAATACGAGATGTTTTACAATTTGGTTTATTAAAACAAATGTTTTTGGGTTAAGAATCATGGCTACGAGATTTTATGAATTATAACCCGCTTGATTTGAGTTGGTTAATTATGTTGCAATATTTTTTTGGGGTAAAGGGTTACCCCGGTGATTCTATTAAAATTCAACCGCAAATAAGAACAAGTAGTGAGGATGTGTTCCACACTAGTTCATATATAGGACATGCCCCATATATGTATGACAAAGCAAAAACAAAGTAACTATGACACCCCAAAACCTAGTCTACTATACATCATGAAAGAGATCTAGTAGACAAACAATGCAAAACAAAGTTATAATAAGGTATTGCAACATGTAAACTAGCCATGAATCCGACACTCCTATAAAACCTATGTGCTCGCCAGCATTTCTTTGCTGACTTTGTTTTTACATATGTTTCAGGTGTTGTTGCTTGATGTTGATTGCTAGGATGCATGAGTCACATAGGATCTGGACGAGGCCTTAGTGACATAATAACAGTGATAGTCGATATGTAACTTGTTTGTTTCGTGTTAAAACAATGTAAATTACTTAATGAATAAGTAAAACGAAACTTTTTGTATTCCATGGTTGTGAAGCAATAATTCTGTTACAACACTCCCCGACGTTTCCGCCACGATTTGTTGTTTTACGTGGTTGGGTGTGACAGCTTCGGTTTTTATGAATAACATATTAAACTATGCTTTGGTTTTATAACTAACATATCAAACTATGTTTTAGTAATTAACAAAATATATGTTGTTTTGTACAATATCACATATGAGAGCATATCAAACTATACCTTTGGGAGTAAAACAAAATATACAACAAAAATGTGATTTTAGAATTCATTAAGACCTTAGTGTATCAAACTACACCATTGGAGGCTATAGAAATACCACAAAGGCAATCTCTATTTGGATAAAAATTGGTTTCTGACATTCCATACAGCAGGAATGGGGTGTCTAATCCTATAGTGCTATATCATACTACCAATAGGTCTGGTGAACGTATAAAACAAGTACAATCCAACATTTAATTTTATAATCTTTGAAAAATTAGTGTTTAAACCATAAATAATCATTCAGTTTGTCAAAAAATAAGTACTAACATGTATAATCAATTATACTTTGAAATCATGAACATAACAATTAGGTACACATGTTTCACCCCAAAACATTGAAAATAGTAAAATAGGGGACTATGTACTCACTTGAGAATGCTTTGAAGTCTTGAGTAACAACCAAGCAAAGCTAGAGGGATCACGGAATCAAATGGCACCTAATATAGGTAACTAAGTAAATAAACCGGACCTAAATCAGAAGATCGGATAGAATGAGGTTTCGTAAACCAAATGAGTATAGGAACTCATGTAATATGGTTAAAAAAGCCTACATCCTAAAACGGAACCTATCCTAAGTGCTTATGACCCATTACGACCCGTTTAGGTAACTTATGCTACTTTAACGCGTCGTTTGCGTAAAACGCGTTCGGACCGCCTAACTCGTCCTATGACAAGTAATATATGCCTTAACATGTATAATAATGTTGCCTAATCAGTTTAGATGTCAAAATTTATGTTACATATGCTTAAAATGAATTTATGCGTAAAAAGGGCATTTTGGTCATTTACCTAAGGCATATAAACTACCTATCATACAACTATTTAAACGAAGTGACCATAAGGTATAACGTTGAAAGGTTATTCCCTATACAACTATGGTCACAAAACATGTTTCGTCGGACCCTAATGATCGACCAAATGGGTCGGGTTCGAAAGTCTAAGCGGTTGTTTAGACCGCTTATCTTACGACCCTATATAAGCACAAATCTAAAAGTGACGAGTTAAACATGTTGAAACATGTTTAACAAAGTTTGAAAACAAGTTTGATATCAAGACAAAGGGTCTTGATACCCAAGAATAGTTTGGTTGCAAAATACGCAAGAATATGCATTTTGACCGAAACTATGACTCGTCACTACGCCTAAATAACGTGGTAATCAGTAGGTATAGTCACAAAAGACTATAACCATCGTGATTACGCTCACGTTACGAAGTTCAAACGAACTTCGTGTTGACCATTGACTGGTCAAAGCAGAAAGTCAAACACTGTTTGACTTTCACGCTTAAAAACGCATAAAAGAACGAAAGAAGCTTACAAGAGGTTCAAGCTAGGAAGTTTGATTCAAGTTAGCTCAGGTATGAAGTGTTTAAACTTCAACTTAGAGCCAAAATGAATCAAATTGTGAGTTGCAAGAATAAGAGAGCTTGGGTATTTATAGATTTCGAAGAACCGTTAGGATCATTTCTTGAAATCCGAGCTTCAATCTTGGCCCTCCATGTGTGCCCATGGTTTTAACATACTAGAAGGCTTACGGACCGTAAGCATCCCCATACGGTCAGTATGGCTCTTGTGTGCTGGCAGCAACTTTCAGCAATTGGCAGAACAGGCCCCTGCATCTCCAAACTTGATTTTTGATGCATTTTGGCATGTTTAAGCCTCGTTAAACCCATTCTTAAGCTCCATAAGGATGTTTTAGTATAGGGAACATGAAACATGCTCAAAAATATCTCGGATGTCGGTTCGTTTGGTCGTACGGTTGCGTTGTTCGGTTAATTACGACGAAACACGAACGGACGCGAAAAACGATCCAAATTAAGCGATGAATGGAATTTTATCATGCCAATCACTAAACTAAAATATTTTAATGATTACATAAATTTCTGGATGTCCGGGTATATTCAGAACGTAAGATATGCGCGAAAATGCAAACTTATGCACTTTTTGACGCTTTTAGTCCCTGAATGACCAAAAAGTTTATTTTAGCATACCGAACACCTCAAAGCCTATTTCTAAGCTATGTAAAGGATATTTATGGTATGTTTAACTTATGATCAAGTTTTGGAATGTTCGTTACCACACGAATTGGCATACTTTCGCAGTTTGACACAAATAGTCCCTGCGATCGAATAAACTTGATTTCAACACACCAAACCATCCAAAACTTATTTCTAAGTTATGTAAAGGTTATTTAAGGTATGTTAAGCCTATTTCACTATTCCAGAGTGTATGTTGCATTAAACTGGTTATATTTACACATCAGTTCGCGTATAACCTTCCAAAAAGCGATTTAAAGCTCGAAATCGAACAAGAATTGATATGTGCAAACGATACACATATTTATACAAAACTCAAGTATGAAATACAATATTTCATTGGTTTAGTATTCGTATGATGGTTGAAGTGACACGGGTGTCACAGACCGCACGTGAGATCATAGTTACTTCTATTCACAGACGTGATTCTGTGAGTTCATGTCCCCTATTCATTTAAATGTTTTACAACTTTACAACTATCGGGGAAAATACATGTTCAACGTATGTTAAAGTTAGGGAATGAAACACCTTAGATCATGTGCGAATTAGGGTTATACATCTAAGCACCATTAATCCAGTTTGGACCTAGGTACAAGTGGTTAGATCTAATGGGTTTTGGCGAGCCCCACTCTTGGTCGTGGACCCATACAGAAGAGTGCGTTTGTGTCCCAGTCGATAGTAGTCGACATAAAATCGTCTAGGTTTGGATTGCTTCCTATTTCGTCACACATATTAATGTCCTCGCGAAACATTAATGATCAACGATTTCATTGACGCTTTACATACGACATCTTATATACCGGTTTCGTCTAAATACAACTCACATTTTACGGATACATCTTTACATACAGTTTTGATACAAATACATCTCACATTTTACGGATACATCTTTATATACAGTTTTGATACAAATGCATCTCACATTTTACGGATACATCTTTACATATAGTTTTGATACAAATACATCTTATACAACTAAACTGCATGAACTCGCCAACTTTTGTTGATGTTTTCAACTTAACATGTATTTCAGGGAATTAGTGGACCATGTCGGGGATTACAGACAAGAAATCAATTATCAAGACTCCATGCCACCATTCGAAGGGTTTTCCTGTTATATACCTCCTCTTTGCGATGATATACTGGTCAAAGCCTTAAACATTTCAGAACTTACATTTTGATGTATGAAGCCATGACAACTTATTTTCATTTGATGGTTTGTAATCAGTACACTTAACGTATGTTGTGTTCTTTTGAAACAATTATGGCAATGGCATTGGAGCATGTTTTATTCATTTAGTATGTTCACTTATATTGTTAGGCAATGAGAACCGATCAGATCACACCTCGCGCTTCCGCTATGAGCATCGATTGTAGTGAACCAGGATTCTTTCTCGAGTCTAGTCTACAATCACTAGGGACCTCTCACGAAAACAATTTATACAAGAACAAGAGGTTTTCATTGCATAAACATCTTTCAAGGTCCACTACAACAAAAATTCATTGCATATATACCAAGCGAGAACATTTCCATGGGTGAAGTCTATGAAAAATAGACACATTACATTAATAGACTATGTGCCTAAAACACATTACATTATCAGTTTACGCATTATAAACAGTTTACAAGTTCAGCTTATACACGATGAAAATCCTTGTTAGATAGGATTTTTGTTGGGTTTTTCACATGTTTATCAAAGTATTTTATCCGTATAAAATAAAAAAACGCAGCGGAAAATTATTATTTAAAACATGTTACTTACAAGATATAAAACCCATTTTATATATATGTAAAACCCAATCTCGGATCCATATACGAGCGTGCATGCTATCAAAAACTAAAACACAACCATAGGGTGTTTAGAATACTACCTTCCAAGGAGTAATGGATATGAAGAAGATGATGCTTCTTGAATGGTTGCCTTCAAGTGTAGAAGACCTCAAGCTTGAATACCCCAAGCCTTCCAACAAGCACCTTATGTTTAGCTAGGATTTCTACACTTATGAACTCACAATTGAAACCCTCTTGAAACCATCATATGGCCGAAAATATGAGAGGAGGTTGTAGAGTTCTTGCACTTGATTTATGAACTTGAAAAAGCCTACTTGATCAACCATACATGACCCGATTTTTAGGGAGTCTTACACTTGATTTCTCCAAAAGAAAAACCCTCTTGGATGATCATGTTATGGCCGAAATTTTCAGCCATTTCTACTAATATTCTCAAGTTCATCATCTTAGTCTTTTGTCATACAAAAGTTATTAAAGCAAGAGAGAGAGACATGGCCACCCATCTTGCCCAATGAAGACCCATGCAAATGCATGTATGCTTATTGGACCATATTCTTACCCAATCATGTTTCATCTAATTATGACAACTTGCATGCCTTCTTATTGGACAAAAAGGTTTGGGAAGAACACCATGGGAGGGGGGGGGGGGCTAGTCTTTTTATAAAAAAAATTTTCAAATTTTGTTTCTTTTAAATAATATAAGTGTTACATATTTTATAACTTTTATAAAATATAACATCATATGTTATAAGACTTATGCTATTTTTTATTATGTTATTTAACCCATTAAATAACAAAATAAAATATTCTCTCAAAATAAATTATCCATATAATTTATTAGTTTGTCAAGTGCAATTATTTAGAAAACCGATTTCTAAATGTTCTTAATATTTATTTGTTTGATCATATCACAAATAAATATTATAAGTGTTTGTCTAGCTTGTATTTGGGTATGAATCGACTTGGATCATAACGTACTAGCCACATCAATTTAATGTGGCTTGGGCATACAGAGTCCAACAATCTCCCACTTGCACAAGATACATAGAAGATTGATGCAAGCAGTAAATGACGCCTAACTACGATTTACTATCCCCAATACGTATGACTATATTAACCATTCAATAACATCATCCCCTTCAAGTCCCTTACTTGAAAATGATTTAGGTGAATCTATCATTTATCCTTTCGTTACAGATGTCATGTCAAATCCAGAGACATAGAGTGATCACTCTCTGTTGATTCAACTTTAGCAGGCCTTAGACATCTTACTCTCAACGAATAAGAGGAACAAATCCCATCTTGACTACATACGTCTCTCACAATCACCTTGTACCATACCTGAGCTTAGCCTTATTTACTGTCATATTACTGACAGCGAAGAAATAAGTCAAGGTACAATATTTGGTGAATATCAAGACCCAATATGTATCTCAGGTCTGAGGATACCATGATATTCTCCTTTACTCAAATTTACTTATGATCAATCACAAATGATTCCATGCAGTAATATTTGAGAGCGAGTCAGTCCAATATTTGTATCCCACAAATATCTATGAACTTTGGCAGCAACTCTTTGCTCTATATTCATGTCTAATGAATATCCACCAATCCAAATTCATAATAGTCTTACATTCATATTTGTTCCCACAAGTATGATCGACTTCGGACATTTAGAATAATTAACTTATTCACGGATTTAAACATGCTAAAATGGAACATAACTCAATATACCATAAAGAGTTATAATAACAGTTGTTCCAATATCCAAATACAAAATAGATCAAATCCAATCACTAGAATATCGAAGTCCTAAGGCACAAGTACGACCCTTTCATGCTTTGCCCATTCAAGGAGCTTCGTGAGTGGATCCGCAATATTTTGATCAGTTTGAACTTTGCGAATACATATCTTTTGCTTTTTCAACTTCATCCCTTATGTAGTTAAAATTCCGCTCAATGTGCCTAGTCTTTTGATGTACACGAGGTTCCTTGATTTAAGCAATCACACCTTCGTTATCACAAAGATCTCTAGGGTCCTGAATGGTATGCACTACCCCTAGATCGGCAATAATTCAAGTGGTAGATCGACATGAATCATTTCTATCAATGAAGCGGCGATGTATTCTGATTCTGTAGTGGACAATGCTACCATGATTGTGATCGAGGACTATTTTGATCAGTTTGGAAACTCGTACCCATGTAACCCTTTACAACGAATTCCGAAACTCGCATCCTTGTAACCCCTTACAACGAGTTCTTCTTCACCAGATCTATATATTAGAAATATATCCTTAGTCCTTCTGAGGTATTTCAATATATTTATAACAGTCACCCAATAACCGTTACTTGGATTTCGCTGGTGTCTTCTCGTCATGCTTAATGTGCACGACATGTCCGGTCTAGTGCATATCATTACATACATAATGAATCCTATAGTAGATGCATATGGGATTCCTTTCATTCTTTCTTACTCATCCTTTGAGCTTGGACATTGAGACGCACTCAATATTGTCCCCTCTTGAATAGGTAACAAACCTTTCATAGAGTTCTTTATCTTGAACCTTTTTCAAGACTTTGTCAATGTATGTACTTTAGTTTTAACCTATCAAGCGCCTTGATCTATCCCTATAGACCTTTATTCCCAGAATGTAGGCGACTTCACCAAGATCCTTAATGGAAGAACAACTTCCAAGCCAAGTTTTTACACCTTCCATGGTTGGAATGTAATTTCCAAATAGTAGAATGTCATCGACATACAGTACTAAGAAAGTGATGATGCTCCCACTAGCTTTCTTATACACACAAGCTTTATCAACGTTCTTGATGAATCCATATTCCCTAATCTCTTCATCAAAACGGTGATTGCAACTTCTAGATGCTTGTTTCAATCCATAGATTGATTTCTTTAACTTACATACTTTGTCAGGGTGTTCTGGATCGACAAAACCTTCAGGCTTGACTATATAGACATCTTCCTCAAGATATCCATTTAGGAAAGCCGTTTTGACATCCATTTGCCAAATCTCATAATTATATTATGTAGGTATGGCAAATCATATCCTAATTGACTTTAGCATCGCGACGGGCAAGAAGGTCTCATCATAATCAACACTTTGAGTTTGAATGAAACCTTTTGCTACAAGTCTCGCTTTACAAGTATCCAAGTTACCATGCATATCGGTTTCCATCCTGAAAACCCACTTACTTCCAACTACTTTGGAGTTAAGAGGTGCTACAACCAATTTCCATACTTGGTTGTCATACATGGATTGCATCTCTACGTTCATGGCTTCAAGCCATTTGTCACAATCGGATTTTGACATTGCATTATGGTATGTGGTTGATTCCCCTGAATCTACCACGTAGCATCCAAAAAATCCATATCTTTCAGGTGGACTACTAATTCTACCAGATCTGCGAACGTTTTGTGTGTAATGATCAACCACTTGATCGTTTTCAACAACCTCTTGTTGATTGCTAGTATTAACCAAACGTGTATCGGCTTGTGGTTCTTGATCCTTATCAAGTTCCACTGTTCTACTAATTCCTTCCACAAGGAACTTAGCTTCCAAGAACTCAGCCTTTCGAGCAACAAATACCTTTTGCTCTGTTGGATCGTAGAAATAATATCCTATATCATTTTTAGGATATCCTACAAAGATACACTTAGTGGATCGTACTTTCAATTTATTTGAGGTGTATAGCTTAACATAAGCTTCACAACCCCTACCTTTAAATATGATAATGATGGAGCCCTTCCATTCCATATTTCGAAAGGTGTCTTATCCACATTCTTGGTTAAGGCCATATTTAATATACGGGCTGTTGAGAGCAAAGCGTAACCCCAAATGATATAGATGATGCGCTCCTAGCCATCATAGATCGAACCATATCCAAATAGAGTTCGTTTCTTCCTCTATCGGAATGAAGAACTTTAATTGAGTTGATATTGTGCTTCACCTTTTGAAGGCTTTGAACGTTTCAAAACTTCATCTTTGTGTCAAGTACACATAACTATAACTATTATAGTCGTTGGTTAAAGGTAATGAAGTATCTTTCACCATTCCTAGTCATTGGCTTTAAAAGGAGCACATACATCTGTATGATACCTAAGAAATCTATTGCCCTTTCCCACCTTAGTCATTTTACCTTGTAAACAGGATTCACATGTATCAAATGAACCAATTTCATTTGTTTCCAAAAGACCATTCTTTCGAAGTGTTTACATGCGACATTTGTTTATATGACCAAGGCGATAATGCCAAAGATAAGTCTCACTCAAATCCATTTTGAGTTTATTGGTGATTGCTGTTGGACTCTGTATGCCCAAGACACATATTAAATTGATGTGGCTAGTACGTTATGATCCAAGTCGGGTCATACCCAATAACAAGCTAGACAAACACCTACAATATTTATTTATGATATGATCAAACAAATAAATATTATCACTTATAATATTTAGAAATTGGTTTTCTAAATAATTGCACTTCAGAAACTAATAGATTATACGGATAATTTATTATGAGAGAGTATTTTATTTTGTTATTTAATGGGTTAAATAACATTATAAAAAATATGATTTGTTGCATAAAAGTCTTATAAACATATGCTATTATATTTATAAAAGTTACAAATATAATGCAAGACTTAAATTTGAAATTGGAAAAATTTTGATTGGTCAAAATGGAGGCCTTATGGCCGTCCACTTTGGGTCTTCCCAAGGTGGTCTTCCACTAATAGAAATGCATGCAAATGTCATAAAAGAAAGGCACTTGATTGGATAAAAGTTGTAACAACTCTCTCACATTTTTAAATACACTTTCTCTATTATTTTGAAGTTGCAAGAACTAGCAAGAACTCTCTAATTTTTCCTCAAAAAATTTCGGCCAAGGTGGTCATCCAAGAGAGTTTTCAAGTGCAAATCCTAGCAATCTCAAGGTGTTTGTTGGGGCTTTCGGGTATACTAGCTTGAGGCTTTCTCGTTTGGAAGCTACCATTCAAGATTCATCATCATCTTCCATCTCCTTGCTCCAAAGAAAGGTTGAATTCTCAAACACCCTATGGTTGTATTTTGATAGCATGCATGACATATATGGATCCGGTTATTGGGTTTTTTGCATTTAAAATGGTTTTAAATCTTGTAAAGTAACATGTTTTAAACCTCCTTTCCGCTGCGTTTTAATTTTATTCGGATAAAATGACTTTGATAAACATGTACAAAACCCATCAATGGCATCTAGAGCCGCTTATATGAATGCTTGCTTCATCGGATTTAAAATTTTCGGGTCTTCGGGTTTGGAGAAACCCAATAGCCGAAATTTTATCCATGGATTTCCTTTTGTTTTTCCAAGATTTATTTCCTACATGCATAAAGGAATCTTGAAAAAATTATGTCATATGGATGATTTGTTTTGTTTGGACAAAAACCCACATTTTTCGGTTTTTCATTCTTGGCCGAAAAATATAGGTTGTAAAAGGAAACCATTTTGCTCTTGAATTTTATATATATTTGGATATATATTTTGGTGTTCATAACCTAGCCATGACCTTGTATGAATATGTTTGTGTTTGTGATTTTAGTTAATTATTTAATGGGTTGTAATAATTATTATTTTGTCTTCCATTTGTAAAAATATGTAATATATTTATTTTCATTTGGTATGTAAGTAAATAGATTAGATGCATTTATTTTACTAGAAAAATGTATTAGGATACTTTTATGTAAAAGAAGATGCACACAAATATTGCGGTTTTGGTTTTTGCCAATTTCGGGCATAAAGGACTTCATAGTTCTTAACGGGATTTTAGCCCGATAACCAAAACACATTTTGAGGTCCAAAGGAGTTTGGAGCTGAATTTAAAAGACATTTGGAAACTCAAAGAATATGAAGAAATCACAACACAAGATGAAGACTTGAAGCATTTGTGTGACAACCAGAAAAATTAAGGTTTGCACTACTCAAAATTCCCTTTAGCGTGTGTCTCCGTGTTTATTTACTTGTATCGTGTATTATTAATGATCATGTGTGTATGCTGTCACACCCCGACCGCGTAAAACAACAAATCGCGGCGGAAACATCGGGGCGTGTTGCGACAGAATTAATTGTTTCATAACCATGGCATACAAAGTTGTCTTTTATTTATAAACAAAGGTGTTACATTGTTTTAAACAGGAAATTAAAGAGTTCAGAACATAATTAAACATAGTCTATCTTATTTTAAAGTCTCTAAGGCACAGGTCCGCCCTAGTATCATGATCAACATCCTATGGAAAAGCACCTGAAAACACATGTGAAAATAGGTACGTCAGCATAAAAATGCCTGTGAGATACATAGGTTTGTGAAAATAGGATTCATGACTTGTATTTGAGAAAATGTTTAGTCATGAACCTTGTAATTTGCTTTGTCTTGTAAATCATTTGAATAACAATAAGATCAGATGATATGTATAAGTAAATGTCAGGTTTAAATAAATAACCATGTAAAAATGTGTTTGTATAATATAAGTTGTTTGTAAATCAATGTCTTGTGAAAAGTATGTTATTTGTATAAAATGTTCTATGTCTCAAACTGAAATGATTCAAATAACGTTACGACATATAATACCATACAAACACTTATATATAGGAAGTACCAGCGGCGTATCCACCATGCTTGTATCATATTACACACGCATCGTTACTCAATCACTTAATCAAACCAAACCAACCAATGTAGGAAGTCTATGTTTAAACCAATTGTCAGAATGTATTGAATAATATGTCAAAGTGTTCATGTCAAGATGTAAATCATGTAGTATGTAAAACCAATGTCAAAAGTGTTTGTGTCAAATGTAAATCATGTCAAAATGTCTATGTCGAATATCCATGTCAAATGTCTATGTCAAATATCCATGTCAAATGTCTATGTCAAATATCCATGTCAAATGTCTATGTCAAATATCCATGTCAAATGTCTATGTCAAATATCCATGTCAAATGTCTATGTCAAAATGTCATGTATGGCAAGTGAAATGTCTCAAACTAAACCATATGCACAAAAACAAAGTATTGGAGTAAAACTTGGTTTAAATCAAAGCTATGTTTTGTGTAAATGCATGCAACTATTTAATATGAACATCTATGCGGTATTGTAAAAATGCATACATCCAAGCCTTGTGACTGTGGTGATAAACCCTTTAAACAAATTAAAGGTCTATCTGTCTTTATAACATCGAATTCGGTCATTCCTTTCTGTCCCCTTTCCCTGGGATGTCCGGAACGGGAGTTGTCAATTCCTATGGTACCACTACCTACTAACGAACGGCGTAGCTAATGTTAATGAATGTATTGTCCCATGTAAACAAACCAAATGTCATACCAAAATGTAAGCATGTGAAAACAATGCACTAAGTATGTAATCAAATGAACATACATAGCGTGAAATGTCATGTAAAACGATGTACTAAGTAATGCACACAATGGGCACACCTAGCATGAAATGTCATGTAAAACGATGTACTAAGTAATGCACACAATGGGCACACCTAGCATAAAATGAAATGAAATCATGTACTATAATGTACTAACAAACATAACCGGTATATGATGTGAAAACAGGAAAGCATGAAAGTAACAAGTAGGCACATGTGTTCCACCCCAAAATAGTTTGGAAAACAGTAAAAGAGGGGTCTATGTACTCACTTGAGATTGCTCAGTTGTCTAAAGATAACCACCAAGTAATGCTATAGATCTCGGAATCAAACGGCACCTAATATAGGTAACTATGTTAATAACCGGACCTTAATCGGATGATTGGATAGAATGAGGTTTCGTAAACCAAACGAGTGTAGAGACTCGTGTCATTTGGTTTAACAAAGCCTACATGCTAAATGAAACTTAACATAATTGTTTACGACCCATTACGACCCGTTTAGGAAGCTTATGCTACTTTAACGTGTCGTGCGCGTGAAACGCGTTCGGACCGCCTAACTAGTCCTATGACAAGTGTTATATGCCTAAACATGTTACATAATCAGCTACGTGACAAAGGTTTAGGTTACATATGCTTAATTACCAATTATACATGAAAAAGGGTATTCTGGTAATTTACCTAAGGCATATAAACTACCTATCATACAACTACTTAAACGATGTGACCATAGGGTATAACCTCGGAAGGTTATTCCCTACCTACTATGGTCACCTAATGTATTTGGTCGGATCCTAATGATCGACCAAATGGGTCGGGTTCGAAGGTATAGGCGATTTATTAGATCGCCTACCCTACGACCCTAGACAACGTGGTAATCAGTAGGCATAGTCCCAAGGGACTATGACCATCGTGATTACAATCACGTTGCGAAGTTCAACCGAACTTCGCATTGACCATTACTGGTCAACGCTGAAAGTCAAACAAAGTTTGACTTTCTGACTCGAAAAGCAGTAAAAATAAGGAAAAGAACGAAAGAATACTTACGAAGGGTCCCCGAATGCTAAACTCGATTCGAAAATCTCAGGTATGAAACTAGTGTTTCAACTTAGAGTTTCTCAAATCAAATTTCTAGTGATTATGAATGAAACATATGGTGGGTATTTATAGTTTTTCCATATAGAATATTCCTAGAATATTCCTAGCATATTCCAAGCATATTCCTAGCATATACCTTAGCATATTCCAAGCATATACCTTAGCATATTCCAAGCATATACCTTAGCATATTCCAAGCATATGCCAAGCATATTCCTAGTATATGGCTAAGACGGGTATTTAACTGGGTACCGGGTATTTTATCTAGCGTTTAAATCCCGGTTTATGGCGTTCTAAATTATTTTTATTACTCTATAAAAATAAACTCGCCAAGTTATTACTGAAATAAATTTCAGTTGCCAGGACTGGCTGCGTTGTCTGCGTTTTGCAGTAGAAGCACTGTGTTGCGCAGAAACACACGGTACGCGCTTAAACTTTGAAAAATAACGTTTTTAGGCGTTTTAATTTATTTTTCAACACGGACCTGATTAAAATAAGATTTTAATCATAACAGAATATTTGTGGGATTTAAATATTATCCGGTCGGTCACCAACGTTCGTTTGGTCGTATGATCGCGATGTTCGGTTAATTACGACGGAATGCGCATAAGCGCGAAAAACGATCCAAATTGCGCGACGAATGGATTTTTCTTATGCCAAACACTAAAATAAAATATTTTGGTGCTTACATAAATTTTTGGATGTCCGGATGTATTCAGAACGTATGTTATGCGCGAAAATGCAAACTTGTGCACTTTTTGACACTTTTAGTCCCTGAATGACCCAAAAGTTTATTTTAGCACACCGAACCCCTCAAAGCCTATTTCTAAGCTATGTAAAGGATATTTAAGGTGTGTTTAACTTATGGTTAGGTTCCGGAATGTTCGTTACAGTTCAAATTGACATACTTTCGCAGTTTGTCATATTTAGTCCCTGTAGTCGAATTAACTTGTTTTTGCCATACCAAAGCCTTCAAAACTTATTTCTAAGTTATGAAAAGGTTATTTAAGGTATGTTGAGTATATGTTGATGTTCCGGAGTATTTCTCGCATTAAACTGAGTACGTTTACGCACTAGTTTGCGTATAACTCTCCAGAAAGCGATGTAGAGTTTGAAATTGAACAAAAGTCAAAACATGAAAAATGTAAAACATAACAAAACAAACATTGTGATCAAATAACATTGTTTTATTGATAACATAACTGTTCATAGTGATTACAAGCACAGTTGTTACAGTCTCCCCTACTTGTGGAAATTTCGTCCCGAAATTTATTTAGAGGAAACTCGTGGAAAAAGATGCGGATATTTCGCTTTCATTTGATCTTCGCGTTCCCAAGTAAACTCGGGTCCACGTTTAGCTTCCCAGCGAACTTTGACCAAAGGAATGCGCTTGCGTTTAAGCCACTTGACTTCACGTTCCATGATTTCCACTGGCTTCTCAACAAATTTCAGTGTTTTGCCAACACGAATTTCGTCAAGCGGTATGGAGAAATTCTCATCAGCTGTACACTTCTTGAGATTGGACACGTGAAAAGTTGGATGAACATTTCCCAGTTCAGGAGGTAACTCAAGTCTGTAGGCTACCTTTCCGATTCTTTCGACGATCTTGAATGGTCCAACGTATCTAGGTGCAAGTTTTCCTTTCTTTCCAAATCTGATCACACCTTTCCAAGGTGAGACCTTAAGTAATACTCGATCACCGACTTGAAATTCCAAGGCTTTGCGTTTTGGGTCCGCGTAAATCTTCTGACGGTTTCTAGCTGCCTGAAGGTTATCACGAACTTTCTTGACCTTGTCAGTTGTCTCTAAAATGAGGGCAGGTCCAGTAAGTTGAGCCTCGCCAATCTCATTCCAGCAGACTGGTGAACGACATTTTCGACCATAGAGAGCTTCGAAAGGAGCCATTTTGATGCTAGTGTGATAACTGTTGTTGTAGGAGAATTCAATCAATTTAAGATGTGAATCCCAGCTACCACCAAAATCGATCACACAAGCTCTAAGCATATCCTCCAGAGTCTGGATTGTTCTCTCAGATTGACCATCCGTTTGCGGATGATAAGCTGTGCTCAGATTAAGTTGGGTCCCCATAGCAGATTGCATGGTTCTCCAAAAATGAGAAGTGAAACGAGCATCTCTGTCAGAAATGATGTTCAACGGAACACCATGTCGAGCTACAATTTCATCTACATAGATTTGAGCAAGTCTGTCAGCAGGAAAATCCTCACGGATTGGCAAGAAATGTGCTGACTTTGTAAGACGATCAACGACTACCCAGATGGCATCATGACCTTTCTTTGTGCGCGGGAGTTTGGTAACAAGATCCATAGTAATGTTTTCCCATTTCCAAACTGGGATCTCTGGTTGCTCCAATAAACCCGAAGGACGCTGATGTTCAGCCTTAACCTTAAGACAAGTAAGGCATTTTGAAACGTATAAGGCAATGTCTTTCTTCATACCAGGCCACCAATAGTGAATACGAAGATCCTTATACATTTTATCTGAGCCCGGATGAATAGAATAACGAGACTTATGGGCTTCATCCATAAGCAAGGTACGAAGATCATCCTGGCTTGGGACCCACAAACGGTCCATGAAGTAATATGATCCATTGTCCTTTAGTTCCAGAGCAGGCGTTATGTGATAGGGAAATTCCTTATCCATTAAACCTTGTGAAACACAAGATTGTTGAGCCTGAGAAATGCGTGCTTGAATATCGGATCGAGCTTGAATAACAGATTGAACACGTACAAAATGAAGCTTAGTACGTTCCTTACGACTCAATGCATCGGCTACGACATTCGCCTTACCAGGATGGTAGCGAATTTCGCAATCATAGTCGTTTAAAAGCTCAACCCAACGTCGTTGCCTCATGTTGAGTTCTTTCTGATTGAAGATATGCTGAAGACTTTTGTGGTCAGTGAAAACCACACATTTTGTACCGTACAAATAGTGTCTCCAGATCTTGAGAGCGAAAACAACTGCACCCAACTCAAGATCATGAGTGGTGTAGTTCTTCTCATGTATCTTCAATTGTCTTGATGCATAGGCTATGACTTTGTTCCTTTGCATCAGAACACAACCAAGACCCAATTTCGATGCATCACAATACACAACAAAATCATCATCACCCTCAGGCAATGATAGAACAGGCGCATCGCAAAGCTTCTGCTTCAGGTGTTGAAAAGCTTCCTCTTGTTTGTTTCCCCAATAAAAGGGCATTTTCTTCTGAGTTAGAGCAGTTAGAGGAACTGCAATCTTCGAGAAGTTTTCTATGAAGCGGCGATAATAACCCGCTAGACCAAGAAAAGAACGAACTTCAGTAGGAGTAGTAGGTGTATCCCAATCCTTAATCGCACTGATCTTGGAGGGATCTACATGAATACCCCGTTCGTTGATAACATGCCCCAAAAATTGAACTTCTTTAAGCCAAAATTCGCACTTGGAGAATTTGGCGAAAAGTTGCTCTTTCTTTAGGAGTTCAAGGGTAAGACGAAGATGTTGCTCGTGGTCAGCTTGCGTCTTAGAGTATATCAAGATGTCGTCAATAAAAACAATGACGAACTGATCCAAATAAGGTTTACAGACCCTATTCATTAAGTCCATGAAAACAGCAGGAGCATTAGTCAAACCGAATGGCATGACTGTGAATTCATAATGCCCATAACGAGTACGGAACGCTGTCTTCGGAATGTCTTCTTCTTGCACCCGAAGTTGATGATACCCGGAACGCAGATCAATCTTCGAAAAATAAGAAGCGCCTTGTAACTGATCAAAGAGATCATCGATGCGAGGTAGGGGATATCGATTCTTGATGGTAAGCTTGTTAAGCTCACGATAATCGATACACATCCTAAAGGATCCATCCTTCTTCTTGACAAAAAGAACGGGAGCACCCCAAGGTGAAAAACTAGGACGTATAAAACCTTTGTCAGAGAGCTCTTGAAGCTGTTTAGACAACTCTTGCATCTCAGATGGTGCAAGACGATATGGAGCTCTGGCAATGGGATTTGCACCAGGTACGAGATCAATGCGAAACTCGACTTGGCGTGCTGGAGGTAGACCAGGTAAATCTTCAGGGAACACTTCAGAATAATCCCGAACGACAGGAATATCTGAAATAGACTTACCCTTGCCTTTATCTTCTGTAACATGTGCTAAGAAAGCCACATAGTTCTTCCGCAAATACTTCCGAGCTTTAAAACAAGACATGAGTTTGAGACCACCGGTAGGCTTCTCACCTTGAACCTGCAGGATCTCGTCTGTCGAAAGCGGCACACGAACAATCTTCTCAGAACAAACTATCTCTGCATGATGCTTGGATAACCAATCCATTCCCACAATAACGTCGAAGCTTCCGAGTTGCATAGGCGTGAGGTCGATAGGAAAAAGATGGTCGTTAAGATTCAACTGGCAGTTGCGAAGAACAGAATCAAGAATAATAGGTTCACCACTAGCAACCTCTACTGTCAAAGATTTGCCTAGTTTCGTTCTAGACACGCGAAGCATTTGCTCAAAAGACAAAGACACGAAACTCTTATCGGCACCAGAATCGAAAAGAACAGATGCAGGCTGATTATTAATAAAGAACGTACCGTTCACCACATTAGCGTCAGCCTGTGCCTCTTGGGCATTCATGTTAAAAACTCGGCCTCGAGCCGGAGCCTGAGCCTGATTCTGGTTCTGGTTCTGGTTCGCCAGTCTTGGGCACCGATTCCTATAGTGGGTCAGATCCCCACAATTGTAACAAGCACCTGGTGGGTATTGTGGTCGTGCAGCTTGACCCTGTTGCGGAGCAGCTTGTTGAGCCGGGTTCTGAACCGCGGGATTCTGAGCAGACCGACAAACATTGGCAAGATGGCCTGACTTCCCACAGTTAGTACAGAAACGGCATGGAAGTTGCGGCTGGTGGTGACTGTTGCATCTATTGCACAAAGGTGCATTCCCTGTATAGGGTTTCTTCGCTGGAGGCTGTGCGGTTTGATTGGGAGCTGCCTGGTTAGCTTGGGCAGTAACAGCATAGATGGTGGTCATTCGTTCGTATCACAAAGCAAACAAACGACACACAGTGACTAATCAAAGTAAATGGGTCAAAAATAATGTATTAGCGAAGACATGCTCGCCTATAAGTGAACACTCACTCCAAGAATTCCCAGGTAAGCACAACTGGTCTCGCGTCTGGTTGAGATGTATACGAAGTGCTTGCCTAGACAGAAAACCCAGAATACAGGCATTCACCCTTCCAGTTTGCACATGTTCACATTATTTAAAACCCAAAACGTTTGACGGGATTTTGAAAATTTGAAGGCACAAGGCCAAAAACCAATACTGAAAAGGGTTCAAAACCATATAACAGAGGGTTCAAAACCTTACAATTGAGGGTTCAAAACCTTGTAAAAATTTATTCAAAAACAGATGATTGTTTTTCAAAAATCGTTTCGGAAAAATTTTGGTTCCTTGTTTTGTTAATCACCTAAGGATAGGTGATGTACATGTTTTAAGATCTAAACACAAGATAACTTGCGTTAGGTTCCTAGAAAAGTTATAGTCTAGGTCAAAGCATTACTAATAACCTAATTCCCTATAACCATTAGCTCTGATACCAACTCTTCTGTCACACCCCGACCGCGTAAAACAACAAATCGCGGCGGAAACATCGGGGCGTGTTGCGACAGAATTAATTGTTTCATAACCATGGCATACAAAGTTGTCTTTTATTTATAAACAAAGGTGTTACATTGTTTTAAACAGGAAATTAAAGAGTTCAGAACATAATTAAACATAGTCTATCTTATTTTAAAGTCTCTAAGGCACAGGTCCGCCCTAGTATCATGATCAACATCCTATGGAAAAGCACCTGAAAACACATGTGAAAATAGGTACGTCAGCATAAAAATGCCTGTGAGATACATAGGTTTGTGAAAATAGGATTCATGACTTGTATTTGAGAAAATGTTTAGTCATGAACCTTGTAATTTGCTTTGTCTTGTAAATCATTTGAATAACAATAAGATCAGATGATATGTATAAGTAAATGTCAGGTTTAAATAAATAACCATGTAAAAATGTGTTTGTATAATATAAGTTGTTTGTAAATCAATGTCTTGTGAAAAGTATGTTATTTGTATAAAATGTTCTATGTCTCAAACTGAAATGATTCAAATAACGTTACGACATATAATACCATACAAACACTTATATATAGGAAGTACCAGCGGCGTATCCACCATGCTTGTATCATATTACACACGCATCGTTACTCAATCACTTAATCAAACCAAACCAACCAATGTAGGAAGTCTATGTTTAAACCAATTGTCAGAATGTATTGAATAATATGTCAAAGTGTTCATGTCAAGATGTAAATCATGTAGTATGTAAAACCAATGTCAAAAGTGTTTGTGTCAAATATAAATCATGTCAAAATGTCTATGTCGAATATCCATGTCAAATGTCTATGTCAAATATCCATGTCAAATGTCTATGTCAAATATCCATGTCAAATGTCTATGTCAAATATCCATGTCAAATGTCTATGTCAAATATCCATGTCAAATGTCTATGTCAAAATGTCATGTATGGCAAGTGAAATGTCTCAAACTAAACCATATGCACAAAAACAAAGTATTGGAGTAAAACTTGGTTTAAATCAAAGCTATGTTTTGTGTAAATGCATGCAACTATTTAATATGAACATCTATGCGGTATTGTAAAAATGCATACATCCAAGCCTTGTGACTGTGGTGATAAACCCTTTAAACAAATTAAAGGTCTATCTGTCTTTATAACATCGAATTCGGTCATTCCTTTCTGTCCCCTTTCCCTGGGATGTCCGGAACGGGAGTTGTCAATTCCTATGGTACCACTACCTACTAACGAACGGCGTAGCTAATGTTAATGAATGTATTGTCCCATGTAAACAAACCAAATGTCATACCAAAATGTAAGCATGTGAAAACAATGCACTAAGTATGTAATCAAATGAACATACATAGCGTGAAATGTCATGTAAAACGATGTACTAAGTAATGCACACAATGGGCACACCTAGCATGAAATGTCATGTAAAACGATGTACTAAGTAATGCACACAATGGGCACACCTAGCATAAAATGAAATGAAATCATGTACTATAATGTACTAACAAACATAACCGGTATATGATGTGAAAACAGGAAAGCATGAAAGTAACAAGTAGGCACATGTGTTCCACCCCAAAATAGTTTGGAAAACAGTAAAAGAGGGGTCTATGTACTCACTTGAGATTGCTCAGTTGTCTAAAGATAACCACCAAGTAATGCTATAGATCTCGGAATCAAACGGCACCTAATATAGGTAACTATGTTAATAACCGGACCTTAATCGGATGATTGGATAGAATGAGGTTTCGTAAACCAAACGAGTGTAGAGACTCGTGTCATTTGGTTTAACAAAGCCTACATGCTAAATGAAACTTAACATAATTGTTTACGACCCATTACGACCCGTTTAGGAAGCTTATGCTACTTTAACGTGTCGTGCGCGTGAAACGCGTTCGGACCGCCTAACTAGTCCTATGACAAGTGTTATATGCCTAAACATGTTACATAATCAGCTACGTGACAAAGGTTTAGGTTACATATGCTTAATTACCAATTATACATGAAAAAGGGTATTCTGGTAATTTACCTAAGGCATATAAACTACCTATCATACAACTACTTAAACGATGTGACCATAGGGTATAACCTCGGAAGGTTATTCCCTACCTACTATGGTCACCTAATGTATTTGGTCGGATCCTAATGATCGACCAAATGGGTCGGGTTCGAAGGTATAGGCGATTTATTAGATCGCCTACCCTACGACCCTAGACAACGTGGTAATCAGTAGGCATAGTCCCAAGGGACTATGACCATCGTGATTACAATCACGTTGCGAAGTTCAACCGAACTTCGCATTGACCATTACTGGTCAACGCTGAAAGTCAAACAAAGTTTGACTTTCTGACTCGAAAAGCAGTAAAAATAAGGAAAAGAACGAAAGAATACTTACGAAGGGTCCCCGAATGCTAAACTCGATTCGAAAATCTCAGGTATGAAACTAGTGTTTCAACTTAGAGTTTCTCAAATCAAATTTCTAGTGATTATGAATGAAACATATGGTGGGTATTTATAGTTTTTCCATATAGAATATTCCTAGAATATTCCTAGAATATTCCTAGCATATTCCAAGCATATTCCTAGCATATACCTTAGCATATTCCAAGCATATACCTTAGCATATTCCAAGCATATACCTTAGCATATTCCAAGCATATGCCAAGCATATTCCTAGTATATGGCTAAGACGGGTATTTAACTGGGTACCGGGTATTTTATCTAGCGTTTAAATCCCGGTTTATGGCGTTCTAAATTATTTTTATTACTCTATAAAAATAAACTCGCCAAGTTATTACTGAAATAAATTTCAGTTGCCAGGACTGGTTGCGTTGTCTGCGTTTTGCAGTAGAAGCACTGTGTTGCGCAGAAACACACGGTACGCGCTTAAACTTTGAAAAATAACGTTTTTAGGCGTTTTAATTTATTTTTCAACACGGACCTGATTAAAATAAGATTTTAATCATAACAGAATATTTGTGGGATTTAAATATTATCCGGTCGGTCACCAACGTTCGTTTGGTCGTATGATCGCGATGTTCGGTTAATTACGACGGAATGCGCATAAGCGCGAAAAACGATCCAAATTGCGCGACGAATGGATTTTTCTTATGCCAAACACTAAAATAAAATATTTTGGTGCTTACATAAATTTTTGGATGTCCGGATGTATTCAGAACGTATGTTATGCGCGAAAATGCAAACTTGTGCACTTTTTGACACTTTTAGTCCCTGAATGACCCAAAAGTTTATTTTAGCACACCGAACCCCTCAAAGCCTATTTCTAAGCTATGTAAAGGATATTTAAGGTGTGTTTAACTTATGGTTAGGTTCCGGAATGTTCGTTACAGTTCAAATTGACATACTTTCGCAGTTTGTCATATTTAGTCCCTGTAGTCGAATTAACTTGTTTTTGCCATACCAAAGCCTTCAAAACTTATTTCTAAGTTATGAAAAGGTTATTTAAGGTATGTTGAGTATATGTTGATGTTCCGGAGTATTTCTCGCATTAAACTGAGTACGTTTACGCACTAGTTTGCGTATAACTCTCCAGAAAGCGATGTAGAGTTTGAAATTGAACAAAAGTCAAAACATGAAAAATGTAAAACATAACAAAACAAACATTGTGATCAAATAACATTGTTTTATTGATAACATAACTGTTCATAGTGATTACAAGCACAGTTGTTACATATGCATAGAAGAAACCGTTAAATGCGGTAGTGTGTTATTCAATTAATTTACAGAACCAACTTGATTGGGCCGCAAACTCGTTTAGCACTCCCTCATACAATTGGGCTCGAGGCCCAACCCGAACTTGTACACTTATCAGTATGATAACCATACATATTTCACCCAAGTCCAAATATAAGATATAGAAATTGGGTCGGTGATACACTTGGGCCGCGAACCTGATTAACCTACACACACTCATCCGAAACTCATATTGGGCATGGGTACACGAAAGTCATACTTGGGCCGAGTAAAGCCCAAGTGGATCCATTGTGTTTTAAGGGCCGGTTGGGTAGAGAATTTATATACATTCATGGATTGAGTAATATGATTAGCATTGCGCACATTCAAACCCTAACCCCCACCTCCTCTATTTGTTGTGCGGCGAAAGAGGACAAGATTCCCCCTGTTAGAGATTGCACCGTGATCAATCAGGTTCCGGTTAGTAGTTCCCACGTATCATTTTTTTCATGTTTGTGTGTTAGGGATTGGTTAGTATGTTGATGTATAAGTTAGAGTTCTTGATCAGTTTTGTGTTGTTTGGTGTTATTATTCATTCAAATAATAATGACTTCATATGCAATTTGTTAATGGCCGACATATACTAATTATTATCACACATGATTCTGACAATGTAATCACTAAACTCACATGCAAATATTAGTAATCATTCAGATATGTGTGGCCTACAACAATCAGTTTAGTGGAATGTATCTTATTTCTTTTAAACACATTGACTTTAGGTGACCTTTTGTTTTTAATGAAAAGAATCGATATGATGGTTTCATTCATTGAAATGATGATATAATCACTAGATCATGTGGGTCGGTTATTATGATATAGGGATAAGTTATGTGATGTCAGTCATGATGTCTCGTATACGGGGATCGAGGTAATATGGGACGGTTGGGCTGGGTATCTTGTGCACATCTACTTGGTAAATGATGAGTTAATATCATATAAATTTGGTTTGGGGTTGTGTGATATTGGCTATAATGGACATTAAAAATTGATTAGGATAACCGATTGGTGCTTAGAATAATTGTAGCAATGGATTAATCGAGTAAACGGGTAGATGAGTAGGAAAATTGTTATGAATTAAGTTGTTTTGTAGCTAACATCGAATGAACTAGATGCTGAACAACCTGAATAAATCGTATAACTTGGTGGGGGTGGCATACAATTCGGGAAGGTGAGTGCAGCCACATGAACGGTTGGACTGGGCCTAGACATAAGGTGGCCCAGTATCAAGCGAATGCGGTTGGGCTGGTTGGTTTGTTTGTTGCAAGCGAGTGGGCCGCCGACATCGGTTAATAACTATGTAACGAGTTCATATTGTGATACTCATGACTATGGAATAAGCTGATGTTTATGTTAAATTGAATACATGAATGATTGCACCAACCCTAACTGTTACGTGCTTTGTGAAACATGAACTTGCATGTGACGTAAATACTTGTTATAAAATGATGAGGATTGTTGAATGACTTCCTGTTACTGCTTGCATAGCGATGTATGTTTTGCTTGTATGCAAATTGTGAAACGTGTATGCCGAATATGTGACTTTGTGTACATGAAACTGACTGTATCTGGTAACTACGATAGGGTTTGATGGACCAACTATATAACGAGCATTTACCTTAACCGAGCAAACCGAAGGTGAGTTCACTACATTCGAGCATGCGTCCCAGTGGTTGGGGACAGTCAGTGGTTTGGGTAAAAACGGGTATATTGGTTAATATTCTCACCTATCATTTTTGTAAGTCCCTTATTCGGGTATTAGTTGGTAGCGCTACTTAGGTTTGGCACCCTCACACCGCTCCTGGATAGGACGGATGTGAACTAATGACCCAGTCGGGCCCAGTACTAGATAGGAGTACGTGGGATAGGGCAGTCATGTACATCAGGAGCCGTCTTGTTCGGAATTGAGATATTAACAATATTACTTGCATTGGTTATTGAACTGTTTTACATACAACTGGTAACAAACGTTTTCTAAAACTGTGAACTCGCCAGCTTTGTCTGATACACGTGTTGCATGCTCGCAGGTCGTTAGGTATCTTGGATTTGGGAACTTGTTGTCTGGAGGAGCAGGAGTGGTCATGGGTCGACTAAAGAGACTCATGTGATTAATTGTTTACTATTACACATTGGCTTTTGAACAATCTAGTTATGGTTTAATATTTGCTTCCGCTGAACATAATGGTTTTCGTATAAACTTGTGATGGGATTTTATTATTAATTTGAAAACTTTATTTTGAAACGTGTGGGTTCAATGTAATTAGTGGCTCATTGTCAGTACGTCACATGCCTATCAGGGACACTCCCTAGGTGGTATTTTTGGGGGTGTGACAATTTGGATGCGGGATCAAGTGGGAGTTCACCGACACATTATTTGTGTCCATATTCACCCTTTAGGAAGGACACTTGTTTCGGCTAACAAGTGTGGTCAAAATAGTTGGCTATGGTTATGCACCTTTTAACATATGGGATGTGTGCTTGTATGGTTATTTTTATGGTTGTTTGGATGATATTTGGATATGCATGCTTAACAACAAATAATCCGGAACAAGCTTAAAATTGGTTCTTTAAAATCATTAAAACGGTTAATAAAAGGTTTTATTAAAAATTAATGATTTTATAATAAAATGGTTTTTATTAAAAGAACCTTGAAAATTGGTTTTCACTAAAGTACCATTGATTTGAATGCATGCAAATATATGGTACATAAAATTTTTCTAAACTAGAATTTTGAAAAAAAAAATCCCTTTTATAAAACAAGTCAAACACCATCCTTTTATACAACACTCAAATTACTTGGGAACTCTTTGTGGGATAAAGGTCACCGAACCACATTTGAGGAAACTTGTATATTTGAGGTGGGGTTACCATGTTTGTGGGATAAATGTCACCTAACCACTTATATGTGTAAACTCACATGTATGTATAAGTTGGACGACTTGATTTGGAAACCATGAACTTAGGGTCACCGAAGCATGGGGAACAAAGGTGTTGATGGTATTAAACATGCCAACTAAACATAAAAATGTTTAACCGATCCCATATAGCTAGAAGTTGCAAAGGGTTGCAATCGTCAAACGTTGACTACCTTGTTAATTTAAATAATGGGATAAAGGTCACCTAACCAATATTTAAATGTAACGTTGGATTCTAGATTTTAATTATTAATTGTCTATGAGACATAAAAAGGGTATTAATGATTAAAAATTTTAATAATATCGAAAATACTAAAATTGGACTTTGTTAAATTTTGTAGATGGCCGCTAACAATACAAACCCGATTACCCAAACCGTCCGTAACCTATCACTAAGAACCATCCTTGAAAAGGATCGTCTCAACCATAACAACTTCATGGATTGGTTTCGAAACTTGAGAATTGTTCTCAAGCAAGAGAAGATATCCTATGTGTTGGACGATCCTATTCCCGATCAACCTGACGAGGAAGATGTAGAAGCCTACAATGATTGGGTTAAATATACCGAGGACTCCATGCAAGCCTCTTGCCTCATGCTGGGAACTATGATTCCCGAGATTCAAAAGGACTTTGAACATCATGGGGCATACGACATGATTACCCAATTGAAGGAAATGTTCCTGCAACAAGCAAGGGTAGAACGCTTCGAAACGGTTCGAGCACTTCATGCATGTCGAATGGAGGAAACCCAATCGGTCTCATCTTACGTCCTTAAGATGAAAAGCCACATTGATCGCCTCGAGAGGCTCAATTGTCCCGTCTCTAAAGAGTTGGCTACGGATTTGATCCTCAACTCTTTAACAAAGAAATTTGAGAGCTTTGTTATGAACTATAACATGAATGGATGGGACAAGAGCATTGGTGAGCTTCATGCAATGCTCAAAACGGCCGAAGCGGGAATGGGTAAAAAGGCTTTACCCGTTCTAACGATCAATGAGGGAGGCAAGAAGGGACATCACTCCGACTCCAAGGCAAATGTTGCCAAAGGAAAGGGGCACGTCAAAGGGAAGGGAAAAAGAAAGGCTAAAGCAGAACCACCAAAACCAAAAGAGAAGAAGGCAAAGGTTGCCACGAGCGATCCATGCTTTGAGTGTGGAGAGATAGGGCATTGGAAAAGGAATTGTCCAACCTATCTCAAAGAGTTGAAAAACAAGAGGGATGCAGGGCAAACCTCAGGTACAATCTTTATGATACATATTGATCTAAATGTTATTTCTTCTAACACATGGGTATTAGATACCGGATGTGGAACTCATATTTGCAATTCGTTGCAGGGGTTCAAAAGAAATAAGCATTACAAGAAGGGAGACACTAGTCTCTTCATGGGCAATGGAGCGAAGGTTCAAGTTGAAGCCCAAGGAGACTATGTTTTAAAAGTTCCAAGTGGTTTGGAAATATGTTTGAAAAATGTTTTGTATGCTCCTAGTTTGACTAGGAACATTATTTCTGTTTCCCTTTTAAGACAATATGGATTTGATTTGAAGTTTGTGAACAATGAAATTTATGCTTTGATGAATGACATGTTCTACTTTAAAGCTACGCCTTCAAATGGTATTTATGAATTGGTTCATGATAATACATCATTTGATAATTCGATGTACCAAGCAAACACCAAGAGACTCAAAATGGATTTGAGTGAGACCTATCTTTGGCATTGTCGTCTTGGTCATATAAATAGAAATCGCATGCAAACACTTCAAAAGAATGGTCTTTTGGAAACAAATGAAATTGGTTCATTTGATACATGTGAATCTTGTTTACAAGGTAAAATGACCAAGAAACCCTTTAGTGGCACAAACCAAAGGGCAAAAGATTTATTAGGCATCATACATTCGGATGTATGTGGTCCTTTTAAGCCAATGACTAGGAATGGTGAAAGATACTTCGTAACTTTTACCGATGACTTCAGTCGTTATGGTTATGTGTACTTACTAAGACACAAAGATGAAGTTTTTGAAACGTTCAAAATCTTCCAAAACGAAGTAGAGAATCAACTCACCAAGACAATCAAAGTTCTTCGTTCCGATAGAGGAGGTGAATACCTTAGTGATGCTTTTCAAGATCATCTTAGGAGTTGTGGGATCATCTCACAACTTACTCCACCTGGAACACCACAACATAATGGTGTGTCTGAGAGGAGGAATCGAACTCTATTGGATATGGTTCGATCGATGATGGCTAGAAGCACATTGCCTCTATCATTTTGGGGTTACGCTTTGCTCTCCGCGGCTCGTATATTAAATATGGCCCCAACCAAGAAAGTGGATAAGACACCTTTTGAAATATGGCATGGAACGGTTCCATCATTATCATATTTGAAGGTGTGGGGTTGTGATGCTTATGTGAAGCAATACACACCAAACAAGTTAGAAGTACGATCCATTAAGTGTATCTTCGTAGGATATCCTAAAGATGATATAGGATATTATTTCTACGATCCAACAGAGCAAAAGGTATTTGTTGCTCGAAAGGGTAAGTTCTTGGAGGATAAGTTCCATATGGAAGGAACTAGTAGAACAGTGGAACTTGATGAGGATAAAGAACCACAAGCCGATACACGTTTGGTTGATACTAGCACTCAACAAGAGGTTGTTGAAAATGATCAAATGGTTGATCAACATACACAAAACGTTCGCAAATCAGGTAGAATTAGTAATCCACCTGAAAGATATGGATTTTTCATGGATGGATGCTATGTGGTAGATTCAGATGAACCAACCACATACCATGATGCAATGTCAAAATCTGATTGCGACAAATGGCTTGAGGCTATGAACGTAGAGATGCAATCCATGTATGACAACCAAGTTTGGGAATAGGTTGTGCCACCTCTTAACTCCAAAGTAGTTGGAAGTAAGTGGGTTTTCAAGAAGAAACGGATATGCATGGTAACTTGGATACTTATAAAGCGAGACTTGTAGCAAAAGGTTTCACTCAAACTCAAGGGGTTGATTATGATGAGACCTTCTCGCCCGTGGCGATGCTAAAGTCGATTAGGATATTATTTGCCATAGCTGCATATTATGACTATGAGATTTGGCAAATGGATGTCAAAACGGCTTTCCTCAATGGATATCTTGATGAAAATGTCTATATGGTTCAGCCTGAAGGTTTTGTCAATCCAAAACATCCTAACAAAGTGTGCAAGTTAAAGAAATCAATCTATGGATTGAAACAAGCATCAAGAAGTTGGAATCACCGTTTTGATGATGAAATTAGGAATTTTGGGTTCATCAAGAACGGGGATGAAGCTTGTGTGTATAAGAAAGCTAGTGGGAGCACTGTCACTTTCTTAGTATTGTATGTCGATGACATTCTACTATTTGGAAATGACATTCCAACCATGGAAGGTGTAAAATCCTGGCTTGGAAGATGTTTTTCCATTAAAGATCTTGGAGAAGCTGCCTATATTTTGGGAATAAAGATCTATATGGATAGATCAAGGCGCTTGATAGGTTTAAACCAAAGTGCATACATTGACAAAGTCTTGAAAAGGTTCAAGATGGAGAACTCTAAGAAAGGTTTGGTACCTATTCAAAAGGGGACAATATTTAATGTGACTCAATGTCCAAGCTCAAAGGATGAGCAAGAAAGAATGAAAGGAATCCCATATGCGTCTGCTATAGGATCCATAATGTATGCAATGATATGCACTAGACCGGACGTGTCATGCGCTTTAAGCATGACAAGTAGATACCAGCAAAATCCAGGTAACAGTCATTGGATGGCTGTTAAGAGCATATTGAAATACCTTAGAAGGACTAAGGATATGTTTCTAATATATGGATCTGGTGAAGAGGAACTCGTTGTAAAAGGTTACACGGATGCGAGTTTCCAAACTGATCGAGATGGTTCTCGATCACAATCTGGGTATGTCTTCATTTTGAATGGAACTGCAGTCTCTTGGAAGAGCTCGAAGCAGGATGTTGTAGCATTGTCCACTACAGAATCAGAATACATCGCCGCTTCATTGGCAGCGCAAGAAGCTACGTGGTTAAAGAAGTTTATTGCCGACCTAGGGGTAGTCCCTACCATTCAAGACCCCCTAGAGATCTTTTGTGATAACGAGGGTGCGATTGCTCAAATCAAGGAACCTCGTGCACATCAAAAGACTAGGCACATTGAGCGGAGATTCAACTACATAAGAGATGAAGGTGAAAAAGGAAAGATATGTATTCGCAAAGTTCACACCGATCAAAACATTGCGGATCCACTCACGAAGCTCCTTGAACGGCCAAAACATGAGGGTCATACTTGTGCCTTAGGACTTCGGTATTCTAGTGATTGGATTTGATCTATTTTGTATTTGGATATTGGAACAATAGTTATTTTAACTCTTTTATGGTATTTTGAGTTATGTTCCATTTTAGCATGTTTAAATCCATGAATAAATTAATTATTCTAAATGTCCGTAGTCGATCATACTTGTGGGAACAAATATGAATGTAAGACTATTATGAACTTGGATTGGTGGATATTCATTAGGTATGAATATAGAGCAAAGTGTTGCTACCAAAGTTCATAGATATTTGTGGGATACAAATATTGGACTGACCCGCTCTCAAATGTTACTGCATGGAATCATTTGTGATTAATCATAAGTAAATTTGAGCAAAGGCGAATATCATAATATCCTCTGACCTGAGATACATATTGGGTCTTGATATTCACCAAATATTACACCTTGACTTAGTTCTTCGCTGTCTGTAATAAGACAGTACATAAGGCTAAGCTCAGGTGTGGTACGAGGTGATTGTGAGAGACGTATGTAGTCAAAAGGGATTTGTTCCTCTTATTCGTTGAGAGTAAGATGTCTAAGGCCTGCTTAAGTTAAATCAACAGAGAATGATCACACTGTGTCTCTGGATTTGACATGACATCTGTAACGAAAGGATAGATGATAAATTCACCTAAATCATGTTCAAGGGACTTGAAGGGGATGATGTTATTGAATGGCACTTCGTCATACGTATTAGGGGTAGTAAACCGTTGTTAGGCGTCATTTACTGCTTGCATCAATCTTCTATGTATCTTGTGCAAGTGGGAGATTGTTGGACTCTGTATGCCCAAGACACATATTAAATTGATGTGGCTAGTACGTTATGATCCAAGTCGAGTCATACCAATTTCATTTGTTTCCAAAAGACCATTCTTTCGAAGTGTTTACATGCGACATTTGTTTATATGACCAAGGGGATAATGCCAAAGATAAGTCTCACTCAAATCCATTTTGAGTTTATTGGTGATTGCTGTTGGACTCTGTATGCCCAAGACACATATTAAATTGATGTGGCTAGTACGTTATGATCCAAGTCGGGTCATACCCAATAACAAGCTAGACAAACACCTACAATATTTATTTATGATATGATCAAACAAATAAATATTATCACTTATAATATTTAGAAATTGGTTTTCTAAATAATTGCACTTCAGAAACTAATAGATTATACGGATAATTTATTATGAGAGAGTATTTTATTTTGTTATTTAATGGGTTAAATAACATTATAAAAATTATGATTTGTTGCATAAAAGTCTTATAAACATATGCTATTATATTTATAAAAGTTACAAATATAATGCAAGACTTAAATTTGAAATTGGAAAAATTTTGATTGGTCAAAATGGAGGCCTTATGGCCGTCCACTTTGGGTCTTCCCAAGGTGGTCTTCCACTAATAGAAATGCATGCAAATGTCATAAAAGAAAGGCACTTGATTGGATAAAAGTTGCAACAACTCTCTCACATTTTTAAATACACTTTCTCTATTATTTTGAAGTTGCAAGAACTAGCAAGAACTCTCTAATTTTTCCTCAAAAAATTTCGGCCAAGGTGGTCATCCAAGAGAGTTTTCAAGTGCAAATCCTAGCAATCTCAAGGTGTTTGTTGGGGCTTTCGGGTATACTAGCTTGAGGCTTTCTCGTTTGGAAGCTACCATTCAAGATTCATCATCATCTTCCATCTCCTTGCTCCAAAGAAAGGTTGAATTCTCAAACACCCTATGGTTGTATTTTGATAGCATGCATGACATATATGGATCCGGTTATTGGGTTTTGCATTTAAAATGGTTTTAAATCTTGTAAAGTAACATGTTTTAAACCTCCTTTCCGCTGCGTTTTAATTTTATTCGGATAAAATGACTTTGATAAACATGTACAAAACCCATCAATTGCTTGGTACATTGAACTATCAAATGATGTATTATTATGAACCAATTCATAACTACCATTTGAAGGCATAGTTTTAAAGTAAAACATGTCATTCATCGAAATATAAATGTCATTGTTTAAACTTTAAATCAAAACATATTGTCTCAAAAGGGAAACTTAAATAATGTTCCCAGTCAAACTAGGAGCATTCAAAATATTTTAAAACAATTTCCAAACCATTTGGAAATTTCAAAACATAGTCTCCTTTCTTGTAATGTTTATTTCTTTTGAACCTTTTGCAACAAACATGAGTTCCACATCCGGTATCTAATACCCATGTGTTAGAAGAAATAACATTAAGGTCAATATGTATCATTAAGATTGTACCTGAGGTTTTGTCACACCCCGACCGCGTAAAACAACAAATCGCGGCGGAAACATCGGGGCGTGTTGCAACAGAATTAATGTTTCATAACCATGGATACCAAAAAGTGTTTCGTTTTATTAAACATTGAATAATTACATCGTCTTGAAATCTAAATACACTATTTAAACATAGTCTATCATTGTTATTGAGTCACTAAGGCCTTGTCCAGTCCTATGTGAGCATGCATCTTATCAATCGATATCATTCAACAATACCTGAAACATATGTGAAAACGAGGTCAGCAAAGAAATGCTGGCGAGTACATAGGTTTTGTAGGAGTGTCGAAATCATGGCTAGTTTAGACGTTGCAATACTTTATTTAAAAACCTTGTTTTGAAAAGAGTATAATATTGCAACTTAATTAACCAACTCAAATCAAGCGAGTTATAATTTGTAAAAACCTCGTAGCCATGACTCTTAACCCAAAAACATTTGTTTTTAGTAAATTATTTGAAAAACAATGATAAGTTCAGGTGATATGTATAAATAAGAGAATAATGCATGATTAAATGAATAACCATGTAAAATGAGTTTGTATAAGATAAGTTGTTTGTAAATAAATGTCTTGTGAAAAGTATGTTACTTGTATAAAATGTTCTATGTCTCAAACTGAAATGATTCAAATAACGCTACAATATGTAATACCATACAAACACTTATATATAGGAAGTACCAGCGGCGTATCCACCATGCTTGTATCATATTCCACACGCATTGTTACTTAATCACTTAATCCAAACCAAACCACCAGTTCATGCCCAAATGTAAATCATGTAATATGTATAACCAAAATAATATCGTATATCGCTTTGAAGCCAATCGTTTACCCAATCGTTAAAACATCGTGTGAAACCCAATCGTTACCCAATCGTTAAAACATCGTGTGAAAACCAATCGTAAATCGTTTAATTCGTTTTAGGTCGTGAAACTACTTATAAGGTCGTCTCGCTAATAACATTCAAACCTTCGTGACTTTCGTCGCTTCTCGTTTTCGTCGCTTCTCGTTTTCGTATTAACAAACCTCCATAGGGTAAGTTAATAATTACAGATTCAGTCGCTACCTACCATACCCACACATAACCACGGGTGTAGTAAATAACGGGATTTGTCAGATCCTATGGTACCATAACCTAATACTGGTCGGCTTGATCATTGCTAATGAATGTCATTTGTTATGTAACTACAACCAACAAGTTTGTTCACTTTATGAAATCGTTATTAGTTTTGTATAAATCGTCTTAATCGTTTTTGAAACCATCGTTATAACATCGAAAACATTTAGCACATATGAGTCACCCCAAAACAGTTGAAAACAGTAAAAGAGGGGAATAATGTACTCGCCTGGGAGTGCTTAGGAGTCTTGAACAACTACCAAGAAAGCTTAGAGGAGTCCCGGAAATCAAATGGTACCTAATATAGGTAATTACATAAATAACCCGGACCTAAATCGGAAGACTGGGTAGCAGGAGGGTTTGTAAACCACATGAGTGTAGGAACTCATATGATATGGTTTAACAAAGCCTACATACTAAATGAAACTTAACCTAAGTATTATCGACCCATCGCGACCCATTAAGGTAACTTATGCTACTTTAACGCGTCGTGTGCGTGAAACGCGTTCGGACCGTCTAACTAGTCCTATGACAAGTGTTATATGCCTAGACATGTTACATAATCAGTTATGTGACAAAAGTTTAGGTTACATATGCTTAATTACCAATTATACATGAAAAGGGTATTCTGGTAATTTACCTAAGGCATATAAACTACCTATCATACAACTACTTAAACGATGTGACCATAGGGTATAACCTCGGAAGGTTATTCCCTACCTACTATGGTCACCTAATGTATTTGGTCGGATCCTAATGATCGACCAAATGGGTCGAGTTCGAAGGTATAGGCGATTTATTAGATCGCCTACCCTACGACCCTAGACAACGTGGTAATCAGTGGCATAGTCCCAAGGGACTATGACCAACGTGATTACACTCACGTTGCGAAGTTCAACGAACTTCGCATTGACCATTACTGGTCAATGCTGAAAGTCAAACAAAGTTTGACTTTCTGACTCGAAAAGCAATAAAATAAGGAAAAGAACGAAAGAATACTTACGAAGGGTCCCCGAATGCTAACCCAGATCAAAATAGCTCAGGTATGAAACGAAGGTTCCAACTTAGAGCCCAAATGATCAGATTTGTGAGAAATGAAGTAAAGGGGGGTGGGGTATTTATAGATTTCGGGTAACCGTTAAGATCGTTTCTTGAATAACGTGCCTTAATCGGAACCGTACACTTGTCGGGACCTTATGGTGGCTAAAAATCCATCCTTATCATCTGACTAGACTCATGGGAATGTGTGGTTGAGAATCGAACAGCTGGGACCCGCTGTTAAAAACATGGAATCTGGTCCAGAAGGGGGCTCGCGTGACGCTAAGGCCCGTCGCGTCACGCTAGGCCCCTGTTTTGGCAGATTTTGCAGAAATGGTCCCTGCACCTTGTTTAAGCGATTTTTGATGCGTTTGAACCCCGTTAACCTCATTTCAAGGCTCTAAAATGAAGTTAAAGTATAGGGAACTCAAAACATGCTCAAAAATATCTCCGATGTCGGTTCGTTTGGCCGTACGATCGCGATGTTCGCTTAATTACGACGGAATGCGCATAAGCGCGAAAAACGATCCAAATGACGCGACGAATGGATTTTTCTTATAGCGAACACTAAAATATAATGTAGTCATGCTTACATAAATTTTTGGATGTCCAGATGTATTCAGAACGTAGGTTATGCGCGAAAATGCAAACTTGTGCACTTTTTGACACTTTTAGTCCCTGAATGACACAAAAGTTTATTTTAGCACACCGAACCCCTCAAAGCCTATTTCTAAGCTATGTAAAGGATATTTATGGTATGTTTAACTTATGGTCATGTTCCGGAATGTCTGTTACAGTTCAAATTGGCATACTTTCGCAGTTTGTCAAATTTAGTCCCTGTAAGCGAATTAGCTTGTTTTTGCCATACCAAAGCCTTCAAAACTTATTTCTAAGTTATGTAAGGGCTATTTAAGGTATGTTAAGCCTATGTCACTATTCCGGCGCGTTTGTTGCATTAAACTGGTTATATTTACGCATCGGTGCGCGTATAACCTTCCAGAAAGCGATTTAGAGTTTGGAATTGAACAAAAATTGATATGTGCAAATGATACACACATTTTTACAAATCCCCAAGTATGAAATATAATATTTCATTGGTTCGGTATTTGTTTGATGGCCGTGGAGGCACAGGTGTTACAGTCTCCCCTACTTTAGGAAATTTCGTCCCGAAATTTATTTAGGGGAAACTTGTGGGAGCTTGAGAACATGAAATTGAAAAGATCGAACAACATTGGTTAGGGTTCTTGAACTTCTAGTAACCTTAATAACATTATGTTTGCAATGTAAGAGGGACACTTATATACAAGTATATGAAGCGTCATTGGTGCGTCCACCGTACCTCCATTACATCGTTCTCATTTCGTTATTGTTGTCACTATCGGTTCTTACACATAATAAACCTTACTGGGTTTCTGTGCACTAAATTTCATAATTATGTACGCGTCCATAATTAGACAATTCCTTGCATAGTCCACACAGTCTATTTTATAATGTGTAGGGTAAAACCAAATGAACAATCCTGTGATGAGCGTGACTTAGACCGCCATAGAGTCCTTTAGACTAAATCAATAAATGATTTAAATAGACTATCAAGGAGTCTGTCCAGCTACATCACTAGATGTCGTTCTTTAACCAAATTGTGAATCAATCTTTTTTATTAGACCACTAAAGGGTCTCTTATGAATCATTGAGCAGTACTATCTAATCCAAGGGTCTTAACTATTACATAGAAGCCCATTAAGGATTGAAGGTAGTACCTTTTGAATATCCTGCTACGAATCTCTCATATGAAGATATGAAAGATCCTGCGAGGATTTGGATAACGAATATCCAGAGTATTAAAAGCACAAAAATGCAGACAAGAAAACATGAGATGAATAAACACATAGTCACATAATTGTATAATCGTTTAATCGCAAAATCGTTTAATCGCAAAATCGTTTAATTTGTTATCTTTGGACATGGGTATTTAAAGCATACTAGGAATCCAATCAGGCTCCGAAATCAACGAAGGTGTTGATCGTGGTCGGCTCGGGACTTTGAATAGATCAAGATGTCATCAATAAAAACAATGACGAACTGATCCAAATAAGGCTTGCAGACCCTATTTATTAAGTCCATGAAGATGGCTGGAGCATTTGTCAAACCAAAAGGTATGACTGTAAACTCGTAATGGCCATACTTCGTGCAGAAAACCGTTTTGGGAACATCTTCTTCGAGAATACGAAGTTGATGATACCAAGAACGCAAATCGATCTTGGAAAAACATGAAGTACCCTGCAGATGATCGGATCATTGATTTAAGGTAGGGAATATCGATTCTTGATGGTAAGCTTACTAGGCTTACGTTAATCGATATATATTAGAAAAGATCCATTTTTTTTCTTTTCACAAAGAGAACAGGAGTTTCTCCAAGGTGAAAAGTTCGGACGGATGAATCCTTTATCAGACAACTCTTGAAGCTGTTTTGATAATTCTTGCATCTCGAACGGTACAAGACGATAAGATACTCTTAGATTTAAAAGAAACGAGTGTTTGAGGTTCTTAGGGAGATCACAAGTGATCATAAAAATGACAGAACCTCACGAGTAGAAAGTCTTTGTGTTAACATCATAAGGTTGGATCAAACATTCATACAATTGCATTAGTTAAAAATAAAAACCACAAATTTTTTATTTATATAGCAACCGCATAGTCTTTAAATGTTATAAGATAACAACCAGAGGAAATACAAAATACTAAAAGTTCACTTCTTCATCATCGATTGCCTCATTGATGTTAAACACTCGACCACGTGCTGGATTCACATTGACGTGAACGTTCGCATTCGGGTTTGCGTGAGCATTTGCATTCACCAGTCTCGGACAGTTGGGGCGGAAATGACCAAACTCTCCGCAGTTGAAACATGAACCCAGTGGGAATCTCGCAGCATTCCCTTGAACCGGAGCTTGAACCTGAGCAGCCTGATTTTGTCTCAGACGACAAGTATTGGCTAAATGCCCAAGTCTACCACACGTTGTGCATTTCTTGCAATCTTGTTGTGCAACGTGATGACCGTTGCAACGGGCACAATGTGGTGCGGTACCAGCATATGCCTTCTTTGCATGTGGCTGAGCCGGTGGATTCTGCAGGTTCTGAGCAGTCTGTGCTGTAACAGCAAAATTTTGGGCACCCTTCCGCTTCTTCGATTTCTTCGACGTCTCACCTTCCTTACCCTTCCCCTTATCCTTCTTCTTGTCCTTTCCAGAATCGGTTGCCTTCTTTTTATCACCCTTGCGGGTGAGTTTACCCTTTCTGACTTGAGACTCAGTCAGGGTAGCTGACAACTCGATTGCTTGACGAAGGGTGGTAGGATTAACACCGATCAAAATATCCATAATAGAATCGGGTAAACCATCTATGTATCTCTCGATCGCTTTTTCCAGAGGGGTAACCATGGTGGGACACAATAGACTGAGTTCTTCAAAACGATCCGTGTACGCACGGTGTTCAGCCCCATCTTGCTTTAAGTCGTCAAATTCTCGTTCCAAAACTCGAATCTCGTGACGGGGACAAAACTCCTTCATCATGAGAGCCCGAAGCTCTGCCCATGTTTGTGCCAACGCCACTTCGGCACCCCTATCTCGCATAACACCATTCCACCAAGTAAGCGCTCGCTTTTCAAACACACTCGAAGCAAATTCCACCTTACGCGCATCCTGACACTGCACATGTCTGAATGTGCTCTCGATACTCTCAAACCACTGCAGGAGCGCAGTTGCTCCTTGAGTCCCAGAAAACTTAAGTGGCTTCGCAGAATTGAAGTTCTTGAAATTACACGGTGCATTATTGTTGTTGTTGTTGCCGTTGTTGTACATCTCGTGGACTTGGGTTACAACACCGGGAACCACAGCAGCCACCTGTTGAGAGATCAGGGCTGCTAGTTCTTCAATAGTAAAAGTCCGAGTATCGGTTCGGGTATCGCGTCGAGGAGGCATTGTCTGACAAGGAAACGAGTGAGAGAGTTAGACGAAAAGAATGAGATGAAACAAATCTGATGAAAGCAAGGATAGTGGTCATTTGTTTGTTACTACAAAGCAACAAACGACCTCGGTGATTTAATCAAAGTAAATAGGTCAAAAATAATGTATCGCGAAGACATGCTCGCCTATAAGTGAACACTCATCCCAAGAATTCCCAGGTAAGCACAACTGGTCTCGCGTCTGATGAGATGTATACGAAGTGCTTGCCTAGACAGAAAACCCAGAATACAGGCATTCACCCTTCCAGTTTGCACGTGTTCACATTATCTAAGACCCAAAACCTTGACGAGATTTTGAAAACTCAAAGGGGTTCAAAACCATATAATAGAGAGTTCAAAACCTTACAATAGAGGGTTCAAAACCTTGTAATCAATCATCCTAGAACAGATGATTAGTTTTCAAAGCGGTTTTGAAATTTATGTTCTTGTTGTGGTCGTCGCCTAAGGATAGGTGACGGTATTGTTTTATGACTAGACGCAAGTAAACTCGCGTTAGGGTCCTAGAAAGGTTATAGACTAGGTCAAAGCATTACTAATTACTAATAACCTAATTCCCTATAACCATTGGCTCTGATACCATCTTTTCTGTCACACCCCGACCGCGTAAAACAACAAATCGCGGCGGAAACATCGGGGCGTGTTGCAACAGAATTAATGTTTCATAACCATGGATACCAAAAAGTGTTTCGTTTTATTAAACATTGAATAATTACATCGTCTTGAAATCTAAATACACTATTTAAACATAGTCTATCATTGTTATTGAGTCACTAAGGCCTTGTCCAGTCCTATGTGAGCATGCATCTTATCAATCGATATCATTCAACAATACCTGAAACATATGTGAAAACGAGGTCAGCAAAGAAATGCTGGCGAGTACATAGGTTTTGTAGGAGTGTCGAAATCATGGCTAGTTTAGACGTTGCAATACTTTATTTAAAAACCTTGTTTTGAAAAGAGTATAATATTGCAACTTAATTAACCAACTCAAATCAAGCGAGTTATAATTTGTAAAAACCTCGTAGCCATGACTCTTAACCCAAAAACATTTGTTTTTAGTAAATTATTTGAAAAACAATGATAAGTTCAGGTGATATGTATAAATAAGAGAATAATGCATGATTAAATGAATAACCATGTAAAATGAGTTTGTATAAGATAAGTTGTTTGTAAATAAATGTCTTGTGAAAAGTATGTTACTTGTATAAAATGTTCTATGTCTCAAACTGAAATGATTCAAATAACGCTACAATATGTAATACCATACAAACACTTATATATAGGAAGTACCAGCGGCGTATCCACCATGCTTGTATCATATTCCACACGCATTGTTACTTAATCACTTAATCCAAACCAAACCACCAAAGTAATGTTCATGCCCAAATGTAAATCATGTAATATGTATAACCAAAATAATATCGTATATCGCTTTGAAGCCAATCGTTTACCCAATCGTTAAAACATCGTGTGAAACCCAATCGTTACCCAATCGTTAAAACATCGTGTGAAAACCAATCGTAAATCGTTTAATTCGTTTTAGGTCGTGAAACTACTTATAAGGTCGTCTCGCTAATAACATTCAAACCTTCGTGACTTTCGTCGCTTCTCGTTTTCGTCGCTTCTCGTTTTCGTATTAACAAACCTCCATAGGGTAAGTTAATAATTACAGATTCAGTCGTTACCTACCATACCCACACATAACCACGGGTGTAGTAAATAACGGGATTTGTCAGATCCTATGGTACCATAACCTAATACTGGTCGGCTTGATCATTGCTAATGAATGTCATTTGTTATGTAACTACAACCAACAAGTTTGTTCACTTTATGAAATCGTTATTAGTTTTGTATAAATCGTCTTAATCGTTTTTGAAACCATCGTTATAACATCGAAAACATTTAGCACATATGAGTCACCCCAAAACAGTTGAAAACAGTAAAAGAGGGGAATAATGTACTCGCCTGGGAGTGCTTAGGAGTCTTGAACAACTACCAAGAAAGCTTAGAGGAGTCCCGGAAATCAAACGGTACCTAATATAGGTAATTACATAAATAACCCGGACCTAAATCGGAAGACTGGGTAGCAGGAGGGTTTGTAAACCACATGAGTGTAGGAACTCATATGATATGGTTTAACAAAGCCTACATACTAAATGAAACTTAACCTAAGTATTATCGACCCATCGCGACCCATTAAGGTAACTTATGCTACTTTAACGCGTCGTGTGCGTGAAACGCGTTCGGACCGTCTAACTAGTCCTATGACAAGTGTTATATGCCTAGACATGTTACATAATCAGTTATGTGACAAAAGTTTAGGTTACATATGCTTAATTACCAATTATACATGAAAAGGGTATTCTGGTAATTTACCTAAGGCATATAAACTACCTATCATACAACTACTTAAACGATGTGACCATAGGGTATAACCTCGGAAGGTTATTCCCTACCTACTATGGTCACCTAATGTATTTGGTCGGATCCTAATGATCGACCAAATGGGTCGAGTTCGAAGGTATAGGCGATTTATTAGATCGCCTACCCTACGACCCTAGACAACGTGGTAATCAGTGGCATAGTCCCAAGGGACTATGACCAACGTGATTACACTCACGTTGCGAAGTTCAACGAACTTCGCATTGACCATTACTGGTCAATGCTGAAAGTCAAACAAAGTTTGACTTTCTGACTCGAAAAGCAATAAAATAAGGAAAAGAACGAAAGAATACTTACGAAGGGTCCCCGAATGCTAACCCAGATCAAAATAGCTCAGGTATGAAACGAAGGTTCCAACTTAGAGCCCAAATGATCAGATTTGTGAGAAATGAAGTAAAGGGGGGTGGGGTATTTATAGATTTCGGGTAACCGTTAAGATCGTTTCTTGAATAACGTGCCTTAATCGGAACCGTACACTTGTCGGGACCTTATGGTGGCTAAAAATCCATCCTTATCATCTGACTAGACTCATGGGAATGTGTGGTTGAGAATCGAACAGCTGGGACCCGCTGTTAAAAACATGGAATCTGGTCCAGAAGGGGGCTCGCGTGACGCTAAGGCCCGTCGCGTCACGCTAGGCCCCTGTTTTGGCAGATTTTGCAGAAATGGTCCCTGCACCTTGTTTAAGCGATTTTTGATGCGTTTGAACCCCGTTAACCTCATTTCAAGGCTCTAAAATGAAGTTAAAGTATAGGGAACTCAAAACATGCTCAAAAATATCTCCGATGTCGGTTCGTTTGGCCGTACGATCGCGATGTTCGCTTAATTACGACGGAATGCGCATAAGCGCGAAAAACGATCCAAATGACGCGACGAATGGATTTTTCTTATAGCGAACACTAAAATATAATGTAGTCATGCTTACATAAATTTTTGGATGTCCAGATGTATTCAGAACGTAGGTTATGCGCGAAAATGCAAACTTGTGCACTTTTTGACACTTTTAGTCCCTGAATGACACAAAAGTTTATTTTAGCACACCGAACCCCTCAAAGCCTATTTCTAAGCTATGTAAAGGATATTTATGGTATGTTTAACTTATGGTCATGTTCCGGAATGTCTGTTACAGTTCAAATTGGCATACTTTCGCAGTTTGTCAAATTTAGTCCCTGTAAGCGAATTAGCTTGTTTTTGCCATACCAAAGCCTTCAAAACTTATTTCTAAGTTATGTAAGGGCTATTTAAGGTATGTTAAGCCTATGTCACTATTCCGGCGCGTTTGTTGCATTAAACTGGTTATATTTACGCATCGGTGCGCGTATAACCTTCCAGAAAGCGATTTAGAGTTTGGAATTGAACAAAAATTGATATGTGCAAATGATACACACATTTTTACAAATCCCCAAGTATGAAATATAATATTTCATTGGTTCGGTATTTGTTTGATGGCCGTGGAGGCACAGGTGTTACAGTCTCCCCTACTTTAGGAAATTTCGTCCCGAAATTTATTTAGGGGAAACTTGTGGGAGCTTGAGAACATGAAATTGAAAAGATCGAACAACATTGGTTAGGGTTCTTGAACTTCTAGTAACCTTAATAACATTATGTTTGCAATGTAAGAGGGACACTTATATACAAGTATATGAAGCGTCATTGGTGCGTCCACCGTACCTCCATTACATCGTTCTCATTTCGTTATTGTTGTCACTATCGGTTCTTACACATAATAAACCTTACTGGGTTTCTGTGCACTAAATTTCATAATTATGTACGCGTCCATAATTAGACAATTCCTTGCATAGTCCACACAGTCTATTTTATAATGTGTAGGGTAAAACCAAATGAACAATCCTGTGATGAGCGTGACTTAGACCGCCATAGAGTCCTTTAGACTAAATCAATAAATGATTTAAATAGACTATCAAGGAGTCTGTCCAGCTACATCACTAGATGTCGTTCTTTAACCAAATTGTGAATCAATCTTTTTTATTAGACCACTAAAGGGTCTCTTATGAATCATTGAGCAGTACTATCTAATCCAAGGGTCTTAACTATTACATAGAAGCCCATTAAGGATTGAAGGTAGTACCTTTTGAATATCCTGCTACGAATCTCTCATATGAAGATATGAAAGATCCTGCGAGGATTTGGATAACGAATATCCAGAGTATTAAAAGCACAAAAATGCAGACAAGAAAACATGAGATGAATAAACACATAGTCACATAATTGTATAATCGTTTAATCGCAAAATCGTTTAATCGCAAAATCGTTTAATTTGTTATCTTTGGACATGGGTATTTAAAGCATACTAGGAATCCAATCAGGCTCCGAAATCAACGAAGGTGTTGATCGTGGTCGGCTCGGGACTTTGAATAGATCAAGATGTCATCAATAAAAACAATGACGAACTGATCCAAATAAGGCTTGCAGACCCTATTTATTAAGTCCATGAAGATGGCTGGAGCATTTGTCAAACCAAAAGGTATGACTGTAAACTCGTAATGGCCATACTTCGTGCAGAAAACCGTTTTGGGAACATCTTCTTCGAGAATACGAAGTTGATGATACCAAGAACGCAAATCGATCTTGGAAAAACATGAAGTACCCTGCAGATGATCGGATCATTGATTTAAGGTAGGGAATATCGATTCTTGATGGTAAGCTTACTAGGCTTACGTTAATCGATATATATTAGAAAAGATCCATTTTTTTTCTTTTCACAAAGAGAACAGGAGTTTCTCCAAGGTGAAAAGTTCGGACGGATGAATCCTTTATCAGACAACTCTTGAAGCTGTTTTGATAATTCTTGCATCTCGAACGGTACAAGACGATAAGATACTCTTAGATTTAAAAGAAACGAGTGTTTGAGGTTCTTAGGGAGATCACAAGTGATCATAAAAATGACAGAACCTCACGAGTAGAAAGTCTTTGTGTTAACATCATAAGGTTGGATCAAACATTCATACAATTGCATTAGTTAAAAATAAAAACCACAAATTTTTTATTTATATAGCAACCGCATAGTCTTTAAATGTTATAAGATAACAACCAGAGGAAATACAAAATACTAAAAGTTCACTTCTTCATCATCGATTGCCTCATTGATGTTAAACACTCGACCACGTGCTGGATTCACATTGACGTGAACGTTCGCATTCGGGTTTGCGTGAGCATTTGCATTCACCAGTCTCGGACAGTTGGGGCGGAAATGACCAAACTCTCCGCAGTTGAAACATGAACCCAGTGGGAATCTCGCAGCATTCCCTTGAACCGGAGCTTGAACCTGAGCAGCCTGATTTTGTCTCAGACGACAAGTATTGGCTAAATGCCCAAGTCTACCACACGTTGTGCATTTCTTGCAATCTTGTTGTGCAACGTGATGACCGTTGCAACGGGCACAATGTGGTGCGGTACCAGCATATGCCTTCTTTGCATGTGGCTGGGCCGGTGGATTCTGCAGGTTCTGAGCAGTCTGTGCTGTAACAGCAAAATTTTGGGCACCCTTCCGCTTCTTCGATTTCTTCGACGTCTCACCTTCCTTACCCTTCCCCTTATCCTTCTTCTTGTCCTTTCCAGAATCGGTTGCCTTCTTTTTATCACCCTTGCGGGTGAGTTTACCCTTTCTGACTTGAGACTCAGTCAGGGTAGCTGACAACTCGATTGCTTGACGAAGGGTGGTAGGATTAACACCGATCAAAATATCCATAATAGAATCGGGTAAACCATCTATGTATCTCTCGATCGCTTTTTCCAGAGGGGTAACCATGGTGGGACACAATAGACTGAGTTCTTCAAAACGATCCGTGTACGCACGGTGTTCAGCCCCATCTTGCTTTAAGTCGTCAAATTCTCGTTCCAAAACTCGAATCTCGTGACGGGACAAAACTCCTTCATCATGAGAGCCCGAAGCTCTGCCCATGTTTGTGCCAACGCCACTTCGGCACCCCTATCTCGCATAACACCATTCCACCAAGTAAGCGCTCGCTTTTCAAACACACTCGAAGCAAATTCCACCTTACGCGCATCCTGACACTGCACATGTCTGAATGTGCTCTCGATACTCTCAAACCACTGCAGGAGCGCAGTTGCTCCTTGAGTCCCAGAAAACTTAAGTGGCTTCGCAGAATTGAAGTTCTTGAAATTACACGGTGCATTATTGTTGTTGTTGTTGCCGTTGTTGTACATCTCGTGGACTTGGGTTACAACACCGGGAACCACAGCAGCCACCTGTTGAGAGATCAGGGCTGCTAGTTCTTCAATAGTAAAAGTCCGAGTATCGGTTCGGGTATCGCGTCGAGGAGGCATTGTCTGACAAGGAAACGAGTGAGAGAGTTAGACGAAAAGAATGAGATGAAACAAATCTGATGAAAGCAAGGATAGTGGTCATTTGTTTGTTACTACAAAGCAACAAACGACCTCGGTGATTTAATCAAAGTAAATAGGTCAAAAATAATGTATCGCGAAGACATGCTCGCCTATAAGTGAACACTCATCCCAAGAATTCCCAGGTAAGCACAACTGGTCTCGCGTCTGATGAGATGTATACGAAGTGCTTGCCTAGACAGAAAACCCAGAATACAGGCATTCACCCTTCCAGTTTGCACGTGTTCACATTATCTAAGACCCAAAACCTTGACGAGATTTTGAAAACTCAAAGGGGTTCAAAACCATATAATAGAGAGTTCAAAACCTTACAATAGAGGGTTCAAAACCTTGTAATCAATCATCCTAGAACAGATGATTAGTTTTCAAAGCGGTTTTGAAATTTATGTTCTTGTTGTGGTCGTCGCCTAAGGATAGGTGACGGTATTGTTTTATGACTAGACGCAAGTAAACTCGCGTTAGGGTCCTAGAAAGGTTATAGACTAGGTCAAAGCATTACTAATTACTAATAACCTAATTCCCTATAACCATTGGCTCTGATACCATCTTTTCTGTCACACCCCGACCGCGTAAAACAACAAATCGCGGCGGAAACATCGGGGCGTGTTGCAACAGAATTAATGTTTCATAACCATGGATACCAAAAAGTGTTTCGTTTTATTAAACATTGAATAATTACATCGTCTTGAAATCTAAATACACTATTTAAACATAGTCTATCATTGTTATTGAGTCACTAAGGCCTTGTCCAGTCCTATGTGAGCATGCATCTTATCAATCGATATCATTCAACAATACCTGAAACATATGTGAAAACGAGGTCAGCAAAGAAATGCTGGCGAGTACATAGGTTTTGTAGGAGTGTCGAAATCATGGCTAGTTTAGACGTTGCAATACTTTATTTAAAAACCTTGTTTTGAAAAGAGTATAATATTGCAACTTAATTAACCAACTCAAATCAAGCGAGTTATAATTTGTAAAAACCTCGTAGCCATGACTCTTAACCCAAAAACATTTGTTTTTAGTAAATTATTTGAAAAACAATGATAAGTTCAGGTGATATGTATAAATAAGAGAATAATGCATGATTAAATGAATAACCATGTAAAATGAGTTTGTATAAGATAAGTTGTTTGTAAATAAATGTCTTGTGAAAAGTATGTTACTTGTATAAAATGTTCTATGTCTCAAACTGAAATGATTCAAATAACGCTACAATATGTAATACCATACAAACACTTATATATAGGAAGTACCAGCGGCGTATCCACCATGCTTGTATCATATTCCACACGCATTGTTACTTAATCACTTAATCCAAACCAAACCACCAAAGTAATGTTCATGCCCAAATGTAAATCATGTAATATGTATAACCAAAATAATATCGTATATCGCTTTGAAGCCAATCGTTTACCCAATCGTTAAAACATCGTGTGAAACCCAATCGTTACCCAATCGTTAAAACATCGTGTGAAAACCAATCGTAAATCGTTTAATTCGTTTTAGGTCGTGAAACTACTTATAAGGTCGTCTCGCTAATAACATTCAAACCTTCGTGACTTTCGTCGCTTCTCGTTTTCGTCGCTTCTCGTTTTCGTATTAACAAACCTCCATAGGGTAAGTTAATAATTACAGATTCAGTCGCTACCTACCATACCCACACATAACCACGGGTGTAGTAAATAACGGGATTTGTCAGATCCTATGGTACCATAACCTAATACTGGTCGGCTTGATCATTGCTAATGAATGTCATTTGTTATGTAACTACAACCAACAAGTTTGTTCACTTTATGAAATCGTTATTAGTTTTGTATAAATCGTCTTAATCGTTTTTGAAACCATCGTTATAACATCGAAAACATTTAGCACATATGAGTCACCCCAAAACAGTTGAAAACAGTAAAAGAGGGGAATAATGTACTCGCCTGGGAGTGCTTAGGAGTCTTGAACAACTACCAAGAAAGCTTAGAGGAGTCCCGGAAATCAAACGGTACCTAATATAGGTAATTACATAAATAACCCGGACCTAAATCGGAAGACTGGGTAGCAGGAGGGTTTGTAAACCACATGAGTGTAGGAACTCATATGATATGGTTTAACAAAGCCTACATACTAAATGAAACTTAACCTAAGTATTATCGACCCATCGCGACCCATTAAGGTAACTTATGCTACTTTAACGCGTCGTGTGCGTGAAACGCGTTCGGACCGTCTAACTAGTCCTATGACAAGTGTTATATGCCTAGACATGTTACATAATCAGTTATGTGACAAAAGTTTAGGTTACATATGCTTAATTACCAATTATACATGAAAAGGGTATTCTGGTAATTTACCTAAGGCATATAAACTACCTATCATACAACTACTTAAACGATGTGACCATAGGGTATAACCTCGGAAGGTTATTCCCTACCTACTATGGTCACCTAATGTATTTGGTCGGATCCTAATGATCGACCAAATGGGTCGAGTTCGAAGGTATAGGCGATTTATTAGATCGCCTACCCTACGACCCTAGACAACGTGGTAATCAGTGGCATAGTCCCAAGGGACTATGACCAACGTGATTACACTCACGTTGCGAAGTTCAACGAACTTCGCATTGACCATTACTGGTCAATGCTGAAAGTCAAACAAAGTTTGACTTTCTGACTCGAAAAGCAATAAAATAAGGAAAAGAACGAAAGAATACTTACGAAGGGTCCCCGAATGCTAACCCAGATCAAAATAGCTCAGGTATGAAACGAAGGTTCCAACTTAGAGCCCAAATGATCAGATTTGTGAGAAATGAAGTAAAGGGGGGTGGGGTATTTATAGATTTCGGGTAACCGTTAAGATCGTTTCTTGAATAACGTGCCTTAATCGGAACCGTACACTTGTCGGGACCTTATGGTGGCTAAAAATCCATCCTTATCATCTGACTAGACTCATGGGAATGTGTGGTTGAGAATCGAACAGCTGGGACCCGCTGTTAAAAACATGGAATCTGGTCCAGAAGGGGGCTCGCGTGACGCTAAGGCCCGTCGCGTCACGCTAGGCCCCTGTTTTGGCAGATTTTGCAGAAATGGTCCCTGCACCTTGTTTAAGCGATTTTTGATGCGTTTGAACCCCGTTAACCTCATTTCAAGGCTCTAAAATGAAGTTAAAGTATAGGGAACTCAAAACATGCTCAAAAATATCTCCGATGTCGGTTCGTTTGGCCGTACGATCGCGATGTTCGCTTAATTACGACGGAATGCGCATAAGCGCGAAAAACGATCCAAATGACGCGACGAATGGATTTTTCTTATAGCGAACACTAAAATATAATGTAGTCATGCTTACATAAATTTTTGGATGTCCAGATGTATTCAGAACGTAGGTTATGCGCGAAAATGCAAACTTGTGCACTTTTTGACACTTTTAGTCCCTGAATGACACAAAAGTTTATTTTAGCACACCGAACCCCTCAAAGCCTATTTCTAAGCTATGTAAAGGATATTTATGGTATGTTTAACTTATGGTCATGTTCCGGAATGTCTGTTACAGTTCAAATTGGCATACTTTCGCAGTTTGTCAAATTTAGTCCCTGTAAGCGAATTAGCTTGTTTTTGCCATACCAAAGCCTTCAAAACTTATTTCTAAGTTATGTAAGGGCTATTTAAGGTATGTTAAGCCTATGTCACTATTCCGGCGCGTTTGTTGCATTAAACTGGTTATATTTACGCATCGGTGCGCGTATAACCTTCCAGAAAGCGATTTAGAGTTTGGAATTGAACAAAAATTGATATGTGCAAATGATACACACATTTTTACAAATCCCCAAGTATGAAATATAATATTTCATTGGTTCGGTATTTGTTTGATGGCCGTGGAGGCACAGGTGTTACAGTCTCCCCTACTTTAGGAAATTTCGTCCCGAAATTTATTTAGGGGAAACTTGTGGGAGCTTGAGAACATGAAATTGAAAAGATCGAACAACATTGGTTAGGGTTCTTGAACTTCTAGTAACCTTAATAACATTATGTTTGCAATGTAAGAGGGACACTTATATACAAGTATATGAAGCGTCATTGGTGCGTCCACCGTACCTCCATTACATCGTTCTCATTTCGTTATTGTTGTCACTATCGGTTCTTACACATAATAAACCTTACTGGGTTTCTGTGCACTAAATTTCATAATTATGTACGCGTCCATAATTAGACAATTCCTTGCATAGTCCACACAGTCTATTTTATAATGTGTAGGGTAAAACCAAATGAACAATCCTGTGATGAGCGTGACTTAGACCGCCATAGAGTCCTTTAGACTAAATCAATAAATGATTTAAATAGACTATCAAGGAGTCTGTCCAGCTACATCACTAGATGTCGTTCTTTAACCAAATTGTGAATCAATCTTTTTTATTAGACCACTAAAGGGTCTCTTATGAATCATTGAGCAGTACTATCTAATCCAAGGGTCTTAACTATTACATAGAAGCCCATTAAGGATTGAAGGTAGTACCTTTTGAATATCCTGCTACGAATCTCTCATATGAAGATATGAAAGATCCTGCGAGGATTTGGATAACGAATATCCAGAGTATTAAAAGCACAAAAATGCAGACAAGAAAACATGAGATGAATAAACACATAGTCACATAATTGTATAATCGTTTAATCGCAAAATCGTTTAATCGCAAAATCGTTTAATTTGTTATCTTTGGACATGGGTATTTAAAGCATACTAGGAATCCAATCAGGCTCCGAAATCAACGAAGGTGTTGATCGTGGTCGGCTCGGGACTTTGAATAGATCAAGATGTCATCAATAAAAACAATGACGAACTGATCCAAATAAGGCTTGCAGACCCTATTTATTAAGTCCATGAAGATGGCTGGAGCATTTGTCAAACCAAAAGGTATGACTGTAAACTCGTAATGGCCATACTTCGTGCAGAAAACCGTTTTGGGAACATCTTCTTCGAGAATACGAAGTTGATGATACCAAGAACGCAAATCGATCTTGGAAAAACATGAAGTACCCTGCAGATGATCGGATCATTGATTTAAGGTAGGGAATATCGATTCTTGATGGTAAGCTTACTAGGCTTACGTTAATCGATATATATTTGAAAAGATCCATTTTTTTTCTTTTCACAAAGAGAACAGGAGTTTCTCCAAGGTGAAAAGTTCGGACGGATGAATCCTTTATCAGACAACTCTTGAAGCTGTTTTGATAATTCTTGCATCTCGAACGGTACAAGACGATAAGATACTCTTAGATTTAAAAGAAACGAGTGTTTGAGGTTCTTAGGGAGATCACAAGTGATCATAAAAATGACAGAACCTCACGAGTAGAAAGTCTTTGTGTTAACATCATAAGGTTGGATCAAACATTCATACAATTGCATTAGTTAAAAATAAAAACCACAAATTTTTTATTTATATAGCAACCGCATAGTCTTTAAATGTTATAAGATAACAACCAGAGGAAATACAAAATACTAAAAGTTCACTTCTTCATCATCGATTGCCTCATTGATGTTAAACACTCGACCACGTGCTGGATTCACATTGACGTGAACGTTCGCATTCGGGTTTGCGTGAGCATTTGCATTCACCAGTCTCGGACAGTTGGGGCGGAAATGACCAAACTCTCCGCAGTTGAAACATGAACCCAGTGGGAATCTCGCAGCATTCCCTTGAACCGGAGCTTGAACCTGAGCAGCCTGATTTTGTCTCAGACGACAAGTATTGGCTAAATGCCCAAGTCTACCACACGTTGTGCATTTCTTGCAATCTTGTTGTGCAACGTGATGACCGTTGCAACGGGCACAATGTGGTGCGGTACCAGCATATGCCTTCTTTGCATGTGGCTGAGCCGGTGGATTCTGCAGGTTCTGAGCAGTCTGTGCTGTAACAGCAAAATTTTGGGCACCCTTCCGCTTCTTCGATTTCTTCGACGTCTCACCTTCCTTACCCTTCCCCTTATCCTTCTTCTTGTCCTTTCCAGAATCGGTTGCCTTCTTTTTATCACCCTTGCGGGTGAGTTTACCCTTTCTGACTTGAGACTCAGTCAGGGTAGCTGACAACTCGATTGCTTGACGAAGGGTGGTAGGATTAACACCGATCAAAATATCCATAATAGAATCGGGTAAACCATCTATGTATCTCTCGATCGCTTTTTCCAGAGGGGTAACCATGGTGGGACACAATAGACTGAGTTCTTCAAAACGATCCGTGTACGCACGGTGTTCAGCCCCATCTTGCTTTAAGTCGTCAAATTCTCGTTCCAAAACTCGAATCTCGTGACGGGGACAAAACTCCTTCATCATGAGAGCCCGAAGCTCTGCCCATGTTTGTGCCAACGCCACTTCGGCACCCCTATCTCGCATAACACCATTCCACCAAGTAAGCGCTCGCTTTTCAAACACACTCGAAGCAAATTCCACCTTACGCGCATCCTGACACTGCACATGTCTGAATGTGCTCTCGATACTCTCAAACCACTGCAGGAGCGCAGTTGCTCCTTGAGTCCCAGAAAACTTAAGTGGCTTCGCAGAATTGAAGTTCTTGAAATTACACGGTGCATTATTGTTGTTGTTGTTGCCGTTGTTGTACATCTCGTGGACTTAGGTTACAACACCGGGAACCACAGCAGCCACCTGTTGAGAGATCAGGGCTGCTAGTTCTTCAATAGTAAAAGTCCGAGTATCGGTTCGGGTATCGCGTCGAGGAGGCATTGTCTGACAAGGAAACGAGTGAGAGAGTTAGACGAAAAGAATGAGATGAAACAAATCTGATGAAAGCAAGGATAGTGGTCATTTGTTTGTTACTACAAAACAACAAACGACCTCGGTGATTTAATCAAAGTAAATAGGTCAAAAATAATGTATCGCGAAGACATGCTCGCCTATAAGTGAACACTCATCCCAAGAATTCCCAGGTAAGCACAACTGGTCTCGCGTCTGATGAGATGTATACGAAGTGCTTGCCTAGACAGAAAACCCAGAATACAGGCATTCACCCTTCCAGTTTGCACGTGTTCACATTATCTAAGACCCAAAACCTTGACGAGATTTTGAAAACTCAAAGGGGTTCAAAACCATATAATAGAGAGTTCAAAACCTTACAATAGAGGGTTCAAAACCTTGTAATCAATCATCCTAGAACAGATGATTAGTTTTCAAAGCGGTTTTGAAATTTATGTTCTTGTTGTGGTCGTCGCCTAAGGATAGGTGACGGTATTGTTTTATGACTAGACGCAAGTAAACTCGCGTTAGGGTCCTAGAAAGGTTATAGACTAGGTCAAAGCATTACTAATTACTAATAACCTAATTCCCTATAACCATTGGCTCTGATACCATCTTTTCTGTCACACCCCGACCGCGTAAAACAACAAATCGCGGCGGAAACATCGGGGCGTGTTGCAACAGAATTAATGTTTCATAACCATGGATACCAAAAAGTGTTTCGTTTTATTAAACATTGAATAATTACATCGTCTTGAAATCTAAATACACTATTTAAACATAGTCTATCATTGTTATTGAGTCACTAAGGCCTTGTCCAGTCCTATGTGAGCATGCATCTTATCAATCGATATCATTCAACAATACCTGAAACATATGTGAAAACGAGGTCAGCAAAGAAATGCTGGCGAGTACATAGGTTTTGTAGGAGTGTCGAAATCATGGCTAGTTTAGACGTTGCAATACTTTATTTAAAAACCTTGTTTTGAAAAGAGTATAATATTGCAACTTAATTAACCAACTCAAATCAAGCGAGTTATAATTTGTAAAAACCTCGTAGCCATGACTCTTAACCCAAAAACATTTGTTTTTAGTAAATTATTTGAAAAACAATGATAAGTTCAGGTGATATGTATAAATAAGAGAATAATGCATGATTAAATGAATAACCATGTAAAATGAGTTTGTATAAGATAAGTTGTTTGTAAATAAATGTCTTGTGAAAAGTATGTTACTTGTATAAAATGTTCTATGTCTCAAACTGAAATGATTCAAATAACGCTACAATATGTAATACCATACAAACACTTATATATAGGAAGTACCAGCGGCGTATCCACCATGCTTGTATCATATTCCACACGCATTGTTACTTAATCACTTAATCCAAACCAAACCACCAAAGTAATGTTCATGCCCAAATGTAAATCATGTAATATGTATAACCAAAATAATATCGTATATCGCTTTGAAGCCAATCGTTTACCCAATCGTTAAAACATCGTGTGAAACCCAATCGTTACCCAATCGTTAAAACATCGTGTGAAAACCAATCGTAAATCGTTTAATTCGTTTTAGGTCGTGAAACTACTTATAAGGTCGTCTTGCTAATAACATTCAAACCTTCGTGACTTTCGTCGCTTCTCGTTTTCGTCGCTTCTCGTTTTCGTATTAACAAACCTCCATAGGGTAAGTTAATAATTACAGATTCAGTCGCTACCTACCATACCCACACATAACCACGGGTGTAGTAAATAACGGGATTTGTCAGATCCTATGGTACCATAACCTAATACTGGTCGGCTTGATCATTGCTAATGAATGTCATTTGTTATGTAACTACAACCAACAAGTTTGTTCACTTTATGAAATCGTTATTAGTTTTGTATAAATCGTCTTAATCGTTTTTGAAACCATCGTTATAACATCGAAAACATTTAGCACATATGAGTCACCCCAAAACAGTTGAAAACAGTAAAAGAGGGGAATAATGTACTCGCCTGGGAGTGCTTAGGAGTCTTGAACAACTACCAAGAAAGCTTAGAGGAGTCCCGGAAATCAAACGGTACCTAATATAGGTAATTACATAAATAACCCGGACCTAAATCGGAAGACTGGGTAGCAGGAGGGTTTGTAAACCACATGAGTGTAGGAACTCATATGATATGGTTTAACAAAGCCTACATACTAAATGAAACTTAACCTAAGTATTATCGACCCATCGCGACCCATTAAGGTAACTTATGCTACTTTAACGCGTCGTGTGCGTGAAACGCGTTCGGACCGTCTAACTAGTCCTATGACAAGTGTTATATGCCTAGACATGTTACATAATCAGTTATGTGACAAAAGTTTAGGTTACATATGCTTAATTACCAATTATACATGAAAAGGGTATTCTGGTAATTTACCTAAGGCATATAAACTACCTATCATACAACTACTTAAACGATGTGACCATAGGGTATAACCTCGGAAGGTTATTCCCTACCTACTATGGTCACCTAATGTATTTGGTCGGATCCTAATGATCGACCAAATGGGTCGAGTTCGAAGGTATAGGCGATTTATTAGATCGCCTACCCTACGACCCTAGACAACGTGGTAATCAGTGGCATAGTCCCAAGGGACTATGACCAACGTGATTACACTCACGTTGCGAAGTTCAACGAACTTCGCATTGACCATTACTGGTCAATGCTGAAAGTCAAACAAAGTTTGACTTTCTGACTCGAAAAGCAATAAAATAAGGAAAAGAACGAAAGAATACTTACGAAGGGTCCCCGAATGCTAACCCAGATCAAAATAGCTCAGGTATGAAACGAAGGTTCCAACTTAGAGCCCAAATGATCAGATTTGTGAGAAATGAAGTAAAGGGGGGTGGGGTATTTATAGATTTCGGGTAACCGTTAAGATCGTTTCTTGAATAACGTGCCTTAATCGGAACCGTACACTTGTCGGGACCTTATGGTGGCTAAAAATCCATCCTTATCATCTGACTAGACTCATGGGAATGTGTGGTTGAGAATCGAACAGCTGGGACCCGCTGTTAAAAACATGGAATCTGGTCCAGAAGGGGGCTCGCGTGACGCTAAGGCCCGTCGCGTCACGCTAGGCCCCTGTTTTGGCAGATTTTGCAGAAATGGTCCCTGCACCTTGTTTAAGCGATTTTTGATGCGTTTGAACCCCGTTAACCTCATTTCAAGGCTCTAAAATGAAGTTAAAGTATAGGGAACTCAAAACATGCTCAAAAATATCTCCGATGTCGGTTCGTTTGGCCGTACGATCGCGATGTTCGCTTAATTACGACGGAATGCGCATAAGCGCGAAAAACGATCCAAATGACGCGACGAATGGATTTTTCTTATAGCGAACACTAAAATATAATGTAGTCATGCTTACATAAATTTTTGGATGTCCAGATGTATTCAGAACGTAGGTTATGCGCGAAAATGCAAACTTGTGCACTTTTTGACACTTTTAGTCCCTGAATGACACAAAAGTTTATTTTAGCACACCGAACCCCTCAAAGCCTATTTCTAAGCTATGTAAAGGATATTTATGGTATGTTTAACTTATGGTCATGTTCCGGAATGTCTGTTACAGTTCAAATTGGCATACTTTCGCAGTTTGTCAAATTTAGTCCCTGTAAGCGAATTAGCTTGTTTTTGCCATACCAAAGCCTTCAAAACTTATTTCTAAGTTATGTAAGGGCTATTTAAGGTATGTTAAGCCTATGTCACTATTCCGGCGCGTTTGTTGCATTAAACTGGTTATATTTACGCATCGGTGCGCGTATAACCTTCCAGAAAGCGATTTAGAGTTTGGAATTGAACAAAAATTGATATGTGCAAATGATACACACATTTTTACAAATCCCCAAGTATGAAATATAATATTTCATTGGTTCGGTATTTGTTTGATGGCCGTGGAGGCACAGGTGTTACAGTCTCCCCTACTTTAGGAAATTTCGTCCCGAAATTTATTTAGGGGAAACTTGTGGGAGCTTGAGAACATGAAATTGAAAAGATCGAACAACATTGGTTAGGGTTCTTGAACTTCTAGTAACCTTAATAACATTATGTTTGCAATGTAAGAGGGACACTTATATACAAGTATATGAAGCGTCATTGGTGCGTCCACCGTACCTCCATTACATCGTTCTCATTTCGTTATTGTTGTCACTATCGGTTCTTACACATAATAAACCTTACTGGGTTTCTGTGCACTAAATTTCATAATTATGTATGCGTCCATAATTAGACAATTCCTTGCATAGTCCACACAGTCTATTTTATAATGTGTAGGGTAAAACCAAATGAACAATCCTGTGATGAGCGTGACTTAGACCGCCATAGAGTCCTTTAGACTAAATCAATAAATGATTTAAATAGACTATCAAGGAGTCTGTCCAGCTACATCACTAGATGTCGTTCTTTAACCAAATTGTGAATCAATCTTTTTGATTAGACCACTAAAGGGTCTCTTATGAATCATTGAGCAGTACTATCTAATCCAAGGGTCTTAACTATTACATAGAAGCCCATTAAGGATTGAAGGTAGTACCTTTTGAATATCCTGCTACGAATCTCTCATATGAAGATATGAAAGATCCTGCGAGGATTTGGATAACGAATATCCAGAGTATTAAAAGCACAAAAATGCAGACAAGAAAACATGAGATGAATAAACACATAGTCACATAATTGTATAATCGTTTAATCGCAAAATCGTTTAATCGCAAAATCGTTTAATTTGTTATCTTTGGACATGGGTATTTAAAGCATACTAGGAATCCAATCAGGCTCCGAAATCAACGAAGGTGTTGATCGTGGTCGGCTCGGGACTTTGAATAGATCAAGATGTCATCAATAAAAACAATGACGAACTGATCCAAATAAGGCTTGCAGACCCTATTTATTAAGTCCATGAAGATGGCTGGAGCATTTGTCAAACCAAAAGGTATGACTGTAAACTCGTAATGGCCATACTTCGTGCAGAAAACCGTTTTGGGAACATCTTCTTCGAGAATACGAAGTTGATGATACCAAGAACGCAAATCGATCTTGGAAAAACATGAAGTACCCTGCAGATGATCGGATCATTGATTTAAGGTAGGGAATATCGATTCTTGATGGTAAGCTTACTAGGCTTACGTTAATCGATATATATTTGAAAAGATCCATTTTTTTTCTTTTCACAAAGAGAACAGGAGTTTCTCCAAGGTGAAAAGTTCGGACGGATGAATCCTTTATCAGACAACTCTTGAAGCTGTTTTGATAATTCTTGCATCTCGAACGGTACAAGACGATAAGATACTCTTAGATTTAAAAGAAACGAGTGTTTGAGGTTCTTAGGGAGATCACAAGTGATCATAAAAATGACAGAACCTCACGAGTAGAAAGTCTTTGTGTTAACATCATAAGGTTGGATCAAACATTCATACAATTGCATTAGTTAAAAATAAAAACCACAAATTTTTTATTTATATAGCAACCGCATAGTCTTTAAATGTTATAAGATAACAACCAGAGGAAATACAAAATACTAAAAGTGCACTTCTTCATCATCGATTGCCTCATTGATGTTAAACACTCGACCACGTGCTGGATTCACATTGACGTGAACGTTCGCATTCGGGTTTGCGTGAGCATTTGCATTCACCAGTCTCGGACAGTTGGGGCGGAAATGACCAAACTCTCCGCAGTTGAAACATGAACCCAGTGGGAATCTCGCAGCATTCCCTTGAACCGGAGCTTGAACCTGAGCAGCCTGATTTTGTCTCAGACGACAAGTATTGGCTAAATGCCCAAGTCTACCACACGTTGTGCATTTCTTGCAATCTTGTTGTGCAACGTGATGACCGTTGCAACGGGCACAATGTGGTGCGGTACCAGCATATGCCTTCTTTGCATGTGGCTGAGCCGGTGGATTCTGCAGGTTCTGAGCAGTCTGTGCTGTAACAGCAAAATTTTGGGCACCCTTCCGCTTCTTCGATTTCTTCGACGTCTCACCTTCCTTACCCTTCCCCTTATCCTTCTTCTTGTCCTTTCCAGAATCGGTTGCCTTCTTTTTATCACCCTTGCGGGTGAGTTTACCCTTTCTGACTTGAGACTCAGTCAGGGTAGCTGACAACTCGATTGCTTGACGAAGGGTGGTAGGATTAACACCGATCAAAATATCCATAATAGAATCGGGTAAACCATCTATATATCTCTCGATCGCTTTTTCCAGAGGGGTAACCATGGTGGGACACAATAGACTGAGTTCTTCAAAACGATCCGTGTACGCACGGTGTTCAGCCCCATCTTGCTTTAAGTCGTCAAATTCTCGTTCCAAAACTTGAATCTCGTGACGGGGACAAAACTCCTTCATCATGAGAGCCCGAAGCTCTGCCCATGTTTGTGCCAACGCCACTTCGGCACCCCTATCTCGCATAACACCATTCCACCAAGTAAGCGCTCGCTTTTCAAACACACTCGAAGCAAATTCCACCTTACGCGCATCCTGACACTGCACATGTCTGAATGTGCTCTCGATACTCTCAAACCACTGCAGGAGCGCAGTTGCTCCTTGAGTCCCAGAAAACTTAAGTGGCTTCGCAGAATTGAAGTTCTTGAAATTACACGGTGCATTATTGTTGTTGTTGTTGCCGTTGTTGTACATCTCGTGGACTTGGGTTACAACACCGAGAACCACAGCAGCCACCTGTTGAGAGATCAGGGCTGCTAGTTCTTCAATAGTAAAAGTCCGAGTATCGGTTCGGGTATCGCGTTGAGGAGGCATTGTCTGACAAGGAAACGAGTGAGAGAGTTAGACGAAAAGAATGAGATGAAACAAATCTGATGAAAGCAAGGATAGTGGTTGTAACAACTGCGCTTGTAATCACTATGAACAGTTCTATTATCAATAAAACAATGTTATTTGATCACAATGTTTGTTTTGTTATGTTTTACATTTTTCATGTTTTGACTTTTATGTAATTTCAAACTCTACATCGCTTTCTGGAGAGTTATACGCAAACTAGTGCGTAAACGTACTCAGTTTAATGCGAAAAATACTCCGGAACATCAACATATACTTAACATACCTTAAATAACCCTTACATAACTTAGAAATGAGTTTTGAAGGCTTTGGTATGTCAAAAACAAGTTAGTTCGCTTACAGGGACTAAACTTGACAAACTGCGAAAGTATGACGATTCGTACTGGAACAGACATTCCGGAACTTGATCATAAGTTAAACATACCCTAAATATCCTTTACATAGCTTAGAAATATGCTTTGAGGGGTACGGTATGCTAAAATAAACTTTATGCTCATTCAGGGACTAAAAGTGTCAAAAAGTGCACACGTTTGCACTTTCGCGCATATCTTACGTTCTGAATACATCCGGACATCCAAAAATTTATGTAAGCACTAAAATATTTTATTTTAGTGTTTGGCATAAGAAAAATCCATTCGTCGCGTCATTTGGATCGTTTTTCGCGCTTATGCGCATACCGTCGTAATTAAGCGAACATCGCGATCGTACGACCAAACGAACCGACATCCGAGATATTTTTGAGCATTTTTCATGTTTCCTATACTTTAACATCCTTGTGAAGCTTAAAAATGGGCTTGACGGGTGTTAGAAGTGCCAAAACACGACGATACGCGCACAGGAACCAAAACTGCAAAACTGCTAAAATAATAAAAAAAAATAGAAAAAAAAATATATATAAAAAAATGCATAAACTCTTTTGTTCAGCCCTTAACACCTCCCAAAGGCCAAATGACACTTGTTAAACTCCTATGGTGTCCATTTTTAGCCACCACAACTTTGTGACAAGTGTACGGCTCGGATCGTGGCACGATATTCAAGAAACGATCCTAACGGCTCTACTTTTCCTATAAATACCCATCACATTTTCACCTCATTCCTCACAAATCTAATTAAAAGTGCTCTAAGTTGAAGCAAATCACTTCATACCTGAGCTACTCGATCAAGATTTACTAGCGGGGACCCTTTGTAAGTGTTCCTTCGTTCTTTTATCGCTTTTATAGCCCGAAAGTCGAACTATGTTTGACTTTCTGCATTGACCAGTTTATGGTCGATGCGAAGTTCGTTTGAACTTCATAACGTGAGCGTGATCACGATGGTTATAGTCCCTAGTGACTATACCTACTGATTACCACGTTATCTAGGCTCAGTGACGAGCCGTAGTTTCGGGCAGAATACGTATTCTTGCGTATTTTGTAACCAAACTACTCGTGAGCATCAAAACCGTTTGTTTTGATGCCAAACCTGTTTTCTAAACTTAGTTAAGCATGTTCTAACATGCTTAGCTCGTCACTGTTAGTATAGTGCTTAGATAGGGTCGTAAGGTAAGCGATCTAAACGATCGCTTATACTTTCGAACCCGACCCATTTGGTCGATCATTAGGATCCGACCAAACACATTAGGTGACCATAGTTGTAACCTTCCGAGGTTATACCTTGTGGTCACAAATGTTAGGCGTTCCAAACGCGTTTTACGCGAACGACGCGTTAAGGTAGCATAAGCTACCTAAACGGGTCGTAATGGGTCACAAGCACTTAGGTTAAGTTTCGTCTTAGTATGTAGGGTTTGTTAAACCATATCACACGAGTTCCTATACTCGTTTGGTTTACGAAACCTCATTCTATCCGATCTTCCGATTTAGGTCCGGTTTATTAACATAGTTACCTATATTAGGTGCCGTTTGATTCCGTGATCTCTAGCATTGCTTGGTGGTTATCTCAATACATCTGAGCAATCTCAGGTGAGTACATAGAACCCCCCTCTTTTACTGTTTTCCAAACTGTTTTGGGGTGGAACACATGTGCCTACTTGTTACTTTCCTGCTTTCCAGTTTTCACATCATATACTGCTATGTTCGTTAGTACATTATAGTACATGATTTCATTACATCTTATGCTAGGTGTGCCCATTGTGTGCATTACTTGGTACATTGTTTTACATTACATTTCATGCTAGGTATGCCCATTGTGTGCATTACTTAGTACATCGTTTTACATGACATTTCATGCTAGGTGTGCCATTGTGTGCATTACTTAGTACATCGTTTTACATGACATTTCATGCTAGGTATGCCCATTGTGTGCATTACTTAGTACATCGTTTTACATGACATTTCACGCTATGTATGTTCATTTGATTACATACTTAGTGCATTGTTTTCACATGCTCACATTTTGTTATGACATTTGGTTTGTTTACATGGGACAATATATCCATTAACATTAGCTACGCCGTTCGTTAGTAGGTAGTGGTACCATAGGAATTGACAACTCCCGTTCCGGACATCCCAGGGTAAGGGGACAGAAAGGAATGACCGAATTCGTTGACATTAAGACAGATAGACCTTTAATTTGTTTAAAGGGTTTTATCACCACAGTCGCCAGGCTTGGATGTATGCATTTACACAATACCACATAAATGTTCATATTAAATAGTTGCATGCATTTACACAAAACATAGCTTTGATTTAAACCAAGTTTTACTTCAATACTTTGTTTTTGTGCATATGGTTTAGTTGAGACATTTCACTTGCCATACAGGGACATTTTGACATAGACATTTGACATGGATAATTGACATAGACATTTGACATGGATATTTGACATAGACATTTGACATGGATATTTGACATAGACATTTTGACATGATTTACATTTGACACAAACATTTTTGACATTGGTTTTACATACTACATGATTTACATCTTGACATGAACACTTTGACATATTATTCAATACATTGACAAATGGTTTAAACATAGACCTCTTACATTGGTTGGTTTGGTTTGATTAAGTGATTAAGTTAACGATGCGTGTGTAATATGATACAAGCATGGTGGATACGCCGCTGGTACTTCCTATATATAAGTGTTTGTATGGTATTACATGGCGTAACGTTATTTGAATCATTTCAGTTTGAGACATAGAACATTTTATACAAATAATATACTTTTCACAAGACATTGATTTACAAACAACTTATCTTATACAAACACATTTTTTTACATGGTTATCTATTTAACCTGACAATTACTTATACATATCATCTGATCTTATTGTTTTCAAATGATTTACAAGACAAAGCAAATAACAAGGTTCATGACTAAACATTTTCTCAAACATAAGTCATGAATCTTATTTTCACAAAACCTATGTATCTCACAGGCATTTTTATGCTGACGTACCTATTTTCACATGTGTTTTCAGGTGCTTTTCCATAGGATGTTGATCATGATACTAGGGCGGACCTGTGCCTTAGAAACTTTAAAAGAAGATAGACTATGTTTAATTATGTTCTGAACTCTTAAATTTCCTGTTTGAAACAATGAAACACTCTTGTTTAATAATTAAATAAAACTTTGTATGCCATGGTTATGAGACAATTAATTCTGTCGCAACACGCCCCGATGTTTCCGCCGCGATTTGTTGTTTTACGCGGTCGGGGTGTGACAGTGGTCATTTGTTTGTTACTACAAAGCAACAAACGACCTCGGTGATTTAATCAAAGTAAATAGGTCAAAAATAATGTATCGCGAAGACATGCTCGCCTATAAGTGAACACTCATCCCAAGAATTCCCAGGTAAGCACAACTGGTCTCGCGTCTGATGAGATGTATACGAAGTGCTTGCCTAGACAGAAAACCCAGAATACAGGCATTCACCCTTCCAGTTTGCACGTGTTCACATTATCTAAGACCCAAAACCTTGACGATATTTTGAAAACTCAAAGGGGTTCAAAACCATATAATAGAGAGTTCAAAACCTTACAATAAAGGGTTCAAAACCTTGTAATCAATCATCCTAGAACAGATGATTAGTTTTCAAAGCGGTTTTGAAATTTATGTTCTTGTTGTGGTCGTCGCCTAAGGATAGGTGACGGTATTGTTTTATGACTAGACGCAAGTAAACTCGCGTTAGGGTCCTAGAAAGGTTATAGACTAGGTCAAAGCATTACTAATTACTAATAACCTAATTCCCTATAACCATTGGCTCTGATACCATCTTTTCTGTCACACCCCGACCGCGTAAAACAACAAATCGCGGCGGAAACATCGGGGCGTGTTGCAACAGAATTAATGTTTCATAACCATGGATACCAAAAAGTGTTTCGTTTTATTAAACATTGAATAATTACATCGTCTTGAAATCTAAATACACTATTTAAACATAGTCTATCATTGTTATTGAGTCACTAAGGCCTTGTCCAGTCCTATGTGAGCATGCATCTTATCAATCGATATCATTCAACAATACCTGAAACATATGTGAAAACGAGGTCAGCAAAGAAATGCTGGCGAGTACATAGGTTTTGTAGGAGTGTCGAAATCATGGCTAGTTTAGACGTTGCAATACTTTATTTAAAAACCTTGTTTTGAAAAGAGTATAATATTGCAACTTAATTAACCAACTCAAATCAAGCGAGTTATAATTTGTAAAAACCTCGTAGCCATGACTCTTAACCCAAAAACATTTGTTTTTAGTAAATTATTTGAAAAACAATGATAAGTTCAGGTGATATGTATAAATAAGAGAATAATGCATGATTAAATGAATAACCATGTAAAATGAGTTTGTATAAGATAAGTTGTTTGTAAATAAATGTCTTGTGAAAAGTATGTTACTTGTATAAAATGTTCTATGTCTCAAACTGAAATGATTCAAATAACGCTACAATATGTAATACCATACAAACACTTATATATAGGAAGTACCAGCGGCGTATCCACCATGCTTGTATCATATTCCACACGCATTGTTACTTAATCACTTAATCCAAACCAAACCACCAAAGTAATGTTCATGCCCAAATGTAAATCATGTAATATGTATAACCAAAATAATATCGTATATCGCTTTGAAGCCAATCGTTTACCCAATCGTTAAAACATCGTTACCCAATCGTTAAAACATCGTGTGAAAACCAATCGTAAATCGTTTAATTCGTTTTAGGTCGTGAAACTACTTATAAGGTCGTCTCACTAATAACATTCAAACCTTCGTGACTTTCGTCGCTTCTCGTTTTCGTCGCTTCTCGTTTTCGTATTAACAAACCTCCATAGGGTAAGTTAATAATTACAGATTCAGTCGCTACCTACCATACCCACACATAACCACGGGTGTAGTAAATAACGGGATTTGTCAGATCCTATGGTACCATAACCTAATACTGGTCGGCTTGATCATTGCTAATGAATGTCATTTGTTATGTAACTACAACCAACAAGTTTGTTCACTTTATGAAATTGTTATTAGTTTTGTATAAATCGTCTTAATCGTTTTTGAAACCATCGTTATAACATCGAAAACATTTAGCACATATGAGTCACCCCAAAACAGTTGAAAACAGTAAAAGAGGGGAATAATGTACTCGCCTGGGAGTGCTTAGGAGTCTTGAACAACTACCAAGAAAGCTTAGAGGAGTCCCGGAAATCAAACGGTACCTAATATAGGTAATTACATAAATAACCCGGACCTAAATCGGAAGACTGGGTAGCAGGAGGGTTTGTAAACCACATGAGTGTAGGAACTCATATGATATGGTTTAACAAAGCCTACATACTAAATGAAACTTAACCTAAGTATTATCGACCCATCGCGACCCATTAAGGTAACTTATGCAACTTTAACGCGTCGTGTGCGTGAAACGCGTTCGGACCGTCTAACTAGTCCTATGACAAGTGTTATATGCCTAGACATGTTACATAATCAGTTATGTGACAAAAGTTTAGGTTACATATGCTTAATTACCAATTATACATGAAAAGGGTATTCTGGTAATTTACCTAAGGCATATAAACTACCTATCATACAACTACTTAAACGATGTGACCATAGGGTATAACCTCGGAAGGTTATTCCCTACCTACTATGGTCACCTAATGTATTTGGTCGGATCCTAATGATCGACCAAATGGGTCGAGTTCGAAGGTATAGGCGATTTATTAGATCGCCTACCCTACGACCCTAGACAACGTGGTAATCAGTGGCATAGTCCCAAGGGACTATGACCAACGTGATTACACTCACGTTGCGAAGTTCAACGAACTTCGCATTGACCATTACTGGTCAATGCTGAAAGTCAAACAAAGTTTGACTTTCTGACTCGAAAAGCAATAAAATAAGGAAAAGAACGAAAGAATACTTACGAAGGGTCCCCGAATGCTAACCCAGATCAAAATAGCTCAGGTATGAAACGAAGGTTCCAACTTAGAGCCCAAATGATCAGATTTGTGAGAAATGAAGTAAAGGGGGGTGGGGTATTTATAGATTTCGGGTAACCGTTAAGATCGTTTCTTGAATAACGTGCCTTAATCGGAACCGTACACTTGTCGGGACCTTATGGTGGCTAAAAATCCATCCTTATCATCTGACTAGACTCATGGGAATGTGTGGTTGAGAATCGAACAGCTGGGACCCGCTGTTAAAAACATGGAATCTGGTCCAGAAGGGGGCTCGCGTGACGCTAAGGCCCGTCGCGTCACGCTAGGCCCCTGTTTTGGCAGATTTTGCAGAAATGGTCCCTGCACCTTGTTTAAGCGATTTTTGATGCGTTTGAACCCCGTTAACCTCATTTCAAGGCTCTAAAATGAAGTTAAAGTATAGGGAACTCAAAACATGCTCAAAAATATCTCCGATGTCGGTTCGTTTGGCCGTACGATCGCGATGTTCGCTTAATTACGACGGAATGCGCATAAGCGCGAAAAACGATCCAAATGACGCGACGAATGGATTTTTCTTATAGCGAACACTAAAATATAATGTAGTCATGCTTACATAAATTTTTGGATGTCCAGATGTATTCAGAACGTAGGTTATGCGCGAAAATGCAAACTTGTGCACTTTTTGACACTTTTAGTCCCTGAATGACACAAAAGTTTATTTTAGCACACCGAACCCCTCAAAGCCTATTTCTAAGCTATGTAAAGGATATTTATGGTATGTTTAACTTATGGTCATGTTCCGGAATGTCTGTTACAGTTCAAATTGGCATACTTTCGCAGTTTGTCAAATTTAGTCCCTGTAAGCGAATTAGCTTGTTTTTGCCATACCAAAGCCTTCAAAACTTATTTCTAAGTTATGTAAGGGCTATTTAAGGTATGTTAAGCCTATGTCACTATTCCGGCGCGTTTGTTGCATTAAACTGGTTATATTTACGCATCGGTGCGCGTATAACCTTCCAGAAAGCGATTTAGAGTTTGGAATTGAACAAAAATTGATATGTGCAAATGATACACACATTTTTACAAATCCCCAAGTATGAAATATAATATTTCATTGGTTCGGTATTTGTTTGATGGCCGTGGAGGCACAGGTGTTACAGGTTTGCCTAGCACCCCTCTTGTTTTTCAACTCTTTGAGATAGGTTGGACAATTCCTATTTAAATGCCCTATCTCGCCACAATTAAAGCATGGATCGTTCATGGCAATCTTTGCCTTCTCTTCTTTTGGTTTCGTTGGTTTCGCTTTAGTCTTTCTTTTCTTTTTCCCTTTGAATTTCCCGTTTCCATTTTCAACATTTGCTTTGGTGTCGGGGTAATGCCCTTTCTTGTTGCCACCCTCATTGATCGTTAGAATGGATAAAACCCTTTTATCCATATTGAGCCTTTCAAGGTGATCAATGTGGCTTTTCATCTTAAAGACATAAGATGAGTTCGATTGGGTTTCCTCCATTCGACATGCATGAAGCGCTCGAACCGTTTCGAAGCGTTCTACCCTTAGGAACATTTCCTACAATTGGGTAATCATGTCGTATGCTCATGATGTTCAAAACCTTTTGAATCTCGGGAATCATAATTCCTAACATGAGACAACTTGCATAGTATCCTCAATATACTTAATCCAATCGTTATAGGCATCCTTATCTTCCATAAGAGGTTCATCGGGATTAGAATCGTTTTCAATGATAGGTTACGGACGGTTTGGGTAATATTGTTAGCGGCCTTCTACAAAATTTTACAACGTTCAATTTTAGTATTTTCGATATTATTATATTTTAATCATTAATACCCTTTTGTGTCTTATATAGACAATTAAAAATTAAAATCTAGAATCCAACATTACATTTAAATATTGGTTAGGTGACCTTTATCCCATTATTTAAATTAACAAGGTAGTCAACGTTTGACGATTGCAACCCTTTGCAACTTCTAGCCATATGGGATTTGTTAAACATCTTTATGTTTAGTTTGGCATGTTTAATCCCATCAACACCTTTTGTTCCCCATGCTTCGGTGACCCTAAGTTCATGGTTTCCAAATCAAGTCGTCCAACTTACACACACGTGTGAGTTTGTACACATAAGTGGTTAGGTGACCTTTATCCCACAAACATGGTAAACCCACCTCGATATACAAGTTCCTTCAAATGTGGTTAGGTGACCTTTATCCCACAAAAGAGTTCCCAAGTGATTCGAGTGTTGTATAAAAGGATGGTGTTTGACTTGTTTTTATAAAAGGGATTTTGAGTTTTCAAAAATTCTAGTTTAGAAAACATTATGTACCCTACATTTGGATGCATTCAAATCCTTGGTACTTTTGTGAAAATAAATTTTCAAGGTTCTTTTTAATAAAACCCATTTTATTATAAAAATCATTAATTTTTAATAACCTTTTATTAACCAATTTTAATGATCTTTTAAAGAACCAATTTTTAAGCTTGTTGTTGATTATTAGTTTGTTAAGCATGCATATCCAAATATCATCAAACAACAAAATAAACAACCACACAAGCACAACACACATATCATTAGGTGCATAACCATAGCCAACTATTTTGACCACACTTGTTAGCCGAAACAAGTATGCCAAAAGGTCCTTCCTAAAGGGTGAAAAATGACACAAGCGATGTGTCGTTGAACTCCCACTTGATCCCGCATCCATATGCTTCAAGTCTCCATCTTGTGTTGTGATTTCTTCACATTCTTTGGGCTTCTAAATGTCTTTTATATTCAGCTCCAAACTCCTTTGGAGTTAAAAAAATGTGTTTTGGTTTTCGGGCTAAAATCCCGTTAAGAACGTGAAGTCCCTTAGGCCCGAAAATAGCCAAAACCAAAAACGCATTTTTGTGTGCATCTTCTTTTACAAAAAAAAAATTATCCTAAAACATTTTTTCCTAGTAAAATAAAATGCACCTAATCTATTTATTTTACATACCAAATGAAAATAAATAAATTACATAACTTTACAAATGGAAGAACCAAAAAAATAATAATTATTACAAACTTTGAAATAATTATATACAAATCACAAACACAAATATTCAACATATTCACACAAGGTCATGGCTAGGTTATGAACACCAAAATATATATATCCACATATATAAAATCCAAGAAGCAAAATGGTTTCCTTTTTACAACCTATTTTTCGGTCAAGAATGAAAAAACCGAAAAAGTGGGTTTTTGTGCAAACAAACAAATCATCCAAAAGACATAATTTTTCAAGATACTTTTATGCATGTATTAAAATAATCTTGAAAAACAAAAGGATAACCATATATAAAATTTCGGCCATAGGGTTTTAACCAAAACCCGAAACCCGAAAATTTCATATCCTATGAAGCATGCATTCATATAAGCGGCTCTGATGCCACTGTTGGGTTTTTCACATGTTTATCAAAGTATTTTATCCGTATAAAATAAAAAAAAACGCAGCGGAAAATTATTATTTAAAACATGTTACTTACAAGATATAAAACCCATTTTATATGTAAAACCCAATCTCGGATCCATATACGAACGTGCATGCTATCAAAAACTAAAACAAAACCATAGGGTGTTTAGAATACTACCTTCCAAGGAGTAATGGATATGAAGAAGATGATGCTTCTTGAATGGTTGCCTTCAAGTGTAGAAGACCTCAAGCTTGTATACCCCAAGCCTTCCAACAAACACCTTATGTTTAGCTAGGATTTCTACACTTGTGAACTCACAATTGAAACCCTCTTGAAACCGTCATATGGCCGAAAATATGAGAGGAGGTTGTAGAGTTCTTGCACTTGATTTATGAACTTGAAAAAGCCTACTTGATCAACCATACATGACCCGATTTTTAGGGAGTCTTACACTTGATTTCTCCAAAAGAAAAACCCTCTTGGATGATCATGTTATGGCCGAAATTTTCAGCCATTTCTACTAATATTCTCAAGTTCATCATCTTAGTCTTTTGTCATACAAAAGTTATTAAAGCAAGAGAGAGAGACATGGCCACCCATCTTGCCCAATGAAGACCCATGCAAATGCATGTATGCTTATTGGACCATATTCTTACCCAATCAAGTTTCATCTAATTATGACAACTTGCATGCCTTCTTATTGGACAAAAAGGTTTGGGAAGAACACCATTGGGGGGGGGGGGGCTAGTCTTTTTATAAAAATAAAATTCAAATTTTTGTTTCTTTTAAATAATATAAGTCTTACATATTTTATAACTTTTATAAAATATAACATCATATGTTATAAGACTTATGCTATTTTTATTATGTTATTTAACCCATTAAATAACAAAATAAAATATTCTCTCAAAATAAATTATCCATATAATTTATTAGTTTGTCAAGTGCAATTATTTAGAAAACCGATTTCTAAATGTTCTAAGTGTTAATATTTATTTGTTTGATCATATCACAAATAAATATTATAAGTGTTTGTCTAGCTTGTATTTGGGTATGACTCGACTTGGATCATAACGTACTAGCCACATCAATTTAATATGTGTCTTGGGCATACAGAGTCCAACAATTTTATATGATTATATATACCAATCATTTATATATGTGTTGTACAAAATATTTTGGCAAGAACGAAATGCATTACATGGTTAAGACACGACATCTTTTACACAAGATGTAATACTCAATTTCAAAACATAACACATATTTTATACAATACATCTTCCATGAGAATATCGACCTCACGTCTATTGCGGAGCTTATGACGAACGTGGTTTCTAAGTGAGACCATAAAGCATTGATCCCGTGGGAGAATGGTTTCTTACTCGCGGATGCTGAGTTGCCTGACTTTAGTAGTGACGATGAGGCGGAGGTGGCAACCTTGGACAACAAATTCATTAGTGGGACGAGGTCCCTATGGCTCATATGAATCATGATTGATGACACTTCTGTCCAGAAAAGGAAGATGAAGTACTCATCTTAAAGGTGCCCCTCCAGTCGTTATTGTTGCAAATTCTCTCTATTTTTATTTCATCTAACGTCGTGCCATTCCGTGAGTAATGATAATGGACGTTGACACATGAACTATCATGAAGTCCCCTCCTGTGTTAAACATAGAAAATAGTGTCCTCTCTCTGACTGATCGTCTGCTTTGAACTAGAGAATGCTAGGGTGACCATGCCAGACAATTTATTATTACGGGGGCCCACGTAATAACAACTTGTAGTGCATGGAAATCATGGTGGACTATGCGGGCAAAGCTAGTGATCACTACCCATTCAAAATTCTTAAGTTGTTCAATTTTCTATCCAGTAGAACACTAACCGAGATGGTTACTATAACACCCTACAATACAATACAATACAGGAAGACGATGCCGGTTTCTTTGTGTTAGGGTTCCGGCGTCCTTCTCCTTTGTCGCTGATTAAGTTGTGTCCAGATTGGGTTATTTTCAGATTTGTTTCATGTCGGCTGGTTTGTAATTCTGAATCTGGGCGTATACAAATTAGGGTTACGTGTGTTTTGCTGTATTTACACAGTTGCTGAATAGCTTTCGTCTGCTTCAATTTTTCTTGAACGAATTTCTGTTGACGGCTGCTAGGGTTTTCTTTTGCTGATCAGATTGGGGTTTAATGAATGAACACACGAAACCTGGTGGAAAGCCGCCACTGTCATTCAAAGAAATAGCGGATCGTATACTTGATGTTGATGGGAACAATATACAGCCAAGACGTGGTATAAACATTATTGATGAACTTACAAAGGTCACGGTACCGGTTCAGGTGGATAAACTGTTCTCGCCATTAACAGGTGTTCAAGTTCCTGTGGAGAATATGCAGCCTAATTATAGGGTTTCGGAAAATAGGGAACATCAGGCAAATTTCCAGGTTCAATCTGAACTGGGTAGTGCATCGAAGCCAAGGTCTTATGTTGAATCCGTTGTGGCAGCCAACACCAAACAGGTAAATTTCAGAACTCTTGCCAGTCCGGTGTTGCAGGATGGTTGTGATGTGGTGCTTGTCACACCCCCAAAATCCACCATGCGGAGTATCACCGCTTGGAGGCGTGACATGACCAGGATCGAGCCACCAATCATATTGAACAACATAATTAAGTAAATAAAACCAAACATAATACGATTGGTGACCAAAAGGAAGTAAACCGATTTTAGGTTAACAGCGGAAGCATAAAACATAAGTTCAAAACATAAGTCCATAGTTCATAAGTTTAAAGTCCAAAACGTAGGTTAAATAAGTTCATAAAGTTTATTCATTAAGTACGGGACATATCAGTTCGCATCCCACAACGACCACCTCCATATGCAAGCTCCATAGCATCTAATGACCTGCAAAACATGTAATAGCGAGTCAACAACAAAGTTGAGTGGGTTCACAGTTGGTTGTCCGTTTTAGTGTTGTTTCCAAAAACATAGTTTAATCTCATTCGGCCGTCCAGCCGTGGGGGTTACCCCATAGTTCGAAAACGTTTATTAGTTAACCATCCCATGTCCACCTTCCCTGTCTATCCAGCCCGGCACTTTGGCCGTGGGGAGCTGCCCCAGTATTTTAAACTACCAGACTCGTTTATCATATCGACTACTAACAAAAGAAATCAATTGTGCCCTAGCGTCGGTGTTCTATCACCACCGACGTGCCATAGTCCATTAGTACACGCCCGTCCGACTGGCACGGTGTGAGGTTTGTTAAACCTAATAGCGCTATTAACTAATGACCCGCTCGCCATAGCCTCGACGATTAAGTCGATACAAAAAGGGAGGGACTTCGCTGATAGAGTTCTAGTCTAGTAAGTCTAACACGTCCCAACAGGACGAGGAATTTAAATTCCTGAACATGTCTCAAAGGACGAGGAATCCCTATTCCTGTACCCATTCCCATTCCCACCAGGAGTTTACCATGCTTTGTAGAAAAGTGTGAACTCACCTCGGTTTGCTCGGTTAGATTCTCAAATATAGCTAACAGTCAAGGTCGGTCAATCACGTTCTAGTATGATTTACCAGTTAGTCATTTAGTGGTTTCAAATAGAGCACAAAGTTCCTACACGTATCTATCACATAACATGCATTACTTTAACTGTTTATGCCCATATATACTTCCCATCCATTCCCCACTCATAAGAAAACATACGATAGTGCACGTAACACATATAACATGTTAGATCATTCACAGATAGCATACTCGACATTTAGACACGCAAGTCACAACTTATGTCATTTCAGCATTTATATTCAAAACCGGCTGTTTTCGGACATTTTCATAAAATAGTTAAATTATTCCAAAAATTCCCAAATTTTTACAGGATGTCTTAAACGTTCCATATTTTATTGTGTAAAAATATCGGGGTCCGGTTCATTACCAATATTTTATAAAAATTCATATTCCGGACTGAACTCAGATTTATGTATTTCTGATCACAGTCTACGGAACAATTTATTAAAAATTCATCGAGTGTCCGATTTACGAAATTCCAGTGGGGTAATTACAAATGCATCGGTTGTCATCTACTGTACAAATTTCATGGTCCGATTCATCACAAAACTCGGGTTATGACTGAAAGTACGACACCCATTTATTGCTGTCCAAATTCAGCTTAAGCTGTTGTTACAAATCGACACATTAAAAATAGTAAACGAAGTCCAAAAATTACGATTCTGGTGCCATTAGAACCGTATTTCATAATAACATATTTTAGATTCAAAACATCGGTTTTTCGTTGAGTTTATGTCCTGTTTACGGCCAACTGAAGTTGGCTGTAAAACTTGGACAGATTGCTGTTTTTAGTCTCTAGCTTACTAGTTTGTGTTTGGTTGATTTCCGTTAACATGTTTAGCGATCATAACAACATCAAACATCAATAATGACTAACAAATGATCAGATAATCACAACTATGCAAGATTCGTAAGATTTACACACATATCTTTCCTTTATCCATCATTAAACACTTATGTTCAAGACTTTGAGTTTTGCTCTTTAGTGTTCTTAACTTTCAACCATTATATCACCTATTAACCACCATAAACAAGATCAAGATGATGATTAGAGACACTTACTACTAGCTCAAGGCTAGGGAAGAAACAAGGCGTAAAAGTGGTGGTTAAAAGAAAACGAGAGCGGTCCTTCAACTTCCGAGAGCACCAAGCTTCCTTAGGTGCCTTCTTACTCCTTAATATCACCTTAGAATGCTAGATAATGGAATGGAAATGGGGATGGTATGGTGGTGGTGAGTGGCCGTAGGTAAGAAGGGAGGAGGAGGGTGATATGTGTTGGTGAATTATGATGGAATGGATGAGATGATACTAGTGGTTATATATTAAATCCTCCAACATCCTTTTACATGTAGGTTAATGTGTTGGTGAAGGACTAGACAAGATCAAATTAAATATTCAAAAGTGTGGAGTGTTGTCTCCCATGGGGGGGGGGGGGGGCGATTTGGACTAAGGGGTTGGGTTAGGATTGTGTTTTGAACCATCTAGTTAAGGTTTAGTTAGTTAAGTTGGGGATTAATTAGTGTATGATGTGTGTTGTAATTTACAACGGGTGTTAGGGTATTCGGGGACCCTAACTGGCTCAGAAAAGGATAAACTATGTTACTGGCAATATTTTCATGTTCCGGGTAAAGTCCGGTTGTTCGGTTTGACACTGTTCCGTTAAAGTGCTTAATTAATTCGTAAGGCGTCCTATTTATATATTTTGTAACGTTTTTACTTTCTAACACTTAGGAAAATATAACGGACTATTTAGTGACCTTTCTGTACACTATTAGTATATTAACAAATACGTGTAAGCATAACACAGATATCAGTTAAGTAATTCCACCCAGTCGTCAAGCACATTAATTATTATTAATAAACTGTACGGTTACATGTAAATTTGAGGGTTGTCGCATTCTCCCCCTGTTAAGAGAATTTCGTCCCGAAATCTAGCGCGTGGTTACTAAGGAAGCTAGTTAAGTTGCGTTGTTTTCCTGATTTTCCTGGGGTGTCACATCATCCCCCCGTTGATTTGGAATTTCGTCCCGAAATTCTGCAGTAGCTTCAGCCTCAGTAGTGGTTGCGTTTTTCTTAAACAGTTGGGGATACTTGAGTTTCATTTGATCTTCTCGTTCCCAGGTATACTCTGGGCCACGACGAGCATTCCAACGAACTCGGACCAGAGGTATCCTGGTATGCTTGAGGATCTTAACATCTCGATCCGTAACTTCTACTGGTTCCTCGACGAATCGCAGCTGGTCGTCGATTGTGAGTTCCTTGAGAGGAACTATAAGGGTCTTTCATATGGCCAATCAATCATTACTAAACCTAACTTATGAATCCCACCCTAATTCTCTCTCTAGCTATGGCGATTTTGTGTCTTCTTCGTACCTTAGTTTTAATTCATGATCTTCGTATAACAGTCTGATTATCGGTGTACTGATTTATCAGTATTACTGATTCGAACTCGTTAGCGAGAGGATTGGTTTAATTCTAGGGTTTTTCTTTTTCTGTTTGTCGTCAAGCTAAATTAGGGTTTCTTGGTTTCTTGGTTATTTCGTTCTTCGGTATTTTGGGTTCTGGTTTTTACGTTGTCTCTAGTGTGCATGCTTGCTTCGGTTACGTTATAATAGAGAGAGTTGCTGTCTGTTTCAATGGAGGATCGGTCAAAAACGGATGATGTTCCTACGGGTGATAGAGGTAAGCCGCCATTACCCTTTAGGGGATTAGCGAGTAGAATTGTCAATATAGATGGAAATCCGTTACTTCCTAGAAGAGGTACGATTCAGAATGTTCAATCTGATCAGAAGACATTTAATGTTATCAATGAATTGGAAAAGATCACTGTGCCTGTTCTGCCGTCGGAGAATCAAACCCCAGTGGATAATATGGATGCATTTGGGTTTCAGGGTTTACATTCGGTTCAGAGTAGTAGCTCAAAACCTAAATCTTATGCGGAATCGGTGATAGCCAACAAAGAGCAGAAAGTTAATTTTCGTTCCTTGGCGAGTTCCGTAGTACAAGAGGGTTGTGATATTGTGTTACCGAAGGAGTCTGTCCGTACGGTACAAGATAAGCTGGCTAACACCCTTTATGGGTACTTTCTAGGCGATCGTGTGGCGTTCCCAGTGGTTGATTATTTTGTGCGTGTAAACTGGAAAAAATATGGATTACAGAAAACTATGATGAATGCCAACGGATTTTTCTTCTTCAAATTTAAAGATGAAACTGGTATGTCAAATGTTCTTAAGGATGGGCCATGGATAGTTCGGTCGCAACCTATGTTTCTTAATAATTGGACCCCAACTACTAAACTTGAAAAGAAAGAGGTTAAGAAGGTACAATTATGGGTTAAAATTCATGATGTGCCTATTGCAGCCTACACGGAAGATGGTCTTAGTCTTATTGCAACAACTATTGGTGAACCAAAGATGCTGGATCAGTTTACTACGTCTATGTGTGTAGACTCATGGGGTAGGAGTAGCTTTGCTAGAGCTTTAATTGAAATTTCGGCTGATAAAGACTTTCGGGAGGAGATTACTATGGCCATTCCTGAATCTGAAGGAGAGGGATTTATTAAAGAAACGATGTATGTAGAGTATGAATGGAGCCCACATCGGTGTGCGACTTTGTGACACTCTAGGTTTTTCCGAGTGAACACCTTGTAATTTCGTTAGGCGTATATATGTGTTATTAAATGAAAAGTTGCATTTTACCTTAATGTGCTATGTGTGGTATGTATATATATAATGTGTGGTATGTATATAGATATATATGTGTGAACCGAACCCGACTCGAGACCACTCGGTCTTGAGTAAACAAAAACGGTTGGGCCGGATTGGGCCTTATACCCCCCCCCCCTTCGAGCCCACTCGGAACCATTGTAGGGTGCACCACCCAAACCGAGTATAAAACCCATGCCCAAGCCCTCCTTCTCTCATTTGACACTCCCACCATTCACACACCCTCCTACATTCCTACAAACCCCAAAACCCTAAGGTTCTAACATCAAACTCACCTCCTCTCCTCTCCCTCTCTCGGATCTAACCGGCGACAACAAAAGGGGCTCCCGGATCATCTCGGATTAGCTCATCATCACCACTCGGAACTTAGTCCATCAATCCTTCACACCTCTTCATCTAGCCGGTTAGTGCCTTTAGTTATTAGGTTAAAAATGATGATTTATGATATTTGGATGTTTGAAGGAGTATATTGCTTATTAGATAATAGATTGTTATCAATGTTTGAATGATGAATTGATGAACAATGTGTTTTATTCATAAACCTTATGAATGCCTTGAAATAACTATATGATATGGATAAGCTAGTGTGTTTGAATAAATGATTCATGCTAGAAAGTGTAAGGGAAATATTGTTTTGATAATATCTTGCTAAGGTGTTTTGTAGGATAAATGGCTATGCTATCCAAATTATGTTATCCGATTTATGTATATGATTTACGCTAGATATTTTGGGCAAATGTGTGTTCATATTATTTCATGCTTGAATAATCTCATGAAGAACATCATGAATATGTATTAAATATAGTATGAACATATGAAGAACAATTTGAATGTCATGAAAATATTTGAAATATGCCTTGTTTGATCTGTTTTGAATTGCATTTAGACAAGAAAACATGTTTATTGGAGATAGTACACAATTTGCATGAAATCTCAATTCTATTGGATAGTACAGTTGGAACAGGTTCTAGAAGGACTTCTGGTGCACGTATCCGAGGTTGTGACTCGAGACTACGTGATTGCGACTCGAGACTACGTGATTGCGACTCGAGACCGCCTGGTTGCGACTCGAAACCAGACCATGACAAGTCGAAACCTCCGGTTACGACTCGCAACCAAAACATGACAACTCGAGACTACGGCGGTTGCGACTCGCAACCAAAACATGACAAGTCAAAACACCGGTTGCGACTCGCAACCAAGACATGACAAGTCGAAACCTCCGGTTGCGACTCGAAACTGTGTGTTCTCGAGTCGAGACCTCCTGGTCTCGACTGGGCTGCTTGTCTCCGTTATTGGGCCCAAAATGCGTGGACTGTGCATACCGTTCTATTTGGTTTCTGTGATGCTGTTAACCGTTAATGTGATCTGATAGGCCCAATAACACTTATGATTTGTATGATAGTTGTTGATGTTCACTGTTTAACTGCTTCGTATCAGAATAGGCCCGATAACTTGCTGGATGATCATGTGTTATGTATGATATGTGCTAGTTATGTGTAGATTATACGTGAATACTTGTACCCCAACTTGACCTATATTGGTAACCATGCTAGGACGTGGTGACCAACGTGATCGACCGGGCAATTAACCTACCGAGCAACCCAAGGTGAGTTCACAACCTAAAGCATGTATTCCCGGTGGTTTGGGAAACGGAACTAAAAACAACACTATCCCCTTATGAGGGATACAACTTACTTTTCTTCCCTTGTTATTGGGAACCTTTTAGTTAATTACTGTTTATACGGATTGCAACAAACGGCACTAAACGAAACTCTATCACTTAAAGTCCCTACTACATAATACCGATTAGTCGCCGGGGCCAGGCGAACGGGTTATTAGTTGATAGCGCTATTTAGGTCTTACCAACCTCACACCGTGCCAAGGTATGGGATCGGTCGTGAACTAATGTACTCAGGCATCCGTCAATGATGATAGAACATTGACATCGGGGCACTCTGCGGATACGCAACGGTCACATAGTGTTCGGTATTGGAAAAACAGTTTAGTCGCTAACTTTTGGGGTAGCTCCCCATGGCATGTATAAACGGATAAATTAACTGGTGAAACAAGTTTTTGGTAATTAAAACTGGACAACTAGTGAACTCACTCAGCATTATTGTTGACCCCTTACTGCATGCTTTGCAGGTAACCAGTGACTGAGGAGCTGCTACTTGGGGAATGTGTAGTGTTCGTCTACCCCTGTGTTGGGTGTTAAATAAACATGAACTATGAACCATGTTTAAGACTGTTTTACTTATGCTTCCGCTACTTACTACTATTTGAACTTAAAACTTTAAACTCTGAACTTGATAATTGCTAATCGTATGGTTAGTAAGTATTGCTTTGGTTACTAACTCAATTATTCAGTATAATTGGTGGCTGGATCCTGGTCGGTCACGCCCTCAAGCGGACGGTACTCCGCAGGTGGAATTTGGGGGTGTGACAGATTGGTATCAGAGCCATTGGTTATAGTGAATTTGGTTTTAAAAAGAAGAGTCTTTTTGAGAAAAACCAGACTATAACCCGTGACTCGTGACGACACTACACTCCAAGGGCAAGACTCGACATACTAGACCTCGTAGCTCGGACTTGTGTTTACTTGCTTGTTTATCTTATATTGACTGCTCTACTATACATACTAGTGTGCCTGATTAGATAGATGCACATTTCTCTCCTACCTCATTCTCGCTACGTTACAACATCACACTCATACTGTGTTTTCTGGTTATGAAGACAATGAGTGGACGCGGAAGAGGAAGCGTTAACATGACTCAGGCTCAATTCGCTAACTTGCTCAACACGGTGGCTGCCGCTTTCGCAGCTCACCCTGGAGGTCAGCCTGCGCCTGCGCAACCACGTGTTTGTACTTTCAAAATCTTCATGGATGGCAAGCCTCTCCCTTTCAACGGCACTGAGGGTGCCATAGGCCTTCTGCATTGGATTGAAAAGGCCGAAGCTGTCTTTGCCGTCTGCGAGTGTCCCCCTGCTAACTGGGTTAAGTACGCAACTGGTACGCTTGAAGGAAACGCGCTTTCATGGTGGAAAGCACAGATCCAGATGCTTGGTCTGGAAACTGCTAATGCTACTGCATGGGAAGACTTCAAGGACATGATCAAAGAGGAATACTGTCACAGGGATGGCATCCACAAGCTCGAGAACGAGTACTATGCGCTCAAGATGGTTGGATCAGAGATTGAGACCTACACCAAGCAGTCCAACGACTATGCTGCACTTTGCCCAAACATGTCCCAACCTATGTATCGAAGGATCGAATTGTACATCAAAGGCTTGGTCCCAGAAATCAGAAGTCATGTGACCTCAGCCAACCTCAATACCATACAGCCTGTGGTTCGTCTTGCTCACAAACTCACCAATCAGGCTGTGGAAGAGGGCAAGCTGCCCAAGAGGATCGGTGCTACTGCTGGAACTTCTGGCGATAACAAGCGAAAGTGGGATGGAAGTCAGGGAAAGGATGCTAACCCCACTCAGGCCCCAGTTCAACAAAGGAAGACTGAAAGCAACAAGGGCCCTCAGCAACAGGGTGGCTATCGAGGAAACCACCCTAAGTGTAACAAATGTAACCGACATCACAGTGGGCCATGTGGAAAAGGTCAGTGTCAGCGATGCAACAAGATGGGGCACGAAGCCAAAGACTGCCGAAGCCAGTTCCCAGCTAGGCAGAATCAGCAACAACCACAGCAGCAGCAGCAACAAGGAAACAACCGTGGATGCTTCAAGTGTGGAGCAACGGGGCACATACGAAAGGATTGCCCTGAACTGAATCAAAACAACAACAATCAGGGTGCTGGGAACAATAACAACAATGCTGGAAATGGTGCTAGAGGAAAAGCTTTTGTGATTGGAGCTGGGGAAGCAAGGAATGACCCCAACGTTGTAGCGGGTAAGTTCCTACTTAATGATCGTTATGTTTCCATGCTATTTGATTCCGGAGCAGATGCTAGTTATGTATCCCTACGTATTAGAAAGAAACTTAAGCTCCCTCTTACGCCGCTAAGCTCTAAGCACACCGTTGAAATAGCTAATGGTAGAAACCTCGAGGCCTCACACATAATTCGTAACTGCAAATTAGAGTTGTCTGGACAGACCTTCTGTATTGATCTTTTCCCCATCATTCTTGGAAGCTTCGACGTCATCATTGGTATGGATTGGTTATCCAAACATCGAGCCGAAATCCTCAGAATCCTTCTAGAACCTCTTATAGTTCAAGGCGACAAGAGCTATTCGTATTCCCCGTCCCCCTGGCAAACCTCTTATAGTTCAAGGCGACAAGAGCGGAGAAGTCACAGGCATCATCTCATTCTTAAAGGCCCAGAAGTGTCTACAAAAGGGGCACACCGCTATCTTAGCACTCATTACCGACACACAGAAAAGGGAAAACAGGATTGAAGATTTTCCAGTTGTACGCGACTATCCTGAGGTATTCCCGGAGGAACTACCTGGACTCCCTCCTCACCGTCAGGTCGAATTTCAAATCGAGCTAGCTCCCGGAGCAGCGCCTATAGCTCGTGCACCTTATCGCCTAGCCCCTGCAGAACTCAAGGAACTCTCTACTCAGCTACAAGAACTTTTGGACAAAGGTTTTATCCGTCCTAGTTCATCACCCTGGGGAGCCCCAGTGCTCTTCGTCAAAAAGAAAGATGGCTCATTCCGAATGTGCATTGACTACCGCGAACTTAACAAGGTTACCATCAAGAATCGTTATCCACTTCCCCGTATCGACGACCTGTTCGACCAGCTGCAAGGGTCGAGCTATTATTCCAAGATCGATCTACGATCGGGTTATCACCAGCTGAGAGTCCGCGGTGAGGACATCTCTAAGACTGCTTTCAGAACCCGCTATGGTCACTACAAATTCCTTGTTATGCCTTTCGGAATGACCAACGCACCTGCAATCTTCATGGATCTCATGAACCGAGTATGCAAACCCTACCTCGACAAGTTCGTGATCGTATTCATCGACGACATCCTAATCTACTCGAAGAGCCAAGGGGAGCATGAACAACACCTACGTCTTATTCTCGAACTTCTTCGCAATGAGCAACTGTACGCCAAATTTTCGAAATGTGATTTCTGGCTTAGAGAGGTCCATTTCCTTGGACACATCGTCAATCAGGAAGGGATTCATGTTGACCCCGCTAAGATTGAGTCCATTAAGAATTGGCCTGTGCCTAAGACTCCGACCGAAGTTCGCCAATTCTTGGGATTGGCGGGATACTATCGAAGATTTATCAAGGGATTCTCTAAGATCGCTCAACCACTTACGACACTCACTCAGAAGGGTGTTGCTTACAAATGGAGTAATGCTCAGGAATCTGCCTTCCAGGAACTAAAGAAGAACCTTTGTAGTGCCCCTATCCTCTCCTTACCCGAAGGTACCGACGACTTCGTCGTCTACTGCGACGCTTCTATTCAAGGACTAGGCTGCGTATTGATGCAACGCGAGAAAGTTATTGCTTACGCCTCGCGACAACTCAAGGTCCACGAACGGAACTATACGACGCATGACTTAGAATTTGGAGCTGTAGTCTTCGCGCTCAAGCTTTGGAGACACTACTTGTACGGCACCAAGTGCACAATTTACACTGATCACAAGAGTTTCCAGCACATAATGGGACAAAAGGAGTTGAACATGCGGCAACGCCGATGGGTCGAACTCCTAAATGACTACGAGTGTGCAATCAAATATCACCCAGGCAAGGCTAATGTGGTAGCCGATGCCCTCAGCAGAAAGGAGACCAAACCCAAGCGTGTTCGTGCCTTACAGCTCACTATCCACTCGAACCTCCCTAATCAAATTCGGAATGCTCAGGTTGAAGCATTGAAGGCCGAGAACATCAGGGCTGAGTCCCTACGAGGATCGAGACAACGATTGGAACAAAAAGAAGACGGTGCTTACTACGTAGCCGGACGCATATGGGTTCCGCTTTATGGAAATTTACGTGACCTTGTGATGGATGAAGCTCACAAGTCCCGTTACTCAGTACATCCGGGTTCAGATAAGATGTACCACGACTTGAGGGCTACCTATTGGTGGCCTGGCATGAAAGCCCACATAGCAACCTATGTCAGAAAATGTTTAACTTGTGCAAGAGTCAAGGCTGAGTATCAGAAACCATCAGGCCTACTCCAACAGCCAGAGATTCCGCAATGGAAATGGGAGCAGATTTCCATGGATTTTGTTACTGGCCTGCCTAGGTCTCAGCGCGGAAATGACACCATTTGGGTAATAGTGGATCGCTTAACTAAGTCTGCACACTTCTTGGCTATTAAAGAAACAGACAAGTTCTCTACCCTAGCAGAGGTATACTTAAAAGAGGTGGTCTCGAAGCACGGAGTGCCTACCTCTATCATTTCTGATCGAGATGCACGCTTTACTTCTGAATTGTGGCAAGCTATGCACAAATCTTTTGGCTCGCGTTTAGACATGAGCACCGCTTATCACCCGCAAACGGATGGGCAATCTGAACGCACCATCCAAACCCTCGAAGACATGCTTAGGGCATGTGTGATCGATTTTGGCAAGAATTGGGAGAAGCACCTACCGTTGGTGGAATTCTCCTACAACAACAGCTACCACACCAGCATTCAGGCAGCACCCTTTGAGGCATTGTACGGCCGTAAATGTCGATCGCCTCTCTGCTGGGCTGAGGTTGGTGACAGCCAGATCACAGGCCCGGAACATGTAGTCGACACCACAGAAAAGATTGCCCAGATTAGGCAACGCATGGCGGCAGCTCGTGACCGTCAAAAGTACTACGCTGACAAAGATAGGAAACCGCAAGAGTTCCAGGTTGGTGAACGGGCTCTACTTAAGGTCTCACCCTGGAAGGGTGTGGTTCGTTTTGGAAAACGGGGCAAGCTTAATCCAAGATATGTCGGACCCTTTGAAGTTATCGAGAAGATCGGCACGGCAGCTTACAGGTTGAATCTGCCTGAAGAACTGAGTGCTGTGCACGACGTCTTCCACGTGTCTAATTTGAAAAAGTGCCTGTCAGATGAAACACTCGTCATTCCTTACAAGGAACTTACTATTGACGAACAGCTACACTTTACTGAGGAACCGGTTGAGATCACGGATCGTGAGATCAAAACCCTCAAACGTAGCCAGATACCCCTAGTGCGAGTTCGTTGGAACTCACGCCGTGGCCCAGAGTTTACCTGGGAGCGAGAAGACCAGATGAAGCGCAAGTATCCCCAGCTGTTCCCAAATGAAACCCCCAGCACTGAAGCTACAACTGAATTTCGGGACGAAATTCCAAACTAACGGGGGGATGATGTGACACCCCATTGAAACGCCCTCACTTTTACTAGCTTGTCAGTGGCTGCCTTAACTTTCGGGACGAAAGTTCTTAAAACTTGGGGATAATGTAACACTCTAGGTTTTTCCGAGTGAACACCTTGTAATTTCGTTAGGCGTATATATGTGTTATTAAATGAAAAGTTGCGTTTTACCTTAATGTGCTATGTGTGGTATGTATATATATAATGTGTGGTATGTATATAGATATATATGTGTGAACCGAACCCGACTCGAGACCACTCGGTCTTGAGTAAACAAAAACGGTTGGGCCGGATTGGGCCTTATACCCCCCCCCTTCGAGCCCACTCGGAACCATTGTAGGGTGCACCACCCAAACCGAGTATAAAACCCATGCCCAAGCCCTCCTTCTCTCATTTGACACTCCCACCATTCACACACCCTCCTACATTCCTACAAACCCCAAAACCCTAAGGTTCTAACATCAAACTCACCTCCTCTCCTCTCCCTCTCTCGGATCTAACCGGCGACAACAAAAGGGGCTCCCGGATCATCTCGGATTAGCTCATCATCACCACTCGGAACTTAGTCCATCAATCCTTCACACCTCTTCATCTAGCCGGTTAGTGCCTTTAGTTATTAGGTTAAAAATGATGATTTATGATATTTGGATGTTTGAAGGAGTATATTGCTTATTAGATAATAGATTGTTATCAATGTTTGAATGATGAATTGATGAACAATGTGTTTTATTCATAAACCTTATGAATGCCTTGAAATAACTATATGATATGGATAAGCTAGTGTGTTTGAATAAATGATTCATGCTAGAAAGTGTAAGGGAAATATTGTTTTGATAATATCTTGCTAAGGTGTTTTGTAGGATAAATGGCTATGTTATCCAAATTATGTTATCCGATTTATGTATATGATTTACGCTAGATATTTTGGGCAAATGTGTGTTCATATTATTTCATGCTTGAATAATCTCATGAAGAACATCATGAATATGTATTAAATATAGTATGAACATATGAAGAACAATTTGAATGTCATGAAAATATTTGAAATATGCCTTGTTTGATCTGTTTTGAATTGCATTTAGACAAGAAAACATGTTTATTGGAGATAGTACACAATTTGCATGAAATCTCAATTCTATTGGATAGTACAGTTGGAACAGGTTCTAGAAGGACTTCTGGTGCACGTATCCGAGGTTGCGACTCGAGACTACGTGATTGCGACTCGAGACTACGTGATTGCGACTCGAGACCGCCCGGTTGCGACTCGAAACCAGACCATGACAAGTCGAAACCTCCGGTTACGACTCGCAACCAAAACATGACAACTCGAGACTACGGCGGTTGCGACTCGCAACCAAAACATGACAAGTCGAAACACCGGTTGCGACTCGCAACCAAGACATGACAAGTCGAAACCTCCGGTTGCGACTCGAAACTGTGTGTTCTCGAGTCGAGACCTCCTGGTCTCGACTGGGCTGCTTGTCTCCGTTATTGGGCCCAAAATGCGTGGACTGTGCATACCGTTCTATTTGGTTTCTGTGATGCTGTTAACCGTTAATGTGATCTGATAGGCCCAATAACACTTATGATTTGTATGATAGTTGTTGATGTTCACTGTTTAACTGCTTCGTATCAGAATAGGCCCGATAACTTGCTGGATGATCATGTGTTATGTATGATATGTGCTAGTTATGTGTAGATTATACGTGAATACTTGTACCCCAACTTGACCTATATTGGTAACCATGCTAGGACGTGGTGACCAACGTGATCGACCGGGCAATTAACCTACCGAGCAACCCAAGGTGAGTTCACAACCTAAAGCATGTATTCCCGGTGGTTTGGGAAACGGAACTAAAAACAACACTATCCCCTTATGAGGGATACAACTTACTTTTCTTCCCTTGTTATTGGGAACCTTTTAGTTAATTACTGTTTATACGGATTGCAACAAACGGCACTAAACGAAACTCTATCACTTAAAGTCCCTACTACATAATACCGATTAGTCGCCGGGGCCAGGCGAACGGGTTATTAGTTGATAGCGCTATTTAGGTCTTACCAACCTCACACCGTGCCAAGGTATGGGATCGGTCGTGAACTAATGTACTCAGGCATCCGTCAATGATGATAGAACATTGACATCGGGGCACTCTGCGGATACGCAACGGTCACATAGTGTTCGGTATTGGAAAAACAGTTTAGTCGCTAACTTTTGGGGTAGCTCCCCATGGCATGTATAAACGGATAAATTAACTGGTGAAACAAGTTTTTGGTAATTAAAACTGGACAACTAGTGAACTCACTCAGCATTATTGTTGACCCCTTACTGCATGCTTTGCAGGTAACCAGTGACTGAGGAGCTGCTACTTGGGGAATGTGTAGTGTTCGTCTACCCCTGTGTTGGGTGTTAAATAAACATGAACTATGAACCATGTTTAAGACTGTTTTACTTATGCTTCCGCTACTTACTACTATTTTAACTTAAAACTTTAAACTCTGAACTTGATAATTGCTAATCGTATGGTTAGTAAGTATTGCTTTGTTTACTAACTCAATTATTCAGTATAATTGGTGGCTGGATCCTGGTCGGTCACGCCCTCAAGCGGACGGTACTCCGCAGGTGGAATTTGGGGGTGTGACAGACTTGTTGTGTGTTTGGTCACAACATTGATAATTGTCCGAAACAGCCAATGAAACCTATCAAGTCTTTGCATGATGAGCAAAATCGGAATGTTCCTAAAAAACGACCAACCAAAAAATTGCAGGTGGTGGATCAGGATGGGTACACGGAAGTATTTGGTAAAAAAGCTGGTAAAAAAGTCGGAATTCCTGTCAATACGCAAAAACCAAGATTTGAATATCGTCCTGTCGGACCGAAATCAAAGGGAGGTAGCAACAAGGCTTCTACTTCGAACAGCAATAGATCGGATAACCCTTTTGATATTCTCAATGAAGTGGATGATGATTCGGATGCCAGAGTTAAGAATTCGGGTATGGGCAATGAGGAAACTGATGACGATGTAGAAGAAGTGTACAACGAAACGGATACTTTTTTGACGGAAGGTACTCTTAATATCAAAAGCAAAGGGGCAAGCACTCCTTCTCCGATAGTTATCAACGGTTAGTATAGCATCATGGAATATTAGGGGGTTGAACCGCCCTCTTAAACAGAAGGAGGTTCGTCAGGCAGTTAGAGAGTTTAATTTGAGCTTGTGTGTGATTCTGGAGTCTCATGTGGAGGTTGGTAATTTGAGTAAAGTGTGTAAGTCCGTTTTTCGATCGTGGGAGTGGAGTTCTAATGGGGGATGTTGTAACAAAGGTACTAGAATTATTATCGGATGGAACCCGGCTATTTTTGATGTCATGATTTTGTCGCAGTCTCCTCAGGTTATGCATATTCAGCTTGTCTTTAAAATTGATAAAAGAATGGTGTTTTGCTCTTTCGTTTATGCTGATAATTATTATGTCTCGCGAAAAGAATTATGGCATAATTTGTCTTTACACAAAGTTCTGGTTGGAAATAAACCTTGGTGTATCATGGGTGATTTTAACACGGCTCTGAATATTGAAGATAATTCTATGGGTTCGTCTTCGATCTCTATTGGCATGCGTGATTTTCAAGAGTGCGTGGATGATATTGAGGTTGTTGATATCAATCGTATGGGGTTACACTATACTTGGAGTCAAAAGCCGAAAAATGGGATAGGCCTTATGAAGAAAATAGATCGAATTATGGGAAACACGGCGTTTATTGCTGATTATCCGAACTCTGTGGCTTTTTTCAAGCCTTACAGAATTTCCGATCATTGTCCGTGTATTCTTTCTTTTCCGGAAGCTGGTAGAATGAAGCCGAGATCTTTCAAGTTTCCAAACTTTTTAGTTTACAAACCAGAATTTTTGGGAATTGTTAAGAACATTTGGGATTCTAATGTGAGTGGAGTTCATCAATTCCGATTGGTGAAGAAACTTCGATTACTTAAGCATCCGATTCGCTCGTTGTTGTTCAAGCAAGGTAATCTCCACAAGAAAGTGGAAGGGTTTCGTTTGAAACTGGATGACATTCAGCAACGTATTGATCTTGATCCGAGTAATGTCGACCTACGTGTGGCTGAAAAAAATGCTAGCCGTGAGTTTTTAGAAGCTTCGTTGGATGAGGAACGTTTTCTTAAACAGAAGTCAAAGGTTGATTGGCTAAGGGCGGGGGATTCAAACTCTGCTTTTTTCCATTCTTCGCTTAAAATCAGAAATCATTGCAGCCGAATAGATGTGATTACAGGTTCGGATGGAAACTTTTATGAAGGTGATGCGGTTTATCAAGCTTTTGTCAATCATTATCAGATTTTTTTCGGTAATCAAGGAGATATTTCTCTCTCTCCGGCTCCAGATTTATTCGCTAAAGTCATTGATCCTCAAAAAGCTTCTCATATGATTCGACATGTAACTGTGGAGGAGGTAAAAAAAGCTATGTTTTCTATTGGCATTGACAAAGCACCTGGTCCGGATGGATATACAGCCGCTTTCTTTAAGAGTGCGTGGCCTATTATAGGTAATGATGTTACTGGTGCCATTTTGGATTTCTTTGAAACAGGTAATCTTCTTCGGGAATTGAATCACACTACTATCATGCTTATTCCGAAGGTGACAACTCCTGCGACTGTTATTGATTATCGGCCGATTGCTTGTTGTAACGTTCTATATAAGTGTATAAGCAAGATTGTTACTGATAGAATAAAAGGTGTGCTAAAGGATATTGTTAGCATTAATCAATCGGCGTTTGTTCCGGGAAGGAAAATTTCTGATAATATTATGCTCACGCAAGAATTAATGCATAATTACCATAGAAGTATGGGTCCTCCTCGGTGTGCATTTAAAGTTGATATCCAGAAAGCGTATGACACTGTTGATTGGAGATTCCTTAAGAGTGTGTTACTTGGGTTTGGCTTTCACGGCAAGATGGTTGATTGGATCATGCTTTTGGTTTCTACGGCTTCGTTTTCGGTCTGTGTCAATGGATCTGTGCATGGTTATTTTAAAGGTGGCCGCGGTTTAAGACAAGGGGACCCAATCTCTCCTTATCTTTTCACTCTAGTCATGGAAGTTCTAACGGCTATTCTTCACAATGCGGTTCGTATTGATTCATCTTTTAGATTTCATAACAAATGTGAGAAACAGCAAATTATCAATCTTTGTTTTGCGGATGATTTGTTCATTTTTGCTAGAGGAGAAGTTAATTCGGCGAGATGTATTTTGTCTTCTCTTTCTAAGTTTACAAAGATGTCGGGGTTAGTTCCTAGTAATCAGAAAAGCACGATTTTCTTTTGCAATGTTAAAAGTCATGTCAAAGATGCTATTCTGGATATTATGCCTTTTGTGGAAGGAAAATTGCCTGTCAGATATTTGGGTGTGCCTCTAATTTCTTCTAGACTTGGGTATAGTGATTGTCGTGTTCTTATTGAAAGATTAGAGAAGCGTATCACCAATTGGAGGAACAAGTTACTCTCGTTTGCTGGTAGACTACAACTTATTATTTCTTTTTTTTTTTTTTTTTTTGGGTAAAGGGTTACCCCGGTTAAATTTTATATCACACAACCATAAAAAAACAAGTGAAGGCCAAACATGAACCCCAGTTCTCAAACATGACATACCACATTTGAGTTAACAAGCAACAAAGCAAAACAACAAAAACTAGTCACAGCGGACTAAACTATGACAAAGAACCCGACAAACCACCCTTAGCTGCAATCATCATCGTCTATCAACAACCCACGAGGTAAGCTCCATGACTGTAAGACTCTCATCGCTTGGACTGATCGTTTGAACTTCATGGAGTGCAACTTCATCCGGACCGTGTTTAGAATCACCTCTACTAGCTGGCTCGCACTCCTCTTCTTACTAGAGAATAACCTTTGATTTCGCTCTTGCCATACAAAATAGACCGCCGCACCAACCACTAAACGTCCAACAATATGAATAACCTTCTTCGAATCCACATGTTGAAGTAAGTGATTATATATCGCGTCCCAAGTTGAGTCAATACTTCCCATATCCACTAGATCTCGCACACCATGCCATACGCAACAAGCATAAGAACACTCAAAGAAAAGATGTTCATGTGAATCTGGCCCAGACGTACATAAGGAACAGCACATCAGATTAAAATTCATATTCCCCGAAGAACACCATTTCCTCATCACATCCTGTGTCTTTAATTTCTTTTTTATAAGCAGCCACAAGACAAACGAATGCCGAGGAATAGCTTGAGAAAACCACACAATATTAGCCCAAGGAACCACACTTTGACTAATCCGAATCTCCTCCCATACCATGGAAGTCCCATAGTCTACAATTGAACCCAGACTAGATCTCCACACAACCCTATCCTGCACATTAGGCTTCAAGTGAATGGCCCTCATGTTTTGTAAACCCGGAAATCGCTGAACCCAAACATTCGGCCACCTCCAACCTCCAAATTCCCACAACTCAGCAACCTTAGTTTGCATACCAAACCCAGAGTTAGCTATCATCCTAGGGGTCAGAAAGGAACTCAACGGACAGGCATCATCCCAGATATCAAACCATGCAAAAGTTTTATGACCATCCCCAATTTCCATCCATATATGTTTACGAATAATAGGGCGAAGTTGCAACATTTTTCTCCAGCTCCAAGCGACATTATTTCTGACCGGAACATCCCAGAAGCTCCTATCACGAAGATGATACAAATGTATCCATTTAACCCACAAGGATTCTCTATATGTTAGGATACTCCAAATATGCGAGACCATGAGGGCATTATTCATATCCAAAACTCTACGAATACCCAAACCTCCTTCCTGTTTCGGAAAACACAAGTTACTCCACTTAACTTTAGCTTTACCTTTAATACTATTTCCCTGAGCCCATAGAAAACGTCTCATCTTTTCCTCTAACTCCATAATAACACGCCTTGGTAAGATAAAAACCGACGCCCAATAAACATGCATAGAGGATAACACTGACCGGATTAGCTGGAGTCGCCCTGCAAATGACAAACTCTTCACTTTCCAATCTGTTATCTTTGCTTCCATATTCTCCACAATCCGCTTGCAATCTCCATAAACTAGTCTGGTTGTAATTAGCGGAACCCCTAAATATCGAACTGGTAAGGTACCCTCCTCAAAAGGCATGAAGCTTCGGATAAGGCCCTTCACACTATTCGATACATTCGCAAAGTAAACGGTGCTTTTAGTCATGCTTGGAACCAACCCCGACATCCTCTTGAAAAAGTTTAAAGAATCCATAATGACCTTAGCCGAATTCTTATCCCCTCTCGCAAACATAAACAAGTCATCAGCAAAACACAAATTTATAATCCTTTGCTTCTCACATTTATTATGAAATCTGAATTCCAAAGACAAGTCAACTTGTTTTTGCAATATCAAAGTTAGAACCTCCATAACCAACGTAAATAGATACGGAGATATCGGGTCACCTTGCCGCAATCCCCTTTTTCCTTTAAAATATCCATAAATGTTTCCATTTAATCCGACGGAGAACGAGGTAGTTGAGACACACACCATAATCCAACTAACCATCTTCGAATGAAAGCCAAACCCCATAAGAATCTGCTTCAAGAAATTCCAATCTACCGTATCATACGCTTTCTGAATATCCACCTTAAACGCACACCTCGGTGGCCCATGACTTCTATGATAGTTGTGCATTAATTCCTGGGTTAGAAGGATATTATCAGAAATCCTCCTCCCTGGAACAAACGCCGATTGGTTGATGCTCACAATATCTGCCAAACCCTCCTTAATCCGATTCATGAGAATTTTACTAATACATTTATACAATGTATTGCAGCATGAAATAGGTCTATAGTCCGAGATCGAAGCAGGAGTGGTAACCTTTGGGATCAGTGAAATAATGGTATGATTCAGCTCCCTCAGAAGTTTACCATTTGAGAAAAAATCTTGCACCGCCATACAAACATCCTTACCCGTAATATCCCAGGTTTTTTTAAAGAAGAGTGAAGTATAACCATCCGGGCCAGGCGCTTTATTACCAGCTATAGAGAACATAGCTTGCTTTATTTCTTCCTCCGTCACCGCTCGCACCATACTACTAGCTTTAACAGAAGATAAAACATTCCGGAATAAATCTTGAGTCGGATGCAACGTAATATTACCCACAGTGCCAAAAAAATTAGTGTAGTGATCAACCATGACCTGCGAGACCGATCCCCCTTCATGCAGCGTACCATTCCCGTCTCGAATAGAAAAAATTCTGCTTCGATGGTTCTTTGTTTTAACAACATTATGAAAATATCTAGAATTTGAATCCCCAACTTCAAGCCAATCAACCTTGGCTTTTTGTTTCAAAAACAATCCTTCATCTCGCACCGCATCTTTATATTGTTGTAGTAATCGGCCATGTTGACTAATAAGTTCTTCATTTAGAGGGTCCCCATCCATGCTAAACTGGCAATCATCTAACTGCTTCCGCAAATTAATGACGTTCTGATGCAAATTGCCTTGTTGATAAAGAATTTTCCGCAGCGGAGCTTTCAGCAATTTCAACTTCCGAACAATCTGAAACATATGATGCCCATCAATACTTAAACTCCAAATTCGCTGCACCTCCTCCAAAAACCCACATTTATCCGCCACTAAGTTAACGAACTTGAAAGGCTTTGGCTTGTCTCGCGAAACATCCGGCAACTTTAAGATACACGGAGCATGATCCGAAACCCTATAAGGATGAAAATACGCAGCTGCATTTGGGAAAACATCTAAACAGTGAATGTTACACATGATACGATCTAGTTTCTTAAAGATTATCCCACTATCCTGATGCTTATTCGACCATGTAAAGTGAAGACCGGAACTATTAACATCAAACATCTCTATCTCATTGACACACTCCTTAAATTCTCTATTCCCAATATGGAACGTAGAAGATCCTACACTTGTATCCTCATAAGAAAGGTGAGAATTAAAATCACCCATCATCACCCAAGGTTTATTCCTCATGTACGACCGGTGCATAACTAAATTTTGCCACAAATCCCTTCGTTTCTTGTAATAATTATCCACGTAAACAAAAGAAACAAATATGGATTTTTGATCCAGCTTAAATATCACCTGAGTATGGACCACTTGATCCGTTTGAGCAAGAATCATCACATCCACAACGTTAGCATCCCAACCAACCAATATTCTAGTACCCTTGCTACAAAGTGTCGTGTTGGAAGTCCAACTCCAAGACCGACACACCTTATTACAAACCTCATAAACTTTTGAAGAGTCCACATGCGTCTCCATAATCGCACAAACATGCAAATGATTATCTACCATCACCTGACGAACCTCCTTTTGTTTAAGAGGGCGGTTCAACCCCCTAATATTCCAAGAAGCTATACTACCCATGGACACCACCATTACCGGGTGTGCTTGCACCCTCAGCCCCTTGATTCACCTGTTTTATCTCCATGTAGTTTGGAATATTAGCCAAATAATCATCTATACCCACTTCATCCACAATAACTTCCTCCGCATTTGTATTTTTTGCCTTTCCATGTAGTTTGGAATATTATTTCTGTCCTCTCTTCCATGCATATTTATTGGTCGTCTGTTTTTATCCTTCCGGTGAGGATAACTCACGAGCTAGAAGCTAGAATGCGAAATTTCCTTTGGTCGCAAGAGACTTCGTTTAATAAAGGTAAATCTAAAGTTTCTTGGAAAACTGTTTGTACTCCAAAATATGAAGGGGGTTTGGGCATTAGACGGATTGGGGATATGAATAAGGCTCTTATGTCTTCTCACATTTGGAGTATCGTTGCTAAGCGAGATTCGTTGTGGGTTCAGTGGGTTCATAGTTATCATTTAAAAGGTAAGAGTTTTTGGGTTTGCAAAACTCCTACTAATTGTTGTTGGTCTTGGAGAAAGTTGATTCAGCTGCGGCCTTTGATCCGCAAACATATCTGGTCGGACGTTGGTAATGGAGTAAATACTTCGGCCTGGTTCGATTATTGGTGTGATATGGGTCCGTTAGGCGATTTTCTAACTCCGAGAACAATTACCAATGCAGATTTTCAGCTAGATGATTCAGTGGCTAATGTCTATTCTAATGGTTCTTGGAGATGGCCGACGGCTTGGAGAGATTTGTTTCCCGTGTTCATTCTTCTAGATCAGAAACAGTTAAATCCAACAAAACAAGACATTCTATTATGGAAGGATGGTAATGAGTTGAATGATTTCTCATCTTCGAATGTTTGGCACTCGGTTAGATACAAGGAGCCGGAAGTTAACTGGTGCAATATAGTTTGGTTCGCCCAGTGTATCCCTCGTCATGCTTTTATGATGTGGTTGGTCATGAAGGGTAAACTGTTAACCCAAGACAAAATTCTGAAGTGGGATATTGCAAGGAGGAAAAATATGAATATGATGTGTTGTCTTTTGTGCTATGAGTATTTCGATTCTCATCCCCATCTTTTCTTCGAATGTAAGTTTTCGTCTCAAATTTGGCATATAGTGAGGCAAAAGGTGGGTATGTCATCGGTTAACCCGAAATGGAGAGATATTGTGGATTGGTTACTTGCTCGTGCTCGGTCAAAATCGGTGGTGGTTTATGTTGCTAAGCTTCTAGTGGCAGCTACTACTTATGTTATATGGCAAGAGAGAAATAACCGGTTATTCAAAAATCAGCTGAGACCTCCGGAGATGGTTAGTGAAGTTATTTTAAAGACAGTGAGATACAAGCTAATGGGAGCAAAACTAAAGAATACTGCAAATGTGCGGAAGCTGCTTGAAGATTGGGAAATTGGTGGGGATCTCGGTCATGATGATGGCGGCTGAGTAGGGTTTTTGTCGTGATGTTTGGGTTGTCTAGATGGTAGTCTAGTAGTTTATGTTTGTTTTGTTTTTTCTGGTAGTTTGGTTGTTATTTGGTTTACTTTCGTGGGGCCTGTCCCATGATTGAACTAGTGTAGACTCTCTACACTACTTGTTTTGGTTTGGTTGTGAATATATAGAATCACCGGGGTAACCCTTTACCCAAAAAAAACTATAAGGGTCTCATCTGACAGACACTTCTTCAGATTCGACACATGGAAAACATTGTGAACTCCGCTGAGTTCTTCAGGTAAATCCAACCTGTAGGCGACTTTGCCAATTTTCTCAATGATTTCGAACGGTCCAACGTATCGCGGGTTGAGTTTGCCTCGTTTGCCAAAGCGGACTACACCTTTCCAAGGTGAGACATTGAGTAGCACTCGATCCCCAACCTGGAGCTCGAGTGGTTTTCTTCCCTTATCAGCATAGCTTTTCTGACGGTCACGAGCTGCCGCCATTCGCTGTCGTATTTGAGCAATTCTCTCGGTGGTATCTACCACAAGTTCTGGGCCAATGATTTGGCTGTCACCAACTTCTGCCCAACAAAGAGGTGATCGGCATTTGCGTCCGTACAATGCCTCGAATGGAGCAGCCTGAATGCTGGTGTGGTAGCTGTTGTTATATGAGAACTCCACTAGCGGGAGGTGCTTTTCCCAGCCATTACCAAAATCGATTACACATGCCCTAAGCATGTCTTCAAGGGTTTGGATGGTGCGTTCAGATTGCCCATCCTTCTGCGGGTGATAAGCGGTGCTCATATCTAAACGTGAGCCAAAAGACTTGTGCATTGCCTGCCACAGTTCAGAAGTAAAACGTGCGTCAGGATCAGAAATGATGGAGGTTGGCACTCCGTGCCTTGATACTACTTCCTTTAGATAGATGTCTGCTAAGGTAGAAAACTTATCCGTTTCTTTGATGACCAAGAAGTGTGCAGACTTAGTCAATCGATCCACGATCACCCAAATGGTATCATTTCCGCGTTGCGATCTAGGCAGACCAGTAACGAAATCCATGGAAATTTGCTCCCATTTCCATTTAGGTACCTCTGGTTGTTGAAGTAGGCCTGATGGTTTCTGATATTCAGTCTTAACTCTCGCACAAGTCAACCACTTACTGACGTAGGTTGCTATGTGGGCTTTCATGCCAGGCCACCAATACGTAGTCTTGAGGTCGTGGTACATTTTATCCGAACCAGGATGTACCGAATAACGAGACTTATATGCTTCATCCATCACAAGCTCGCGTAAGTTTCCGTAAAGTGGAACCCAGATGCGCCCATTTACATTGTAGGCGCCGTCTTCCTTTTGTACTAACCGTTTCCTTGATCCTCGTAAGGACTCAGCCCTGATGTTTTCTGCTTTCAATGCTTCAACCTGAGCATCACGAATCTGAGTAGGAAGACTAGAGTGAATAGTAAGCTGTAACGCACGTACACGCTTAGGTATAGTATCCTTCCGACTGAGGGCGTCGGCCACAACATTGGCTTTGCCCAGATGGTACTTGATCGCACATTCATAATCGTTCAAGAGCTCGACCCATCGACGTTGTCGCATGTTTAACTCCTTTAGCTTAAAGATATGCTCGAGACTCCTGTGATCGGTGTAAATGGTGCACTTGGTACCGTACAGGTAATGTCTCCATATCTTAAGTGCGAAAACAAATGCTCCCAGCTCCAAGTCATGCGTAGTGTAGTTCCTTTCGTGAACCTTAAGTTGGCGTGATGCGTAGGCAATGACCTTGTCACGTTGCATCAACACGCAACCAAGTCCTTGGATGGAAGCATCGCAGTAAACTACAAAATCATTTGTGCCTTCGGGCAATGAGAGGATAGGCGCGCTACAAAGTCTATCTTTCAAGTGCTGAAATGCGGACTCCTGTGCATCACCCCAACGATAGGTGACACCCTTCTGAGTCAGTGAAGTGAGAGGTTGCGCAATCTTGGAGAAGTCTTTGATAAACCTTCTGTAGTATCCTGCCAAACCCAAGAATTGACGGATCTCTGTTGGTGTTCGGGGTGCAGGCCAATTCTTGATCGATTCAACCTTAGATGGATCCACATGAATTCCATCCTTGTTTACCACATGGCCTAGAAAGTGGACTTCGCGGAGCTAGAAGTCACATTTCGAAAACTTGGCATACAACTGCTCTTTTCGAAGAAGTTCCAGCATAAGTCGTAGACGCTGCTCGTGTTCCTCCTGACTCTTGGAATAGATCAGGATATCGTTGATGAACACAATAACGAACTTATCCAGGTAAGGCTTGCACACTCGGTTCATGAGATCCATGAAGACCGCTGGTGCATTCGTCAGCCCGAATGGCATAACCAGAAACTCATAATGGCCGTAACGAGTTCTGAATGTTGTCTTGGAGACGTCCTCATCTCGGACCCTCAGCTGATGGTATCCCGATCTCAAATCAATCTTGGAGTAATAGCTAGACCCTTGCAACTGGTCGAACAAGTCGTCAATACGTGGAAGAGGATAACGATTCTTCACAGTAACCTTGTTAAGTTCGCGGTAGTCGATACACATTCTGAAAGTACCGTCTTTCTTCTTCACGAACAAGACTAGAGCTCCCCAGGGCGAAGACCTAGGATGTATGAAACCCTTTTCCAAGAGCTCTTGTAGTTGTGTGGACAGTTCTTCGAGTTCTGATGGAGCTAGGCGATATGGTGCTCGAGCTACTGGCGCTGTGACACCTGTGTCACTGCGACCATCAAACAAATTCCAAATCAATGAAATATTGTATTTCATACTTGGGATTTGTAAAAATATGTGTATCGTTTGCACATATCAACTCTTGTTCGATTTCAAGCTCTAAATCGCCTTCTGAAAGGTTATACGCGCACTGATGCGTAAATATAACCAGTTTAATGCAATGAACACTCCGGAATAGTGAAATAGGCTTAACATACCTTAAATAACCTTTACATAACTTAGAAATAAGTTTTGAAGGCTTTGGTATGGCAAAATCAAGTTAAATCGCTTACAGAGACTAAAGTTGACAAACTGCGAAAGTATGCCAATTTGAACTATAACAGACATTCCGGAACATGACCATAAGTTAAACATACCACAAATATCCTTTACATAGCTTAGAAATAGGTTTTGACGGGTTCGGTATGCTAAAATATACTTTTGGGACATTCAGGGACTAAAAGCGTCAAAAAGTGCACAAGTTTGCACTTTCGCGCATAACTTACGTTCTGAATACTTCCGGACATCCAAAAATTTATGTAAGCACTAAAATATTTTATTTTAGTGTTTGGCATAAGAAAAATCCATTCGTTGCGTCTTTTGGATCGTTTTTCGCGCTTATGCGCATTCCGTCGTAATTAAGCGAACATCGTGATCGTACGACCAAACGAACCGACATCTGACATATTTTTGAGCATGTTTCATGTCCACAATGTTTATTCATCATTTTAGGGCCTTAAAGTTGGCTTAACGGGCCTTAAACATGCCAGGAATGGCTTAAACACACAACAGGGACCAAAACTGTCATTTCTGAAGGATGTTTGCTGATACATCGAATCTGGTCCATTCCACTTGTTGCAAATGGTTTTGGGGAATCTATGGGCTGGTTTTGATGTGCACATGGTTTTGGGCAATACCATGGGCTCACATGGTTTTGTAAAACCATTATCTTGAGGTGTTTGGCCAAGATCAAAGCACGGTTTCCAAGAAACGATCTTAACGGTTCGGGAAATCCTATAAATACCCCACCCCCATTTGCTTCTAAACTCACTAAAATCTGATTTGAGAAGCTCTAAGTTAAAACCATTATTTCATAGCTGAGCTACTTGAATCACGATTAGCATTCGGGGACCCTTCGTAAGTATTCTTTCGTTCTTTTATTGCTTTTCGAGTCCGAAAGTCAAACTTTGTTTGACTTTCTGCGTTGACCAGTTTATGGTCAATGCGAAGTTCGTTTGAACTTCGCAACGTGATTGTAATCACGATGGTTATAGTCCTTTAGGACTATGCCTACTGATTACCACGTTGTCTAGGGTCGTAAGGGTAAGCGATCTAATAAATCGCTTATACCTTCGAACCCGACCCATTTGGTCGATCATTAGGATCCGACCAAACGCATTAGGTGACCATAGTATATAGGGAATAACCCTCCAAGGTTATACCTTATGGTCGCTTCGTTTAAATAGTTGTATGATAGGTAGTTTATATGCCTTAGGTAAATTACCAAAATGCCCTTTTTACGCCAAAATTCATTTTAAGCATATGTAACATAACTTTTGGTATCTAAACTGATTCGGCAACAATATTAGACATGTTAAGGCATATTTTACTTGTCATAGGACTAGTTAGGCGGTCCGAACGCGTTTTACGCGAACGTCGCGTTAAAGTAGCATAAGCTGCCTAAACGGGTCGTAATGGGTCGTAAACACTTATGTTAGGTTTCATTTAGTATGTAGGCTTTGTTAAACCATATTACACGAGTTCCCATACTCTTTTGGTTTACGAACCCTCATTCTATCCGATCCTCCGATATAGGTCCGGTTTTTTTTTTTTTGGGTAAAAGGGTTACCCCGGTGATTCTATATATCAACAAACAAAAAACACAAGTAATGTGGAGAGCCCACACTAGTTCAAACATGGGACATCCCCCATGAGAGTACACCCGAAAAAACTAACACAAACAAACCAAGACATCAAACCAAATCTACTAGACTATAATCTAGATAAAAACAAAAACAAACTACTCAGCCGCCTTCATCCTCTAGCCTGCTTGAGAAAATCTCCCAGGATTCCAACAATCTTCTAACATTAGTGCTCTCCTTAAACTTCACCCCCATTAACTTATAACGAACCGTCTGCAGGATTAAGTCACTCAGAACATCAGGAGGTCTAGTCTGGTTCTTGAATATTCTGGCGTTACGCTCTTGCCATATAAAATAGATCGCAGCCGAAACTATGAGGCGACTAATGAAATTAATCGCTGTTTTAGACTTTGCACGAGCCGCTAACCAGTCAACAATAGCTTCCCAATCTGGATGAACAGTATCCATACCCACCTTACCACGAACCTTTATCCAAACTTGAGTAGAGTAGTTACAGTCAAAAAATAAATGCTTATGAGAATCAGTATCCGCATAGCATAAAAGACAGCACATCATATTCATGTTTTTCCTTCTTGACAAATCCCATTGCAAAATTTTATCTTGTGTAAGGAGCTTACGACGAATCACCAACCACATGAGAAAGGCATGCTTAGGAATACATTGAGAAAACCATACAAGTTTTGTCCAATCTACCTCCTCAGTTCGATATCTAATAGAATGCCAAACCCGAGATGAAGAGTATTCAGCGAGATCATTACCATCCTTCCACATGAATTGATCAGATCGATTGGAATCCAGCCGAACATTATCAAGCTGAATTAAAACGGGATAGGTATCTCTCCACGCCTCAGGCCATCTCCAAACCCCATCATCATAAATTTCCTGCACCGTAGACTTAAGAGAAAAACCCGCATTAGAGATTATTCTAGGCGTCAAAATATTACCAAGCGGACCTAGATGGCTCCACCAATCAAACCACGCTGAAGTATTGCTTCCATCACCCAACTTAGACCAAATAAACTTCCTAATAATAGGTCTAAGCTGCAATAACTTCCTCCAGCTACAACAAGAAGACGCCACAGCCTTGCATGTGACAACTCGAATTTCCAACATTCTCTATTCGCATTTAATGCACGTTGACGTTGACTGTTTAGTTGTTTGACTTGCCTGATTTCGTAACTGTACACTTTGTGATATGATGAGACGTATTATGTTGCATGATTATGTGTTTGATTGTATAACGTGGAACTTGTTAAGAAACATAAGCTGTTTAAGATTTGAACAACCCGACGAAACACAAGAGTGTTTCGCCATAACCCATCCTGACGAAACAGGCTATTTCGCCATATACATTTCGACGAAACAGAAGTCTGTTTCGCCGGCCCAGTAATTCACGAAGCCCAGTTCGGGCCCAACATGTTATTTCGAGTTTTATACGTAAAACAACGTCAGTTTCACACTTTTATCATAACAACCGAAACCCTAGAGTCTCTCCTTCTCTGTTGACGGCAATCTAGCGTTCCCTAGCTCTCGAATCCTTGTTTGTTCATCTCGAATCGGTTAGTGTATGTTTGCTATTCGGTTTCATGTTTCTGTGGTGTCTCGATTCATGTTTGTGTATATGATTGATGTGTATTACTGCTGTGATTATAAGAGTATGATGATGATATAGGTTTTGATATGCATGATGTAATCGGATATAATAGTGCTATGTAAGGATTAATACGATCAAGTACTCGGTTCTGAATGTTGTTATTATGATCTGGTACTGAATACACACTAACATCTTGATAGGGATCGGTGATGCGACGTTGTAAATCGATATATCGTATATGTAAACTAGGGTTCATGCTAAACGATGATTCTTTAAGGATTGTGTTATGTGATTCTGTGAACAAATGATTACTGCATGATTGTTAATGCTGATGTCGGCTGTTAGTGATGATTAGGGTTTTTTGTATGATTCGTAACTGTTAGACGTAACTGACTGTTCGACGAAACAGGTCTTTTGACGAAACAGAAGAGTTTCGCCAAGAGCAAATCGACGAATCAGAATCCTGTTTCGCCGAACAAGGCCACGACGAAACTGAATGTGTTTCGTCAATATTGTGTTTCGCCAACTATTGTGTGTTTCGCCAAGGTGTATCAGCACAGCAACTTAGGTTAATTCTGTTAAGTGTTAACTGGAATATTTAACTGCTGTTAAGTGTAACCATCTTGTATATGACTGTGATTACGTGCTACATGTTTATACGTGAACAACTTGAACACAAACTGATTTCACATACGTGCATAATTAGGACGTGATTGATTACTTGCGAGCATACACTTAGCATACCGAGCAAACCCAAGGTGAGTTCACACAAGCCAAGGCATGGGGTTCCCGGGGTGGGAATGGGGATTTGATGAATTACGGTACATACATAAATGATAGAACCTACTGCTAGACTAGTAACACTTATTGAACGATCTTCGCACACCTGCCAAGGATTGGCCGCGATATTATGACTGTCTTCGCACACCTGCCATATTGATGGCCGCGAACTAAATTTACCAATCTTCGCACACCTGCCTGGAGAGGCCGCGATACAAATAAACCTAGTCTAGAATACTTGGGGAAAAACATTCCCCAATGTCTTCGCACACCTGCCTGGAGGGCCGCGATGGGAAATAATACGATACTTTGTAACGAACGAACATACTACTACTCACGCTACACTATTACTGAACTATTAACTGTGAACTCGCTCAACTAGTTGTTGACTCTCTCTTACATGCCTTGCAGGACCTTAGGTACATATGGAGCTTGCACAGGGAGGAGCAGGTCGTTGTGGGACATGGATCGATGATACCATGTTATCTATCTAAACATTTGAATTTACTATTTACATTGGGTTTACATACTTATGCTTCTGCTACACACTTGTTGATGTTTGGTTTTGAAAACACCTTTCGTATTGATGAATGATTTTTGGTATTTACTTATATGTTCAATATGATTGGTGGCTTGATCCTGGTCAGTCACGCCTCCAAGCGGTGATACTCCGCGTGTGGATTTTGGGGGTGTGACAGATTGGTATCAGAGCCATTGGTTATAGAGAAGTCGGTTTTAATAAAGGGAAAACGATTTTGTTAAAACCAGACTATAACCAGAACAGTGCTCTCAACGATCCACAACGACGCTTCGCTCCACGTGCAAGGCTCAACACCATAGGTATTACTATTCATGTTACATTACCTACATGCTAGAACTACATAGAACTTTGCTCGTGGTATGCCTAGATTACAGAACCCACTATATGCTATTACTTGAGAACACTTGTGTGCTTACTCTCTTCTGTCATCGCACTATTCGCGAACCTATCTCACTTACGTTATCTTTACTATGAAGATCATGTCTGCACGTATCAACATGACCCAGGACCAGTTGACGGCCCTCATCAACGAACGAGTTACTGCGGCAGTTGCAGCCGCACAAGCAGGAGGTATACCCTGCAGTTACAACTCACACTAGGATCCTTAGATCCTACATTCCTAAAGCAACTCTCGTGTTTAAACTTGTCCTAATTCTTTTACACAACAGGTCAAGCACCTGTTTGCACTTTCAAGACTTTCATGGACTGTCGTCCAACCACTTTCAGCGGCACTGAAGGAGCCGTAGGTCACTTGCACTGGTTTGAAAAGATAGAGTCTGTGTTTGAGATGTGTGAATGCCCTGAGGCACGCAGGGTGAAATATGCTACCGGTACCCTCGAGGGTTTAGCCCTCACATGGTGGAAAGCTCAGGTCCAAATACTGGGGTTGGTTGCTGCTAACGCCACCCCATGGAACAATTTCAAAGAGATGATTAAGGAAGAATACTGCAGTCGAGATGATATTCATAAGCTGGAAGTCGAGTTTTTCAACCTCAAGATGACGGGGTCTGAGATTGAAGCGTATACCAAAAGATCGAATGAGCTTGCGTTACTGTGTCCTACTCTGGTGGACAAACGTATCGAACTATATCTTAAGGGTCTGGTGCCAGAGATCCAAAGTCATGTGACTTCAGCAAATCATGCCACTTACCAGCAGGTTGTTCAGTTGGCACACCGTCTCACTGATCAGGCGGTGGAGCAAAACAAGTTGCCAAAACGCATCAGCGTTACTGCTACCGCTACCACTTCAGTTACTCCTGCTACTCCCAGCGACAATAAGAGGAAATGGGAGGGGGATTCTAGCAAAGGTTCAGCTACTGTTCAGTCTCAAGCTCAGCAACGCAAGACAAATGACTACCAGAGTCCGAATCAGCAATCATCAGGTAGTCAAGGGCAGAGTGGCTATCGGGGAACTCACCCATGGTGTAGAAGGTGCAACAAACACCACAGCGGAAGATGTCGCAGGGAACAGTGTCAAAGATGTTTTAAGACGGGTCACGAGGCTAAAGATTGCAGGAGTTCTCGACCTGCGAATCAGAACCAGCAGCAACAACCACCTGCTCCACGAAACCAGCCTCAGCAGCAGCAGCATGGAAACAGGGGATGCTACCAGTGTGGGGCTGAAGGTCATTACAAGCGGGATTGCCCTCAGTTAAACCAGAACCAGAACAATAACAACAACAATAACAATCAGGGCAACGGGAACAACAACAACCGTGGGAACAACAACAACAATGGTGCTAGAGGCCGTATGTTTGTGATTGGTCAGGGTGATGCCAGGAATGATCCCAACGTAGTTATGGGTAAGTTTCTTCTAGACGACTTTTATGTTACTGTACTATTTGATTCTGGTGCGGATACAAGTTACATGTCTTTAAAAGTTAGTGAAATGTTAAAACGTACACCAACTCTTCTAAACACCAAGCATGTCGTAGAGTTAGCTAACGGTAAAAGTTTAGAAGCCACACACATAGTAAAAGGGTGTAATCTTATCCTCGCTGGTCAGACTTTCTCCATCGATCTCATTCCTATAACCTTGAGTAGCTTTGACGTCGTCATTGGCATGGATTGGTTATCTCAACAACAAGCGGAGATCCTATGCAAAGAAAAGATCATTCGCATTCCTCGTTCTGGTAAAGAACCTCTCGAAGTTCAGGGCGACAAGAGTGGTGTCGTGAGTGGCATCATTTCTTTCTTGAAGGCTCAGAAATGTTTACGTAAGGGTTACACAGCTGTTTTAGCACTAGTTACTGATACGTCGAAGAAAGAGAAAAAGATTGAAGATATTCCTGTAGTACGTGACTTTCCTCAAGTGTTCCCTGAGGAATTACCTGGGTTACCGCCTCATCGCCAGGTCGAATTTCAGATCGAGCTAGCTCCTGGAGCAGCACCCATAGCTCGAGCACCTTATCGCTTAGCTCCAACAGAACTGGAAGAACTGTCTAAGCAACTGCAAGAACTCTTGGAAAAGGGTTTCATACGTCCTAGCTCTTCGCCTTGGGGAGCTCCAGTGTTATTCGTAAAGAAGAAAGACGGTACGTTCAGGATGTGTATAGACTACCGTGAACTCAACAAGGTGACGATCAAGAATCGTTATCCTCTTCCGCGCATAGATGATTTATTCGACCAGCTGCAAGGGTCGAGCTACTACTCCAAAATAGACTTAAGGTCAGGATATCATCAGCTGAGAGTCCGGGATGAGGACGTCTCCAAAACAGCATTTAGAACTCGCTACGGCCACTACGAGTTTATGGTCATGCCATTCGGGCTAACGAACGCGCCTGCTGTATTTATGGATCTTATGAACAGGGTGTGTAAACCCTATCTCGACAAGTTCGTCATTGTTTTCATCGACGACATCCTGATTTATTCGAAAAGTCAGGAGGAACACGAGCAGCACTTACGACTTATACTGGAACTTCTACGAACGGAACAACTATACGCTAAGTTTTCCAAGTGTGACTTCTGGCTTCGTGAAGTCCACTTCTTGGGCCACGTGGTAAACAAAGATGGGATCCATGTCGATCCATCCAAGGTAGATTCGATCAAGAATTGGCCTGCGCCTCGTACACCAACTGAAATACGCCAATTCTTGGGTTTGGCGGGTTACTACAGAAGGTTCATCAAAGACTTCTCAAAGATTGCTCAGCCGCTTACACTACTGACGCAGAAGGGTGTTGTTTATCGTTGGGGTAATGCACAGGAAACAGCGTTTCATCACTTAAAGGATAGACTTTGTAGCGCACCTATCCTTTCACTACCTGAAGGCACGGACGATTTTGTAGTCTACTGCGACGCATCTATCCAAGGTCTTGGATGTGTATTGATGCAAAGGGATAAAGTTATTGCTTATGCTTCGCGCCAACTTAAGATTCACGAACGGAATTACACGACACACGACCTAGAGCTGGGAGCGGTTGTTTTTGCACTTAAGATATGGCGACACTATTTGTATGGTACCAAGTGCGCAATCTACACTGATCATAGAAGCCTCGAACATATCTTCAAACAGAAAGAACTGAATATGCGACAGCGACGATGGGTCGAATTGCTAAACGACTACGAATGTTCAATCAGGTACCACCCAGGCAAAGCCAATGTTGTGGCTGACGCTCTCAGTCGAAAAGACACTGCGCCTAAGCGCGTGCGAGCTTTACAACTCACTATACAGTCTAGTCTTCCTTCTCAGATACGAGATGCTCAGGTAGAAGCATTGAAACCAGAAAATGTCAGGGCTGAAGCCCTACGTGGCTCAAGACAACGCTTAGAACAGAAGGAAGATGGTGCTTTTTACGTAACAGGACGCATCTGGGTTCCACTCTATGGTAATCTACGCGAGCTCGTAATGGATGAAGCTCATAAGTCTCGCTACTCGGTACATCCAGGTGCGGATAAAATGTACCACGACATCAAAACTACATATTGGTGGCCTAGCATGAAGGCCCACATAGCCACATACGTTAGCAAATGCTTGACTTGTGCGAGAGTCAAGGCAGAATATCAGAAACCGTCAGGACCACTCCAACAACCTGAGATACCACAATGGAAATGGGAGCAAATTTCCATGGATTTTGTTACTGGCTTACCTAGATCTCAGCGCGGAAATGATACTATTTGGGTGATCGTGGATCGACTCACAAAGTCTGCTCACTTCTTGGCTATCAAAGAAACAGACAAGTTCTCTACCTTAGCAGACATCTACTTAAAAGAAGTGGTCTCAAGACACGGGGTGCCCACCTCCATCATCTCTGATCGTGACGCACGTTTTACTTCAGAACTGTGGCAAGCAATGCATAAATCTTTTGGCTCTCGTTTAGACATGAGCACGGCGTATCATCCTCAGACCGATGGGCAGTCTGAGCGCACTATTCAAACTCTAGAAGACATGCTTCGGGCGTGCGTAATTGATTTTGGCAATGGTTGGGAGAAACATCTGCCACTGGTGGAATTTTCATACAATAACAGCTACCACACCAGCATTAAAGCTGCTCCATTCGAGGCATTGTACGGGCGTAAATGCCGATCACCTCTTTGTTGGGCAGAGGTGGGTGAGAGTCAGATCACGGGTCCAGAAATGGTAGTCGATACTACAGAAAAGATTGCACAAATACGACAACGCATGGCGGCAGCACGCGACCGTCAGAAAGCATACGCTGATTTAGACAGGAAACCACTCGAGTTCCAAGTTGGGGATCGAGTGCTACTCAAAGTTTCACCCTGGAAGGGTGTGGTTCGTTTTGGCAAACGCGGCAAATTAAATCCACGATATGTTGGACCTTTCGAAGTTACAGAGAAAATAGGTAAAGTGGCCTACAGACTGAACTTACCACCTGAACTCAGTGCAGTTCATAATGTTTTTCACGTGTCGAATCTGAAGAAGTGTACGTCAGATGAGACCCACAAAGTTCCCTTAAAGGAACTCACTATCGACGAGCGGTTGCACTTCGTCGAGGAACCTGTTGAAATCACGGACCGGGATGTTAAGGTCCTCAAGAACACGAGAATCCCTCTTGTACGAGTTCGTTGGAACTCCCGCCGCGGCCCAGAGTTCACCTGGGAGCGTGAAGATCAAATGGAACTCAAATATCCCCAGTTATTCGGAAACCAAGCAACTACTACTGAGGCTGAAGCTACCAATGCAGAATTTCGGGACGAAATTCCAAATCAACGGGGGGATAATGTGACACCCCAAGAAAACCAGTAATCTTCGCAAACCTGCTCGGGGAGCCGCGATACGATACAGGTAAACAACGTCACACTACTAGCTTCCTCAGTAACTGCATGCCAAATTTCGGGACGAAATTTCTTTTAAGTTGGGGATAATGTGACAACTCGAATTTCCGACATTCTCTATTCGCATTTAATGCACGTTGACGTTGACTGTTTAGTTGTTTGACTTGCCTGATTTCGTAACTGTACACTTTGTGATATGATGAGACGTATTATGTTGCATGATTATGTGTTTGATTGTATAACGTGGAACTTGTTAAGAAACATAAGCTGTTTAAGATTTGAACAACCCGACGAAACACAAGAGTGTTTCGCCATAACCCATCCTGACGAAACAGGCTGTTTCGCCATATACATTTCGACGAAACAGAAGTCTGTTTCGCCGGCCCAGTAATTCACGAAGCCCAGTTCGGGCCCAACATGTTATTTCGAGTTTTATACGTAAAACGTCAGTTTCACACTTTTATCATAACAACCGAAACCCTAGAGTCTCTCCTTCTCTGTTGACGGCAATCTAGCGTTCCCTAGCTCTCGAATCCTTGTTTGTTCATCTCGAATCGGTTAGTGTATGTTTGCTATTCGGTTTCATGTTTCTGTGGTGTCTCGATTCATGTTTGTGTATATGATTGATGTGTATTACTGCTGTGATTATAAGAGTATGATGATGATATAGGTTTTGATATGCATGATGTAATCGGATATAATAGTGCTATGTAAGGATTAATACGATCAAGTACTCGGTTCTGAATGTTGTTATTATGATCTGGTACTGAATACACACTAACATCTTGATAGGGATCAGTGATGCGACGTTGTATGTTAATCGATATATCGTATATGTAAACTAGGGTTCATGCTAAACGATGATTCTTTAAGGATTGTGTTATGTGATTCTGTGAACAAATGATTACTGCATGATTGTTAATGCTGATGTCGGCTGTTAGTGATGATTAGGGTTTTCTGTATGATTCGTAACTGTTAGACGTAACTGACTGTTCGACGAAACAGGTCTTTTGACGAAACAGAAGAGTTTCGCCAAGAGCAAATCGACGAATCAGAATCCTGTTTCGCCGAACAAGGCCACGACGAAACTGAATGTGTTTCGTCAATATTGTGTTTCGCCAACTATTGTGTGTTTCGCCAAGGTGTATCAGCACAGCAACTTAGGTTAATTCTGTTAAGTGTTAACTGGAATATTTAACTGCTGTTAAGTGTAACCATCTTGTATATGACTGTGATTACGTGCTACATGTTTATACGTGAACAACTTGAACACAAACTGATTTCACATACGTGCATAATTAGGACGTGATTGATTACTTGCGAGCATACACTTAGCATACCGAGCAAACCCAAGGTGAGTTCACACAAGCCAAGGCATGGGGTTCCCGGGGTGGGAATGGGGATTTGATGAATTACGGTACATACATAAATGATAGAACCTACTGCTAGACTAGTAACACTTATTGAACGATCTTCGCACACCTGCCAAGGATTGGCCGCGATATTATGACTGTCTTCGCACACCTGCCATATTGATGGCCGCGAACTAAATTTACCAATCTTCGCACACCTGCCTGGAGAGGCCGCGATACAAATAAACCTAGTCTAGAATACTTGGGGAAAAACATTCCCCAATGTCTTCGCACACCTGCCTGGAGGGCCGCGATGGGAAATAATACGATACTTTGTAACGAACGAACATACTACTACTCACGCTACACTATTACTGAACTATTAACTGTGAACTCGCTCAACTAGTTGTTGACTCTCTCTTACATGCCTTGCAGGACCTTAGGTACATATGGAGCTTGCACAGGGAGGAGCAGGTCGTTGTGGGACATGGATCGATGATACCATGTTATATATCTAAACATTTGAATTTACTATTTACATTGGGTTTACATACTTATGCTTCCGCTACACACTTGTTGATGTTTGGTTTTGAAAACACCTTTCGTATTGATGAATGATTTTTGGTATTTACTTATATGTTCAATATGATTGGTGGCTTGATCCTGGTCAGTCACGCCTCCAAGCGGTGATACTCCGCATGTGGATTTTGGGGGTGTGACATTGCACATCCAAAAGCTATGACCTTTAAGCCTATACGTGTGAACCCATTCCACCCACAAAGAATCACGTTTAACCAAAATACTCCATACGTGAGAAATCATTAACGCTTTATTAACATCTCCAATCCTGCGAATACCTAAACCACCCTCATATTTTGGAACACAAATAGATTTCCAAGAGGCTTTGGCCTTCCCCTTATGAAATAAACCATCCGACGACCACAAAAAATTACGCATTTTGGCTTCCAACTCAAGAATGATTCGATTCGGAAGAATAAACACCGAAGACCAGAAAATATGCATAGACGAGAGAACCGAACTAATAAGCTGTAATCTACCTGCAAAGGAGAGAAGCTTATTCTTCCAGTTGGTAATACGCTGCTCCAATCTATCCACAAGAACCCTACAATCTTTATAGAGAAGACCAGTTGAGATAAGAGGAACTCCCAAATATTTAACCGGCAACAACCCTTCACCAAATGGCATGATGCTCAAAATATGATTTTTAACATGAGAAGGCACATTACAAAAAAAATCCCGTGCTCTTAGGAATACTAGGAACTAACCCAGACATATTTGTGAAATTTGAAAGGGATGTCATAATGCATTGAACCGAATAAATATCTCCTCTAGCAAACAGGAATAAATCATCCGCAAAACAAAGGTTAATAATCCGTTGCTTCTCACATTTATTATGAAATTTGAAAGACTTATCAATACGGGCGGTTCGCTGAAGAATACAGGTCAAAACTTCCATAACCAACGTGAACAAATAAGGAGAGAGCGGATCACCCTGTCGAAGACCACGCTTGCCCTTAAAATATCCATGAATATTACCATTAACACACACAGAATAAGATGTAGTAGTGACACACATCATAATCCAATCGACCATCTTCTCATTAAAGCCAAACCCCATCAACACATTTTTCAAGAAACACCAATCAACCGTATCATACGCTTTCTGAATATCTACCTTAAAAGCACAACGAGGAGGACCCGTATGCCTGTGATAGTTATGAAGTAACTCTTGAGTGAGAAGGATGTTGTCTGAAATTTTCCTACCCGGGACAAAAGCTGATTGATTTATACTCACCACTTGGTTAAGAACATTCTTTATACAATCCACAATAATCTTGCTCACACATTTGAAAAGGACATTACAACAAGCTATTGGTCTATAATCAGTAACTAGACCAGGAGAAGAATTCTTCGGAATAAGCGCAAGAAGAGTATGATTAATCTGACCAAGCAATCTACCTGTATTGAAAAAATCAATAACAGCCAAAGAAACATCACCTCCAACAATCGGCCAGGCAGCTTTAAAAAATGCAGCAGAGTAACCATCAGGACCCGGGGCCTTATCGTTACCTATAGAGAACATGGCATTCTTTACCTCCTCAACCGTAATCGGCCGAATCATATGAGAAGCATCAACGGGGTTCACATGCTTAGTAAACAGATCAGGAGTAGGATACAAAGATAAATTATCTTGGCATCCCAAGAACATCTCATAATGTTTAACAAAAGCCTCTTGAACCGCATCTCCTTCATAATCCACCCCATTCATGTCTCGGACAACTTGAATTCGACATCTATGGTTTCGGCTTTTAACCGTGGCATGGAAAAACGCTGTATTAGCGTCTCCAGCTCTTAACCACTCCATTTTCGCTTTTTGCTTTAAAAACCTTTCTTCATCAAGCGAAGCAACCTGAAATTCAGAATTTAACTTCATTTCAAGAGCCCTAAGATCAGCATTCATAGGATCCTTATCAATTTGAGACTGAACATCATTTAAACTATCACGGAGACCAGCCACTTTCTTGTGGAGATTACCCTGATTGAACAATAAGGCACGCAAAGGGGTTTTTAGAGTCGAAAGTTTTTTAACTACCCGAAATTGATGAACGCCACTAACATTATACTCCCAAGCATCCTTCACAATTTTAAGGAACTCCGGTTTATGAATCAAAAAATTTGCAAACTTAAACGGCTTTCGCTTATTAGACTTGGCTCGATTCATAGTCAGGACACATGGGGAGTGGTCCGACAAACCATACGGATGAAACACAGCAACTGAGTTAGGAAAATCAGCTAGAAACGAGGTATTGCCCATGATACGATCAATTTTCTTTAATAAACCCACACCCTTTTTTGGCTTCTGGTTCCATGTAAAATGGAGACCCGACTGGTTGATATCCATCACCTCAATATTCGCCACACAATCCTGAAAATCCCGCATACCCGTAGTGATGGATGACACACCCATAGACTTATCTTCCAGACGAAGGGCAGAATTAAAATCACCCATAACAAGCCACAATTTATCACCAACTAGCCGCTTATGATAAGAAAGATGAGACCAAAGATCACGTCGAGTAACATAGTAGTTTGCCGCATACACTACCGAGCAATAAAGCAACTTCTTATCCTCTTTAACAATAAGTTGTACATGCATAACTTGGTCAGTTTGAGACAGCACCATTACATCAAAAATATCCGGATCCCAACCTATAATTATACGAGCACCCCTATCACACATACCCCCATTCGAGGTCCAATCCCATCGACGAAAGACCGACTTACATACCTTACTTAAGTTATCAACATCAACGTGAGATTCAAGAATAGCACAAAAACTTAACTTTCTATCTTTAACAACGGAGCGAACCTCTTTTTGTTTCAGAGGGCGGTTCAACCCCCTAATATTCCAGAAAGCAAGACTAATCATTTGTAACCCCCACAATAGGAGTGCTTGCCCCTTTATTATCTTTTGGATTAATAGTACCTTCTTTCATAAACTCATTCGTTTCATTAAACACCTCTACTACCTCTTCCTCATCCGAAATATTTTGATCACCCCCTCCATCTTTACTACTTTGACCCGTCTCCAAATTATCATCAAAATTTAAAGCATCATAAGGGTTCAAAATTTTAACCGAATGAATCTGACCTGAATCTGGATCCTTCGGCTTTGAAACAATGGGCCTATATTCAAACTTTTGTTTCTGATTGTTAACAGGAAATCCTACCTTCCGTGCCACTTTCTTCGGCTGCACACCCATATATCCTTCATCATCAACCATCGGTTTCTTTTCATGTCTCCGATCTTGCACAAAAGCCTTAGAAGACTTCTCTCCATTGAAATGTTTACCCATCTTCCGCGGTTGTTTAGGACAAATGTCATCTGTATGACCAAAAACACAGCAATGAGAGCACCTCTGCGGATTCCATTCATACTCAACATACATGGTTTCTTTGACATATCCATCCCCTTCCAGCTCCGGAACAGCCATGGTTATTTCCTCTTTAAGTTTCTTATCAGCCGACACTTCAATCAACGCCCTAGCATAGCTGCTTCGTCCCCAGGAATCCAGACACATCGCTGTGGTATATGAATCAAGAAGCTTTGGTTCCCCAATCGCTGTAGCAATCAAACTAAGACCATCCTCCGTATAAGCCGCTAGAGGAACCTCATGAATTTTCACCCAAATCTGCATATTCTTGACCTCCTTTTTAATAAGTTTTGTACTTGGCGTCCACTCACTTAAAAATAAAGGTTGAGATCTTATTATCCAAGGACCTCCATTTAGAGCTGCCATCATACCCGTATTATCCGCAAACTTGAAGAAAAAGAATCCATTCGCGTTCATCATTATTTTCTCCAGCCCATACTTTTTCCAATTATTTTTGACATAATATTCCACCACCGGGTATGCAATCCGATCTCCCAGAAAGTATCCATAAAGCGTGTTTGCTAGCTTATCTTTTACCACTCTAATAGATTCCTTCGGCAATACCACATCGCAATCATCACGACGATCAGCAGTAGCAAGAGACCTGAAATTTAACTTTTTACCAGCAGCATTCTTCACAGACTCCGCATAAGATAATGGTTTGTTGCCCTTCTCCTCATGCATAAACAAACCAGCCATGGATGGCTGATCCGCAGACTTACAATCATGTTGCACATTATCCTCAGTTACTGGAACAGTAATCTTAGAAAGCTCATCTATGACATTAAACTTAGGCTGCTCATGTGTAGTAGAAGCAATGGTACCCCTACGTGGCATTAAAGTTTTACCTTCAATGTCAACCACACGAGAAGCTAAACCCTGACGTAGTGAAGAAGTAAACGGCGGTTTATACCTACCATCGTGCACATCCCCCTCCGATTTTTTACGATCATCCATACTAGAAATAACACCTCTCTCAATCGACAACTCAGCAACTTATCATGCAAGACAGAAACCCACGAACCAGATAAACCAAAAGAACAGAAAACGGCAAACCCTAATCCTTGAAACCCTAGAATCTGATCTCAACTCTTGATCGATTAATCCAGTGTATCAATCTAGCTAAATTAGTCTCAGCTAACCGCAATCAATAACATCCAAATTAATAAATCAGAGTATCAAAACAAATTACTAAGGCCGCGATTTATGAAAACAAGAAAAAAACCTTAGTTTTTAGAACGATCCCAAATGCTAACAAGTTCGTTATAGAATTTTGAAAACAAAATTCTAATCACAGACTGTTATGCATATGATCACGAAGAAAAAACTAAAGAAATCATGAAGAAACCAGAAAATCGCCACAAGGAGAGAGAGTTTAGGGTTTTCCTCTCTTATAGACGCTAATATAGGGCACAACCGATATAGGTCCGGTTTATTAACATAGTTACCTATACTAGGTGCCGTTTGATTCCGTGATCTCTAGCATTGCTTGGTGGTTATCTTAGGACTTCTGAGCAATCTCAAGTGAGTACATAGACCCCTCTTTTACTGTTTTCCAAACTGTTTTGGGGTGAAACACATGTACCTACTTGTTACTTTCATGCTTTACATGTTTTCACATCATATACCTGCTATGTTCGTTAGTACATTATAGTACATGATTTCATTACATTTCATGCTATGTATGCCCATTGTGTGCGTACTTAGTACATCGTCCTACATTACATTTCATGCTATGTATGTCCATTGTGTGCATACTTAGTACATTGTTTTACATTACACTTATGCTATGTATGTCCTTTGTTGCATACTTAGTACATTGTTATTCATCATATGTTTACATTTTGGATACACATTATTACATGATTTACATTAGACATGAACATTTTACATCTTGGTGGTTTGGTTTGAGTAAGTGATTTAAGTAACGAGGCGTGTGTAATATGATACAAGCATGGTGGATACGCCGCTGGTACTTCCTATATATAAGTGTTTGTATGGTATCACATATTGTAGCGTTATTTGAATCATTTCAATTTGAGACATATAACATTTTATACAAATAACATACTTTTTCACAAGACATTGATTTACAAACAACTTATCTTATACAAACTCATTGTACATGGTTATTCATTTAACCATACATTATTTTCTTATTTATACATATCATCTGATCTTATCGTTTTTCAAATGATTTACAAGACAAAGCAAATTACAGGGTTCATGACTAAACATTTTCTTAAACAATAAGTCATGAATCCTATTTTCATAAACCTATGTATCTCACATGCATTTTTATGCTGACGTACCTATTTTCACATGTGTTTTTAGGAGATGATGCATAGGACTTATCAAGACATACTTAGGCGGACCTGTGCCTTAGTGACTTAAAACGAGACAAGAACTAGTTAATTTATGTTATGTACTCTTTGTTTCTTGTTTAAAACAATGTAAACTCTCATGTTTGATTAATAAAACGAAACTTCAATTGCCATGGATTTGAAACAATTAATTCTGTTACAACACTCCCCGATGTTTCCGCCACGTTTTGTATGTTCTACGTGGTCGGGGTGTGACAGGCGCTGCTCCAGGAGCTAGCTCGATTTGAAATTCAACTTGGCGGTGAGGCGGAAGACCAGGCAATTCCTCAGGAAATACATCAGGAAAGTCGCGTACAATAGGGATGTCCTCAATTCTCTTCTCTTCCGTTGATGTGTCAGTAACGAGTGCTAGAATGGCAGTGTGGCCCTTTCGCAAACACTTCTGGGCCTTAAGGAAAGAGATGATGCCTTCGACAGCACCACTCTTGTCGCCATGAATCATGAGAGGTTTTTCACCAGAACGAGGAATGCGGACGATTTTCTCCTTGCAAACAATCTCCGCTTGATGATGAGATCGCCAATCCATCCCAATAACAACGTCGAAACTACCAAGTGTGATAGGAATAAGATCGATAGAGAAAGTCTGACCAGCTAAGACGAGGTTACAACCTTTAACTATGTGTGTGGCTTCAAGACTTCTACCATTTGCTAGCTCTATCGTGTATTTGGTGTTCAAAAGTGTTGGAGTGCGCTTAAGCATTTGGCTAACTTTTACGGACACATAACTAGTATCGGCACCTGAATCGAATAAAACAGTAACAAAGAAGTCGTCCAGAAGAAACTTACCCATCACAACGTTGGGATCGTTCCTTGCATCACCCTGACCAATCACGAAAGCACGACCTCTTGCCCCATTACCATTGTGGTTTCCCCCCTTGCCGCCTCCATTATTGCCTCCATTGTTGTTCTCATTGTGGTTCCCATTTCCTTGGTTGTTGTTGTTCTGATTCTGGTTTAGCTGAGGACAGTTTCTCTTAAAGTGGCCTTCAGCGCCACACTGGAAGCATCCTTTGTTGCCCTGCTGCTGGCGTTGATTGGGTGGGGCTTGTTGTTGCTGCCGGTTCTGATTCGCTTGATGCTGACTCCTGCAATCCCTTGCCATGTGACCAGGCTTGTTGCATCGATGACAGTTGCCTTTACCACATAGCCCACTGTGGTGCAAGTTACAGCGATTACATTTGGGGTGATTTCCCTTGTATCCACCCTAACCTTGATTCCTAGAAGACTGCTGACTGGGGCTCCTGTACTCATTTGTCTTTCGCTGCTGGAACTGAGCTGAAGTAGAACCTTTGCCTGAATTCCTATCCCATTTTCGCTTGTTGTCGGTAGGTGCATCAGAAGTAGCCGTGGCGCTGATACGTTTGGGTAGCCTGTTTTGCTCCACCGCCTGGTCGGTGAGACGATGAGCCAACTTGATAATTTGCTGAATGGTACCCAGGTTGGCTGAAGTTACGTGACTTTGAATCTCTGGTACAAGGCCCTTGAGGTAAAGCTCAATACGTTTGATGGGAGGGTCCACCATAGTAGGGCACAGGATGGCCAGTTCATTCGACCTCTTGGTATATGCCTCAATCTCAGACCCCGTCATCTTCAGAATGAAAAATTCCACCTCCAGTTTGTGGATGTCATCCCGACTACAGTATTCCTCTTTGATCAGTTCCTTGAAACCGTTCCATGGGGTGGCATTAGCGACAACCAACCCCAGCAGCTGAACCTGAGCGTTCCACCAGGTAAGCGCTACCCCTTCAAGTGTTCCGGTAGCATATTTCACCCTACGGTCTTCGGGGCATTCGCACATCTCGAAAACTGACTCAAGGTTTTCAAACCAGTGAAGAAGGCCCACTGCTCCTTCGGTGCCACTGAAAGTGGTAGGTCGGCAGTCCATGAACGTCTTGAACGTGCACACAGGAGGTTGAGCATGTTGACCTGTTGCGCGAGAATAAGGGACAAAATTAAGCATGAGGGTTGGTTTGTGAAGGTGGGATCTAAACGTCCTAAGGTGGGTTGATATGGCAGGTTATACCTCCTGGAGGAACAGCTGCGAGTGCCTCAGCAACTCGTTCGTTGATCAAAGCCGTCAACTGGGCTTGAGTGAGGTTGATACGTCCTTCGCGTCCGCTCATGATCTTCATAATGAAGCAACGTAAGTGAGAGAAGTGTCGTGAAAGTGCGTAAGTGTGGGACGATAGTAGAGAGTAAGCACACAAGGTTCAAATAGCAAATTACCACATTATCTAATGCACAGTGAGAACTATCTAACCGACAATATAACATAAATCATACAACTTATGGTGTCGAGTCTTGCACGTGGAGCGAAGCGTCGTTGTGGATCGTTGAGCACTGTACTGGTTATAGTCTGGTTTTATCAAAAACTTTTCCCTTTTAAAAACCAAGTTCACTATAACCAATGGCTCTGATACCAATCTGTCACACCCCCAAAATCCACCATGCGGAGTATCACCGCTTGGAGGCGTGACATGACCAGGATCGAGCCACCAATCATATTGAACAACATAATTAAGTAAATAAAACCAAACACAATACGATTGGTGACCAAAAGGAAGTAAACCGATTTTAGGTTAACAGCGGAAGCATAAAACATAAGTTCAAAACATAAGTCCATAGTTCATAAGTTTAAAGTCCAAAACGTAGGTTAAATAAGTTCATAAAGTTTATTCATTAAGTACGGGACATATCAGTTTGCATCCCACAACGACCACCTCCATATGCAAGCTCCATAGCATCTAATGACCTGCAAAACATGTAATAACGAGTCAACAACAAAGTTGAGTGGGTTCACAGTTGGTTGTCCGTTTTAGTGTTGTTTCCAAAAACATAGTTTAATCTCATTCGGCCGTCTAGCCGTGGGGGTTACCCCATAGTTCGAAAACGTTTATTAGTTAACCATCCCATGTCCACCTTCCCTGGCTATCCAGCCCGGCACTTTGGCCATGGGGAGCTGCCCCAGTATTTTAAACTACCAGACTCGTTTATCAAATCGACTACTAACAAAAGAAATCAATTGTGCCCTAGCGTCGGTGTTCTATCACCACCGACGTGCCATAGTCCATTAGTACACGCCCGTCCGACTGGCACGGTGTGAGGTTTGTTAAACCTAATAGCGCTATTAACTAATGACCCGCTCGCCATAGCCTCGGCGATTAAGTCGATACAAAAAGGGAGGGACTTCGCTGATAGAGTTCTAGTCTAGTAAGTCTAACACGTCCCAACAGGAGGAGGAATTTACATTCCTGAACACGTCTCAAAGGACGAGGAATCCCTATTCCTGTACCCATTCCCACCGGGAGTTTACCATGCTTTGTAGAAAAGTGTGAACTCACCTCGGTTTGCTCGGTTAGATTCTCAAACATAGCTAACAGTCAAGGTCGGTCAATCACGTCCTAGTATGATTTACCAATTAGTCATTTAGTGGTTTCAAATAGAGCACAAAGTTCCTACACGTATCTATCATATAACATGCATTACTTTAACTGTTTATGCCCATATATGCTTCCCATCCATTCCCCACTCATAAGCAAACATACGATTGTGCACGTAACACATATAACATGTTAGATCATTCACAGATAGCATACTCGACATTTAGACACGCAAGTCACAACTTATGTCATTTCAGCATTTATATTCAAAACCGGCTGTTTTCGGACATTTTCATAAAATAGTTAAATTATTCCAAAAATTCCCAAATTTTTACAGGATGTCTTAAACGTTCCATATTTTATTGTGTAAAAATATCGGGGTCCGGTTCATTACCAATATTTTATAAAAATTCATATTCCGGACTGAACTCAGATTTATGTATTTCTTATCACAGTCCACGGAACAATTTATTAAAAATTCATCGAGTGTCCGATTTACGAAATTCCAGTGGGGTAATTACAAATGCATCGGTTGTCATCTACTGTACAAATTTCATGGTCCGATTCATCACAAAACTCAGGTTATGACTGAAAGTACGACACCCATTTATTGCTGTCCAAATTCAGCTTAAGCTGTTGTTACAAATCGACACATTAAAAATAGTAAACGAAGTCCAAAAATTACGATTCCGGTGCCATTAGAACCGTATTTCATAATAACATATTTTAGATTCAAAACATCGGTTTTTCGTTGAGTTTATGTCCTGTTTATGGCCAACTGAAGTTGGCTGTAAAACTTGGACAGATTGCTGTTTTTAGTCTCTAGCTTACTAGTTTGTGTTTGGTTGATTTCCGTTAACATGTTTAGTGATCATAACAACATCAAACATCAATATTGACTAACAAATGATCAGATAATCACAACTATGCAAGATTCATAAGATTTACACACATATCTTTCCTTTATCCATCATTAAACACTTATGTTCAAGACTTTGAGTTTTGCTCTTTAGTGTTCTTAACTTTCAACCATTATATCACCTATTAACCACCATAAACAAGATCAAGATGATGATTAGAGACACTTACTACTAGCTCAAGGCTAGGGAAGAAACAAGGCGTAAAAGTGGTGGTTAAAAGAAAACGAGAGCGGTCCTTCAACTTCCGAGAGCACCAAGCTTCCTTAGGTGCCTTCTTACTCCTTAATATCACCTTAGAATGCTAGATAATGGAATGGAAATGGGGATGGTATGGTGGTGGTGAGTGGCCGTAGGTAAGAAGGGAGGAGGAGGGTGATATGTGTTGGTGAATTATGATGGAATGGATGAGATGATACTAGTGGTTATATATTAAATCCTCCAACATCCTTTTACATGTAGGTTAATGTGTTGGTGAAGGACTAGACAAGATCAAATTAAATATTCAAAAGTGTGGAGTGTTGTCTCCCATGGGGGGGGGGGGGGGCGATTTGGACTAAGGGGTTGGGTTAGGATTGTGTTTTGAACCATCTAGTTAAGGTTTAGTTAGTTAAGTTGGGGATTAATTAGTGTATGATGTGTGTTGTAATTTACAACGGGTGTTAGGGTATTCGGGGACCCTAACTGGCTCAGAAAAAGATAAACTATGTTACTGGCAATATTTTCATGTTCCGGGTAAAGTCCGGTTGTTCGGTTTGACACTGTTCCGTTAAAGTACTTAATTAATTCGTAAGGCGTCCTATTTATATACTTTGTAACGTTTTTACTTTCTAACACTTAGGAAAATATAACGGACTATTTAGTGACCTTTCTGTACACTATTAGTATATTAACAAATATGTGTAAGCATAACACAGATATCAGTTAAGTAATTCCACCCAGTCGTCAAGCACATTAATTATTATTAATAAACTGTACGGTTACATGTAAATTTGAGGGTTGTCACATTCTCCCCCTGTTAAGAGAATTTCGTCCCGTAATCTAGCGCGTGATTACTGAGGAAGCTAGTTAAGTTGTGTTGTTTTCCTGATTTTCCTGGGGTGTCACAGTGCTTTCCCGGGAATCTGTTAAACTGGTTCAAGACAGGTTAGCTAATACACTGTATGGGTACTTCTTGGGTGATCGTGTGGCTTATCCGGTGGTTGAGTTCTTTGTGAAAAACAATTGGAAAAAGTTTGGTTTGCAAAAGTCTATGATGAATGCGAACGGGTTTTTCTTTTTCAAATTTGCGGACAAAGAAGGTATGTTGAATGTCCTTAAAGAGGGACCCTGTATTTTTTGGTCTCAACCTTTCTTCCTTAGTGTGTGGTCGCCTACTGCGAGACTAGAGAAGAAGGAAGTTAACAAGATTCTAGTATGGGTTAAAATTCATGATGTTCCTATAGTTGCCTATACGGAAGATGGTTTGAGTATGATTGCTACGGCTATTGGTGAGCCGAAATTGTTGGATTCGTATACTACCTCAATGTGCACGGATTCTTGGGGTAGGAGCAGTTATGCAAGAGCCTTGATAGAAATTTCAGCCGAGAGTGCCTTTAAAGAGGAAGTAGTTATTGCGGTGCCTGAGCTAGAAGGTGAAGGTTTTATTAAAGTGAAGCTGAATGTGGAATATGAATGGAGTCCATATAGGTGTGACCATTGTAAGGTCTTTGGACATTCTGATGAGTCTTGCCCGAAACAGCCTAGGAAATCTCCTAAGGTTGTTCCTAAACCCCCGAAACAAAACGCTGGGAAGCAATCTCGTGGTCCGGTGAAGATTCCAGAAGTGGATGAAGATGGTTTTATGGATGTGGATGGTAAAAAAGCGGCTAGGAAATCTGGTTTTCATGTTAACAAAGCTAAGCCAAAATTTGAGTACAGGCCGGTTGGGTTCAAATCGAATGGAGGGGTAAAAAAGTCGGATCCGTCGACTAGTGTAGTGACCCAGAACCCGTTTGATGTTCTAAGGGAGGAGCAGGGTACGGTCCATCAAACGGGTAAGGGGATGAGGGATGATATTGGTGATTCTGATGATGAGGAAGTTGTGGAAGTCTATAATGAAACAAATGATTTTATGACGTCGGGTACACATCCTTTGTTTTCTTTTTTTTTGGGTAAAAGGGTATACCCTGGTGATTGTATTACTATCAAAACCAAAATGAACCAAGTAGAGAGGCTGACTGCCAATCTAGTTCAAAAGTGTGACATACCACACTAAAGTAACAACGCGCAACAAAAACGCACTACCAATCAAAACCAAAAACCAACACCTAAACACTATACATTACGAAAAAGTAATTCTCATATTTAGGTTTTGTCAACCTCATCCGAAGATGAAACCCTCCATGTCTTCAACAATCTGGCAACTCGATCATTCATCTTGAATTTGAAAGAGTGAAGCTTTAGACGGACTGTCTCGACAACCAGGTCTTCTAGTTTATCTGGAGGCCGTAACTGGTTGTTAAAAAACCTCGAGTTTCTTTCTTGCCACACGAAATAAGCTGTAGCAGCCACCACAAGCTTGCGGATGACCCATATGAGGAGCTTTGAGTTCGCATTAGGGATAATCCATGTGACCACATCTTCCCATTTTCCATCGATTTGAACCATATCAATTTTCTGACGGATCGAACACCAAATCTGATTTGAATAAGGACATTCGAAGAATAAATGTTCATGAGTTTCCAAGTCACTATTGCAAAGGAGACAACACATCATATTCATGTTACCCGCCGCATTATTCCAGAACTTGATCCGATCTTGAGTTGCAAGCTTTCTCCTACATATCAACCAACAACAAAACGCATGTCTCGGGGTATTAAAAGAAGACCATACCATATTGTACCAGCTAACCATTTGGCCTGGTGTTCACGCCAAAGTTGTCGAAAATGGTTCTGTTACGTTACCATCTTTTTTCCATAAAATAGTATCCATTTTATGAGGAACAATAGAGATCGGAGGAAGCTGAAAAAGGATAGGAAACACATCCCTCCAAGCTTCAGGCCACACCCACGTATTTTCCTGAACCACATCGGCCACTTTAGAGTAAATCGTCAACCCCTCGTGCGTTATTTGTCTAGGAGTAATGAACACGCTTAAGGGACCGTGAACGCTCCAATTATCAAACCATAAAAATGTGCGCTCCCCATTACCTATTTTTGATACAAAGAACCTTCGAACCATCGGCCTCAACTGTAGTAGTTTCCTCCAGCTCCAACAAATGTTTTGTTGGTTAGGAATGTCCCAAAAACTTCTGTTTTGCAAGTGGTATGAATAAACCCATTCGACCCAAAGTGAATTCCTTCGAGAGAGAATGCTGTATACATGAAAAGCCATTAAAGCTTTGTTCACATCAGCCACTCTCCTAATCCCTAACCCACCTTCCTTCTTTCGTAAGCAAACAATTTTCCAAGACACTTTAGCTTTGCCTTTAATCATACGGCCTTGACACCATAAGAAGCTCCTTAACTTTTGCTCAATTTGTTTAACAATACTACCTGGCAAAATGAAAACCGATGCCCAAAAAATATAGAACGCCGACAAAACTGAAATAACCAATTGAAGTCTACCCGCAAAAGATAGAAATTTAGCTTTCCAGTCCGTAACGCTCCATTTTATCCACCAGCACCTTGCAATCAGAATAAACTAGTCTAGAAGCAATCAAAGGGACACCAAGATACCTTATCGGAAGAGAACCTTCTTCAAACGGCATGATAGACAGAATATTACCCTTGACCAAAATAGGAACATTGCAGAAAAATGCCGTACTTTTTGGGAGACTCGGAACCAGGCCAGACATGTCTTTGAACGTATTCAAAGTATCCATAATAATTTTCACAGAATTAACCTCGCCTCTAGAAAAAATAAAAAGATCATCTGCGAAACACAAATTAACAATCCTTTGCTTTTCACATCTTTTATGAAATCTGAACGAAGAGTCAATAGACGTTGAAAGTTGAAGCATGGATGTTAAGTCTTCCATAACCAAAGTAAATAGATAAGGAGACATAGGGTCCCCTTGTCTAAGACCCCGCTTACCCTTGAAATAACCAAAAATATTACCATTCACACTCACTGAAAACGAAGAGGAAGTAATGCGGTTCATGATCCAATCAATCATAACTTGATGAAAACCGTACCCCTTAAGAATATTATCAAGAAAATCCCAGTCCACCGTATCATAAGCCTTTTGAATATCTACCTTGAAAGCAGATCTAGGAGACCCGATATTTCTATGATAATTATGCATAAGTTCTTGCACTAGGAGAATATTGTCAGAAATTCTTCTCCCTGGCACAAAAGCTGATTGATTCAAACTCACCACCTTGTCAAGACCTTCTAAAATTCTTGTTGAAATAATTTTAGTGATACTCTTATAAATGACATTGCAACAAGATATAGGACGGTAATCAGTGACTTTAGAGGGAGTAGTCACCTTAGGAATAAGAGCGATGATAGTATGATTTACCTCCCTTAACATTCGCTTGGAAGTGAAAAAATCTTTTATGGCAACACTAACATCATTACCAATGATCGGCCAAGCCTTCTTGAAAAAAGCAGAAGAGTACCCATCAGGCCCCGGAGCTTTATTATCATCAATAGAGAACATGGCTGATTTAATTTCTTCATTCGTAACATCTCGGATCATATGTTCAGCCACGTGAATGTCAAGCACATTCGGAAAAAGATCCGGGGTAGGCATACGAGTGGTATCACCTTTTTGACCAAGAAACGCATTAAAGTGGTTGACAAACGCATCCGGAACCTCCTTACCTTCAAAAATGTTTCCGTCAAGATCTTTAATAATGTCAATACGGCTAAGGTGATTTCTACATTTAAGCGAGTTATGAAAATAAGCTGAATTAGCATCGCCCGCCTTCAACCAATCCACCTTTGACTTTTGTTTCAAAAAGCGTTCTTCATCAAGTAACGCTTCTTGATAAGACGCCAATAGGACCGATTCTCTTTGTCTCAACCCCTCATCATCCGGTTGTTTATCAATGTTTAATTGAATTTCATCTAAACCATCGCGTAAAACTTTAACTTTGTTGTGCAAATTGCCCTGTTTGAAAAGGAAACTACGAAAGGGATGCTTAAGAGCTCGAAGCTTTTTGACCACTTTAAACATAGGAACTCCATCAATGTGCTTCAACCATTCCGCCTTAACAATCTCTCCAAATTCCTGCTTATACACAATAAAATTAGGAAATTTAAAAGGTTTTGGTTTACTAACTTGAGTGCCTGGCATTTTAAGAAGACACGGTGTGTGATCCGAGATCCTATAAGGATGAAAAACCGCACACGCACTTGGAAACTCATCCGTAAAATGAACATTAGCCAAAACACGATCAATTTTTTTCAGAATACCAACTCCCTTCTTCGGTTTTTGAGTCCAAGTATAATGCATACCCGAGCTATTCACATCAAACACTTCAAGGCTTTCAACACACTCCTTGAAATCTCGCATTCCTGTGGTTATTTTTGAAGTTCCCATAGCCATATCCTCAAGAAACAAGGAGGAGTTAAAATCACCCATAATCACCCATGGCTTATCCTTGACAAACTATTTGTGCAAACATAAACTATCCCATAATTTTCGTCTTTCTATGTAATTATTATCCGCGTACACAAAAGAACAAAGCAAGGCTTTATTAACATGCTTGAAAACAAGTTGAGCATGCATGACTTGAGGAGTAATGGATATGACCATAACATCCACATAGTCAGCATTCCAACCCAATAGAATACGAGTACCTTTAGAACAAATGTTCCCATTCGAAGACCATCTCCAAGCACGGCAAATCCTTTTACAAACACCCACAAGATTCGATACATTCACATGCGATTCCAAAATAGCACACACCTGAATTTTATTATCAATAATAACATTCCGAACCTCCGTTTGTTTCAGGGGACGGTTCAACCCCCTTATATTCCAGCATGCGATACTATCCATTGATAACATTATCAGCAGGAGTGCTTGCCCCTGATTTAACATTACCTGCTTGCATAAACTCTGAAGTCTCGTTAACCTCTATCACCTCAGCATAATCCGCGTTTGCATCATCTTTCGTCATACTACTTGAACCAAGGCATCCAAACGAAATTCCAAGCTTAACACTATGCATAGAAGCGTAATCATCATTCTTGTTGTATGTACGGTTATCTCTAGTAGGAGCTGAACTAGAAGTGCTGGGCCGAGTACTCGGCTCTTTAATAACCAAGTTGCCTTGCTTCTTTAGAACGCCGACAAAACTGAAATAACCAATTGAAGTCTACCCGCAAAAGATAGAAATTTAGCTTTCCAGTCCGTAACGCTCCATTTTATCCACCAGCACCTTGCAATCAGAATAAACTAGTCTAGAAGCAATCAAAGGGACACCAAGATACCTTATCGGAAGAGAACCTTCTTCAAACGGCATGATAGACAGAATATTACCCTTGACCAAAATAGGAACATTGCAGAAAAATGCCGTACTTTTTGGGAGACTCGGAACCAGGCCAGACATGTCTTTGAACGTATTCAAAGTATCCATAATAATTTTCACAGAATTAACCTCGCCTCTAGAAAAAATAAAAAGATCATCTGCGAAACACAAATTAACAATCCTTTGCTTTTCACATCTTTTATGAAATCTGAACGAAGAGTCAATAGACGTTGAAAGTTGAAGCATGGATGTTAAGTCTTCCATAACCAAAGTAAATAGATAAGGAGACATAGGGTCCCCTTGTCTAAGACCCCGCTTACCCTTGAAATAACCAAAAATATTACCATTCACACTCACTGAAAACGAAGAGGAAGTAATGCGGTTCATGATCCAATCAATCATAACTTGATGAAAACCGTACCCCTTAAGAATATTATCAAGAAAATCCCAGTCCACCGTATCATAAGCCTTTTGAATATCTACCTTGAAAGCAGATCTAGGAGACCCGATATTTCTATGATAATTATGCATAAGTTCTTGCACTAGGAGAATATTGTCAGAAATTCTTCTCCCTGGCACAAAAGCTGATTGATTCAAACTCACCACCTTGTCAAGACCTTCTAAAATTCTTGTTGAAATAATTTTAGTGATACTCTTATAAATGACATTGCAACAAGATATAGGACGGTAATCAGTGACTTTAGAGGGAGTAGTCACCTTAGGAATAAGAGCGATGATAGTATGATTTACCTCCCTTAACATTCGCTTGGAAGTGAAAAAATCTTTTATGGCAACACTAACATCATTACCAATGATCGGCCAAGCCTTCTTGAAAAAAGCAGAAGAGTACCCATCAGGCCCCGGAGCTTTATTATCATCAATAGAGAACATGGCTGATTTAATTTCTTCATTCGTAACATCTCGGATCATATGTTCAGCCACGTGAATGTCAAGCACATTCGGAAAAAGATCCGGGGTAGGCATACGAGTGGTATCACCTTTTTGACCAAGAAACGCATTAAAGTGGTTGACAAACGCATCCGGAACCTCCTTACCTTCAAAAATGTTTCCGTCAAGATCTTTAATAATGTCAATACGGCTAAGGTGATTTCTACATTTAAGCGAGTTATGAAAATAAGCTGAATTAGCATCGCCCGCCTTCAACCAATCCACCTTTGACTTTTGTTTCAAAAAGCGTTCTTCATCAAGTAACGCTTCTTGATAAGACGCCAATAGGACCGATTCTCTTTGTCTCAACCCCTCATCATCCGGTTGTTTATCAATGTTTAATTGAATTTCATCTAAACCATCGCGTAAAACTTTAACTTTGTTGTGCAAATTGCCCTGTTTGAAAAGGAAACTACGAAAGGGATGCTTAAGAGCTCGAAGCTTTTTGACCACTTTAAACATAGGAACTCCATCAATGTGCTTCAACCATTCCGCCTTAACAATCTCTCCAAATTCCTGCTTATACACAATAAAATTAGGAAATTTAAAAGGTTTTGGTTTACTAACTTGAGTGCCTGGCATTTTAAGAAGACACGGTGTGTGATCCGAGATCCTATAAGGATGAAAAACCGCACACGCACTTGGAAACTCATCCGTAAAATGAACATTAGCCAAAACACGATCAATTTTTTTCAGAATACCAACTCCCTTCTTCGGTTTTTGAGTCCAAGTATAATGCATACCCGAGCTATTCACATCAAACACTTCAAGGCTTTCAACACACTCCTTGAAATCTCGCATTCCTGTGGTTATTTTTGAAGTTCCCATAGCCATATCCTCAAGAAACAAGGAGGAGTTAAAATCACCCATAATCACCCATGGCTTATCCTTGACAAACTATTTGTGCAAACATAAACTATCCCATAATTTTCGTCTTTCTATGTAATTATTATCCGCGTACACAAAAGAACAAAGCAAGGCTTTATTAACATGCTTGAAAACAAGTTGAGCATGCATGACTTGAGGAGTAATGGATATGACCATAACATCCACATAGTCAGCATTCCAACCCAATAGAATACGAGTACCTTTAGAACAAATGTTCCCATTCGAAGACCATCTCCAAGCACGGCAAATCCTTTTACAAACACCCACAAGATTCGATACATTCACATGCGATTCCAAAATAGCACACACCTGAATTTTATTATCAATAATAACATTCCGAACCTCCGTTTGTTTCAGGGGACGGTTCAACCCCCTTATATTCCAGCATGCGATACTATCCATTGATAACATTATCAGCAGGAGTGCTTGCCCCTGATTTAACATTACCTGCTTGCATAAACTCTGAAGTCTTGTTAACCTCTATCACCTCAGCATAATCCGCGTTTGCATCATCTTTCGTCATACTACTTGAACCAAGGCATCCAAACGAAATTCCAAGCTTAACACTATGCATAGAAGCGTAATCATCATTCTTGTTGTATGTACGGTTATCTCTAGTAGGAGCTGAACTAGAAGTGCTGGGCCGAGTACTCGGCTCTTTAATAACCAAGTTGCCTTGCTTCTTTATAGGCCTATATTCAAACTTCTGCTTATGCTTGATAACCACTCCTTTTTTAACCATTTTCTTCTTGTTAACCTCCTTATAACCCTCCCCACCAGCCTGTTCCTTCCCTTTGTGTTTTTCATTAATATCCAGCTTAACCTCCTTAGGGCAATTATCCTTGGTATGACCAAAAATATAACAAGTAGGGCATCTAGGAGGAGACCATTCATACTCTACTTTAACCGAACTTAGTAAGAAGCCGCCATCTTCAACATTGGGGATAGCAACATAAATTGTTTCCTCTAATTCTTTTGTAGCATCCAACTCGATCACCGCTCGAGCATAGCTGCTCCTGCCCCAAGACTCCAAACACATATTCGATGTTTCATTATCCAGTAGCTTCGGAGTTCCTATTTTTGAAGCGATCAGACTCAACCCATCTTCGGTATACGCAGCCAGAGGAACATCATGCATTTTTACCCAAACCAGAACCTTTTTCAATTCTTCTTTCTTAATTTCCATCTTAGAAGACCATGGTTTCAGAAATATGGGAATGTTACGTATAAGCCACGGTCCATCTTGAAAAAAAAAATCCCTTTGCATTCATCATACTCTTTTGCAATCCATACTTAACCCAACGGTTTTTTACAAAGTATTCAACTACTGGGAACGCTAGTCTCTTACCCAGGAAATAACCAAATAAGACGTTGCTGCATTTTTCTTGAACCTTTTTAACTGATTCGACCGGGATTGTAACATCAGCACCACCATGCTGATTATTGTTTTCAAGAAATATGGCGGATAACGTCCCTTGTTGGTTTCTTTTTGTCTGTCTACTGGACATTTTTTCATGATGTAAAGTAGACTAGGTTTTGTGGAGTCATTGGTATTTTGTTTTTAGTGGTTTACATATATGGGGCTTGTCCCGTATATGAACTAGTGTGGATCAGCCTCACTACTTGTACTTAATTGCGGTTGTTTTTAATAGAATCACCGGGGTAACACTTTACCCAAAAAACAAAAGGCTTTCCTATCAACTTTAAAAACAACCTGAGTGTGGATCACTTGATAAGATTGTGCAAGGATCATTACATCCACCAGATTTACATCCCATCCCACTATTATTCGAGTTCCCTTATTACATTGAGCCGCATTATCTGCCCAACTCCACGAAGCACAAACTTTTTTGCAAACATCATAGACTAAATGGGTTTCCAAAATGGCACAAACTTGTAAGTGATTTTCCTTCACCAGCTGTCGAACCTCTTTCTGTTTAAGGGGGTGGTTCAACCCTCTAATGTTCCAAACCGCTAAACTACCCATCAACACCCTCTAGACCGGGTGTGCTTGCACCCTCAGACTTATTTCCATGTTTTTTACTATCACCAGCATTGCTTGAACCCTTCACTTGTTGGTCTCCTTTATTCTTTTCCATAAACTTCGGAATATCATCAAAAAGGTCATCAATCTTCACCTCATCAACAATCAGCTCATCAATAACAACTAAACACATGGATTGGGTTATCCTACATCTAAACATATGGATTGGGTTATCCTACATCTAAAACATATGGATTGGGTTATCCTACATCTAAACATATGGATTGGGTTATCCTACATTTAAACATAGGGTTCCTAAAACTATACAGTGAAGTCCTCGCCACACAGAATTCAAAATGTACTTGGCCTAGAGCCAAGTAAGCTAGACGTCCTCTCATTCTATAGAATCAACATACGGTAAACTAGTCGAGTCAGGGAATTTGTTAGAGAATGTTCCTTGGAACTTGGCGAGCAAAAATTCAATATCGATCTCTTACCCGTTGAGTGGATAGTTTCGATGTAGTGGTTGGCATGGATTGGTTATCCGATAACCAAGCCGAAGTTGTTTGTCACGAGAATATTATTCGCCTACCACCATCAAACAGAGAGACACTTGTTATACATGGAGAGAAGCGCAACACACCATTGCGGATTATCAATTACAAGAAGGCACGGAAGTGCTTACGGAAAGGTTGTATTGCGTTTCTGGCACATGTTGTCGACAAGAAGGCCGTTGGGCCACAGCTGACAGATATTCCAGTGGCTGAAGTCTTTCCTGAAGACTTTCCAGGACTATAACCATATCGACAAGTCGAGTTTCATATCGACTTGGTACCGGGAACGGCACCCGTAGCCAAATCTCCGTATCGATTAGCACCTTCTGAAATGCAAGAGTTATCCACACAACTTCAAGAGTTGTTGGATAAAGTATTCACTAGGCCAAGCTACTTACCTTGGCGAGCTCCAGTACTATTTGTGAAGAAGAAGGATGGAACGTTCAGAATGTGCATAGAGTACATAGAATTGAATGAACTCACCATCAAGGATCGGTATCCACTACCGAGGATTGATGATTTATTCGATCAATCGCAAAGTTCAAGCTTCTACTCCAGGATAGACTTACGATCGAGGTATCACCAGTTACGAATACAAGAAGAAAGCATACCAATGACGGCTTTTCGAACTCGTTATGGTCATTACTGTGACAACTGTGCTCTGTAATCGATGTACAGTGTAAAACAATGTTAATTATCAATATAACAATGTGTTCTGGTGTTATTATGTGTGTATTTATGTTTGATGATTTTATTATTTGATTCGATTCCGATTTCAAGCTTTAAATCGCTTTCTTGAAGGTTATACGCAAACTGGTGCGTAAACGCAGTCAGTTTAACGCAACAAACACTCTGGAATAGTGACATAGGCTTAACATACCTTAAATAACCTCCACATAACTTAGAAATAAGTTTTGGATGGTTTGGTGTGTTGAAAACAAGTCTATTCTATCGCAGGGACTATTTGTGTCAAACTGCGAAACTATACCGATTCGTATGGTATCGAAGAGTCCGGAACTTGATCATAAGCTAAACATACCATAAATAACCTAAACATAGCTTAGAAATAAGCTTTGAGGGGTTCGGTGTGCGAAAACATGCTTATTTGATCTTACAGGGACTAAAAGTGTCAAAAACGATGTAGGTTTGCATTTTCGCGCATATCTTACGTTCTGAACACATCTGGACACCCAAATTTTTTGTACACACTAAAATATTTTTATTTTAGTGATCGGCATGCAAAAATACCATTCGTCGCTTAATTTAGTTCGTTTTCGCGTTCGTTTGAGTTTCGTCGTAATTTAATGAACAACGCGACCGTACGACCAAACAAGCCGATATCTGAGATGTTTTTGAGCATATTTTAGAGTAAATTACAAGTTTTGTCCTTTACGTATGTCCCAAATTGCAGGCGCTGTCCTTTAAACTAAAACTTGACAGACGGTGTCCTTTGTGTTTTCAAAATCTTGCACGTTTTGTCCTTTAGGCCAAACTTAGTTAGATTTTTTAGTTAAATCTGGTATCAAGGGGCTATTTTGTAAAAAAAAATTATTCAGGGACTAAATTGTAAAAAAATATTATTATTATTATTAATAATAATATTATTGAGGATAGAATTCATGAAACTGAGTGGACTGGGACTCGTAACCACTCCGATCTGAGACGACGTCGTCTCCTTCACCTTCTCCGGCTTCTGGATCCGATGACCTACGTCGTCTCCTTCACCTTTAGGGTTTGTGAAAGTTTAGTTATGTGAATGATGGAGGTTGATGATGGTTTGAAGTTACATGTAGTCAGATTGAATCTGGAATTAGAGTAAGTGAGTTTGATTTGAGAGAGAGATTAGAGAAGATTTGGGGGAGCAGCAGGAGTGTGTGAAAGTGTAACCAAGGTTTCTTGTTTTTAATCAGGTTTCGGAGGTGAAGGGGTGGTTTATGGTGGTGGGGTAGGTTCGGCGGTGGAGGTGATGTTATAGGCGATTGCAGGTGGTGGTGGTCGGAGAATCGATGCCGGAATTGTTTTTTTAGAGTTTTTGATATTTTTGTTTTTGGGGATTTTTGGGGGGTTTTTGACTTGTTTGATTTTGGGGATTTTGCGGTTGATTGAATCGAATCGCTGTATGAAAGGTATAGGTGGAGGATAGGCGATCATAGACAGCAAAAAACAGAGCTGCACACACAACATGTCTGCGGTAGTGTGCGGGAAAATAAATTCGTTTTTCGAAGATCATACGATACCTTCTTCTTCTTCATCGGCATCGCCTCCTGCTTCTAAGAGAATTCGTTGCTTTTCTTCGTCTTCACCTATTCAGTTTTCGTCGTCGGCTCGGTTGTTAGCGCTTGATCGGCTCGCTGTACTGTTTCCTGATATGGATAAACAGGTTAGTTGATTGTTTTTAATCACATGTTTTAGGCTCTAATGTATTTTGGTAACGGTATGAAGTGAAGAGTTTATAGTTCATGTTTTGTATAAAATAGAATGAATGTTTAGGCGTTTTATCTTAGAATGATGATTTGTTTGACATTAAGGTTTCTCCTTGAGTGAAAGTTTAAATTGTAAATTTGAGCACATTTGCTTGTCTGGTTTCGTTCTGTGCTTCGGTGGTGGTGGTGGTGGTGGTGGCGGTGGCGGTGGTTGTGGCGGCGGCGGCGGTGGTGGTGATGGTGATGAAGGGTGGTGGTGATGGTGGTTAGTAATTTACTCAATAATAATAATAATAATAATAATAATAATAATAATAATATTAATGAGAAAAAGGAAGTTTATATATTTTTTATTTTTAAGTTTTGTACAATTTAGTCCCTGAATAATTTTTTTTTACAAAATAGCCCCTTGATACCAGATTTAACTAAAAAATCTAACTAAGTTTGGCCTAAAGGACAAAACGTGCAAGATTTTGAAAACACAAAGGACACCGCCTGTCAAGTTTTGGTTTAAAGGACAGCGCCTGCAATTTGGGACATACGTAAAGGACAAAACTTGTAATTTACTCCATATTTTAAGTTTCCTATACTTTAACTTCATTTTTGAGCCTTGAAATGAGGTTAACGGGGCTTAAACGTGTCAAAAATGCATCAAAACACAAGTTTCTCAAGTGCAGGGAGTAAACTGCAATTTCTGGATAGTAAGGCCAGGCAGGCCACGTAAGGTCTCCCCCTACCTTTACGCAGGCCGTGTGAACATGCCAGCGACTAGAAAGTCAGTTTTTGCATTCTGTTGCAACTTCATGGGCTGTTATGGTAATTCTTTTGTGTGTTGGGCAAGTTTAAGTGATCACCAAGGTTTCTAATCAGCTCCTAACAATTGTATGGCCATGATTATTGCTTGGAGACCACACAAACAAGTGTCATGATCTTGTAAGTTTGCAACAAGTATAAATAGCTTGGCCATTTCATTCATTCTCTTCACACTTGATCTAAATTCTCTAAGTTGAGGTTTTTATAACTTCATACCTAAGAATTATAAGATCAAGTTCAAGCAAGGACTCTTTGTAAGCTTCCTTCATTCTTTTATCGCTTTCCTAGCGAGAAAGTCAAACAGTGTTTGACTTTCAGCTTTGACCAGTCAATGGTCAACAAGAAGTTCGTTTGAACTTCGCAACGTGAGCGTAATCACGATGGTTATAGTCCTTAGTGACTATACCTACTGATTAAAAACTTTAGCCTCTGCAAGATTCTTCAAAGCTATGGGGGCTCTGGGCGATTCTGGGCGATTCTGGGCAAAACTGAGCGATTCTGCATAACTTTAGGTTCTTCAATCTGTCCCTGATCTTGTTTCGATTTTATTATCTTTAGGGTTTGGTTGTTTGAAGGATCGGCTTAGGGTTTATACGCTACTGGTGCTGTTTCGCGTTTTCTTGATCTGATCAGACTATTACATTCGAATCTGACCATACCGTGTTTAGGGTTTGGTTTCAATCTGAGATTGGTGTTGTCGATCAGATTAAGGTGTTACTTCCGACGATTGTGTGATACCAATTGAAGACCGATTGCATAATCATTTATTATTAGGGTTTTGGTCGGCGATAAGTAGGTCCGATTCCCTTGTTTTGATTATTGCTTAAATCGGTTAGGCAGATTTATTTTCTTTCAGCAAATCAATTGATTTAGGGTTGCGGCTGCATAGTTGGGTCTGTGTTGCTGCGGTATGGATGATCAAAATGCAGAAAATTCAAATGTGTTTGCGAGAAAGATCAAGAATATTGACGGAAAACCATTTGAGCCAAGACAAACGTTACATATGGCTGATCGGGTTTCTGAATTGCCGCATAAGAAGGTATGTTTTATGCTACCGCTGAATGATACTGATCACGTTATTGGCTGTTCTGATTCTCCTAATCAGAATTATGCGAAGGTTTTTGATAAACGAAAGGTAGCTTTTGTGCTACCACTTAATGATGTGAGTCCTGTTTCCCGAGTTCAAAGTCTGAAACAGGGAGATAATGCTAAAACCCAACATCAATCCTATGCGGATGTGATCCTAAACAATCAGGCCGAGCAAGGAGGTGCTAAGATGGGGGTTGTTTCAAATCAGAATCTGAATGATGAAAATTCAGCTAGTCATACCAATGGTTCGGATGCTAAAGCTCCTAAAATAAACTTTCGTTCACTAAAATCAGATGTCTCATTGGATGGAGTGGATGTAGTAATTCCGATTGATTCTGTTCGCAAGGTAAATGATAGATTATCTAATACTCTTTATGGTTGCTTCCTGGGGGATAGAATTGCGTATCCGGTTGTTGAATATTTTGTGAAAACAAATTGGAAAAAGCATGGTATTCAGAAAATTATGATGAATTCGAATGGGTTTTTCTTTTTCAAGTTTGAAGATAGCAAGGGTATGAATAATGTTCTTGAAGGGGGCCCTTGGCTGATTCGGAAGAAACCTCTTTTGCTCAACACTTGGTCACCCACTACTACACTTAGAAAGGAAGATATCAAGAAAGTTGCAGTTTGGGTAAAATTGCATGATGTTCCTCTTGCAGCTTACACTGATGATGGTTTGAGCATGTTGGCTTCAAAAATTGGTTCTCCTTTGTTGCTTGATTCTTATACAGCTTCTATGTGTTCTGAAAATTGGGGTAGGAGTTCTTATGCAAGGACTCTTATTGAAGTTTCAGCTGAGCATGGATTCAAGGAGGTGATATCTATGGCTATTCCTGATTTGGATGGTGAAAATTATGTTACGGAAAAAGTTAAGGTGGAGTATGAGTGGACGCCTACGAGATGTGCTCATTGTTGTGTCTTTGGTCATGATAGTGGTGATTGTCCTAAACAAGTTGTCCCTACTCCTAAACCCCATCCTAAAGCACCTATAGTAGATGGGGATGGTTACATTGAGGTTACAAATAGGAAAGTGGGTAGGAAAAGTGGGGTTCCGGATAATACTCAAAAACCAAAATTTGAATATAAACCGTTGAATTACAGGAAAATGGTGGGGAATACATCTTCATCTACTAATATGAAGGGTGGAAAAGGTTCAATTCAGACTTACAACCATTTTAGTGCGCTTAACTCTGGAACAAACAGAACAATGGGGCAGCATAGTAGTGAAGATCCGGATGATGATGACGTTGAGGTAGTGTATGATGAAACGTTGGGCGTTCGGGAGCCGGAAAAACAAGGGGCAAGCACCTCTACTCCAAGGGTTTCCAATGGATAGCCTCTTTTTGGTTCGTGTGAAGGGGCTATCAGTTTGTGGCAACTTCATCTTTGATGATGGAGGATGAGGGTTATTTTTGTTTTTGGTTTGTAGTGTCTACTTGATATCGATTCATGATGTATAGTAGGCTAGGTTATGGGGTGTCATAGGTTGTTTGGTTTGTTTTGGTTTACTTATATGGGGCATGTCCTGTATATGAACTAGTGGGGAACACATTCTCACTACTTGTACTTAATTGCGGTTTGTTTTAATAGAATCACCGGGGTAACCCTTTACCCAAAAAAATACCTACTGATTACCACGTTGACTAGGCGTAGTGACGAGTCGTAGTTTCGGTCAAAATGCGCATTTAAGCGTATTTTGCTACCAAACTACTCTTGGTATCAAAACTTGTTTTCTAACTTAGTTAAGCATGTTTTAACATGCTTAGCTCGTCACTTTTAGTTTAGTGCTTGTTTAGAGTCGTAAGTCAAGTGGTCTAAACCATCGCTTAGACTTTCGAACTCGACCCGTTTGGTCGATCATTAGGTCCGACCAAACATGTTTAGTGACCATAGTTGCATAGGGAATAACCTTCCGTGGTTATACCTTTTGGTCACATAGTTTAAGTAGTTGTATGATAGGTAGTTTATATGCCTTAGGTAAATGACCAAAATGCCCTTTTCATGCATAATTGGATTTTAAGCATATGTAACCTAAACATTTGTCACTTAACTGATTATGCAACCTAATTAAACATGTTTAGGCATATAATACTTGTCATAGGACTAGTTAGACGTCTCGAACGCGCTTTTGCACGCACGACGCATTAAAGTAGCATAAGCTACCTAAACGGGTCGTAACGGGTCGAAAGCACTTAGGTTAGGTTCCGATTTAGAATGTAGGCTTTGTTAAACCATATCACATGAGTTCCAACACTCATTTGGTTTACAATACCTCATTCTGTCCGATCTTCCGATTTAGGTGTCGATTTATTTACTAGTAATCCGATTACTAGGTACTACTTGAATTTCCTTGGTTTTCCTGAGCTTCGCTAAGTTCTTTAGATGAAGGATACCCTTCTATTCAATATGAGTACATAGTTCCCCTATTTTACTGTTTTCAATTGTTTTGGGGTGATTCATATGTCACACCCCGACCGCGTAAAACAACAAATCGCGGCGGAAACATCGGGGCGTGTTGCGACAGAATTAATTGTCTCATAACCATGGCATACAAAGTTTTATTTTATTTATAAACAAAGGTGTTACATTGTTTCAAACAGGAAATTTAAAGAGTTCAGAACATAATTAAACATAGTCTATCTTCTTTTAAAGTCTAAGGCACAGGTCCGCCCTAGTATCATGATCACATCCTATGGAAAAGCACCTGAAAACACATGTGAAAATAGGTACGTCAGCATAAAAATGCCTGTGAGATACATAGGTTTGTGAAAATAGGATTCATGACTTATGTTTAAGAAAATGTTTAGTCATGAACCTTGTAATTTGCTTTGTCTTGTAAATCATTTGAAAACAATAAGATCAGATGATATGTATAAGTAAATGTCAGGTTAAATAAATAACCATGTAAAAATGAATTTTGTATAAGATAGGTTGTTTGTAAATCAATGTCTTGTGAAAAGTATGTTATTTGTATAAAATGTTCTATGTCTCAAACTGAAATGATTCAAATAACGTTACGCCATATAATACTATACAAACACTTATATATAGGAAGTACCAGCGGCGTATCCACCATGCTTGTATCATATTACACACGCATCGTTACTTAATCACTTAATCAAACCAAACCAACCAATGTAAGAAGTCTATGTTTAATTCAATTGTCAAATGTATTGAATAATATGTCAAATGTAAATCATGTCAAATGTCTATGTCAAATATCCATGTCAAATGTCTATGTCAAATATCCATGTCAAATGTCTATGTCAAATATCCATGTCTAATGTCTATGTCAAAATGTCATGTATGGCAAGTGAAATGTCTCAAACTAAACCATATGTACAAAAACAAAGTATTGAAGTAAAACTTAGTTTAAATCAAAGCTATGTTTTGTGTAAATGCATGCAACTATTTAATATGAACATTTATGTGGTATTGTGAAAATGCATACATCCAAGCCTGGCGACTGTGGTGATAAACCCTTTAAACAAATTAAAGGTCTATCTGTCTTAATGTCAACGAATTCGGTCATTCCTTTCTGTCCCCTTACCCTGGGATGTCTGGAACGGGAGTTGTCAATTCCTATGGTACCACTACCTACTAACGAACGGCATGATCGGTGTTAATGAATGTATTGTCCCATGTAAACAAACCAAATGTCATACCAAAATGTAAGCATGTGAAAATAATGCACTAAGTATGTAATCAAATGAACATACATAGCGTGAAATGTCATGTAAAACGATGTACTAAGTAATGCACACAATGGGCACACCTAGCATGAAATGTCATGTAAAACAATGTACTAAGTAATGCACACAATGGGCACACCTAGCATGAAATGTAATGTAAAACAATGTACCAAGTAATGCACACAATGGGCACACCTAGCATAAAATGTAATGTAAAACAATGTACCAAGTAATGCACACAATGGGCACACCTAGCATAAAATGTAATGTAAAACAATGTACCAAGTAATGCACACAATGGGCACACCTAGCATAAGATGTAATGAAATCATGTACTCTAATGTACTAACGAACATAGCAGTATATGATGTTAAAACAGGAAAGCATGAAAGTAACAAGTAGGCACATGTGTTCCACCCCAAAACAGTTTGGAAAACAGTAAAAGAGGGGTCTATGTACTCACTTGAGATTGCTCAGTTGTCTAAAGATAACCACCAAGTAATGCTATAGATCTCGGAATCAAACGGCACCTAATATAGGTAACTATGTTAATAACCGGACCTTAATCGGAAGATTGGGTAGCATTAGGGTTTGTAAACCAAACGAGTGTAGAGACTCGTGTCATTTGGTTTAACAAAGCCTACATACTAAATGAAACTTAACATAATTGTTTACGACCCATTACGACCCGTTTAGGAAGCTTATGCTACTTTAACGTGTCGTGCGCGTGAAACGCGTTCGGACCGCCTAACTAGCCCTATGACAAGCGTTATATGCCTAAATATGTTACATAATCAGTTACGTGACAAAAGTTTAGGTTACATATGCTAAATTACCAATTATGTATGAAAAGGGTATTTTGGTAATTTACCTAAGGCATATAAACTACCTATCATACAACTACTTAAACGATGTGACCATAGGGTATAACCTCGGAAGGTTATTCCCTACCTACTATGGTCACCTACTGTATTTGGTCGGATCCTAATGATCGACCAAACTGGGTCGAGTTCGAAGGTATAGGCGATTTATTAGATCGCCTACCCTACGACTCTAGACAACGTGGTAATCAGTGGGCATAGTCCCAAGGGACTATGACCAACGTGATTACACTCACGTTGCGAAGTTCAAACGAACTTCGCATTGACCATTACTGGTCAACGCTGAAAGTCAAACAAAGTTTGACTTTCTGACTCGAAAAGCAGTAAAATAAGGAAAAGAACGAAAGAATACTTACGAAGGGTCCCCGAATGCTAAACTCAATCAGATTTGTGGTAATTTTTGCAAAGGGGTGATGGGGTATTTATAGTTTTCGGTGAACCGTTGAGATCGTTTCATGGAAAACGTGCCATGATCCAATCCGTACACTTGTTGCAAGGTTATGGAAGCTTAATTCCATCCTTATCTAGTGACTAAGCAAGTGAAAACATGTGGTTAAGGATCAATCAGCTGCAACTTGTGATTAAAACATTGAATCTGGTCAGAACACTCACTCGCGTAGCGCTACGGGTAGAGCCTTAGGGCTCGCGCTACGCTAGTGCCTATCTGATTCAGAATTGTTTCAAAAGTGACAGGTTTAGTCCCTGCAGCCCTTTTAAGCGATTTTCGATGCGTTTGAACCCCGTTAACCTCATTTCAAGGCTCTAAAATGAAGTTAAAGTATAGGGAACTCAAAACATGTTCAAAAATATCTCGGATGTCGGTTCGTTTGGCCGTACGAACGCGATGTTCGCTTAATTACGACGGAATGCGCATAAGCGCGAAAAACGATCCAAATGACGAAACGAATGGATTTTTCTTAAGGCGAACACTAAAATATAATGTAGTCATGCTTTCATAAATTTTTGGATGTCCGGATGTATTCAGAACGTAAGTTATGCGCGAAAATGCAAACTTGTGCACTTTTTGACACTTTTAGTCCCTGAATGTCCCAAAAGTTTATTTTAGCACACCGAACCTCTCAAAGCCTATTTCTAAGCTATGTAAAGGATATTTAAGGTGTGTTTAACTTATGGTTATGTTCCGGAATGTTCGTTACAGTTCAAATTGACATACTTTCGCAGTTTGTCATATTTAGTCCCTGTAAGCGAATTAACTTGTTTTTGCCATACCAAAGCCTTCAAAACTTATTTCTAAGTTATGTAAAGGTTATTTAAGGTATGTTGAGTATATGTTGATGTTCCGGAGTATTTCTCGCATTAAACTGAGTACGTTTACGCACTAGTTTGCGTATAACTCTCCAGAAAGTGATGTAGAGTTTGAAATTACATAAAAGTCAAAACATGAAAAATGTATAACATAACAAAACAAACATTGGGATCAAATAACATTGTTTTATTGATAACAGAACTGTTCATAGTGATTACAAGCACAGTTGTTACAGTCTCCCCTACTTGTGGAAATTTCGTCCCGAAATTTATTTAGAGGAAACTCGTGGAAAAAGATGTGGATATTTCGCCTTCATTTGGTCTTCGCGTTCCCAAGTAAACTCAGGTCCACGTTTAGCTTCCCATCGAACTTTGACCAAAGGAATGCGCTTGCGTTTAAGCCACTTGACTTCACGTTCCATGATTTCCACTGGTTTCTCAACAAATTTCAGTGTTTTGCCAACACGAATTTCGTCAAGCGGTATGGAGAAGTTCTCATCAGCTGAACACTTCTTGAGATTGGACACGTGAAAAGTTGGATGAACATTTCCAAGTTCAGGAGGTAACTCAAGTCTGTAGGCTACCTTTCCGATTCTTTCGACGATCTTGAATGGTCCAACGTATCTAGGTGCAAGTTTTCCTTTCTTTCCAAATCTGATCACACCTTTCCAAGGTGAGACCTTAAGTAATACTCGATCACCGACTTGAAATTCCAAGGCTTTGCGTTTTGGGTCCGCGTAAATCTTCTGACGGCTTCTAGCTGCCTGAAGGTTATCACGAACTTTCTTGACCTTGTCAGTTGTCTCTAAAATGAGAGCAGGTCCAGTAAGTTGAGCCTCGCCAATCTCATTCCAGCAGACTGGTGAACGACATTTTCGACCATAGAGAGCCTCGAAAGGAGCCATTTTGATGCTAGTGTGATAACTGTTGTTGTAGGAGAATTCAATCAATTTAAGATGTGAATCCCAACTACCACCAAAATCGATCACACAAGCTCTAAGCATATCCTCCAGAGTCTGGATTGTTCTCTCAGATTGACCATCCGTTTGCGGATGATAAGCTGTGCTCAGATTAAGTTGGGTCCCCATAGCAGATTGCATGGTTCTCCAAAAATGAGAAGTGAAACGAGCATCTCTGTCAGAAATGATGTTCAAAGGAACACCATGTCGAGCTACTATTTCATCAACATAGATTTGAGCAAGTCTGTCAGCAGGAAAATCCTCACGGATTGGCAAGAAATGTGCTGACTTTGTAAGACGATCAACAACTACCCAGATGGCATCATGACCTTTCTTAGTGCGTGGAAGTTTGGTAACAAGATCCATAGTAATGTTTTCCCATTTCCAAACTGGGATCTCTGGTTGCTCCAATAAACCAGATGGACGCTGATGTTCAGCCTTAACCTTAAGACAAGTAAGGCATTTGGATACGTATAAGGCAATGTCTTTCTTCATACCAGGCCACCAATAGTGAATACGAAGATCCTTATACATTTTATCTGAGCCCGGATGAATAGAATAACGAGACTTATGGGCTTCATCCATAAGCAAGACACGAAGATCATCCTGGCTTGGGACCCACAAACGGTCCATGAAGTAATATGATCCATTGTCCTTCAGTTCCAGAGCAGGTGTTATGTGGTAAGGAAATTCCTTATCCATCAAACCTTGTGAAACACAAGATTGTTGAGCCTGAGAAATGCGTGCTTGAATATCGGATCGAGCTTGAATAACAGACTGAACACGTACACAATGAAGCTTAGTACGTTCCTTACGACTCAATGCATCAGCTACGACATTCGCCTTACCAGGATGGTAGCGAATTTCGCAGTCATAGTCGTTTAAAAGCTCAACCCAACGTCGATGTCTCATGTTGAGTTCTTTCTGGTTGAAGATATGTTGAAGACTTTTGTGGTCAGTGAAAACCACACATTTTGTACCGTACAAATAGTGTCTCCAGATCTTGAGAGCAAAGACAACTGCACCCAACTCAAGATCATGAGTGGTGTAGTTCTTCTCATGTATCTTCAACTGCCTTGATGCATAAGCTATGACTTTGTTCCTTTGCATAAGAACACAGCCAAGACCCAATTTAGATGCATCACAATACACTACAAAATCATCATCACCCTCAGGCAATGATAGAACAGGCGCATCGCAAAGCTTCTGCTTCAGGTGTTTAAAAGCTTCCTCTTGCTTGAATCCCCAGTAAAAGGGCATTTTCTTCTGAGTTAGAGCAGTTAGAGGAACTGCAATCTTAGAGAAGTTTTCTATGAAGCGGCGATAATAACCCGCTAGACCAAGAAAAGAACGAACTTCAGTAGGAGTAGTAGGCGTATCCCAATCCTTAATCGCACTGATCTTGGAGGGATCTACATGAATACCTCGTTCGTTGATAACATGCCCCAAAAATTGAACTTCTTTAAGCCAAAATTCGCACTTGGAGAATTTGGCGAAAAGTTGCTCTTTCTTCAGGAGTTCCAGAGTAAGACGAAGATGCTGCTCGTGATCAGCTCGTGTCTTAGAGTAAATCAAGATGTCATCGATAAAAACAATGACGAACTGATCCAAATAAGGTTTGCAGACCCTATTCATTAAGTCCATGAAAACAGCAGGAGCATTAGTCAAACCGAATGGCATGACTGTGAATTCGTAATGTCCATAACGAGTACGGAACGCTGTCTTCGAAATGTCTTCTTCTTGCACCCGAAGTTGATGATATCCGGAACGCAGATCAATCTTCGAAAAATAAGAAGCGCCTTGTAACTGATCAAAGAGATCATCGATGCGAGGTAAAGGATATCGATTCTTGATGGTAAGTTTGTTAAGCTCACGATAATCGATACACATCCTAAAGGATCCATCCTTCTTCTTGACAAAAAGAACGGGAGCACCCCAAGGTGAAAAACTAGGACGTATAAAACCTTTGTCAGAGAGCTCCTGAAGCTGTTTAGACAACTCTTGCATCTCAGATGGTGCAAGACGATATGGAGCTCTGGCAATGGGATTTGCACCAGGTACGAGATCAATGCGGAACTCGACTTGGCGTGCTGGAGGTAGACCAGGTAAATCTTCAGGGAACACTTCAGAATAATCCCGAACGACAGGAATATCTGAAATAGACTTACCCTTGCCTTTATCTTCTGTAACATGTGCTAAGAAAGCCACATAGTTCTTCTGCAGATACTTCCGAGCTTTAAAACAAGACATGAGTTTGAGACCACCGGTAGGCTTCTCACCTTGAACCTGCAGGATCTCGCCTGTCGAAAGCGGCACACGAACAATCTTCTTAGAACAAACTATCTCTGCGTGATGCTTGGATAACCAATCCATTCCCACAATGACGTCGAAGCTTCCAAGTTGCATAGGCGCGAGGTCAATAGGAAAAAGATGGTCGTTAAGATTCAACTGGCAGTTGCGTAGAACAGAATCAAGAATAATGGGTTCACCACTAGCAACTTCTACTGTCAAAGATTTGCCTAGTTTCGTTCTAGACACGCGAAGCATTTGCTCAAAAGATAATGACACGAAACTCTTATCGGCACCGGAATCGAAAAGAACAGATGCAGGCTGATTATTAATAAAGAACGTACCGTTCACCACATTATCGTCAGCCTGTGCCTCTTGGGCATTCATGTTAAAAACTCGGCCTCGAGCCGGAGCTGGATTCTGGTTCTGGTTCTGGTTCTGGTTGGCTAGCCTTGGGCACCGATTCCTATAGTGGGTCAGATCCCCACAATTGTAACAAGCACCTGGTGGGTATTGTGGTCTTGCAGCTTGACCCTGTTGCTGAGCAACTTGTTGAGCCGGGTTCTGAACCGCGGGATTCTGAGCAGATCGACAAACATTGGCGAGATGGCCTGATTTCCCACAGTTAGTACAGAAACGGCATGGAAATTGCGGCTGGTGGTGACTGTTGCATCTATTGCACAAAGGTGCATTCCCTGTATAGGGTTTCTTCGCTGGAAGCTGTGCGGGTTGGTTGAGAGCTGCCTGATTAGCTTGGGCAGTGATAGCAAAATTTTGGGAAGCCTTACGCTTCCTTGACCTTTTCGAAGAACCAGAGTTCTTTCCATTCAAGTTTTGACCTTTCTTGCTATCTTCCTTGTCAGCCGACTGCTTCTTGCCCTTGTCACCTGTCACACCCCCAAAATCCACACGCGGAGTATCACCGCTTGGAGGCGTGACTGACCAGGATCAAACCACTAATCATATTGAACAAGTAAATAATTAAGTGTAAAAGTCCAACCAACACGATTAGTGTCCAAAGCAAACATAGTTAAGTTATGAGCGGAAGCATAATGTTTTAAAACCAAATCATAAGTTTAGATACTCAAAGGTTTAACATGGCACACAGCTGTCCATGTCCCACAACAACTCTTCCTTGTGCAAGCTCCAGCTAAGTACCTATAGACCTGCAAAGCATGTAGTAACGAGTCAACAACAAGTTGAGTGAGTTCACGTTTGGTTGTCCAGTTTATAGTTGTTCCGAAAACACAGTTTGCTCTTTACCAGCTATCCAGCCGTGGGGGTTACCCCATAGTTCGAAAAACGTTTATTAGTTACCCATTCTTACGTTGGCTATTCCAGCCCGGCTCTATGGCCGTGGGGGCTACCCCATGATAGTTATCTGGCATTTCGGCCGTGGGGGCTACCCCATGTTCAAACCACCAGACTCGTTACCATATCGACTACTAACGTTCGTCATGTTTAAGTGCCCTAACGTCTGTGTCTATCATCACTGACGTGCCATAGTCCATTAGTCCACGCCCGTCCTCTGCGGCACGGTGTGAGGTTTGTTAAACCTAATAGCGCTATTTAACTAATGACCCGTTCGCCATTGGCCTCGGCGATTAAGTCGATATAAAAATGGAGGGACTTCGTTGATAGAGTTCTAGTCTAGTATAGTTTAATACGTCTCAACCGGACGAGGAATCTATGTTCCTGGTTACGTCTCAACGGGACGAGGAATCCCTATTCCTTAACCCATTCCCAACCCCTGGGAACCCCATGCTTTGTAACGGAGTGTGAACTCACCTTGGTTTGCTCGGCAGATAACACAGAAAGGTCAAGTCTAGCAGCTAGTGGTCAACCACGTCCTAACATGGTCATTATACAAGTCAGGTTTTGGTTTCAAGTATCGTACATATTAATACACATAAACTAACAGTTACGAACACGTATCGATCATGGCAACCACATAAACACTTAAACAGTCAATTCCATAAAACGCCCAACTTGTACGATTCAACAGATAAAGCCCAGTAACAATCGGCCCAACATGTTGTGCGGTCGGCACAACTTGTGTGACCCACATCATGTTGTGCGATCCATTATACACCCGGCCCAACAACATAAGTGGTCCAATAACATACACGGCCCAAACACTAACAGATAACCAACTTGTACGATTCTTGCATCTTGTGCGATTCCATTTGATACCCGGCCCAAGTGACAAAATATGCATAATTAGTTCAACAGTAACCGGCCCAACAATTTAACAAATAACTAACTTGTGCGACTAGATATATCTTGTGCGACATACAAGATTTGTGCGATCGAACCTCTTGTACGACCAATATGTTTTGTGCGACCAGCTTTAGTGATTCGAATAATATGGAAATTAGTTACACAACTTTAATTTTTGCAACCAATTGCCAAGTTTCCTTTTATTTTTATCAATTAACAACTTAACAGTTTCCTATCAAATTAACATTAGATCAAACAAGGGTTTTTAATATCCAATTCATATGAACCCTAAATAATCAAAGCATGAACATCAATCATAATTATCTACACGATTTATTTTCTTGCTTGCTAGCATACATCCTAATGATCCGACTAACAATCCAATCGTACATCACAGCCGATTCATTGTAATCGATTAACAACATCACATCATCAACAACCTTAATCATCCTTCCATTATTGTCGGCTATTACATCAAAGTTTATTAATATTAAAAACTGTGTTATGAAACAGGTTATCACATGACCCATTATAGATCACTCTACATTTAATGTTTGCATGTGAGCATGTGATTCTCGATCAAATGGAAGCAACAGTTGTGTGATCATTAGCTTTTGGATTGAGGTCCAATAGAAATTTAATCCACTAAATTGATAACAGCCATTTAATAATTTGATTTGATCAAACAAGTTATATTACCAGCATCACGTGAAATAGCAATGAATCATGTGATCAGCCTATATAATTACAAAAAGGGATTCGGTCCACTCACAATTGAAGGAATCGTTATATGTATATCATAATCACATATTCAAGATCTAACACGTATCATTCAAAACAATCATAACAATACCTCATCAATCATGTCGAGCATATGTAACACACATCATAAAACTATCAAACAATAATTAACATACTAACCGAATAGAGAGGGAATCAAGAATTGATCCAAACACTATGAACTTCGATGATGTGTGTGGCTGCCTTCAAGTTCGTGAGAGAGAGAGAGAAGAGCTAGGGTTTGTGTTATGAAAGTTGCAACACATGTGGAGTATACCCTCCTCTCCTAAGTTATGCGACACAAGGTGAGTGGGCCTAACCCTCTTAACGTGCTGCCCAACAATTCACTCACAAGGAGGGGTGTGGGCCGAGAGTACTAAAGCCCAAAGGCTTGTGCGTTCGGATGTCTATTGTGTGATCGGTTTCTATCGTGTGGTAATACATACATGTAAACAAACACAACAATTCACATTTAACATCACATTCAATGTCATAGCATTCCGTTTAATCATCCAATACACATAGTCACATAAAGTTTACGTTACATCAAGGTACAAAGATAGGTTCGAAATACGAGTTGTCACATTATCCCCAAGTTGAAAGAAATTTCGTCCCGAAATTTAGCACGTACTCACTGAGGAAGCTAGTTAAGTTGCATGGTTTTCCTGGTTTTCCTGGGGTGTCACATCCTCCCCCCGTTGATCTGGAATTTCGTCCCGAAATTCCGTAGCTTCAGCCTCAGTAGTAGTTGTACCGGTTGCGAACAGTTGGGGATACTTTTGTTTCATCTGATCTTCGCGTTCCCAGGTGAACTCTGGGCCGCGACGTGAGTTCCAACGAACTCGAACGAGAGGTATTCTAGTACGCTTGAGGACCTTACATCCCGGTCCGTGATTTCAACAGGTTCCTCGACGAATCGTAACTGCTCGTCGATCGTGAGCTCCTTCAAAGGAACTACGTGGGTCTCATCTGACAGACATTTCTTCAGATTCGACACGTGGAAAACATCGTGAACTGCACCGAGTTCCGCTGGTAAGTTCAATCTGTAGGCCACCTTGCCTATCTTCTCATTGACTTCGAAGGGTCCAACGTATCGTGGGTTAAGTTTGCCCCGTTTACCAAAACGAACCACACCCTCCCAGGGTGAAACTTTGAGTAGTGCACGCTCCCCAACCTGGAGCTCTAGTGGTTTTCTGCCCTTATCGGCGTAGACTTTCTGACGGTCACGAGCCGCCGCCATTCGTTGTCGTATCTGAGCAATTTTCTCTGTTGTGTCAACTACATATTCTGGACCGATAATCTGACTATCCCCCACCTCTGCCCAACAAAGAGGTGACCGGCATTTACGCCCGTACAATGCCTCAAACGGAGCAGCTTTAATGCTGGTGTGGTAGCTATTATTGTATGAAAATTCCACAAGTGGCAGATGCTTTTCCCAGCCGTTGCCAAAGTCAATTACGCATGCCCTAAGCATGTCTTCGAGAGTCTGGATGGTACGTTCCGACTGCCCATCCGTTTGCGGGTGATAAGCTGTGCTCATGTCTAACCTTGAGCCAAAGGACTTGTGCATTGCTTGCCACAATTCTGATGTAAAACGTGCATCTCGATCCGAGATAATAGAGGTGGGCACCCCGTGCCTCGAGACAACTTCCTTTAGGTATACTTCAGCTAGAGTAGAGAACTTATCCGTTTCTTTGATAGCCAGGAAGTGAGCAGACTTGGTGAGTCGATCAACAATCACCCAAATAGTGTCGTTACCACGTTGTGATCTAGGCAGGCCCGTAACAAAATCCATGGAAATTTGCTCCCATTTCCATTGTGGTATCTCTGGTTGCTGAAGGGGGCCTGAAGGTTTTTGGTACTCCGCCTTGACTCTTGCACAAGTCAAGCACTTGCTAACGTACGTTGCTATATGGGCCTTCATGCTAGGCCACCAATATGTGGTTTTGATGTCGTGGTACATTTTGTCCGAACCAGGGTGCACTTGTCACACCCCGACCGCGTATAACAACGGACCGCGGCGGAAACGCCGGGGAGTGATCGCGACAGAATTAATTGTTTCATAACCATGGCATACAAAGTTTTATTTATTTATTAAACAAGGATGTTACATTGTTTTAAACAGGAAAAACAGAGTTTATAACATAATTAAACATAGTCTAGCTCCATTTTTATGTCTCTAAGGCACAGGTCCGCCCTAGTATTGTGATCATCATCCTACGGAAAAGCACCTGAAAACACATGTGAAAATAGGTACGTCAGCATAAAAATGCCTGTGAGATACATAGGTTTGTGAAAATAGGATTCATGACTTGTATTTGAGAAAATGTTTAGTCATGAACCTTGTAATTTGCTTTGTCTTGTAAATCATTTGAAAAACGATAAGATCAGTTGATATGTATAATTAAATGTAAGGTTAAATGAATAACCATGTAAAATGAGTTTGTATAAGATAAGCTGATTGTAAAACAATGTCTTATGAAAAAGTATGTTATTTGTATAAAATGTTATATGTATCAAACTGAAATGATTCAAATAACGTTATGCTATGTAATATTATACAAACACTTATATATAGGAAGTACCAGCGGCGTATCCACCATGTTTGTATCATATTACACACGTATCGTTACTTAATCACTTAATCAAACCAAACCATAAAGATGTAAAATGTTCATGTATAAACCAATTGTCAAGTGTTATTGTGTAAACCATGTCAAAATGTCTATGTCCAATGTAAACCACCAAATGTGTATATCAATGTCAAAATGTTTATGTTCAATGTAGATCATGTAATGTGTAATCAAAATGTCATGTATGGTAAGTGAAATGTATCAACTAAACCATATGTAAAATGCACAACAACAAGGTATTGAAGTAAAACACAGTTTAAATCAAAGTCATGTTGTGTGTAACAAATGCATGCTATACTGATACAAACATTTATGCGGTATTGTTAATATGCATACATCCAAGCCTTGAGACTGAGGCGATAAACCTTTAAACAAATTAAAGATTTATCTAAGTTATGTATATCGAATTCGGTCATTCCTTTCTGTCCCCTTACCCTGGGATGTCCGGAACGGGAGTTGTCAATTCCTATGGTACCACTACCTACTAACGAATGGCATGATCAATGTTAATGAATGTATTGTCCCATGTTAACCAAGCCAAATGTTATACCAAAAATGGAAGCATGTGATGCACTAAGTATGTAATCAAATGAACATACATAGCGTGAAAATGTAATGTAAAACGATGTACTAAGTAATGCACACAATGGGCACACCTAGCATAAAATGTCATGTAAAACGATGTACTAAGTAATGCACACAATGGGCACACCTAGCATAAAATGTCATGTAAAACAATGTACTAAATAATGCACACAATGGGCACACCTAGCATAAAATGTCATGTAAAACAATGCACTAAGTAATGCACACTATGGGCACACCTAGCATGAAATGTAATGAAATCATGTACTATAATGTACTACTGAACATAGCATGTATATGATGTGAAAACAGGAAAGCATGAAAGTAACAAGTAGGCACATGTGTTCCACCCCAAAACAGTTGGAAAACAGTAAAAGAGGGGTCTATGTACTCACTTGAGATTGCTCAGTTGTCTAAAGATAACCACCGAGTAATGCTATAGATCACGGAATCAAACGGCACCTAATATAGGTAACTATGTTAATAAACCGGACCTATATCGGAAGACTGGGTAGCATTAGGGTTTGTAAACCAAATGAGTGTAGGAACTCATATGATATGGTTTAACAAAGCCTACATGCTAAATGAAACTTGACCTAAGTCTTATCGACCCATTACGATCCGTTTAGGTAGCTTATGCTACTTTAACGCATCGTGCGCGTAAAACGCGTTCGGACCGCCTAACTAGTCCTATGACAAGTATTATATGCCTAAACATGTTACATAATCAGTTATGTGGCAAAAGTTTAGGTTACATATGCTAAATTACCAATTATGCATGAAAAGGGTATTTTGGTAATTTACCTAAGGCATATAAACTACCTATCATACAACTACTTAAACGATGTGACCATAGGGTATAACCTCGGAAGGTTATTCCCTACCTACTATGGTCACCTAATGTATTTGGTCGGATCCTAATGATCGACCAAATGGGTCGAGTTCGAAGGTATAGGCGATTTATTAGATCGCCTACCCTACGACTCTAGACAACGTGGTAATCAGTGGGCATAGTCCCAAGGGACTATGACCAACGTGATTACACTCACGTTGCGAAGTTCAAACGAACTTCGCATTGACCATTACTGGTCAACGCTGAAAGTCAAACAAAGTTTGACTTTCGGACTCGAAAAGCAGTAAAAATAAGGAAAAGAACGAAAGAATACTAACCCAGGGTCCCCGAATGCTAAACTCAATTCGAAAATCTCAGGTATGAAACAAATGTTTCAACTTAGAGTTTCTCAAAGTGAGTTTCTTGTGATTTTGAACAAAGGGGGGTGGGTTATTTATAGTGTTTAGGGAACCGTTGAGATCATTTCATGGAAAAACGTGTTTCGATCATAACCGTACAAGTGTCGGCAAGTTGTGGTGACAAAATGCCATCCTTATCAGCTGACTAGACTCTTGGAAATGTGTGGATGACAATTAACCAGCTGCATTCTGCTGTGAAATGCATTGAATCTGGTCTGCAGATAGGCTAGCGCACCGCTACACTAAAAGTGTAGCGCACCGCTAGCCAAAGTTTGGCAGAATTACACATTTGGTCCCTGAACTGTATTTAGGCCATTTTTGACACGTTTAAGGCCCGTTAACCCCATTTCAAAGCTCTAAAATGAAGTTAAAGTATAGGGAACTTAAAATGTGTTCAAAAATATCTCGGATGTCGGTTCGTTTGGCCGTACGGTCGCGATGTTCGGTTAATTACGACGGAATGCGCATAAGCGCGAAAAACGATCCAAATGACGCGACGAATGGAATTTTCTTAAGGCGAACACTAAAATATAATGTAGTCATGCTTACATAAATTTTTGGATGTCCGAATGTATTCAGAACGTAAGTTATGCGCAAAAATGCAAACTTGTGCACTTTTTGACACTTTTAGTCCCTGAATGTCCCAAACGTTTATTTTAGCACACCGAACCTCTCAAAGCCTATTTCTAAGCTATGTAAAGGATATTTAAGGTGTTTTTAACTTATGGTTATGTTCCGGAATGTTCGTTACAGTTCAAATTGACATACTTTCGCAGTTTGTCATATTTAGTCCCTGTAGTCGAATTAACTTGCTTTTGCCATACCAATGCCTTCAAAACTTATTTCTAAGTTATTTAAAGGTTATTTAAGGTATGTTGAGTATATGTTGATGTTCCGGAGTATTTCTCGCATTAAACTGAGTACGTTTACGCACTAGTTTGCGTATAACTCTCCAGAAAGTGATGTAGAGTTTGGAATTGAACAAAAGTCAAAACATGAAAAATGTAAAACATAACAAAACAAACATTGGGATCAAATAACATTGTTTTATTGATAACATAACTGTTCATAGTGATTACAAGCACAGTTGTTACAGTCTCCCCTACTTGTGGAAATTTCGTCCCGAAATTTATTTAGAGGAAACTCGTGGAAAAAGATGTGGATATTTCGCCTTCATTTGATCTTCGCGTTCCCAAGTAAACTCAGGTCCACGCTTAGCTTCCCAGCGAACCTTGACCAAAGGAATGCGCTTTCGTTTAAGCCACTTGACTTCACGTTCCATGATTTCCACTGGTTTCTCAACAAATTTCAGTGTTTTGCCAACACGAATTTCGTCAAGCGGTATGGAGTAGTTCTCATCAGCTGTACACTTCTTGAGATTTGATATGTGAAAAGTTGGATGAACATTTCCCAGTTCAGGAGGTAACTCAAGTCTGTAGGCCACCTTTCCGATTCTTTCGACGATCTTGAATGGTCCAACGTATCTAGGTGCAAGTTTTCCTTTCTTTCCAAATCTGATCACACCTTTCCAAGGTGAGACCTTAAGTAATACACGATCACCGACTTGAAAATCCAAGGGTTTGCGTTTTGGATCCGCGTAAATCTTCTGACGACTTCTAGCTGCCTGAAGGTTATCACGAACTTTCTTGACCTTGTCAGTTGTCTCTAAAATGAGGGCAGGTCCAGTAAGTTGAGCCTCGCCAACCTCATTCCAGCAGACTGGTGAACGACATTTTCGACCATAGAGAGCCTCGAAAGGAGCCATTCCGATGCTAGTGTGATAACTGTTGTTGTGGGAGAATTCAATCAATTTAAGATGTGAATCCCAGCTACCACCAAAATCGATCACACAAACTCTTAGCATATCCTCCAGTGTCTGGATTGTTCTCTCAGATTGACCATCTGTTTGCGGATGATAAGCTGTGCTCAGATTAAGTTGGGTTCCCATAGCAGATTGCATGGTTCTCCAAAAATGAGAAGTGAAACGAGCATCTCTGTCAGAAATGATGTTCAACGGAACACCATGTCGAGCTACAATTTCATCCACATAGATTTGTGCAAGTCTGTCAGCAGGAAAATCCTCACGGATTGGCAAGAAATGTGCTGACTTTGTAAGACGATCAACGACTACCCAGATGGCATCATGACCTTTCTTAGTGCGTGGAAGTTTGGTAACGAGATCCATAGTAATGTTTTCCCATTTCCAAACTGGGATCTCTGGTTGCTCCAATAAACCAGATGGACGCTGATGTTCAGCCTTAACCTTAAGACAAGTAAGGCATTTTGATACGTATAAGGCAATGTCTTTCTTCATACCAGGCCACCAATAGTGAATACGAAGATCCTTATACATCTTATCTGAGCCCGGATGAATAGAATAGCGAGACTTATGGGCTTCATCCATAAGCAAGGTACGAAGATCATCCTGGCTTGGGACCCACAAACGGTCCATGAAGTAATATGATCCATTGTCCTTCAGTTCCAGAGCAGGTGTTATGTGATAAGGAAATTCCTTATCCATTAACCCTTGTGAAACACAAGATTGTTGAGCTTGAGAAATGCGTGTTTGAATATCGGATCGAGCTTGAATAACAGATTGAACACGTACACAATGAAGCTTAGTACGTTCCTTACGACTCAATGCATCAGCTACGACATTCGCCTTACCAGGATGGTAGCGAATTTCGCAATCATAGTCGTTTAAAAGCTCAACCCAACGTCGTTGTCTCATGTTGAGTTCTTTCTGATTGAAGATATGCTGAAGACTTTTGTGGTCAGTGAAAACCACACATTTTGTACCGTACAAATAGTGTCTCCAGATCTTGAGAGCAAAGACAACTGCACCCAACTCAAGATCGTGAGTGGTGTAGTTTTTCTCATGTATCTTCAACTGCCTCGATGCATAAGCTATGACTTTGTTCCTTTGCATAAGAACACAGCCAAGACCTAATTTAGATGCATCGCAATACACGACAAAATCATCATCACCCTCAGGCAATGATAGAACAGGCGCATCGCAAAGCTTCTGCTTCAGGTGTTGAAAAGCTTCCTCTTGTTTGAATCCCCAGTAAAAGGGCATTTTCTTCTGAGTTAGAGCAGTTAGAGGAACTGCAATCTTAGAGAAGTTTTCTATGAAGCGGCGATAATAACCCGCTAGACCAAGAAAAGAACGAACTTCAGTAGGAGTAGTAGGTGTATCCCAATCCTTAATCGCACTGATCTTGGAGGGATCTACATGAATACCTCGTTCGTTGATAACATGCCCCAAAAATTGAACTTCTTTAAGCCAAAATTCGCACTTGGAGAACTTGGCGAAAAGTTGCTCTTTCTTCAGGAGTTCTAGAGTAAGACGAAGATGCTGCTCGTGATCAGCTCGCGTCTTAGAGTAAATCAAGATGTCGTCAATAAAAACAATGACGAACTGATCCAAATAAAGTTTGCAGACCCTATTCATTAAGTCCATGAAAACAGCTGGAGCATTAGTCAAACCGAATGGCATGACTGTGAATTCATAATGCCCATACCGAGTGCGGAACGCTGTCTTCGGAATATCTTCTTCTTGCACGCGAAGTTGATGATACCCGGAACGTAGATCAATCTTTGAAAAATAAGAAGCGCCCTGTAACTGATCAAAGAGATCATCGATGCGAGGTAGAGGATATCGATTCTTGATGGTAAGCTTGTTAAGCTCACGATAATCGATACACATCCTAAAGGATCCATCCTTCTTCTTTACAAAAAGAACGGGAGCACCCCAAGGTGAAAAACTGGGACGGATAAAGCCTTTGTCAGAGAGCTCCTGAAGCTGCTTGGACAGCTCTTGCATCTCAGATGGTGCAAGACGATATGGAGCTCTAGCAATAGGATTGGCACCAGGTACGAGATCAATACGGAACTCGACTTGGCGTGCTGGAGGTAGACCAGGTAAATCTTCAGGGAACACTTCAGAATAATCCCGAACGACAGGAATATCTGAAATAGACTTACCCTTGCCTTTATCTTCTGTAACATGTGCTAAGAAAGCCACATAGTTCTTCTGCAGATACTTCCGAGCTTTAAAACAAGACATGAGTTTGAGACCAACGGTAGGCTTCTCACCTTGAACCTGCAGAATCTCGCCTGTCGAAAGCGGCACACGAACAATCTTCTCAGAACAAACTATCTCTGCGTGATGCTTGGATAACCAATCCATTCCCACAATAACGTCGAAGCTTCCAAGTTGCATAGGCGTAAGATCGATTGGAAAAAGATGATCGTTAAGATTCAACTGGCAGTTGCGAAGAACAGAATCAAGAATAATGGGTTCACCACTAGCAACTTCTACTGTCAAAGATTTGCCTAGTTTCGTTCTAGACACTCGAAGCATTGGCTCAAAAGACAAAGACACGAAACTCTTATCGGCACCAGAATCGAAAAGAACAGATGCAGGCTGATTATTAATAAAGAACGTACCGTTCACCACATTCTCATCCGCCTGCGCCTCTTGGGCATTCATGTTAAAGACTCGGCCTCGGGCCGGAGCCTGATTCTGGTTCTGGTTCTGGTTCGCCAGTCTTGGGCACCGATTCCTATAGTGGGTCAGATCCCCACAATTGTAACAAGCACCGGGTGGGTATTGTGGTCGTACAGCTTGACCCTGTTGCGGAGCAGGAGGCTGTGCAACTTGTTGGGCCGGGTTTTGAACTGCGCGATTCTGAGCAAACCGACAAACCTCGGTAGAATGACCTGACTTCCCACAGCTAGTACAGAAACGGCACTGATGTTGCGGCTGATGGTGACTGTTGCATCTATTGCACAAAGGTGCATTCCCTGAATAGGGTTTCTTTGCTGGAAGCTGTGCGGGTTGGTTAGGAGCTGCCTGATTAGCTTGGGCAGTGATAGCAAAATTTTGGGAAGCCTTACGCTTCCTTGACCTCCTCGAAGAACCAGAGTTCTTTCCATTCAAGTTTTGACCTTTCTTGCTATCACCCTTGTCAGCCGACTGTTTCTTGCCCTTGTCACCCTTCCTGTGTAACTTGTTCTTCCGGATCTGCGACTCAGTCAATGTCGCAGATAACTCGATTGCCTGACGGAGTGTGGCAGGGTTACTACCAGTAAGAATGTCTTGTACCGAGTCAGGTAGGCCGTCGATGTATCTCTCGATAGCCTTGTCGAGTGGGGTAACCATAGTCGGGCAAAGCAGACTCAACTCTTCAAACCGATCAGTATAAGCCCTGTGCTCACCACTATCCTGCTTCAGATCATCAAATTCCTTCTCCAACGCTCGTTGCTCATGACGAGGACAGAATTCCCTCATCATAAGGGCTCTAAGTTCAGCCCAGGTCTGTGCAAGAGCAACTTCTGCACCTTGGTCCCTCATAACCCCGTTCCACCATGTCAAAGCCCTCTTCTGAAATACACTCGAAGCAAACTCAACTTTGCGATTATCCGGACACTGCACATGGCGAAAAGTATTCTCACTGCTCTCGAACCACTGAAGAAGCCCAGTCGCTCCCTCAGAACCACTAAACTTGAGTGGTTTAGCCTGATTAAAATCCTTGTACTTGCATGGAACATTGTTTTTGTTGTTGGCCTGGTTCCATAGAGCAAAGAGATTCGGAAATTGAGCAGTCATCTGCTGCGCAATAATTTCTGCCAGCTCGGCAGTTTCTATCTGATTGTCGCGTCGAGGAGGCATTCTAAAAGAGGAAAACATGAAAGAAAACGAGTGAGATGATTGGATGAAAAGAATGAGATGAAACAGAATCAACAAAAGCAAAGATGGTGGTAATTCGTCCGTATCACAAAGCAAACAAACGACACACAGTGACTAATCAAAGTAAATGGGTCAAAAATAATGTATAATGAAGACATGCTCGCCTATAAGTGAACACTCACTCCAAGAATTCCCAGGTAAGCACAACTGGTCTCGCGTCTGGTTGAGATGTATACGAAGTGCTTGCCTAGACAGAAAACCCAGAATACAGGCATTCACCCTTCCAGTTTGCACGTGTTCACATTATTTAAAACCCAAAACGTTTGATGAGATTTTTGAAAATTTTGAAGGCACAAGGCCAAAAACCAATACTGAAAAGGGTTCAAAACCATATAACAGAGGGTTCAAAACCTTACAATTGAGGGTTCAAAACCTTGTAATAAATTATTCAAAAACAGATGATTGTTTTTCAAAAAATCATTTCGGAAAAATTTTGGCTCCTTGTTTTGTTAATCACCTAAGGATAGGTGATGTACATGTTTTAAGATCTAAACACAAATAATTTGTGTTAGGGTCCTAGAAAAGTTATAGTCTAGGTCAAAGCATTACTAATAACCTAATTCCCTATAACCATTGGCTCTGATACCAACTCTTCTGTCACACCCCGACCGCGTATAACAACGGACCGCGGCGGAAACGCCGGGGAGTGATCGCGACAGAATTAATTGTTTCATAACCATGGCATACAAAGTTTTATTTATTTATTAAACAAGGATGTTACATTGTTTTAAACAGGAAAAACAGAGTTTATAACATAATTAAACATAGTCTAGCTCCATTTTTATGTCTCTAAGGCACAGGTCCGCCCTAGTATTGTGATCATCATCCTATGGAAAAGCACCTGAAAACACATGTGAAAATAGGTACGTCAGCATAAAAATGCCTGTGAGATACATAGGTTTGTGAAAATAGGATTCATGACTTGTATTTGAGAAAATGTTTAGTCATGAACCTTGTAATTTGCTTTGTCTTGTAAATCATTTGAAAAACGATAAGATCAGTTGATATGTATAATTAAATGTAAGGTTAAATGAATAACCATGTAAAATGAGTTTGTATAAGATAAGCTGATTGTAAAACAATGTCTTATGAAAAAGTATGTTATTTGTATAAAATGTTATATGTATCAAACTGAAATGATTCAAATAACGTTATGCTATGTAATATTATACAAACACTTATATATAGGAAGTACCAGCGGCGTATCCACCATGTTTGTATCATATTACACACGTATCGTTACTTAATCACTTAATCAAACCAAACCATAAAGATGTAAAATGTTCATGTATAAACCAATTGTCAAGTGTTATTGTGTAAACCATGTCAAAATGTCTATGTCCAATGTAAACCACCAAATGTGTATATCAATGTCAAAATGTTTATGTTCAATGTAGATCATGTAATGTGTAATCAAAATGTCATGTATGGTAAGTGAAATGTATCAACTAAACCATATGTAAAATGCACAACAACAAGGTATTGAAGTAAAACACAGTTTAAATCAAAGTCATGTTGCGTGTAACAAATGCATGCTATACTGATACAAACATTTATGCGGTATTGTTAATATGCATACATCCAAGCCTTGAGACTGAGGCGATAAACCTTTAAACAAATTAAAGATTTATCTAAGTTATGTATATCGAATTCGGTCATTCCTTTCTGTCCCCTTACCCTGGGATGTCCGGAACGGGAGTTGTCAATTCCTATGGTACCACTACCTACTAACGAATGGCATGATCAATGTTAATGAATGTATTGTCCCATGTTAACCAAGCCAAATGTTATACCAAAAATGGAAGCATGTGATGCACTAAGTATGTAATCAAATGAACATACATAGCGTGAAAATGTAATGTAAAACGATGTACTAAGTAATGCACACAATGGGCACACCTAGCATAAAATGTCATGTAAAACGATGTACTAAGTAATGCACACAATGGGCACACCTAGCATAAAATGTCATGTAAAACAATGTACTAAATAATGCACACAATGGGCACACCTAGCATAAAATGTCATGTAAAACAATGTACTAAGTAATGCACACTATGGGCACACCTAGCATGAAATGTAATGAAATCATGTACTATAATGTACTACTGAACATAGCATGTATATGATGTGAAAACAGGAAAGCATGAAAGTAACAAGTAGGCACATGTGTTCCACCCCAAAACAGTTGGAAAACAGTAAAAGAGGGGTCTATGTACTCACTTGAGATTGCTCAGTTGTCTAAAGATAACCACCGAGTAATGCTATAGATCACGGAATCAAACGGCACCTAATATAGGTAACTATGTTAATAAACCGGACCTATATCGGAAGACTGGGTAGCATTAGGGTTTGTAAACCAAATGAGTGTAGGAACTCATATGATATGGTTTAACAAAGCCTACATGCTAAATGAAACTTGACCTAAGTCTTATCGACCCATTACGATCCGTTTAGGTAGCTTATGCTACTTTAACGCATCGTGCGCGTAAAACGCGTTCGGACCGCCTAACTAGTCCTATGACAAGTATTATATGCCTAAACATGTTACATAATCAGTTATGTGGCAAAAGTTTAGGTTACATATGCTAAATTACCAATTATGCATGAAAAGGGTATTTTGGTAATTTACCTAAGGCATATAAACTACCTATCATACAACTACTTAAACGATGTGACCATAGGGTATAACCTCGGAAGGTTATTCCCTACCTACTATGGTCACCTAATGTATTTGGTCGGATCCTAATGATCGACCAAATGGGTCGAGTTCGAAGGTATAGGCGATTTATTAGATCGCCTACCCTACGACTCTAGACAACGTGGTAATCAGTGGGCATAGTCCCAAGGGACTATGACCAACGTGATTACACTCACGTTGCGAAGTTCAAACGAACTTCGCATTGACCATTACTGGTCAACGCTGAAAGTCAAACAAAGTTTGACTTTCGGACTCGAAAAGCAGTAAAAATAAGGAAAAGAACGAAAGAATACTAACCCAGGGTCCCCGAATGCTAAACTCAATTCGAAAATCTCAGGTATGAAACAAATGTTTCAACTTAGAGTTTCTCAAAGTGAGTTTCTTGTGATTTTGAACAAAGGGGGGTGGGTTATTTATAGTGTTTAGGGAACCGTTGAGATCATTTCATGGAAAAACGTGTTTCGATCATAACCGTACAAGTGTCGGCAAGTTGTGGTGACAAAATGCCATCCTTATCAGCTGACTAGACTCTTGGAAATGTGTGGATGACAATTAACCAGCTGCATTCTGCTGTGAAATGCATTGAATCTGGTCTGCAGATAGGCTAGCGCACCGCTACACTAAAAGTGTAGCGCACCGCTAGCCAAAGTTTGGCAGAATTACACATTTGGTCCCTGAACTGTATTTAGGCCATTTTTGACACGTTTAAGGCCCGTTAACCCCATTTCAAAGCTCTAAAATGAAGTTAAAGTATAGGGAACTTAAAATGTGTTCAAAAATATCTCGGATGTCGGTTCGTTTGGCCGTACGGTCGCGATGTTCAGTTAATTACGACGGAATGCGCATAAGCGCGAAAAACGATCCAAATGACGCGACGAATGGAATTTTCTTAAGGCGAACACTAAAATATAATGTAGTCATGCTTACATAAATTTTTGGATGTCCGAATGTATTCAGAACGTAAGTTATGCGCGAAAATGCAAACTTGTGCACTTTTTGACACTTTTAGTCCCTGAATGTCCCAAACGTTTATTTTAGCACACCGAACCTCTCAAAGCCTATTTCTAAGCTATGTAAAGGATATTTAAGGTGTTTTTAACTTATGGTTATGTTCCGGAATGTTCGTTACAGTTCAAATTGACATACTTTCGCAGTTTGTCATATTTAGTCCCTGTAGTCGAATTAACTTGCTTTTGCCATACCAATGCCTTCAAAACTTATTTCTAAGTTATTTAAAGGTTATTTAAGGTATGTTGAGTATATGTTGATGTTCCGGAGTATTTCTCGCATTAAACTGAGTACGTTTACGCACTAGTTTGCGTATAACTCTCCAGAAAGTGATGTAGAGTTTGGAATTGAACAAAAGTCAAAACATGAAAAATGTAAAACATAACAAAACAAACATTGGGATCAAATAACATTGTTTTATTGATAACATAACTGTTCATAGTGATTACAAGCACAGTTGTTACAGCACTGAGTAGCGAGACTTGTGTGCCTCATCCATCACAAGCTCTCGTAGGTTGCCATAAAGTGGGACCCAAATGCGTCCTGTTACGTAGTAAGCACCGTCTTCCCTCTGTTCTAAGCGTCGCCTTGAGCCGCGTAGGGCTTCAGCCCTGACGTTTTCTGGTTTCAATGCTTCCACCTGAGCATCTCGTATTTGTGAAGGAAGTCTAAACTGTATAGTAAGTTGTAGAGCTCGTACGCGTTTGGGTGCAGTGTCCTTTCGACTGAGGGCGTCAGCCACAACATTGGCTTTGCCTGGGTGATACCTGATCGAGCACTCGTAGTCATTCAGTAGTTCGACCCACCGTTGATGTCGCATATTCAGTTCCTTCTGTTTGAAGATATGCTCGAGGCTCCTGTGATCAGTGTAGATAGCGCATTTGGTACCATACAGGTAATGTCTCCATATCTTAAGTGCAAAAACAACAGCTCCCAGCTCTAAATCGTGTGTGGTGTAGTTCTTTTCATGAACTTTGAGTTGGCGTGAGGCGTAGGCTATAACGTTATCCCGCTGCATCAATACACAACCAAGACCCTGAATAGATGCGTCGCAATAAACTACGAAGTCGTCTGTGCCCTCTGGCAATGAAAGGATAGGTGCACTGCAGAGTCTATCCTTTAAGTGCTGAAACGCTAAATCCTGTGCGTTTCCCCAACGATAAACAACGCCCTTCTGCGTTAGTGAAGTAAGAGGCTGAGCAATCTTAGAAAAATCCTTGATAAATCTCCTGTAGTAACCTGCCAATCCCAAGAATTGGCGAATTTCCGTTGGCGTACGAGGTGCAGGCCAGCTCTTGATTGACTCTACCTTGGATGGATCAACGTGAATCCCATCCTTGTTCACTACATGGCCTAAGAAATGGACTTCACGAAGCCAGAAGTCACATTTTGAAAACTTGGCGTACAGCTGTTCCTTTCGAAGGAGTTCCAAAATAAGTCGTAAATGCTGCTCGTGTTCCTCCTGACTCTTCGAATAGATCAGGATGTCATCGATGAAGACAATAACTAACTTGTCTAAGTAAGGCTTGCACACTCGATTCATCAAGTCCATGAAGACCGCAGGTGCGTTTGTCAGCCCAGAAGGCATGACCAAGAACTCATAGTGTCCATAACGGGTTCTGAAGGCTGTTTTAGAGGCGTCCTCTTCTCGGACTCTTAGCTGGTGATATCCTTATCTCAAATCGATCTTTGAATCGTAACTCGACCCTTGCAGCTGGTCGAACAAGTCGTCAATGCGTGGAAGAGGATAGCGATTCTTCACAGTTACCTTGTTGAGTTCTCGTTAGTCAATTACACATTCGGAAGGTAACATCCTTCTTTTTCACAAATAACACTGGAGCTCCCCAGGGAAAAGAGCTAGGACAAATACAACCCTTATTCAAAAGCTCTTGTAGTTGCGTAGAGAGTTCTTCCAACTCTGATGGAGCTAAGCGATAAGGTGCTCGAGCTATGGGCGCTGCTCCAGGAGCTTGTCACCATGAATTACCAAAGGTTCTTAACCAGCACGAGGAATGCGGATGATCTTTTCTTTGCAAAGGATCTCTGCTCGATGTTGAGGTAGCCAATCCATACCAATAACGATGTCGAAATCATCAAAATGTTGGGGTCATTTCTAGCATCATTCTGACCAATCACGAACACTTGACCCCTGGCACCATTGCCGTCATTACTACCCCCATTGTTGCCTCCACTATTGTTCCCGTTTCCTTGGTTGTGATTCTGATTCTGGTTCTGGTTCAACTGTGGTCAATGTCTCTTGAAGTAACCTTCAGCACCACACTGATAACATCCTTTGTTAACCTTGCTATTGCTGCTGATTCTGTGGAGCTTGTGGCTGCTGTTGTCGGTTCTGGTTTACAGGACGTGAGCCTCTACAATCCTTGGCTCCATGACCAAGCTTGTTGCATCTCTGACAACGATCTTTGTTGCACGGCCCGTTGTGGTGTAAATTACATCGATAGCACTTAGGGTGGTTTCCCCTGTATCCACCCCGACTTCAATTACCAAAAGACTGCTGACTGGGCCCCCTGTACTCTTCCGTTTTTCGCTGCTGCGACTTAGACTGAATCGAAGTGGAACCCTTGCTCGAATTCCATCCCACTTGCGTTTGTTGTCGTTGGAAGCATCCGAAGTAGTTGTAGCAGCATTAATACGTTTCGGCCGTTTGTTCTGTTCCACTGCCTGGTCTGTGAGACGATGTGCAAGACGAGTAACATCCTGGATGGTAGCCAATCTGTCACACCCCCAAAATCCACCCAAACCACTAATCATATTGAACAAGTAAATAATTAAGTGTAAAAGTCCAACCAACACGATTAGTGTCCAAAGCAAACATAGTTAAGTTATGAGCGGAAGCATAATGTTTTAAAACCAAATCATAAGTTTAGATACTCAAAGGTTTAACATGGCACACAGCTGTCCATGTCCCACAACGACTCTTCCTTGTGCAAGCTCCAGCTAAGTACCTATAGACCTGCAAAGCATGTAGTAACGAGTCAACAACAAGTTGAGTGAGTTCACGTTTGGTTGTCCAGTTTATAGTTGTTCCGAAAACACAGTTTGCTCTTTACCAGCTATCCAGCCGTGGGGGTTACCCCATAGTTCGAAAAACGTTTATTAGTTACCCATTCTTACGTTGGCTATTCCAGCCCGGCTCTATGGCCGTGGGGGCTACCCCATGATAGTTATCTGGCATTTCGGCCGTGGGGGCTACCCCATGTTCAAACCACCAGACTCGTTACCATATCGACTACTAACGTTCGTCATGTTTAAGTGCCCTAACGTCTGTGTCTATCATCACTGACGTGCCATAGTCCATTAGTCCACGCCCGTCCTCTGCGGCACGGTGTGAGGTTTGTTAAACCTAATAGCGCTATTTAACTAATGACCCGTTCGCCATTGGCCTCGGCGATTAAGTCGATATAAAAATGGAGGGACTTCGTTGATAGAGTTCTAGTCTAGTATAGTTTAATACGTCTCAACCGGACGAGGAATCTATGTTCCTGGTTACGTCTCAACGGGACGAGGAATCCCTATTCCTTAACCCATTCCCAACCCCTGGGAACCCCATGCTTTGTAACGGAGTGTGAACTCACCTTGGTTTGCTCGGCAGATAACACAGAAAGGTCAAGTCTAGCAGCTAGTGGTCAACCACGTCCTAACATGGTCATTATACAAGTCAGGTTTTGGTTTCAAGTATCGTACATATTAATACACATAAACTAACAGTTACGAACACGTATCGATCATGGCAACCACATAAACACTTAAACAGTCAATTCCATAAAACGCCCAACTTGTACGATTCAACAGATAAAGCCCAGTAACAATCGGCCCAACATGTTGTGCGGTCGGCACAACTTGTGTGACCCACATCATGTTGTGCGATCCATTATACACCCGGCCCAACAACATAAGTGGTCCAATAACATACACGGCCCAAACACTAACAGATAACCAACTTGTACGATTCTTGCATCTTGTGCGATTCCATTTGATACCCGGCCCAAGTGACAAAATATGCATAATTAGTTCAACAGTAACCGGCCCAACAATTTAACAAATAACTAACTTGTGCGACTAGATATATCTTGTGCGACATACAAGATTTGTGCGATCGAACCTCTTGTACGACCAATATGTTTTGTGCGACCAGCTTTAGTGATTCGAATAATATGGAAATTAGTTACACAACTTTAATTTTTGCAACCAATTGCCAAGTTTCCTTTTATTTTTATCAATTAACAACTTAACAGTTTCCTATCAAATTAACATTAGATCAAACAAGGGTTTTTAATATCCAATTCATATGAACCCTAAATAATCAAAGCATGAACATCAATCATAATTATCTACACGATTTATTTTCTTGCTTGCTAGCATACATCCTAATGATCCGACTAACAATCCAATCGTACATCACAGCCGATTCATTGTAATCGATTAACAACATCACATCATCAACAACCTTAATCATCCTTCCATTATTGTCGGCTATTACATCAAAGTTTATTAATATTAAAAACTGTGTTATGAAACAGGTTATCACATGACCCATTATAGATCACTCTACATTTAATGTTTGCATGTGAGCATGTGATTCTCGATCAAATGGAAGCAACAGTTGTGTGATCATTAGCTTTTGGATTGAGGTCCAATAGAAATTTAATCCACTAAATTGATAACAGCCATTTAATAATTTGATTTGATCAAACAAGTTATATTACCAGCATCACGTGAAATAGCAATGAATCATGTGATCAGCCTATATAATTACAAAAAGGGATTCGGTCCACTCACAATTGAAGGAATCGTTATATGTATATCATAATCACATATTCAAGATCTAACACGTATCATTCAAAACAATCATAACAATACCTCATCAATCATGTCGAGCATATGTAACACACATCATAAAACTATCAAACAATAATTAACATACTAACCGAATAGAGAGGGAATCAAGAATTGATCCAAACACTATGAACTTCGATGATGTGTGTGGCTGCCTTCAAGTTCGTGAGAGAGAGAGAGAAGAGCTAGGGTTTGTGTTATGAAAGTTGCAACACATGTGGAGTATACCCTCCTCTCCTAAGTTATGCGACACAAGGTGAGTGGGCCTAACCCTCTTAACGTGCTGCCCAACAATTCACTCACAAGGAGGGGTGTGGGCCGAGAGTACTAAAGCCCAAAGGCTTGTGCGTTCGGATGTCTATTGTGTGATCGGTTTCTATCGTGTGGTAATACATACATGTAAACAAACACAACAATTCACATTTAACATCACATTCAATGTCATAGCATTCCGTTTAATCATCCAATACACATAGTCACATAAAGTTTACGTTACATCAAGGTACAAAGATAGGTTCGAAATACGAGTTGTCACATCACCCTTCCTGTGTAGCTTGTTCTTCCGGACCTGCGACTCAGTCAGCGTCGCTGATAACTCGATCGCCTGACGGAGTGTGGCCGGTTCACTACCAGTAAGAATGTCTTGTACCGAGTCAGGTAGGCCGTCGATGTATCTCTCGATAGCCTTGTCAAGTGGGGTAACCATAGTCGGGCAAAGCAAACTCAACTCTTCAAACCGATCAGTATAAGCCCTATGCTCACCACTATCTTGCTTCAAAACATCAAACTCTTTCTCCAACGCTCGTTGCTCATGACGAGGACAGAATTCCCTCATCATAAGGGCTCTAAGTTCAGCCCATGTCTGTGCGAGAGCAACTTCTGCACCTTGGTCCCTCATAACCCCGTTCCACCATGTCAAAGCCCTCTTCTGAAATACGCTCGAAGCAAACTCGACCTTGCGATTTTCGAGACACTGCACGTGGCGAAAAGTATTCTCTATGCTCTCAAACCACTGAAGAAGCCCAGTCGCTCCTTCAGAACCACTAAACTTGAGTGGTTTAGCCTGATTAAAATCCTTGTATTTGCATGGAGCATTATTGTTGTTGTTGGCTTGTTGCCATTGAGCAAAGAGATTTGGGAATTGAGCAGCCATCTGCTGCGCAATAATTTCTGCCAGCTCGGCAGTAGCTATCTGGTTCTCGCGTCGAGGAGGCATTCTAAAAGAGGAAAAACATGTAAAGAAACGAGTGAGATGATTGGATGAAAAGAATGAGATGATAAAAACAAGAATTGCAAACAGCAAAGATGGTGGTCATTCGTCCGTATCACAAAGCAAACAAACGACTCACAGTGACTAATCAAAGTAAATGGGTCAAAAATAATGTATAATGAAGACATGCTCGCCTATAAGTGAACACTCACTCCAAGAATTCCCAGGTAAGCACAACTGGTCTCGCGTCTGGTTGAGATGTATACGAAGTGCTTGCCTAGACAGAAAACCCAGAATACAGGCATTCACCCTTCCAGTTTGCACATGTTCACATTATTTAAAACCCAAAACGTTTGATGAGATTTTGAAAATTAGAAGGCACAAGGCCAAAAACCAATACTGAAAAGGGTTCAAAACCATATAACAGAGGGTTCAAAACCTTACAATTGAGGGTTCAAAACCTTGTAAAAATTTATTCAAAAACAGATGATTGTTTTTCAAAAATCAATTCGGAAAATTTGGTTCCTTGTTTTGTTAATCACCTAAGGATAGGTGATGTACATGTTTTAAGATCTAAACACAAGATAGCTTGTGTTAGGTTCCTAGAAAAGTTATAGTCTAGGTCAAAGCATTACTAATAACCTAATTCCCTATAACCATTGGCTCTGATACCAACTCTTCTGTCACACCCCGACCGCGTAAAACAACAAATCGCGGCGGAAACATCGGGGCGTGTTGCGACAGAATTAATTGTCTCATAACCATGGCATACAAAGTTTTATTTTATTTATAAACAAAGGTGTTACATTGTTTCAAACAGGAAATTTAAAGAGTTCAGAACATAATTAAACATAGTCTATCTTCTTTTAAAGTCTAAGGCACAGGTCCGCCCTAGTATCATGATCACATCCTATGGAAAAGCACCTGAAAACACATGTGAAAATAGGTACGTCAGCATAAAAATGCCTGTGAGATACATAGGTTTGTGAAAATAGGATTCATGACTTATGTTTAAGAAAATGTTTAGTCATGAACCTTGTAATTTGCTTTGTCTTGTAAATCATTTGAAAACAATAAGATCAGATGATATGTATAAGTAAATGTCAGGTTAAATAAATAACCATGTAAAAATGAATTTTGTATAAGATAGGTTGTTTGTAAATCAATGTCTTGTGAAAAGTATGTTATTTGTATAAAATGTTCTATGTCTCAAACTGAAATGATTCAAATAACGTTACGCCATATAATACTATACAAACACTTATATATAGGAAGTACCAGCGGCGTATCCACCATGCTTGTATCATATTACACACGCATCGTTACTTAATCACTTAATCAAACCAAACCAACCAATGTAAGAAGTCTATGTTTAATTCAATTGTCAAATGTATTGAATAATATGTCAAATGTAAATCATGTCAAATGTCTATGTCAAATATCCATGTCAAATGTCTATGTCAAATATCCATGTCAAATGTCTATGTCAAATATCCATGTCTAATGTCTATGTCAAAATGTCATGTATGGCAAGTGAAATGTCTCAAACTAAACCATATGTACAAAAACAAAGTATTGAAGTAAAACTTAGTTTAAATCAAAGCTATGTTTTGTGTAAATGCATGCAACTATTTAATATGAACATTTATGTGGTATTGTGAAAATGCATACATCCAAGCCTGGCGACTGTGGTGATAAACCCTTTAAACAAATTAAAGGTCTATCTGTCTTAATGTCAACGAATTCGGTCATTCCTTTCTGTCCCCTTACCCTGGGATGTCCGGAACGGGAGTTGTCAATTCCTATGGTACCACTACCTACTAACGAACGGCATGATCGGTGTTAATGAATGTATTGTCCCATGTAAACAAACCAAATGTCATACCAAAATGTAAGCATGTGAAAATAATGCACTAAGTATGTAATCAAATGAACATACATAGCGTGAAATGTCATGTAAAACGATGTACTAAGTAATGCACACAATGGGCACACCTAGCATGAAATGTCATGTAAAACAATGTACTAAGTAATGCACACAATGGGCACACCTAGCATGAAATGTAATGTAAAACAATGTACCAAGTAATGCACACAATGGGCACACCTAGCATAAAATGTAATGTAAAACAATGTACCAAGTAATGCACACAATGGGCACACCTAGCATAAAATGTAATGTAAAACAATGTACCAAGTAATGCACACAATGGGCACACCTAGCATAAGATGTAATGAAATCATGTACTCTAATGTACTAACGAACATAGCAGTATATGATGTTAAAACAGGAAAGCATGAAAGTAACAAGTAGGCACATGTGTTCCACCCCAAAACAGTTTGGAAAACAGTAAAAGAGGGGTCTATGTACTCACTTGAGATTGCTCAGTTGTCTAAAGATAACCACCAAGTAATGCTATAGATCTCGGAATCAAACGGCACCTAATATAGGTAACTATGTTAATAACCGGACCTTAATCGGAAGATTGGGTAGCATTAGGGTTTGTAAACCAAACGAGTGTAGAGACTCGTGTCATTTGGTTTAACAAAGCCTACATACTAAATGAAACTTAACATAATTGTTTACGACCCATTACGACCCGTTTAGGAAGCTTATGCTACTTTAACGTGTCGTGCGCGTGAAACGCGTTCGGACCGCCTAACTAGCCCTATGACAAGCGTTATATGCCTAAATATGTTACATAATCAGTTACGTGACAAAAGTTTAGGTTACATATGCTAAATTACCAATTATGTATGAAAAGGGTATTTTGGTAATTTACCTAAGGCATATAAACTACCTATCATACAACTACTTAAACGATGTGACCATAGGGTATAACCTCGGAAGGTTATTCCCTACCTACTATGGTCACCTACTGTATTTGGTCGGATCCTAATGATCGACCAAACTGGGTCGAGTTCGAAGGTATAGGCGATTTATTAGATCGCCTACCCTACGACTCTAGACAACGTGGTAATCAGTGGGCATAGTCCCAAGGGACTATGACCAACGTGATTACACTCACCTTGCGAAGTTCAAACGAACTTCGCATTGACCATTACTGGTGTCAACGCTGAAAGTCAAACAAAGTTTGACTTTCTGACTCGAAAAGCAGTAAAATAAGGAAAAGAACGAAAGAATACTTACGAAGGGTCCCCGAATGCTAAACTCAATCAGATTTGTGGTAATTTTTGCAAAGGGGTGATGGGGTATTTATAGTTTTCGGTGAACCGTTGAGATCGTTTCATGGAAAACGTGCCATGATCCAATCCGTACACTTGTTGCAAGGTTATGGAAGCTTAATTCCATCCTTATCTAGTGACTAAGCAAGTGAAAACATGTGGTTAAGGATCAATCAGCTGCAACTTGTGATTAAAACATTGAATCTGGTCAGAACACTCACTCGCGTAGCGCTACGGGTAGAGCCTTAGGGCTCGCGCTACGCTAGTGCCTATCTGATTCAGAATTGTTTCAAAAGTGACAGGTTTAGTCCCTGCAGCCCTTTTAAGCGATTTTCGATGCGTTTGAACCCCGTTAACCTCATTTCAAGGCTCTAAAATGAAGTTAAAGTATAGGGAACTCAAAACATGTTCAAAAATATCTCGGATGTCGGTTCGTTTGGCCGTACGAACGCGATGTTCGCTTAATTACGACGGAATGCGCATAAGCGCGAAAAACGATCCAAATGACGAAACGAATGGATTTTTCTTAAGGCGAACACTAAAATATAATGTAGTCATGCTTTCATAAATTTTTGGATGTCCGGATGTATTCAGAACGTAAGTTATGCGCGAAAATGCAAACTTGTGCACTTTTTGACACTTTTAGTCCCTGAATGTCCCAAAAGTTTATTTTAGCACACCGAACCTCTCAAAGCCTATTTCTAAGCTATGTAAAGGATATTTAAGGTGTGTTTAACTTATGGTTATGTTCCGGAATGTTCGTTACAGTTCAAATTGACATACTTTCGCAGTTTGTCATATTTAGTCCCTGTAAGCGAATTAACTTGTTTTTGCCATACCAAAGCCTTCAAAACTTATTTCTAAGTTATGTAAAGGTTATTTAAGGTATGTTGAGTATATGTTGATGTTCCGGAGTATTTCTCGCATTAAACTGAGTACGTTTACGCACTAGTTTGCGTATAACTCTCCAGAAAGTGATGTAGAGTTTGAAATTACATAAAAGTCAAAACATGAAAAATGTATAACATAACAAAACAAACATTGGGATCAAATAACATTGTTTTATTGATAACAGAACTGTTCATAGTTATTACAAGCACAGTTGTTACATCATATGTATTAAAACGATTTCGATATTTAAACGATGGTTTCAAAAACGATTAAGATGGTTTATATTAAACTAATAACGATTTCGATAATGTGAACGAACTTGTTGGACGTATTTACATAACGAATGACATTCATTAGCATTGATCAAGCGGACCAGTATTAGGTTATGGTACCATAGGATCTGACAAATCCCGTTATCAGACTACAAAGTGTGGGGGTTATGTAGGTAATGACCGAATCTGATGATTGTTAACTTACCCTTTGGTGGTTTGTTAATGCGAGAAACGAGATAGTCGAGTCACGAAGGTTTGAATGTTATTAGCAAGACGACAATAAGTAGTTTCACAATTAAAAGGAATACGATTTGGAAACGAGTTAAACGATTTGAAACGACTTAAACAAGATAAACGATTCGATTAAACGATTGGTTTTGGGTAGTGATTAGATAATGGGATGGGTGTAGCATGATAAAAGCATGGTAGATACGCCACTGGTACATCTTATATATAAGTGCTTTTATCATATTACATTTCATGTCATTATTTAGTTCACTTGGGAAACGATTTTGAAACAATGTCACATAACAAGGTTTTCGAAATGATGTAAACCATACGAGTTTATTAACGAATTTTTACAAGATGTTTTACGAATTGGTTTACTAAAATAAGTGTTTTGGGGTTAAGAATCATGGCTACGAGACTTTATAAACTATAACCATCTTGATTTGAGTTGGTTAATTATGTTGCAATACACTTTTCAAAACGAGATTTGTACTTTTGACTCTTGTAGTCTAATGAGGTACTGCAACATATAAACGAGCCATGAATCCGATACTCTCACAAAACCTATGTGCTCGCCAGTATTTCTTTGCTGACTTTGTTTTTACATATGTTTCAGGTGGTGTTGCGTGATATCGATTGCTAGGATGCATGAGTCACATAGGATCTGGACGAGTCCTTAGTGACTTAATAACGATAATAGACGATGTTTAATTTGTTTGTTTGGTATTAAGACAATGTAATTTATTAAATGAATCAATAAAACGAAACTTTTAATTACGATGGTTGTGAAACGATGATTCTGTTACAACACTCCCCGACGATTCCGCTACGGTTTGTTGTTTTACGTGGTCGGGGTGTGACAGAAGAGTTGGTATCAGAGCCAATGGTTATAGGGAATTAGGTTATTAGCAATGCTTTGACCTAGACTATAACTTTCTAGGACCCTAACGCGAGCTATCTTGCGTTTAGATTTTAAAACAATACCGTCACCTATCCTTAGGTGATAACCACAACGAGAACACAATAAAAAATCCGCTTCGAAAATTAATCATCTATCCTTGGATGATTTTTTTTTTGGGTAAAGGGTTACCCCGGTGATTTTATATATTCACAAAACAATGAAACAAGTAGTGAGGAGACGTCCACACTAGTTCAAACATGAGATATGCCCCATGTAAGTAAACCAAATAACAAACAACGAGAAACTAAAACACAACTAGACTAGCATCTAGAACCAGCACTATTATCTAAAAGCATGATAATTAACCTCCATCGTCGTTCGTTGTATCTTCAGCAATCTCCCAATCTCCCAGCAACTTTCTCACATTAGCACACTGTCTGAATTTCACGCCCATTAGTTTATATCGAATAGTTTTTTGTATTGTATCGCGTATAATATCCGGGGGTCTCGTTTGATTCCTGAATAATCTCGCATTACGCTCTTGCCAAATAACATAAGTCGTCGCCCCAACCAAAAGCCTGCTGACATAATCAATCGCCCTCTTTGACTTCCCTCGATCCTTAAGCCAACTAATAATCGAACTCCATTTCTGATCAACCTTAGCCATACCCGCCTTCTCTCGAACCATATACCAAATTTGAGTTGAAAAACGACACTCAAAGAAAAGGTGCTCATGGGAATCAACATTCTCGAAACATAGAAGACAACACATCATGTTCATGTTTTTTCGTCTTGAGATATCCCACTTTAAAATAATGTCTTGCGTCAGGAGTTTCCGACGCATAATGAGCCACATTAAGAAAGCGTGTCTGGGGATGCATTGATTAAACCAGACAATATTAACCCAGTCGATCTCTTGCTCCCTAAATCGAACCGAATGCCAAGCTCTAGACGATGAAAAATCATGCAGATCATCACCTTCTTTCCAGCATAACTTGTCCACACTATTCGGGTGCAAGTGGATATTATCCAGCTGATCCAAAAATGTAAACCGAGACCTCCATACCTGCGGCCAGGCCCAGGCATTATCTGAATAAACATCCGCAACCTTGGCATGTAACATAAAACCCGCATTTGTGATCATTCGAGACGATAAAAAATTTGTCAGAGGCCCCAGATTACTCCAAGTGTCGTACCAAGCTGAAGTTGTTTTACCAACCCCTAACTTCGACCAAATATAATTTCTCAAAAGCGGCCTGATTTGCAAAAGCTTCCTCCAGGACCAGCTACAATTCGCTACTTCGCTACACATCCAAAAATTACGATGCTTTAACCTATAAGAATAAATCCATGCAACCCATAACGAATTCCTCCTAATCAAAATACTCCAGGCATGAGACGCCATTAGAGCCTTGTTGACATCTCCAACTCTTCGAATCCCAAGCCCACCTTCATACTTTGGGACGCAAATAGCATTCCAAGAGACTTTGGCTTTCCCTCTATGAAAAGAAGCTTCTTAAGACCATAAGAAATTCCGCATTTTAGCCTCCAGGTCTTTGATAATACTAGCGGGTAAAATAAAAACCGAGGACCAATAAACATGCATTGACGCCAGAACAGAAATAATAAGTTGTAATCTACCAGCGAACGAAAGAAGCTTATTCCTCCAATTAGTGATACGTTTCTCCAATCTCTCAACCAAAACACTACAATCTTTAGCAAGGAGTCTAGAAGAAATAAGAGGAACCCCCAAATACCTAACCGGCAGCAAGCCCTCCTCAAACGGCAGAATATCCAAGATAGCATCCTTGACAATGTTGGAAACATTACAAAAAAAAAGCTGTGCTTTTTTGAATACTAGGGACCAAACCCGACATGTTAGTGAAGTGCGTAAGGGCCTCCATAATAAGCCGAGCTGAATGAACATCACCTCGAGCGAAAAGAAACAAATCATCTGCAAAACAGAGGTTAATAATACGCTGCTTTTCTCATTTATTGTGAAACTTAAATGAACTATCCAGCCGAGAAGCATGCTGAAGAATACAAGTTAGAATCTCCATGACAAGAGTGAATAGATAAGGAGAGAGCGGGTCTCCTTGCCGTAATCCCCGTCGTCCCTTGAAATAGCCATGCACTTCCCCATTAACACAAAGAGAGTAGGTAGGAGAAGACACACAAATCATAATCCAATCCACCATCCTCGAATTGAAACCAAAACCAACGAGCACATCCTTGAGAAAATTCCAATGAACCGTATCATAAGCTTTTTGAATATCAACTTTAAAAGCACAACGGGGAGGACCAATACTCCTATGATAATTGTGCATCAGTTCCTGGGTAAGCAATATATTATCAGATATCTTCATTCCCGGGACAAAGGCCGACTGGTTAATGCTTACAATTTGACTCAAATATCCCTTAATACGATCCGCCACAATTTTGCTAATACATTTATAAATAACATTACAGCAAGCTATAGGTCGATAATCCGTAACCATAGTCGGAGTTGGCTTCTTGGGAATAAGAACAATAAGAGTATTATTCAGCTCCCGAAGAAGTTTTCCTGTATTAAAAAAATCTATAATGGCATTCGAAACGTCATGACCAATAAAAAATGGGGCTCTGGGCGACTTGGGCGATTTTGGGAGACTCTAGATTCTTCAATTCTTTCCTGTTCTGAATCGATTTTGATTAGCAACCAGGGTTGTTTCGGTTTCTTTATTGGTAAGGAATTTGATTGCTCCCTTGTTTCTAATTGATTGAACGTTCGGATTAGGGTTCTTATTCTTATTCTAGGGTTTCGAAGTTTTTGTCTGCACTAGTTCTGATCTGATTACATTCATTGCTAACCTGATTCGTTCGAGTTTCAATAGCGAGTAGGGTTTTGATCGGATCTGATTAGTTGCTCTCTAACCTGATTTTGAGATTAGGGTTTAGTTTTCAAGTGCCATTTCAGTCTACGGTGTATGTTCGGCATTTTGGTTTCGGTTGTCTGCTGATTGATTTAATTCGCCATGGATGATAAGTGTGCGGATAACTCAAATCTGTTTGCTAAGAAGATTAAGAATATTGACGGGAAGCCTTTTGAGCCAAGACAAGCTTTACGTATGGCGGCTAGAAGTTTTGAGTCGCCGAAGAAGGTAACATTTATGCTTCCGTTAAATGATGTTATTCATGCTGGTCGTTCTGATTCTCCAATTCAGAATTACGCTAAGGTTTTAGATAAACGGAAGGTGTCGTTTGTTCTTCCGCTAAATGATGTATGTCCTGAGTCTCCAGCCCATGATGTTCGTCCGCAACTTCAATCTTATGCAAGTGTGGTCTTAAATGATCAACCTGAACAAGGTGATGGTAACATGGGACTCGGATCGAATCAAAACCAGAATGTTGATGGTATAGATAGGAATGCCAATGAACCGGCTGATCAAACTCCAAAAATCAACTTTCGATCTTTAAAATCGGATGTTTCATTGGATGGAGTGGATGTTGTGCTACCGATTGCATCTGTTCGTGAGGTTAACAACAGGTTAGCTAATACTCTTTATGGGTACTTCCTGGGGGATAGAATTGCATATCCGGTTGTTGAATATTTTGCGAAAAAAATTTGGAGGAAACATGGTATTCAGAAAATTATGATGAATTCAAATGGGTTTTTCTTCTTCAAGTTTGAAGATAGTAGGGGTATGAATAATGTCCTTGAAGGGGGTCCTTGGCTGATTCGTAATAAACCTCTTTTCCTAAACACTTGGTCCCCTACAAACACTCTTAAAAAGGAAGATATTAAAAAGGTCGCGGTTTGGGTGAAATTGCATGAGGTTCCTCTAGTGGCATATACTGATGATGGGTTAAGCATGTTGGCATCTAAAATTGGTTCTCCTATGCGGTTGGACTCGTATACTATTGATATGTGTAACGAGGCTTGGGGACGTAGCAGCTATGCTAGGGCTCTCATTGAAATATCTGCTGAGCATGACTTTAAAGAGGTTCTAACTATGGCTATTCCTGAGTTGGAGGAGAACAAGTATGTCAATGAGACTATTCGTGTGGAATATGAATGGAAACCATCGAGATGTGCCCACTGTTGTGTATTTGGGCATGATTTTGAGGAGTGTCCAAAATGCATTCGATCGACAGTGAATCCTTCTACAAACAGTCCGAAAGTAGATGAGGATGGTTATACGGAAGTCAAGACAAAAAGGAATGTAAAGAAGAACGGTTTTCAAGTTAACAATCAAAAGCCCAAGTTTGAATATAGACCTGTGGATAAAAAGAAAAAGGCAGTGAGTTCTTCTTACGTGAATGCGAGGAGCACTAGTTCGTCCAAGGTTCAAACACATAATTCGTTTAGTGCTCTTGGGTTCGTTGAGGGGAATGGGGGTTCCTCCTAGGGGAGATATAAAAGGGGTACGTGAGCTAAATGGGGAGTCTGACGATGACGAGGTAGAGGTTGTATATGATGAAACGAATGAGGTTATGATATCGGGTACACATCCTACGTCTTCCAGTACAGGGGCAAGCACCTCTCACATAAAGTCCAATGGATAGGTGGCTTCTGTTTCATGCTAAGGGGCTGCCGGTTGGTAGCAATTTCATTTTTGATGATGGCGGTTGATGTTGCTGTTTCATTTTTTCGTTTGTCTACTAGGTAGTCATTACCATGATTGTAGTAGGCTAGATTGAGTTGGTATGTTGGTTTGTTTTGCTTGTTGCTTACATATATGGGGCATGTCCTGTATATGAACTAGTGGGGAACTCATCCTCACTACTTGTACTTATTTGGCGGTTGTCTATAATAGAATCACCGGGGTAACCCTTTACCGAAAAAAAAACGTCATGACCAATAATATTCCACGCACTCTTAAAAAACGCCGTCGTATACCCATCTGGGCCTGGAGCTTTTTCATTACCAATAGAAAACATTGCCAGTTTAACCTCTTCACTCATCACCGGTCGTATCATATGGATAGCATCATCAGCATTCAACTTATTAGTAAAAAGCTCATACGAGGGATGAAGCGCTATAACATCTTCACTACCAAGGAACTTCTCTTAATGAGCAACAAGCCCCTTTGAGACATTTTCCCCCTCAAACAACTCCCCTTCTGAATTCATAATAACATCAATGCGGGTCGAATGATTTCTGCTCTTGAACGAAGCATGAAAGAAAGCAGTATTGGAATCCCCAGCTCGAAGCCATTCCACTTTAGATTTTTGTTTTAAGAAACGCTCTTCATCTAAGCATGCCTCTTGAAAGTCAGCCGTAAGCTTTGTTTCTTGATCACGAAGATTGACATTCAAGGGGCTTCTATCTATCTCCCGTTGAATCGCATCCAGCTTTGCGCGCAGGTCCTCCACTTTCTTATGCAAGTTACCTTGTTGAAACAGTAAAGCTCGAAGAGGACCTTTCAACAGACGAAGTTTCTTCACTATCTGAAATTGCTGAACTCCTTCAATATTAGTATCCCACACCTTTTTCACCGCCTCAATAAAACCCGGTTTGTAAACCAAAAAATTAGCGAACTTGAACGATCTATGTTTCAGCTTCCCGGGAGATGGAATCTTTAACAAACAAGGACAATGATCGGACAGACGATGTGACAACTCGTATTTCAAACCTTTCATTGTGCTTTGATGTGACTAGTTGATCAATGTGTGATTGCGTGATTATGTGAACTTTGATAATCAATTGAATGTATGTTATATGTTTATGTATATTAAGCGAGCCCAAGCGCACAAATCGAACAGGTCGCACAAGCCCATTCGGGCCATATTTTTGTATTCGGATCAAGGGCAGCCCATGATGGGTTCGGCCCACTCCCTTTTGCACGCATAACACTATGGAGTAAGGCTATACTCCTCATAACTTGCAAAACACAACACACCTTAAACCCTAGTTCTCTCTCTCTCTCTCTTGATCGACGGCAATCTTCATAGCCGAAGCCCCATCTCGTGAAGCTTCCTTGTTCGGATCAATCTTTGATCTACTTTCTAACCGGTTAGTGTTGCACTGTTATTGTTTTGTTAAGATGATATTATGGATGCCATGATTTTATGTGATGACTAGAATAGTTTGTGTGAATGATGATGTTCTAGTGAATCGGATGTGTATGATGATAATCGGCTATCATGTCTTGTTTTCGGATTGTTTGCATGATGATTTAGGATTGAATGTATGTAATCGGTTGTATGTTCATGTAATCGGACCAAATAATATGATTTGATAAGTTATTGTTTATGCTTTGAATGTAATTAGGGTTTATATGAATTAGATGATAAAACCCTTGTTTGATTGATAGTTTGCATAATCTAAAACTGTTGGTTGTTGATTGATTGTGTGCAAATATGGAAACCATGTAACTGATTAGCATAACTTTCGGATATTAAAACAAATCGCACAAGTTTCCCTTCGGTCGCACAAGATCAGATCACATGGAATCTGATCTGATCGCACAAGGCAATCGCACAAGATAGGGTACAACTGCTGATACACTACATACAACTTAGGAGTGCATGATCGCATAAGACCTGTGGATCGCACAAGACAGTGCCAATCTTTGACTCACCGATCATACGGGTAAAAGTTACTATACTATCATTTATTCGACCCATTCTAACTTTACCCATTTTCTACCATTTACTAATAAGTTTATGGTGCCTTATGCCCATCATCCGGGGCTTAATACCACTCGCATTTCCTTACCAATTTCCATGGTTCAATGTGTTAATGATTGATATCATTGTTATCCAATCAAAACACTAATGCTGCGTTTTACACAATTATCCGACCCGTTGACTCATCTTATGGAAAACCTCCAATATGATGACTACCAAACGGTTCCATATCAATTCTAATGCCTATTAACTCAAGTAGCGATCATGGTCGGTACAATCAACACCATAACTATCCTACAATGTAATTACACACAAATTAACAACAATTCGATTAATGTAACGGGTCAAGTTACATACCTTCAAACTAGGCCTTTCAAACGTGATTCGCCACCTGCTTGTCCGCTTGACGCTCCTGCATCCTTTCCTATAGAGTGCATTTATGACATGTTTAGAACTCTCTTTTAACCATATATCGCATAATACACCAAAACATCATAATTATGCGTTTAAACTTTGAATTTCAGTTTTAAGCCTTCTTTGAGGCATTTTTACAAACACCTTAAGGGCAGATTTTTACATGATTAAATATCAAGTCTCTAGCTTATCACTTAGACCTAATTTCACATCAATCAACCATTTTACATAATTATTAGCTTCTATAATTCTGAAGTTACTTCACAATTGTCAATTTACACTATAACAACACCCAAATTCCTAGTGTTCATCAAATTATACAAAACCCACTAATCACCTACAATGGTGTTCATAGGTTTCACTAAAATTTCACATGATCTCAACTTGTATTTGTCTAGGGTTTGTCCCTAGACTCTATATTGTTCCTAATCCATCATAAAACAGACATGCAACCATAAATATCAGATTTTCCCAATTTCATGAGAATTTCAAGTTGAGAGTTTTCATCAAATTTTACATACCTTGTAATCCTCTTGTGATGAGGATCAGTAATCTATGCTCGATTTTCGTTTTTGATCAGATTTAGACCTTCAATTTTGTGAATTAAGTGATGAACTAGGGCTTGGTGAGGTCTCCTGGTCGCCCCTCCTGCGTCCCATGTACGACCAGACACACTTTTGTGTGTTTGGTCCTTGTATATTTTTTTTTATCTAATTAAGTTTCAGATTCTACAAGACAAGCCCCTCCACTTTTGCTTAACTTAAAGTTTGGTTATTTTTAACCCTATTATAAGTTACTTCTAGAAATTAGCTAACTAGGTTAGAATTCCTAGTTAGTAAATTCTTGTTTATTTATGCTTTATAATTCTAATATAAAGTTTTATATTTTCGGGGTGTTACATTTACATGTTGGACTGTTTATTTATGTTGGGCCGGGTAGTGTTGGGTTTCAACTACCCACGCACACAAGATGTTATTGGGCCTACATTGGTATCTCAGCCCAATACATCCTGATCGCACAAGTTGGGTTTTATGTGTTTACTGTTTCGTCTAGCATGTTTAATGTGTTGCCATGATCAATACGTGTTCATAACCTGTTAAGCTATGTGTAAACATACGTGCATTACTTGAACCTAGACCTGACTTGTATGGTAACCATGTTAGGACGTGGTTGACCACATATAGCTCAAGTAACCTTTCTGTGTATCTGCCGAGTAAACCAAGGTGAGTTCACACTCTATCCAAGGCATGGGATTCCCAAGGGTTGGGAATGGGTTAAAGAACTGAACGGTAACTACAAACTTGCGTATTCCCCATATAACAGGATACGTACGACCATAAGACCATCACTCTATCACTTTAAGTCCCTCATTTAGCGACTTAATCGCCGAGGCCTATGGCGAGCGGGTCATTAGTTAATAGCGCTATTAGGTTTAACAAACCTCACACCGTGCCAGTCGGACGGGCGTGTACTAATGGACTATGGGCAAAGGGTCAATGCTGATAGACATTGACTTAGGGCACGTGGATAAGAGCAGTTTCGTCTGCTAAACATTTTCGGAGATGTGACACGTGGAACATGCCATGTATTCCACTCAACTCTTACGGTAGCTCGAGGCGATAAGCCACCTTGCCAACCCCGTTCGATGATTTTAAATGGCCCGATAAACCTCGGGCTTAGTTTCTCTCTTTTTCTGAATCGGATAACACCCTTCCTTGGGGAAAACTTTTAGCGTAACTATATCACCTATTTCCTATCCTTTGTCACCCTTTTTAATAGGGTTGTCTTTTGACCATTCAGTCACTGAGTCCGTTAGCATACTTACTTGACGCTAGTTTTATATTAACAAGCGTTCTACATAGGTCACAGTGTTATTTAGGCTACAACTTGTTTTATTGCCTAAACTAATTGGTCACCATTTTACCTCATACCTCGTCATTCGGGTATGCAATATTGCCGTTATCGGCCCTTTGCGTGCTTATAATTTCATATCTAGTCATTCACACTATAACGTGATTACATTCTATATTACTTTTGTGTCCGTGATCACATCACGCCATGTTTAGTTTTACATCGACTTTTCATTCTTAAGAATCTTTCCTCCGAATGCATCATCTTACAGCTTTCGGTGTTAGACCTATATTCTTTAGTACTAACCATTTTCTTATTTCTCTCTCGGTATTCATAGGTGTTAGAATATCGTTTCTTTACTAAAACTGAATTTTAGTTTAATGTTTTTCTCTTTAACCATGTCGATTAATCATATCAAGGAATTGACGACAAGGATTATTCTTCGGGATTATCATTTTACGCGAGAGATCATAATTGGTTCTCCACGCTTTATATTATCGACCCGTAGGTTCCTTTACTTAGCCTTGTAGACTATTCTATTAGGTCTTCACCTTTTTAGGGTGAGACCCCTCCCTAGTATGTTCCATTCGTATTTGCGACCCAATGGTCATTTTGTTCCCGTAGGTCTTTACATTGTTTATAATTTGGAGGTTATGGTGATCCCATGGATCATCTTCTATTCGTTTGGCCTTGACCGTAGTCTAAGGCTACACTCATTTTCTTTCGGATTATCTTTCCGACTCTATGACTTCTTATGTGTCCTTCGCGTCGGTTTATTTTACTCATACCGTTATTTGGTTTATGCCTCTATTTCCTTTCAACCCGTTACCCGGGTTCTTGATCTTGATATATATTTTTTTTAACACTCCGGTTTCATTGGTTTGCATTTTCCCTTTCATACTCTTTTATGACCTATCCCATAGATTCAATAATATTTCACGCTTTCATTATCCAGGTTACGCTTACTTGGGATATCAACTAGTATACTTTATTCAACCCGCCCAACATTAAAGTAGTTGAACATGACTATCGAAATTTCTGTTTTTGCAAAATTTTATCGTTTTCTCAGTCATAACTCTTAATCCGAGTCTCTTGACTTTTAATTCGCGTTCTTGACTGTTGGTTACGCATTTATCTGAAAAAAAACCTATTAATTGAGTATTTTATCGATATTATTTTCATAGCAACCCTTCCGTCATTCCTTAAGACTTTCTTTCTCGATTTATTTGGCCGTATCAGCAAAATCCACCGCTTTTACTCAACCAAGTCTTTTATTCTTCCACTCGTCTGGTTTGACTTGTTCGTGTGAGTTCCATCGTCTATAACAGTCAATTTTATCCTTATGCCTTGACATTCTAAATTGTCGATTCATATTTTCGTTTACTTGATTCTTATCCCTTCCCTTGGGCTCATTATCTTAATGTAATATGCCCCCATTATCCGGCTTCCGTTTACTTTTATTATCAAGCACTTTACTTAATTAATCCGTACACCACCTTTCTTTTGTCAGCGACCCTTAGGTCTGTTTCTTTTACAAATGTCCCGAAGGCCCATGTCTCAAGTCTTATTTGGTAAACTACTGTTATTGTTATTCGGCCTTTGGGGTTTACTCGTTCTTATTCTAACGCTTTCATAATGTTTGTCTTACTAATTCTTTTACATATTCACCCTCATCAAGGTGATTATCGTTCTTCCTCAGGAGGAATTTATTAATAACATGTTACTTGGGTATCTACCCATACCCGAGCTTTTAAATCCAAATTTATTGGTATTTCATTATTTACAGCAACAAATAATACATATTGTCCATTTAGTTTCTTTTTCGAGGATATTCCTATCCAAATCTTAATCTCTTGATTTCCGACTTTAACCCATTATTACAATAACAAAATCAATTAATTTAATGTTATTGTTTCATATCGTTGTATGGAATTTATCCACATCGTTTGTTGACATAAACGATGTTTCTATCTGTTTCATTTAGTTTGGCTTAGTCTATAACCATGTCCTTGTCATCTATTACTATTGTAAACTCCCAGGGTTCGGGTGTTATTACACTCCCCCCTATTATGACGCTTATCTTTCATTACGTTCTCGGGTTCGAGTGTACGCGCACCCCTTCTCAAGGCAATATTTATCATGATTATTTTTACCTTGATGCTCAACGTATAGTTTCAGCACCTCTTATAAACAATAGAACTTTTATTATTACCTCTTTCTATTTTTCAAAGCCTTGGTAATTTCGTTAACACTAATGTAGAATGTTAAATAAATCGATATAAAACAAACGATTTATTTGCACTCGTAATAATTAAAAATTCATGCTGAAATTTAATTTACAAGAGTATACCTGAAACGACATTAGGTTCAGCTTTAAACTCCGTGGCTGTTGTGGCTGTTATATAAAACAACTTTATCATTGATTTCTGGGCATCAGACTTTGTGTCGGTTGTGTCCTTGGTTCCAAGCCTCTCTGGACATTTTGACTTTTTATGTCTTGGCTTACCACATGTGCCCTTGTGAATTTTTCCACAAATCTACACTGATGTAACACACTTTTTGTAACTCCCTTCTTGGGAGCTTTATTAGACTTGGACTTCTTTACGGATCTTGGATTCATATCCAACACCCTCCCTTCTTCTATTTCTTGTAGTATGCTGTCTTTCAATTCAGCCATCATATCGTTCACCACCGGCATGATTGTGGATTGTAATCTATCAATATACTGTGATAGACTATTTTCTAGAGCTTTTCCGACCTCCTCGGAAATCTTAGCTTTCATTTGTTCAGTCAATTGAGATGTCGAATCATCTCCGGTTACTCCAGACATTTCTTTAACTGGAACATCCATCACACTTTATCAATAATTATTTAATTCATTTCCATCTATTATACGGAAATTTATATCACTCTCCGTCAATCATAAATAATGTGTTATTCTTTTTCGGTTTGGTCAAGTATATATCTTGCCTTACCTTTCTTACTTAGTGTATTTTCCCGGGTTCGAGCGTATTCATACACTCCTCCCATCCTTCCGTCATCTTGAAATTGAAATGTTTACACTAATTGTTAAACATTTCATTTATGACATATGCGTCATTCATTTTGATCTAGTCAAGTTCACCACTTGCTTAAACCATTTATGCTTAGTGCACTTCTCCGGGTTTGAGTGTGTAAACACGCACTTCCCGTGTATATCAATTCAAATTTCCTTTTTCAAGTATTCTAGTAAGTCTACTAAAGCAATTAATTCTTACCGGACGATCAATCAAGCTTGAACCGAACACTTGGTTGACAACCTTAAGCTCTGATTACCAACTTGCAACACCCGTCTAAATTTCTACTTGAATTTAATAATAATTTCATTAACAATAGTTAAAGAGCATCCAATTATAACATATGTTCCATGGATATAGCTCATAAGTAGCAAAACATTAGTCAACTAATTCAAACAATCACAAATAGTTTAGCTAATTGGTTACATTTTAAAAGATTGTCTATTGAGTTTAGATATCGCGGAAGCTTCTAATGTGTGTTCGGTTCTTCAAAACTTGCTTGACCGCCATCCGTAAGATCCACATCGTCACCTAGGGTCAAAACCACTAAAAACATTAGTTTTGACATTAATATAGTACATGTAAACGAATTCCGACATCGAAATTCAAATAAAATACAAAGTTTTCTGGGTTCTACCGTAATTTACGGTATCTACCGTAAATTACGGTAGACAGTAAATTTTTTTGGTCTGCCGTAAATCAGAAGGGATCCACCGTAAGACTTTTGTTTTCCACCGTAAATTACGGTGGAGACCGTAATTTACGGTGGGCTCTGTAACTTTGCCATTTAACTATTTTATTGATTTCGCCCAAATCCGCATGCCGTTTTAGGCTATTTCTTCCCTATATGTCTGTAAATTCATTACGGACATGTTCATTTCGACTATCATACCAATCTTTGACTCACCGATCATACGGCTAAAAGTTACTATACTATCATTTATTCGACCCATTCTAACTTTTCCCATTTTTCTACCGTTTACTAATAAGTTTATGGTGCCTTATGCCCATCATCCGGGGCTTAATACCACTCGCATTTCCTTACCAATTTCCATGGTTCAATGTGTTAATGATTGATATCACCATTGTTATCCAATCAAAACACTAATGCTGCGTTTTACACAATTATCCGACCCGTTGACTCATCTTATGGAAAACCTCCAATATGATGACTACCAAACGGTTCCCTATCAATTCTAATGCCTATTAACTCAAGTAGCGATCATGGTCGCTACAATCAACACCATAACTATCCTACAATGTAATTACACACAATTTAACAACAATTCGATTAATGTAACGGGTCAAGTTACATACCTTCAAAGTAGGCCTTTCAAACGTGATTCGCCACCTGCTTGTCCGCTTGACGCTCCTGCGTCCTTTCCTATAGAGTTCATTTATGACATGTTTAGAACTCTCTTTTAACCATATATCGCATAATACACCAAAACATCATAATTATGCGTTTAAACTTTGAATTTCAGTTTTAAGCCTTCTTTGAGGCATTTTTACAAACACCTTAAGGGCAGATTTTTACATGATTAAATATCAAGTCTCTAGCTTATCACTTAGACCTAATTTCACATCAATCAACCATTTTACATAATTGTTAGCTTCTATAATTCTGAAGTTACTTCACAATTACCAATTTACACTAGAACAACACCCAAATTCCTAGTGTTCATCAAATTATACAAAACCCACTAATCACCTACAATGGTGTTCATAGGTTTCACTAAAATTTCACATGATCTCAACTTGTATTTGTCTAGGGTTTGTCCCTAGACTCTATATTGTTCCTAATCCCTCATAAAACAGACATGCAACCATAAATATCAGATTTTCCCAATTTCATGAGAATTTCAAGTTGAGAGTTTTCATCAAATTTTACATACCTTGTAATCCTCTTGTGATGAGGATCAGTAATCTATGCTCGATTTTCGTTTTTGATCAGATTTAGACCTTCAATTTTGTGAATTAAGTGATGAACTAGGGCTTGGTGAGGTCTCCTGGTCGCCCCTCCTGCGTCCCATGTACGACCAGACACACTTTTGTGTGTTTGGTCCTTGTATATTTTTTTATCTAATTAAGTTTCAGATTCTACAAGACAAGCCCCTCCACTTTTGCTTAACTTAAAGTTTGGTTATTTTTAACCCTATTAGAAATTAGCTAACTAGGTTAAAATTCCTAGTTAGTAAATTCATGTTTATTTATGCTTTATAATTCTAATATAAAGTTTTATATTTTCGGGGTGTTACATTTACATGTTGGACTGTTTATTTATGTTGGGCCGGGTAGTGTTGGGTTTCAACTACCCACGCACACAAGATGTTATTGGGCCTACATTGGTATCTCAGCCCAATACATCCTGATCGCACAAGTTGGGTTTTATGTGTTTACTGTTTCGTCTAGCATGTTTAATGTGTTGCCATGATCAATACGTGTTCATAACCTGTTAAGCTATGTGTAAACATACGTGCATTACTTGAACCTAGACCTGACTTGTATGGTAACCATGTTAGGACGTGGTTGACCACATATAGCTCAAGTAACCTTTCTGTGTATCTGCCGAGCAAACCAAGGTGAGTTCACACTCTATCCAAGGCATGGGATTCCCAAGGGTTGGGAATGGGTTAAAGAACTGAACGGTAACTACAAACTTGCGTATTCCCCATATAACAGGATACGTACGACCATAAGACCATCACTCTATCACTTTAAGTCCCTCATTTAGTGACTTAATCGCCGAGGTCTATGGCGAGCGGGTCATTAGTTAATAGCGCTATTAGGTTTAACAAACCTCACACCGTGCCAGTCGGACGGGCGTGTACTAATGGACTATGGGCAAAGGGTCAATGCTGATAGACATTGACTTAGGGCACCTCTTACATTTTCGTAGCAGTCGATACGCGTGGTCTAGTAACACATGGGAAGCCCCCACTAATCTTCGCAAACATGTCAGGGTGACCGCGATACGAATCAATACGATACATGGTTTACAAAACGAACATACGATTTACGAAACGAATGCTATCACTAAACAACCAACTGTGAACTCGCTCAACTTTGTTGTTGATTCGTTGCTACATGCATTGCAGGTCGTTAGGTACTCATGGAGCTTGCACAGGGAGGCGCGGTCGTTGTGGGACATGGCAGTGTGTGCCATGCTAAAAACATTACTTTATTTCGTACTTAATACTTACATTGGGTTTTACAATTATGCTTCCGCTAAACACTTAACTATGCTTTGATTTTGATCATCTTTCATATTGTTTGGTTGAATTATATTTACTACATACATTGTTCAATATGATTGGTGGCTTGATCCTGGTCAGTCACGCCTCCAAGCGGTGATACTCCACGTGTGGATTTTGGGGGTGTGACAGATTGGTATCAGAGCCATTGGTTATAGTGAACTTGGTTTTAATAAGGGGAAAAGTTTTTGTTAAAACCAGACTATAACCTGTACAGTGCTCTACGATCCACAACGACGCTTCGCTCCACGTGCAAGACTCAATATTCTAGGTGATACGATTTATGTTTACATTGCCTACTTGCTAGATTACATAGAACATTGTGCATGGTATGGTTAGATAACGTAGTAACTACTGTTTGCAACATTACGTGCTTACTCTCTTCTGTCATCGCACTTTCGTGAACCTCTCTCACTCATGTTTTCCCTTGATATGAAGATCATGGCTGGACGCGTTAACATGACTCAAGCCCAGTTGACGGCTCTGATTAACCAACAAGTTGCTACGGCACTTGCAGCCGCCCAAACAGGAGGTATATCCTGCAGTTGCAACCCACTCTAGGATCATTAGATCCTACACTCCTAACCCCACTCTTGTGTTTAACTTTGTCCTATTCTCGTTTATACAACAGGCCAGCATGCTCAGCTGCCTGCGTGCACGTTCAAAACTTTCATGGACTGTCGTCCTAGTACTTTTAGTGGCACTGAAGGGGCAGTTGGACTCCTCCATTGGTTCGAGAAGCTCGAGTCAGTCTTCGAAATATGTGAATGCCCTGAAGCTCATAGGGTGAAGTATAACACTGGTACCCTCGAAGGCGTTGCGTTGACTTGGTGGAACGCACAAGTCCAAATGTTGGGGCTGGTAGCTGCCAATGCCACCCCATGAAACGACTTTAAGGAATTGATCAAGCGGGAATACTGTAGTCGTGATGACATCCACAAGTTGGAAGTGGAGTTCGTTAACCTGAAGATGACGGGGTCAGAGTAGAGGCGTATACGAGCGATCAAATGAACTGGCAATCTTGTGTCCAACTATGGTGGATCCTCCCATCAAGCGCATCGAGCTGTTTCTCAAAGGCTTAGTACCAGAGATTCAAAGCCATGTGATTGCTGCTAACCTCGCTACTATCCAGGATTTTACTCGTCTTGCTCATCGTCTCACAAACCAGGCAGTGGAACAGAACAGGCTGCCTAAGCGCATCGGTGCTACTACTACTACTCCTGCTACTTCCAGTGACAACAAACGAAAGTGGGATGGAACCTCCAGCAAGGGTTCGACTTCAGTTCAGTCCCAGGCACAGCAACAAAAGATTGATGACTATCAGAGCCCTGGTCAGCAATCTTCTGGTAGTCAAGGGCAGGGTGGATATCGAGGAAACCTTCCAAAGTGCAACAAATGCGATAGACACCACAGGGGTCAGTGCAACAAGGGTCGTTGCCAGAGGTGTCTCAAGATGGGTCATGAAGCTAAGGATTGTAGGAGCTCACGACATGCGAATCAGAACCAACAACAACAACCACCAGCTCCGCAGAACCAGCAGCAACAACAGCGAGGCAACAGGGGATGCTTTCAGTGTGGAGCTGAAGGCCACTTCAAGAGAGATTGTCCCCAGCTGAACCAGAATCAGAACAACAACAATAATAACAACCAGGGGAATGGAAGCAACGGGGATAACAACGGCAATGGTGCCAGGGGTCGTGTGTTCGTTATTGGCCAAGGTGATGCAAGGAACGATCCCAACGTTGTGACGGGTAAGTTTCTACTAGACGACTTTTATGTTACAGTTTTATTCGATTCGGGTGCCGATACAAGCTACATGTCCTTAAAAGTTAGCCAAATGCTCAAGCATACCCCAACACTTTTGAACACCAAGCACACTGTAGAGCTAGCTAATGGTAAGAGTTTAGAGGCTACACACGTAGTCAATGGTTGTAATCTTGTTCTTGCAAATCAGACCTTCTCTATCGACCTCATTCCTATCGTTTTGGGTAGTTTCGACGTTGTCATTAGGATGGATTGGTTATCCCAACACCAAGCATAGATTCTTTGCAACGAGAACATTGTCCATATTCCTCGGGCAGGTGATGAACCTCTCATGATTCGTGGCGATAAGAGTGGTGCTGTGGTGAGCATCATCTCTTTCCTTAAGGCCCAGAAGTGTTTGCGAAAGGGTCACACTGCTATTTTGGCTCTCGTTACTGACACCTCGAAGAAAGAGAAGAAGATAGAAGATTTTCCGATCGTACGCGACTATCCTGAGGTATTTCCTGAGGAATTACGGGTCTTCCGCCTCATCGTCGAGTCGAGTTTCAAATCGAGCTAGCCCCTGGAGCAGCACCCATAGCTCGAGCACCTTATCGTTTAGCCCCATCAGAATTGGAAGAACTGTCTACGCAACTACAAGAGCTTTTGAATAAGGGTTTTATTCGTCCTAGCTCTTCGCCATGGGGAGCTCCAGTGCTATTTGTTAAGAAGAAAGACGGTACCTTCAGAATGTGCATTGACTACCGTGAACTCAACAAGGTGACCGTGAAGAATCGCTATCCTCTTCCACGCATTGATGACCTATTCGACCAGCTGCAAGGGTCAAGCTTCTATTCAAAGATTGATCTAAGATCGGGATATCACCAGCTGAGAGTCCGCGACGAGGACATCTCTAAGACAGCGTTCAGGACTCGGTATGGACATTACGAGTTCGTGGTTATGCCATTCGGGTTAACAAACGCACCTGCGGTTTTCATGGATCTTATGAACAGAGTGTGCAAGCCTTACCTAGATAAGTTCGTTATAGTTTTCATCGACGACATCCTGATCTATTCTAAGAGTCAGGAGGAACACGAGCAGCATCTAAGACTTATTTTGAAACTCCTTCGAACAGAACAGCTTTATGCAAAGTTCTCGAAATGCGACTTCTGGCTTCGTGAAGTCCATTTCCTAGGCCACGTGGTAAACAAGGATGGGATTCATGTTGATCCATCCAAGGTAGACTCGATCAAGGACTGGCCTGCACCTAGTACACCAACAGAAATTCGTCAATTCTTGGGTTTGGCGGGCTACTACAGAAGGTTTATCAAGGATTTCTCCAAGATTGCGCAACCTCTCACCTCACTAACTCAGAAAGGTGTCACTTATCGTTGGGGTGATGCACAAGGAACTGCGTTTCAACACTTAAAGGATAGACTTTGTAGCGCCCCTATCCTCTCATTGCCTGAAGGCACAGACGATTTTGTGGTGTATTGCGACGCATCCATTCAGGGACTTGGATGTGTGTTGATGCAACGTGACAAGGTCATTGCTTATGCGTCACGTCAACTTAAAGTTCACGAAAGGAACTACACTACACACGATTTGGAGCTGGGAGCTGTTGTTTTCGCACTCAAGATATGGAGACATTACCTGTACGGAATCAGGTGCACCATCTACACCGATCACAGGAGTCTCGAACATATCTTCAAACAAAAGGAGTTGAACATGCGTCAACGTCGATGGGTCGAGCTATTGAATGATTACGAAGGTGCCATCAAGTACCATCCAGGCAAAGCCAATGTTGTGGCTGACGCCCTCAGTCGAAAGGACACTACGCCTAAGCGTGTGCGAGCATTACAACTCACCATCCAATCTAGTCTTCCTTCACAGTTACGAGATGCTCAGATTGAAGCATTGAAACCAGAAAACGTCAGGGCTGAAGCCCTACGCGGCTCAAGGCAACGGTTAGAACAAAAGGAAGACGACGCCTACTACGTAACATGACGCATCTGGGTCCCACTCTATGGAAACTTACGCGAACTTTTGATGGATGAAGCACACAAGTCTCGCTACTCAGTACATCCTGGTTCAGATAAGATGTACCACGACTTAAAAACTACGTATTGGTGGCCTAGCATGAAAGCCCACATAGCAACCTACGTCAGCAAATGTTTTGGTAACCTGTTTTGCTCCACCGCCTGATCAGTGAGACGGTGAGCCAACTGAACAACCTGTTGATAGGTGGCGAGGTTTGCTGAAGTCACATGACTTTGGATCTCAGGCACTAGACCCTTAAGATATAGTTCGATACGCTTAATTGGAGGGTCCACCATAGTAGGACACAGTAATGCGAGCTCATTCGATCTCTTTGTAAACGCCTCAATTTCTGACCCCGTCATCTTGAGGTTGAAGAACTCAACTTCCAGCTTATGAATGTCATCACGACTGCAGTATTCTTCCTTGATCATCTCCTTGAAATTGTTCCATGGGGTGGCGTTAGCAGCAACCAACCCCAGCATTTGGACCTGAGCGTACCATGTGAGGGCTAAACCCTCAAGAGTGTCGGTAGAATACTTCACCCTGCGTGCCTCAGGGCATTCACACATTTCGAACACAGATTCTAGTTCTCAAACCAATGGAGGAGACCTACTGCTCCTTCAGTGCCGCTAAAAGTAGTGGGTCGGCAGTCCATAAAAGTTTTGAAGGTGCACACAGGTGGCTGAGCATGCTGACCTGTTGTGGGTATAAGAAAGGACAAAGTTTAACACAAGGGTAGGTTCACGAGAGTAGGACTTAAAGATCCTAGAATGAGTTTTAAACAGCAGGGTATACCTCCTGCTTGTGCGGCTGCAAGTGCCGCAACAACCTGTTCGTTAATCAGAGCCGTCAACTGGGCTTGTGTCATGTTAATGCGTCCAGACATGATCTTCATATAAAGGGAAACATGAGTGAGAAGGGTTCGCGAAAATGCGATGACAGGACAGAGTAAGCACATACGTGTTCAAGCAACAGTTGTGACAACTCGAGTTTCCAAGATTTCCTATTCGCATTTATTGCACGATAACCGTTTAGTTGTTTGCTTTTTCGACTTGTTTGCTTTGTAACTATGTACGTTGTGATATAATATAACGAATGTGTTTCGTCGGCCCATTGATTCGCCGAAGCCCATTAAGGGCCCAGCATGTTAACACGAGTATATTAACATCCACTGACTTCTATTTCACACTTTTGGGGCAAAAATAAGAAACCCTAGAACTCTTCTCCTCTCACTTGCACCCGACAGCGAACATCACCATCTCACATTCGGTTAGTATATCTGTCTTTAAGCTATGAATATATGTGTTTGTTGATTTTGATATATGTCTTTTGGCCGATCTGCAAGTGTAGGATTATAGTTCATATTTGTTCGACATCATTAAATGTAATTGGTCCAATCAAAAGTGTCCGCAAACTCACAAAACTCAAGTAAGCCGATCATGATACATAAATATGGTCTGACATGATGCTCTCGATCTAATCAAAGGTGAATAACCTTGACAAAAACGGCGGCCCATGTGTTGAGCATATCAAACAACCTAGTGACGTTTTGATAAGGTTGTCATAAGAATCTTGTATATTAAATGAATAAAGGAATAAGAACCACATGACCGGCTTTGCACTCATTTTTGCACATGATTTTGTCAGATAGCATATGGTTTATTTGTTTGCAACTTTAATTCTTGTTTACATGTGTGTGTTGTCAGGACATGTTAGTCAAAGATACACTATTATTTGTTTGTTATATGTTATCATATTGTAAGAGAATTAAGGGTCCAATGTAAAACTTTGATTTTATTTCGGTCCAATGATGCTTGGCGGTGGCTGATAGATGTTGGCCACTAGGGCATTAAGATTCTGTGTTATTTCTGCAACTGATGTGCAGAGGACGAAACTGATGTTTGACGAAACACACTTGGCGAAACAAAGGTGTTTCGCCGAGACCCTGAATGACGAAACAGAATGTGTTTCGTCAACATGTATTCCGCCGACTTGTGTTTCGCCGAATAGATGATCTGTGCAGTAACTTGAGTTAATTCTGTTAAGTGTTAACTGGAATATCTAACTGCTGTTAAATGAAAAGTATGATTTGTATGAGCTTGAATACATGTTTGAGTTAATTGATGATCACTATTCCAAACTTACTGTGATTATAATGATACGTGGACCTTGTGAATATAAACTGATTATTGTATCCGTGTGTACCTTAGGACGTGATTGATTTACTTTGAGCACATACTTAGCATACCGAGCAAACCAATGTGAGTTCACACTTCTACCAAGGCATGGGATTCCCGGGGTTGGGAATGGGTTGATTGATTATTTATGCTTAAGAGTTATCGGAATTACATACCATAGGCCTCGGGAGAGGAAGGTCAATGGTAGATGCTACTAGACTAGTGATACATATACTTCTCTTCGCACACATGCCGGGATCGGCCGCGATACTAGAACAATCTTCGCAAACATGCCTGGAATGGCCGCGAACTATACTTTAATCTTCGCAAACATGCCTGGAGGGCCGCGATACAAATATAACTAGTCTAGAAAACATGGGAGACCCCCACTAAACTTCGCAAACATGCCTAGAGGGCCGCGATGCTATTACATACGATACATGATTACTAAACGAACATACGATTTATGATACGAACATTATAACTAAATAACCAACTGTGAACTCGCTCAACTAGTTGTTGACTCTCTGTTACATGCCTTGCAGGACCATAGGTACTCTTGGAGCTTGCACGGGTGGCGCGGTCGTTGTGGGCACGGATTGTGGATGTTTTGATGAAAAACTTTATGACTTTTAAACTAAACACTTGTGTTGGATGTTCATAACTATGCTTCCGCTACCTATGCTATGTTTTTGTTTTAGTACCAATTGTATTGTGATGGATTGCTTTTACTTCTTACTTATATGTTCAATATGATTGGTGGCTTGATCCTGGTCAGTCACGCCTCCAAGCGGTGGTACTCCGCGTGTGGATTTTGGGGTTGTGACAGATTGGTATCAGAGCCATTGGTTATAGAGAACTCGGTTTTAATAAGGGAAAAACTTTTTGGTAAAACCAGACTATAACCTGAACAGTGCTCAACGATCCACAACGACGCCTCGCTCCACGTGCAAGACTCAACATCCTAGGTAATATGGTACATGTCTTATTGCCTACTTGATAGAATTGCATAGAACTTTGCTCCGGGTATGCTTAGGTTAACTTAACACTATTGCATGAGAACACTTGTGTGCTTACTCTCTTCTGTTATCGCACTACTCGCGAACCTCTCTCACTTATGTCATATTTGTTATGAAGATCATGTCTGGACGCATTAACATGACGCAAGCCCAATTGACGGCTCTCATTAACGAGCGAGTTGCTGCGGCACTTGCAGCCGCACAAGCAGGAGGTATACCCTGTAGTTGTAACTCACACTAGGATCTTTAGATCCTACACTCCTAAACCAACTCTTGTGTTTAATCTTGTCCTGGATTCTTATACACAACAGGTCAGCACGCTCAGCCACCTGTTTGCACCTTCAAGACTTTCATGGACTGTCGTCCTACTACTTTTAGTGGCACGGAAGGAGCGGTTGGACTCCTCCATTGGTTTGAAAAGCTTGAGTCCGTATTTGAAATGTGTGAATGCCCTGAGGCTCGCAGGGTGAAGTACGCCACTGGTACTCTAGAAGGCATTGCGCTGACTTGGTGGAATGCGCAAGTTCAGATGTTAGGGTTGGCTGTTGCTAACGACACACCCTGGAATGATTTCAAGGAGTTAATCAAAGAGGAATACTGTAGCCGTGATGACATTCATAAGCTGGAGGTAGAGTTTTACCACTTGAAAATGACGGGGTCAGAAATCGAAGCGTACACCAGAAGATCGAATGAGTTGGCTATTCTGTGTCCTACTATGGTGGACCCTCCCATTAAGCGTATCGAACTGTATCTCAATGGTCTGGTGCCGGAAATTCAAAGCCACGTAACCTCAGCTAATCTTGGCACCATTCAACAGATCGTCAAGTTAGCTCATCGCCTCACCGATTAGGCAGTGGAACAGAACAGGCTGCCTAAACGCATCAGCGCTACTACTACCGCTACCACTCCAGTTACTCCTGCTACTCCCAGTGACAACAAACGGAAATGGGAAGGGGATTCCAGCAAGGGTTCAGCTACCGTACAGTCTCAAGCACAGCACCAGCGCAAGACTAGTGAATACCAGAGTCCGAGTCAGCAATCGTGTGTTGGTCAGGGGCAGAGTGGATATCGGGGAATTCATCCACTGTGTAACAGGTGCAACAAACACCACAGTGGTCAGTGTCGTAAAGGCCGCTGTCAGAGATGTCTAAGGGTAGGTCATGAGGCTAAAGACTGCAGGAGCTCAAGGCCTGCGAATCAGAACCAGCAACAACAGCCACCAGTTCCACGAAACCAGCCACAGCAACAACAACAAGGAAATAAGGCATGCTTTCAGTGTGGGGCTGAAGGTCACTTCAAGCGGAACTGCCCCCAGTTAAACCAGAATCAGAATAACAATAATAATCAGGGCAATGGGAACAACAATGGGGGAAACAACAACGACAATGGTGCTAGGGGTCGTGCATTTGTGATTGGTCAGGGTGATGCAAGGAACGATCCTAATGTAGTTATGGGTAAGTTTCTTCTCGACGACTTTTATGTTACTGTATTATTTGATTCGGGTGCGGATACCAGTTATATGTCTCTGAAAGTTAGTCAAATGCTTAAACGCGCACCAACACTTTTGAACACCAAACATGTTGTAGTGCTAGCTAACGGTAAAAGTTTAGAAGCCACACACATAGTTCAGGGTTGTAATCTTATCCTCGCTGGTCAGACTTTCTCTATCGATCTCATTCCTATAACTCTGAGTAGTTTCGATATCGTCATTGGCATGGATTGGTTATCCCAACAACAAGCAGAGATCCTATGCAAGGAGAAGATCATTCGTATTCCCCGTACTGGCAAGGAACCTCTCGAAGTTCAAGGCGACAAGAGTGGTGTCGTGAGTGGCATCATCTCCTTCTTGAAGGCTCAGAAGTGTCTGCGAAAGGGCCACGTAGCTATATTAGCACTCGTTACTGATACATCGCAGAAAGAGAAAAAGATTGAGGATATTCCTGTAGTACGCGACTTTCCTCAAGTGTTTCCTGAAGAGTTACCTGGGCTACCGCCTCATCGTCAGGTCGAATTTCAGATCGAGCTAGCTCCGGGAGCAGCACCTATAGCTCGAGCACCTTATCGCTTAGCTCCAAATGAACTGGAAGAACTGTCTAAGCAATTGCAAGAACTCTTGGAAAAGGGTTTCATACGTCCTAGCTCATCGCCCTGGGGAGCTCCAGTATTATTTGTGAAGAAGAAAGACGGTACCTTTCGTATGTGCATAGATTACCGCGAACTAAATAAGGTGACCGTAAAGAATCGTTATCCACTTCCACGCATCGACGACTTATTCGACCAGTTGCAAGGGTCGAGCTATTACTCGAAGATTGACCTGAGGTCAGGCTATCATCAATTGAGAGTCCGGGACGAGGACGTCTCCAAAACAGCATTCAGAACTCGCTACGGTCATTACGAGTTTTTGGTCATGCCATTCGGGCTAACGAACGCGCCTGCGGTTTTCATGGATCTTATGAACAGGGTGTGCAAACCTTATCTTGACAAGTTTGTTATTGTTTTCATCGACGACATCCTGATTTATTCAAAGAATCGGGAGGAACATGAGCAGCATTTACGGCTAATTCTGGAACTCCTTCGAACGGAACAGCTGTACGCCAAATTTTCGAAATGCGACTTCTGGCTTCGTGAAGTCCACTTTCTAGGCCACGTGGTAAACAAGGATGGGATTCATGTTGATCCATCCAAGGTAGATTCGATCAAGAACTGGCCTGCACCTCGCACACCAACCGAAATACGCCAATTCTTGGGTTTGGCGGGTTATTACAGACGGTTCATCAAAGACTTCTCAAAGATTGCACAGCCGCTTACATTACTGACACAAAAAGGTGTTGCTTACCGTTGGAGTGATACACAGAAAACAGCGTTTCAGCACTTAAAGGATATACTTTGTAGCGCACCTATCCTCTCATTGCCTGAAGGCACGGACGATTTTGTAGTCTACTGCGATGCATCTATTCAAGGTCTTGGATGTGTGTTGATGCAACGGGATAAAGTTATTACTTATGCTTCACGTCAACTTAAGATTCACGAACGGAATTACACTACACATGATTTAGAGCTGGGAGCTGTTGTTTTTGCGCTCAAGATATGGCGACATTACCTGTATGGCACTAAGTGCACCATTTACACCGATCACAGGAGTCTTGAGTATATTTTCAAGCAGAAAGAATTGAACATGCGACAACGTAGATGGGTCGAGTTACTGAAAGATTACGAATGTGCTATAAAGTACCATCCGGGCAAAGCCAATGTGGTGGCCGACGCCCTCAGTCGAAAGGATACTACACCTAGGCGTATACGAGCGTTGCAACTCACTATTCAGTCTAGTCTTCCTTCACAGATACGAGATGCTCAGGTAGAAGCATTGAAACCGGAAAACGTCAGGTCTGAAGCCCTACGCGGCTCAAGGCAACGGTTAGAACAAAGGGCAGACGGCGCCTATTATGTAACCGGACGCATCTGGGTCCCACTCTATGGCAACTTACGCGAGCTTGTTATGGAAGAAGCTCATAAGTCTCGCTACTCAGTACATCCTGGTTCGGATAAGATGTACCACGACCTCAGAACTACATATTGGTGGCCTAGCATGAAAGCTCACATAGCCACTTACGTTAGCAAGTGTTTGACTTGTGCGAGAGTCAAAGCGGAATATCAGAAACCATCAGGCCCACTCCAGCAACCTGAGATACCACAATGGAAATGGGAACAAATTTCCATGGACTTTGTTACTGGCCTACCTAGATCTCAGCGCGGAAATGATACTATTTGGGTGATCGTGGATCGACTCACAAAGTCTGCTCACTTCCTGGCTATCAAGGAAACGGATAAGTTCTCCACTCTAGCAGACGTATACCTTAAGGAAGTTGTCTCGAGGCACGGGGTGCCCACCTCTATTATCTCCGATCGTGATGCACGTTTTACTTCAGAACTGTGGCAAGCAATGCATAAATCTTTTGGATCTCGATTAGACATGAGCACAGCTTATCATCCTCAGACCGACGGGCAGTCTGAGCGCACTATTCAAACTCTAGAAGACATGCTTCGGGCGTGCGTAAGACTTTGGCAAGGGCTGGGAAAAACATCTGCCACTTGTGGAATTTTCGTACAACAACAGTTACCACACCAGCATTAAAGCTGCTCCATTCGAGGCATTGTATGGGCGTAAATGCCGATCACCTCTTTGTTGGGCAGAGGTGGGTGACAGTCAGATCACAGGTCCAGAAATGGTAGTTGATACTACTGAAAAGATTGCTCTAATACGACAACGCATGGCGGCAGCTCGTGACCGTCAGAAAGCATACGCCGATAAAGACAGGAAACTACTCGAATTCCAGGTTGGGGTTCGAGCGCTACTCAAGGTTTCACCCTGGAAGGGTGTGGTTCGTTTTGGCAAACGAGGCAAGCTAAATCCGCGATACGTCGGACCTTTCGAAGTCATAGAGAAAATAGGCAAAGTGGCCTACAGACTAAACTTACCAGCTGAACTCAGTGCGGTTCACAACGTTTTCCACGTGTCGAATCTGAAGAAGTGTCTGTCAGATGAGACCTTCATAGTTCCTTTGAAGGAGCTCACTATCGACGAACGGTTGCATTTCGTCGAAGAACCAGTTGAAATCACGGACCGGGATGTTAAGGTCCTCAAGAACACCAGAATCCCTCTTGTACGAGTTCGTTGGAACTCCCGTCGCAGCCCAGAGTTCACCTGGGAGCGTGAAGATCAAATGAAACTCAAATATCCCCAGTTGTTCGAAAACAATGCAACTACTACTGAGGCTGAAGCTACTACAGAATTTCGGGATGAAATTCCAACCCAACGGGGGGATGATGTGACACCCCAGGAAAACCAGTAAACGACACAACTTACCTAGCTTCCTCAGTAGCCACATGCTAAATTTCGGGACGAAATTTCTTTCAAGTTGGGGATAATGTGACAACTCGAGTTTCCAAGATTTCCTATTCGCATTTATTGCACGATAACCGTTTAGTTGTTTGCTTTTTCGACTTGTTTGCTTTGTAACTATGTACGTTGTGATATAATATAACGAATGTGTTTCGTCGGCCCATTGATTCGCCGAATCCCATTAAGGGCCCAGCATGTTAACACGAGTATATTAACATCCACTGACTTCTATTTCACACTTTTGGGGCAAAAATAAGAAACCCTAGAACTCTTCTCCTCTCACTTGCACCCGACAGCGAACATCACCATCTCACATTCGGTTAGTATATCTGTCTTTAAGCTATGAATATATGTGTTTGTTGATTTTGATATATGTCTTTTGGCCGATCTGCAAGTGTAGGATTATAGTTCATATTTGTTCGACACCATTAAATGTAATTGGTCCAATCAATAGTGTCCGCAAACTCACAAAACTCAAGTAAGCCGATCATGATACATAAATATGGTCTGACATGATGCTCTCGATCTAATCAAAGGTGAATAACCTTGACAAAAACGGCGGCCCATGTGTTGAGCATATCAAACAACCTAGTGACGTTTTGATAAGGTTGTCATAAGAATCTTGTATATTAAATGAATAAAGGAATAAGAACCACATGACCGGCTTTGCACTCATTTTTGCACATGATTTTGTCAGATAGCATATGGTTTATTTGTTTGCAACTTTAATTCTTGTTTACATGTGTGTGTTGTCAGGACATGTTAGTCAAAGATTCACTATTATTTGTTTGTTATATGTTATCATATTGTAAGAGAATTAAGGGTCCAATGTAAAACTTTGATTTTATTTCGGTCCAATGATGCTTGGCGGTGGCTGATAGATGTTGGCCACTAGGGCATTAAGATTCTGTGTTATTTCTGCAACTGATGTGCAGAGGACGAAACTGATGTTTGACGAAACACACTTGGCGAAACAAAGGTGTTTCGCCGAGACCCTGAATGACGAAACAGAATGTGTTTCGTCAACATGTATTCCGCCGACTTGTGTTTCGCCGAATAGATGATCTGTGCAGTAACTTGAGTTAATTCTGTTAAGTGTTAACTGGAATATCTAACTGCTGTTAAATGAAAAGTATGATTTGTATGAGCTTGAATACATGTTTGAGTTAATTTATGATCACTATTCCAAACTTACTGTGATTATAATGATACGTGGACCTTGTGAATATAAACTGATTATTGTATCCGTGTGTACCTTAGGACGTGATTGATTTACTTTGAGCACATACTTAGCATACCGAGCAAACCAATGTGAGTTCACACTTCTACCAAGGCATGGGATTCCCGGGGTTGGGAATGGGTTGATTGATTATTTATGCTTAAGAGTTATCGGAATTACATACCATAGGCCTCGGGAGGGGAAGGTCAATGGTAGATGCTACTAGACTAGTGATACATATACTTCTCTTCGCACACATGCCGGGATCGGTCGCGATACTAGAACAATCTTCGCAAACATGCCTGGAATGGCCGCGAACTATACTTTAATCTTCGCAAACATGCCTGGAGGGCCGCGATACAAATATAACTAGTCTAGAAAACATGGGAGACCCCCACTAAACTTCGCAAACATGCCTAGAGGGCCGCGATGCTATTACATACGATACATGATTACTAAACGAACATACGATTTATGATACGAACATTATAACTAAATAACCAACTGTGAACTCGCTCAACTAGTTGTTGACTCTCTGTTACATGCCTTGCAGGACCATAGGTACTCTTGGAGCTTGCACGGGTGGCGCGGTCGTTGTGGGCACGGATTGTGGATGTTTTGATGAAAAACTTTATGACTTTTAAACTAAACACTTGTGTTGGATGTTCATAACTATGCTTCCTCTACCTATGCTATGTTTTTGTTTTAGTACCAATTGTATTGTGATGGATTGCTTTTACTTCTTACTTATATGTTCAATATGATTGGTGGCTTGATCCTGGTCAGTCACGCCTCCAAGCGGTGGTACTCCGCGTGTGGATTTTGGGGGTGTGACAACAGTAGCTATACTAACTCAGCATATCATGAGTAAAGTTCTATGTAATCTATCATGTAGGTAATATAACATAAACCATATCACCTAGAATGTCTAGTCTTGCACGTGGAGTGAAGCGTCGTTGTGGATCGTAGAGCACTGTACAGGTTATAGTCTGGTTTTAACAAAACGTTTTCCTTTATTAAAACCAAGTTCTCTATAACCAATGGCTCTGATACCAATCTGTCACACCCCCAAAATCCACACGCGAAGTATCACCGCTTGGAGGCGTGACTGACCAGGATCAAGCCACCAATCATATTGAACAAGTAGATAATTAAACATAATTCAACAAACCAATATGAAAGGTGTTCAAAACCAAAGCATAGTTAAGTGTTTAGCGGAAGCATAATTTGTAAAAACCCATAGCAAGTATTAAATATGAAATAAGGTAATGTCTAAAGCATGGCACAAATCGCCATGTCCCACAACGACCGTTCCTCCCTGTGCAAGCTCCATGGGTACCTAATGACCTGCAAGGCATGTAGCAACGAATCAACAACAAAGTTGAGCGAGTTCACAGACAGTTGTTGGTTAAAGTATTTATTTCATAAATCGTATATATTCGTTTTGTAAACCATGTATCGCGTAATCCTTGCTGCCAGTCCAGGCATGCGTGCGATGATTAGTGGGGGCTTCCCATGTGTTACAAGACCACGCGTATCGACTGCTACGAAAATATAAGAGGTGCCCTAAGTCAATGTCTATCAGCATTGACCCTTTGCCCATAGTCCATTAGTACACGCCCGTCCGACTGGCACGGTGTGAGGTTTGTTAAACCTAATAGCGCTATTAACTAATAACCCGCTCGCCCTAGGCCTCGGCGATTAAGTCGATAATTGAGGGACTTCCTTTGATAGAGGTGATGGTCTTAAGATCGTGTACGTAGGCTTTACGTACGTGCCCTTCAATCCGAGGACAGTAGTAAGTATAAGTGTACGTAGGTTTTACGTACGTGCTCTTCAACCGAGGACAGTAATAATTTGTTTAATAGTAATAGTTGTACGAGTAGTTATTCAATCCCATTCCCAACCCCTGGGAATCCCATGCCTTGGCTAGTGTGAACTCACCTTGGTTTGCTCGGCAGATACACAGAAAGGTCAAGTCTAGCAGCTAGTGGTCAACCACGTCCTAACATGGTTACCATACAAGTCAGGTTTAGGTGCACGTATGATTACACATAGGTAGCAGATTATAAACACAAGTTGATCATGGCAAACACATAATACACGTTAACACCTTAACAGTAACAGTCAAGCACTCCTCGTGTCTAATCTTGTACGATCCGAAAGATACGGCCCAAAAACAATCGGCCCAACATGTTGCGCGTTCAGCACGGCCTTGTGCGATTCCGATAAACACCCGGCCCAAAATATCAAGAAGCCCAACATAACATAAGTGGTTAAATAAGTAACCGGCCCAACAATATAATCACAGATCCCTTGTGCGATCCGTGAACCTTTGTGCGATTGAAGCTAATCCGGCCCAAACATATACCCGGCCCAACAGTTAAGTAACATGACAACTTGTGCGGTTCATTAATTCTTGTGCGACTGAGATGTCTAGTGCGATTAGTTTTATCATCCGGATATCACGGAAATCAGTTACATAACATTTATCTTAAAATCAATCACAAAGTTTCCATTTATTTGACCGATCAACAAATTAACCGTTTCACACTTAATTAATATTCGATCAAACAAGCAATCATCACTAACAGATATGCGTTTCCGCAAGTCTAATACAATTTACAACCAAGCATCATTTCACCATTTAATATGCCTAACATGTATACTGACAATATTATCAAAAGTCTATTTGATTAAATCAATACATGGGAATTTGATAACATGCTTACTGACTCTCATGCATTTAACATAATATGTTTGATTAGATCAACACATGGGCCGCAATTTTTTTTTGTCAAAGTTATCCACCTTATACACATCTAACAGCCTATTAACATGCGATTCATTAATATACTCGACCTCAGGGACGAACATGAACAATCATAACATATTCTGACAACATTAATTAGATGCCCCATGATCCCTCTAATCGATTGGACCCCTTCAAGTAATTGGCCGACAACATTGGCCATTGTTTCACATACCCACCAACTATTATTGTTTGATTAGAACACATGGCCACCACTTCCATTATGACATCGACATATTTATTATTATGTAACTGGAAAATTTACATGTGGCATATTTATGTAATCAGTCATCATCATGCATTCAATCGATCTTTACCACATAACATCATCGTTCATTATGTATGTAACCCTAATCATTCTATCGAATCATAGAATCATGACATCATTTACAAATATGTAACATGAAACACTAACCGATTAAAGATGGAACGAGGATTGATCCAAACAGAAAATCTTCGATAGAGGAGAGGTGTGACTGCCGTCGACTTAGAGAGAGAGCAAGAGAGATTTAGGGTTTGGTGTGTTGTGAATTATGTGAAACTAATCCCTAAGATGAGATAATGTTTTCGTATAGCTAGGGGGTAGGCCGTACCCTTCCTTGGGCTGCCCTTGTGTTTTGAGTATGGCCCGAATGGGCTTGTGCGATCGGGTCGTGTTGTGTTTTAGAGCTCGTTTATATACATACATACATTCGTTACACAATAAACACATAACAAACATCAAACATTTAATTAATCAACCAAGTTCATACAATCACATAGTGTTAAAACACGCTTAGCAGAAGGATAGGTTCTGAAATTCGAGTTGTCACATTATCCCCAAGTTGAAAGAAATTTCGTCCCGAAATTTAGCATGTACTCACTGAGGAAGCTAGTTAAGTTGTATGGTTTTCCTGGGGTGTCACATCCTCCCCCCGTTGATCTGGAATTTCGTCCCGAAATTCCGTAGCTTCAGCCTCAGTAGTAGTTGTACCGTTTGCGAACAGTTGGGGATACTTTTGTTTCATCTGATCTTCGCGTTCCCAGGTGAACTTTGGGCCACGACGTGAGTTCCAACGAACTCGAACGAGAGGTACTCTAGTACGCTTGAGGACCTTAACATCCCGGTCCGTAATTTCGACTGGTTCCTCGACGAATCGTAACTGCTCGTCGATAGTGAGCTCTTTCAAAGGAACTACGTGGGTCTCATCTGACAGGCACTTCTTCAGATTTGACATGTGGAAAACATTGTGAACTTCACTGAGTTCTGCTGGTAAGTTCAGTCTGTAGGCCACCTTGCCTATTTTCTCAATGACTTCGAAAGGTCCAACGTATCGTGGGTTAAGTTTGCCCCGTTTCCCAAAACGAACCACACCCTTCCAGGGTGAAACTTTGAGTAGTACACGCTCCCCAACCTGGAGCTCTAGTGGTTTTCTGCCCTTATCGGCGTAGACTTTCTGACGGTCACGAGCTGCCGCCATTCGTTGTCGTATCTGGGCAATTTTCTCTGTTGTGTCAACCACATGTTCTGGACCAGTAATCTGACTATCCCCCACTTCTGCCCAACAAAGAGGTGACCGGCATTTACGCCCGTACAATGCCTCAAACGGAGCAGCCTTAATGCTGGTGTGGTAGCTATTGTTGTACGAAAATTCCACAAGTGGCAGATGCTTTTCCCAGCCGTTGCCAAAGTCAATTACACATGCCCTAAGCATGTCTTCGAGGGTCTGGATGGTACGTTCTGACTGCCCATCCGTCTGCGGGTGATAAGTTATGCTCATATCCAAACGTGAGCCAAAGGACTTGTGCATTGCTTGCCACAGCTCTGAAGTAAAACGTGCATCTCGATCCGAGATAATAGAGGTGGGTACCCCGTGCCTCGAGACAACTTCCTTGAGATATACTTCTGCTAGGGTGGAGAACTTATCCGTTTCTTTGATAGCCAGGAAGTGAGCAGACTTTGTGAGTCGATCCACGATCACCCAAATAGTATCGTTACCACGTTGAGATCTAGGTAGGCTAGTAACAAAATCCATGGAAATTTGCTCCCATTTCCATTGTGGTATCTCTGGTTGTTGAAGTGGGCCTGAAGGTTTCTGGTATTCCGCCTTGACTTCTGCACAAGTCAAGCATTTGCTAACGTAAGTTGCTATGTGGGTCTTCATGCTAGGCCACCAATATGTGGTTTTGATATCGTGGTACATTTTATCCGAACCAGGGTGCACTGAGTAGCTAGACTTGTGTGCCTCATCCATCACAAGTTCTCGTAGGTTGCCATAAAGTGGGACCCAAATGCGTCCTGTTACGTAGTAAGCACCGTCCTCCTTCTGTTCTAAGCGTTGCCTTGAGCCGCGTAGGGCTTCAGCCCTGACGTTTTCTGGTTTCAATGCTTCTACCTGAGCATTTCGTATTTGGGAAGGAAGACTAGACTGTATGGTGAGTTGTAAAGCTCGTACGCGCTTGGGTGCAGTGTCCTTCCGACTGAGGGCGTCAACCACAACATTGGCTTTGCCCGGGTGGTACCTGATCGAGCATTCGTAGTCATTCAGCAGTTCGACCCATCGTCGTTGTCGCATGTTAAGTTCCTTCTGTTTAAAGATATGCTCGAGGCTCCTGTGATCAGTGTAGATGGCGCATTTGGTACCATACAGGTAGTGTCTCCATATCTTAAGTGCAAAAACAACAGCTCCCAGCTCTAAATCGTGTGTGGTGTAGTTCTTTTCATGAACTTTGAGTTGGCGTGAGGCGTAGGCTATAACTTTATCCTACTGCATCAATACACAACCAAGACCCTGAATAGATGCGTCGCAATAAACCACGAAGTCGTCTGTGCCCTCTGGCAATGAAAGGATAGGTGCACTGCAAAGTCTATCCTTTAAGTGCTGAAACGCTAACTCCTGTGCATTTCCCCAACGATAAACAACGCCCTTCTGCGTTAGTGAAGTGAGAGGCTGTGCAATCTTAGAAAAATCCTTAATAAACCTTCTGTAGTAACCTGCCAATCCCAAGAATTGGTGAATTTCCGTTGGCGTACGAGGTGCAGGCCAGCTCTTGATCGAATCTACCTTGGATGGATCAACGTGAATCCCATCCTTGTTCACCATATGGCCTAAGAAATGGACTTCACGAAGCCAGAAGTCGCATTTTGAAAACTTGGCGTACAGCTGTTCTGTTCGAAGGATTTCCAAAATGAGTCGTTGATGCTGCTCGTGTTCCTCCTGACTCTTAGAATAGATCAGGATGTCATCGATGAAAACTATAACAAACTTGTCTAGGTACGGCTTGCACACGCGATTCATCAAGTCCATGAAGACCGCCGGTGCGTTTGTTAGCCCAAACGGCATGACCAAAAACTCATAATGTCCATAACGGGTTCTAAAGGCTGTTTTAGAGACGTCCTCTTCTCGGACTCTCAGCTGGTGATATCCCGATCTCAAATCAATCTTTGAATAGTAGCTCGACCCTTGCAGCTGGTCGAACAAGTCGTCAATGCGTGGAAGAGGATAGCGATTCTTCACAGTCACTTTGTTAAGTTCACGGTAGTCGATGCACATTCTGAACGTACCGTCTTTCTTCTTCACGAATAGCACTGGAGCTCCCCAGGGCGAAGAGCTAGGACGAATAAAACCCTTATCTAAGAGTTCTTGTAGTTGCGTAGATAGCTCTTTCAACTCTGATGGAGCTAAGCGATACGGTGCACGAGCTATGGGCGCTGCTCCAGGAGCTAGCTCGATCTGGAACTCGACCTGGCGATGAGGCGGGAGGCCAGGTAGTTCCTCAGGAAATACCTCAGGATAATCACGTACAATCGGAAAGTCTTCTATCTTTTTCTCTTTCTTCGAGGTGTCGGTAACGAGAGCCAGAAAAGCAGTGTGGGCCTTACGCAAACACTTTTGGGCCTTAAGGGAAGAAATGATGCTCACAACAGCACCCCTCTTGTCGCCACGAATCATGAGAGGTTCATCACCTGGGCGAGGAATACGAACAATCTTCTCGTTGCAAAGAATCTCTGCTTGGTGTTGGGATAACCAGTCCATCCCAATGACAACGTCGAAACTACCCAGAGGGATAGGACGGAGGTCGATCGAGAAAGTGTGATCAGCAAGTACTAGGTTACAACCTTTGACTACGTGTGTGACCTCTATACTTTTACCATTAGCTAACTCTACAGCGTGTTTGGGGTTCAAAGGTGTTGGGGTACGTTTAAGCAGTTGACTAACTTTTAGGGACACATAACTAGTATCAGCACCCGAATCAAATAAGACAGTAACGTAAAAGTCGTCAAGAAGGAACTTACCCGTCACAACATTGGGATCATTCCTCGCTTCTCCCTGACCAATAACGAACACACGACCCCTTGCACCATTGCCGTTGTTACCCCTGGTTGTTGTTGTTGTTATTGTTGTTGTTGTTGTTCTGGTTCCGGTTCAGTTGGGGACAATCTCTCTTAAAATGGCCTTCAGCTCCACACTGAAAGCATCCCTTGTTGTCTCGATGCTGCTGCTGCTGGTCTTGTGGAGCTGGTGGCTGTTGTCGCTGGTTCTGATTTGCAGGTTGTAAGCTTCTACAATCCTTAGCTTCGTGACCCAACTTAAGACACCTCTGACAACGAACCTTGTTGCACTGACCGCTATGATGTTTGTTGCATCTGTTGCACTTTGGAAGGTTCCCTCGATAACCACTCTGCCCTTGGCTACCAGAGGATTGCTGACCAGGGCTCTTAAATTCTTCAGTTCTTCTCTGCTGCGACTGGGACTGAACAGAAGTCAAACCTCTGCTTGAAGCTCCATCCCATTTACGTTTGTTGTCACTAGGAGTTTCAGAGGTAGCTGTAGCACTAATACGTTTTGGTAACCTGTTTTGCTCCACCGCCTGATCAGTGAGACGGTGAGCCAACTGAACAACCTGCTAATAGGTGGCGAGGTTTGCTGAAGTCACATGACTTTGGATCTCAGGCACTAGACCCTTAAGATATAGTTCGATACGCTTAATTGGAGGGTCCACCATAGTAGGACACAGTAATGCGAGCTCATTCGATCTCTTTGTAAACACCTCAAATTCTGACCCCGTCATCTTGAGGTTGAAGAACTCAACTTCCAGCTTATGAATGTCATCACGACTGCAGTATTCTTCCTTGATCATCTCTTTGAAATTGTTCCATGGGGTGGCGTTAGCAGCAACCAACCCCAGCATTTGGACCTGAGCGTTCCACCATGTGAGGGCTAAACCCTCAAGAGTGCCGGTAGCATACTTCACCCTGCGTGCCTCAGGGCATTCACACATTTCGAACACAGATTCTAGTTTCTAAAACCAGTGGAGGAGACCTACTGCTCCTTCAGTGCCGCTAAAAGTAGTGGGTCGGCAGTCCATAAAAGTTTTGAAGGTGCACACAGGTGGCTGAGCATGCTGACCTGTTGTGGGTATAAGAAAGGACAAAGTTTAACACAAGGGTAGGTTCACGAGAGTAGGACTTAAAGATCCTAGAATGAGTTTTAAACAGCAGGGTATACCTCCTGCTTGTGCGGCTGCAAGTGCCGCAGCAACCTGTTCGTTAATCAGAGCCGTCAACTGGGCTTGTGTCATGTTAATGCATCCAGACATGATCTTCATATCAAGGAAACATGAGTGAGAAGGGTTCGCGAAAATGCGATGACAGGAGAGAGTAAGCACATACGTGTTCAAGCAACAGTAGCTATACTAACTCAGCATATCATGAGTAAAGTTCTATGTAATCTATCATGTAGGTAATATAACATAAACCATATCACCTAGAATGTCTAGTCTTGCACGTGGAGTGAAGCGTCGTTGTGGATCGTAGAGCACTGTACAGGTTATAGTCTGGTTTTAACAAAACGTTTTCCTTTATTAAAACCAAGTTCTCTATAACCAATGGCTCTGATACCAATCTGTCACACCCCCAAAATCCACACGCGGAGTATCACCGCTTGGAGGCGTGACTGACCAGGATCAAGCCACCAATCATATTGAACAAGTAGATAATTAAACATAATTCAACAAACCAATATGAAAGGTGTTCAAAACCAAAGCATAGTTAAGTGTTTAGCGGAAGCATAATTTGTAAAAACCCATAGCAAGTATTAAATATGAAATAAGGTAATGTCTAAAGCATGGCACAAATCGCCATGTCCCACAACGACCGTTCCTCCCTGTGCAAGCTCCATGGGTACCTAATGACCTGCAAGGCATGTAGCAACGAATCAACAACAAAGTTGAGCGAGTTCACAGACAGTTGTTGGTTAAAGTATTCATTTCATAAATCGTATATATTCGTTTTGTAAACCATGTATCGCGTAATCCTTGCTGCCAGTCCAGGCATGCGTGCGATGATTAGTGGGGGCTTCCCATGTGTTACAAGACCACGCGTATCGACTGCTACGAAAATATAAGAGGTGCCCTAAGTCAATGTCTATCAGCATTGATCCTTTGCCCATAGTCCATTAGTACACGCCCGTCTGACTGGCACGGTGTGAGGTTTGTTAAACCTAATAGCGCTATTAACTAATGACCCGCTCGCCCTGGCTTTGCGGAAGCGTGGTTAATTTTGGTGTGACTTCTTAATACCATAGCTTAATCATAACAAAGCTATATGAAGTAAAATCATGCAAGATCATCCATTTGATTAAGTTTTAAAACCAGAGTAACATACCATTGTCTTAGAGACTTACAACATCATAACGTAAAACATTGTCTTGAACAACATAAACAGTAACATGAAATAAACGCAGTTTAAGATTTGTGACTTGTCCAGGAAAGAGTCACATTTCCTAAACTGGGATGACCTTGGAAACCTTATGCAGCGGGGAAAACATAACATACCGCGCCAGATCTTTAATTTCCTGAAATACATGTAAGTTGAAAAATCAACAATAATGTTGAGCGAGTTCATGTGTAAGTGAGTAGGTAAACCTTCGTGAGTATAAAAATAGTCTTGGTATGTAGCAAATAAGGAAAAAGAGATCACCAATGGTTTGCAAGGCCATTGATATATGTGAAGTGCAAGTAGGAAGACTCAAACCTAGCAGATTTAGCGTTGGGTACAAAGTCACTCCAAGGTCCGTTCTGTTGGGCCTCTCAGAGGTCCGTTCTGTTGGGCCTAGAGTTGGGCTCGCTACACCCAGATAGATCTACCGCTTACGTCCCTCGGTCCTACAATGAGGATTAATGGTCTCCAGTTTCTGCCTACCCACTCACATGATCTAAGTAGTAAACCTCCTTACGCTAACCATACCATGTATAAAGTACTTGTAATCAAAGTAACATGTATTTCACCCCCGTAGTTAAGAAAACTGAAAACAGTTAAGAGAAAAGGGGGACATGAACTCACTGTCGGTGCGTCTCTACCAAGTACTCCAAACCAGGCAGCTGTGCGACGACCTACAGGTGCTAATTCCATTAGACGGACGGTCGTGCCTTAGCTTTATAGTTTAAGTCTTTGGGAAGTAGTTAGATAACTACTTCGGGTTTACTTTTCATATGTACTTGGTAGTTAATCTCCTTCCCAAGGATGGGGGATTCAATACATGTGCGTTCAAATTATATCATTAAGTTTCACTTAATATATATATATTTCCAATTCCAAAATATAAGTATTTTTCTCAAAAATATTATATTTTTATTTCACATAATTTTTCCCCAATAATACGTTGTTAAAATACGCGTTCATAAATGTTTCCGTAAGTGCGTAAGTTACGTTTTAACAATCGAGTGGTAATATAATTACCGGTGTAACTTATATATTTATGGTGAAAGCGTTCGTATTATTTTGGATTCGTTAATGTTCGTAAATATTATTTTTACCCTAAAAATAATATTTATGTATTTTCACAAAATAATCATAAACAGTGTGTGAAAATATATATTTATCACGTTAAATTTTGTGAAAATCCCACCTCTGAATATTTAGTAAATAAAGTCATGGCGAAATTTATATTTCGAAAACATGTCAAAAATAATTCTAACACTTGTAGTGTAAATAGTTCTAAGTGTTAGGTTCTTAGAAAAATTTTGCCAGAGTTTCCTTTGTAACTGGAGGTGGCCACGCTTTCAAGCGTATCATTTTCTTTAACAAATCAACTCAACAATTTTCTTTATTTGATCAGAACAACTTTCATCACAACAACTAATCAACATATGAGTAAATTGCCAAAAATTACATGAACTTGCAGTTTTCCCAAAACTGTGGTGTAAATCCCCTTAAATTTAGTAGATCTTCATATAAGGTAATTTGATCTTGTAAAAACCTCGTTTTTAGAAAAAATCCATCTTTACAACTTCCCGTCATCTTTTACAAAAACTGTTATTTTGTCGGATCTTTTCATTTCACAAGTGCTTACACACTTGTGGTTTATAAAAATCATGCTTGTTAGTGTAAAATCCATCTTTTAAAATACATGATTTCTTTGATACGTGGTTCTTTGAAAATACCACTTGCAGATGCGTAGATCTGCTAGTTTTAAACACAATTTCACAAGTAAAACTCTTTTACACAAGTTCATGATTCGCGTGTGGTAGAGTTTCACCTTTTAACCCTTGTATCATTCAAAACACGCTTATGTTAAGATCCATGACCTTACCAAGCCGGGTTAAACGATGATCCGAGCTACCACATCATAGATCTGGCCCAAATAACCATAAATTTTAATTACTACAAGTTTTACACAACTTATGTGCTTATAACCAACAATACTTGCAAGTTTAGTAAACTTTAATGCTTCAAAATGCAAGATTCCGAGTTTTAATCATCATACATCTTATTAACCACCTTAGATTAGTTCAAGTACGAGTTTTAAGCATTATACCTCTAGCTCGAGGCTAGGGAAGGATCTAGACGTAAATCGGGTGGATAAAAGCTAGAGAAAGTGGTCCTTCGCGCTCCGAGTGCACCAAGCTTCCTAATACGTGACCCTTGATGTTTGTGTAACCTTGGAATATGATGATCGAACTCGAAAATGGATGGAGGGCCAAGGGGGGTGTTCGGCCGTGAGTGTGGAGAGCAAGAGAGGAGAGAGTTTGTGGTGAAGTGTAGAGTGATTATCCTTCTGTGCATATAGTGATACTTATAGACAATTATGGAGTTTTAATCCAATGGATCACGTGCCTTCTAGATTTTAAACACCTTGATTAAAATAATAAAAAGAAATCAAGGCTTGTCTCCCCTTGATGGGGCCGATTTCAATGGGGGGGGGGGGTCTTTAGTTGGCTTCTAACCATTAGTTGGTTACTTAGTTAGGTTAACTAAGTTAAGTTTAGAGATTAACTTGGTTAGTTGTGTGTCACGCGTCACAATGGGCGTTAGGGTAATCAGGGACCCTAACTAGCTCAGAAAAAGATAAATAATGAAAATAACAATATTTTCATGTTCCGGGTATAGTCCGGTTGTTCGGTTGGATAGTAATCCGTTAAAGCGTGTAACAAAGCTTAAAGTGTCGTTATTACCATTTTTAGTGACACAACTTATTTCCGACACTTTGGAAAGTGTCTAGTAATATTTTTCTCATGTTTTGGCACTTTACTAGTTAGCTAAAAGCTGAATTATTATGTGAGGTGCTGAGTTTTGTGCTTAGAGTACGTTTTAGGCACATCCAGTCATTGTAACTTATTCCTAGAGACGCAGTTCTACAACCCTTGTATCCCTACACTCACCATTAGTGTAGCAATTATCTCAGGCTCTTACAGGCCTTAGAGGCAGTGTCTGCCTGATGCTGGCTTTATCAACATGTTCAATAGGTTATCCGCTATTATGCTACTGTGCTTTTTGTGCATCATGTTTGTCACTAAGGTTCAGTGTGTAAACAATGTAGTGACGATAAGTAAAGTATGATGCAAGTAAGTACATGTATCAGATATCAAGTAGCAGTTCATCAGCTAGTTCAAACAAGCACAGTAATTAAGCAGTAATTAATCATTAATTAAGTCGTACGGATACCTGGTTTGGTGAGGGTTGTCACAACGTAGGCTTTACGTACGTGCCCTTCAATCCGAGGACAATAGTAAGTATAAGTGTACGTAGGTTTTACGTACGTGCCCTTCAACCGAGGACAGTAATAATTTGTTTAATAGTAATAGTTGTACGAGTAGTTATTCAATCCCATTCCCAACCCCTGGGAATCCCATGCCTTGGCTAGTGTGAACTCACCTTGGTTTGCTCGGCATATACACAGAAAGGTCAAGTCTAGCAGCTAGTGGTCAACCACGTCCTAACATGGTTACCATACAAGTCAGGTTTAGGTGCACGTATGATTACACATAGGTAGCAGATTATAAACACAAGTTGATCATGGCAAACACATAATACACGTTAACACCTTAACAGTAACAGTCAAGCACTCCTCGTGTCTAATCTTGTACGATCCGAAAGATATGGCCCAAAAACAATCGGCCCAACATGTTGCGCGTTCAGCACGGCCTTGTGCGATCCACAACATGTTGTGCGATTCCGATAAACACCCGGCCCAAAATATCAAGAAGCCCAACATAACATAAGTGGTTAAATAAGTAACCGGCCCAACAATATAATCACGAATCCCTTGTGCGATCCGTGAACCTTTGTGCGATTGAAGCTAATCCGGCCCAAACATATACCCGGCCCAACAGTTAAGTAACATGACAACTTGTGCGGTTCATTAATTCTTGTGCGACTGAGATGTCTAGTGCGATTAGTTTTATCATCCGGATATCACGGAAATCAGTTACATAACATTTATCTTAAAATCAATCACAAAGTTTCCATTTATTTGACCGATCAACAAATTAACCGTTTCACACTTAATTAATATTCGATCAAACACTAATTGCAGCAAGGTATCAGTTCTCTGTCGTTAAAAAACTTCGGTTGCTTAAGTCTCCTCTTCGTGTGTTACTTTTTCAGCAAGGTAATTTGCACAAAAAAGTTCAAGATTTACGTGATAAACTTGATGGGATTCAGCATGATATTGATAAAGATCCATCTAGTGTGTCTATTCTGGAGGAGGAAACTATTATTCGTCGTGATTATCAGGAAGCATTATTAGATGAAGAGCGTTTCTTGAAGCAAAAGTCCAAGGTCGGTTGGTTAGCGGTTGGGGATATGAATTCGGCTTTTTTCCACTCGTCTCTTAAGAACAAAGTTCACTATAGTCGGATTGATGTTATTCAAGATACTAGTGGGAAGGTGTTTGAGGATGATCTGGTTCAGTTAGCGTTTGTTAACCATTACGAGAATTTTTTGGGTTGCCCGGGCGATACTTCGATCACTCCATCTCCAGATTTATTTACGAAAAAGTTGGATTTAGACGTAGCGAATCACATGGTTCGTCCAGTGTCAGCTGATGAGGTTAAAAAGGCGATGTTCTCGATTGGGTCAGACAAAGCTCCAGGTCCTGACGGTTTTACCGCTGGTTTCTTTAAAGGTGCCTGGCCTATTGTTGGAAGTGAAGTGTCGGATGCTGTTATTGATTTCTTTGCTACAGGGAAGCTTCTTCGGGAATTGAACCATACGCTTATAGTTCTTCTCCCTAAGTCCTCTTCCCCGTCTGTGGTTACGGACTATCGTCCGATTGCTTGTTGCAACGTTTTGTATAAATGCATTAGCAAGATTGTAGCTGAAAGAATTAAAGTGGGATTAAATGATATCGTTAGTGTCAACCAATCAGCGTTTGTGCCAGGTAGAAAGATTTCGGATAATATTTTGTTAACGCAAGAGTTGATGCACAACTATCATCGTAATATTGGCCCCCCTAAATGTGCGTTTAAAGTTGATATTCAGAAGGCGTATGACACGGTCGATTGGAAGTTTCTGGAGGGTATTTTGTTTGGCTTCGGTTTTCATCCTAAGATGGTTCATTGGATTATGTTGTGTGTTTCCACTACCACGTATTCGTTGTGCGTTAATGGCGAGATTCATGGGTTCTTTAAGGGTAACAGGGGTTTAAGACAAGGTGATCCGGTCTCTCCGTATTTGTTTACTCTAGTCATGGAAGTTCTTACGGCTATCTTACAACATACGGTTAGGATTGATAATTCTTTTAAATTTCATAATAAGTGTGAGCGTCAACAGATTATCAACCTATGTTTCGCGGATGATTTGTTTATTTTCTCTAAGGGTGAGATTGCTTCAGCCAGGTGTTTTATGAAGTCGCTTGACTCCTTTACTAAAATGTCGGGTTTGTTGCCTAGTGTTCAGAAAAGTACAGTTTTTTTCTCGAATGTGCCTTCCTATGTGAAAAATGCTATTCTGAATATTATGCCCTTTAAGGAGGGTTCGTTGCCAGTGAGATATTTGGGTGTGCCCCTTATTTCTTCGCGGCTACTTTATAAAGATTGTTATGTTATGGTGGAAAAGCTAGAGAAACGCATATTGCATTGGAGGAATAAGTTACTTTCTTTTGCAGGCAGGCTGCAACTTATTATTTCTGTGTTATCCTCTATGCATATTTTTTGGTCTTCTGTGTTTATTTTGCCGAACCGGGTGATTCTTAATGTGGAGGCATTGATGCGGAATTTTCTATGGTCTCATGACAGTGCGTTTTAGAAGGGTCGGGCCAAAGTTTCGTGGAAAGCGGTGTGTGTTCCTAAGCTTGAGGGTGGCTTAGGTATTCGTCGGATTGGAGATGTTAATATGGCTCTTATGACAGCCCATATCTGGAGTATTCTTTCGAGGCGTCAATCTTTGTGGGTGGAGTGGATTCACTCTTACAGGTTGAAAGGTAAAAGTTTTTGGGCTTGTAAAGTTCCTTCTACTTGTTGTTGGTCTTGGAGAAAGCTTCTTCAGCTTCGGCCGATTATGAGGAAATTCATTTGGTCAGATATTGGAAACGGGTCGGCTACTTCAGCATGGTTCGATACATGGAGTGATCTAGGTCCGCTGGATCAGATTCTTTCTCCTAGAGTTATTGCTAGTGCGGGGTTTAACATGGATTCAAAGGTGTCTGATATTTATTCTGACAATTCTTGGAGGTGGCCGGTTGCTTGGCGGGATACGTACCCGGTTCTTATTCAGCTTGATAGAGTGTCATTGGATCCGAATAAGTCTGATAAACTATTGTGGCGTCAAGGGGATCACAAACATGATTTTTCTTCGTCGAGAGCTTGGGATTCGGTACGGCATCATGAAGCTGAGGTTGATTGGTGTCGTATTGTGTGGTTCGGTCAGTGTATTCCGCGACATGCTTTTTTATTGTGGCTTATCATGCGAAGGAAGCTGCTTACTCAAGATAAGATATTGAGCTGGGATTTTTCGCGTAGGAAAAATATGAATATGATGTGTTGTTTGTTATGCTATGAGAACCATGACTCTCATAGTCACCTGTTTTTCGAATGCAACTTCTCGACGCAAGTATGGCTTATGGTTAGGGAAAAAGCGGGCATGGATTCGGTGCGGCCTAAGTGGGACGATATTGTCAAGTGGTTATGTGATCGGTCAAATTCGAAATCGGCCACTGTTTACGTTGCTAAACTTTTAGTAGCGGCTAGTGCTTATTTGATTTGGCAGGAGCGGAATGCTAGATTATTCAAGAACCAATTGAGGCCTCCGGAAACTTTATGTGAAATTATTATCCAACAAGTGCGGTACAAACTGATGGGAGCAAAGCTGAAAAAGTGTGAAAATGTTCAAAGGCTTCTAGGGGATTGGGATATTGCTGGTACAGAATTGCTTGATGATGGCGGCTGATTGTCCTTCTTAATTTTCGTATTTTTGAGTCTAGATTTGTAGTCTAGTGGGAGTCAGTTTGGTGGTTGTTTTTAATTCTGTTTTTCCTGGTTGTTACTTTCATGGGGCATGTCCTATGATTGAACTAGTGTAGGCTTTCTACACTACTTGTGTTTTCTTGGTTGTGAATATATAGAATCACCGGGGTAACCCTTTACCCAAAAAAAAAAAAAAATTCGATCAAACAAGCAATCATCATCACTAACAGATATGCGTTTCCCCAAGTCTAATACAATTTACAACCAAGCATCATTTCACCATTTAATATGCCTAACATGCATACTGACCCTTTGCCCATAGTCCATTAGTACACGCCCGTCCGACTGGCACGGTGTGAGGTTTGTTAAACCTAATAGCGCTATTAACTAATGACCCGCTCGCCCTAGGCCTCGGCGATTAAGCCAATAATTGAGGGACTTCCTTTGATAGAGGTGATGGTCTTAAGATCGTGTACGTAGGCTTTACGTACGTGCCCTTCAATCCGAGGACAGTAGTAAGTATAAGTGTACGTAGGTTTTACGTACGTGCCCTTCAACCGAGGACAGTAATAATTTGTTTAATAGTAATAGTTGTACGAGTAGTTATTCAATCCCATTCCCAACCCCTGGGAATCCCATGCTGAAGGGGTAAGGTCCCAAAAACCTCATAAAAAGGATTTGGACCATACCACAAGCTGACCTTTCTAGCCTTTTGACCTTGCGCAACCGCGCACTGGTCCTACTAAAGGAACAAAGAAATCAGTAAATTACAGTCGCGCGCCTAAAGGATAACATAAGTCCTTGCGCTTTCTCCCATACAACAAAGGATTAAAAGAAACCTTTGTCCAATACTTCCGCCACAAAGTCCAGACTTGGATATTATTTTACCCAGACTTGGGATTTATTTGTCTGCACCCACACAGCAAGGTGTCACATCAGATTACAACAGAAATATTCTAGAAAGAAATACAATCATGCACTACCCAGACGGTTATAACCGTCTGGACACGTGTCATCACCATAGACAACCCTGAAGTCACAACGAATGCATGCAATTAGAGAGCAATCTCCACTTAGTCACTTTCCACGTGGCAATCCCCCAGCCATCGATCAGACCACGATCCGTGTGCATTCACATCGGATCGAGGTTAATCAACGTCAGATTAAAGAACTCTAACGGAAGAAAAATAACCGCTACGGCGTTAGGCATTTTCCGTTATCTTTTCAACAACGGGTTTTCCCTCCCAAACTCCCGGATATAAATAAGAGAACTGTTCAGGTATAAACTCAGACTACTCTCACTCTTAAAATACTTATCTTCTCCGATATCAATACTTATTCTCACGCCGGAGTCGGGTCAAGGAGAGAACCCTCTTCTCCCCTTGGCGAGGCTAACGGTGTTCTTTTTTGCAGAGCTACCGGAGAAGTAATTCCATTGCAACTGAATCAACCGAGGGAGAGCTAACCTTTTATGCGGATTCAAACCCCCTAACTATCTCGGTTCCGACCATTTAGTTGGTGTTTCTTCATTGGCGCCCACCGTTTTCTCAGTTTTCCTAGCTTCTATCTCGTTTTGATTCAGTTCATTCCGTTTTCTGTTTTTTACACATGGCAGAAAATTCGTCTTCTCATCGACAGCTTGGTCCTCGACCAAATGTCGGAAACAATTTACCGATAGAAGGGATCGTAGAAGAGGCCTCAGATGATAACGAGGTTCAGTCTCATCGAGCAGGTGATCCTGTTATCCCAGGAATGTTACCTACAAATCCTGCACAGTCAATTTTACCACCAGGAGAGACTCCGGAATCATGGTATGTTCGGTCCCAGGGAGCATTAAACGCAGTATATTCACAATTGTGTGCTCAAACCGCTCCCGTAACCCAATCCCGGAGGCCGGGATCAAGAGCTCATGCTTCTCAGCGAGAAGAATCAACTTACGATGATACAAGCAGTTACCGAAGACAACATCACGATGCATTACGCCCTCGTCAAAGGCAATCGGTTCATGATAGGTTGGGTTCCCAACGGGACGCTCACACCGATGAATCCGATCGAACATACCGCTTGAGTGATAACACCAGCGTATTCAACAGACTACATCCAAACTATAACAAACGCAGGCCTCGAGCGGTTTATAACCCTGAGGCCGAGCATAACTATGATTTAGTTTATCGCCCAGATGAAGCGGCAGAAAACTCGAAGTTCATATTAGAGATAGCTCTGGCACCGCTGGAAAGGGCCAAGTTACCATCTAACGTTGGGAAATTCAATGGGTTAACTGACCCCGACGATCATCTAAGAGTATTCACCAGCGCAGGGTTGGTTGGCGGCTGGACTCTTCCGCTGTGGTGTCATTTATTTGTGCAAACATTAACTGGCCCAGCGCGAATTTGGTTTGATAACCTACCGACAGGACAAATAGAGTCGTGGAAGGATCTACGGAAAAAATTTCTAACACACTTTAGCCAACAAAGGCGCTCAAAACGTGATACATCCGACGTCATGAACATATGGCGTCGCGATGATGAGAATCTGGAAGATTTTATTACCAGATATAATAAGGAAGTGTTAGAGATCGGAGGTGTCAGTGAACAACTAATCCGCACACAATTTAAGTACGCGGTTAGGTGTGACGACATGGTCAAAGTGTTATCAGGAACAGAAGGCCTTCCCACGAGTTGGGAAAAAATAATGGCGGCGGCCAAGGTTTATGCGCAGACTGAGAAAAACCTTACTACAAACAGGCCACCCCCACCACACAGTAGGCCAGCAGACTTAAGCGCAAATGGAAAGTACAAAAAGTCATGGCGCGAAGCATCAGGAAGCCGATCCGCGGAAGACACCCGCACAACAGCTAACAAATTCTCTGCGCAAAAAGAGAACAAGTACGAAAATAAGGAGAGGCATTGGACTCCTATAACAAAAACCCCAGCGGAGGTGTTAAGTACTGAGGATCACCAATTCAAACCTCCAATTCCGATGAAGAGTAAACGTGGCCAAGACCCATCGCAGTACTGCGAATATCATAAGGATAACGGGCACACCACGAACAACTGTATATCTCTGCGCATGGAAATCGAAAAGGCTCTCAAGAATGGAGAACTCACACATCTGCTCCAGAATATGCGCAAGGAGATTAAACAGATTACTCGAGGGGAAGAAAGCTCGAGCAAACGGGCTAAGAATTAAAGAACTCTGTATGTCCTCCGCGGAAAAGACATGACCCATCAAGAGCAGCGGAACTGTCAGGGAGTAAGTTAAGTTCTATTTAATTATCCAAAACAACTTTGTAACGCCTCTGAGCATTATCCATGAATAAAATTACAAAGTTTCTATTATTTTTGTATTTACAAAATGCATGCAATTCCTTTTCAGTAAGAGCAAAAACATTATGGTAGTATAACACAAAGCTCCATGCGCGGTCAGTGATCACGTCACAAACGACCATAAACTCATACATGAGCTTCATACCAACCTTATTCGCCTTACTCAAAATAAAAGAAATTGTACTCATGCAAGATATTGTAAAGACATATTAACAAAATAAATAGAAACATACTATGTTTGGCGTACAAATACGCCCTGAAAGGTTCAAGGCACAGCAGTGTTTAAAACCTACGCGCCACAGCGCACCATCAAAACAAGGATCAACATCCTACATAGAAAAAATTGTTCAAATACAATTTCACCCTACTCTAAATCTTCTCCCTCATCCAGAAAGATTTCCTTAAGTTGCGCAACGTGATCCTCCGATTGCAGCGCCACGTTTATCAACTCCATCACTGGCAGTTGCAAATTATTAAACTCTGTCTTCATAGCAGCAAGCGCACTGGAAGTATCCACACCAGAAGTAGCAGACTTACTATCATCCCAGTTAACCTTTAAAGCACTATTCACATGTTGGGAGCATTCCGCACACCCTTGTGCATAACCATCTCGTCGCGCAGCAACCATCAAATTAGCAATAGTCTTATCCAATTCTTCAGAGTTTAATACAGATTCAGCAACCTGTAATATCAGATAAAGATAAGATCGAAGCAAACAAAGCGCATATAAAAACAAAAAGAAAGAAGGTACTTACGCAGGCAATCCCGCGATCTTTTAACCAAGCCATATCATTCTTCAAAGGTTCGAGCTCGCTTTCCGCTGAAACCCGCGCCATTTCCGAATTTTCCAGTTTCTCTTCAGCCTCAGATAAACGGTGGGAGGTTTCAGTATTCTCAGAACGCGCAAGCTCCAAATCCTTCTTCAATTTTTCCTGGTCAGAAACCAAAGCGGTAAGTTCCTCTAATTCTTTATCTCTAAGGGAAAGAGTGGCTAAAGCTTGTACCTCCCGTTGCTCACTTCGCTCCCTATGAGATCGCGCTTCCCCCAACAAAGCTTCCATATCAGCTTTTTCTTTTTTCAATCTTTCCACTTCCGCATCTTGATTCTTCAGATTTTCAACCTCAGCCTTGAGGTTATTTATGATGTTACGAAGGCTCGCCTTCTCGGCATTATCCTTCTCGCAAATCCTCCTCCAATTTTTGCGCTCCTCAGACAAAAGCGCAGCTTCAGCTTCTGCTTTTCTTTTCCAACTAGCAACAGACCATTCTTCAGTCTTGCGCTCTGCTTCAAATTTGGCTTGCTCAGTTTCTAATTTGGCTTTCAATTGAGCCACACGCTTTTCATCTTTAGCAAACTTCCTTTGAGATGCTACAAAAGCTGTCCGCTCCTTATGCATGCTATACCACTCACGAACTATGCGGTGAGTAGTAGAAACATGGGAGGCAGTCTCCGCAAGATAAGACTGATAGGTCTGTTCATAAGACTGATTCTCTTGAAATTTAACCTCGCCAGGCGGAAGTATCCCCTGCAACCAATCTTGGCATACCCGCCAATCCGAGAAAACATCTCCTTTCTTCACATTCCAAACAGGAATATGAGGATCAGCAGCATCTTTTTCCGCATACATCCGGTAATAATATTCTCCTAAAGATTCTTCCGGACGAATTGGAGATTGTTTCTCAGAGAAGCCTGCCTCCTCGGTAGCAGCCTTTTCAGCATGCTCAGGAACAGTTTCAGAAGGTCTGGGAGGAGAAGATTGAGTTGTATCAGCAGCCTTCTCTTCCGACTGCGGTTGATTATCATCATCTACCACACTTGGCTCAACAATCTGTTCAGTTTCTGTGTTAATACCAGCAGGCTCCTCAGCCTCAACAGTTTCCCCAACACCTTCCCCAGCCATCTCTGAAGGCTCTAACGGAGGGGTAACGGTAGCGCGCGGTGGGGAAGGGGGAAGTTCTGTGGCAGCCACAGTTGGTATATCCACAGAAACAGGTATTTCTGGACAACAAAAGTATATAAAAATCATATCTGCTCAAAAGAAACAAAGAAAAGCAATACTTACCAGGAATGGATTTTGAAACAAAAGCATCAAGGTTTCCTTTTCTGATAATTTTCTTCCTCTGCACTTTCTTGGGAGGCTGATCCTCCGCATCAGCATCAGCTTGTTTTCTCTTACCAGCTTTTCTTTGAACCAAGTGTTCGGGACTGGAATCCAGATCGATAGGCTCATTCGGGTTAGAAGGAGGAATATCAGCAGAATCCCTTGGTTCAGGTTTTGGTTCCCGCATGGTCACTACAGGAGCAAGACCCTCCAAAGAATCAGAAACCACCACATAATCACATCTGGAGACAGAAGAACGGCGCGTACCTTTCTTCTCTCCAGCATTTTTCGCCTTCAAAGGTTGACTCTTAACAGTCTCACTTCTCTTCGGCACGAAAGTAGACGTAGTTGCGCGTTTTTTCTTTTCAGGGCCTACGCCCAAATTCAACAATTCACCTACAAAAGCGCGAGACAGAAAATTACTCAAAGCAACAAAGAAAGGGAAAATAGATAGACTCACCAGCACCAGCTGCCAGTGGAACAGATAAGTCCGCGTCCTGCGGCAAAGCAAAATTCTTCACAATGCGGTGATACCAGAATTCCTCTTCAGGTTTTTTCTTGATAGTTCCCATTTTTCCGCCTTCCCTCTTGAAGGCAACAACATACAGGGAAACAACTACATTGAAAAGAAAGCAGGTCAAAAAAAAAAAAAAAAAAAAAAAAGAGAGAGAAGAACAGTGATAAAGCCCCAAACTTACTATGACCATCCTCGGTGTACACGGGTTTATCATCACGTTCCATCTTCCAGTTCAGACTCATGCCTGCTCCGACTAGGGCTTTCTCCGGCAAAGCAATATTAGGAACATCCTTCAGATCTTGGTACCAATTCTCATCAACAGGGGTCGAAACGGATTCAATCGGAACATCGTCCTTCCCTCTTAGCTTCATCTTCATCGGAATTACTCCAGCTTTAATAAAGAAAAATTTCTGTTTCCAATCATGAAATGATTTTGGGGGCTGATGAAGAATTTTCTTCGCGGAAGCCCTCTGAACAAATGAATAAAACCCTTGGGTACAGTGCATCTGATGAAAAACCCTAAATCGGGGAACGGTTGGCTCCACATGCATAGTTCGACATACAAATTCGAAATGACGAACCCTAACCATACCAATTGGGTGAAGCTGGGAGATATGCAGATTATAGAATCCAAGAATTTCAAGGAAGAATTTCGTAACAGGCAATCGAAAGTTACCATCACAGAAAAAATCCCAAAAAAGGGTAATATACCCTGCCGGAGCACTCGCTGCCGTTTGCCCTTCTTCAGGATACAAGGCACCCCAGTTATCCGGGAATTTAAGATTCTGGATTAAACCCTCAAAAGATGCTCTGGGCCACTTCAATGGTGGAAGTTCAGTCGACATTTCTTCAACAAAATCCTCTTGACGTTCTCCGGTTGACATAAGCAGGGGAATAACGGAAAGTTCCTCTTAAGAACAAGGAAAGGGGAAAAGTTTTCAAACAAAACAATGATTACACAGAAGGGGTTACTCAAACGATTATATACCCATCGCAATAAATAAGCATCGGTAACCGTCGCAGTACTGTTCCGGGTATCACGATTACCCAAGCAACAGAAAAAAGCAGATGTCAGAACATACACGCGTTTACACGCGCGCGTGTAAGACACGAATGGTAAAAAACAACTGACAATGACAGGTTGCCAAAATCAATTTACTGACACAACGTCAAGTCAAAGATTTTTTACAAAATTTTTTTTTACAAACTCAGTAAATTCAAATCTTCTCATAGAAGATTTCCTTTTTCGCGCCCAAAAAACATTTCCCTCTCATAAGTCCAGTGCTCCACTTATTTGCATAAGTACAACACTAGACTGGGGGGACTTGAAGGGGTAAGGTCCCAAAAACCTCATAAAAAGGATTTGGACCATACAACAAGCTGACCTTTCTAGCCTTTTGACCTTGCGCAACCGCGCACTGGTCCTACTAAAGGAACAAAGAAATCAGTAAATTACAGTCGCGCGCCTAAAGGATAACATAAGTCCTTGCGCTTTCTCCCATACAACAAAGGATTAAAAGAAACCTTTGTCCAATACTTCCGCCACAAAGTCCAGACTTGGATATTATTTTACCCAGACTTGGGATTTATTTGTCTGCACCCACACAGCAAGGTGTCACATCAGATTACAACAGAAATCTTCTAGAAAGAAATACAATCATGCACTACCCAGACGGTTATAACCGTCTGGACACGTGTCATCACCATAGACAACCCTGAAGTCACAACGAATGCATGCAATTAGAGAGCAATCTCCACTTAGTCACTTTCCACGTGGCAATCCCCCAGCCATCGATCAGACCACGATCCGTGTGCATTCACATCGGATCGAGGTTAATCAACGTCAGATTAAAGAACTCTAACGGAAGAAAAATAACCGCTACGGCGTTAGGCATTTTCCGTTATCTTTTCAACAACGGGTTTTCCCTCCCAAACTCCCGGATATAAATAAGAGAACTGTTCAGGTATAAACTCAGACTACTCTCACTCTTAAAATACTTATCTTCTCCGATATCAATACTTATTCTCACGCCGGAGTCGGGTCAAGGAGAGAACCCTCTTCTCCCCTTGGCGAGGCTAACGGTGTTCTTTTTGCAGAGCTACCGGAGAAGTAATTCCATTGCAACTGAATCAACCGAGGGAGAGCTAACCTTTTATGCGGATTCAAACCCCCTAACTATCTCGGTTCCGACCATTTAGTTGGTGTTTCTTCACATGCCTTGGCTAGTGTGAACTCACCTTGGTTTGCTCGGCAGATACACAGAAAGGTCAAGTCTAGCAGCTAGTGGTCAACCACGTCCTAACATGGTTACCATACAAGTCAGGTTTAGGTGCACGTATGATTACACATAGGTAGCAGATTATAAACACAAGTTGATCATGGCAAACACATAATACACGTTAACACCTTAACAGTAACAGTCAAGCACTCCTCGTGTCTAATCTTGTACGATCCGAAAGATATGGCCCAAAAACAATCGGCCCAACATGTTGCGCGTTCAGCACGGCCTTGTGCGATCCACAACATGTTGTGCGATTCCGATAAACACCCGGCCCAAAATATCAAGAAGCCCAACATAACATAAGTGGTTAAATAAGTAACCGGCCCAACAATATAATCACGGATCCCTTGTGCGATCCGTGAACCTTTGTGCGATTGAAGCTAATCCGGCCCAAACATATACCCGGCCCAACAGTTAAGTAACATGACAACTTGTGCGGTTCATTAATTCTTGTGTGACTGAGATGTCTAGTGCGATTAGTTTTATCATCCGGATATCACGGAAATCAGTTACATAACATTTATCTTAAAATCAATCACAAAGTTTCCATTTATTTGACCGATCAACAAATTAATCGTTTCACACTTAATTAATATTCGATCAAACAAGCAATCATCATCACTAACAGATATGCGTTTCCCCAAGTCTAATACAATTTACAACCAAGCATCATTTCACCATTTAATATGCCTAACATGCATACTGACAATATTATCAAAAGTCTATTTGATTAAATCAATACATGGGAATTTGATAACATGCTTACTGACACTCATGCATTTAACATAATATGTTTGATTAGATCAACACATGGGCCGCCATTTCTTTTTTTTTTGTCAAAGTTGTCCACCTTATACACATCTAACAACCTATTAACATGCGATTCATTAATACACTCGACCTCAGGGACGAACATGAACAATCATAACATATTCTGACAACATTAATTAGATGCCCCATGATCCCTCTAATCGATTGGACCCCTTCAAGTAATTGGCCGACAACATTGGCCGTTGTTTCTCATACCCACCAACTATTATTGTTTGATTAGAACACATGGCCACCACTTCCATTATGACATCAACATATTTATTATTATGTAACTGGAAAATTTACATGTAGCATATTTATGTAATCAGTCATCATCATGCATTCAATCGATCTTTACCACATAACATCATCGTTCATTATGTATGTAACCCTAATCATTCTATCGAATCATAGAATCATGACATCATTTACAAACATGTAACATGAAACACTAACCGATTAAAGATGGAACGAGGATTGATCCAAACAGAAAATCTTCGATAGAGGAGAGGTGTGACTGCCGTCGACTTAGAGAGAGAGCAAGAGAGATTTAGGGTTTGGTGTGTTGTGAATTATGTAAAACTAATCCCTAAGATGAGATAATGTTTTCGTATAGCTAGGGGGTAGGCCGTACCCTTCCTTGGGCTGTCCTTGTGTTTTGAGTATTTCCCGAATGGGCTTGTGCGATCGGGTCGTGTTGTGTTTTAGAGCTCGTTTATATACATACATACATTCGTTACACAATAAACACATAACAAACATCAAGCATTTAATTAATCAACCAAGTTCATACAATCACATAGTGTTCAAACACGCTACTCTTAGCACGGGGATAGGTTCTGAAATACGAGTTGTCACACCTCTATTATCTCTGATCGTGATGCATGTTTTACTTCTGAACTGTGGCAAGCAATGCACAAGTCCTTTGGCTCACGTTTAGATATGAGCACAGCTTATCACCCGCAAACGGATGGGCAGTCTGAACGCACCATCCAGACCCTTGAAGACATGCTTAGGGCATGTGTGATTGACTTTGGCAACGGCTGGGAAAAGCATCTGCCACTAGTGGAATTTTCGTATAATAACAGCTACCACACTAGCTAGCATCCAGGCCGCTCCGTTTGAGGCATTGTACGGGCGTAAATGCCGATCACCTCTTTGTTGGGCAGAAATTGGCGACAGTCAGATCACTGGCCCAGAACTTGTGGTAGACACAATAGAAAGGATTGCTCAAATACGGCAACGAATGGCGGCAGCTCGTGACCGTCAGAAAAGCAACGCTGATAAGGGCAGGAAACCACTCGAGTTCCAGGTTGGGGATCGAGTGCTACTTAAAGTCTCACCCTGGAAGGGTGTTGTTCGTTTTGGCAAACGAGGCAAATTTAACCCACGATATGTTGGACCATTCGACATCATAGAGAAAATAGGCAGGGTGGCCTACAAACTGAACCTACCAGCAGAACTCAATGGAGTTCACAACGTTTTCCACGTGTCGAATCTGAAGAAGTGTCTGTCAGATGAGACCCTCATAGTTCCTTTGAAGGAGCTCACTATCGACGAACAGTTGCGATTCGTCGAAGAACCAGTAGAGATTACTGACCGAGATGTGAAGATTCTCAAGCGTACTAGAATACCTCTTGTTCGAGTTCGTTGGAACTCCCGTCGTTGCCTAGAGTTCACCTGGGAACGCGAAGACCAAATGAAACACAAGTATCCCCAATTGTTCGCAAACAGTACAACCACTACTGAGGCTGAAGCTACTGCGGAATTTCGGGACGAAATTCCAGATCAACGGGGGGAGGATGTGACACCCCAGGAAAACCATGCAACTTAACTGGTGAACCCATTGTTCTCTCTCTCTCTAATGGAGAAAAACGGCGACTACCTTTCTGTGACCTAAAATTCGTGATTTCATGCTGATTACGAGGATTGTTTGTGTGACTAGAGTCTTATGATCTCTAGTTTATCCTTGCAATTCATTATAATCGTATTTGGTTCGTTTTTAGGTATTAGGGTTACGTTTTTTCTTCTGTTTCTTGGGCTCTTTGCGGTTGGCTGCTGTGGTTTTTTGGATTCAAGTTTAATCTGGTTTGGGTTTCCTACAAGAGAGTTTCTTTGCCGTTCGCTGATTCGTCATCTCCTGATTGCATTAGGGTTGACGGCGCCTAGGTTGTCAGGTTTGTTTCTGCATATTTGGGTACGGTTGCTAGGGTTTCTACAATCTGTTTTCGGCAGATTGGGAGTGTCTAGTGGGTGTTATCTGATTGCTGAAAGAAATAACTTGGCTTCTGGTTGGGTTTTTGATCGAACTTAAGCTTGACGGCGGCTAGGGTTTGATTGTTTTCAGTTGTTTTGAGTTCGGCTATTATCATAGTTGCTTTTGTTTCAGCCGGCATTCTGTGGAATGGATGAACTTAACAATTCTGGTGGAAACCAACAGGATATTCGTGAGAAGCCGAGATTATCGTTTGACGAAATTGCTGCACGGTTTCTTGATGTTGATGGGAACAATTTGCAGCCAAAGCGTGGTGTAACGATTGGTACACAAAATGACCCTAAGTCTTCAAACATCATAGATGATCTCACAAAGGTCACAGTTCCGGTTCGTTTGGAAAAACGGGATGTCGAAAAGTCAGACAATTTTTTGGGATTACACTAGCAAGTATACGCCAAAATCAGACCTATTTGGTGCATCTTTTTCGGCTGGAAACAGGGCTGCTCAAGGCAAAGCTCGAACTTCGGGGCCGGCGGATCCTATTTCCTTCGCTCACATTGTAAAGAATACAAAGGAGAAGGTTAAAGTGAATTTTCGGGCGATGGAATCTGCCGAGAAAGTTGATGGTGCTGATGTTGTTATTCCGTTATCGTCGGTTCAACAAGTTACTGATAGGTATGCTAACACTTTGTTTGGATATTTTCTGGGTAAACGGTTGGCATTTCCTGTGGTCGATTACTTTGCTAAAAACAACTGGGCTAAATATGGTCTATCCCGGATCATGATGAATGCAAACGGGTTATTCTTCTTTAAGTTTACTTCTAAGGAAGGGATGAATCAAATGCTAGAGGATGGGCCTTGGCTAATCAGAAGTGTTCCCATAATTTTGAAGGAGTGGTCGGCCTCTATCAAGATGGAAAAAGAGGACATTAAAGTGGTTCCAGTTTGGGTCAAGATGCATGATGTGCCGTTAGCGGCATTTACTGAGGATGGGCTTAGCTTGGTTGCCTCTATGATTGGGATACCTAAGATGTTGGATACGTATACTGCCTCGATGTGTGCTGAATCTTGGGGTAGGAGCAGCTATGCTAGAGCGCTTATTGAAGTGCAAGCGGGGGCTGAGTTAAAGAAGAGTGAATATGATTGGGAGCCTCTAAGGTGCTCCTCTTGTTGTGTGTTTGGTCATGATGACAGCTCGTGCCTGAAGAACCCTCAGGTATCTTCTAGTGGGGATGCTGAAAAGATTAATGATGATTTTCAGGTTGTAGGGGTCAAGAAGAAGAAAGTGAACAACCAAGGCATCCATATGAAAAATCAGAAGCCTAAGTAGTTTACAGGCCAGTTGTCAACCCTAAACAAAATCGTCCTCAAAGAGTCCGATGCAGAATCAAGTTTCAATATCTAACCCGTTTGACATTCTGAAGGATGATACTGGTAATCAGGGAGGTACCACTGTGGGTCAAGTGGAGAAGAAACAATCAAGTGACAGGCAGGAAGCGGATGAGGAGGAGGTTGAAGAAGTTTACAATGAAACTAGTGCATTTATGACATCGGGTACTCATCCTTTTTCTTCAAAAGCAGGGGCAAGCACCTCTTCTACCAAGTTCTCTAATGGATAGGCTGTCTGCTTTTCGTCTGAAGGGGCTGGTGATTTGTGGCTACTTTATCTTTGATGATGGTGGTTGAAGATTATGTTTTGTGGTTTTTGCATTGTCTGTCTACTAGATGTCGTGTCATGATGTATAGTAGACTAGGTTATGGGGTGTTATAGGTCTTTGGTTTTTGTTTGATTTACATATATGGGGCATGTCCTGTATATGAACTAGTGTGGAACACATCCTCACTACTTGTACTTATTTGTGGTTGCATTTTAATAGATTCACCGGGGTAACCCTTTACCCAAAAAAAAAAAACCATGCAACTTAACTAGCTTCCACAGTGAGTACGTACCAAATTTCGGGTCGAAATTTCTTTCAACTTGGGATAATGTGACAACTCATATTTCAAACCTTTCATTGTACTTTGATGTGACTAGTTGATCAATGTGTGATTGCGTGATTATGTGAACTTTGATAATCAATTGAATGTATGTTATATGTTTATGTATATTAAGCGAGCCCAAGCGCACAAATCGAACCAGTCGCACAAGCCCATTCGGGCCATATTTTTGTATTCGGATCAAGGGCATCCCATGATGGGTTCGGCCCACTCCCTTTTGCACGCATAACACTATGGAGTAAGGGTATACTCCTCATAACTAGCAAAACACAACACACCTTAAACCCTAGTTCTCTCTCTCTCTCTCTCTCTCTCTCTCTTGATCGACGACAATCTTTTTTGGGTAAAGGGTTACCCCGGTGATTCTATATATTCACAAACCAAACAAACCAACTAGTGTAGAATGTCTACACTAGTTCAATCATGAGACATGCCCCATGAAAGTAAAAACAAACACAACCAAAAGCATCCAAACAAACCAAATAGACAACTAGACTAGAATCTAGGCAAATGCAACATGCAACAAACTAATCAGCCGTCACCGTCATCCACTTGATCCCCATGAATCTCCCACTCTACAAGAAGTCTCCGCACACTCGTAGTGTTCTTTAATCTAGCTCCCATCAGCTTGTATCTGACCGTGTTTAAAATAATCTCACTTAGTTTCTCCGGAGGTCTCAGCTGGTTTTTGAAAGTTCTAGCGTTCCTTTCTTGCCAAATAAAGTACACAGCAGCCGCAACCAGAATTTTAGCAACATAATTCATAGCCGATTTAGATCTAGCACGAACCGGCAACCAATCCACTATATCAGTCCATTTCGGACTAACAGCACCCATAGTCACCTTGTTCCGAATAAGATGCCATACTTGAGACGAATATTTGCATTCAAAAAATAAATGCGGACGTGAGTCGAAATTCTGATAACATAACATGCAACACATCATATTCATGTTCTTCCTCCTCGAGAGATCCCACTTTAGAATTTTATCTTGAGTCAACAACTTACCTTTAAGGACCAGCCACATCATAAAAGCATGTCGAGGAATACACTGCGTAAACCAAACAATATTACACCAATTCACTTCCGGTGCCATGTACCGAACCGAATGCCACACACATGAAGAAGAAAATTCCCTTGTATCACTACCATCTTTCCATACCAATTTGTCATGCTTTGTTGGATTTAATTGAACTTGATCTAACTGAATAAGAACCGGAAAAAGATCTCTCCAAGCCACAGGCCAAGACCAAGAACCCTGCGAATAGATGTTAGCCACAGAATCATCCAGTTTAAAATCCGCATCGGTAATGGTTCTAGGTGAAATAAAATCACCAAGAGGCCCTATATCACACCAGTAATCGAACCAAGCAGATGTATCGACTCCATTACCTAAAACCGACCATATATGTTTTCTTATAAGTGGCCGTAATTGCACTAATTTTCTCCAAGACCAACAACAATTAGCTGGGAATTTACACACCCAAAAGCTCTTGCCTTTTAACCGGTAACTGTGCACCCAATCCACCCATAAAGAATCCCGCTTAGACACAATACTCCAAATATGATAAGACATAAGAGCCTTATTCATATCCCCAATTCGTCTAATACCCAACCCTCCTTCATATTTCGGAGTACAAACGGTCTTCCAAGAAACTTTAGATTTACCTTTAGAATACACACTCTCTTGGGACCAAAGGAAATTACGCATACAAGCTTCAAGCTCATGAACAATATGGATCGGCAACATAAAAACAGAAGACCAATAGATGTGCATAGCTGAGAGAACTGAAGTGATAAGCTGTAATCTACCAGCAAATGAAAGCAACTTATTCCTCCAATGCGTTATACGTTTTTGTAATCTTTCCACTAGCACTCGACACTCACTATAACCGAGTCTGGAAGAGATGAGGGGCACACCCAAATATTTAACAGGCAACGTACCTTCCACAAATGGCATGAAATCCAAAATATCATCTTTGACATGGCCATTGACATTACAAAAGAATATCGTACTTTTCTGATTATTCGGCACTAACCCCGACATCTTTGTGAACTTAGATAAAGACGTCTTAATACACCTAGCCGAATTAACTTCTCCTCTAGCAAAAAGGAACAAATCATCCGCAAAACAAAGATTGACAATCTGCTGTTTTTCGCATTTATTATGAAATTTAAAGGAAGAATCAATACGAACCGCATTCTGAAGAATGGCCGTCAAAACCTCCATAACTAAGGTAAAAAGATACGGGGATATTGGATCCCCTTGCCTTAAACCTCGTTTGCCCTTAAAGAACCCATGAACAGATCCATTGACACACATAGAAAAGGAGGTAGTCGAGACACACACCATGATCCACTCAATCATCTTATCCTTGAACCCAAACCCAAGCAGAGCACTTTTAAGAAATCTCCAGTCAACCGTGTCATAAGCTTTCTGGATATCCACTTTAAACGCACACCTTGGAGGACCCGTATGTCTATGATAATTATGCATTAATTCTTGAGTCAGCAAAATGTTGTCAGAAATTCTCCTACCAGGAACAAAAGCCGATTGATTAATACTAACGATATCATTCAGAGCACCTTTAATTCTATCCGCAACGATTTTACTGATACATTTGTATAAGACATTACAGCAAGCAATCGGCCGATAATCACTGACTGTCGAAGGGGTAGGAATTTTCGGAATAAGCACAATATTAGTGTGATTCAATTCACGAAGAAGGTTTCCTGTCTCAAAGAAATCAATCATAGCACTAGTAACATCATTACAACCAATATGCCACGCACTTTTGAAAAAAGCCGCTGTATAACCATCAGGGCCCGGAGCTTTATCAATACCAATAGAAAACATCTCCTTCTTCACTTCTTCCGGTGAAACTTGGCGGATCATATGATCAGCAACCTGAGGAGATAAGACTTTAGAGAATAAATCCGGAGCCGAAGTAAGAGAAATATCACTTTGAGTACCGAAAAACTTTTCATAATGCTTGACAAACGGTTGAAAAACCATATCCCCCTCATAGAGGTTCCCTTCCGAATCTTTAATCACCTCTATTCGGCTACAATGATTTCTAATTTTCAGAGATGAGTGAAAGAAAGCAGAATTCATATCCCCCGCACTTAACCAATCAACTTTAGACTTTTGTTTCAGAAAAACGTTCTTCGTCTAACGAAGCTTCTTGAAGGTCACGACTTGTCAAACACTCGGTTGCCCGAAGATCAGCATTAGAAGGATCAAGATCAATCTTTTGTTGTATGACATCAAGATCCGATCGCAGATTTTCAACTTTTTTATGAAGATTACCTTGTTTGAATAATAACGAACGCAACGGGTGTTTAAGCAACCGAAGCTTTTTAACCACTCGAAATTGATGAACACCATTAACGTTAGTATGCCAATTGCTATTAACAGTCTCCAAGAACTCAGGTTTATACACCAGGAAATTAGCAAACTTGAAAGACCTCGGCTTCAGTCTACTAGCATCCGGGAATGAGAGAATACAAGGACAGTGATCCGATAGCCTATACGGTTTAAACATGGCCACAGAATTCGGAAAATCAGCTATAAATTCCGTATTTCCCATCACTCTGTCAAGCTTTTTCAGCAATCCGACCCCATTCTTTGGCTTTTGACTCCACGTAAACTGAATTCCTATACGGTTAATATCAACAACTTCAATATTATCCACGCACTCTTGAAAGTCTCGCATACCAACAGAAATCAAAGAAGTTCCCATCGAGTTATCCTCAATGTTAAGAGCCGTGTTGAAATCGCCCATAATGCACCAAGGTTTATCCTTAACAAGGGCTTTATGCATTAAAAGATTACTCCATAACTCTCTCAGGGTCATATAATAATTCGCAGCATAAACAACTGAACAAAACAACATTCGTTTATCCAATTTGAACACAAGCTGAAAATGCATAGCCTGATTAGATTGCGCCAAGATCATCACATAAAAAATGTCCGGATTCCATCCAATAATAATTCTCGTACCTTTATTACAGCAACCTCCATTCGAAGTCCATTCCCAAGATCTAAATACTGACTTGCAAACTTTACCCAAATTACTGACGTCGACATGAGACTCTAAAATAGCACACAAACTGAGATTAAACTCTTTTACTGCTTGCCGAACCTCCTTCTGTTTAAGAGGGCGGTTCAACCCCCTTATATTCCACGCCGCAATGCTAACCATGGGAAACTATCGGAGAAGGAGTGCTTGCCCCTTTACTTTTAACATTAAGAGTACTTCCGTCATAAACCCATCCATTTCGTTTTCCGTCTCTATAACCTCTTCTTCATCCGACTTATCATTATTCAACCCCGAATTCTTATTACTAGTGCCCGCCTCGTCTTCCACTTCATTAAGAACATCAAAAGGGTTATTTGATCTTACATTCATAACACCTGAATCTTTGTTGCCGTCGCCTTTTGGTTTAGAACCAACAGGACGATACTCAAATTTAGACTTTTGCTTATTAACAGGAATACCAACTTTCTTTGCAGCTTTCTTACCATACACTCCTATGTATCCGTCTTGATCCACAACAGGCATCTTCTTTACAGGACGATTCTTTTGAACATTCCGATTGTGATTCTCATACACCGGTTTCGTTGGTTTCTTTGGTTGTTTCGGGCACATATCAGTGGAGTGGCCGAACACACAATAGTTTGCACACCGATGTGGACTCCATTCATACTCAACATACATAGTCTCTTTAATGAAACCCTCCCCTTCCGGTTCAGGAATTGCCATTGTAATCTCTTCTCGAAACTCATTCTCAGCCGAGACCTCAATCAATGCTCTAGCATAGCTACTTCTACCCCAAGAGTCTTTTTTTTGGGTAAAGGGTTACCCCGGTGATTCTATTAAAACAAACCGCAAATAAGAACAAGTAGTGAGGATGAGTTCCACACTAGTTCATATATAGGACATGCCCCATATATGCAAACCAAAAAAATAAACAATGTAACAAAGACACCACAAAACCTAGCCTACTTTACATCAAGAAAAACAAAGTAGACAAGCAATTGTCACCGAAACAAAAAACCATCAACCTCCATCATCAAAGACAAAATAATCACAAGCTATCCTCCCCTTAACAGGAACCAAAACCCGTCTATCCATTATAGAACTTTGTGGAAGATGTGCTCACCCCTGTTCTCGAAGATGAAGAACGTGTACCCGAAGTCATAAAATCGTTAGTTTCATTATAGACTTCAACAACCTCCTCATCATCCGAATCCTGCTCGCCACTAGCCTGCGTAGCCTTCTTCTCTTCTCGACCCACAGTGGTACCTCCCTGATTACCATCATCTTCCTTAAGGACATCAAATGGGTTAGACGTTGAAACCTGGTTCGAACTCCTTAAGGGTTGTTTTGGTTTAGGTTTGATAATTGGTCTGTAAACCAACTTAGGTTTTTTATTTTTCATGTGGAGGCCTTGGTTGTTTGCTTTTTTCTTTTTGTCACCCACAACCTGAAAATCATCACTCTTCTTTCCAACTTCCCCTTTCGAAACAACCTGAGGGTTCTTTGGGCACGAGCTATCTTCATGACCAAACACACAACAAGAAGTACACCTTAGAGGCTCCCAATCATATTCAATTTTTACCTCCACCTTTGAATAACCATTACCATCTAATGAAGGAATTGCAACAGTAACACTCCTCTTTAAATCCGCCCCCGCCTGAACCTCAATAAGCGCTCTAGCATAACTGCTTCTACCCCAAGATTCAGCACACATCGTGGCAGTATACGAATCCAACATCTTAGGCACCCCAATCTTAGAGGCAAGCAAACTAAGACCATCCTCAGTATATGCCGTTAACGGCACATCGTGCATCTTTACCCACACTGGAATAGCTTTAATATTCTCTTTCTCCAGTTTGATAGAGGCTGACCACTCCTTCAAAATAATCGGAACATTTCTTATCAACCATGGCCCATCCTCTAACATTTTATCCATCCCTTCCTTAGTTTTGAACTTGAAGAAAAAGAATCCGTTCGCATTCATCATCAATCTAACCAGACCATACTTAACCCAGTTGTTCTTAGCAAAATAATCCACCACAGGAAACGCTAGCCGTTTACCCAAGAAATACCCATAGAGAGTGTTTGCATACCTGTCCATGACTTGTTTAACCGAAGACAACGGAATAACCACATCAGCTCCATCCACAACCTCGGAAGACTCCATCTCCCTAAAATTCACCTTCACCTTCTCCTTAGTGTTGTTTACTACATTAGCAAACGAAGTTTTCGTGTTCCCTTGACCATCCAATGCAGCAACATCAAGAGCTGAACTAGGCGCATATCTCAAGCTAGCTTGATCAATCCCTTCCCTTACAGAATCCCTAGTAGCTGGCCGCAAGTTTCCAGCTTCGATTGGAACTGAAATCTTTGACAATTCATCGATTATGTTAAACTTACAGGGATCAGTTTGAGCCGATTGAACTGTGCCTCATCGGGGCAACCTAGTATTACCTTCAACATCAATAACTCGGCTGGCCAAACTATCAAACGAAAAGGTAGGTCTGCCGACGTCAACATGTGTCTTCTGCTCAAAAGAGGTTGGAGGTTTTCCACCATCATCCGAAGGGAACACCCCATCCAATTTCTGGTCACTCATTCGTAACCCTAAACTGAAATCACACAAGAACACGACTGTTTGAACCTGATTTTGAAACCCTAATTCGTAGTAGAACACAACATGTGTCTTCTACCCCAAGAGTCAATGCACATAGACGTAGTAAAAGAATCCAGCATTCTTGGTTCTCCAATAGTAGTTGCAATCAAGCTAAGACCATCCTCCGTATAAGCCGCTAAGGGAACTTCATGAATTTTAACCCATACCTGAACCTTCTTAACCTCCTTCTTTTCTAACTTAGTTGTTGCAGTCCAGACATCCAGAAATAATGGCTGGGATCTAATTATCCAAGGTCCGTCCTTCAGAACATTCGACAATCCAACTTCATCATTAAATTTAAAGAAAAAGAAACCATTCGCGTTGATCATAGTTTTAGACAAGCCATACTTCTTCCAGTTTGTTCGAACAAAATAATCAACTACAGGGAAAGCAACCCGATCTCCTAAAAAATACCCATACAAAGTATTAGCCAACTTATCTTGCACTGACCGAACAGATTCCCTCGGCAAAACAACATCACATCCATCTTGTATTGCAGAACTAGCAAGTAAGCGAAAGTTTATTTTCTTCAATCTATTAACAGCTACTGTATCTGCATATGACATCGGTTTTTTAGTATTTTCCTGAATCGGCTGTGGTTCTTTTGGTACACCAGTACCAGCCGATTTGCCTCTAGCTCCTACATTATCAATGTTAACCGGTTTGGAAATGGCAGCGAGTCCATCTATAACCGAAACATTATCAGAGCAAAACATACCCCTCCTCGGAAACACTAGTTTACCTTCAATATTAGTCACACGAAGACTAATGCCACGAACAGGAACTGTATCCGGAGAAGACCCGAACCCTTGATTCACAGAATCATTCAGAACATCAGCAGGCGCTGGAGAAAAAGGATAACCATCCCGATCAAACAATCCTCGGTTCACCTGATCTAATGGGATGTTACTCCCAGAAAAATCACGATCATTCATTAAAAGAAACTCAACTCTCCCTTAAACAACGTAAACGAGAACACCATGCAATCCAGACACGTCATGAAACCAAGAAAAACGAAAAACCCGAAGACAGAAAAACCCTAATCCTGAAACCCTAGAACTGATTTTCAATCCTTAACAGATTAACCCAGAGTATCAATCTAGCTAAATTAAACTCAGTTAACCGCGACCAATAACACCCGGATTAATAGGTCAGGATCTCGAAACAGTATCTATGGCGGCGATTGAAGAAGAAACGAAAAAAAACCCTGATTTCAGATTGATTACTGTTGTTAACGAGTTCGTTATAGAGATTTGATAAACAAACCTCTAATCACAGACTGTTATACAAACGAATCGCAAAGAAATTAGGTTTCATGATGAACAAGAAAAATCGCCCAGGAGAGAGAGTTTAGGGTTACCAGACGAAATCAGTTCTTTCTTGATCGACGACAATCTTCATAGCCGAAGCCCCATCTCGTGAAGCTTCCTTGTTCGGATCAATCTTTGATCTACTTTCTAACCGGTTAGTGTTGCACTGTTATTGTTTTGTTAAGATGATATTATGGATGCCATGATTTTATGTGATGACTAGAATAGTTTGTGTGAATGATGATGTTCTAGTGAATCGGATGTGTATGATGATGATAATCGGCTATCATGTCTTGTTTTCGGATTGTTTGCATGATGATTTAGGATTGAATGTATGTAATCTTTTTTTTTTGGGTAAAGGGTTACCCCGGTGATTCTATATATCAACAAACCAAATAATACAAGTAGCGTGGAAAACCCACACTAGTTCAAACATGGGACACCCCCCATGAAAGTAAGCCTGGATAACAAAAACAAAAAGCCAAAAACATCAAACAAGACAACTAGACTATAATCTAGAAAAAAACAAACAAACTTAATCAGCCTCCATCATCGTCCAAATGGTTTGAATAAATCCCTCAAGATTCCAGCAATCTTCGAACATTAGTGCTCTCCTTAAACTTAACCCCCATTAGCTTATATCGAACCGTCTGCAAGATTAAATCACTCAGAACGTCTGGAGGTCTCGTCTGGTTCTTGAAAATTCTGGTATTACGTTCTTGCCAAACAAAATAGATCGCAGCTGCTACTATAAGCCGACTGATGAAATTAATCGCTGATTTCGAATTGGCACGAACCGCTAGCCAGTCTACAATATCTTCCCATTCTGAAGGAACAGTATTCATACCCCCCCCCCTTACCATGAACCTTGATCCAAACTTGAGTCGAGTAGTTACAATCAAAAAATAGATGATTATGAGAGTCAGTATCTGCGTAGCACAGAAGACAGCACATCATATTCATATTTTTCCTTCTCGACAAATCCCACTACAGAATTTTATCTTGAGTTAGGAGCTTACGACGTATCACCAACCACATGAAGAAAGCATGCTTCGGAATACATTGTGAGAACCATACAAGTTTAACCCAATCAACCTCCTCGGCTCGATGTCTAATAGAGTGCCAAACCCAAGAAGATGAGTGTTCAGCTAGATCATTGCCATCCTTCCACAAGAGCTGATCAGAATGATTAGAATCCAGACGAACGTTATCAAGCTGGATTAAGACATGAAAAATATCCCTCCACGCCACAGGCCACCTCCAAACCCCGTTATCATGAATCTCCTGAACTGTAGAGTTAAGAGAAAAACCTGCATTTGAGATGGTTCTGGGAGTCAAAATATTACCAAGAGGACCTAAATGACTCCACCAATCAAACCAAGCTGATGTGTTGCTTCCATCACCCAACTTAGACCAGATAAAATCTCTAATAAGAGGCCTAAGCTGTAATAACTTCCGCCAACTACAACAACTAGACGCCACTGCCTTGCAAATCCAGAAACTATTCCCTTTGAGCCTATACGAGTGAACCCAAGCCTTTATTTACATCCCCAATTCTGTGAATACCTAACCCACCCTCATATTTAGGAACACAGATTGATTTCCAAGAAGCTTTGGCCTTCCCCTTATGAAACAAACCATCCGATGACCACAAAAAGTTACGCAGTTTAGCTTCCAATTCAAGAATGATCCGATTCGGAAGGATAAAAACAGAGGACCAGAAGATATGCATTGACGAAAGAACCGAATTCACAAGCTGTAATCTACCTGCAAAGGAAAGAAGCTTATTCTTCCAGTTGGAAATCCGTTGATCCAATTTTCAATAAGAATACTGCAATCTTTATACAGAAGACCAGAAGAAATAAGAGGAACTCCCAAGTATTTACCCGGCAAAGACCCTTCAACAAAAGGCATAATGCTCAAAATATGATTTTTAACATGAGAAGGCACATTACAGAAAAACCCCGTGCTCTTTGGAATACTAGGAACTAACCCAGACATACTTGTAAAATTTGAAAGAGACGTCATAATACATTGAACCGAGCTAATGTCTCCTCTAGCAAACAAGAATAAATCATCCGCAAAACATAGATTGATAATCCGCTGCTTCTCACATTTATTGTGAAATTTAAAAGACTTATCAATTCGAGCAGCTCGCTGAAGAATGCAAGTCAAAATTTCCATAACCAGCGTAAATAGATAAGGAGAAAGAGGGTCACCCTGTCGAAGACCACGCTTGCCCTTAAAATAGCCATGCACATTACCATTAACACACAAAGAATACGATGTTGTTGTAACACACCATAATCCAATCGACCATCTTAACATTGAATCCGAACCCAATCAAAACCTGTTTCAAGAAACACCAATCAACCGTATCATAGGCTTTCTGAATATCTACCTTAAAAGCACAATGAGGGGGGCCCGTATGTCTATGATAGTTGTGTAGTAACTCTTGGGTGAGAAGGATGTTGTCCGAGATTTTTCTGCCAGGAACAAAAGCTGATTGGTTTATACTAACCACTTGATTAAGAACATCCTTTATACGATCCACAATAATCTTACTCACACATTTAAATAGGACGTTACAACAAGCTATTGGCCGATAAACAGTAACTAAAACCGGAGAGGAATTCTTCGGAATAAGAGCAAGAAGGGTATGATTAATCTAACCGAGCAATCTGCCTGAGTTGAAAAAATCAATAATAGCCAGAGAAACATCTCCTCCTACTATCGGCCAGACAGCCTTAAAAACGCAGCAGAGTAGCCATCCGGACCTGGGGCCTTGTCATTACCTATAGAAAACATGGCTTTCTTTACCTCCTCCACCGTGACCGGACGAATCATATGAGAAGCATCAGTCGGGTTCACATGCTTAGTAAAGAGATCATGAGTAGGATACAAAGATAGATTATCTTGGCATCCCAAAAATATCTCATAGTGTTTAACAAATGCATCTTGAACCGCCTCTCCTTCATATTCCACCCCATTCATGTCCCGAACCACTTGAATTCTACATCTATGGTTCCTGCTTTTAACAGTAGCATGGAAAAAAGCTGTGTTTGCGTCTCCAGCTCTTAGCCACTCCATCTTAGCTTTTTGCTTTAAAAATATTTCTTCATCAAGAGAAGCAACTTGAAGATCAGAGTTTAATTTCGTTTCTAGAGCTCTAAGATCCGCATTCATAGGGTCTTCATCAATTTTAGACTAAATGTCATTTAAACTATCACGGATGTCAGCAACCTTCTTGTGGAGATTACCCTGCTTAAAAAGTAAGGCACGTAATGGGCTCTTTAATAGCCTAAGTTTTTTGACAACCCGAAATTGATGAACTCCACTAACGTTATCCTCCCAAGTATTCTTCACAATTTTAAGGAAATCCGGTTTATGAATCAAAAAATTTGCAAATTTAAAAGGCTTACGCTTGTCAGGATTAGCTCGATTCATAGTTAGGACACACGGTGAGTGGTCCGACAACCCATAAGGGTGAAAAACAGCCACTGAGTTAGGAAATTCAGCTACAAACGAAGTATTGCCCATAATACGATCAATTTTCTTGAGTAAACCAACACCCTTTTTTGGCTTCTGGTTCCATGTAAAGTGAAGACCAGACTGATTAATATCCATCACCTGAATATTCGCCACACAAGCCTGAAAATCCCGCATACCCGTAGAGATGGCTGACACACCCATAGACTTATCCTCTAAATGTAAAGCAGAATTGAAATCGCCCATGACAAGCCACGGCTTATCACCCACCAGCTGCTTATGATAAGAAAGATGAGACCAAAGATCACGACGAGTAACATAGTAATTCGCCGCATACACCACTGAACAATAAAGCCACTTCTTATCCTCTTTAACAAACAATTGAATGTGCATTACTTGCGCTGTTTGAGATAAAACCATCACATCAAAGATCTCCGAATCCCAACCTATAATTATAGGGGTACCTCGATCACACATAACCCCATTCGAAGTCCAATCCCAGTGACGAAAAACCAACTTACACACCTTACTAAGTTTATTAACTTCAACATGGGACTCAAGAATAGCACAAAAACTTAGTTTACTATCTTTAACTACAGAACGAACCTCTTTTTGTTTTAGAGGCGGTTCAAACCCCTAATATTCCAGAAAGCAGGACTAACCATTGGTAACCCCCATACTAGGAGTGCTTGCCCCTTTATTTTCTTTAGGATTAAGAGTACCTTCCATCATACACTCATTCGTTTCATTGTAAACCTCCACTACCTCTTCATCATCCGAAAGTTGTTGATCACCTCCTCCATCTTTACTACTCTGTCCCGTCTCCATGTTATCAGCAAAGTTTAAAACATCAAAAGGATTCGAAGTTATAACCGAGTGAAGCTGATCCGAGTTACTAACAGGCTCCTTCGGCTTAGGTCCAATGCGCCTATATTCAAATTTCGGCTTCTGCTTATTAACTGGGAAACCTACCTTCCGGGCTACTTTCTTGGCATGCACACCGGTTTCTTATCATGTCTTTGATTTTGCTCAAGGGGCTTATAAGACTTATCTCCATTGGATTGTTTAGCCATCTTCCTCGGTTGTTTAGGACAAATATCATCTGTGTGGCCAAACACACAACAATGGGAGCACCTATGCGGGTTCCATTCATATTCAACATACATGGTTTCCTTAACATATCCGTCACCTTCCAGCTCCGGAACAGCCATGGTTATTTCCTCTTTAAGCTTCTTTTCAGCCGACACTTTTTTTTTGGGTAAAGGGTTACCCCGGTGATTCTATATATCAACAAAACATAACAAAACAAGTAGCATGGAGAGTCCATACTAGTTCAAACATGGGACATTCCCCATGAATGTAAACCAACAACACACGACAACCAAAGAAAAAACAACCAAAGGACAAACAACTAGACTACATATATATTATGGCCGTTTTCTCTCAATCCCTAGGCGATCTTGCTTCCTCACGAAATCCTTGATTCTTATTTTTGATCTTTTGTATAACAGTCTGTGATTGGAGATTTGATTTTTCGAAACTCTATAACGAACTAGTTAGCAATTGTGACCAATTTTGAATTTAGGGTTTTTTCTTGTTTTTCTTCAATCGCCTCCTTAGTGTTCAATTCGAAATTCTGATTTATTAATCTAGTTGTTTTTTATTGCGGTTAACTGAGATTAATTTAGCTAGATCAAAAACATTGGATTAATCGGTTAAGGGTTGAAGATTAACACTAGGGTTTAAAGGATTAGGGTTTCTTGGTGGCTGCATGTTTTTTCTTTTGGTTGAGATCTACGTTCATTGTCGTGCATGGAGAGAAATAAGGATACAGGGTTGGAGGATTTAGGGTTTCAGTCGTTCACCGAAAAGCTGCATGGGGATATTCTTATCTCTGCGAGCAGTGCTATGCCGTCGATTCCTCAGGAGGGGCGTCTTATTCTTCATACGTTTGGTAATAGTCTTGATGCTAAGTCTTTGAAAATTGATGGAAATCCGATGCTGCCGAGACGAGGTGTTGTCCAAAACGAGCCGAGAATGATTAATATCATTGACGAATTGGAAAAGGTGACTGTTCCAGTTCAAGAATCAAGTGTTTTGGCTAATCGAAACATGGAGGAGGAAACCGGCAAGGGTGTTACCATGCTGTCTTATGCGGATAAAGTTAAGAATATGAGCACAAGGAAAAGAGAAGTGAATTTCAGAAAGATGGACTCGGGAGAGACAAATCCGGATGCTGATGTTGTCATTCCTCGTGAGGTAATTCGTAAAGTTCAGGAGAAATTTGTGAATGTTTTATATGGATATTTTTTGGGGAATCGGTTACCATACCCTGTTGTTGAATACTATGCTAAGAATGTGTGGGCGAAGTTTGGGTTCGTTAAACTCATGATGAACTCGGATGGGTTCTTTTTCTTTAAATTTGATTCAAAAGAGGGTATGGCTAAAGTGTTGGAAGGAGGGCCATGGCTGATCAGGAAGGTGCCGTTGTTTCTAAATGTATGGTCCCTGTCAGTTAGTCTTAAGAAAGAAGGTATTAAGTCAGTTCCTGTGTGGTTGAAACTTCATAATGTTCCCATTTCGGTTTACAATGATGATGGGTTAAGCTTATTAGCATCCAAGATAGGTGAACCTAAACGTCTAGATGGCTATACAGCTGATATGTGTTCGGAAAACTGGGGCAGGAGTAGTTTTGCTCGGGCTTTGATTGAAATAAATGCGGATAAGGAACTTAAGGACCATATAGTCGTTGCTATTCCAAAGCTTGAGGAGGAGGGATATATTAATGAAGTATTTTTTTTTTTGGGTAAAGGGTTACCCCGGTGATTTTATATATTCACAAACAAATCAAAACAAGTAGTAAGGAGAAAACCTTACTAGTTCAATCATGAGACATGCCTCATGAAAGTGGAAACAAACGAACACAAGAGACTATCATAACTAAAAAGAAACACTACTAGACTAACATCTAGAAAATAGATAAAAAAACAATCACTCAGCCTCCATCATCTACGACTGGGTCACCATGAATCTCCCACTTCTCAAGAAGCATCCTCACTTTAGAAGTATTCTTGAACTTTAAACCCATCAATTTGTATCGGACAGTGTCAAAAATAGAAGCACATATACTTTCTGGGGGCCTTGCATGATTCTTGAATAAACGATGGTTTCTTTCTCGCCATATAAGATAAGCAGAAGCAGCAACAATCAATCGAGACACTAGGTTAGCAGCAGATTTAGATGTAGCCCGATGCCGTAGCCACTCGATAATAACACTCCACCTAGGTTCCACAATGCCCATACCTGCTTTAGCACGAATCATCTCCCAAACCTTAGCCGAGTACTTGTACTCAAAAAATAAATGATCATGTGAGTCAATATTTTCGTAGCATAAGAGACAGCACATCATATTCATGCTATTTCTTCTTGTAGTATTCCATTGCATAATGAAGTAGTGAAGGTGGAATATGAGTGGAAGCCGCAAAGGTGCTCCTTGTGTTGTGTTTTTGGTCACAATGACCAAACGTGTGCTAAAAATGAAGCTAAAAAAGAAAAACAAGTGATCGTGGATGACTAGGGTTTTGTTACGGATAAGAGGAAGACGGCTCTGATAGGTGTGATACAAAAGAAACAAAAGCCGAAGGTTATATACAAACCAAAGATTAATAAGCTGGATCCAAGCACATCTGGTACGAAAGAGGTAAACATTGAAAAGAAGACAAAGGATAATGTTCAAATACGGAACTCTTTTTTTTGGGTAAAGGGTTACCCCGGTGATTCTATTATAGACAACCGCCAATGAAGTACAAGTTGTGAGGATGAGTTCCCCACTAGTTCATATACAGGACATGCCCCATATATGTAAACACAAAAAGCAAACAAACCAAGTTACCACCTCAAACTAGCCTACTACACTCATGATAATGACTAACTTGGAACGTCTAGTCAATCGATTGGCATGCGGGAGTTTTATGACTGTGTCCAAGATACGGAACTTGTTGATGTAAAGGGGCATGGTATTCATTACACTTGGAATCAGAAGCCGAAGGAAGGGATTGGTTTACTTAGGAAAATTGATCGGGTCATGAGTAATGTTAAGTGTCTAGAGTTATATCCTGATGCTTATGTTATATATCACCCGTATCGGGTTTCTGACCACACTCCGTGTATATTGAAGCTGGCTAATAGTTCAAAATCTTCTCGCCCAAAGCCTTTCAAGTTCGCCAACTTCATTACTTCCAAACCAGAATTCAAAGTTTGCGTCGAAAGAGAGTGGGCGAAAAGGATTGAGGGTTATTCTATGTTCTCGGTCATTAGTAAGTTGAAAAATCTGAAACCAGGGCTAAGAAAGATCCTTTTTCAGCAAGGAAATTTACATATTAAAGTTGTGGAGCTGCGAAAGAAGCTGGATGAGGCTCAGAAAATGGTGGATGCGAACCCGATGGATGTGGAGATTCGCAAAAAGGAGTTAGAATGTCTTCAGGAATTCCAAGTTGCAGCGTATGATGAGGAATGTTTTTTGAAACAAAAATCGAAGGTGGAATGGCTTTGTTCTGGGGACTCTAATACGGCGTTTTTTCATAATAGTGTGAAGTGCAAAAATAATCGAAGTAAAATTCAGTGCATTCGGGATGTGGATGGTAATCGGTTCGAGGGAGATGAAGCGGCGGTTGCTCTTGTCAATCATTATTCAGTGTTTTTAGGCACGGAAGATATGGTATCTAGCATTAACTTGACTGACATTTTTGTTAATGTGGTTAACCCTGATGCAGCCGAAAATATGGTGAGACAGGTTACGAGTGAGGAAGTAAAGAATGCCATGTTCAGCATAAGTGAGAACAAAGCTCCTGGCCCGGATGGGTATACGTCAGCGTTCTTTAAACATGCTTGGGAAATAGTGGGTAATGAGGTTACGAATGCAGTTCTAGAATTTTTTGACACTGGCAAAATGCTGAAACAGTTAAATCACACAATTCTAGCTCTTATTCCAAAAGTGGACACCCCTGATTCTGTTCTGGATTATCGTCCTATTTCTTGCTGCAATGTACTCTACAAATGCATTAGCAAGATTATTACGGATAGACTTAAAGGGAGCTTGGAGTTATTGGTTTGTATTAATCAGTCTGCATTCGTGCCAGGCAGACGGATTTTTGATAATATTCTCTTAACCCAAGAGCTAATGCACAACTATCACTTAAATAAAGGCCCTCCTAGATGCGCGTTCAAGATTGATATTCAAAAGGCCTACGACACGGTTAGTTGGTCTTTTCTTAAGAAAATTCTTTATCATTTTGGTTTTCATACGAAAATGGTGAAGTGGATAATGGCGTGTGTTACCACGGCTACGTATTCATTGAGTATTAACGGTAATCTTCACGGGTTTTTTAAAGGGAGAAGGGGTCTTCGCCAAGGGGATCTGATGTCCCCGTATTTGTTTACGCTTGTAATGGAGGTGCTTACCCTCCTTCTCCAAAATTCAGCTCGCTCAACCACATCATTTAAGTACCATGCTCATTGTATGAAGCAAAAAATAATAAATGACTCATTTGCTGATGACCTTTTTATTTTTGTTCATGGGAGTGTCTTTTCGGTTAGCAAGATCAAAGCTGCGTTGGAGGAGTTCACGAGTATGTCGGGTCTGGTCCCGAGTCCTGCTAAAAGCACGGTATTTTTTTGTAATGTTCCTCTTCAGGTCAAGCAGGAAATTCTTAGTGTTATGCCGTTTCAGCAAGGTTCCTTGCCAGTTCGTTACCTAGGTGTGTCGTTGCTCACATCGAAGTTAAGTGCAGGAGATTGTAAGCTCTTAGTGGACCGAATGGATAAGAAAATTAACAACAGGATGACAAAAACGCTATCCTTTGCTGGCAGATTGCAGCTTATCAATTCGGTCCTCTCCTCAATGCATATTTATTGGGCTTCGGTCTTCGTTATTCCGACTCGAGTTATTAATGATTTAGAGAAGCGTTTAAGGAGATTTCTTTGGAATGCTGGAAATGTTGGTACGGTTAAAGCTAAGGTGGCATGGAATGATATTTGTCTCCCTAAGTCGGAGGGTGGATTAGGCATTCGGCGAGTTGGGGATGTCAACAGAGCTCTTATTACTAATCATATTTGGAGTATCCTAGTTAAAAGAAAATCTCTGTGGGTACAATGGATCTATGATCATAAATTGAAGAATCAAAGTTTCTGGGAGGTCCAATGTAGGGGTAGCATGAGCTGGGGATGGAGGAAGATTCTATCCATTCGCAATATTGTTTGACCTTTCATTTGGAAGGATATTCGAAGTGGAATGCAAACGAATGCGTGGAGCGATAATTGGTGTCATCTTAGTCCCCTCAGGGCTTTTATAACACCGAGACACATTGCTAATGCGGGATTTAATCTCCAATCTTCTGTTGCGGATTTATTAGATGAGAATGGGCAATGGAAATGGCCTCAAGCATGGTATGATACCTATCCTGTGTTAATTGGATTGACTCTTGATCAGCCTAATATGGATCTTCATGACCGGTTGGTTTGGAAGGATGTGGGTAATGATAGGCACTATAGTTCATTGGAAGTGTGGCATACCATTCGTTCGCGTAATGATCCTATTAATTGGGGTAGCATGGTTTGGTTCAGCCAATGTATTCCGAGACATTCTTTTTTGTTATGGCTGGTTATAAAGAATAAGTTGAAGACTCAAGATCGGCTGAAAGTTTGGGAAGCGGGTAGTGAAACAAACTTAAGGTTGATGTGTTGCCCACTATGCCAGTGTGACCGTGACTCACGAGATCATTTGTTTTTCTCGTGTAGATTTGCTTCACAGGTATGGAATAATATTAAAACAATGGTGGATATGGATAATGTTAGTGAATCTTGGAGCTCTATTTCGGATTAGATGAACCAGCACTCGAATTCTAAGAAGTTGGAACAAGTTGTGTGTAAATTGGTGCTAGCAGCTTCGGTTTACTTCATATGGCAAGAAAGAAATAACCGGCTATTCTCTCGATTAGAGTGTTCGGCTATTCAGGTGTCCGAGAAGATTAAAAATTCAGTTAGGCTTCGGTTGATGGGTTTCAATTTTCAAGGTCATAGTGATCATAACAAAGTTCTGAAGAAGTGGCAGATCCCTTCAAGGGCGTTGGATGAGGACCCGAGATAATTCAGATCCTATGGAGTGTTTTTAGTTAATTTGTAGTTGGCGTGGCCATGTTTTGGGTTGTGTTTTCTTTTTAACTGTTCGTGATATTAGCTGGTTGTGTCTGTTTTCTGGGTTTCCTAGTCTTGGTATGCCAAGGCTAGCTGTGTGTGCTATGTCAGGCACACCTTTGTACTTATTGTTTATTTTATAAAATTTACCGGGGTAACCCTTTACCCCCCAAAAAAAAAAAACTAGACTACATATCTAGAAAGAAACACAAACTAAATATGATTAGCCGCCATCATCAGATAAACGGGAATCATAAATCTCCCAATCTCGAAGCAGCTCCCTCACCTTCACAGTGTCCTTTAACTTCACTCCCATAAGCTTATACCGAACCGTATGAAGAATATTATCACATAAAACTTCGGGAGGTCTTGTCTGGTTCTTGAAAAGTCTTGCGTTTCTCTCTTGCCAAATAAAATAAGTAGACGCAGCAAGAACCAATCTGCTAACATAATTAGACGCCGACTTTGAACATGACCTAGCAGTCATCCAGTTCATGATCGAACCCCAATCTGAAGCAACATTCCTCATACCACCTTTTTTGCGAACCGAGTGCCAAACTTGTGTCGAATAAGTACATTCAAAAAACAAGTGAGCATGAGAGTCAATATCCGCATAACAGAGAAGACAACACATCATGCTCATATTTTTTCTTCTCGATATATCCCACTGGAGAATTTTGTCTTGAGTCAAAAGTTTGCGACGAATCACCAACCACATAAAAAAGGCATGCTTCGGAATACACTGAGGAAACCAAATAAAATTTACCCAATCCACCTCTTGATCCCTCTGCCGAACCGAATTCCAAACCTGGGCAGCCGAATGCTCAACCAAATCATTACCGTCCTTCCATAGTTGTTTATCACTCGAATTCGGGGCCGTATGAATATGATCAATCTGATTAAGCACAGGAAAGAGATCTCTCCATGCAACCGGCCATCTCCAACCACCATTAAAATAAACATCTTAAACCGTATCAGTAAGACTAAACCCCGCGGTAGTAATATTTCTTGGCGAAATAAAGTTACCTAGCGGACCCAAATGACACCAAGTATCATACCAAGCCGAAGTATTGCTTCCATCCCCTATCTTAGACCAGACACAATCTCTAATGAAAGGTCTAATCTGGAGGATTTTTCGCCAACTCCAACAACAATTTGAAACCAATTTGCACGTCCAAAAACTCTTCCCTCTTAATCTATACGCATGAATCCAATCAACCCATAAGGATTGACGTTTAATCAAGAGACTCCAAATGTGAGAGGTCATAAGAGCTATACTGAATTCACTAATTCTACGAACCCCCAGACCCCCTTCAAACTTGGGCACACAAACAGACTTCCAGGATACCTTCGACCCCAGGAATCAAGACACATCGATGTGGTATAAGAATCAAGAAGCTTTGGCTCACCAATCGTTGTAGCAATCAAACTCAGTCCATCCTCTGTATAAGCCGCTAGAGGAACCTCATGAATTTTCACCCAAATCTGCATATTCTTCACCTCCTTTTTAACCAGTTTAGTGCTTGGACTCCACTCGCATAAAAAAAGAGGTTGAGATCTGATTATCCAAGGTCCTCCATTTAGAGCAGCCATCATACCCGTGTTATCAGCAAACTTGAAGAAAAAGAATCCATTCGCGTTCATCATAGTTTTTTGCAACCCAAACTTTTTCCAGTTATTTTTGACATAATATTTTACCACCGGGTACGCAATCCGAGCTCCCAGAAAGTATCCATAAAGCGTGTTTGCTAGCTTATCTTTTACCACTCGAATAGACTCCTTCGGCAATACCACATCACAATCTTCACGTCGATCCGAAGTAGCAAGAGACCTAAAGTTAAGCTTTTTACCTGAAGCATTCATCACGGATTCAGCATAAGATATAGGTTTGTTTCCCTTATCCTCCCCATGCTGAAACAAGTCAGCCATGGATGACGAATCAGCGCTCTTACGATCCGGTTGAACATCATCCTTAGTTACAGGAACAGTAATCTTGGTAAGCTCATCTATCACATTAAACTTAGCCGGCTCATGGGTAACAGAAGAAACAATTCCCTTACGGGGCATTAAAGTTTTACCTTCAATGTCTACCACTCGAGAAGCTAAACCCTGGCGCAATGAGGAAGTAAATGGCGGTTTAAATCGACCACCATGCACATCCCCCTCCGATTTCTTACGATCATCCATACTAAAAGTGACACCTCTCTCTCACGACAAATCAGCTACGAACCATGCAAGAAGAAAACTCTCGAACCAGATGAACAAAAGCACAGAAGACGAAAAACCCTAATCCTTTAAACCCTATCAAATCTCAACCCTTAATCAATTAACCCAGAGTATCAATCTAGCTAAATTAGTCTCAGCTAACCGCAATCAATAACAACCAGGTTAATAAATGAGAGTATCGACAGTGATTACTACGGCAACGATTGAAAAAACAAGAAAAAAACCCTAGTTTTGGATCGATCCCTAATGCTAACAAGTTCGTTATAGGGTTTTGAAAGAACAAAACTCTAATCACAGACTGTTATGCATAAGATCACGAAGAAAAACCGAAGGATTCATGGTGAAGAACATAAAATCGCCTAAAGGAGATAGAGTTTAGGGTTCTCATCCGAATAAACTTGATTACCATATCACATGAGTTCCAACACTCATTTGGTTTACAAGACCTCATTCTGTCCGATCTTCCGATTTAGGTGTCGATTTATTTACTAGTAATCCGATTACTAGGTACTACTTGAATTTCCTTGCTTTGCCTGAGCTTCGCTAAGTTTTTTAGATCAAGGATACCCTTCTATTCAATGTGAGTACATAGTTTCCCTATTTTACTGTTTTCAATAGTTTTGGGGTGATTCATATGTATTAAAACGATTTCGATATTTAAACGATGGTTTCAAAAACGATTAAGATGTTTTATATTAAACAAATAACGATATCGATAATGTGAACGAACTTGTTGGACGTATTTACATAACGAAAGACATTCATTAGCATTGATCAAGCCGATCAGTATTAGGTTATGGTACCATAGGATCTGACAAATCCCGTTATCAGAGTACACCCATGGTTATGTGTGGGGGTTATGTAGGTAACGACCGAATCTGATGATTGTTAACTTACCCTTTGGTGGTTTGTTAATGCGAGAAACGAGATAGTCGAGTCACGAAGGTTTGAATGTTATTAGCGAGACGACCATAAGTAGTTTCACAATTAAAACGAATACAATTTGGAAACGAGTTAAACGATTTGAAACGACTTAAACGAGATAAACGATTCGATTAAACGATTGGTTTTGGGTAGTGGTTAGATAATGGGATGGGTGCAGCATGATAAAAGCATGGTAGATACGCCGCTGGTACATCTTATATATAAGTGCTTTTATCATATTACATTTCATGTCATTATTTAGTTCACTTGGGAAACGATTTTGAAACGATGTCACATAACGAGGTTTTCGAAATGATATAAAAACCATACGAGTTTATTAATGAATTTTTACGAGATGTTTTACGAATTGCTTTACTAAAATAAGTGTTTTGGGGTTAAGAATCATGGCTACGAGACTTTATAAACTATAACCATCTTGATTTGAGTTGGTTAATTATGTTGCAATACACTTTTCAAAACGAGATTTGTACTTTTGACTCTTGTAGTCTAATGAGGTACTGCAACATATAAACGAGCCATGTATCCGATACTCTCACAAAACCTATGTGCTCGCCAGCATTTCTTTGCTGACTTTGTTTTTACATATGTTTCAGGTGGTGTTGCGTGATATCGATTGCTAGGATGCATGAGTCACATAGGATCTGGACGAGTCCTTAGTGACTTAATAACGATAATAGACGATGTTTAATTTGTTTGTTTGGTATTAAGACAATGTAATTTATTAAATGAATCAATAAAATGAAACTTTTAATTACCATGGTTGTGAAACGATGATTCTGTTACAACACTCCCCGACGATTCCGCCACGGTTTGTTGTTTTACGTGGTAGGGGTGTGACAATTACGAGTTTCTCGTTATGCCTTTTGGTTTAACGAACGCACCAGCGGTCTTCATGGATTTGATGAATCGCGTCTGCAAGCCGTATCTCGACAAAGTCGTCATAGTGTTCATTGACGACATTTTGATATACTCACGATCAGCAGCTGAGCACGAACAACATTTGAGAACCATCTTAGAATTACTCAAGAAGGAGAAACTATACACGAAATTTTCCAAATGCGAGTTTTAGATTCGTGAAGTACAATTTCTCGGGCATATAGTGAACGAGAAAGGTATTCGAGTAGACACCTCCAAGATCGAAGCAATTAAGAACTGGGAAGCGCCCAAGACTCCAACTGAAGTCCGACAATTCTTGGGATTAGCGGGGTACTTTCGGAGATTTATAGACAATTTTTCTAAAATTTCTCAACCGCTAGCCTCCCTCACCCAATCGAGAAACAAGAAGAATCATTTCAACTTCTCAAGGATAAGTTGTGCGATGCACCAATCTTATCACTACCCGATGATACCGATGACTTTGTAGTATATTGTGATGCTTCGCATCAAGGATTGGGTTGCGTGCTCATGCAACGAGAAAAAGTTATTGCATACGCGCCACATTAACTAAAAGTTCATGAGAAGAACTATACCACTCACGACCTCGAGTTAGGCGGGGTGGTATTTGTCACACCTCGACCACGTAAAACAACAAATCATGGCGGAAACGTCGGGGAGTGTCGTAACAGAATCATTGTTTCACAACCATGGATTTAATAATTTTGTTTTATTGAATTAATGAACTCATTGTTTTATTACAAATCAAATAAATACAAATATTGTCTTTCAAGTTTTAAAGTCGCTAAGGCATGAGTCCATCCTATGTATAGCATGTATCAACAATCATCACATAGCAACACCTGAAACATATGTAAAAATAGGTACGTCAGCATAAAAATGTCTGTGAGATACATAGGTTTTATTAATGCAGGATTCATGACTTATAATTTTTAAAAGAATGTTTAACAAAATAGTCATGAACTTAAAAATGTTTTCTTTTATAAATCATATAACGAGTGATAAGAAATCAGATCATATAAAAGAAAGATGCATAAATAAATAACTAAGTAAAATGAGTTTGTATAAAATATGTTGTTTGAAAACAATGTTTTGATAAAAGGGTTTGTAGTATACATAAAATATACTTTGGTTTTAAGAATGTCGAATAAGTAATATATTAAAATATATTTCAGTTCCCAAAATAGTTAAACAGATAGTATATTAAATATACTTTAGTCGTCAAAATTGTTGGGTTTTTTCACATGTTTATCAAAGTATTTTATCCTTATAAAATAAAAACGCAGCGGAAAATTATTATTTAAAACATGTTACTTACAAGATATAAAACCCATTTTATATGTAAAACCCAATCCCCGGATCCATATACGAATATGCATGCTATCAAAATTAAAACACAACCATAGAGTGTTTAGAATACTACCTTCCAAGGAGTAATGGATATGAAGAAGATGATGCTTCTTGAACGGTTGCCTTCAAGTGTAGAAGACCTCAAGCTTGTATATCCCAAGCCTCCAACAAACACTACGATTGTAGCTAGGATTTCAACACTAAAATTCAAAACCGAACACTTGAATGATACTTATGATGACCGAAAATTAGAGAGCAATTTCTCTAGTTCTTGCTAGTTCATCTCTTGCATTTTTTTCATACAAGTATTTATAGAGCCATGAGAGAGAATTGCCACCCACCATGACCAATCATGTGCCAACTTACACATGCAAGTGCATGAAACCCCATTGGACCAAAAGTCTTGGTTAGACCACCCAATCACATCCTCTCTAACACATGCAAAAGCATGAATCATGATTGGATCAAGATCTCATCTTGGTAAGACAAAAAGGGGGGGGGGGGGGGCACTTATTTATAAAAAAAATATTTCTTTTATAAAATTCAAGTCTTGGTTTATATATTTATAACTTTTATAAATATAAAACTACATAAATGCAAGACTTTATACAACCTTTTAAAATGTTATTTAACCCATTAAATAACAAAATAAAATATTCTCTCAAAATAAATTATCCATATAATTTATTAGTTTCTCAAGTGTAATTATTTAGAACACCAATTTCTAAATATTGTAAGTGTTAATATTTATTTGTTTGATCATATCACAAATAAATAATATAAGTGTTTGTCTAGCTTGTTATTGGGTATGACTCGACTTGGATCATAACGTACTAGCCACATCAATTTAATATCTGTCTTGGGCATACAGAGTCCAACAATCTCCCACTTGCACAAGATACATAAAAGATTGATGCAAGCAGTAAATAACGCCTAACTACGGTTTACTACCCCTAATACGTATGACTATATGTCCCATTCATTAACATCATCCCCTTCAAGTCCCTTACTTGAAAATGATTTAGGTGAATCTATCATTTATCCTTTCGTTACAAATGTCATGTTAAATCCAGAGACACGGAGTGATCACTCTCTGTTGATTTAACTTTAGCAGGCCTTAGACATCTTACTCTCAACGAATAAGAGGAACAAATCCCATCTTGACTACATACGTCTCTCACAATCACCTTGTACCACACCTGAGCTTAGCCTTATGTACTGTCATATTACTAACAGCGAAGAAATAAGTCAAGGCATAATATTTGGTGAATATCAAGACCCAATATGTATCTCAGGTCAGAGGATACTATGATATTCTCCTTTACTCAAATTTACTTATGATCAATCACAAATGATTCCATGCAGTAATATTTGAGAGCGAGTCAGTCCATTATCTGTCTCCCACAAATATCCATGAACTTTGGCAGCAACACTTTGCTCTATATTCATACCTAATGAATATCCACCAATCCAAGTTCATAATAGTCTTACATTCATATTTGTTCCCACAAGTATGATCGACTACGGACATTTAGAATAAGAAACTTATTCACGGATTTAAACATGCTAAAAAGGAACATAACTCAAAATACCATAAAGAGTTATATTAACAATTGTTCCAATATCCAAATACAAAATGGATCAAATCCAATCACTAGAATATCGAAGTCCTAAGGCACAAGTATGACCCTTTCATGCTTTGCCCGTTCAAGGAGATTCGTGAGTGGATCCGCAATATTTTGATCAGTGTGAACTTTGCGAATACATATCTTTCCCTTTTTCAACTTCATCTCTTATGTAGTTGAAATTCCGCTCAATGTGCCTAGTCTTTCGATGTACACGAGGTTCCTTGATTTAAGCAATCGCACCATCGTTATCACAAAGATCTCAAGGGGTCCTGAATGGTAGGGACTACCCCTAGATCGGCAATAATTCAAGTGGTAGATCCATATGAATTATCTCGATCAATGAAGCGGCGATGTATTCTGATTTTGTAGTGGACAATGCTACCCTGATTGTGATCGAGAACCATCTTGATTAGTTTGGAAACTCGTATCCATGTAACCGTTTACAACGAATTCCGAAACTCGCATCCTTGTAACCCTTTACAACGAGTTCTTTTTAACCAGACCCATATATTAGAAACATATCCTTAGTCCCTCTAAGGTATTTCAATATATATATATTTTAACAGTCACCCAATGATCGTTACTCGCTGGTATCTTCTTGTCATGCTTAAGGCGCATAACTTGTCTGGTCTAGTGCATACCATTACATACATAATTAATCCTATAGCAGTCGCATATGGGATTCCTTTCATTCTTTCTTTTTCATCCTTTGAGCTTGGACATTGAAACGCTTTCAATTTTGTCCTCTCTTGAATAGGTACCAAATCTTTCATAGAGTTTTCTATCTTGAACTTTTCAAGACTTTGTCAATGTATGCACTTTTGTTTAATCCTATCTAGCGCCTTGACCTATCCTTATAGATCTTTATTCCTAAATATAGGTGACTTCACCAAAATCCTTAATGGAAAAACAACTTCCAAGCCAGGCTTTTACACCTTCCATGGCTGGAATGTCATTTCCAAATAGTAGAAAGTAATAATGCTATACTAAGAAAGTAATATTGCTCCCACTAGCTTTCTTATACACACAAGCTTCATCGACGTTCTTGATGAATCCAAAATTCTCAATTTCTTCATCAAAACGGTGATTCCAACTTCTAGATGCTTGTTTCAATCCATAGATTGATTTCTTTAACTTGCATACTTTGTCAGGATGTTTTGGATCGACAAAACTTTCAGGCTTAACTATATAGACATCTTCCTCAAGATATCTATTAAGGAAAGCCGTTTTGACATCCATTTGCCAAATCTCATAATTACATTATGCAGGTATGGCAAATAATATCCTTATTGACTTTAGCATCTCCACAGGCGAAAAGGTCTCGTCCTAATCAACCACTTGAGTTTGAGTGAAACCTTTTGCAATAAGTCTCGCTTTACAAGTATCCAAGTTACCATGCATGTCTGTTTTCTTCCTAAAAACCCACTTACTTCCAACTACTTTGGAGTTAAGAGGTGCTACAACCAATTCCCATACTTGATAACATGGACTGCATCTCTATGTTCATAGCCTCAAGCCATTTGTTGCAATCGAATTTTGACATTGCATCATGGTTGTGACACTCTAGGTTTTCCCGAGCAAATATCTTGTATTAACATTATGTGGATATACGTTATTAAATGTTAGTGCGTGTTATCTCGATGATTTTATGTGATCCTTGTGCTAAGTGTGATGAATGTGTGTATATTATATATATGTATGTGTGTTATATGAGTGGGCCGAGACCCAAAGGACCCGACTCGAGACCACCCTCGGTCTCGAGTGGACAGTAAACACTCGGGCCGGTTGGGCCATGCAACCTAGAAGCCCACCCGGAAGCCCCTAACCCACTCGAGATATAACCGGCCAACCCTCACAACTTTCACCATTTTGCAACATCACTCTCACACTCCCTCATCTCACACACTCTCCCTCTCTCTCTCTAAAAACCCCAAAACCCTAAGGTTCTAACATCACCCTCCCCTCCTCTCCTCTCCCTCTCTCGGATCGAACCGGCGACAACAAAAGGGATTCGGATCATCGCGGATTAGCTCGAGATCATCACTCGGAACTTGGTTCATCAATTTCTTGTACCCCTCCATCCAACCGGTTAGTGTATTATAGTTGTTTGACTTAAAATGATGGTTCATGATGCACAAACTATTTGATTAGTTGGATGTTTGAATGATTATGTGCTTGTTGGGTAATAGAATTGTTATCAAATGCAAATGAACAATGTGTGTTGCTTATGAGCCAAATGAATGACTTGAAATAACTAAAAGATATGAGCAAGCTAGTGTGCTTTGAACAAGTGATTCATGCTAGAAAAATAAAGGGAAATGTTGCTTTGGTATCTAGTCTATGTGCTATGATTTTTGCCCGAAAAATACAAAGTTATGTAGGATGAGGATATGATGATTATATGTTGAATATGCATGAATATATGAAGAACAAGTTTGAAGGTGATATGAATATTCAAATATGCTTGTTTTGATCTGATTTTGTTATGAATTAGACAATAAAACATGTTTAAGAAATTCTATTGGTTAGTACAAAATTTCATGAAAACAGAATTGTATTGGTTAGTACATCCGCCAGGTTCTAGAAGGATTCTTGTGCACGTATCCAAGGTTGCGACTCGAAACATCCGGTTACGACTCGCAACCGAATCATGACAAGTCGAAACATCCGGTTACGACTCGCAACCAGAGCATGACAAGTCGAAACATCCGGTTACGACTCGCAACCAGAGCATGACGAGTCGAAACATCCGGTTGCGACTCGCAACCAGAGCATGACAAGTCGAAACATCCGGTTGCGACTCGCAACTGTTAGTTATTGGGCCCAAGTGTATTAACTGTACATGCTGGTTACTGTTTAGGTGGGCTACGTGTTAACTGTTAACTGTTGCTGTTAAAGAACTTAGACGGGCCCAATGACTTATTGGGTAATTATATGTTGTGCATGCTATGTGTTAGTTATGTGTAGATTATACGTGTTTACTTGTACCCCAACTTGACCTATATTCGGTAACCATGCTAGGACGTGGTGACCAACGTGATCGACCGGGTAATTAATCTACCGAGCAACCCAAGGTGAGTTCACAACCTAAAGCATGTATTCCCGGTGGTTTGGGAAAACGGAACTAAAAACAACACTATCCCCTTATGAGGGATACAACTTACTTTTCTTCCCTTGTTATTGGGAACCTTTTAGTTAATTACTGTTTATACGGATTGCAACAAACGGCACTAAACGAAACTCTATCACTTAAAGTCCCTACTACATAATACCGATTAGTCGCCGGGGCCAGGCGAACGGGTTATTAGTTGATAGCGCTATTTAGGTCTTACCAACCTCACACCGTGCCAAGGTATGGGATCGGTCGTGAACTAATGTACTCAGGCATCCGTCAATGATGATAGAACATTGACATCGGGGCACTCTGCGGATACGCAACGGTCACATAGTGTTCGGTATTGGAAAAACAGTTTAGTCGCTAACTTTTGGGGTAGCTCCCCATGGCATGTATAAACGGATAAATTAACTGGTGAAACAAGTTTTTGGTAATTAAAACTGGACAACTAGTGAACTCACTCAGCATTATTGTTGACCCCTTACTGCATGCTTTGCAGGTAACCAGTGACTGAGGAGCTGCTACTTGGGGAATGTGTAGTGTTCGTCTACCCCTGTGTTGGGTGTTAAATAAACATGAACTATGAACCATGTTTAAGACTGTTTTACTTATGCTTCCGCTACTTACTACTATTTGAACTTAAAACTTTAAACTCTGAACTTGATAATTGCTAATCGTATGGTTAGTAAGTATTGCTTTGGTTACTAACTCAATTATTCAGTATAATTGGTGGCTGGATCCTGGTCGGTCACGCCCTCAAGCGGACGGTACTCCGCAGGTGGAATTTGGGGGTGTGACAGATTGGTATCAGAGCCATTGGTTATAGTGAATTTGGTTTTAAAAAGAAGAGTCTTTTTGAGAAAAACCAGACTATAACCCGTGACTCGTGACGACACTACACTCCAAGTGCAAGGCTCGACTTATCTGACCTCATAGCTCGGACTTGTGCCTACATGCTTATTTATCTTATATTGACTGCTCTACTATACGTACTAGTTTGCCCAAGTAGATAGATACACATCTCTCTTCTGTCTTATTCTCGCTACGTTACAACATCACACTCATACTGTGTTTTCTGGTTATGAAGACAATGAGTGGACGCGGAAGAGGAAGCGTTAACATGACTCAGGCTCAATTCGCTAACTTGCTCAACACGGTGGCTGCAGCTTTCGCAGCTCACCCTGGAGGTAAACTCGTTGCTATAGGATGTTTAGATCCTACCCCCCCCCCCACATCGTCTTTTCACCTCTAAAACCTATTCACTCCATTTCTCACAACAGGTCAGCCTGCGCCTGCGCAACCACGTGTTTGTACTTTCAAAACCTTCATGGATGGCAAGCCTCTCCCTTTCAACGGCACTGAGGGTGCCATAGGCCTTCTGCATTGGATTGAAAAGGCCGAAGCTGTCTTTGCCGTCTGCGAGTGTCCCCCTGCTAACTGGGTTAAGTACGCAACTGGTACGCTTGAAGGAAACGCGCTTTCATGGTGGAAAGCACATATCCAGATGCTTGGTCTGGAAACTGCTAATGCTACTGCATGGGAAGACTTCAAGGACATGATCAAAGAGGAATACTGTCACAGGGATGACATCCACAAGCTCGAGAACGAGTACTATGCGCTCAAGATGGTTGGATCAGAGATTGAGACCTACACCAAGCAGTCCAACGACTATGCTGCACTTTGCCCAAACATGTCCCAACCTATGTATCGAAGGATCGAATTGTACATCAAAGGCTTGGTCCCAGAAATCAGAAGTCATGTGACCTCAGCCAACCTCAATACCATACAGCCTGTGGTTCGTCTTGCTCACAAACTCACCAATCAGGCTGTGGAAGAGGGCAAGCTGCCCAAGAGGATCGGTGCTACTGCTGGAACTTCTGGCGATAACAAGCGAAAGTGGGATGGAAGTCAGGGAAAGGATGCTAACCCCACTCAGGCCCCAGTTCAACAAAGGAAGACTGAAAGCAACAAGGTCCCTCAGCAACAGGGTGGCTATCGAGGAAACCACCCTAAGTGTAACAAATGTAACCGACATCACAGTGGGCCATGTGGAAAAGGTCAGTGTCAGCGATGCAACAAGATGGGGCACGAAGCCAAAGATTGCCGAAGCCAGTTCCCAGCTAGGCAGAATCAGCAACAACCACAGCAGCAGCAGCAAGAAGGAAACAACCGTGGATGCTTCAAGTGTGGAGCAACGGGGCACATACGAAAGGATTGCCCTGAACTGAATCAAAACAACAACAATCAGGGTGCTGGGAACAATAACAACAATGCTGGAAATGGTGCTAGAGGAAAAGCTTTTGTGATTGGAGCTGGGGAAGCAAGGAATGACCCCAACGTTGTAGCGGGTAAGTTCCTACTTAATGATCGTTATGTTTCCATGCTATTTGATTCCGGAGCAGATGCTAGTTATGTATCCCTACGTATTAGAAAGAAACTTAAGCTCCCTCTTACGCCGCTAAGCTCTAAGCACACCGTTGAAATAGCTAATGGTAGAAACCTCGAGGCCTCACACATAATTCGTGACTGCAAATTAGAGTTGTCTGGTCAAACCTTCCGTATCGATCTTTTCCCCATCGTTCTTGGAAGCTTCGACGTCATCATTGGTATGGATTGGTTATCCAAACATCGAGCTGAAATCCTCTGCCAGGAGAAAGCTATTCGTATTCCCCGTCCCCCTGGCAAACCTCTTATAGTTCAAGGCGACAAGAGCGGAGAAGTCACAGGCATCATTTCATTCTTAAAGGCCCAGAAGTATCTACGAAAAGGGCACACCGCTATCTTAGCACTCATTACCGACACACAGAAAAAGGAAAACAGGATTGAAGATTTTCCAGTTGTACGCGACTATCCTGAGGTATTCCCGGAGGAACTGCCTGGACTCCCTCCTCACCGTCAGGTCGAGTTTCAAATCGAGCTAGCTCCCGGAGCAGCGCCTATAGCTCGTGCACCTTATTGATTAGCCCCCGCGGAGCTCAAAGAGCTTTCTACTCAACTACAAGAACTTTTGGACAAAGGTTTTATCCGTCCTAGTTCATCACCCTGGGGAGCCCCAGTGCTCTTCGTCAAAAAGAAAGATGGCTCATTCCGAATGTGCATTGACTACCGCGAACTTAACAAGGTTACCATCAAGAATCGTTATCCACTTCCCCGTATCGACGACCTGTTCGACCAGCTGCAAGGGTCGAGCTATTATTCCAAGATCGATCTGCGATCGGGTTATCACCAGCTGAGAGTCCGCGATGAGGACATCTCTAAAACTGCTTTCAGAACCCGCTATGGTCACTACGAATTCCTTGTTATGCCTTTCGGAATGACCAACGCACCTGCAATCTTCATGGATCTCATGAACCGAGTATGCAAACCCTACCTCGACAAGTTCGTGATCGTATTCATCGACGACATCCTAATCTACTCGAAGAGCCAAGGGGAGCATGAACAACACCTACGTCTTATTCTCGAACTTCTTCGCAATGAGCAACTGTACGCCAAATTCTCGAAATGTGATTTCTGGCTTAGAGAAGTCCATTTCCTTGGACACATCGTCAATCAGGAAGGGATTCATGTTGATCCTGCTAAGATTGAGTCCATTAAGAATTGGCCTGTGCCTAAGACTCCGACCGAAGTTCGCCAATTCTTGGGATTGGCGGGATACTATCGAAGATTTATCAAGGGATTCTCTAAGATCGCTCAACCACTTACGACACTCACTCAGAAGGGTGTTGCTTACAAATGGAGTAATGCTCTGGAATCTGCCTTCCAGGAACTAAAGAAGAACCTTTGTAGTGCCCCTATCCTCTCCTTACCCGAAGGTACCGACGACTTCGTCGTCTACTGCGACGCTTCTATTCAAGGACTAGGCTGCGTATTGATGCAACGCGAGAAAGTTATTGCTTACGCCTCGCGACAACTCAAGGTCCACGAACGGAACTATACGACGCATGACTTAGAATTTGGAGCTGTGGTCTTCGCGCTCAAGCTTTGGAGACACTACTTGTACGGCACCAAGTGCACAATTTACACTGATCACAAGAGTCTCCAGCACATAATGGGACAAAAGGAGTTGAACATGCGGCAACGCCGATGGGTCGAACTCCTAAATGACTACGAGTGTGCAATCAAATATCACCCAGGCAAGGCTAATGTGGTAGCCGATGCCCTCAGCAGAAAGGAGACCAAACCCAAGCGTGTTCGTGCCTTACAGCTCACTATCCACTCGAACCTCCCTAATCAAATTCGGAATGCTCAGGTTGAAGCATTGAAGGCCGAGAACATCAGGGCTGAGTCCCTACGAGGATCGAGACAACGATTGGAACAAAAAGAAGACGGTGCTTACTACGTAGCCGGACGCATATGGGTTCCGCTTTATGGAAATTTACGTGACCTTGTGATGGATGAAGCTCACAAGTCCCGTTACTCAGTACATCCGGGTTCAGATAAGATGTACCACGACTTGAGGGCTACCTATTGGTGGCCTGGCATGAAAGCCCACATAGCAACCTATGTCAGAAAATGTTTAACTTGTGCAAGAGTCAAGGCTGAGTATCAGAAACCATCAGGCCTACTCCAACAGCCAGAGATTCCGCAATGGAAATGGGAGCAGATTTCCATGGATTTTGTTACTGGCCTGCCTAGGTCTCAGCGCGGAAATGACACTATTTGGGTAATAGTGGATCGCTTAACTAAGTCTGCACACTTCTTGGCTATTAAAGAAACAGACAAGTTCTCTACCCTAGCAGAGGTATACTTAAAAGAGGTGGTCTCGAACCACGGAGTGCCTACCTCTATCATTTCTGATCGAGATGCACGCTTTACTTCTGAATTGTGGCAAGCTATGCACAAATCTTTTGGCTCGCGTTTAGACATGAGCACCGCTTATCACCCGCAAACGGATGGGCAATCTGAACGCACCATCCAAACCCTCGAAGACATGCTTAGGGCATGTGTGATCGATTTTGGCAAGAATTGGGAGAAGCACCTACCGTTGGTGGAATTCTCCTACAACAACAGCTACCACACCAGCATTCAGGCAGCACCCTTCGAGGCATTGTACGGCCGTAAATGTCGATCGCCTCTCTGCTGGGCTGAGATTGGTGACAGCCAGATCACAGGCCCGGAACATGTAGTCGACACCACAGAAAAGATTGCCCAGATTAGGCAACGCATGGCGGCAGCTCGTGACCGTCAAAAGTACTACGCTGATAAAGATAGGAAACCGCAAGAGTTCCAGGTTGGTGAACGGGCTCTACTTAAGGTCTCACCCTGGAAGGGTGTGGTTCGTTTTGGAAAACGGGGCAAGCTTAATCCAAGATATGTCGGACCCTTTGAAGTTATCGAAAAGATCGGCACGGCCGCTTACAGATTGAATCTGCCTGAAGAACTGAGTGCTGTGCACAACGTCTTCCACGTGTCTAATCTGAAGAAGTGCCTGTCAGATGAAACACTCGTCATTCCTTACAAGGAACTTACTATTGACGAACAGCTACACTTTACTGAGGAACCGGTTGAGATCACGGATCGTGAGATCAAAACCCTCAAACGTAGCCAGATACCCCTCGTGCGAGTTCGTTGGAACTCACGCCGTGGCCCAGAGTTTACCTGGGAGCGGGAAGACCAGATGAAGCGCAAGTATCCCCAGCTGTTCCCAAATGAAACCCCCAGCACTGAAGCTACAACCGAATTTCGGGACGAAATTCCAAACTAACGGGGGGATGATGTGACACCTCGTTGAAACGCTCTCACTTTTACTAGCTTGTCAGTGGCTGCTTTAACTTTCGGGACGAAAGTTCTTAAAACTTGGGGATAATGTGACACTCTAGGTTTTCCCGAGCAAATATCTTGTATTAACATTATGTGGATATACGTTATTAAATGTTAGTGCGTGTTATCTCGATGATTTTATGTGATCCTTGTGCTAAGTGTGATGAATGTGTGTATATTATATATATGTATGTGTGTTATATGAGTGGGCCGAGACCCAAAGGACCCGACTCGAGACCACCCTCGGTCTCGAGTGGACAGTAAACACTCGGGCCGGTTGGGCCATGCAACCTAGAAGCCCACCCGGAAGCCCCTAACCCACTCGAGATATAACCGGCCAACCCTCACAACTTTCACCATTTTGCAACATCACTCTCACACTCCCTCATCTCACACACTCTCCCTCTCTCTCTCTAAAAACCCCAAAACCCTAAGGTTCTAACATCACCCTCTCCTCCTCTCCTCTCCCTCTCTCGGATCGAACCGGCGACAACAAAAGGGATTCGGATCATCGCGGATTAGCTCGAGATCATCACTCGGAACTTGGTTCATCAATTTCTTGTACCCCTCCATCCAACCGGTTAGTGTATTATAGTTGTTTGACTTAAAATGATGGTTCATGATGCACAAACTATTTGATTAGTTGGATGTTTGATTGATTATGTGCTTGTTGGGTAATAGAATTGTTATCAAATGCAAATGAACAATGTGTGTTGCTTATGAGCCAAATGAATGACTTGAAATAACTAAAAGATATGAGCAAGCTAGTGTGCTTTGAACAAGTGATTCATGCTAGAAAAATAAAGGGAAATGTTGCTTTGGTATCTAGTCTATGTGCTATGATTTTTGCCCGAAAAATACAAAGTTATGTAGGATGAGGATATGATGATTATATGTTGAATATGCATGAATATATGAAGAACAAGTTTGAAGGTGATATGAATATTCAAATATGCTTGTTTTGATCTGATTTTGTTATGAATTAGACAATAAAACATGTTTAAGAAATTCTATTGGTTAGTACAAAATTTCATGAAAACAGAATTGTATTGGTTAGTACATCCGCCAGGTTCTAGAAGGATTCTTGTGCACGTATCCAAGGTTGCGACTCGAAACATCCGGTTACGACTCGCAACCGAATCATGACAAGTCGAAACATCCGGTTACGACTCGCAACCAGAGCATGACAAGTCGAAACATCCGGTTACGACTCGCAACCAGAGCATGACAAGTCGAAACATCCGGTTACGACTCGCAACCAGAGCATGACGAGTCGAAACATCCGGTTGCGACTCGCAACCAGAGCATGACAAGTCGAAACATCCGGTTGCGACTCGCAACTGTTAGTTATTGGGCCCAAGTGTATTAACTGTACATGCTGGTTACTGTTTAGGTGGGCTACGTGTTAACTGTTAACTGTTGCTGTTAAAGAACTTAGACGGGCCCAATGACTTATTGGGTAATTATATGTTGTGCATGCTATGTGTTAGTTATGTGTAGATTATACGTGTTTACTTGTACCCCAACTTGACCTATATTCGGTAACCATGCTAGGACGTGGTGACCAACGTGATCGACCGGGTAATTAATCTACCGAGCAACCCAAGGTGAGTTCACAACCTAAAGCATGTATTCCCGGTGGTTTGGGAAAACGGAACTAAAAACAACACTATCCCCTTATGAGGGATACAACTTACTTTTCTTCCCTTGTTATTGGGAACCTTTTAGTTAATTACTGTTTATACGGATTGCAACAAACGGCACTAAACGAAACTCTATCACTTAAAGTCCCTACTACATAATACCGATTAGTCGCCGGGGCCAGGCGAACGGGTTATTAGTTGATAGCGCTATTTAGGTCTTACCAACCTCACACCGTGCCAAGGTATGGGATCGGTCGTGAACTAATGTACTCAGGCATCCGTCAATGATGATAGAACATTGACATCGGGGCACTCTGCGGATACGCAACGGTCACATAGTGTTCGGTATTGGAAAAACAGTTTAGTCGCTAACTTTTGGGGTAGCTCCCCATGGCATGTATAAACGGATAAATTAACTGGTGAAACAAGTTTTTGGTAATTAAAACTGGACAACTAGTGAACTCACTCAGCATTATTGTTAACCCCTTACTGCATGCTTTGCAGGTAACCAGTGACTGAGGAGCTGCTACTTGGGGAATGTGTAGTGTTCGTCTACCCCTGTGTTGGGTGTTAAATAAACATGAACTATGAACCATGTTTAAGACTGTTTTACTTATGCTTCCGCTACTTACTACTATTTGAACTTAAAACTTTAAACTCTGAACTTGATAATTGCTAATCGTATGGTTAGTAAGTATTGCTTTGGTTACTAACTCAATTATTCAGTATAATTGGTGGCTGGATCCTGGTCGGTCACGCCCTCAAGCGGACGGTACTCCGCAGGTGGAATTTGGGGGTGTGACAATGGTATGTGGTAGGTTCACCCGAATCTACCACGTAGCATCCATCCATGAAAAATCCATATCTTTCAGGTGGATTACTTATTCTACCAGATTCGCGAACATTTTGTGTGTGTTTATCAACCACTTGATTATTTTCAACAACCTCTTGTTGAGTGCTAGTTTTAACCAAACGTGTATCGGCTTGTGGTTCTTGATCCTTATCAAGTTCCACTGTTCTAATAATTCCTTCCACAAGGAACTTAGCTTCCAAGAACTTAGCCTTTCGAGCAACAAATACCTTTTGCTCTGTTGGATCGTAGAAATAATATCATATACCATCTTTAGGATATCCTACAAAGATACACTTAGTGGATCGTACTTTTATTTGGGGTGTATTGCTTCACAGAAGCTTCACAACCCCATACCTTCAAATATTATTAATGATGGAGCCTTTTCATTCCATATTTCGAAAGGTGTCTTATCCACTTTCTTGGTTGGGGCCATACGGGCCGTGGAGAGCAAAGCGTAACCCCAAAATGATAGAGATAATGCGCTCCTAGCCATCATAGATCGAACCATATCTAACAGAGTTCGACTCCTCCTCTATCGAAATGAAGAACTTTAATTGAGTTGATATTGAACTTCACTTTTTGAAGATTCTGAACGTTTCAAAACTTCTTCTTTGTGTCAAGTACACATAACCACAACTACTATAGTTGTTGGTAAACTTAATGAAGTATCTTTCACCATTCCTAGTCATTGGCTAAAAAGGAACATACATTCGAATGTATGATACCTAATAAATCTTTTGCCCTTTCCCACTAAAGGATTACTTGGTCATTTTACCTTGTAAATAAGATTCGCATGTATCAAATGAACCATTTTCATTTGTTTCCAAAAGACAATTCTTTTGAAGTGTTTACATGCAACATCTGTTTATATAACCAAGGCGATAATGCCAAAGATAAGTCTCACTCAAATCCATTTTGAGTTTGTTGGTGATTGCTTGGTACATTAAACTATCAAATGATGTATTATTATGAACAAATTCATAAATACCATTTGAAGGCATAGGTTTAAAATAAAACATGTCATTCATCGATATAAATGTCAATGTTTGCAAACTTTAAGTCAAAACCATATTGTCTTATAAGGGAAACTTGAATAATGTTCCTAGTCAAACTAGGAGCATTCAATATATTTTAAAACAATTTCCAAACCATTTGGAAGTTTCAAAACATAGTCTCATTTCTTGTAATGTTTATTTCTTTTGAACCTTTTGCAACGAATTGCAAACATGAGTTCTACATCCGGTATCTAATACCCATGTGTTAGAAGAAATAACATTAAGGTCAATATGTATCATTAAGATTGTACCTGAGGTTTGCCTAGCATCCCTCTTGTTTTTCAACTCTTTGAGATAGGTTGGACAATTCCTATTTAAATGCCCTATCTCTCCACACTTAAAGCATGGATCGTTCATGGCAACCTTTGCCTTCTTCTCTTTTGGTTTCGGTGGTTTCGCTTTAGTCTTTCTAATCATTTCCCTTTGAATTACCCGTTTCCATTTTCAACATTTGCTTTGGTGTCGGGGTGATGCCTTTTCTAGTTGCCACCCTCATTGATCATTAGAATGGATAAAACCCTTTTATCCATATTGAGCCTTTCTAGGTGATCAATGTGGCTTTTCATCCTTTTTTTTTTGGGTAAAGGGTTACCCCGGTAAATTTTATAAATCACCAAACAAAAGAACAGGGTGTGCCAAAACACTGACACACACTACAATTCAAGACAACCAAGCCAAAAACAAAACCCAAAACACAACAACCAAAAAAAACAAAGAACAACCCGAAAACATAGAACACGGCCAGCAACGAAACTATCAAACTAAACACCCCCCATCAAGAAACTTTAACCCGGGTCTTCAATCAGCACCCTTGCTGGGATCTGCCACCTCGTTACAACTCTGTTGTAATCCATATGCTTTTGAAGCTTGAAATCCATCAACCGAAGCTGGACTGTATGTTTAATCTTCTCGGCAACCTGGCTCACCGAACCATGAATTCTGTTGAAGAGCCTATTATTGCGTTCCTGCCAAATAAAATACGTCGCAGCCGATACCACCAACTTACAAACCACACTTTCTAGAGTATTTGAATTCAAGTGCCGCTACATCCCCTCCAAAATTGACACCCAAGATCCAGAAACGGTATCCATATCAACCATAGCCCTTACATCCCTCCAGACCTGCGAAGCAAAATCACAAGTAAAAAATAGATGATCTCTAGAATCTCGATCATGCTGGCAAAGAGGGCAGCACATGAGCCTTAAGTTTGTTTCACTACCCACTTCCCAAACACGCAACCGGTCCTGCGTTCGCAACTTATTTTTTATAACCAACCAAAGGTGAAAAGAATGCCGTGGGATACACTGGCTGAACCAAACCATATCCGCCCAGCTAACAGGAGTATCTCGGGTACGAATGTTGTGCCAAACTTCCAACGAGGAAAACTGTCGCTGATTGCCCTCTAAATCCTTCCAAACCGTAAGATCCCGTAACTGAGGGTTAGGCATATCAATGCTCAACCCGATCAAAACTGGATAGAGATCATACCACGCTTGAGGCCACTTCCATTGGCCATTGCTGTCAAGTAAATCCGCAACTGAAGAACGGAGGTTAAAACCCGCATTTGCAATTCGTCTTGGAGTTATCATCGCCCTAAGAGGACTCAAGTGACACCATTTGTCGCTCCAAGCATTAGTTTGCCTACCGGACCGAATGACTTTCCAAATGAAAGGCCGAACAATGTTTCGAATAGATAGAATCTTCCTCCACCCCCAACTCATACCAGCCCTACATTGAATCTCCCAGAAATTCTGATCCTTCACTTTATAATCATAGATCCATTGCACCCATAAAGACTTGCGTTTGACCAGAATGCTCCAGATATGGTTAGCGATTAGAGCTCTGTTTACATCCCGAACCCGCCTAATGCCTAGGCCACCCTCTTGTTTCGGAAGACAGACATCATTCCACGCAACTTTAGCTTTAACCTTACCAATATTACCCGCATTCCAAAGGAAGCGACGCATACGTTTCTCCAGGTCATCTATGACACTCGCCGGGATAATAAAAACTGAAGCCCAGTAAATATGCATTGCTGAAAGAACCGAGTTGATAAGCTGAAGCCTTCCCGCAAAGGATAGGGTTTTTGTCATCCAGTTGTTAATCTTTTTGTCCATTCGGTCAACGAGGACTTTACAATGGCTAGCGGTCAACTTTGACGAAATCAACGGCACACCTAAGTATCGAACAGGCAAGGACCCTTCTTGGAAAGGCATAATATTTAGAATTTCCTGGCGAATACGCTGTGGCACGTTACAGAAAAACACCGTTCTTTTTGCAATACTCGGAACCATACCCGACATTTTCGTGAAATCCTCCAAAGCGGCCTTGATTTTACTTACCGAATAAGTACTTCCATGCACAAAAATGAATAAATCATCAGCAAACGATACGTTTATAATCTTCTGTTTCTTACATTGAGCATGGTATTGGAACAACGAGCTGGCACTAGCAGCCTTTTGGAGACCTAACGTGAGCACCTCCATAACAAGAGTGAACAAATACGGAGACATGGGATCCCCTTGACGCAAACCCCGTTTCCCTTTAAAGAACCCGTGAAGGTTGCCGTTTATGCTCAAAGAATATGTTGCCGTAGTAACGCATGACATTATCCACTTCACCATTTTCCTATGCAAGCCGAAATGATAAAGAATCCTCTCCAAAAACGACCAACTCACCGTGTCGTATGCCTTTTGAATATCTATCTTGAAAGCACATCTAGGAGGGCCTTTATTTAGATGATAGTTGTGCATTAATTCTTGCGTTAAGAGAATATTATCAGATATCCGCCTACCTGGAACAAAAGCAGACTGATTAATGCTGACCAGCGACTCCAAACTGCCCTTTAATCTGTCCGTAATGATCTTACTGATACATTTATAAAGCACGTTGCAGCACGATATAGGTCGGTAATCTAGAACCGAGTCTGGCGTCTCCACTTTTGGAATAAGAGCTAAAATAGTATGATTAACTTGTTTCAGCATTTGACCATTGTCAAAAAACTCCAAAACCGCATCCGTAATCTCATTACCCACTATTTCCCAAGCATGCTTAAAAAAAGCCGAGGTATACCCGTCAGGTCCCGGGGCTTTAGTTTCACTTATGCTGAACATGGCCGTCTTCACCTCTTCACGAGTAACTTGTCTAACCATACTATTCGCATCATTTTGGTTTATCACATTAACGAAAACATCTGAATTATAGATGTTCGATACCTGATCCTCCGTGCCCAAAAACAACGCGTAATGGTTTACAAGCGCAGCCACCGCCTCTTCACCTTCAAACCGATTACCTGCCACATCCCGAATGCAATGAATTTTGCTCCGGTTATTTTTACATTTGACTGAATTATGGAAGAAAGCCGTATTAGAGTCCCCAGCACATAGCCATTCCACCTTTGATTTTTGTTTCAAGAAGCACTCCTCATTCGACATGCATGAAGCGCCCAAAGCGTTCTACCCTTGCATATTGTAGGAATATTTCCTTCAATTGGGTAATCATGTCGTATGCCCATGATGTTCAAAACCCTTTTGAATTTCGGGAATCATAATTCCTAACATGAGACAACTTGCATAGTATCCTCAATATACTTAATCCAATCGTTATAGGCATCCTTATCTTCCATAAGATGTTCATCGGGATTAGGATCGTTCAATACATAGGATATCTTTTACTTGAGAACGATTCTTAAGTTTCGATATTAATCCATGAAGTGTTATGATTGAGACGATCCTTGTCAAGGATTGTTTTTAAGTGATAGGTTACGGACGGTTTGAGTAATATTGTTAGCGGCCATCTACAAAATTTAACAAGGTTCAAATTTTAGTATTTTCGATATTATTATATTTTAATCATTAATACCCTTTTGTGTCTCATAGACAATTAATGATTAAAATCTAGAATCCAACGTTACATTTAAATATTGGTTAGGTGACCTTTATCCCTCTATTTAAATTAACAAGGTAGTCAACGTTTGACAATTGCAACTCTTTGCAACTTCTAGCCATATGGGATCGGTTAAACATCTTTATGTTTAGTTGACATGTTTAATCCCATCAATACCTTTTGTTCCCCATGCTTCGGTGACCCTAAGTTCATGGTTTCCAAATCAAGTCGTCCAACTTACACACACATGTGAGTTTACACACATAAGTGGTTAGGTGACCTTTATCCCACAAACATGGTAAACCCACCTCGAACATACAAGTTCCCTCAAATGTGGTTAGGTGACCTTTATCCCACAAAAGAGTTCCTAAGTGATTCGAGTGTTGTATAAAAGGATGGTGTTTGACTTGTTTTATAAAAGGGATTTTGAGTTTTCAAAAATTCTAGTTTAGAAAACTTTATGTACCATACATTTGCATGCATTCAAATCCTTGGTACTTTTGAGAAAACAAATTTTCAAGGTTCTTTTTTAATAAAACCCATTTTATTATAAAATCATTAATTTTTAATCACCTTTTATTAACCATTTTCAATGATCTTTTAAAGAACCAATTTTAAGCTTATTGTTGATTATTGGTTTGTTAAGCATGCATATCAACATATCATCCAAACAACATAAATAAGCAACCACACAAGCACAACATACATAACAATAGGTGCATAACCATAGCTAACTATTTTGACCGTACTTGTTAGCCGAAACAAGTGTGCCAAAAGGTCCTTCCTAAAGGGTGAAAAATGACACAAGCGATGTGTCGTTGAACTCCCACTTGATCCCGCATCCAAATGCTTCAAGTCTCCCTTTTGTGTTGTGATTTCTCCACTTTCTTTGAGCTTCCAAAATGTACTTTAATTCAGCTCCAAACTCTTTTGGACTTCAAAAATGTGTTTTGGTTTTTCGGGTTAATATCCCGTTGAGAACCATGAAGTTCTTTGGACCGGAAATTATGGTCCAAACCAAAACCGCATTTTTGTGTGCATCTTCTTTTACAAAATATATCCTAATACATTTTTCTAGTAAAATAAAATGCACCTAATCTATTTATTTTACATACCAAATGAAAATAAATAAATTACATAACTTTACAAATGGAAGAACCAAAAATAATAATTATTACAACCTTTGAAATAATTAAATACAAATCACAAACACAATCATTCAACATATTCATACAAGGTCATGGTTAGGTTATGAACACCAAAATATATATATATATATATATATATATATATCCAAATATATAAAATTCAAGAAGCTAAAATGGTTTCCCTTTTACAACCAACTTTTCGGTCAAGAATGAAAAAACCGAAAAGTGGGTTTTTGTCTAAACAAACAATCATCCAAATGACATAATTTTTCAAGATACTTTTATGCATGTATGAAAATAATCTTGAAAAACAAAAGGATAACCATATATAAAATTTCGGCCATAGGGTTTAACCAAACCCGAAACCCGAAAATTTCATATCCTTTATGTAACACCTGTGCCTCCACGGCCATCAAACAAATATTGTATCAATGAAATATTGTATTTCATACTTGGGACATGTACAAATATGTGTATCCTTTGCACATTATCAATTCTTGTTCGATTTCAAGCTTTAAATCGCTTTCTAGAAGGTTATACGCGCACTGATGCGTAAATATAACCCGTTTAATGCAACGAACGCTCCGGAATAGTGAAATAGGCTTAACATACCTTAAACAACCTTTACATAACTTAGAAATAAGTTTTGAAGGCTTTGGTATGGCAAAAACAAGTTAATTCGCTTACAGGGACTAAACTTGACAAACTGCGAAAGTATGCCAATTTGAACTGTAACGAACATTCCGGAACATGACCATAAGTTAAACACACCTTAAATATCTTTTACATAGCTTAGAAATAGGCTTTGAGGGGTTCGGTATGCTAAAATAAACTTTTGGGGTCATTCCGGGACTAAAAGCATCAAAAAAGTGCACAAGTTTGCATTTTCGCGCATAACTTACGTTCTGAATACATCCGGACATCCAAAAATTTATGTAAGCACTAAAATATTTTATTTTAGTGTTTGGCATAAGAAAAATCCTTTCGTCACGCCATTTGGATCATTTTTCGCGCTTATGCGCATTCCGTCGTAATTAACCGAACAACGTAACCGTACGGCTAAACGAACCGACACCCGAGATATTTTTGAACACATTTTAAGTTCTCTATATTTTAACTTCATTTTAGAGCTTTGAAATGGGGTTAACGGGGCTTAAACGTGTCAAAAACGCATCGAAAACCAAGTTTTGAGGTTGCAGGGACTGAAACTGTAAATCTGCCAAACTAGGTCCGTAAGTAGGGGTCAGATGCAGCAAAACGTTTTTTTTTTCAGCTTTTAACAGCCCTTAACACTCTCCAAAGGCCAAGTGCCAAGTGTCAAACTCTTATGGTGGATGGCAAATGAGTTACCACAACTTTCCAACAAGTGTACGGCTTAGATCGTGCCCCCTTTTCCAAGAAATGATCCTAACGGTTGCCCATTTACTATAAATACCCACCTCCACCCTTCACTTTTCCTCATAAGAATCTGATCTTATGTGCTCTAAGTTGAAACCTGTGTTTCATACCTGAGCTATTTTGATCTAGATAGCATTCGGGGACCCTTCGTAAGTGTTCCTTCGTTCTTTTATTGCTTTTCGAGTCCGAAAGTCAAACTTTGTTTGACTTTCTGCATTGACCAGTTTATGGTCAATGCGAAGTTCGTTTGAACTTCGCAACGTGATTGTAATCACGATGGTTATAGTCCCTTGTGACTATGCCTAATGATTACCACGTTGTCTAGGGTCGTAAGGGTAAGCGATCTAATAAATCGCTTATACCTTCGAACCCGACCAATTTGGTCGATCATTGTCACACCCCCAAAATCCACACGCGGAGTATCACCGCTTGGAGGCGTGACTGACCAGGATCAAGCCACCAATCATATAGAACAATGTATAAAGTAAAAGTAATTGCAATTTAATTCCAACAATCCATATGAAAGGTGTTCCAAAACATAAGTATGTTATCACAGTATAGCGGAAGCGTATGATTAAACCCATCGTAATAAAGTATGAAATGTCATAAAATCTAAACAAATATCCAAAATCCATGCCCACAACGACTACGCCTCCCGTGCAAGCTCCATAAGTACCTAAGGTCCTGCAAGGCATGTAACAGAGGATCAACAACTAGTTGAGCGAGTTCACAGAGAGTAAGTGCGTAATAGTAAGTTCATATGTAACATGTGGCTCTACTGGGCCGTTAGTGCGTTCTAATGGTGGGGGCTTCCCATAATGTATATTTACTAGACTAGTTGTATTCATAAGTATCCTTCCCAATCCGAGGATAATAATAAGTATCCTGCCCAACCGAGGATAGTACGTATCAAGTACGTAGGTTTAGCGCTGGTGTTCTTCCCATCCGAGAACATTTGGTACCTAGGATTTTTGTATGTGTTAACACTAGTATCCTTCCCATCCGAGGATAGTACGTAGATTTTTGGCACAGGCATCCTTCCCAATCCGAGGACCGTGGTATGTAGTCTAGTAGTAATGTGTACAAGCAATCAATCAATCCCATTCCCAACCCACCTGGGGAATCCCATGCCTTGGTAAGAGTGTGAACTCACCTTGGTTTGCTCGGTATGCTAAGTAGGTGCTCAAAGTAAAAAATCAATCACGTCCTAATGTATGCATGTATACGTAGTCAGTTTGTGTTAAAGTCATTCACATATAAGCATGTAACACGTAGTCAAAATCATACAATTCATGTTTATCATTTAACAGCAGTTAAATATTCCAGTGAACAATTAACAGAATTAACTCAGGTTACTGTACAGATTAACTGTTCGGCGAAACACACTTAATGGCGAAACACAATAGTCGACGAAACACACTAGTCGACGAAACACCATATTGACGAAACACATTCAGTTTCGTCGGAACCTCGTTTGGCGAAACAAGATTCTGATTCGTCGATGACTCTTGGCGAAACACTTCTGTTTCGTCAAGAGACCTGTTTCGTCAAGCAGTCAGTTACGTCGCATAATCAGTCACGTATGAAAACCCTAATCATGCTAACAGCCGTCATCAACATCAGCAATCATGCAGGAACATTCATTCATAGAATCATTGTAACATCATCATAGCATAATCATCGGACCACTTTAACGTCTAGCATGAACCCTAGCTTATGCGTTTTTACATAACAACATACAACATCACATCATCAAACCCTATCAAGATGCTAACTTGCAGCCAGAATCAGATCAAAATAACAACATCCAGAACCGAGTATTCAATCATATTAAGTTTCGCATAAAACCGTTTATATCCGACTACAATATTCATATTGAAATCCATATCATCATTATCATAACAAGAACCCTAGTATTTAACATATATTAGTTACAATTATACATCAACATATCAGAATCACATGGCACAGAAACACATTCACAGATGGACGATCAATCAAGACACATAAATCTACTAACCGAGATGATGGTTTGGTCGCACAAGGGTTTCCGGTGGGTTCTAGTTCGCCGTCACAGTGAGAGAGCTCTAGGGTTTCGGTTGTGTTGATAGAAAATGTAAAGTGATGTTGTTTTTACGTAAAATACTCAAAATACGTTCTGGGCCTAACTGGGCTACTGGGCCGGCGAAACAGACTTCTGTTTCGTCGGAGTGTTCATGGCGAAACAGCTTGTTTCGTCGAAATGGGTTATGGCGAAACAGCCTTGTGTTTCGTCGGGTTCTAAACAGTTTAAGTTTCACAACAGTACACATGTTATACAATCACACATAACCATGCAAACACACTAGGTTTTTTTTTTTTTTTTTTTTTTTTTTGGGTAAAGGGTTACCCCGGTGATTTTATATATTCACAAAAATAAAAACAAGTAGTAAGGTAACATCCTTACTAGTTCAGACATGAGACAAACCCTCATGAAAGTATAACAAAAGAAAAAACAACCAACAAAGGGAACTAAAACGAAAACCAACTAGACAATCATCTAGAAATACTCGAAACTAGACAAAAAAATCAGCCATCCTCCATTAGCAAGTCAGCGTCTTGAATATCCCACTTCGCCAGCACCTCCCGAACTCTAGGTGTGTTCTTGAATTTAAGCCCCATCAACTTGTACCTCACGCTTTCTAAAACAGATTTTAACATCGTATCCGGTGGTCTCGCATGATTTCTAAAGAGACGATTGTTTCTTTCCTGCCAAATGCTATATGCCAATGCTGCAACAAGTAAACGACTAACCAGATTGGTCGCTGATTTTGACCGAGACCGATGACCCAACCAATCAACAATATCGTTCCATCTAGCTTCCACTCTATGCATACCAGCCTTAGATCGAACCTTATGCCAAAGATCCGAAGAAAACTTGCACTCAAAAAATAAGTGAGCATGTGAATCGATATTCTCATAACACAAGAGGCAACACATCATGTTCATATTATTTGCACGATTATGGTTCCATTGCAAGATTTTGTCTTGTGTCATGAGCTTGCACCGCACAATAAGCCACATCAAAAATGCATGCCGAGGGACACATTGTGAAAACCAAACAATGCTATCCCAATTCACCTCCTGAGCCGTTGTCCGAATCGAATTCCAAATCCCTGACGAAGAATATTCAGCTACATTATCTCCATCTTTCCACAATAGACGATCTTGATTACTCAAATTTCTTTGAAGAAAATCTAGTTGAATAAGAACAGGGAAAGTATCTCTCCATGCATCCGGCCAAAGCCACGAACCTTCAGCATAGACATCCGCCACTTTGGCATTCAAAGAAAATCCCTCACGCGTAATCATTCTAGGCGATAAAAAATTACATAACGGACCGATATCACTCCACAAATCATACCAAACAAACGTATGAGATCCATCCCCAATCTGAGACCAAACATGTTGGCGAATTAAAGGCCGAAGCTGAGCCATCTTCCTCCAACTCCAACAGCAAGAAGAAGGAATCCTGTGATCCCAAAAACTTCTACCTTTTAACCGATACGAATGGATCCAAGCAACCCATAAAGAGTTCCGATTACTCAAGACACTCCAAATGTGCGACACCATAAGGGCTCTATTAACATCTGCAATTCGGCGAATGCCCAAACCCCCCTCATGCTTAGGCACACAAACCGCCTTCCAAGAAACTTTCGACCTACCACGCTTAGAGGATGATTGAGCCCAAAGAAAATTGCGCATTTTCGCTTCCAACTCCTTAATTACTCTAGCTGGAAGAATAAACACCGAAGACCAGTACACATAAAGAGAAGAAAGAACCGATAAAATTAATTGTAACCTGCCAGCGAAAGATAACATTTTGTTCTTCCAATTATCTATCCGTTTTTCAAGCCGTTCCACAAGAACACTACAATCCTTGTACAACAGTCTAGAAGTAATAAGCGGAACACCCAAGTATTTCACCGGTAACGTACCCTCCTCAAACGGCATGATGGTCAAAATATCCCTTTTAACATTATTCGGAACATTGCAAAAAAATCCCGTACTTTTCTGAGCACTAGGAACCAAACCTGACATGCGAGTGAATTGAGTGAGAGAAGACATAATACACCTCGCCGAAGCTACATCACCTCTAGCAAACAAGAACAGATCGTCTGCAAAACAGAGATTAACAATTTTCTGCTTCTCACACTTATTATGAAACCTGAAAGATGAATCAATCCTTGTTGCATTGTTGAGAATACAAGTCAAAATTTCCATCACAAGAGTGAAAAGGTAGGGAGATAGAGGATCACCCTGCCTTAAACCTCTTCTCCCTTTAAAATACCCATGAATATTCCCGTTTATACAAACCGAATATGAGGCAGTAGAAACACACATCATAATCCAATCGACCATTAAAGCATTAAAACCAAACCCAACCAAAACATTTTTAAGAAAGCCCCAGTCAACCGTATCATACGCTTTCTGAATGTCTACTTTAAAAGCACATCTAGGGGGACCAAAATTACGATGGTAATTATGCATCAATTCCTGCGTAAGAAGAATATTATCCGAAATTTTCCGACCAGGAACAAACGCTGATTGATTTATGCTCACAATCTGACTTAACGAACCTTTCAACCTATCCACCAGGACCTTACTAATGCATTTAAAGATAACATTACAGCAGGAAATAGGCCGATAATCAGTAATTCTAGAAGGGGACGCTACCTTTGGAATCAGAACAATTAACGTGTGATTCATTTGCTTCAGAAGATTTCCAGTGTTGAAAAAATCCAGAATAGCATTTGAGACATCATTCCCCACAATATGCCAAGTACTCTTGAAAAACGCAGCCGTGTAGCCATCAGGACCAGGGGCCTTATCATTCCCAATCGAAAACATAGCTGATTTAATCTCCTCCATGGTGACTGGACGAACCATATGATTTGCAGTTTCAGAATTCAGTTTATTAGAAAAAAGATCCGGCGAAGTTAATAAAGAAACTTGACCTTCACCCCCCAGAAAATGCTCGTAATGGTTAACAAAAGCCGTAGCCACACTATCTCCTTCAAACAGATTTCCACTCGAATCCGAAATCACCTCAATACGATTAAAATGATTTTTACATTTTAAGGATGTATGGAAATACGCCGTATTAGCATCACCTGCTCGAAGCCACTCCACTTTAGACTTCTGTTTAAGAAATCTCTCCTCATCAAGAAGAGCCTCCTGAAAATCCCGCATCACGGACGCTTCTCGACACCGTAAAGAGTCATTCATTGGGTCACTATCAATATCACGCTGAATAACCTCTAGATTTCCACGGAGTTTAGTCACCTTTTCATGAAGATTCCCTTGCTTGAACAGGAATGCCCGAAGAGAAGGTTTCATGAGAGTTAGTTTCTTAATAAGCCGAAATTGATGAACTCCATTAATTTGCACATTCCAGTTGGAATTAACAATATCAAAGAAGCCCGTCTTATGAACCAAAAAGTTTGCAAACTTAAAAGGTTTCGGCTTCGATATACCAGCCGAGAACAACTTAAGCACACACGGACAATGATCAGATATACCATACGGCCTAAAAACAGCAACCGAATCTGGAAAAGAGTTAATGAACGGAGCATTGGCTAAGACTCTATCAATCTTCTTCAGCAATCCTATTCCTTTCTTCGGTTTTTGACTCCATGTAAAATGTAAACCAGTTCGATTTATATCAAAAACTTCAATCTGTTCCACACAGTCTTTAAAATCACGCATGCCAGTCGTAATAGAAGAAGTACCAATCGACTTATCTTCAATATTAAGCGCAGAATTGAAATCTCCCATTATCACCCACGGTTTATCATGAACTAACCCTTTATGCATACATAAATTCTGCCATAGCTCCCTTCTAGAAACGTAATAGTTTGCAGCATAAACCAGAGAACAGAAAAACATACTTTTATTAGCCTTACAAAAAACTTGTATATGAAGCACTTGGGCTGATTGCGCAATAACCATAACATCTACCTCCATCGGATTCCACCCCAAGATAATACGAGCTCCTTTATTGCAACACCCCCCATTTGACGTCCAATCCCATCTTCTAAACACCGCACTACAAACCTTAGACAGATTATCGACACCCACATGAGACTCTAAAACCGCACAAAGACTTAACTTATTATCTTTGACAACCTGGCGAACCTCATTTTGTTTTAAAGGGCGGTTCAAACCCCGAATATTCCATACAGCCATACTAATCATTGAGACACCCCCACAGAAGGAGTGCTTGCCCCTTTTTTATTAACGTCATGGCTAGGATCGACTTTAAGAAATTCATTCGTCTCATTGTAAACCTCCGTCACCTCGTCATCATCCGAATCTAATTCATCATCCCTTATCCGAGCGGATTTACTAGTCTCGGCAACTTCATCTCTTAACACATCAAAAGGATTGCTAGAAACTAGAGAACTTGAATTGTCATGTTTCTTTACATTTGCAGCCGGCTTAGCACCAATAGGCCTATATTCGAATTTTGATTTTTGTTTGTTAACCGGAAACCCGGACCTCTTTGCTGTTTTCTTATCATCTACAACTGTGAACCCATCATCATCAACTACTCGCTTCAATTGCTCCCGAGGTTTAGCTACATGCGGTTGTTTTTTCCCGTTATTAGCCATGCTACCTTGTTGCCTTGTAGATTTAACTTGTTTTGGACATTGATCATCAGAATGACCAAATACACAGCAATGACTACATCTATACGGACTCCATTCATACTCGATAAACATCTTTTCTTTAACAAACCCATCACCCTCAAGCTCTGGAACAGCTATAACTAATTCCTCTTTAAGATCATTATCTGCTGAAAGTTCAATCAATGCACGAGCATAACTACTTCTCCCCCAAGCATCCGTACACATAGATGTTGTATATGAATCCAACATTTTCGGTTCACCTATCGCTGTAGCAATTAGACTCAAACCATCTTCTGTGTAAGCCGCAATTGGAACATCGTGTATCTTAACCCAAAGTTGCAACTTCTTAACTTCCTTTTTCTCAAGTTTGGTGGAGGCGGACCATATATTCAGGAAAAGAGGCTGCGAACGAATAATCCAAGGACCTTCTTTAAGAGCATTCATCATTCCCACTTTATCCGAAAACTTAAAAAAGAAAAATCCATTGGCGTTCATCATGGATTTCTGCAAACCGAATTTCTTCCAATTATTTCGAACAAAATACTCAACGACCGGGTATGCCACCCGATCACCCAAAAAATACCCGTAAAGAGTATTAGCAAGCTTATCCTGAACGACTTTAACTGATTCACGAGACAAAACCACATCACATCCTTCTCGCTTTTCAGTATTCGCGAGAGTCCGAAAATTAATCTGCATGGAATTCTTATTCATCACGGATTCAGCATATGATAATGGTCTAGATTTTTCAACAGTAACATGAGTATTGGATATGACACCCTCTCCTAAACCAGCACTTTCCTCTCCCTTAGATTCCGATGACTGAACCGGATCAGCAACAGGTTCAACCGGAACCGTAATTTTAGACAACTCATCAATTACATTGAACTTACCAGAATCACTTGAAGCCGACGCAACAACACCCCTCCTCGGCATCAACGTTTTACCTTCAATATCAACTACCCGAGAAGCTAAACCCTGGATTCTTGTAGGCGGCTTCCCACGATCAAAAAACATGTAATCCCCCGTTTTTGTACGCACATTCAGATTGTTATTGGCAACTCCCTCCATCAGCAAGAATCTCAAACCACCATGCAAAGAACCAAGCGAAAGCCAGACAACCAAAATCAGAGAACATAAAAACCCTAATCCTTTAAACCCTAGAATCCGATCTCACCCCTTAATCGATTAACCCAGAGTTATCAATCTAGCTAAATTAGTCTCAGCTAACCGCAATCAATAACACGCAGATTAATAAATCAGAGAATCAAAAAGATTACTAAGGCAGCGATTGAAGAAAAAAAACGAAAATAAACCCTAGTTTTGGATCGATCACTAATGCTAACAAGTTCGTTATAGTGTTTTGAAAGACAAAACTCTAATCACAGACTGTTATACATCAGATTACGAAGAAAAACAGAAGGATTCATGATGAAGAACAAGAATCGCCCAAAGGAGAGAGAGTTAGGGCTTACGCTTAACTGTAACACACTAGGTTTTTATCATAACACAACCATATAGTCAAAGTCAACGTGCATTAAATGCGAATAAAGGATGTCGGAAATTCGAGTTGTCACATTATCCCCAACTTGAAAGAAATTTCGTCCCGAAATTTAGTATGCAGTTACTGAGGAAGCTAGTAGTGTGACGTTGTTTACCTGTGTCGTATCGCGGCTCCTCGAGTAGGTTTGCGAAGATTACTGGTTTTCTTGGGGTGTCACATTATCCCCCCGTTGATTTGGAATTTCGTCCCGAAATTCAGCATTGGTAGCTTCAGCCTCAGTAGTAGTTGCTTGGTTTTCGAATAACTGGGGATATTTGAGTTCCATTTGATCTTCACGCTCCCAGGTGAACTCTGGGCCGCGGCGGGAGTTCCAACGAACTCGTACAAGAGGGATTCTCGTGTTCTTGAGGACCTTAACATCCCGGTCCGTGATTTCAACAGGTTCCTCGACGAAGTTCAACCGTTCGTCGATAGTGAGTTCCTTCAAGGGAACTACGTGGGTCTCATCTGACGTACATTTCTTCAGATTCGACACGTGAAAGACATTGTGAACTGCACTGAGTTCAGGTGGTAAGTCTAATCTGTAGGCCACTTTGCCTATTTTCTCAATAACTTTGAAAGGTCCGACGTATCGTGGATTCAGTTTGCCGCGTTTGCCAAAACGAACCACACCCTTCGAGGGTGAAACTTTAAGTAGCGCTCGATCCCCAACCTGGAATTCGAGTAGTTTCCTGTCTTTATCAGCGTATACTTTCTGACGGTCCCGAGCTGCCGCCATGCGTTGTCGTATTTGAGCAATCTTTTCAGTAGTATCAACTACCATTTCTGGACCTGTGATTTGACTTTCTCCCACCTCTGCCCAACATAGAGGTGACCGGCATTTACGCCCGTACAATGCCTCGAATGGAGCAGCTTTAATGCTGGTGTGGTAGCTGTTATTGTATGAAAACTCCACAAGTGGCAGATGTTTTTCCCAACCATTGCCAAAGTCAATTACGCACGCCCGAAGCATGTCTTCTAGAGTTTGAATAGTGCGCTCAGACTGCCCATCTGTCTGAGGGTGATAAGCTGTGCTCATGTCTAAACGAGAGCCAAAAGATTTATGCATTGCTTGCCACAGTTCTGTAGTAAAACGTGCGTCACGATCAGAGATGATAGAGGTTGGCACACCGTGCCTTGAGACCACTTCTTTTAAGTAGATGTCTGCTAAGGTAGAGAACTTGTCTGTTTCTTTGATGGCCAAGAAGTGAGCAGACTTTGTGAGTCGATCCACGATCACCCAAATAGTATCATTTCCGCGCTGAGATCTAGGTAGGCCAGTAACAAAATCCATGGAAATTTGCTCCCATTTCCATTGTGGTATCTCAGGTTGTTGGAGTGGTCCTGACGGTTTCTGATATTCTGCCTTGACTCTCGCACAAGTCAAGCATTTGCTAACGTATGTGGCTATGTGGGCCTTCATGCTAGGCCACCAGTATGTAGTCTTAATATCGTGGTACATTTTATCCGAACCAGGGTGTACCGAGTAGCGAGACTTGTGAGCTTCATCCATTACCAGCTCGCGTAAGTTGCCGTACAGTGGGACCCAAATGCGTCCTGTGACGTAGTAAGCACCATCTTCTTTCTGTTCTAAACGTTGTCTTGAGCCACGTAGGGCTTCAGCCCTGACATTTTCTGGTTTCAATGCTTCCACCTGAGCATTTCGTATCTGGGAAGGAAGACTAGACTGTATAGTGAGTTGTAAGGCTCGTACGCGCTTAGGCGCGGTGTCCTTCCGACTGAGGGCATCAGCCACAACATTGGCTTTGCCTGGGTGGTACCTGATTGAGCATTCGTAGTCGTTTAGCAGTTCGACCCATCGTCGCTGTCGCATATTCAGTTCCTTCTGTTTGAATATATGTTCGAGGCTCCTGTGGTCAGTGTAGATAGCACATTTGGTACCGTACAAGTAGTGTCGCCATATCTTAAGTGCAAAAACGACCGCTCCCAGCTCTAGGTCGTGTGTAGTGTAATTCCGTTCGTGAACCTTAAGTTGGCGCGAAGCATAAGCAATAACTTTATCCCTCTGCATCAATACACATCCAAGACCTTGGATAGATGCGTCGCAGTAGACTACGAAATCGTCCGTGCCTTCAGGCAATGAGAGGATAGGTGCGCTACAGAGTCTATCCTTTAAGTGTTGGAATGCTGTTTCCTATGCGTTACCCCAACGATAAACAACACCTTTCTGTGTCAGTAGTGTAAGCGGCTGAGCAATCTTTGAGAAGTCTTTGATGAACCTTCTGTAATAACCCGCCAAACCCAAGAATTGGCGTATTTCTGTTGGTGTGCGAGGTGCAGGCCAGTTCTTGATCGAATCCACCTTGGATGGATCGACATGAATCCCATCCCTGTTTACCACGTGGCCTAAGAAGTGGACTTCACGAAGCCAGAAGTCGCATTTAGAAAACTTGGCGTATAGCTGTTCCGTTCGTAGAAGTTCCAGTATAAGCCGTAAGTGCTGCTCGTGTTCCTCTTGACTCTTTGAATAAATCAGGATGTCGTCGATGAAAACAATAACGAACTTGTCGAGATAGGGTTTGCACACCCTGTTCATAAGATCCATAAATACGGCAGGCGCGTTCGTTAACCCGAATGGCATGACCATAAACTCGTAGTGGCCGTAGCGTGTTCTGAACGCTGTTTTGGAGACGTCCTCATCCCGGACTCTCAGCTGGTGGTATCCTGACCTTAAGTCTATCTTGGAGTAGTAGCTCGACCCTTGCAGCTGGTCGAATAAATCATCTATACGCGGAAGAGGATAACGATTCTTGATCGTCACCTTGTTGAGTTCGCGGTAGTCTATACACATCCTGAACGTACCGTCTTTCTTCTTTACGAATAACACTGGGGCTCCCCAAGGCGAAGAGCTAGGACGTATAAAACCCTTTTCCAAGAGTTCTTGTAGCTGCTTTGACAGTTCTTCTAATTCAGTTGGAGCTAGACGATAAGGCGCTCGAGCTATGGGTGCTGCTCCTGGAGCGAGCTCGATCTGAAATTCAACTTGACGGTGAGGCGGTAACCCAGGTAATTCCTCAGGAAACACTTGAGGAAAATCGCGTACTACAGGAATATCCTCGATCTTCTTCTCTTTCTTCGACGTATCAGTGACGAGAGCTAGAACAGCTGTGTGACCCTTGCGCAGACACTTCTGAGCCTTCAAGAAGGAAATGATGCCACTCACGACACCACTCTTGTCGCCTTGAACTTCGAGAGGTTCCTTGCCCGACCGGGGAATACGAATAACTTTTTCTTTGCATAAAATCTCCGCTTGTTGTTGAGATAACCAATCCATACCAATGACGACGTCAAAGCTACCCAAGGTTATAGGAATGAGATCGATGGAGAAAGTCTGACCAGCGAGGATAAGATTACACCCTTTTACTATGTGTGTGGCTTCTAAACTTTTACCGTTAGCTAATTCTACAACATGTTTGGTGTTTAAGAGGGTTGGTGCACGTTTTAACATTTCACTAGCTTTTAGAGACATGTAACTTGTATCCGCACCAGAATCAAATAGTACTGTAACATAAAAGTCGTCAAGAAGAAACTTACCCATAACTACGTTGGGATCATTCCTCGCATCACCCTGACCGATCACAAACATACGGCCTCTAGCACCATTGTTGTTATTGTCCCCACCGTTGTTGTTGTTCCCATTGCCCTGGTTGTTGTTGTTGTTCTGGTTTCGGTTTAGCTGAGGGCAGTGTCTTTTGAAGTGACCTTCGGCGCCACACTGAAAACATCCCTTATTGCGCTGTTGTTGATTCTGCTGTGCTTGCTGCTGCTGTTGATTTTGATTTGCAGGTTGTGGGCTCCTACAATCCTTGGCCTCATGGCCCGTCCTGAAACACCTTTGACAACGACCCCTGTTACACTGGCCATTGTGGTGCTTGTTGCAGATGTTGCACTTTGGGAGGTTCCCTCGATAACCACCCTGCTTGTGACTGCCCGAAGAGTGCTGACTAGGGCTCTGGTAGGTGTCAGTCTTTCGTTGCTGAACTTGGGGCTGAACTGAAGCTGATCCCTTGTTGGAATCCCCCTCCCATTTTCGCTTGCTGTCACTGGGAGTAGCAGGAGTAACCGAAGTAGTAGCTGTAGGGGTAGCGTTGATGCGTTTAGGCAACCTGTTTTGCTCCACCGCTTGATCAGTGAGACGGTGAGCCAGCTGAACAACCTGCTGGTAAGTGGCATGATTCGCTGAAGTCACATGACTCTGGATCTCTGGCACCAGACCCTTAAGATAAAGTTCAATACGCTTGTCCACCAGAGTAGGACACAGTAATGCAAGCTCATTCGATCTCTTTGTATACGCCTCAATTTCCGACCCTGTCATCTTGAGATTGAAAAACTCAACCTCCAGCTTATGAATCTCATCTCGACTGCAGTACTCCTCTTTGATCATTTCTTTGAAATTGTTCCATGGGGTGGCGTTAGCAGCAACCAACCCCAGTATTTGGACCTGTGCTTTCCACCATGTGAGGGCTAAACCCTCGAGGGTACCGGTAGCATATTTCACCCTGCGTGCCTCAGGGCATTCACATATCTCAAACACAGACTCCATCTTTTCAAACCAGTGCAGGAGACCTACGGCTCCTTCAGTGCCGCTGAAAGTGGATGGACGACAGTCCATGAAAGTCTTGAAAGTGCAAACAGGTGCTTGACCTGTTGTGTAAAAGGATTAGGACAAGTTTTAACACGAGAGTTGATTTAGGAATTGTAGGATCTAAGGATCCTAGTGTGAGTTGTAACTGCAGGGTATACCTCCTGCTTGTGCAGCTGCAACCGCCGCGGTAACTCGTTCGTTAATGAGGGCCGTCAACTGGTCCTGGGTCATGTTGATACGTCCAGACATGATCTTCATAGGAAAGATAACGTATGTGAGATAGGTTCGCGAATAGTGCGATGACAGAAGAGTGTAAGCACACAAGTGTTCTCATGCAATAATAAATAGTGAGCAATGTAATCTAAGCATACCACGAGCAAAGTTCTATGTAATTCTAATGTGTAGGCAATAAACATAAACCTTATTACCTAGAATGTCGAGTCTTGCACGTGGAGCGAAGCGTCGTTGTGGATCGTTGAGAACACTGTTCTGGTTATAGTCTGGTTTTAATAAAATCGTTTTCCCCATATTAAAACCGAGTTCTCTATAACCAATGGCTCTGATACCAATCTGTCACACCCCCAAAATCCACACGCGGAGTATCACCGCTTGGAGGCGTGACTGACCAGGATCAAGCCACCAATCATATAGAACAATGTATAAAGTAAAAGTAATTGCAATTTAATTCCAACAATCCATATGAAAGGTGTTCCAAAACATAAGTATGTTATCACAGTATAGCGGAAGCGTATGATTAAACCCATCGTAATAAAGTATGAAATGTCATAAAATCTAAACAAATATCCAAAATCCATGCCCACAACGACTACGCCTCCCGTGCAAGCTCCATAAGTACCTAAGGTCCTGCAAGGCATGTAACAGAGGATCAACAACTAGTTGAGCGAGTTCACAGAGAGTAAGTGCGTAATAGTAAGTTCATATGTAACATGTGGCTCTACTGGGCCGTTAGTGCGTTCTAATGGTGGGGGCTTCCCATAATGTATATTTACTAGACTAGTTGTATTCATAAGTATCCTTCCCAATCCGAGGATAATAATAAGTATCCTGCCCAACCGAGGATAGTACGTATCAAGTACGTAGGTTTAGCGCTGGTGTTCTTCCCATCCGAGAACATTTGGTACCTAGGATTTTTGTATGTGTTAACACTAGTATCCTTCCCATCCGAGGATAGTACGTAGATTTTTGGCACAGGCATCCTTCCCAATCCGAGGACCGTGGTATGTAGTCTAGTAGTAATGTGTACAAGCAATCAATCAATCCCATTCCCAACCCACCTGGGGAATCCCATGCCTTGGTAAGAGTGTGAACTCACCTTGGTTTGCTCGGTATGCTAAGTAGGTGCTCAAAGTAAAAATCAATCACGTCCTAATGTATGCATGTATACGTAGTCAGTTTGTGTTCAAGTCATTCACATATAAGCATGTAACACGTAGTCAAAATCATACAATTCATGTTTATCATTTAACAGCAGTTAAATATTCCAGTGAACAATTAACAGAATTAACTCAGGTTACTGTACAGATTAACTGTTCGGCGAAACACACTTAATGGCGAAACACAATAGTCGACGAAACACACTAGTCGACGAAACACCATATTGACGAAACACATTCAGTTTCGTCGGAACCTCGTTTGGCGAAACACTTCTGTTTCGTCAAGAGACCTGTTTCGTCAAGCAGTCAGTTACGTCGCATAATCAGTCACGTATGAAAACCCTAATCATGCTAACAGCCGTCATCAACATCAGCAATCATGCAGGAACATTCATTCATAGAATCATTGTAACATCATCATAGCATAATCATCGGACCACTTTAACGTCTAGCATGAACCCTAGCTTATGCGTTTTTACATAACAACATACAACATCACATCATCAAACCCTATCAAGATGCTAACTTGCAGCCAGAATCAGATCAAAATAACAACATCCAGAACCGAGTATTCAATCATATTAAGTTTCGCATAAAACCGTTTATATCCGACTACAATATTCATATTGAAATCCATATCATCATTATCATAACAAGAACCCTAGTATTTAACATATATTAGTTACAATTATACATCAACATATCAGAATCACATGGCACAGAAACACATTCACAGATGGACGATCAATCAAGACACATAAATCTACTAACCGAGATGATGGTTTGGTCGCACAAGGGTTTCCGGTGGGTTCTAGTTCGCCGTCACAGTGAGAGAGCTCTAGGGTTTCGGTTGTGTTGATAGAAAATGTAAAGTGATGTTGTTTTTACGTAAAATACTCAAAATACGTTCTGGGCCTAACTGGGCTACTGGGCCGGCGAAACAGACTTCTGTTTCGTCGGAGTGTTCATGGCGAAACAGCTTGTTTCGTCGAAATGGGTTATGGCGAAACAGCCTTGTGTTTCGTCGGGTTCTAAACAGTTTAAGTTTCACAACAGTACACATGTTATACAATCACACATAACCATGCAAACACACTAGGTTTTTTTTTTTTTTTTTTTTTTTTTTGGGTAAAGGGTTACCCCGGTGATTTTATATATTCACAAAAATAAAAACAAGTAGTAAGGTAACATCCTTACTAGTTCAGACATGAGACAAACCCTCATGAAAGTATAACAAAAGAAAAAACAACCAACAAAGGGAACTAAAACGAAAACCAACTAGACAATCATCTAGAAATACTCGAAACTAGACAAAAAAATCAGCCATCCTCCATTAGCAAGTCAGCGTCTTGAATATCCCACTTCGCCAGCACCTCCCGAACTCTAGGTGTGTTCTTGAATTTAAGCCCCATCAACTTGTACCTCACGCTTTCTAAAACAGATTTTAACATCGTATCCGGTGGTCTCGCATGATTTCTAAAGAGACGATTGTTTCTTTCCTGCCAAATGCTATATGCCAATGCTGCAACAAGTAAACGACTAACCAGATTGGTCGCTGATTTTGACCGAGACCGATGACCCAACCAATCAACAATATCGTTCCATCTAGCTTCCACTCTATGCATACCAGCCTTAGATCGAACCTTATGCCAAAGATCCGAAGAAAACTTGCACTCAAAAAATAAGTGAGCATGTGAATCGATATTCTCATAACACAAGAGGCAACACATCATGTTCATATTATTTGCACGATTATGGTTCCATTGCAAGATTTTGTCTTGTGTCATGAGCTTGCACCGCACAATAAGCCACATCAAAAATGCATGCCGAGGGACACATTGTGAAAACCAAACAATGCTATCCCAATTCACCTCCTGAGCCGTTGTCCGAATCGAATTCCAAATCCCTGACGAAGAATATTCAGCTACATTATCTCCATCTTTCCACAATAGACGATCTTGATTACTCAAATTTCTTTGAAGAAAATCTAGTTGAATAAGAACAGGGAAAGTATCTCTCCATGCATCCGGCCAAAGCCACGAACCTTCAGCATAGACATCCGCCACTTTGGCATTCAAAGAAAATCCCTCACGCGTAATCATTCTAGGCGATAAAAAATTACATAACGGACCGATATCACTCCACAAATCATACCAAACAAACGTATGAGATCCATCCCCAATCTGAGACCAAACATGTTGGCGAATTAAAGGCCGAAGCTGAGCCATCTTCCTCCAACTCCAACAGCAAGAAGAAGGAATCCTGTGATCCCAAAAACTTCTACCTTTTAACCGATACGAATGGATCCAAGCAACCCATAAAGAGTTCCGATTACTCAAGACACTCCAAATGTGCGACACCATAAGGGCTCTATTAACATCTGCAATTCGGCGAATGCCCAAACCCCCCTCATGCTTAGGCACACAAACCGCCTTCCAAGAAACTTTCGACCTACCACGCTTAGAGGATGATTGAGCCCAAAGAAAATTGCGCATTTTCGCTTCCAACTCCTTAATTACTCTAGCTGGAAGAATAAACACCGAAGACCAGTACACATAAAGAGAAGAAAGAACCGATAAAATTAATTGTAACCTGCCAGCGAAAGATAACATTTTGTTCTTCCAATTATCTATCCGTTTTTCAAGCCGTTCCACAAGAACACTACAATCCTTGTACAACAGTCTAGAAGTAATAAGCGGAACACCCAAGTATTTCACCGGTAACGTACCCTCCTCAAACGGCATGATGGTCAAAATATCCCTTTTAACATTATTCGGAACATTGCAAAAAAATCCCGTACTTTTCTGAGCACTAGGAACCAAACCTGACATGCGAGTGAATTGAGTGAGAGAAGACATAATACACCTCGCCGAAGCTACATCACCTCTAGCAAACAAGAACAGATCGTCTGCAAAACAGAGATTAACAATTTTCTGCTTCTCACACTTATTATGAAACCTGAAAGATGAATCAATCCTTGTTGCATTGTTGAGAATACAAGTCAAAATTTCCATCACAAGAGTGAAAAGGTAGGGAGATAGAGGATCACCCTGCCTTAAACCTCTTCTCCCTTTAAAATACCCATGAATATTCCCGTTTATACAAACCGAATATGAGGCAGTAGAAACACACATCATAATCCAATCGACCATTAAAGCATTAAAACCAAACCCAACCAAAACATTTTTAAGAAAGCCCCAGTCAACCGTATCATACGCTTTCTGAATGTCTACTTTAAAAGCACATCTAGGGGGACCAAAATTACGATGGTAATTATGCATCAATTCCTGCGTAAGAAGAATATTATCCGAAATTTTCCGACCAGGAACAAACGCTGATTGATTTATGCTCACAATCTGACTTAACGAACCTTTCAACCTATCCACCAGGACCTTACTAATGCATTTAAAGATAACATTACAGCAGGAAATAGGCCGATAATCAGTAATTCTAGAAGGGGACGCTACCTTTGGAATCAGAACAATTAACGTGTGATTCATTTGCTTCAGAAGATTTCCAGTGTTGAAAAAATCCAGAATAGCATTTGAGACATCATTCCCCACAATATGCCAAGTACTCTTGAAAAACGCAGCCGTGTAGCCATCAGGACCAGGGGCCTTATCATTCCCAATCGAAAACATAGCTGATTTAATCTCCTCCATGGTGACTGGACGAACCATATGATTTGCAGTTTCAGAATTCAGTTTATTAGAAAAAAGATCCGGCGAAGTTAATAAAGAAACTTGACCTTCACCCCCCAGAAAATGCTCGTAATGGTTAACAAAAGCCGTAGCCACACTATCTCCTTCAAACAGATTTCCACTCGAATCCGAAATCACCTCAATACGATTAAAATGATTTTTACATTTTAAGGATGTATGGAAATACGCCGTATTAGCATCACCTGCTCGAAGCCACTCCACTTTAGACTTCTGTTTAAGAAATCTCTCCTCATCAAGAAGAGCCTCCTGAAAATCCCGCATCACGGACGCTTCTCGACACCGTAAAGAGTCATTCATTGGGTCACTATCAATATCACGCTGAATAACCTCTAGATTTCCACGGAGTTTAGTCACCTTTTCATGAAGATTCCCTTGCTTGAACAGGAAATGTAAAGTGATGTTGTTTTTACGTAAAGTGATGTTGTTTTTACGTAAAATACTCAAAATACGTTCTGGGCCTAACTGGGCTACTGGGCCGGCGAAACAGACTTCTGTTTCGTCGGAGTGTTCATGGCGAAACAGCTTGTTTCGTCGAAATGGGTTATGGCGAAACAGCCTTGTGTTTCGTCGGGTTCTAAACAGTTTAAGTTTCACAACAGTACACATGTTATACAATCACACATAACCATGCAAACACACTAGGTTTTTATCATAACACAACCATATAGTCAAAGTCAACGTGCATTAAATGCGAATAAAGGATGTCGGAAATTCGAGTTGTCACAATCATTAGGATCCGACCAAACACATTATGTGACCATAGTATATAGGGAATAACCTTCTGAGGTTATACCTTATGGTCGCTTCGTTTAAGTAGTTGTATGATAGGTAGTTTATATGCCTTAGGTAAATTACCAAAATACCCCTTGATGCCAAAATTCGTTTTAAACATATGTAACATAACTTTTGACATCTAAACTGATTTGACAACCATATTAGACATGTTAAGGCATATTTTACTTGTCATAGGACTAGTTAGGCATTCCGAACGCGTTTTACGCGAATGACGCGTTAAAGTAGCATAATCTACCTAAACGGGTCGTAATGGGTCACAAACACTTAGGTTAAGTTTCGTTTTAGTATGTGGGCTTTGTTAAACCATATTACACGAGTCTCCATACTCGTTTGGTTTACGAACCCTCATTCTATCCGATCCTCCGATATTAGGTCTGGTTTATTAACATAGTTACCTATATTAGGTGTCGTTTGATTCCGTGATCTCTAGCATTGCTTGGTGGTTATCTTAGGACTTCTGAGCAATCTCAAGTGAGTACATAGACCCCTCTTTTACTGTTTTCCAAACATTTTGGGGTGGAACACATGTGCCTACTTGTTACTTTCGTGCTTTCCATGTTTTCACATCATATACTTGCTATGTTCATTAGTACATTTATAGTACATGATTTCATTGTCTTACATTACATTTTATGCTATGTATGTCCATTTAGTTCATACTTAGTACATCGTTTCACATCACATCACATGCTATGTATGTTCATTTGTTGCATACTTAGTACAGTTGTTTTCATCACATGCTTACATTTTGATATGATATTTGGATTGTTTTGATGGATCAATATACATTCATTAACACCGATCACGCCGTTCGTTAGTAGGTAGTGGTACCATAGGAATTGACAACTCCCGTTCCGGACATCCTGGCTAGGTGGGGATGAAAGGAATGACCGAATTCGATATACATTTACAACAAGATAGACCTTTAATTTGTTTAAGGGTTTATCGCCACAGTCTCAAGGCTTGGATGTATGCATTCTCACAATACCGCATAGATATTTGTATCAGTATAGCATGCATTTCCACAAAACATGGCTTTGATTTAAACCGTGTTTTACTTCAATACTTTGTTTTTGTGCATATAGTTTAGTTGATATATTTCACTAGCCATACATATCATTTTGGTTACACATTACATGATTTACATTTGACACATAAACATTATTGACATTGGTTACACATTACATGATTTACATTTGACACATAAGCATTATTGACATTGGTTACACATTACATGATTTACATTTGACACATAAACATTATTGACATTGGTTACACATTACATGATTTACATATTGACAGATTATTTAATACGTTTGGCAATTGGTTTAAACATAGACCTCTTACATTGGTGGTTTGTTTGGGTAAGTGATTTGAGTAACGAGGCGTGTGTAATATGATACAAGCATGGTGGATACGCCGCTGGTACTTCCTATATATAAGTGATTGTATGGTATTACATATCGTAGCGTTAATTGAATCATTTCAATTTGGACATATAACATTTTATACAAATAACATACTTTTCACAATACATTGTTTTACAAACAACTTAAATTATACAAACTCATTTTTATATGGTTATTCATTTAACCATACATTATTCTCTTACTTATACATATCATCTGATCTTATCGTTTTTCAAATGATTTACAAGACAAATCAAATTACAAGGTTCATGACTAAACATTTTCTTAAACAATAAGTCATGAATCCTATTTTCATAAACCTATGTATCTCACAGGCATTTTTATGCTGACGTACCTATTTTCATATGTGTTTCAGGATATGATGCATAGGATTTGCCAAGATACACTTAGGCGGACTTGGGCCTTAGCGACAATAAAAGATGCAAGACTAGTTATTTATGTTATGTTTCTTTGATTGTCAAGACATTGTAACTACTTTAATAATTAAAACAATATTTCAATTTCCATGTGTTATGAAACAATGATTCTGTTACAACACTCCCCGACGTTTTCCGCCACGTTTTGTTGTCCTACGTGGTCGTGGTGTGACAGAAGAGTTGGTATCAGAGCCAATGGTTATAGGGAATTAGGTTATTAGTAATTCTTTTACCTAGACTATAACCTTCCTAGGACCCTAACGCGAGTTTACTTGCGTTTAGTCATAAAACAATACTGTCACCTATCGTTAGGCGACAACCACAACAAGAACATAAATTTCAAAACTGCTTTAAAAACTAATCATCTGTTCTAGGATGATGGATTACTAGGTTTTAAACCCTCTATTGTAAGGTTTTGAACCCTCTGTTATATGGTTTTGAACCCCTTTGAATTTTCAAAAATCTCGTCAAAGTTTGGGTCGTATAATGTGAACACATGCAAACTGGAAGAGTGAATGCCTGTACCCTGAGTTTTCTGTCGAAGGCTAGAGTGTTCGTACAAATCCGCAGTATCGGACCAGTCACTCTTACCTGGGAACTCTTGGGGTGAGTGTTCACTTATAGGCGAGCATGTCTTCAATGATACATTAATATGATCCGTTCACTTTGATTAGTCACCATCTCATTTGTTTGCCTTATGTAACAAACAAATGATCGCAAATTCTTATACATTGCCATTCTGTATTGTTTATCCGATGACGTTTCACTTGTTTCTTCCTATGTCTTTCATTTTCTTCTAGAATGTCTCTCCATTACGATGACGTCCAGATATCCGAGGAGACTGCCAAATTTGCCCAGCGAATAGGCGAAGTAGTCCTGAAGACTGTCGAATTAGCTACTGCCATGTATCGTCTCCAGAATGAAGCCACTCAAGAATCACCAAAGGAGACGGAAGCCAAGCCTTCACCAAAACCAAAGAAACGTAAAGCTTCAAAGAATCCCGCAGCGGTTGCACCAAAACAGGCAAAACCTAGCCAAGTGACGGCACCACCAGCCAAGAAACCAATCAAGGAATCAAAGACCATGGATGAACGATCCCCTAAGAAGTCAAAAAAGCGAAAGGCTTCTCAGAACTTCGCCATGGTCGCTCACAATGGTAAAGCCGTCCCCAACCAACCAGCTCAACCCCCTGCTAGGAAGCCATACAACGGAACTGCACCCTTGTGCAACCAATGTAGCCTTCATCATCAGGCTAGCGTGAAGTGCCGCAAATGCCAAATTTGTGGACTTATAGGTCATACGGCAAGGGTTTGCCCAACTACAGCAGTACCAAATCAAACAAGACCCGTCCGGGTGGCAACACCACCTGTTAAGAAGCAATACAAGGGAACAACACCAATATGCGACAAATGTAATGCACACCACTTAGCTCACCTACAGTGTCGTTTGTGTGCATCATGTGGGCGACTCGGTCACCTGGCAAATGCTTGTCGATTTACCCCAAACCAAAGTGGTCCAAACCAACCACAAGCCAATCCTGCTCAAGCTCGCTTTCCGCCTGGATCGTGCTACAACTGTGGCGAGACAAGCCATTTCAGGAACAAATGCCCAAAGCTTGCTAATGCAAATCCAACCCTTGGATAAGCATTCGGCTGAACAAAGGATGTTGTTGTCTTATGCCTTGGTTTCTTTTGTTTTCGTGTATTGTGAAACAATATGTCTCGTTCATAAATAAAAGTTGTTGTTCGCAATTCTGATATACAAGTATAATCACATGTGTTTATGGCATTTCCCTATAATACCTGTATTAAGGAACTATGTTCCTTACAAACTACTCTTGTGATTCTCTCTTTCAAATGATCGCTCATGATTCCCTCGAAAATTTTAAGTACTCGTTTCACTCTAAGAAACAAAGTACAGAAAATAAAGTGACATTATGAGTAATCATGCTTCTGCACATCAGTACCTTTGAATCCTTGGTTAGATAACTAAGGGTATTTTCAAAACTCATACCCATTACGTTTTGATTTTTCAACATACACAGTACAAGTATTTCAAAAACAATCTTCATGATCTCAAAACATTTCATATAGTTTGGAAACAATTTTTTTTTAAATGCATTGTCTATGTTATTTCAAAAACATTGGCTATGTTTTCAAAAACAACCTTCATAATTTCAAAATGTCTCATATAGCCTGAGAACAATATTAATACAATATATTTTCTTATTAAGTGCATGATTTCAAAAGCATCATTCATGTTTCCCAAAGACCTTATACATAATTCCAGAATTCATCTCGCATAATTTTAAAACACTTTTATAAATATACTTACCTAGTACACCTACTTTATGATTTCAAATGTATTATATATAAGGTTTCAAAAACATTGAACACATTTTTTTTAAGAACCCCATGCATAGTTTTCAAAAATATTTTCCTCATACATTGACTTAGCCTTCAAATTCCGCTTCATATGTCGCCTTGACATAGCTAGCATCTCAACTTCATAAGCATTTTACTTCATGTTTTGATTTAAGCACGTCCAATGCAAGGTTTCAAAACAGGTTTCAAAACATCTTCAACTTCTAAAATCCATATGGGATCTTTTTATCTTCACATTTAGACCCTTGTGGATGATTATCATTCAAATCAGAGTCCTTGATTGGATTCCTTATGTACCTAAATTCGAACATTTCGGTTCCTTATAATCGAAATCGAATTTTTCTTTTAAAAATCTTTCTATCTTTATAGTTAGATTCTTGATAATGTTTAAAGTACCAAATGAAATCCACGAGATGGATTCCTAGTGTGCTTTAAATACATGCGCTCTGTTAGCAAAACAAATTAACAAATTAAAGATCTAGATAAACAATCCTTGTGGTTATATGACTATGTGTTTAGGCATCTTGTGTTTTCTTTTATGCATTTTGGGTTTTTGTATACTCTGGATATTCGTTATCCAAATCCTCGTAGAATTTTCCATATCTTCATATGAGGGATTCGTAGTAGGATATTCAAAAAGGTACTACCTTAATTCCTTAATGGGCTTCTATGTAATAGTTAAGACCCTTGGATTATATAGTACCACTCCATGATTCATAAGAGGCCCTTTTAGTGGTCTAGTAAAAAAGATTGATTCAAAAATCTGGTTAAGAATGACATGTGATGATATAAGCTGAAAAGACTCCTTGGTTGTCTATTAAAATCATTTATTGATTTAATAAAAGGGACCCTATGGTGGTCTAGTCACACTCATCACAGGTTTGTTCATTGGTTTTCCCCTACACATTATAAAATAGACTGTGTGAACTATGCAAGGAATTGTCTAATTATGGACGCGTACATAATTATGAGATTCAGTGCACGGTAACCATAGTAAGATTTATTATGTGTAAGAACCGATAGTGACAACAATAACAAAATGAGAATGATGTAATGGAGGTACGGTGGACGCACCAATGACGCTTCATATACTTGTATATAAGTATCCCTCTTACATTGCAAGCATGATGTTATTAAAGTTACTAGAAGTTCAGAACCCTAACCAATGTTGTTCGATCTTTTCAACTTCATGTTTTAAACTCTCACAAGTTTCCTCTAAATAAAATTTCGGGACGAAATTTCCTAAAGTAGGGGAGACTGTAACACCTGTGCCTCCACGGCCATCAAACAAATATTGTATCAGTGAAATATTGTATTTCATACTTGGGACATGTACAAATATGTAGATCTGAAAGGTATAAGCCCTTCTATAGTAATGCATAAAAGAACACCCTAATTTCTCTCTCTAGCTATGGCGATCTTGTGCTTCCCTCCTACCTTAGATTTTTCTTCATGATTTCCGTATAAAAGTCTGATCATCGGAGTATTGATTTATCAATAAGTCTGATTCGAACTAGTTAGCGGAAGGATTGCTTTTAAATCTAGGGTTTTTTTCTTTTTCTTGTCGTCAAGCTTGTTAGGGTTTTCAGTGTTTTCGTTTTCGGCTGTGGTTTTCTTGGGTTCTCGGTATTCTGCGTGCATGGTTGTCTTTTTATTTGCTTAAAGGAGAGAGTCGTTTGTGTTTGCAATGGATGATCGTCCAAAACTCGAGGATGTTGTGAAGGGGGATCGGGGTAAGCCGCCATTACAGTATAAGGGATTGGCCAGTAGAGTCATGAATATAGACGGTAATCCGGTGCTTCCGAGGAGGGGTACGGTGCAGAACGTGCAGTCTGATCCGAAATTGATTAATGCCATTGATGAGCTATCAAAGATTACCATTCCTGTTCAACTGCCGGAATATCCAGAATCGGAACAAAATGTGCCTGCTCATGGTTTTCAAGGATCACAAACGGTGCAAGGTAGCAGCTCAAACCCTAAGTCTTATGTGGATTCGGTTGTAGGTATTAGTGTTCCGAAAGTTAACTTTCGATCTTTGTCGAGTTCGGTTGTGCATGAAGGTTGTGACGTCGTTCTTCCTAAAGAATCTGTAAGAACAGTGCAGCAAAAATTGTCTAATACTATTTATGGGTATTTTTTGGGAGACCGTCTTGCTTTCCCGGTTGTTGACTACTATGTTAAAGTGAATTGGAAAAAATATGGGTTGCAAAAGACGATGATGAACGCAAACGGTTTTTTCTTTTTTAAGTTTAATGATGAAGGTGGAATGTTGAATGTGATTAAAGATGGTCCGTGGATTATCAGGTCTCAACCTTTGTTCCTGAATATTTGGACTCCTACTACTAAGTTGGAGAAGAAAGAAGTAAAGCAAGTGCAAGTCTGGGTGAAAATTCATGATGTTCCTATTGCGGCTTATACGGAGGATGGCCTTAGTCTTATAGCTACAACAATTGGAGAGCCAAAGATGCTGGATTCTTTTACTACATCTATGTGTACGGAATCATGGGGCCGTAGTAGCTATGCTAGAGCTTTGGTGGAAATTTCGGCTGATAAAGAATTCCGTGAGGAAGTCACGATGGCTATACCTGAACCTGACGGGGAGGGTTTTATTAAAGAAACTATGTATGTGGAATATGAATGGAGTCCACATCGTTGCGCTACATGTTGTGTTTTTGGGCACTCTAATGACATGTGTCCAAGGAAGCCAATGAAACATGCTAGATATGAGGATCAAAGTCGCAATATTCAAAGAAATAAGCAAGTGAAAAAAACACCCATTGTGGATCACGAGGGTTATACAGAAGTTCATGGCAAGAAAGTGGCTAGGAAGGTTGGTATTCCGGTGAACAAAAATAAAAGTAGATTTGAATATCGGCCGGTGGGATCAAAGACTCAACCGAATGTTTCTAACGGTTCAACGTCTATGCCGGTTAAAGTGAACAATTCTTTTGAAGTGTTGAACCAAGTTGATTCGGAGGAAGGTACAAGCAAGAAAGGGCCGAATAGGGATTACGAGGAGACGGATGATGAAGTTGAGGAGATATATAATGAAACGGATATTTTTATGCAGCAAGGGACTTTAAATATTAGAAGTAAACAAGGGGCAGGCACTTCTTCTCAGGTAGTTACTGATGGTTAGTCTTGCAGTATGGAACCCGCTTAAACAAATGGAGGTTCGACAGGCTGTGAAGGATTATAATTTGAGTTTGTGTGCTATTTTGGAGTCGCATGTGAATGTGAAGAATCTGGGTAGAGTGTGTAAATCGGTTTTTCGCTCGTGGGATTGGACTTCAAATGGTGGATGTTGTGAGAAGGGCACTAGAATTATTATTGGGTGGAATCCTGGTATTTTTTATGTCATGATTTTAGCTCAATCGTCTCAGGTGATGCATTTACAACTAGTGTTTAAATTGGATAAAAGGATGGTTTTCTGTTCTATTGTTTATGCTGCCAATTATTATGCGACTCGAAGGGATTTGTGGCACCAACTTTCTATGCATAAAAACCTTGTTGCTAATAAACCTTGGGTTATTATGGGTGACTTTAATTCAGCTCTAAACATAGAGGACAAATCTATGGGAACGTCTTCTAGTTCTATAGGCATGAGGGAGTTCCAAGCTTGTGTTGATGACATTGAAGTGGTTGACATAAATCGGACGGGTATCCATTTTACGTGGAGCCAAAAGCCGAAAAAGGGGGTGGGGTTATTAAAAAAGATTGATCGTGTAATGGGAAATATTCCTTTTGTGGCTGATTATCCGAACTCGGTTGCAATATTCAAGCCATATCGTCTCTCGGATCATTGCCCATGTATTTTATCTATTCCGGAAGCGTTAAAGGTGAAGCCGAGGTCTTTTAAATTCGCTAACTTCTTGGTTTTTAAACCAGAATTTTTAGAGATTGTCAAAAAGTATTGGGATTCAAATGTGGACGGGGTGCATCAGTTTAGAGTTGTTAAAAAACTTCGATTGCTGAAAAACCCGCTTAGATCTTTGTTATTTAAGCAAGGTAATCTCCACAAGAAAGTTGAAAGCCTTAGATCGAATCTGGATGTGATTCAACAAAATATTGATCTGGACCCGTCAAACGTTGATCTCCGGGCTGAAGAGGCTGCTACTAGTCGTGATTTACAGGAGGCGTTGTTGGATGAGGAGCGTTTCTTGAAACAAAAGTCAAAGGTAGATTGGTTAGCGGCGGGTGATATGAATACTGCGTTTTTTCACTCTTCTTTGAAAGCGAGAAATCATTTTACCAGAATTGAGGTTATTAAAGACGTAGGAGGGACTAGCTTTGAAGGTGATATGGTGTATAAAGCGTTTGTTCAGCACTATGAGAAGTTTTTTGGTTCTCAAGGTGATATATCGATGGAGCCGGCTCCAGATTTATTTCCACACAGATTATCTCATAATGTTGCGAGTAATATGGTTCGACAGGTAACAATGGAGGAGGTCAGAAAAGCTATGTTTTCTATTGGTAATGACAAAGCGCCTGGGCCGGATGGATATACGGCGGCTTTTTTCAAAAGTGTGTGGTCTCTGGTTGGCACGGATGTCTCTAAAGCCATTATGGATTTTTTCGAGACTGGTAACATGCTTCAGGAAATGAACCATACTCTTATTGTCCTTATTCCTAAGGTTTCGACTCCTACGATTGTTACTGATTTCCGTCCGATTGCTTGTTGTAATGTCTTCTACAAATGCATCAGTAAGATTATTTCAGAAAGAATTAAAGGGGCTCTAAAGGACATTGTTAGCATAAACCAATCTGCGTTTGTTCCTGGTCGAAAAATTTCGGATAACATTCTTTTAACCCAAGAGTTAATGCATAATTATCACAGAGACGTGGGTCCTCCTAGATGTGCTTTTAAAGTAGATATTCAGAAAGCGTATGATACTGTCGATTGGAGGTTTCTTAAAAGTGTTCTGAGTGGGTTTGGTTTTCATAGCAACATGGTTGGGTGGATTATGAAGTGTGTTTCTACGACCTCTTTTTCGATCTGTGTTAATGGCACGGTGCATGGTTTTTTCAAGGGTAAGCGTGGGCTGAGGCAAGGAGATCCAGTGTCCCCTTATTTATTTACTCTCGTTATGGAGGTCTTAACTGGTATTCTTCATCATTCGATCAGAATTGATTCTTCTTTTAAGTTCCATAACAGATGTGAAAGGCAGCAGATTATTAATCTGTGTTTTGCGGATGATTTATTTCTGTTTGCTAGAGGAGAGGTGAATTCGGCTAGGTGTATTATTGTGACAACTCGTACTTTAGACCTATCTTGTAACGTTACGTGAGTTACTCTAATTGAATAAATGTATGTTTATGTGATATGTGTGTATTAAATGTTAGTATAGTGAACGAGCCTAAACCGCACACCATAACCTGATCACACAAGACTCAACCGGTCGCACAAGCCCATTTGGGCCACACCTTGCAATCGGACACCTTAGGGCAGCCGAGTTGGGCTCGGCCCACTCCCCTTATACGCAAACAAACACCCCTAGGGACTTGTATTCTCATTTGTTGCAAAACATAACACACACAAGTTCACAAACCCTAGAAGCTCTCATTCTCTCTCTCGCCTCCTCTTGGAACCGGCGACAACTTCCTTGTTCACCCGAGACCTTTCTCGTTCATCCTCTAATCCGGTTAGTGTTTTATTAATGGCTTGTATTATATGTGATATTGTTAATAATAATCGGATTACATGATCGGTTAGGGTTATGCTAGTGACTCGGTTGATATGTTGTATGATATGTGTATGCATGATAAACGGATTGAAGTTTGCTATCCTTGTTATTGTTCTTGTTGTAAATCGGATTACATGATTAGAACCGAATGGATATGTTTAATCGGCTGTGTCATATTTGAACTTGGTTAATATGTTTAGATGGTAGGGTTTAATCCGGGTGGATGGTGCTAAGTTATTCATGCTATGTTTAGTCTAGGGTTCATAAGAATTAGGGTTTGGAAATCCCTTGTTTAATCGATCTATGTGCATGATTGAAACTGTTGATGTTGTTAATTGTAAATCTCATATATGGAAATCACATAATTGGTTAATTATTGATTTAATTGGTTATAGAAACAAGTTAACTGATATGCATGAAAATAGGGATTTAAAATAAATCGCACAAGGAGCCTAGTCGAACAAGTCATCTGCTCGCACAAGGGACTCCTGCTCGCACAAGGCTGCTGGGTCGCACAACTCGTGTGATTATTTAGCTGTTGGGCCGGACTTGTGTTGGGCCGGATTAGTATCAATCGCACAAGCCGACCGGATCACACAAGTGGTTCGGATCGCACAAGGTTTAAGATTATTCGTTTGGGCCGTGTTATACTTACGGATTTAATTGGGTTACATGTTATTGGGCCGGGTAGTAATGGGCTTCGACGAATGACTCGCACAAGCTCATTAGACTTGTGCGAGCCCAATCACTTAATGTCAATATGTCTTATCTGTTGAACGTGAAGTTGCATGATGCCATGATCAGTATGTGTTTCTTATATATGCAATCTATGTGATACCTGTGTGCGCTACTTGGAACCAAAACCTGACTTTGTATGGTAACCATGTTAGGACGTGGTTGACCACTAGCTGATAGACTTGACTTTTCTGTGTAATCTGCCGAGCAAACCAAGGTGAGTTCACACAGTCAAGGCATGGGATTCCCAGGATGGGAATGGGTTGGATTATTTATTCGTTCAGTTTATGGAAATTAGATATATGATTCCCGGTAGAGGAAGGATTATGGATAAGAACAGACTAGACTGGTTATACTAATTTAAACGATCTTCGCACACACGCCAAGGGTCGGCCGCGATATTATGACAATCTTCGCACACATGCCTAGAAAGGGCCGTGAACTATATACTCTAATCTTCGCAAACATGCCAGGAAGGGCCGCGATACTACTATACCTAGTCTAGCAAACATGGGAAATCCCCACTATACTTCGCAAACATGCCTAGAGGGCCGCGATACGATACATACGATACATGATTACTAAATGAACATACGAACTACATTATGAACACTATAACTAAACAAACTCACTGTGAACTCGCTCAACTAGTTGTTGACTCTCTGTTACATGCCTTGCAGGACCTTAGGTACATATGGAGCTTGCACAGGAAGGAGCAGGTCGTTGTGGGATACGGATCGTAGACGTTATTTGAACTTATAACTTACTTTGGGTTTTCATTATTATGCTTCCGCTACTTAAACAATGTTTGGTTATGAACATCAGTCATGTCAAGATGAATTACATTTTCCTACTTTTACATTTAAATACTATGTTTGATATGATTGATGGCTTGATCCTGGTCAGTCACGCCTCCAAGCGGTGATACTCCGCGGGTGGATTTTGGGGGTGTGACAGATTGGTATCAGAGCCATTGGTTATAGAGAACTCGGTTTTAATAAAGGGAAAACGATTTTTGTTAAAACCAGACTATAACCAGTACAGTGCTCAACGATCCACAACGACGCCTCGCTCCACGTGCAAGACTCAACATCCTAGGTAATAAGGTTTATGATTATTGCCTACTTGCTAGAATTACATAGAACTTTGCTCGTGGTATGCTTAGATTACATTGTTTACTATTCGTTACTGCTTGAGAACGCTTATATGCTCACACTCTTCTGTCATCGCACGATTCGCGATCCTCTCTGACTTATGCTATCTTTACTATGAAGATCATGTCTGGACGTATCAACATGACACAAGCCCAATTGACGGCTCTCATCGCTGAACAAGTTACTGCGGCAGTTGCAGCCGCACAAGCAGGAGGTATACCCTGCAGTTGAAACTCACACTAGGGTCCTTAGATCCTACATTCCTAAACCAACTCTTGTGCTAAAATTTTTGTTTACTCTTACGCACACAACAGGTCAAGCACCTGTTTGCACTTTCAAAACGTTCATGGACTGTCGTCCCAGTACTTTCAGCGGCACGGAGGGAGCAGTCGGACTCCTCCACTGGTTTGAAAAGATCGAGACTGTATTCGAAATGTGTGAATGCCCTGAGGCACGCAGGGTGAAGTATGCCACCGGTACCCTAGAGGGTTTAGCTCTCACATGGTGGAAAGCTCAGGTGCAAATGCTGGGGTTGGTTGCTGCTAACGCTACCCCATGGAACAACTTTAAGGAAATGATCAAAGAAGAATATTGCAGCAGGGATGATATTCATAAGCTGGAGGTCGAGTTTTTCAATCTCAAGATGAAGGGGTCAGAGATTGAGGCATACACCAAAAGATCTAATGAACTTGCTCTATTGTGTCCTACGATGGTGGACCCTCCAATCAAGCGAATCGAACTGTTCCTCAAGGGTCTAGTGCCAGAGATCCAGAGTCACGTCACTTCAGCAAATCTCGCCACTTATCAGCAGGTTGTACAGCTGGCTCACCGTCTCACGGATCAGGCGGTGGAGCAGAACAAGTTGCCTGAACGCATCAGCACTACTACTACCGCTACTACTCCGGTCACTCCTGCTACTCTCAGTGACAACAAGCGGAAATGGGATGGAGATTCCAGCAAAGGTTCAGCCATAGTTCAGTCCCAGGCTCAGCAACGCAAGACTAATGACTACCAGAGCCCAAGTCAGCAAACTTCTGGTGGGCAGAGACAGAGTGGTTATCGGGGAAATCATCCACTGTGTAACAGGTGCTACAAACATCACAGTGGGCAGTGTCGCAAGGCCTACTGTCAGAGATGTCTAAAAAACGGGCACGAAGCTAAAGATTGCAGGAGTTCGCGACCTGCGAATCAGAACCAGCAACAACAGCCACCTGTTCCACGAAACCAGCCACAGCAGCAGCAGCATGGAAATAGGGGATGCTACCAGTGTGGGGCTGAAGGTCATTACAAGCGGGATTGCCCTCAGTTAAACTAGAACCAGAACAATAATAACAACAACAATCAGGGTAATGGGAACAACAACAACGGTGGGAACAATAACAACAATGGTGCTAGAGGCCGTATGTTTGTGATCGGGCAGGGTGATGCCAGGAATGATCCCAACGTGGTTATGGGTAAGTTTCTCCTTGACGACTTTTATGTTACTGTACTATTTGATTCTGGTGCGGATACAAGTTACATGTCCCTAAAAGCTAGTGAAATGTTAAAACGTGCACCAACTCCCTTAAACACCAAACATGTTGTAGAGTTAGCTAACGGTAAAAGTCTAGAGGCCACACACATAGTTAAAGGGTGTAATCTTATCCTCGCTGGTCAGACTTTCTCCATTGATCTCATTCCTATAACCTTGGGTAGCTTTGACGTCGTCATTGGTATGGATTGGTTATCTCAACAACAAGCGGAGATTTTATGCAAAGAAAAAGTTATTCGTATTCCTCGGTCGGGCAAGGAACCTCTCGAAGTTCAAGGCGACAAGACTGGTGTCGTGAGTGGCATCATTTCTTTCTTGAAGGCTCAGAAGTGTCTGCGCAAGGGTCACACAGCTGTTCTAGCTCTCGTCACCGATACATCGAAGAAAGAGAAGAAGATTGAGGATATTCCAGTGGTACGCGATTTTCCTCAAGTGTTCCCTGAGGAATTACCTGGGTTACCGCCTCATCGTCAAGTTGAATTTCAGATCGAGCTCGCTCCAGGAGCAGCACCCATAGCTCGAGCACCTTATCGTCTAGCTCCAACTGAATTAGAAGAACTGTCAAAGCAGCTACAAGAACTCTTGGAAAAGGGTTTTATACGTCCTAGCTCTTCGCCCTGGGGAGCTCCAGTGTTATTCGTAAAGAAGAAAGACGGTACGTTCAGGATGTGTATAGACTACCGTGAACTCAACAAGGTGACGGTCAAGAATCGTTACCCTCTTCCGCGCATAGATGATTTATTCGACCAGCTGCAAGGGTCGAGCTACTACTCCAAAATAGACTTAAGGTCAGGATACCACCAGCTGAGAGTCCGGGATGAAGACGTCTCCAAAACAGCGTTCAGAACTCGCTACGGCCACTACGAATTTATGGTCATGCCATTTGGGCTAACGAACGCGCCTGCCGTATTTATGGATCTTATGAACAGGGTGTGCAAACCCTATCTCGACAAGTTCGTCATTGTTTTCATCGACGACATCCTGATTTATTCGAAGAGTCAGGAGGAGCACGAGCATCACTTACGACTTATACTGGAACTTCTACGAACGGAACAGCTATACGCTAAGTTTTCAAAATGTGACTTCTGGCTTCGTGAAGTCCACTTTTTAGGCCACGTGGTAAACAAGGATGGGATTCATGTCGATCCATCCAAGGTAGATTCGATCAAGAACTGGCCTGCGCCTCGTACACCAACAGAAATACGCCAGTTCTTGGGTTTGGCGGGTTATTACAGAAGGTTCATCAAAGATTTCTCAAAGATTGCTCAACCGCTTACACTACTGACACAAAAAGGTGTTGTTTACCGTTGGGGTAATGCACAGGAAACAGCGTTCCAACACTTAAAGGATAGACTCTGTAGCGCACCTATCCTCTCACTGCCTGAAGGCACGGACGATTTTGTAGTCTACTGCGATGCATCTATCCAGGGTCTTGGATGTGTGTTGATGCAACGGGATAAAGTTATTGCTTATGCTTCGCGCCAACTTAAGGTTCACGAACGAAACTACACTACACATGATTTAGAGCTGGGAGCGGTTGTTTTTGCACTTAAGATATGGCGACACTACTTGTATGGCACCAAGTGTGCTATCTACACTGACCACAGAAGCCTCGAGCATATCTTCAAACAGAAAGAGCTGAATATGCGACAGCGACGATGGGTTGAACTGCTAAACGACTACGAATGCTCAATCAGGTACCACCCAGGCAAGGCCAATGTTGTGGCTGACGCTCTCAGTCGAAAAGACACTGCGCCTAAGCGTGTTCGAGCCTTACAACTCACCATACAGTCTAGCCTTCCTTCCCAGATACGAGATGCTCAGATAGAAGCATTGAAACCAGACAACGTCAGGGCTGAAGCCCTACGCGGCTCAAGGCAACGATTAGAACAAAGGGCAGACGGCGCTTATTACGTAACAGGACGCATTTGGGTTCCACTGTACGGCAACTTACGCGAGCTAGTAATGGATGAAGCTCACAAGTCTCGCTACTCGGTACATCCTGGTTCGGATAAAATGTACCACGACATCAAAACTACATATTGGTGGCCTAGCATGAAGGCCCACATAGCCACATACGTTAGTAAATGCTTGACTTGTGCGAGAGTCAAGGCAGAATATCAGAAACCGTCAGGACCACTACAACAACCTGAGATACCACAATGGAAATGGGAGCAAATTTCCATGGATTTTGTTACTGGCCTACCTAAATCTCAGCGCGGAAATGATACTATTTGGGTGATCGTGGATCGACTCACAAAGTCTGCTCACTTCTTGGCCATCAAAGAAACAGACAAGTTCTCTACACTAGCAGACATCTACTTGAAAGAAGTGGTCTCCAGGCACGGAGTGCCAACCTCTATCATCTCTGATCGTGACGCACGTTTTACTTCAGAGCTGTGGCAAGCAATGCATAAATCTTTTGGCTCTCGTTTAGACATGAGCACGGCGTATCACCCTCAGACCGATGGGCAGTCTGAGCGCACTATTCAAACTTTAGAAGACATGCTTCGGGCGTGCGTAATTGATTTTGGCAATGGTTGGGAGAAACATTTGCCACTCGTGGAATTTTCATACAATAACTGTAACAACTGTGCTTGTAATCACTATGAACAGTTCCGTTATCAATAAAACAATGTTATTTGATCCCAATGTTTGTTTGATTGTGTTTTACATTTTTCATGTTTCGACTTTTATGTAATTTCAAACTCTACATCGTTTTCTGGAGAGTTATACGCAAACTAGTGCGTAAACGTACTCAGTTTAATGCGAGAAATACTCCGGAACATCAACATATACTCAACATACCTTAAATAACCTTTACATAACTTAGAAATAAGTTTTGAAGGCTTTGGTATGGCAAAAACAAGTTAATTCGCTTACAGGGACTAAATATGACAAACTGCGAAAGTATGTCAATTTGAACTGTAACGAACATTCCGGAACATAACCATAAGTTAAACACACCTTAAATATCCTTGACATAGCTTAGAAATAGGCTTTGAGGGGTTCGGTGTGCTAAAATAAACTTTTGGGACATTCAGGGACTAAAAGTGTCAAAAAGTGCACAAGTTTGCATTTTCGCGCATAACTTACGTTCTGAATACATCTGGACATCCAAAAATTTATGTAAGCATGACTACATTATATTTTAGTGTTCGCCTTAAGAAAAATCCATTCGTTGCGTCATTTGGATCGTTTTTCGCGCTTATGCGTATTCCGTCGTAATTAAGCGAACATCGCGTTCGTACGACCAAACGAACCATCCTCCGACATATTTTTGAACATGTTTCATGTCCACAATGTTTAGGCAACATTTTAGGGCCTTAAAGATGGCTTTACGGGCCTTGGAAGTGTCGGAAATGCCTTAAAACACGTGCAGGGACCAAATCTGTAACTTTTGAAACTTTTCTGAAACAGGTGAGGGTGTCGCGTAGCGCGAGCCCTAGAGGCTTGCCAGTCGCGCTACGCGACTGCATGATCTGACCAGATTAAGTGTTTTAAACACAAGTTGCAGCTGATTAATTATCCTCCACATGTTTTCACTTGCTTAGTCACTAGATAAGGATGGAATTAAGCTTCCATAACCTTGCAACAAGTGTACGGACTAGATCTTTTCCCCTTTTCCAAGAAACGATCTCAACGGTTCACCGAAAACTATAAATACCCCATCACCCCTTTGCAAAAATTACTAGAAATTTGATTTGAGAAACTCTAAGTTGAAACATTAGTTTCATACCTGAGATTTTCGAATCGAGTTTAGCATTCGGGGACCCTTCGTAAGTATTCTTTCGTTCTTTTCCTTATTTTTACTGCTTTTCGAGTCAGAAAGTCAAACTTTGTTTGACTTTCAGCGTTGACCAGTAATGGTCAATGCGAAGTTCGTTTGAACTTCGCAACGTGATTGTAATCACGATGGTCATAGTCCCTTGGGACTATGCCTACTGATTACCACGTTGTCTAGGGTCGTAGGGTAAGCGATCTAATAAATCGCTTATACCTCGAACCCGACCCAGTTTGGTCGATCATTAGGATCCGACCAAATACATTAGGTGACCATAGTATAGGGCATAACCTTCCGAGGTTATACCTTATGGTCACATCGTTTAAGTAGTTGTATGATAGGTAGTTTATATGCCTTAGGTAAATTACCAGAATACCCTTTTCATGTATAATTGGTAATTAAGCATATGTAACCTAAACCTTTGTCACATAACTGATTATGTAACATGTTTAGGCATATAACGCTTGTCATAGGGCTAGTTAGGCGGTCCGAACGCGTTTCACGCGAACGACGCGTTAAAGTAGCATAAGCTTCCTAAACGGGTCGTAATGGGTCGTAAACAATTATGTTAAGTTTCATTTAGCATGTAGGCTTTGTTAAACCATATCACGTGAGTTCCTACACTCATTTGGTTTACAAACCCTAATGCTACCCAATCTTCCGAGATAGGTCCGGTTTATTAACATAGTTACCTATACTAGGTGCCGTTTGATTCCGAGATCTCTAGCATTACTTGGTGATTATCTTTAGACATCTGAGCAATCACAAGTGAGTACATAGAACCCCTCTTTTACTGTTTTTCCAAACTGTTTTGGGGTGGAACACATGTGCCTACTTGTTACTTTCCTGCTTTCCAGTTTTCACATCATATACTGCTATGTTCGATAGTACATTATAGTACATGATTTCATTACATCTTATGCTAGGTGTGCCCATTGTGTGCATTACTTGGTACATTGTTTTACATTACATTTCATGCTAGGTATGCCCATTGTGTGCATTACTTAGTACATCGTTTTACATGACATTTCATGCTAGGTGTGCCATTGTGTGCATTACTTAGTACATCGTTTTACATGACAATTTCATGCTAGGTATGCCCATTGTGTGCATTACTTAGTACATCGTTTTACATGACATTTCACGCTATGTATGTTCATTTGATTACATACTTAGTGCATTGTTTTCACATGTTTACATTTTGGTATGACATTTGGTTTGTTTACATGGGACAATATATCCATTAACATTAGCTACGCCGTTCGTTAGTAGGTAGTGGTACCATAGGAATTGACAACTCCCGTTCCGGACATCCCAGGGTAAGGGGACAGAAAGGAATGACCGAATTCGTTGACATTAAGACAGATAGACCTTTAATTTGTTTAAAGGGTTTTATCACCACAGTCGCCAGGCTTGGATGTATGCATTTTTACAATACCGCATAGATGTTCATATTAAATAGTTGCATGCATTTACACAAAACATAGCTTTGATTTAAACCAAGTTTTACTTCAATACTTTGTTTTTGTGCATATGGTTTAGTTGAGACATTTCACTTGCCATACATGGACATTTTGACATAGACATTTGACATGGATAATTGACATAGACATTTGACATGGATATTTGACATAGACATTTGACATGGATATTTGACATAGACATTTTGACATGATTTACATTTGACACAAACATTTTCGACATTTGTTGTACATACTACATGATTTACATCTTGACATGAACACTTTGACATATTATTCAATACATTGACAAATGGTTTAAACATAGACCTCTTACATTGGTTGGTTTGGTTTGATTAAGTGATTAAGTTAACGATGCGTGTGTAATATGATACAAGCATGGTGGATACGCCGCTGGTACTTCCTATATATAAGTGTTTGTATGGTATTACATGGCGTAACGTTATTTGAATCATTTCAGTTTGAGACATAGAACATTTTATACAAATAATACACTTTTCACAAGACATTTATTTACAAACAACTTATCTTATACAAACACATTTTTACATGGTTATCTATTTAACCTGACAATTACTTATACATATCATCTGATCTTATTGTTTTCAATGATTTACAAGACAAAGCAAATAACAAGGTTCATGACTAAACATTTTCTCAAACATAAGTCATGAATCTTATTTTCACAAAACCTATGTATCTCACAGGCATTTTTATGCTGACGTACCTATTTTCACATGTGTTTTCAGGTGCTTTTCCATAGGATGTTGATCACGATACTAGGGCGGACCTGTGCCTTAGAAACTTTAAAAGAAGATAGACTATGTTTAATTATGTTCTGAACTCTTAAATTTCCTGTTTGAAACAATGAAACACTCTTGTTTAATAATTAAATAAAACTTTGTATGCCATGGTTATGAGACAATTAATTCTGTCGCAACACGCCCCGATGTTTCCGCCGCGATTTGTTGTTTTACGCGGTCGGGGTGTGACAATAACAGCTACCACACCAGCATTAAAGCTGCACCATTTGAGGCACTGTACGGGCGTAAGTGCCGGTCACCTCTCTGTTGGGCAGAGGTGGGAGAAAGTCAAATCACAGGTCCAGAAATGGTAGTCGATACTACAGAAAAGATTGCACAAATACGACAACGCATGGCGGCAGCACGCGACCGTCAGAAAGCATACGCTGATTTAGACAGGAAACTACTCGAATTCCAGGTTGGGGATCGAGCGCTACTTAAAGTTTCACCCTGGAAGGGTGTGGTTCGTTTTGGCAAGCGCGGCAAACTAAATCCACGATATGTTGGACCTTTCGAAGTTATTGAGAAAATAGGCAAAGTGGCCTACAGACTGAACTTACCACCTGAACTCAGTGCAGTTCACAACGTCTTTCACGTGTCGAATCTGAAGAAGTGTACGTCAGATGAGACCCACATAGTTCCCTTGAAGGAACTCACTATCGACGAACGGTTGCACTTCGTCGAGGAACCTGTTGAAATCACGGACCGGGATGTGAAGGTCCTCAAGAACACGAGAATCCCTCTTGTACGAGTTCGTTGGAACTCCCGCCGCGGCCCAGAGTTCACCTGGGAGCGTGAAGATCAAATGGAACTCAAATATCCCCAGTTATTCGGAACCAATGCAACCACTACTGAGGCTGAAGCTACTACTGCGGAATTTCGGGACGAAATTCCAGATCAACGGGGGGAGGATGTGACACCCCAGGAAAACCAGTGAACGATACAACTTACCTAGCTTCCTCAGTGAGTGCGTACCAAATTTCGGGACGAAATTTCTTTTTAGTTGGGGATAATGTGACAACTCGTACTTTAGACCTATCTTGTAACGTTACGTGAGTTACTCTAATTGAATAAATGTATGTTTATGTGATATGTGTGTATTAAATGTTAGTATAGTGAACGAGCCTAAACCGCACACCATAACCTGATCACACAAGACTCAACCGGTCGCACAAGCCCATTTGGGCCACACCTTGCAATCGGACACCTTAGGGCAGCCGAGTTGGGCTCGGCCCACTCCCCTTATACGCAAACAAACACCCCTAGGGACTTGTATTCTCATTTGTTGCAAAACATAACACACACAAGTTCACAAACCCTAGAAGCTCTCATTCTCTCTCTCGCCTCCTCTTGGAACCGGCGACAACTTCCTTGTTCACCCGAGACCTTTCTCGTTCATCCTCTAATCCGGTTAGTGTTTTATTAATGGCTTGTATTATATGTGATATTGTTAATAATAATCGGATTACATGATCGGTTAGGGTTATGCTAGTGACTCGGTTGATATGTTGTATGATATGTGTATGCATGATAAACGGATTGAAGTTTGCTATCCTTGTTATTGTTCTTGTTGTAAATCGGATTACATGATTAGAACCGAATGGATATGTTTAATCGGCTGTGTCATATTTGAACTTGGTTAATATGTTTAGATGGTAGGGTTTAATCCGGGTGGATGGTGCTAAGTTATTCATGCTATGTTTAGTCTAGGGTTCATAAGAATTAGGGTTTGGAAATCCCTTGTTTAATCGATCTATGTGCATGATTGAAACTGTTGATGTTGTTAATTGTAAATCTCATATATGGAAATCACATAATTGGTTAATTATTGATTTAATTGGTTATAGAAACAAGTTAACTGATATGCATGAAAATAGGGATTTAAAATAAATCGCACAAGGAGCCTAGTCGAACAAGTCATCTGCTCGCACAAGGGACTCCTGCTCGCACAAGGCTGCTGGGTCGCACAACTCGTGTGATTATTTAGCTGTTGGGCCGGACTTGTGTTGGGCCGGATTAGTATCAATCGCACAAGCCGACCGGATCACACAAGTGGTTCGGATCGCACAAGGTTTAAGATTATTCGTTTGGGCCGTGTTATACTTACGGATTTAATTGGGTTACATGTTATTGGGCCGGGTAGTAATGGGCTTCGACGAATGACTCGCACAAGGTCATTAGACTTGTGCGAGCCCAATCACTTAATGTCAATATGTCTTATCTGTTGAACGTGAAGTTGCATGATGCCATGATCAGTATGTGTTTCTTATATATGCAATCTATGTGATACCTGTGTGCGCTACTTGGAACCAAAACCTGACTTTGTATGGTAACCATGTTAGGACGTGGTTGACCACTAGCTGATAGACTTGACTTTTCTGTGTAATCTGCCGAGCAAACCAAGGTGAGTTCACACAGCCAAGGCATGGGATTCCCAGGATGGGAATGGGTTGGATTATTTATTCGTTCAGTTTATGGAAATTAGATATATGATTCCCGGTAGAGGAAGGATTATGGATAAGAACAGACTAGACTGGTTATACTAATTTAAACGATCTTCGCACACACGCCAAGGGTCGGCCGCGATATTATGACAATCTTCGCACACATGCCTAGAAAGGGCCGCGAACTATATACTCTAATCTTCGCAAACATGCCAGGAAGGGCCGCGATACTACTATACCTAGTCTAGCAAACATGGGAAATCCCCACTATACTTCGCAAACATGCCTAGAGGGCCGCGATACGATACATACGATACATGATTACTAAATGAACATACGAACTACATTATGAACACTATAACTAAACAAACTCACTGTGAACTCGCTCAACTAGTTGTTGACTCTCTGTTACATGCCTTGCAGGACCTTAGGTACATATGGAGCTTGCACAGGAAGGAGCAGGTCGTTGTGGGATACGGATCGTAGACGTTATTTGAACTTATAACTTACTTTGGGTTTTCATTATTATGCTTCCGCTACTTAAACAATGTTTGGTTATGAACATCAGTCATGTCAAGATGAATTACATTTTCCTACTTTTACATTTAAATACTATGTTTGATATGATTGATGGCTTGATCCTGGTCAGTCACGCCTCCAAGCGGTGATACTCCGCGGGTGGATTTTGGGGGTGTGACAATTATGTCTTCTCTTTCGAAATTCACAAAGATGTCGGGGTTAGTGCCTAGTAACCAGAAAAGTACAGTTTTCTTTTGTAATGTAAAGAATCAGGTCAAACAAGCTATTTTGGATATTATGCCTTTTACGGAAGGAAAGTTACCCGTGAAGTACTTGGGGGTTCCTCTGATTTCGGCTAGGCTTGGTTACAATGATTGTCGAGTGCTTGTGGAGAGATTGGAAAAACGAATTATGCATTGGAGGAACAAACTTTTATCTTTTGCAGGGAGACTTCAACTTATTGTTTCAGTGCTCTCTTCTATGCGTATTTACTGGTCCTCGGTTTTTATCTTGCATGCTCGGATTATTCAGGAGTTAGAAGCTAAAATGAGAAATTTCCTATGGTCTCAGGATTCTTCGTTCAGCAAAGGTAAATCTAAAGTGTCTTGGAAGTTGGTTTGCACGCCTAAATACGAAGGGGGATTGGGTATTAGAAGAATTGGAGATATGAACAAAGCTTTGATGTCATCTCATATTTGGAGTATTGTTTCTAAGCGGGAATCTCTATGGGTTGACTGGATATATTCGTATCGGTTAAAAGATAAAAGTTTTTGGGTTAGCAAAACCCCTTCGAATAGTTGTTGGTCATGGCGGAAACTCACTCAATTACGACCATTGGTTAGGAAGCATATTTGGTCGGTGTTGGGTAATGGTATTAATACTTCAGCCTGGTTCGATAATTGGAGTGTTTTGGGGCCTCTTGCTGATTTTGTGTCGCCCAGAACTATTGCGGATGCAGATTTTAGGTTGGATAACTCCGTGGCTGATGTGTATTCTAATGGAGCGTGGTTGTGGCCTACGGCTTGGAGGGATTTATTTCCGGTTCTTATTCAGATTGATCAAGTTCAATTAAATCCTGTAAAAGTCGACAGATTATTATGGAAAGATGGAGATGATGTTAATGAGTTCTCGTCTTCGGGGGTATGGCATTCGCTTCGGCATAGAGAACCGGAAGTTGATTGGTGTAAAATTGTGTGGTTCGGCCAGTGTATTCCGAGACATGCTTTCATGATGTGGTTGATTATGAAAGGTAAGCTTCTTACGCAAGATAAAATTCTGAAATGGGATTTTGCTCGGAGAAAAAACATGAACATGATGTGCTGTTTATTATGTTATGAGAACTTTGATTCTCACAAGCACTTGTTTTTTGAATGTAAATTTGCTTCTCAAGTGTGGAATACAATTCGAAATAGGGTGGGGATGGATGCGGTTTCTGCTAAATGGAGTGAGATTGTTAGCTGGCTTTGTACTCGTCCGCAACAAAAGCAGGTCGATACTTATGTTGCTAAACTACTTGTAGCTGCTGCGGCATATAGTATTTGGCAAGAGAGGAATGCCAGATTGTTTAAAAACCAATTAAGACCTCCTGAGAAGGTTAGTGAAGTAATTGTGAAAACAGTTCGGTACAAGTTGATGGGAGCGAAGCTGAAGAATACCGTTAAGGTGCGTAGAATTCTTGAAAAATGGGAGATAAACACGAAAGAAAAGGACGATGATGGGGGATGAGTAGTTGTGTTTTTTGGTCCGTCTAGAAGTCTTGTCTAGGTGTGTTCCTTTATTTGGTTGTTTTTTTTGTTGTCGGTTTGGTTTTTGTTTGGTTTTACGTTCATGGGGTATGCCCCATGAATGAACTAGTGTAGACTCTCTACACTACTTGTTTTCTTTGGTTGTGAATATATAGAATCACCGGGGTAACCCTTTACCAAAAAAAAAAAGACATGTACAAATATGTGTATCCTTTGCACATTATCAATTCTTGTTCGATTTCAAGCTTTAAATCGCTTTCTTGAAGGTTATACGCGCACTGATGCGTAAATATAACCCGTTTAATGCAATGAAGGCTCCGGAATAGTGAAATAGGCTTAACATACCTTAAACAACCTTTACATAACTTAGAAATAAGTTTTGAAGGCTTTGGTATGGCAAAAACAAGTTAATTCGCTTACAGGGACTAAACTTGACAAACTGCGAAAGTATGCCAATTTGAACTGTAACGAACATTCCGGAACATGACCATAAGTTAAACACACCTTAAATATCCTTTACATAGCTTAGAAATAGGCTTTGAGGGGTTCGGTATGCTAAAATAAACTTTTGGGTTCATTCCGGGACTAAAAGCATCAAAAAAGTGCACAAGTTTGCATTTTCGCGCATAACTTACGTTCTGAATACATCCGGACATCCAAAAATTTATGTAAGCACTAAAATATTTTATTTTAGTGTTTGGCATAAGAAAAATCCTTTCGTCACGCCATTTGGGTCATTTTTCGCGCTTATGCGCATTCCGTCGTAATTAACCGAACAACGTAACCGTACGGCTAAACGAACCGACACTGAGATATTTTTGAACACATTTTAAGTTCCCTATATTTTAACTTCATTTTAGAGCTTTGAAATGGGGTTAACGGGGCTTAAACGTGTCAAAAAACGCATCGAAAACCAAGTTTTGAGGTTACAGGGACTGAAACTGTAAATCTGCCAAACTAGGTCCGTAAGTAGGGGCCAGATGCAGCAAAACGTTTTTTTCAGCTTTTAACAGCCCTTAACACTCTCCAAAGGCCAAGTGCCAAGTGTCAAACTCTTATGGTGGATGGCAAATGAGTTACCACAACTTTCCAACAAGTGTACGGCTTAGATCGTGCCCCCTTTTCCAAGAAATGATCCTAACGGTTGCCCATTTACTATAAATACCCACCTCCACCCTTCACTTTTCCTCACAAGAATCTGATCTTATGTGCTCTAAGTTGAAACCTTTGTTTCATACCTGAGCTATTTTGATCTAGATTAGCATTCGGGGACCCTTCGTAAGTGTTCCTTCGTTCTTTTATTGCTTTTCGAGTCCGAAAGTCAAACTTTGTTTGACTTTCTGCATTGACCAGTTTATGGTCAATGCGAAGTTCGTTTGAACTTCGCAACGTGATTGTAATCACGATGGTTATAGTCCCTTGTGACTATGCCTAATGATTACCACGTTGTCTAGGGTCGTAAGGGTAAGCGATCTAATAAATCGCTTATACCTTCGAACCCGACCCATTTGGTCGATCATTAGGATCCGACCAAACACATTATGTGACCATAGTATATAGGGAATAACCTTCCGAGGTTATACCTTATGGTCGCTTCGTTTAAGTAGTTGTATGATAGGTAGTTTATATGCCTTAGGTAAATTACCAAAATACCCCTTGATGCCAAAATTCGTTTTAAACATATGTAACATAACTTTTGACATCTAAACTGATTTGACAACCATATTAGACATGTCAAGGCATATTTTACTTGTCATAGGACTAGTTAGGCATTCCGAACGCGTTTTACGCGAATGACGCGTTAAAGTAGCATAATCTACCTAAACGGGTCGTAATGGGTCACAAACACTTAGGTTAAGATTCGTTTTAGTATGTGGGCTTTGTTAAACCATATTACACGAGTCTCCATACTCGTTTGGTTTACGAACCCTCATTCTATCTGATCCTCCGATATTAGGTCCGGTTTATTAACATAGTTACCTATATTAGGTGTCGTTTGATTCCGTGATCTCTAGCATTGCTTGGTGGTTATCTTAGGACTTCTGAGCAATCTCAAGTGAGTACATAGACCCCTCTTTTACTGTTTTCCAAACATTTTGGGGTGGAACACATGTGCCTACTTGTTACTTTCGTGCTTTCCATGTTTTCACATCATATACTTGCTATGTTCATTAGTACATTTATAGTACATGATTTCATTGTCTTACATTACATTTTATGCTATGTATGTCCATTTAGTTCATACTTAGTACATCGTTTCACATCACATCACATGCTATGTATGTTCATTTGTTGCATACTTAGTACAGTTGTTTTCATCACATGCTTACATTTTGATATGATATTTGGATTGTTTTGATGGATCAATATACATTCATTAACACCGATCACGCCGTTCGTTAGTAGGTAGTGGTACCATAGGAATTGACAACTCCCGTTCCGGACATCCTGGGTAGGTGGGGATGAAAGGAATGACCGAATTCGATATACATTTACAACAAGATAGACCTTTAATTTGTTTAAGGGTTTATCGCCACAGTCTCAAGGCTTGGATGTATGCATTCTCACAATACCGCATAGATATTTGTATCAGTATAGCATGCATTTCCACAAAACATGGCTTTGATTTAAACCGTGTTTTACTTCAATACTTTGTTTTTGTGCATATGGTTTAGTTGATATATTTCACTAGCCATACATATCATTTTGGTTACACATTACATGATTTACATTTGACAAATAAACATTATTGACATTGGTTACACGTTACATGATTTACATTTGACACATAAGCATTATTGACATTGGTTACACATTACATGATTTACATTTGACACATAAACATTATTGACATTGGTTACACATTACATGATTTACATATTGACAGATTAATTAATACGTTTGGCAATTGGTTTAAACATAGACCTCTTACATTGGTGGTTTGTTTGGGTAAGTGATTTGAGTAACGAGGCGTGTGTAATATGCTACAAGCATGGTGGATACGCCGCTGGTACTTCCTATATATAAGTGATTGTATGGTATTACATATCGTAGCGTTAATTGAATCAATTCAATTTGGACATATAACATTTTATACAAATAACATACTTTTCACAATACATTGTTTTACAAACAACTTAAATTATACAAACTCATTTTTATATGGTTATTCATTTAACCATACATTATTCTCTTACTTATACATATCATCTGATCTTATCGTTTTTCAAATGATTTACAAGACAAATCAAATTACAAGGTTCATGACTAAACATTTTCTTAAACAATAAGTCATGAATCCTATTTTCATAAACCTATGTATCTCACAGGCATTTTTATGCTGACGTACCTATTTTCATATGTGTTTCAGGATATGATGCATAGGATTTGCCAAGATACACTTAGGCGGACTTGGGCCTTAGCGACAATAAAAGATGCAAGACTAGTTATTTATGTTATGTTTCTTTGATTGTCAAGACATTGTAACTACTTTAATAATTAAAACAATATTTCAATTTCCATGTGTTATGAAACAATGATTCTGTTACAACACTCCCCGATGTTTTCCGCCACGTTTTGTTGTCCTACGTGGTCGGGGTGTGACACTTTGAAGCATGTACTCATATAACCTGGCTCTGATACCACTGTTGGGTTTTTCACATGTTAACTTACCCTTTGGTGGTTTGTTAATGCGAGAAACGAGATAGTCGAGTCACGAAGGTTTGAATGTTATTAGCGAGACGACCATAAGTAGTTTCACAATTAAAACGAATACAATTTGGAAACGAGTTAAACGATTTGAAACGACTTAAACGAGATAAACGATTCGATTAAACGATTGGTTTTGGGTAGTGATTAGATAATGGGATGGGTGCAGCATGATAAAAGCATGGTAGATACGCCGCTGGTACATCTTATATATAAGTGTTTTTATCATATTACATTTCATGTCATTATTTAGTTCACTTGGGAAACGATTTTGAAACGATGTCACATAATGAGGTTTTCGACATGATATAAACCATACGAGTTTATTAATGAATTTTTACGAGATGTTTTACGAATTGGTTTACTAAAATAAGTGTTTTGGGGTTAAGAATCATGGCTACGAGACTTTATAAACTATAACCATCTTGATTTGAGTTGGTTAATTATGTTGCAATACACTTTTCAAAACGAGATTTGTACTTTTGACTCTTGTAGTCTAATGAGGTACTGCAACATATAAACGAGCCATGAATCCGATACTCTCACAAAACCTATGTGCTCGCCAGCATTTCTTTGCTGAATTTGTTTTTACATATGTTTCAGGTGGTGTTGCGTCATATCGATTGCTAGGATGCATGAGTCACATAGGATCTGGACGAGTCCTTAGTGACTTAATAACGATAATAGACGATGTTTAATTTGTTTGTTTGGTATTAAGACAATGTAATTTATTAAATGAATCAATAAAATGAAACTTTTAATTACCATGGTTGTGAAACGATGATTCTGTTACAACACTCCCCGACGATTCCGCCACGGTTTGTTGTTTTACGTGGTAGGGGTGTGACAATTACGAGTTTCTCGTTATGCCTTTTGGTTTAACGAACGCACCAGCGGTCTTCATGGATTTGATGAATCGCGTCCGCAAGCCGTATCTCGACAAATTCGTCATAGTGTTCATTGACGACATTTTGATATATTCACGATCAGCAGCTGAGCACGAACAACATTTGAGAACCATCTTAGATGTCACACCCCCAAAATCCACCATGCGGAGTATCACCGCTTGGAGGCGTGACATGACCAGGATCGAGCCACCAATCATATTGAACAATTCAATTAAGTAAATAAAACCAAACATAATACGATTGGTGACCAAAGCTAGTTAACCTTGTTTGGTTTAAACAGCGGAAGCATAAACGTGAGTTCAAAACATAAGTTCACAGTTCATAAGTTTAAAGTCTCAAACATAAGTTCCATAGGTTTATAAAGTTCAATTATTAAGTATGGGATGTAACAACCCATGTTCCACAACGACTCCTTCCCCGTGCAAGCTCCAAGCATTTAGCGACCTGTAAGGCATGTAACAACTAGTCAACAACAAAGTTGAGTGAGTTCACGTTTGGTTGTTTAGTTAATGAGTTCGTATCAGGAATCGGAAGTTCGTTTCATAACCAAGTATTACCCATTATTCTTGATTCCCAAACCTTTACGATATTTAGTGGGGGCTTCCCATTATGTATGTTACTAGACTAGGCGTATCCATAAGTGTCCTTCCCAATCCGAGGACGGTGTTAAGTATGAGTGTACGTAGGTTTTACGTACGTGCCCTTCTCATCCGAGGACAGTAGTGAGTGTGAGTGTACGTAGGTTTTACGTACGTGCCCTTCTCATCCGAGGACAGTAGTAAGTGTGAGTGTACGTAGGTTTTACGTACGTGCCCTTCTCATCCGAGGACAGTAGTAAGTGTGAGTGTACGTAGGTTTTACGTACGTGCCCTTCTCAATCCGAGGACAGTAGTTGGTAGTCTAGTAGTGTTGGTAATATAAAAAGAGTGATAGTACGAGTAGTTATTCAATCCCATTCCCAACCACCGGGAATCCCATGCCTTAGTAAGGGTGTGAACTCACCTCGGTTTGCTCGGTTAGATTCTCAATATAGCTAACAGTCAAGGTCGGTCAATCACGTCCTAGTATGATTTGCCAGTTAGTCATTTAGTGGCTTTCCAATAGAACACAAAGTTCCTACACGTATCTATCACATAACATGCATCACTGTAACGGTTTATGCCCATCTAAGTTTCCTGTCCAAATGTGACAACCTTCATAATTCCATGTATTCCGTACAATTTATTAATAATAATTAAGTGCTTGACGACTGTGTGGAATTACTTAACTGCTCTCTGATTTCTGTGTTATGCTTACATGTATTTGTTAACATACTAGTAATGTACAGAAAAGTTACTAAATAGTCCGGTACGCCTTCCTGAGTGTTAAAAATTGAAAACGTTGCAAAAATATATATGTAGGACACTTTACGGATTAATTAAGCACTTTAACGAAACAGTGTCAAACCGAACAACCGGATTTTACCTGGAACATGAAAATATTGCCAGACACATTATTCTTATTTTTCTGAGCTAGTTAGGGTCCCCGAACACCCTAACACACTATACTATTACATAACATCTAAATAACTAACCAACACACTTAGAACTTAACCATAACCCCTAACCACCCATCACCACTCAACTAAACCAACCCCCCCCCCCCTAATCGGTTAGGAGACAAGAATGACACTCCCATGATTTTATTTAATTAATTATTTGATATGTTGTGTACTTAAGAAGCACATGGACCAAGAGTTAAAGAATTGTTGGAAGACTTATTTATATAACCCTTGGATCTTCATTCTTATCATTCACCACCATCCACCAAAACTCTTTCTCCTTCTCCTTCCTTGAGTTCGGCTGAAATCAACCACCCATACACCACCATCATTCAATCAAGTCTCTTCCATTCCACACATATACAAGGGTGTTAGAAGGTGCACAACGAAGCTCGGTGCGTTCGGAAGTGGAAAGACCTTCTCTATTCGCTTTTAACCACCACTTTTCTACACTCGAACTCTCCTAGTCTTGTGCTAGTGGTAAGAACTTAGATCCGTTCATTCTTCATGTTATTTAAGTGGTTAATAGGTGATTTGATGATTTAAAGTTATGAAACACTAAAGAACTTGCACTAAAGTCTTGAACATGTTGGTTAAAGAGTAACTAGTGGTGTAAATCATGTAGATCTTGTGTGATTATGATGATTGGCTGATTATCTGATGTTGTGCTGAATAATATTAGTATGTGATGTTGTTATGGTCACTAAACTCATTAACGGAATCGATCGAACATGATTTAGATGGGTAAACACTTGAAATCAGAATCTGTCTAACTTTTACAGCCCACTTCCGTTGGCTGTAAACAGGTCTTAACCTCAACGAAAAATCGAGACTTTGAGTAGATCCAACCTGTAGGCGACTTGGCCAATTTTCTCAATGACTTTGAACGGTCCGACATAACGCGGATTGAGTTTGCCTCGTTTGCCAAAGCGGACTACACCTTTCCAAGGTGAGACTTTGAGTAGCACTCGATCCCCAACTTGGAGCTCGAGTGGTTTTCTTCCCTCATCAGCATAGCGTTTCTGACGGTCACGAGCTGCCGCCATTCGCTGTCGTATCTGAGCAATTTTCTCGGTGGTATCTACCACATGTTCTGGGCCAGTGATTTGGCTGTCACCAACTTCTGCCCAATAGAGAGGCGATCGGCATTTGCGTCCGTACAATGCCTCAAACGGAGCGGCTTGGATGCTGGTGTGGTAGCTGTTGTTATATGAGAACTCCACTAGCGGGAGGTGCTTTTCCCAGCCGTTACCAAAATCGATTACACATGCCCTAAGCATGTCTTCAAGGGTTTGGATGGTGCGTTCAGATTGCCCATCCGTCTGCGGGTGATAAGCGGTGCTCATATCTAAACGTGAGCCAAAGGACTTGTGCATTGCTTGCCACAGTTCAGAAGTAAAACGTGCGTCACGATCAGATATAATAGAGATTGGCACTCCGTGCCTTGATACCACTTCCTTTAGGTAAATGTCTGCAAGAGTAGAAAACTTATCCGTTTCCTTGATGGCCAGAAAATGTGCAGACTTGGTTAATCGATCTACGATCACCCAAATGGTATCGTTTCCGCGTTGAGATCTGGGCAGGCCGGTAACAAAATCCATGGAAATTTGCTCCCATTTCCATTTCGGGATCTCCGGTTGTTGAAGTAGGCCTGATGGTTTCTGATATTCAGACTTGACTCTCGCACAAGTCAAGCACTTACTGACGTAGGTTGCTATGTGGGCTTTCATGCTAGGCCACCAATACGTAGTCTTGAGGTCGTGGTACATTTTATCCGAACCAGGATGTACCGAATAACGAGACTTATGTGCTTCATCCATCACAAGCTCGCGTAAGTTTCCATAAAATGGAACCCAGATGCGTCCGTTAACATAGTAGGCACCGTCTCCCTTTTGTTCTAGCCGCTGCCTCGATCCTCGTAGGGACTCAGCCCTGATGTTTTCTGCTTTCAATGCTTCGACCTGGGCATCTCGAATCTGAGCAGGAAGGTTAGACTGGATGGTAAGCTGTAATGCTCGTACACGCTTAGGTAAAGTATCCTTTCGACTGAGGGCGTCAGCCACAACATTGGCTTTGCCCGGATGATACTTGATAGCGCATTCGTAATCATTCAAGAGTTCGACCCATCGGCGTTGTCGCATGTTTAACTCTTTTTGCTTGAAGATATGCTCGAGACTCCTGTGGTCGGTGTAAATGGTGCACTTTGTACCGTACAGGTAATGTCTCCATATCTTAAGTGCGAATACAACTGCTCCCAGCTCCAGATCGTGAGTAGTGTAGTTTCTTTCGTGAACTTTAAGTTGGCGCGATGCGTAGGCAATGACCTTGTCACGTTGCATCAATACGCAACCAAGTCCTTGGATGGAAGCGTCGCAATAAACCACGAAATCATCGGTGCCTTCTGGCAATGAGAGGATAGGCGCGCTACAAAGTCTATCCTTTAGATGTTGAAACGCGGACTCCTGTGCATCACCCCAACGATAGATGACGCCCTTCTGAGTCAGCGAAGTGAGAGGTTGCGCAATCTTGGAGAAATCTTTTATAAACCTTCTGTAATATCCGGCCAAACCCAAGAATTGGCGGATTTCTGTTGGTGTGCGGGGTGCGGGCCAGTTCTTGATCGATTCAACCTTAGATGGATCCACATGAATTCCATCCTTGTTTACCACGTGGCCTAGAAAGTGGACTTCGCGAAGCCAGAAATCACATTTCGAAAACTTGGCATACAACCGTTCTTTTCGAAGAAGTTCCAGCATAAGTCGTAGATGCCGCTCGTGTTCCTCCTGACTCTTAGAATAGATCAGGATATCATCGATGAACACAATAACGAACTTATCCAGGTAAGGCTTGCACACTCGGTTCATGAGATCCATGAAGACTGCCGGTGCATTCGTCAGCCTGAATGGCATAACCAGAAACTCGTAATGGCCGTAACGAGTTCTGAATGCTGTTTTGGAGACGTCCTCATCTCGGACTCTCAGCTGATGGTATCCCGATCTCAAATCAACCTTGGAGTAATAGCTCGACCCTTGCAACTGGTCAAACAAGTCGTCAATACGTGGAAGAGGATAACGATTCTTCACAGTCACCTTGTTAAGTTCGCGATAGTTAATACACATCCTGAAGGTACCGTCTTTCTTCTTCACGAACAAGACTGGAGCTCCCCAGGGTGAAGAGCTAGGACGTATAAAACCCTTTTCCAAGAGTTCTTGTAGTTGTGTGGACAGTTCCTCGAGTTCTGATGGGGCTAGACGATATGGTGCTCGAGCTACTGGCGCTGCTCCAGGAGCTAGCTCGATTTGAAACTCAACTTGGCGATGAGGAGGAAGACCAGGTAATTCCTCAGGAAATACCTCGGGAAATTCGCGCACAATAGGGATGTCTTCAATTCTCTTCTCTTCCGTGGATGTGTCAGTAACGAGTGCTAAAATGGCAGTGTGGCCCTTTCGCAAACACTTCTGGGCCTTAAGGAAAGAGATGATGCCTTCGACAGCACCACTCTTGTCGCCATGAATCACGAGGGGTTCTTTATCAGAACGAGGAATGCGGATGATTTTCTCCTTGCAAACAATCTCCGCTTGATGATGAGATAACCAATCCATCCCAATAACGACGTCGAAACTACCAAGTGTGATAGGAACAAGATCGATAGGGAAAGTCTGACCAGCCAAGACGAGGTTACAACCTTTAACTACGTGTGTGGCTTCAAGACTTTTACCGTTAGCTAGTTCTACCGTGTGTTTGGTGTTCAAAAGTGTTGGAGTGCGCTTAAGCATTTGGCTAACTTTTAGGGATACATAACTAGTATCGGCACCCGAATCGAATAAAACAGTAACGAAGAAGTCGTCAAGAAGAAACTTACCCATCACAACGTTGGGGTCGTTCCTTGCTTCTCCCTGACCAATCACGAACACACGACCCTTTGCCCCGTTGCCATTGTTGTCTCCCCCATTTCCGCCTCCATTGTTGTTCCCATTGTGGTTCCCATTTCCTTGGTTATTGTTCTGGTTTTGGTTTAGCTGGGGGCAGTTCCTCTTAAAGTGGCCTTCAGCGCCACACTGAAAGCATCCTTTATTTCCCTGCTGATGCTGTTGCTGGTGGTTCTGTGGGGCTTGTTGTTGTTGTTGGCGATTCTGATTCGCAGGACGTGGGCTCCTGCAATCTTTGGCTTCATGGCCCAGCCTGTGACATCTCTGACATCGACCTTTGTTGCACTGCCCGCTGTGATGCTTGTTGCACCGGTTGCACTTGGGGTGGTTTCCTCGGTATCCACCCTGTCCTTGATTACCAGAAGATTGCTGACCGGGACTCTGGTAGTCATCACTCTTTCGCTGTTGGGACTGAACTGAAGTAGACCCCCTTCCGGAGTTCCCATCCCATTTTCGCTTGTTGTCGGTAGGTGCATCAGAAGTAGCTGTGGCACTGATACGTTTGGGTAGCCTGTTTTGCTCCACCGCCTGGTCGGTGAGACGATGAGCCAACTTGATAATTTGCTGAATGGTACCCAGGTTGGCTGAAGTTACGTGACTTTGAATCGCTGGTGCAAGGCCCTTGAGGTAAAGCTCAATACGTTTGATGGGAGGGTCCACCATAGTTGGGCACAGGATGGCCAGTTCATTCGACCTCTTGGTATACGCCTCAATCTCAGATCCTGTCATCTTCAGATTGTAAAATTCCACTTCCAGCTTGTGGATGTCATCCCGACTACAGTACTCTTCTTTGATCAGCTCTTTGAAACCATTCCAGGGTGTGGCATTAGCAACTGCCAGTCCTAGTAGTTGAACCTGTGCCTTCCACCAGGTTAACGCAGCTCCTTCAAGTGTTCCGGTAGCATATTTCACCCTACGGTCTTCGGGGCATTCGCACATCTCGAAAACTGTCTCAAGCTTTTCAAACCAGTGAAGAAGGCCCACTGCTCCTTCGGTGCCACTGAAAGTGGTAGGTCGACAGTCCATGAACGTCTTGAACGTGCACACAGGAGGTTGAGCATGTTGACCTGTTGCGCGAGAATAAAAGACAAGATTAAGCACGAGGGTTGGTTTGCGAAGGTAGGATCTAAATGTCCTAAGGTGAGTTGGTATGGCAGGTTATACCTCCTGCAGGGTTAGCTGCGAGTGCCTCCGCAACTCGTTCGTTGATCAAAGCCGTCAACTGGGCTTGAGTGAGGTTGATACGTCCTTCGCGTCCGCTCATGATCTTCATAATGAAGCAACGTAAGTGAGGAAAGTGTCGCGAAAGTGTGTAAGTGTGTGGGACGACATTAGAGAGTAAGCACACAAGGTTCAAATAGCAATTATCACGTTATCTAATGCACAGTGAGAACTATCTAACCGACAATATAACATAATCATACCACTTATGGTGTCGAGCCTTGCACGTGGAGCGAAGCGTCGTTGTGGATCGTTGAGCACTGTACAGGTTATAGTCTGGTTTTAACGAAAACTTTTCCCTTATTAAAACCAAGTTCTCTATAACCAATGGCTCTGATACCAATCTGTCACACCCCCAAAATCCACCATGCGGAGTATCACCGCTTGGAGGCGTGACATGACCAGGATCGAGCCACCAATCATATTGAACAATTCAATTAAGTAAATAAAACCAAACATAATACGATTGGTGACCAAAGCTAGTTAACCTTGTTTGGTTTAAACAGCGGAAGCATAAACGTGAGTTCAAAACATAAGTTCACAGTTCATAAGTTTAAAGTCTCAAACATAAGTTCCATAGGTTTATAAAGTTCAATTATTAAGTATGGGATGTAACAACCCATGTTCCACAACGACTCCTTCCCCGTGCAAGCTCCAAGCATTTAGCGACCTGTAAGGCATGTAACAACTAGTCAACAACAAAGTTGAGTGAGTTCACGTTTGGTTGTTTAGTTAATGAGTTCGTATCAGGAATCGGAAGTTCGTTTCATAACCAAGTATTACCCATTATTCTTGATTCCCAAACCTTTACGATATTTAGTGGGGGCTTCCCATTATGTATGTTACTAGACTAGGCGTATCCATAAGTGTCCTTCCCAATCCGAGGACGGTGTTAAGTATGAGTGTACGTAGGTTTTACGTACGTGCCCTTCTCATCCGAGGACAGTAGTGAGTGTGAGTGTACGTAGGTTTTACGTACGTGCCCTTCTCATCCGAGGACAGTAGTAAGTGTGAGTGTACGTAGGTTTTACGTACGTGCCCTTCTCATCCGAGGACAGTAGTAAGTGTGAGTGTACGTAGGTTTTACGTACGTGCCCTTCTCAATCCGAGGACAGTAGTTGGTAGTCTAGTAGTGTTGGTAATATAAAAAGAGTGATAGTACGAGTAGTTATTCAATCCCATTCCCAACCACCGGGAATCCCATGCCTTAGTAAGGGTGTGAACTCACCTCGGTTTGCTCGGTTAGATTCTCAATATAGCTAACAGTCAAGGTCGGTCAATCACGTCCTAGTATGATTTGCCAGTTAGTCATTTAGTGGCTTTCCAATAGAACACAAAGTTCCTACACGTATCTATCACATAACATGCATCACTGTAACGGTTTATGCCCATCTAAGTTTCCTGTCCAAATGTGACAACCCTCATAATTCCATGTATTCCGTACAATTTATTAATAATAATTAAGTGCTTGACGACTGTGTGGAATTACTTAACTGCTCTCTGATTTCTGTGTTATGCTTACATGTATTTGTTAACATACTAGTAATGTACAGAAAAGTTACTAAATAGTCCGGTACGCCTTCCTGAGTGTTAAAAATTGAAAACGTTGCAAAAATATATATGTAGGACACTTTACGGATTAATTAAGCACTTTAACGAAACAGTGTCAAACCGAACAACCGGATTTTACCTGGAACATGAAAATATTGCCAGACACATTATTCTTATTTTTCTGAGCTAGTTAGGGTCCCCGAACACCCTAACACACTATACTATTACATAACATCTAAATAACTAACCAACACACTTAGAACTTAACCATAACCCCTAACCACCCATCACCACTCAACTAAACCAACCCCCCCCCCCCCTAATCGGTTAGGAGACAAGAATGACACTCCCATGATTTTATTTAATTAATTATTTGATATGTTGTGTACTTAAGAAGCACATGGACCAAGAGTTAAAGAATTGTTGGAAGACTTATTTATATAACCCTTGGATCTTCATTCTTATCATTCACCACCATCCACCAAAACTCTTTCTCCTTCTCCTTCCTTGAGTTCGGCTGAAATCAACCACCCATACACCACCATCATTCAATCAAGTCTCTTCCATTCCACACATATACAAGGGTGTTAGAAGGTGCACAACGAAGCTCGGTGCGTTCGGAAGTGGAAAGACCTTCTCTATTCGCTTTTAACCACCACTTTTCTACACTCGAACTCTCCTAGTCTTGTGCTAGTGGTAAGAACTTAGATCCGTTCATTCTTCATGTTATTTAAGTGGTTAATAGGTGATTTGATGATTTAAAGTTATGAAACACTAAAGAACTTGCACTAAAGTCTTGAACATGTTGGTTAAAGAGTAACTAGTGGTGTAAATCATGTAGATCTTGTGTGATTATGATGATTGGCTGATTATCTGATGTTGTGCTGAATAATATTAGTATGTGATGTTGTTATGGTCACTAAACTCATTAACGGAATCGATCGAACATGATTTAGATGGGTAAACACTTGAAATCAGAATCTGTCTAACTTTTACAGCCCACTTCCGTTGGCTGTAAACAGGTCTTAACCTCAACGAAAAATCGATATTTTGAATCTAAAATATGTTATTATGAAATACGGTTCTAATGGCACCGGAATCGTAATTTTTGGACTCCGTTTACTATTTTTAAAGTGTTAATTTGTAACAGCTACTTAAGCTGAATTTTGACAGCAATAAATGGGTGTCGTACTTTCAGTCATAACCGGAGTTGTGTGATGAATCGGGCCATGAAAATTCTACTGTAGATGATAACTGAAGTATTTGTAATTACCCCACTGGAATTTCGCAAATCGGACTTACGACGAATTTTTAATAAATTGTTTCGTGGACTGTGGTCAGAAATACATAAATCTGAGTTCAGTCCCGAATATGAATTTTTATAAAATATTGGTGATGAACCGGACCCCGATATTTTTACACAATAAAATATGGAATGTTTGTGACATTCTATAAAAATTTGGGAATTTTTGGAATAATCTAACTATTTTATTTAAATGTCCGAAAACAGCCGGTTTTGAGTATTAATGCCGAATTGACATAAGTTGTGACTTGCGTGTCTAAATGTCGAGTATGCTATCTGTGAATGATTTAACATGTTATATATGTTATGTGCATTATCGTATGTTTGATTTTGAGTGGGGAATGGACAGGAAACTTAGATGGGCATAAACCGTTACAGTGATGCATGTTATGTGATAGATACGTGTAGGAACTTTGTGTTCTATTGGAAAGCCACTAAATGACTAACTGGCAAATCATACTAGGACGTGATTGACCGACCTTGACTGTTAGCTATATTGAGAATCTAACCGAGCAAACCGAGGTGAGTTCACACCCTTACTAAGGCATGGGATTCCCGGTGGTTGGGAATGGGATTGAATAACTACTCGTACTATCACTCTTTTTATATTACCAACACTACTAGACTACCAACTACTGTCCTCGGATTGAGAAGGGCACGTACGTAAAACCTACGTACACTCACACTTACTACTGTCCTCGGATGAGAAGGGCACGTACGTAAAACCTACGTACACTCACACTTACTACTGTCCTCGGATGAGAAGGGCACGTACGTAAAACCTACGTACACTCACACTCACTACTGTCCTCGGATGAGAAGGGCACGTACGTAAAACCTACGTACACTCATACTTAACACCGTCCTCGGATTGGGAAGGACACTTATGGATACGCCTAGTCTAGTAACATACATAATGGGAAGCCCCCACTAAATATCGTAAAGGTTTGGGAATCAAGAATAATGGGTAATACTTGGTTATGAAACGAACTTCCGATTCCTGATACGAACTCATTAACTAAACAACCAAACGTGAACTCACTCAACTTTGTTGTTGACTAGTTGTTACATGCCTTACAGGTCGCTAAATGCTTGGAGCTTGCACGGGGAAGGAGTCGTTGTGGAACATGGGTTGTTACATCCCATACTTAATAATTGAACTTTATAAACCTATGGAACTTATGTTTGAGACTTTAAACTTATGAACTGTGAACTTATGTTTTGAACTCACGTTTATGCTTCCGCTGTTTAAACCAAACAAGGTTAACTAGCTTTGGTCACCAATCGTATTATGTTTGGTTTTATTTACTTAATTGAATTGTTCAATATGATTGGTGGCTCGATCCTGGTCATGTCACGCCTCCAAGCGGTGATACTCCGCATGGTGGATTTTGGGGGTGTGACATTAGAATTACTCAAGAAGGAGAAACTATACACGAAATTTTCCAAATGCGAGTTGTAGATTCGTGAAGTACAATTTCTCGGGCATATAGTGAACGAGAAAGGCATTCGAGTAGACACCTCCAAGATCGAAGCAATTAAGAACTAGGAAGCGCCCAAGACTCCAACTGAAGTCCGACAATTCTTGGGATTAGCGGGGTACTATCAGAGATTTATAGACAATTTTTCTAAAATTTCTCAACCGCTAGCCTCCCTCACCTAATCGAGAAACAAGAAGAATCATTTCAATTTCTCAAGGATAAGTTGTGCGATGCACCAATCTTATCACTACCCGATGATAACGATGACTTTGTAGTATATTGTGATGCTTCGCATCAAGGATTGGGTTGCGTGCTCATGCAACGAGAAAAAGTTATTGCATACGCGCCACATTAACTAAAAGTTCATGAGAAGAACTATACCACTCACGACCTCGAGTTAGGCGGGGTGGTATTTGTCACACCTCGACCACGTAAAACAACAAATCATGGCGGAAACGTCGGGGAGTGTCGTAACAGAATCATTGTTTCACAACCATGGATTTAATTATTTTGTTTTATTGAATTAATGAACTCATTGTTTTATTACAAATCAAATAAATACAAATATTGTCTTTCAAGTTTTAAAGTCGCTAAGGCATGAGTCCATCCTATGTATAGCATGTATCAACAATCATCACATAGCAACACCTGAAACATATGTAAAAATAGGTACGTCAACATAAAAATGCCTGTGAGATACATAGGTTTTATTAATGCAGGATTCATGACTTATAATTTTTAAAAGAATGTTTAACAAAATAATCATGAACTTAAAAATGTTTTCTTTTATAAATCATATAACGAGTGATAAGAAATCAGATCATATAAAAGAAAGATGCATAAATAAATAACTAAGTAAAATGAGTTTGTATAAAATATGTTGTTTGAAAACAATGTTTTGATAAAAGGGTTTGTAGTATACATAAAAATATACTTTGGTTTTAAGAATGTCGAATAAGTAATATATTAAAATATATTTCAGTTCCCAAAATAGTTAAACAGATAGTATATTAAATATACTTTTGTCGTCAAAATTGTTGGGTTTTTCACATGTTTATCAAAGTATTTTATCCTTATAAAATAAAAACGCAGCGGAAAATTATTATTTAAAACATGTTACTTACAAGATATAAAACCCATTTTATATGTAAAACCCAATCCCCGGATCCATATACGAATATGCATGCTATCAAAATTAAAACACAACCATAGAGTGTTTAGAATACTACCTTCCAAGGAGTAATGGATATGAAGAAGATGATGCTTCTTGAACGGTTGCCTTCAAGTGTAGAAGACCTCAAGCTTGTATACCCCAAGCCTCCAACAAACACTACGATTGTAGCTAGGATTTCAACACTAAAATTCAAAACCGAACACTTGAATGATACTTATGATGACCGAAAATTAGAGAGCAATTTCTCTAGTTCTTGCAAGTTCATCTCTTGCATTTTTGTCATACAAGTATTTATAGAGCCATGAGAGAGAATTGCCACCCACCATGACCAATCATGTGCCAACTTACACATGCAAGTGCATGAAACCCCATTGGACCAAAAGTCTTGGTTAGACCACCCAATCACATCCTCTCTAACACATGCAAAAGCATGAATCATGATTGGATCAAGATCTCATCTTGGTAAGACAAAAGGGGGGGGGGGGCAGCCCACTTATTTTTAAAAAAATATTTCTTTTATAAAATTCAAGTCTTGGTTTATATATTTATAACTTTTATAAATATAACACTACATAAATGCAAGACTTTATACAACCTTTTAAAATGTTATTTAACCCATTAAATAACAAAATAAAATATTCTCTCAAAATAAATTATCCATATAATTTATTAGTTTCTCAAGTGTAATTATTTAGAACACCAATTTCTAAATATTATAAGTGTTAATATTTATTTGTTTGATCATATCACAAATAAATAATATAAGTGTTTGTCTAGCTTGTTATTGGGTATGACTCGACTTGGGTACTAGCCACATCAATTTAATATGTGTCTTGGGCATACAGAGTCCAACAAAATAATAGTTTTCAGTAGTATATCAAAAGTATACTTTGGTTTTATTAATAACATATTAAACTATGCTTTGGTTTTATAAATTACATATTAAACTATGCTTTGGTTTTGTAAATAACATATTAACTATGTTTTAGTAATTAACAAAATATATGTTGTTTTGTACATTATCACATATGAGAGCATATCAAACTATACCTTTGAGAGTATAACAAAATATACAACAAAAATATGATTTAAGAATTCATTCAGACCTTAGTGTATCAAAATACACCTTTGAGACTATAGAAATACCACAAAGGCAATCTCTATTTGCATAAAAATCGGTTTCTGACATTCCATACAACATGAATGGGGTGTCTAATCCTATAGCGCTATATCATACTACCAATCGGTCTGGTGAACGTATAAAACAAGTACAATCCAACATTTAATTTTATAATCTTTGAAAAATTAGTGTTTAAACCATAAATAATCATTCAGTTTGTCAAAATATAAGTACTAACATGTATAATCAATTATACTTTGAAATCATGAACATAACAATTAGGTACACATGTTTTTTTTTTGGGTAAAGGGTTACCCCGGTGATTCTATATATCAACAAACCAAAACAAAACAAGTAGTATGGAGAGTCCAAACTAGTTCAAACATGGGACATCCCCCATGAATGTAAAACACAAACACAAAGAAACCAATGAAAACAACCAATGAAAAAACAACTAGACTTCATATCTAGAAAGAAACACAAACTATAAATGATCAGCCGCGATCATCAGACAAACGGGTATCATAAATCTCCCAAGCACGAAGCAGGTCCCTCACCTTCACAGTGTCCTTTAACTTCACTCCCATAAGCTTATATCGAACCGTATGAAGAATAGTATCACATAAAGCTTTCGAAGGTCTTGTCTGGTTCTTGAAAAGTCTCGCGTTTCTCTCTTGCCAAATAAAATAAGTAGAAGCAGCAAGAACCAACCTGCTAATATAATTAGACGCCGATTTCGAACATGACCTAGCAGCCATCCAGTTAACGATCGAACCCCAATCTGATCCAACGTTTCTCATACCACCTTTGTTTCGAACCGAGTTCCAAACTTGTGTCGAATAAGTACATTCAAAAAACAAGTAAGCATGAGAGTCAACATCCGCATAACAAAGAAGACAACACATCATGTTCATGTTCTTTCTTCTCGATATATCCCACTGGAGTATTTTGCCTTGAGTCAAGAGTTTACGACGAATAACCAACCACATAAAAAAGGCATGCTTCGGAATACACTGAGGGAACCAAATAAAATTCACCCAGTCCACCTCTTGTTCCCTCTGCCGAACCGAATGCCAAACCTAGGAAGCTGAATGCTCAAACAAATCGTTACCATCCTTCCACAGGAGTTTATCACGTGAATTAGGGGCCGTATGAATGTGGTCGATCTGATTAAGCACAGGAAAGAGATCTCTCCATGCAACCGGCAATCTCCAACCACCATTAAGATAAACATCTTGAACTGTAGCAGTAAGACTAAAACCCGCTGTAGTAATAGTTCTTGGCGAAATAAAATTACCTAGCGGACCCAGTTGACACCAGGAATCATACCAAGCCGAAGTATTGCTACCATCCCCTATCTTGGATCAGACAAACTCTCTAATGAAAGGCCTAAGCTGAAGGATTTTTCGCCAACTCCAACAACAATTAGAAACCGATTTGCAAGTCCAAAAACAGACCCTCTTAATCTGTACGTATGAATCCAATCAACCCATAAGGATTGTCGTTTAACCAAGAGACTCCAAATGTGAGAGGTCATAAGAGCTTTATTAAATTCACTAATTCTACGAACCCCCAGACCCCCTTCAAACTTGGGAACACAAACAGACTTCCAGGATACCTTCGACTTCCCTTTTTGAAACGACCCAGCTGACGACCATAAAAAATTCCTCATTTTCGCTTCCAGCTCTAGAATAACCCGAGCAGGAAGAATAAAAACTGAGGACCAATATACATGCATCAAAGAGAGCACCGAGTTGATAAGTTGTAACCTTCCAGCGAATGATAGAAACTTATTTCTCCAGCTCATAATTCGTTGATCCAGTCTTTCCACTAAGATACTGCAATCTTTATATAGAAGTCTAGATGAAATAAGCGGAACACCCAGATATCTGACTGGTAATGATCCCTCCACAAAAGGCATAATATCTAGAATATGGGCTTTAACATTAGTAGGCACATTACAAAAGAACCCGGTACTCTTCTGAAGACTAGGCACCAATCCAGACATTTTGGTGAAGTTCGTAAGAGAAGACGTAATGCATTTAACCGAATTAATATCTCCTCTTGCAAACAAAAATAAATCATCTGCGAAACAAAGATTAATAATCCGTTGCCTTTCACATTTATTATGAAACCTGTAAGACGCATCAATCCTGGTAGAATGTTGAAGGATGCACGTCAAAACCTCCATTACAAGAGTGAAAAGATAACGGGATAGAGGATCTCCTTGCCGAAGGTCTCGCTTTCCCTTGAAATACCCATGAATATTTCCATTAACACAAATGGAATAAGAAGCCGTGGAGACACATATCATAATCCAGTCGACCATTTTAGAATCAAAACCAAACCCTATCAACACACTCTTCAAGAACTTCCAGTCAACTGTGTCATATGCTTTCTGAATGTCCACCTTAAAAGCACACCGAGGGGGACCTGTATTTCTATGATAATTATGCATGAGCTCCTGAGTCAACAAGATGTTATCTGAAATCTTCCTCCCAGGGACAAAAGCCGACTGGTTAATGCTAACCACTTGATGGAGAACCCCTTTTAAGCGGTCAGCAATAATCTTGATAATACACTTGAACAATACATTACAGCAAGCAATTGGTCTGTAATCCGTAACCAACGTAGGCATCGATTTCTTTGGCACAAGAGCAATTAAAGTATGATTTAATTCCCGGAGTAACTTACCTGTAACGAAAAAATCAATGACCACCTTCGAAACATCATCTCCAACAATCGGCCACGCAGCTTTAAAGAAAGCAGCCGTGTATCCATCCGAACCTGGAGCCTTATCATTACCTATCGAAAAGATAGCTTTTTTAACCTCATCCTCCGTAACTGGCCGAACCATAAAAGAAGCATCCATTGGGTTCACATGTTTCGTAAACAAATCCAGAGATGGTTGCACTAGAAGGTCATCTTGACAACCCAAGAAGTTCTCGTAATGTTGAACTAGAATAGAGATAACATCCTCGCCTTCATACATCATCCCGTTCACATCCGAAATAACCTGAATCCGATTCCGATGAGTTCTACTCTTCACGGCTGCATGAAAATATGCAGTATTTGCATCACCCACCCTAAGCCACTCCATTTTAGACTTTTGTTTCAGGAACCTTTCCTCATCTAAACAGGCCTCCTGATAATCAGAAGTTACTTTAGTTTCTCGAGCTCTTAGGTCCACATTCATAGGGTCGTTATCAATATCATGTTGAATATCATCCAAAATACCACGAAGCTCTAGCACACTTTCTTGTGAAGATTACCCTGCCTGAATAATAAAGCTCGCAACGGAGACTTTAGTTGCCGAAGCTTCTTCACAACCTGAAACTGAAACACCCCATTGACATTCGCTTCCCAGGTTTCCTTCACAATACTCATAAAATCCAGCTTATGCACCAAAAAGTTAGCAAACTTAAATGGTTTATGTTTCCGTTTAAGATGATGTTGGATTTTAAGAATACAAGGAGCGTGATCCGATAACCGATAAAAATGAAAAAAAGCAACTGAATGGAAATTCAGCTATAAACGGAGTATTACCCATAACACGATCAATCTTCTTGAGCAAACCAACTCCCTTCTTTGGCTTTTGATTCCATGTGAAATGGAGATCCGACCGGTTAATATCCATCACTTCAATGTCTAACACACAATTATGAAAATCACGCATACCTGCTGAAATAAAGGACGCTCCCACAGACTTGTCCTCTAGGTGCAACGCCGAGTTAAAATCTCCCATAATCACCCATGGCTTGTCGGCTACCATGTGTTTATGAATAGATAATTGAGCCCATAATTCACGCCGAGTAATATAGTAGTTGGCCGCATACACAATAGAGCAAAACAAACTTCTCTTGTCTTCTTTAAACACAAGCTGGATATGCATAAGTTGAGACGATTGAAATAAGACCATAACATCAAAAATGTCGGGGTCCCACCCTATGATAATGCGAGTACCTTTGTCACAACAACCCCCATTAGATGTCCAATCCCAACGACGAAAAACTGACAGACACACCTTACTCAAATTCGCTACATCCACACGAGACTCCAGAATAGCACACAAACTAAGATTACTATCTTTTACAACCTGACGAACCTCTTTTTGTTTAAGAGGGCGATTCAACCCTCTTATATTCCATGCAGCTAGACTAACCATCAGACACTTTCGGTTTAGGAGTGCTTGCCCCTTTTTATTAGTATTACGAGTGCCTTCCATGATAAACTCGTCAGTTTCATTATAAACTTCAAGAACCTCTTCATCATCCGAATCATCTTGACCATCACCCGCATCCTTGCTGCTTTGCCCTTGAGCCTCACCTGCAGTACTCAAAACATCAAAAGGATTGCTAGAGAGAACACTATTAGATGACACCACATTTGTCACCACATCCTTCGGCTTAGCTCCAATAGGACGATACTTGAATTTCTGCTTTAGTTTGTACATTTGAAAACCCGTTTTCCTAGCCAGTTTCTTAGCATGCACACCCATATACCCATCCTCATCTACAACCGGTTTTTTATCAGCCCTCCGTCCTTGATCAACATGTTTCAGTTTATCCACATGCATTCGATTCCTATCACCAGTCGACTGTTTACCCGGATTCCTTTGCTGATTCGGACATTGATCATCCGAGTGCTCGAAAACACAACAATGAGAACACCTTAGCGGACTCCACTCATACTCAACATACATAGTTTCCTTTACATACCCCTCACCCTCCAGTTTCGGAATGGCCATAGTAATTTCCTCTTTCAGATCTTTTTCAGCCGAAACTTCAATCAATGCTCTAGCATAACTGCTACGTCCCCATGAATCCATACACATCGTAGTTGTGTACGAGTCAAGAAGTTTAGGTTCGCCAATAGCAGTGGCAATCAAACTAATACCATCCTCTGTATATGCAGCAATAGGAACTTCATGGATCCTTTCATGCTCACGCTACAGGTCAACCTGCTAAGCCCCCTGCGTGTACGTTCAAAACTTTCATGGATTGCCGACCCAGTACCTTCAACGGCATAGAAGGAGTTGTAGGTCTTCTCCACTGGTTCGAGAAGATCGAATCTGTTTTTGAGATGTGTGAATGCCCTGAGGCTCGTAGGGTGAAATTTGCTACTGGAACACTCGAAGGTGTTGCGTTAACTTGGTGGAACCAGGTTCAGATGCTAGGGTTGGCAGCTGCTAATGCCACCCCATGGAACGACTTCAAGGATCTGATCAAAGAGGAGTACTGTCATCGTAATGACATACACAAGCTGGAAGTTGAGTTTTATAATTTAAAGATGACGGGGTCTGAAATTGAGGCGTATACGAAGAGATCGAACGAATTGGCTGTATTGTGCCCTACCATGGTGGATCCTCCTATCAAACGTATTGAGATGTACCTCAAGTGTCTTGTGCCAGAAATTCAGAGCCATGTGACTGTGGCTAACCTTGGTACTATTCAGCAGGTCATACGGCTAGCCCACCGTCTTACTGATCAGGCAGTTGAGCAAAACAGGCTGCCCAAACGTATTAGTGCTACAGCTACTTCAGATGCTCCTAGCGACAACAAGCGTAAATGGGATGGAAATTCAAGCAAAGGTTCTACTTCTGTTCAGTCTCAGTCTCAGCAGAGAAAGACAGACGATTACAAGAGCCCCGGGCAGCAGTCTTCTGGGAATCAGGGTCAAGGAGGGTACAGGGGTAATCAACCTAAGTGCAACCGTTCCAATTTGCACCATAGTGGGCCATGTAGCAAGGTTCGCTGTCATAGGTGCAACAAGCCTGGTCATCCAGCCAAGGATTGCAGGAGCCCATATCCTACGAATCAGAATCGTCAGCAATCGCAACAAGCTCCACAGAACCAGCAACAGCAACAGCAGGGTAACAAGGGATGCTTTCAGTGTGGTGCTGAGGGTCACTTCAAGAGACACTGTCCACAGTTGAATCAAAACCAGAACAACAACCAAGGAAATGGGAACAACAATAGGGGTAACAATGATGGAAACGGTGCCAAGGGATGTGTCTTCATGATTGGGCAGGGTGATGCAAGGAACGATCCCAATGTTGTGATGGGTAAGTTTCTACTGGACGACTTCTATGTTACGGTTTTATTTGATTTGGGTGCCGATACTAGTTATGTGTCCTTAAAAGTTAGTCAGATGTTTAAGCGTACACCAACACTTTTGAACACCAAGCATGTTGTAGAACTAGCAAATGTTAAAAATCTCGAGGCCACACACATAGTTAAGAGTTGTAATCTTGTTCTTGCTGATCAGACCATTTCTATCGACCTCATTCCTATCGTTCTGGGTAGTTTCGACGTTGTCATCAGGATGGATTGGTTATCTCAACACCAAGCGGAAATTCTTTGCAAGGAGAAAATTGTCCGCATCCCTCGCTCTGGTGAAGAACCTCTCATGATTCTTGGTGACAAGAGTGGTGCCGTGGTAGGCATCATATCTTTCCTTAAAGCTCAGAAGTGTTTACGAAAGGGCCACACAGCTATTCTAGCCCTCGTTACTGACACTTCAACGAAAGAAAAGAAGATAGAAGAGATTCCTATTGTACGCGACTTTCTTGAGGTATTTCCTGAGGAATTACCTGGTCTTTCGCCTCATCATCAGGTTGAATTTCAAATCGAGCTGGCTCCTAGAGCAGCACCCATAGCTCGTGCACCTTATCTCTTACCTCCATCAGAACTAGAGGAATTGTCTACCCAACTACAAGAGCTATTAGAAAAGGGTTTCATTCGTCCTAGCTCTTCGCCCTGGGGAGCTCCAGTCTTGTTTGTGAAGAAGAAAGACGGTACCTTCCGAATGTGTATTGACTATCGCGAACTCAACAAGGTGACCGTGAAGAATCGTTATCCTCTTCCGCGTATTGATGTCACACCCCCAAAATCCACACGCAGAGTATCACCGCTTGGAGGCGTGACTGACCAGGATCAAGCCACCAATCATATTGAACATATAAGTAAATACCAAAAATCATTCATCAATACGAAAGGTGTTTTCAAAACCAAACATCAACAAGTGTGTAGCGGAAGCATAAGTATGTAAACCCAATGTAAATAGTAAATTCAAATGTTTAGATAGATAACATGGCATCATCGATCCATGTCCCACAACGACCTGCTCCTCCCTGTGCAAGCTCCATATGTACCTAAGGTCCTGCAAGGCATGCAAGAGAGAGTCAACAACTAGTTGAGCGAGTTCACAGTTAATAGTTCAGTAATAGTATAGCGTGAGTAGTAGTATGTTCGTTCGTTACAAAGTATCGTATTAGTTCCCATCGCGGCCTCCCAGGCAGGTGTGCGAAGATATTAGGGGAAGTTCATCCCAAGCATTCTAGACTAGGTTTATTGTATCGCGGCCTACCAGGCAGGTGTGCGAAGATTTGTAAATTTAGTTCGCGGCCTTCCTAAGGCAGGTGTGCGAAGTCAGTCATAATATCGCGGCCAACCCTTGGCAGGTGTGCGAAGATCAGTTCAATAAGTGTTACTAGTCTAGTCGTATCTTATCGTTAGGTTCTACTTTATGAGTATGCACAATAATTCATCAAATCCCATTCCCACCCGGGAACCCCATGCCTTGGCTGTGTGAACTCACCTTGGTTTGCTCGGTATGCTAGGTTATGTGCTCGCAAATAAGTCAATCACGTCCTAGAGTATGCACGTATAGAATCATCAGTTTGTGTTCAGGTTGTTCACGTATAAGCATGTAACACGTATTCAAAATCTCACAAGTCATGTATATCATTTATCAGCAGTTAAATATCTTAGTTAACTTCTAACAGAGTTAAGTCATGTTACTGTGTAAAACATTCAAGTCGGCGAAACACATAAGTTGGCGAATCACAATATTGACGAAACACATATCCTATTTCGTCAACTACCCTTGGCGAAACACATTCTGTTTCGCCGAGGGTTCTGTTTCGTCAAGAGGATCAATTACGTCGAACATCAGTTACGTCAACCGGTTAATAACATTCGGCCGTTACGAAATAATACAGAAAACCCTAATCATTGTTAATAGCCGTCATCAACATCATCGATCATCAACATCAGTAATTCATAATCATCATCATGGCTCATATAATCAGAATGATTGGAATATATTTAAATCGTCAAACATAAGCAATCGGTTTCAGCAATAATTTATCATTTGCCGACAAGTTTATATTATTGTCATGTTGTCATTTGACCAATATATTTAGTGGCTGCAATGTCAGAGATTATTCCAAAACATAAAGAATCACCATTCCTTGTCAATATGGCTGACAATAGTTAATGTTCACATGCTATAAAATGACCTAATACATGAAGTGGGCTGCAGCTTTATATACATGACATATCTATTCTAACAAGTCACCAAGATTCATCACATGATGTCAAACAATCTAATCCACATAACAGCATTCATCACACAACAGATTTTTATATCGGCTCCTACGCATTCTTATCATACGGATCAATGCATACGCAAACATATAACGAATAATTAAAACATCAACGAAACCGAGTTAACGAACACGCACTAACCGAGATAAAAGAACAATGAGTTGATCGATAAGGGCTTAGGGAAACACACACAGCTGCCGTCACAATGGGGAGAGTTCTAGGGTTTCTGTTCTGCCAAAAGTGTGACGAACAAACTGGTTGATTTGCTAAAATACTTGTCGTTACGTGTTGGGCCCTTAATGGGCTTCGGCGAAACCGGGCTCGGCGTAACAGATTTCTGTTACGTCGAGATGTATGTGACGAAACACACACCTGTTTCGTCGGGGTTGTGTAATGTGTAACGGTTAAAATGTTCAAGTGTTTACATGCTATCAAGCAATCTAGTCACGTTAAATAGGTAGCATACAAACAAACATTCCACTTTATAATTCAATGTGTACTGTTACAATGCAATCATATCAAATAATCAACAGTGAAAGTGCATTTAATGCGAATACAAAACGTAGAAACTCGAGTTGTCACATTATCCCCAACTTGAAAGAAATTTCGTCCCGAAATTTAGCATGCGGTTACTGAGGAAGCTAATGGTGTGACGTTGTTTACCTGTATTGTATCGCGGCTCCCCGAGCAGGTTTGCGAAGATTACTGGTTTTCCTGGGGTGTCACATCATCCCCCCGTTGATTTGGAATTTCGTCCCGAAATTCTGTATTGGTACCTTCAGCCTCAGTAGTAGTTGCATTGGTTCCGAATAACTAGGGATATTTGAGTTCCATTTGATCTTCACGCTCCCAGGTGAACTCTGGGCCGCGACGGGAGTTCCAACGAACTCGTACAAGAGGGATTCTCGTGTTCTTGAGGACCTTAACATCCCGGTCCGTGATTTCAACTGGTTCTTCGACGAAGTGCAACCGCTCGTCGATAGTGAGTTCCTTCAAGGCAACTATGTGGGTCTCATCTGACGTACACTTCTTCAGATTCGACACGTGAAAGACGTTGTGAACTGCACTGAGTTCAGGTGGTAAGTTCAGTCTGTAGGCCACCTTGCCTATTTTCTCTGTAACTTCGAAAGGTCCGACGTATCGTGGATTAAGTTTGCCGCGTTTGCCAAAACGAACCACACCCTTCCAGGGTGAAACTTTAGTGAGTTGTAAAGCTCGCACGCGCTTAGGCGCAGTGTCTTTTCGACTGAGAGCGTCAGCCACAACATTGGCTTTGCCTGGGTGGTACCTGATTGAACATTCGTAGTCGTTTAGCAATTCGACCCATCGTCGCTGTCGCATATTCAGTTCCTTCTGTTTGAAGATATGTTCAAGGCTTCTATGGTCAGTGTAGATAGCACATTTGGTGCCGTACAGGTAGTGTCGCCATATCTTAAGTGCAAAAACAACCGCTCCCAGCTCTAAATCGTGTGTTGTGTAATTCCGTTCGTGAATCTTAAGTTGGCGCGAAGCATAAGCAATGACTTTATCCCTTTGCATCAATACACATCCAAGACCTTGGATAGATGCGTCACAGTAGACTACGAAATCTTCCGTGCCTTCAGGCAATGAGAGGATAGGTGCGCTACAGAGTCTATCCTTTAAGTGTTGGAATGCTGTTTCCTGTGCATTACTCCAACGGTAAACAACACCTTTCTGTGTCAGTAGTGTAAGCGGCTGAGCAATCTTTGAGAAGTCTTTGATGAACCTTCTGTAGTAACCCGCCAAACCCAAGAATTGGCGTATTTCAGTTGGTGTACGAGGCGCAGGCCAATTCTTGATCGAATCTACCTTGGATGGATCGACATGGATCCCATCCTTGTTTACCACGTGGCCTAAGAAGTGGACTTCACGAAGCCAGAAGTCACATTTGGAAAACTTAGCGTATAGCTGTTCCGTTCGTAGAAGTTCCAGTATAAGTCGTAAGTGCTGCTCGTGTTCCTCCTGACTTTTCGAATAAATCAGGATGTCGTCGATGAAAACAATGACGAACTTGTCGAGATAGGGTTTGCACACCCTGTTCATAAGATCCATAAATACGGCAGGCGCGTTCGTTAGCCCGAATGGCATGACCATAAACTCGTAGTGGCCGTAGCGAGTTCTAAATGCTGTTTTAGAGACGTCCTCATCCCGGACTCTCAGCTGATGGTACCCTGACCTTAAGTCTATCTTGGAGTAGTAGCTCGACCCTTGCAGCTGGTCGAATAAATCATCTATGCGCGGAAGAGGATAACGATTCTTGATCGTCACCTTGTTGAGTTCACGGTAGTCTATACACATCCTGAACGTACCGTCTTTCTTCTTTACGAATAACACTGGAGCTCCCCAAGGCGAAGAGCTAGGACGTATAAAACCCTTTTCCAAGAGTTCTTGTAGCTGCTTTGACAGTTCCTCCAATTCAGTTGGAGCTAAACGATAAGGTGCTCGAGCTATGGGTGCTGCTCCTGGAGCGAGCTCGATCTGAAATTCGACCTGGCGATGAGGCGGTAACCCAGGTAACTCTTCAGGAAACACTTGAGGAAAGTCGCGTACTACAGGAATATCCTCAATCTTTTTCTCTTTCTTCGATGTATCCTAACGAGAGCTAAAACAGCTGTGTGGCCCTTTCGTAAACACTTCTGAGCCTTCAAGAAAGAAATGATGCCACTCACGACACCACTCTTGTCGCCTTGAACTTTGAGAGGTTCCTTACCAGAACGTGGAATACGAATGATCTTCTCCCTGCATAGTATCTCTGCTTGTTGTTGGGATAACCAATCCATACCAATGACGATGTCGAAACTACTCAGTGTTATAGGGATGAGATCAATGGAGAAAGTTTGACCAGCGAGGATAAGATTACAACCTTGAACTATGTGCGTGGCCTCTAAACTTTTACCGTTAGCTAACTCTACTACATGCTTGGTGTTTAAAAGTGTTGGTGCACGTTTTAAAATTTGACTAACCTTCAGAGACATATAACTGGTGTCCGCACCCGAATCAAATAGTACAGTAACGTAAATATCGTCAAGAAGGAACTTACCCATAACCACATTGGGATCATTCATTGCGTCGCCCCGACCCAGCACAAAAGCACGACCCCGAGCTTCGTTGCCATTGTTGTTGTTGTTTCCCCCGTTGTTGTTCCCGTTGCCCTGATTGTTGTTGTTGTTGTTGCGATTCTGGTTTTGGTTCAATTGAGGGCAATCACGTTTGTAGTGGCCTTCAGCCCCACATTGGAAACATCCCCGGTTTCCACGCTATGGCTGTTGTTGCTGGTGTTGTGGAGCTGGTGGTGGGAGTTGCTGGTTCTGATTTGCTGGCCGTGTGCTTCTACAATCCTTAGCCTCATGACCCATCTTGAGGCATCTTTGACATTGTTCCCTGCGACATCTTCCACTGTGGTGTTTGTTGCACCTACTACACCATGGATGAATTCCCCGATATCCACTCTGCCCTTGACTACCTGATGATAGCTGATTCGGACTCTGGTAATCATTCCTCTTGCGTTGCTGAGCTTGAGACTGAACAGTAGCTGGACCCTTGCTAGAATCCCCCTCCCATTTCCTCTTATTGTCGCTGGGAGTAGCAGGAGTAACTGAAGTGGTAGCGGTAGTAGTAGCATTGATGCGTTTAGGCAACCTGTTTTGCTCCACCGCCTGATCAGTGAGACGGTGAGCCAACTGAACAACCTGCTGGTAAGTGGCATGATTTGCTGAAGTCACATGACTTTGGATCTCTGGCACCAGACCCTTAAGATAAAGTTCGATACGTTTGTCCACCAGAGTAGGACACAGTAACGCAAGCTCATTCGATCTTTTGGTATACGCTTCAATCTCAGACCCCGTCATCTTGAGGTTGAAAAACTCGACTTCCAGCTTATGAATATCATCTCGACTGCAGTATTCTTCCTTGATCATCTCTTTGAAATTGTTCCATGGGGTGGCGTTAGCAACAACCAACACCAGTATTTGGACCTGAGCTTTCCACCATGTGAGGGCTAAACCCTCGAGGGTACCGGTAGCATACTTCACCCTGCGTGCCTCAGGGCATTCACACATCTCAAACACAGACTCTATCTTTTCAAACCAGTGCAGGAGACCTACGGCTCCTTCAGTGCCGCTGAAAGTGGTTGGACGACAGTCCATGAAAGTCTTGAAAGTGCAAACAGGTGCTTGACCTGTTGTGTAAAAGAATTAGGACAAGTTTAAACACGAGAGTTGATTTAGGAATGTAGGATCTAAGGATCCTAGTGTGAGTTGTAACTGCAGGGTATACCTCCTGCTTGTGCGGCTGCAACTGCCGCAGTAACTCGTTCGTTAATGAGGGCCATCAACTGGTCCTGGGTCATGTTGATACGTCCAGACATGATCTTCATAGTAAAGATAACGTAAGTGAGATAGGTTCGCGAATAGTGCGATGACAGAAGAGAGTAAGCACACAAGTGTTCTCAAATAATAGCATATAGTGGGTTCTGTAATCTAGGCATACCACGAGCAAAGTTCTATGTAGTTCTAGCATGTAGGTAATGTAACATGAATAGTAATACCTATGATGTTGAGCCTTGCACGTGGAGCGAAGCGTGGTTGTGGATCGTTGAGAGCACTGTTCTGGTTATAGTCTGGTTTTAACAAAATCGTTTTCCCTTTATTAAAACCAAGTTCTCTATAACCAATGGCTCTGATACCAATCTGTCACACCCCCAAAATCCACACGCGGAGTATCACCGCTTGGAGGCGTGACTGACCAGGATCAAGCCACCAATCATATTGAACATATAAATACCAAAAATCATTCATCAATACGAAAGGTGTTTTCAAAACCAAACATCAACAAGTGTGTAGCGGAAGCATAAGTATGTAAACCCAATGTAAATAGTAAATTCAAATGTTTAGATAGATAACATGGCATCATCGATCCATGTCCCACAACGACCTGCTCCTCCCTGTGCAAGCTCTATATGTACCTAAGGTCCTGCAAGGCATGCAAGAGAGAGTCAACAACTAGTTGAGCGAGTTCACAGTTAATAGTTCAGTAATAGTATAGCGTGAGTAGTAGTATGTTCGTTCGTTACAAAGTATCGTATTAGTTCCCATCGCGGCCTCCCAGGCAGGTGTGCGAAGATATTAGGGGATGTTCATCCCAAGCATTCTAGACTAGGTTTGTTGTATCGCGGCCTACCAGGCAGGTGTGCGAAGATTTTTAAATTTAGTTCGCGGCCTTCCTAAGGCAGGTGTGCGAAGTCAGTCATAATATCGCGGCCAACCCTTGGCAGGTGTGCGAAGATCAGTTCAATAAGTGTTACTAGTCTAGTCGTATCTTATCGTTAGGTTCTACTTTATGAGTATGCACAATAATTCATCAAATCCCATTCCCACCCGGGAACCCCATGCCTTGGCTGTGTGAACTCACCTTGGTTTGCTCGGTATGCTAGGTTATGTGCTCGCAAATAAGTCAATCACGTCCTAGAGTATGCACGTATAGAATCATCAATTTGTGTTCAGGTTGTTCACGTATAAGCATGTAACACGTATTCGAAATCTCACAAGTCATGTATATCATTTATCAGCAGTTAAATATCTTAGTTAACTTCTAACAGAGTTAAGTCATGTTACTGTGCAAAACATTCAAGTCGGCGAAACACATAAGTTGGCGAATCACAATATTGACGAAACACATATCCTATTTCGTCAACTACCCTTGGCGAAACACATTCTGTTTCGCCGAGGGTTCTGTTTCGTCAAGAGGATCAATTACGTCGAACATCAGTTACGTCAACCGGTTAATAACATTCGGCCGTTACGAAATAATACAGAAAACCCTAATCATTGTTAATAGCCGTCATCAACATCATCGATCATCAACATCAGTAATTCATAATCATCATCATGGCTCATATAATCAGAATGATTGGAATATATTTAAATCGTCAAACATAAGCAATCGGTTTCAGCAATAATTTATCATTTGCCGACAAGTTTATATTATTGTCATGTTGTCATTTGACCAATATATTTAGTGGCTGCAATGTCAGAGATTATTCCAAAACATAAAGAATCACCATTCCTTGTCAATATGGCTGACAATAGTTAATGTTCACATGCTATAAAATGACCTAATACATGAAGTGGGCTGCAGCTTTATATACATGACATATCTATTCTAACAAGTCACCAAGATTCATCACATGATGTCAAACAATCTAATCCACATAACAGCATTCATCACACAACAGATTTTTATATCGGCTCCTACGCATTCTTATCATACGGATCAATGCATACGCAAACATATAACGAATAATTAAAACATCAACGAAACCGAGTTAACGAACACGCACTAACCGAGATAAAAGAACAATGAGTTGATCGATAAGGGCTTAGGGAAACACACACAGCTGCCGTCACAATGGGGAGAGTTCTAGGGTTTCTGTTCTGCCAAAAGTGTGACGAACAAACTGGTTGATTTGCTAAAATACTTGTCGTTACGTGTTGGGCCCTTAATGGGCTTCGGCGAAACCGGGCTCGGCGTAACAGATTTCTGTTACGTCGAGATGTATGTGACGAAACACACACCTGTTTCGTCGGGGTTGTGTAATGTGTAACGGTTAAAATGTTCAAGTGTTTACATGCTATCAAGCAATCTAGTCACGTTAAATAGGTAGCATACAAACAAACATTCCACTTTATAATTCAATGTGTACTGTTACAATGCAATCATATCAAATAATCAACAGTGAAAGTGCATTTAATGCGAATACAAAACGTAGAAACTCGAGTTGTCACATTATCCCCAACTTGAAAGAAATTTCGTCCCGAAATTTAGCATGCGGTTACTGAGGAAGCTAATGGTGTGACGTTGTTTACCTGTATTGTATCGCGGCTCCCCGAGCAGGTTTGCGAAGATTACTGGTTTTCCTGGGGTGTCACAATTGATGACCTATTCGACCAGTTGCAAGGGTCGAGCTTCTACTCAAAGATTGATCTGAGATCGGGATATCATCAGCTGAGAGTCCGAGACGAGGACATTTCCAAAACAGCATTCAGGACTCGTTACGGGCACTACGAGTTTCTGGTTATGCCTTTCGGCCTGACAAACGCACCTGCGGTCTTCATGGATCTCATGAACCGAGTGTGCAAACCTTACCTGGATAAATTCGTTATTGTTTTCATCGACGACATCCTGATCTATTCTAAGAGTCCGGAGGAGCACGAACATCATCTGCGCCTTATTCTGGAACTTCTTCGAACAAAGCAGCTTTATGCTAAGTTCTCGAAATGTGACTTTTGGCTTCGCGAAGTCCATTTCCTAGGCCATGTGGTAAATGAGGATGTGATTCATGTAGATCCATCCAAGGTTCACTCGATCAAGAACTGGCCTGCACCCCGTACACCAACTGAAATCCGCCAATTCTTGGGTTTGGCGGGTTACTACAGAAGGTTCATCAAGGATTTCTCGAAGATTGCGCAACCTCTCACTTCCCTAACTCAGAAGGGTGTCACCTATCATTGGGGTGATGCACAGGAATCCGCATTTTAGCACTTAAAGGAGAGAGTTTGTAGCACGCCTATTCTCTCGTTACCTGAAGGAACAGACGATTTTGTGGTCTATTGTGACGCGTCAATCCAATGACTTGGTTGTGTGTTGAGGCAACGGGATAAAGTCATTGCTTTTGCATCGCGCCAACTTAAGGTTCACGAAAGGAACTACACTACTCATGATCTGGAGCTGTGAGCTGTTGTTTTTGCACTCAAGATATGGAGGCATTACCTGTACAGTACCAAGTGCACCATGTACACCGATGACAGGAGTCTCCAGCACATCTTCGAACAGAAGGAGTTGAACATGCGACAACGTCGATGGGTTGAACTCCTGAATGATTATGAATGCACGATCAAATACCATCCGGGCAAAGCCAATGTTGTGGCCGACGCCCTCAGCCGGAAAGAGTCTAAACCTAAGCGTGTACGTGCGTTATAGCTTACCATCCACTCTAGTCTTCCCGCTCAGATACGAGATGCTCAGATTGAAGCATTGAAAGCAGAGAACATCAGGGCTAAGTCCCTGAGAGGATCGAGGAAACGGTTGGAACAAAAGGAAGACGGTGCTTATTACGTAACAGGGCGCATATGGGTCCCACTTTATGGAAATCTACGTGAGCTTGTGATGGATGAAGCACACAGGTCTCGTTACTCGGTACATCCTGGTTCGGATAAAATGTACCACGATCTCAAGACTACATACTGGTGGCCCCACATGAAAGCTAACATAGCGACCTATGTTAGTAAATGTCTGACTTGTGCGAGAGTCAAAATAGAATACCAGAAACCATCAGGCCTACTTCAACAACCAGAGATACCGACATGGAAATGGGAGCAAATTTCCATGGATTTGGTTACTGGCCTGCCTAGATCTCAACGCGGAAATGATACCATTTGGGTTATCATGGATCGACTGACCAAGTCTGCACATTTTCTGGCTATCAAGGAAACGAATAAGTTTTCTACTCTAGCAGACATCTACTCCATCATTTCTGATCGTGACTCACATTTTACATCTGAATTGTGGCAAGCGATGCACAAGTCCTTTGGCTCTCGATTAGACATGAGCACGGCGTATCATCCGCAGACGGATGGGCAGTCTGAACGCACCATTCAAACCCTTGAAGACATGCTTCGAGCATGTGTAATTAATTTTGGTAACGGCTGGGAAAGACACCTCCCATTAGTGGAGTTTTCCTATAACAACAGTTACCACACCAGCATCCAGGCTGCTCCGTTTGAGGCATTGTACTGACGAAAATGCCGAAAACCTCTTTGCTGGGCAGAGGTTGGCGACAGCCAAATCACTGGTCCAGAACTGGTAGTGGATACAACAGAGAAGATTGCTCAGATACGACAACGAATGGCGGCAGCTCGTGACTGTCAGAAAAGCTACTCTGATAAGCGTAGGAAACCTCTAGAATTCCAGGTCGGGGACCGGGTTCTACTTAAAGTCTCACCCTGGAAGGATGTGGTTCGTTTTAGGAAAAGGGGCAAGCTTAATCCGCGTTATGTTGGGCCTTTTGAAATCACAGAGAAAATAGGCAAGGTGGCCTACAAACTGAATCTCCCCGAAGAACTCAGCGGAGTTCACAACGTATTCCACGTGTCAAATCTGAAGAAGTGTGTGTCAGATGAGACCCTCATAGTTCCTCTCAAGGAGCTCACCATCGACGATCAGCTGCGATTCATCGAAGAACCAATAGAGATTCCAGACCGAGACGTTAAGGTTCTCAAGGACACCAGGATACCTCTTGTTCGAGTTCGTTGGAACTCCCGTCGTGGCCCAGAGTTTACCTGGGAATGAGAAGACCAAATGAAACACAAGTATCCCCAGTTGTTTGAGAAAAGTGCAACCACTACTGAGGCTGAAGCTACTACGGAATTTCGGGACGAAATTCCAAACCAACCGGGGGGGTGATGTGACACCCTAGGAAAACCAAGAAAACCAGGCAACCTAACTAGCTTCCTCAGTAACCACGTGCTAAATTTCGGGACGAAATTTCTTTCAAGTTGGGGATGATGTGACAACCCGAGTTTTCAAGGTCTTTCCTCTACACGTTATTTGTTTCACAATTGTGTTGCATAACTTGGCTGCCTTGTAAATTGTGCACATTTGATTATATGTTTAAAATATTGTGTTATGTGATGTGTTACTATTTATGAGTGATAGGAATTTATGTACTATTTGAGATTATAAATCTACAATCGACGAAACATGGTGAGCCACACACACACCACGATGAAACCTATGAGGTTTCACCACAACCATCACTCGATGAAACCTATAGGTTTCGTCATTCACTCCCCGACGAAACTAGGGGGTTTCGCCAAAATGGGCTTCGGCCCAAGTATAACCCAATCAAATCGGCAGTTACGTTATATATTGCACACGCCACATTACACGAAACCCTAGACTCTCTTTCTCTCTTTGGCACCCGACAGAAACCATCCTCTCTAGGAGTTCCTGTGTTTCATTCACAACCGGTTAGTCTCGATGTTCGATTCAATTTACGTGTTATTGTGTGTGTAGATAACTAGCATTATGAGTGGGTTTGTTCGCTAGATGATTTGCCTATGATTGATGCTTGAATCGAAAGTCATATAACTAGGGTTTTGATGTTCTTGTGCAAATCGAATTGTTTAGAAACTGTATGACGGTAACTCGTGGAATTGTACTCGTTCATGTTCACTAATAAGAGCCATGTTTCTGTTTGATATTGTAACTGTGTTGAATGGATCTGATCATCGAATACATTCATGTAGCAATCTAGATCATATACGGTGATTTTACGATTTAGGGTTCTTGCTAGATGTTAAGTGCGGTGATGTATTTGGAATGATGGTAAATAGCATTAACGTTTATTGTTTTGGATGATAACTGTATGATTGATGGTGATGGTGAAATGGCTGTTGATGATTAGGGTTGTCAGTGTGTATGTTTAACTGTTACAGTGACGATGAAAGTCCCACCCGACGAAACACCTTTGACGACGAAACTCAGTAGAGTTTCATCACATTCAATGCCGACGAAACATGTGAGGTTTCTTCACACCTCCAAGCCGACGAAACATGGAAGGTTTCGTCACCCAGGGGTTTCGCCACCTTGGGGTTTCGTCGCCTAGGGGTTTCGCCGTGGGTCAGGACCTCACAAACAGAATGTAGTTTTGTACAAGTGTAATGATGTATGTTTAGATGCTGACTGTTTCCTGTTGAAGATATGCATGAGGAAACATGATTCAATGTTGATTACCATACTCGACTGTTGTTACATGTAAACTGTAAAATAGAACAAGTGGTGTAACTACTATGTGCTACCTGGTGATCACTGATTGAATAACCACTGTAATTTGTATTTACACGTGATCTTTGTGAATGCAAACTGATTATGTACGTATGCAAACTTTAGGCTTTGACTGATTAACTGTGAACAAGTAATTAACCATACCGAGCAAACCGAGGTGAGTTTACACTTTCTATAAGGCATGGGATTCCCGGTGGTTGGGAATGGGTTAATAAAACTGAAACGGAACCTCCATCCTCGTTGAGAATGATGACAACATTTAACATGTGTATTCTCTTTGTGTAGATTACGTACTTCCGTCCTCGGTTGGGAAGGACGACAACATATAACTTACTAGACAAAACTCTATCATGAAGTCCCTCATTTTTATATCGACTTAATCGCCAGGCCAATGGCGAGCGGGTCATTAGTTAGATAGCGCTATTTAGGTTTGACAAGCATGCCGCAGAGGGCGGGAGTGAACTAATGGATCTGGGCACTTAGTCAATGATGATAGACATTGATGTAGGGCACATACATGACTCCAGTCAGTTGTCGATATGGTAACGGGTCTAGGGGTTAACATGGGGAAGCCCCCACTGATTATGGTTTGGGAAAACAAGGAACTGGATAACTCGTGGTTTTCGAAACAACTTATGGTTTTTGGGATAACATTAAAACTAGACAATTAACTGTGAACTCGCTCAACTTTGTTGTTGACTCGTTGTTACATGCCTTGCAGGTCGATAGGTACTTAGCAGGAGCTTGCATGGGAGGGGTCGTTGTGGAGCATGGACATTGTGTGTTCATGATGAACTTAAACACTTTTAGTTTATGATTTGGGTTTTGAACTATTTCCTTCCGCTGATGACTTAGATTTGTTAAACTGTTTTTGAACACTAATTATATTGTGTGGTTGGACTTTTATTCACTTACTATATTGTTCAATATGATTGGTGGCTTGATCCTGGTCATGTCACGCCTCCTGCGGTGATACTCCGCTTGTGGATTATGGGGGTGTGACATTATGCTTCAGCTGTATACAATGAATTTTATGAAACGTTTTGTAATACCTTATGTTAATGAATGAAAGCTTTATTTAAATATAATTATGAGTTCAATGTGATTGGTGGCTAAGATCCTGGTATGTCACATGCCCGTGGTGTTTTCCGCAACTGGTATTTTGGGGGTGTGACATCTTTGGCGCTTCCCAATTCTTAATTGCTTCGATCTTAGACGGATCCACATGTATACCTTTCTCATTTATGACATGCCCGAGAAAATGAACTTTCCGAATCCAGAATTCGCACTTGGAGAATTTGGCATACAACTTCTCTTTCCTCAACAACTCCAATATCAACTTCAAATGATACTCATGATCTTCTTTGGTTCGCGAACAGATAAGTATATCGTCGATGAATACTATCATGAATTTATCCAAATAGGGTTTGCATACCCTGTTCATGAAATCCATGAACACAACTGGCGCAATAGTTAAGTCAAAAGGCATGACTAAAAACTCATAATGGCCATATCGTGTTCGAAAAGTAGTCTTCGGAATATCCTTGTCAGCCACCTTCAACTGATGATATCCTGAACGCAGGTCAATCTTTGAGTAGTAGCTGGATCCCTTTAGCTGATCGAACAAATCGTCAATCCTCGGTAAAGGGTACCAATTCTTGATAGTCGACTTATTCAGCTCTCTATAATCAATACACATTCTGAAGGATCCATCCTTCTTCCTCACAAACAAAACAGGTGCACCCCAAGGCGAAAAACTTGGTTGAATGAAACCTTTGTCTAGTAGCCCTTGAAGCTGATTCGACATTTCTTTCATCTCTGACGGTGCTAATATATAAGGAGATTTTGCAATTGGTGCAGCAACGGGTACTAGATCAATTTGGAATTTGATCTGTCTCATAGGGGGAAATCTAGGTAAGTCTTCAGGGAAAAACTTCTGGAAAATTGCGAACAATAGGATTCTCTTAGATCTTCCCACAACTACATCACACTCCCCTGCTCCACTGGAAACAAGTCGATACTAAAACTATGATCACCTAACTAAATACTACAACTGCGAATAACCTCGCTAGTCTTTATCAGTTTACCATTTACTAGTTCTATCGAGTACTTTTTACTTTTCTTACTTGTTGGAGAACACAAAAATGGTTCTAATTTTTTTCCGAAACAAAACACAAGTCAGCCTCAGTATTAAACAGTACGAACGCAAAATGGTGGTTGATAAAAAACATACTGGTAACAACAGCAGGATCGTCATGTGCCTTTCCGGCGGTTAGCTCGAATGCTCTACCCCTGGCATTCTGGCCCTTTGCTTTAGGACAATCTATCACACCCCGACCGCGTAAAACAACAAACCACGGTGGAAACGTCGGGGGTGTCGTAACAGAATCATTGTTTCACAACACATGGTGATTTAAGATTTGTTTTGCTTCATTAATGAACTCATTGTCTTAATACAAACCAGATAAATACAAATAATTATCTTTCAAATTTTAAAGTCACTAAGGCACGGGTCCATCCTATGTGTAGCATGCATCAACAATCATCACATAGTAGTAGTACCTGAAACATATGTGAAAATAAAACGTCAGCATAAAAATTCCTGTGAGTAACATAGGTTTTGTGAATTAGATTCATGGCTTTGGATAGTACAAGAAAAGGTTTCGTGTTTATAAAAATAGCCATGAATCCTTGTAAAAAGTTTGGTTTCGAAAACACATTGCTTTGATAAAAATGTTTGCAGTATATGCAGAAATATACTTTGGTTTTGAAAAGATCGGATAAATAGTATATCAAAGTACACTTTAGTTTTGAAATAGTTAAATAGATAGTATATCAAAATATACTTCGGTTAATGAAATAATAGTTTTGGTAGTATATCTCAAGTATACTTTGGTTTAAGAATGAAAGCATCGGTAGTATATCAAATTATACTTTGGTTTGAAAATAGCATATTAAACTATGCTTTGGTTAAAAATAAATCCGGAAGTGGAAATCAATGCATCGAAGAATCTTGGTCGAGAGGGGCGATTTTGGGGATTATCGTGAAACCCTAGCTTTTCTTCAATCCATCCCGGTCTTGATTGATTTTGGCTAGCAACCAGAGTTTCGATTCTTTTCTTGTAAGGAATCCTGAATTACTCTACCGTCTCTAACCAATTGAAATCATACTAGGGTTTTCGTTTGTTAGGGTTTCGGTTTCTTTTGTTACGATTCTGAGAGAAGATTACTTTCTGCAAAGTATTACGGGGTGAGCGGCTGATCTGAAAATCATACTTAGGGTTTTCGGCTGTCCGTTTTCTTTGTTGCTGATTGAGTCATTTCCAGTTTTGTGGTTTTATCAGTGCTTCGCAAACAGTTCATACATCTTCCTGGCTGGTTTGTTTATTCAGATTAAGTGCGAAATCTGATTAGGGTTTTCCACGAATGGATGATTGTAAAATAGATGATCGCGGTAAACCTTCACTCTCTTTTGAGAGCTTGGCAAACCGTGTGATTGATGTGGAGGGGAATACTTGGTTGCCTCGTCGGGGATTCGTTCAGACGTCTCAAACAGAACCCAAGAAAGCTAACATTATTGATGAATTGTTTAAGTCTTCTGTTCAAGTCCCTGTGGAGAATATGCGGCCACACATTTCGGGTTTGGAAAACAGTGAAGTTCATGCAAGTTTCCAGGTTCGTTCTGATCTAGGTAGTGTTTCGAAGCCTATGTCCTATGCTGATTCAGTTGTGGCAACCAAGAACAAACAGGTAAACTTTAGAACTCTTGCGAGTCCGGTAGTGCATGATGGTTGTGATGTGGTGCTTCCCCGGGAATCTGTTAAACAAGTTCAAGATAAGTTAGCTAATACGTTATGGGTATTTCTTGGGGGATCGAGTGGCTTATCCGGTTGTTGAGTACTTTGTGAGAAATAATTGGAAGAAATTTGGATTACAAAAGTCAATGATGAATGCCAAGGGGTTTTTCTTTTTCAAATTTGCGGACAAAGATGGTATGATGAATGTTCTTAAAGAAGGGCCTTGGATTATTCGTTCTCAACCTATCTTCCTTAGTGTGTGGTCGCCTACTACGAGACTAGAGAAGAAGGAAGTTCAAAAGATTCAAGCTTGGGTTAAAATTCATGATGTTCCTATAGCTGCTTATACGGAAGATGGATTGAGTATGATTGCTACGGCTATTGGTGAGCCGAAATTGTTGGATTCGTACACCACTTCTATGTGTACGGATGCTTGGGGTCGGAGCAGTTATGCAAGAGCTTTGATAGAAATTTCAGCTGAGAATGATTTTAAAGAGGAAATAATTATAGCGGTGCCTGAGATGGAAGGTGAAGGTTTTATTAAAGTGAAGATGGTTGTCGAATATGAATGGAGTCCTCATAGGTGTGGCCATTGTAAAGTCTTTGGACATTCTGATGAGTCTTGCTCGAGACAGACTAGGGAGCTTCCAAAGGCAGTGCCTAAACCCCAGAAACAAAATATTGGGAAGCAACCTCGTGGTCCGGTGAAAGCTACAACAGTGGATGAAGATGGTTTTATGGATGTGGATGGTAAAAAAATGGCTAGGAGACCTGGTTTTCTTGTTAATGAAGCTAAGCCAAAGTTTGAGTACAGGCCGCTTGGAGTTAAATCGAATGGAGGAATAAAGAAGTTAGATCCTTCGGCTAGTGTGGTGTCCCAGAACCCGTTTGATGTTCTAAGGGATGAGAAGGGAATGGTTCGTAAAAAGAGTAAGGGGACGGGGGAAGATATAGCTGATTCTGATGATGAGGAGGTGGTTGAAGTCTATAATGAAACAAATGAATTTATGATGTCGGGTACAAATCCTTTGTCTTCAAAAGCAGGGGCAAGCACCTCTTCCACGAAGTTCGCTAATGGATAGTCTGTGTTTGGTTCGTGTAAAGGAGGTGCTGGTTCGTGGTAATTTTATTTTTGACGATGGAGGATGATGTTTCTTGTTAGTTATGTTTTGTTTGTCTACTGAACATTTTTTATGATGTAAAGTAGGCTAGGTTATGGGATGTCTTAGGTTTTTTTGTTTGGTTTGGAATTACATATATGGGGCATGTCCTGTTTATGAACTAGTGTGGAACTCATCCTCACTACTTGTACTTATTTGCGGTTGTTTTAATAGAATCACCGGTGTAACCCTTTACCCAAAAAAACTATGCTTTGGTTTGAAAATAGCATATCAACTATGCTTTGGTCTGAAAATAGCATATCAACTATGCTTTGGTAGTATATCAAAATATATTTTAGTTTGTGAATAGACCGTGATTTGGTAGTATATCAAACTATACATTAGTAAAACAGTATCATGTTGGTAGTATATCGAAATATACCTAATTCATGATTTGGTAGTATATTAAACTATAATTTGGTAAACAATAGCATATCAAACTATGCTTTAGAAAAACAGTATCACGTTGGTAGCATATAAAAATATGCCATAATAGTATACCAAAATATACCATATATCGCGATTTGGTAATACATACAAACCTTAGTGCATCAAACTACACTTTGGAGACTATAGAAATACCACAAAGGCAATTCTATTTGGTTAAAACATTGGTATCCGACATTCCATACAACAGGAATGGGGTGTCTAGTCCTATAGCGCTATTTCGTACTACCAATCGGCTTGATCATTGTTAACGAATGTACAAGTAATAATATGAACCAACAAATAGTTTAACAACTTTAAAAATCAGTGTTTAAGCCATGGATAATAGTTCAATTTGTCAAAAGATAAGTACTATGCATGTGTAATCATATAGTTGAAATCATGAAAATAGTGAATAGGCACATATGTTTCACCCCAAAACATTTGAAAGCGGTAAAAGAGGGGACTATGTACTCACTTGAGGGTGCAAGTATCCTTGATTAAGTGTCCTAACAAAGCTTGAGAAATCAAGGAATCAAGTGGTACCTAGTATGGAATCACTATGTTAAATAATTGGTACCTAAATCGGGAGATAGGATAGAATGTAGTTCTATAAATCAAATGAGTATTGGAACTCATATGGCATGATTTAATAGAGCTAACATTCTGATTGGAAAGTTTACCTAAGTGCTTTTGACCCTATTCACCCATTAAGGTAGTTTAAGCTACTATAACGCGTCGTTTGCGTAAATCTAAGGTTGGACGGTTATCTATGTCCTATGTCAAGTCTTACATGCCCAATTATACCTAAATATGTTACTAAATCAGTTTATATGTCAAAAACTTGATCACATATGCAAAATATGAACTTAAGCTTCAAAAGGGCATTTTGGTCATTTTCTATGGGCATATAAACTACTTACGCCGTTTTTGACGCTTTTAGTACATGTTGACCAAATAAGCGCATTTTCGCATACCGAACCACTCAAACCTTATTTCTAAGCTATGTTAAGGTTATTTATGGTATGTTTAGCTTATGATCATGTTCCGGAATGTATGTTACCATACGAAACGGTAGACTTTTGCAGTTTGATGCAAATAGTCCCTATGATCGAATAAACTTATTTTTGCCATACCAAACCCTTCAAAACTTATTTCTAAGTTACGTAAGGGTTATTTAAGGTATGTTAAGCTTATATCACTATTCCGGAGAGTTTGTTGTGTTAAACTGATTATGTTTGCGTAACAGTTTGCGTTTAACTTTCTAGAAAGCGATTTAGAGGTCGAAATCGAACAAGAATTGATATGTATAAATGTCATATGCATTTGTACAAATCACGAGAATGAAACACAAGATTTCATTAGATTTGTATTTGTATGATGGTTGTAGAGGCACAGGTGTCATAGTCTCCCCTACTTTAGGAAATTTCGTCCCGAAATTTAATTTTAGAGGAAACTTGTGAAAGCAGATGTGATTATTTCGCTTTCGGACGAATCCTCCGTTCGCTAAGTAAAACTCTGGGCTACGTTTGGATTTCCAGCGAATTTGTTCATGTCAAAGTGATGTCCTTATTGCAACAAAATATGGAGTTTAATCGGACAACGAATAGAAGAATGTTTCCTATGAAGACTATTATATGAAACTTGTGTGTGCTCAAAATCGGAGTCGGAGAGTGCAAGATAAAACAACATTGGTCAAGGTCCAGGACTTCTAGTAACTTAAATAACGCTACGCTCGCAATGTAATAAGGAACATTTATATATAGGAAGTACTAGCGGCGTATCCACCATGCCCATTTTACATTGTTCCCGTTTTGTTATTCTTATCACTATAGGTCTTAGCACATGACAAAACTTGTTGTGGTTTCTGTGCACTAAATTCCATAATTATGTATGCATCCATAATTACGTAATTCCTTGCACAGTCCGCATAGTTCATTTTATAATGTGTAGGGGAAAAATCAATCGAACAAACATGTTATGACTTGACTAGACCACCAAAGGATCTCTTTAACTAGATCAACGAACGATCTTCTAGATCAACACATGATCTCTTTAACTAGACCGACGTATATGATCTCTTTAAATAGACCACCAAAGGGTGTTTTAACTTTGAAGCAAATAATCATTTTGAAATAGCACTTTGAAATCCAAGGGTCTGACTATTTGCATAGAAAACTCCTTAAGGATTTAAGATAGCACTTTGGGTATCCTTTAGAGCATCTAACATATGAAAATACGGAAGATTCTACAAGGATTGAGATAGCGAGCACTAGAATTACACACAATCACATAATCGTTAACTTGGTTATCAGCTCATTCGTTAACATGTATATATGTGTTTAAAGTACATCAGTAATCCAATCAAGGACTTCAATTAGTACTTCAAACATCCTCAAGGATCTAACTATGAAGATAGGAAGATCTTGATAGGATTTGGAATTTGTGTGGTGAAAATGTTTTTGCAATCCATGTACTAGGTATGTTAGGTCAACATACGAAGTGAAGTGTTCATGAAATCAAGGTGCTAGATATGCTAAGTCAGCATATTACGCAAAAAGGGTCCTTGAAATCAATGTGCTAAGCATGTTAAGGCCACACATGAAGCATAAATGTACTTAATAATCGTGTACATAGTCACATAGCATGGGTCCAATTAAGGACTTATGAAAGTACCTTTAGATATCAAATCAAGGATTTGAAATGGTACTTCAAGTATCTGTTAAAAAATTTGTAACTTGTACCTTGTACTTTGTTTTCTTTAAAAGAAACGAGTACTTAGGATTTTGTGGAGATCGCGAGCGATCATAAAGAATGAAAGAACCACATGAGTAGTTCGTCTTGCAAGGAACACGGTTCCTTGGTGTCGGTATCGTAGGGGTATGTCACACATACACGCATTTGCATTAATTTCGTAAATAAATTTGAAACAACAAATTTATTTATATGACAACTGAATTGTTCCAAGTGTCATAGATAATAACAAAGAAAATACAAAAGTCTAATTGTTCACTGATGCATTGTCATTTGCGTTTGCCTCGTTTATGTTAAATACTCATCCACGAGCTGGATTTTTATTAACAAGTCTTGGGCAATTGTTCCGATAGTGAGTAAGATCACCACAGTTGTAGCACGATCCAGGTGGATATGGTGCTTGAGCAGCAGCAGGATTTGCAGCATTTTGGTTTTGGATAACATGACGGCGTGTATTGACCAAATGTCCCAATCGCCCATAGTGGGTACATTTGTGACACGGTGTTTGATCCAAATGATGACGGTTGCATTTGTTGCACAAAGGTGCAGTACCAATATAGTTTTTCCTAGCACGAGGCTGTGCTGGCTGGTTTGGTGCAACCTGATTGTTTTGAGCAACTACTTCGAAGTTTTGTAAAGCCTTACGCTTCTTCGACTTCTTGGAGGACTCAGTCTATTTATCCTTTGGTTTTTCTTGTGCAGACTTGTCAGATAGTTTCTAGTCGCCTTTTCTGAAAATTTTACCCTTTCTGATTTGAGATTCAGTCAGGGTAGCAGATAGTTCAATGGCCTGTCTGACGGTAGTAGGGTTGCTACCAGTAACAATGTCCTGAACTAGGTCAGGGAGGCCATCGATGTACTTTTCAATCGCCTTATCCAAAGGCTTATCATGGTAGGACATAACAGACTTAACTCCTCATAACGATCAGTGTAGGCTCGATGTTCACCGCTGTCTTGTTTAAGATCGTCAAATTCCCTTTCCAATGCCCTGAGCTCATGACGAGGACATAATTCCTTCATCATTAGAGCTCGAAGCTCTTCCCAGGTTTGTGCCATTGCTACATCGGCACCCCTATCCCTCATTACGCCGTTCCACCATGTGAGTGCTCTTTTCTGGAATACACTCGATGCAAACTCAACCTTTCGCTCGTTTGGGCATTGTACATGACGAAACGTGCTTTCAAGACTCTCAAACCACTGTAGGAGCCTAGTGGCTCCTTCAGACCCATTATATGTAAGTGGCATAGCTGAGTTGAATGTCTTATAGTTGCACTGAACATTGTTATTGTTCGCTTGATTTATCTGGGTAATAAGGTTCAGGAGTCCAGCAGCGATTTGCTGAGTTATTAAGGCTGCCATGGCGGCATCCTGAGTTTGATCACGTCAAGGAGGCATTCTAAAAGAGCAAAGAGGCATGAGGGAAAACAAGTGAGATGTTATTGGATATTCAAAACTGGATGTTAAGAATATCGACAAAGCATAAGGATTGTCATCATTCGTTTGTTACTTCAAACAAACAAACAACACATAGTGACTAATCAAAGTAAGTGGGTCATAATAATGTATCGCGAAGACATGCTTTAGCCTATAAGTGGACACTCACCCCAAGAGTTCCCAGGTAAGAGTGACTGGTCCGATACTGCAGATTTGTACGAACACTCTAGCCTTAGACAGAAAACTCGAGGTACAGGCACCCACCCTTCCGGATTGCATGTGTTCACATTATAAAGACCCAAACTTTGACGAGATTTTGAAAACACCAAAGGCTTAAAAGCCTTAAAACAAATCATCTAAGGATAGATGACTTCCTGTGATGTTTTGAAAAATTTTGACTCGGGAGAATGAATTGTGTTTTGTTTTTGTTAGTCACCTAAGGATAGGTGATTGGTATTGTATTAAGAATCTAAACGCAAATTTCTTGCGTTAGGGTCCTAGGAAGGTTATAGTCTAGGTCAAAGCATTACTAATAACCTAATTCCCTATAACCATGAGCTCTGATACCAACTTTTCTGTCACACCCCGGCCGCGTAAAACAACAAAACGCAGCGAAAACGTCGGGGAGAATCGTAACAGAATCATTGTTTCACAACACATGGTGATTTAAGATTTGTTTTGTTTCATTAATGAACTCATTGTCTTAATACAAACCAGATAAATACAAATAATTATCTTTTAAATTTTAAAGTCACTAAGGCACGGGTCTGTCCTATGTGTAGCATGCATCAACAATCATCACATAGTAGTAGTACCCGAAACATATGTGAAAATAAAACGTCAGCATAAAAATGCCTGTGAGTAACATAGGTTTTGTGAATTAGATTCATGGCTTTGGATAGTACAAGAAAAGGTTTTGCGTTTATAAAAATAGCCATGAATCCTTGTAAAAAGTTTGGTTTCGAAAACACATTGCTTTGGTAAAAAGGTTTGTAGTATATGCAGAAATATACTTTGGTTTTGAAAAGATCGGGTAAATAGTATATCAAAGTATACTTTAGTTTTGAAATAGTTAAATAGATAGTATATCAAAATATACTCTGGTTAATGAAATAATAGTTTTGGTAGTATATCTCAAGTATACTTTGGTTTAAGAATGAAAACATCGGTAGTATATCAAATTATACTTTGGTTTGAAAATAGCATATTAAACTATGCTTTGGTTTGAAAATAGCATATCAACTATGCTTTGGTTTGAAAATAGCATATACACAATGCTTTGGTAGTATATCAAAATATACTTTAGTTTGTGAAATTACAGAGTCTATAGTATATCAAAACTATACCTTGGTAAAACAGTATCACGTTGGTAGTATATCGAAATATACAGACCGTGATTTGGTAGTATATCAAACTATACATTAGTAAAACAGTATCATGTTGGTAGTATATCGAAATATACCTAATTCATGATTTGGTAGTATATTGAACTATGTGACACCTGTGCCTCCACGACCATCAAACAAATACCAAGTCAATGAAGTATTGTGTTTCATACTTGGGATTTGTATAAATGTGTTTATTGTTTGCACATATCAATTCTTGTTCGATTTCGAGCTCTAAATCGCTTTTTGGGAAGTTATATGCGAGCTGATACGTAAACGTAATCAGTTTAACGCAACAAACACTCCGGAACAGTGACATGGGCTTAACATACCTTAAATAACCTTTACATAACTTAGAAATAAGTTTTGGAAGGTTTGGTGTGTCGAAATCAAGTTTATTCGCTTACAGGGACTAATTTCGACAAACTGCGAAAGTATGCCGATTCATACTGTAACGAACATTCCAGAACTTGATCATAAGTTAAACATACCCTAAATATCCTTTACATAACTTAGAAATAGTCTTTGAGGGGTTTGGTGTGCTAAAATAAACTTTTTGGTCATTCAGGGACTAAAAGCGTCAAAAAGTGCATAAGTTTGCATTTTCGCGCATATCTTACGTTCTGAATACATCCGGACATCTAAAAATTTCTGTAATCATTAAAATATTTTATTTTAGTGATTGGCATGATAAAATTCCATTCGTCGCATAGTTTGGATCGTTTTTCACGTCCGTTCGTGTTTTGTCGTAATTAACCGAACAACGCAACCGTACGACCAAACGAACCGACATATGAGATGTTTTTGAGCATATTTCATGTTCCCTATACTTAAACTTCATTATTGAGCCTTGAAAATGAGTTAACGGGGTTTAAATGCATAAAAAATGGCTCACAAGTGTTGCAGAGACCATTTCTGCCAGTTTTTGAAAGTTCTGGCTAAGGTGAGTGGTGGCGTCATGCGACGGGGTACCCCCCTTTGCCGTGGCGCGATGCCACGGCCCTATCTGGGCAGAAAAATTGATTTTCAACATTTTTCAGCAATGGGATTGAACTTGGGGGTCTTTTTTGTAACTTTTTCAATACCGTTTGATGGTTTTGGGGCAACCCTAGTATTCCAAAACCATGTGCCACACATGGATGGTCCAGATCAAAGCTCAATTATCGAGGAACGATCCTAACGGTTCTATGAAATCTATATAAACCCCCACCCATTTCACTCCCAACTCACACTTGATTCTGAAATTTCTCTAAGTTGGAGCTTTAGCACTTCATACCTGAGAAATTTTGGAATCAAACCTCCATTCTTGGACCTTTTGTAAGTCCTCTTTCGTTCTTTTATGCGTTTTCAAGCATGAAAGTCAAACAGTGTTTGACTTTCTGCTTTGACCTCGTTTTGGTCAACACGAAGTTCGTTTGAACTTCTCAACGTGAACGTAATCACGATGGTCATAGTCCTTTGTGACTATACCTACTGATTACCACGTTATTTAGGTTTAATGACGAGTCATAGTTTCGGTCAAAATGCGCGTTGTAACAATCCTCAATAAAACCGACACCCTCATAATATTTCTGACACCCTAGTATATTTTAAAATATCCCAAAATGTCCCAAAATACACCCCATACGCGAAAACGGGCCCCAAATACATTAAATAGTATTAAAAATAATTAAAAAGTGAATTTTTGGGCTGAGGCGGGCCGCGTAAGCCCCACCCCAAGCCTGACGCGGGCCGCGTCAACTTAAGGCCTGGCACGGCCCTGGGCCGCCACGTGGCCCAACACATGTAGAGCCTACATAGTGATCCGGATGGACTACATGTTGACCTGGAGTCAACGCGGGCCGCGTAGGCTCTGCCCCTATGTTACATGGGCCGCGACACAGCCAAACTCAGCAACTATAAATAAAATGCATCGGATCTTTAGTCTGTTCGTCCCATTTTCTTTTCTCAATCTCAAAATCAGAATAGTAGGCTTTATAAGCGGGTATTATACCCCCCTAATTAGCGAAGTTATGCTCCGTTGTAAGTATTATAACCCCTGGATACGTATTAGATACGCTGCCCGATTGATCTAGGGTTCCGTAATGGCTGTCGTGGTTCTGCCCGACGTAGTCATTGGAATGCCGTCTCGGGGAGGGTATTTCTAATGTTAAAATGGGTTATTATACTAACGCGTGTGCATTTGTGTAAATTTTAGATTATCACCAGGAAATCCTTACGGAAAATCTAAGACAGCAATGTGAGTTGATCCACTTTTTGTAAACCTTTTGTTAACTGTTTTTACAAAACCTTAAATACTTTTCCATGCGAATAACAGTTATTGAGTATTTGTAAGAATACAATTATGATGAGTATGTTGGGGAAAGTATACAAAATTTGTTATCACCTGGTCAAGGAGTAACATTTCCACAAGTCGGGTTCGACAGTACCATGGATGTTAATTGATATGTCTTGGAAACAAATATAATTGCGGGATCGCCCTCAATATTGTACACTGGGATTTGTTTTTACTTAAACTTGATTAAACTGGGATTCACTCACCAGTATTTCCCACTGACAAATGTTTTTAAAACGAGTTACAGGTAACAAATTGTGAAAGCCAAATAGAAGCCAGCTGGACAGCACTGAAGGCTTGGAAAAGTGGCAATAAAGTTACCTAAAAAGAAATAGATGTTTTTCTTAAACAAAATAGGATTTATTCCTATAAAAACGTGTGTACTACGAACTTGGATTTTAACCCATTTGTTTAATACTATGAAAATGTGGTATTTTACTCTGATCAATATTTCCTAACTATGGTCCTGATGAAAATTTCCGCTGCCAAATTAGACAATACGAGATACCACCGAAACTGGCTCGCAGCCGCCCGTTCCCGGGGATGAGGGATCGGGGGTTGCGACAGGAGGTGGTATCAGAGCTAAGCCACTGATTCAGCCACAGAAGTGTTCTGCTGACATCAAAATGTAAAGTGTTAGGAAATAAATTATGGAAATACGTGCATAACTGTATTTTATTGCTATGTGTTATTTGACTATTTGTTAGTTTACAGTATGAGCGACCAAGGACCATCTCACGCGTACCGTCAATTGTCTGGTTCGCCTAGAAGCGAAGGCACCTCCTCTTCTCAGCCTGCCCTCTCAGGGTATTCTGCTGATACGGAAGAAGGAATCTTTGTGTTTAAGGCTCAGTCAGAAGAGCCATTTCTTCAGAAAAAGAGGGGATGGTTCAGTCGAGGAGCACACGAGCGTAGAAAACGTATGAAAAAGTTACAAGACCAGAGAGTACTAGCAGCAGCCAAAAGAGAGATAGATGCCTATGCCCAGGATATGATAAATAGGGGTATAACCAATATTCACATCCTAGCAACTACTGCAGCTGGCCCTAATCATGAGCAAATAATAGCACCCCAACCACAGCCACTAATCCCTGACCAACCCATGGAAATAGAAAACCCTGAAAACCAAGTAGAGATGCATGACTTCAACCCGGAAGAAATACCTAGGGTAACTGCACCAAACCCCCTAGACCCAAATTACGATCCCTGGTGGGATGAAATTAGGGACTATGTGCAATGCTACCCGATACATGAAGATACACCCATGCAGAACATAGGAGCCTATCCAGGTATGGACCCTTTAGATCCCTATTACCACGATGAATACGTTAGGGAAATCTTAGAAGATCCTTACCGATTTCAGGCACCTACACCCCCATACCAGGAACCCGCACCCCATATTCCGAACCCAGTCCTAGAACCTGCACCCCCAATGAGTGCAGAAAATGTACAAGAACTTAGGACATTTGGTGAGGAAATTTTAGAAAGTAGTGAGAGAATGCGACAGGTGGGAGAGAGACTCGTCTGGAAATACGACGAGCGTAATATGGATTTTTGGATGAATCCATATGCTTAATATGATGGTGGGAACGGTAATAGTAATAATAATAAAATAAAAATAAAATAAAATAAGTGTGTACGGATGCCTACTATTATTAGTGTAATTTTTATTTCAGTCGGTATTGTACTTTTATTTCAGTAGTGGTTTGTAATAGATGCCTAATATATGAATAGAGTAAAGTTGCAATGATCGACGCTTTTGGCTAAATTGCGTGTCATGTGATTGACTATATTAAATACTATTTTGTGATATTAATATGGGGTAAATGTTTAAAATTCAGATGGCCGACGAAGGAAATCAAGGAAATCTGAATAACGATAACCAGAGTAACATTAACGTGGTTAATGAGAATCCGAGCATCAATAACAATGGAAACCAAATGGATAATAGTGCCGTTCAACACATAGTGACACAAGGAATCATAGATGCAATGCCATTTATTATTCAAACGATTCAAGAAGCGAATAATAAAAGTAAACATAGCAGTAAGCAACCAATAGAACCAGAACACAGCGTAAACAATGGACCCATACTTCAAGCGCCCATTCCCAAAAGAAGAAGAACCATGCCTTATGGTTGTTCTTACAAAGAATTCTGGTCCTGCAAACCAATAGAATTCTCGGGCAATGAAGGACCCATTGCAGCTCTACGCTGGATAGAGAAGACTGAGGCTGTTTTAAAAATAAGCAAGTGTGCGGAAGAAGACAAAATAATGTTTGCTTCTAATCTGTTTAAGAACTCAGCCTTAGAATGGTGGAACACTATCCTCCAGTCAAGAGGAAGTGATAGGGTATACAACCTGGAATGGGAGGAATTTAAAAATACGAGATCATGTTTGGACAAAACTAGGAGATGGGAGTAGTACTTCTCTGTGGTTTGACAAGTGGGACGACATTTGCCCACTTAGCTCTTTCATTACTCCACGGCTTGTTGCCAATGCAGGCTTCTCGTTGAGCACTAAAGTATCCAAGGTGATAGATCATGGTTTATGGCAATGGCCGATTGGATGGGTTGATAGATTTCCGGTGCTTCTCAATATGCAGCCGATTGTTCTAACAAACATGGCTCGAGATAAGCTTATTTGGCGGTCTCGGATGGGAAAAGATGAAGACTATAGCACTTCGACGGTTTGGAATGACATTCACAATACTCAGCCAGAAGTTCCATGGCTGAATTTGGTTTGGTTTCCTCAATCTATTCCTCGACATGCGTTTTTATGTGGCTTCTCGTGAACAAAAAACTGAAAACGCAGGATGTGATGTCTACGTGGCAGGCTTCGGGTAATGCTAAATATGGCCTGCTTGTTTGCTCTTTATGTACTTCGGGTCCAGACTCACATGAACATCTGTTTTTTGAATGTTGTTACGCTTCAAAAGTTTGGGCTAGAATTAAGGATAAAGTTAACATGAATGAAGTGAACGAAAGACGGGATGCTATTCTTGATTACATGGTGGGTATAGCGAAATCAAAGAAGGTTCAGCATGTTATTGCTAAGCTTGCTGTTGGGGCTGCGGCTTATTTTATCTGGCAGGAGAGGAACCAGCGCTTGTTTTCAACGAAAAAAAGGGATCCCGAGGTGTTGGTGGAGCTTATTTTAGCTACGGTGCGGATGAAATTACACACATTAAGATTTAAAAGTACTATACAGGTTGAAGCGATTCTGCAACAATGGAGATTACCACGTGGGTTGTTGGTCGAAGATGATGATTATGGCTAGGAGTGGATGTCTTTTGTTCTTAACTACTTCTAGTTATTAGTTGGCTAGTTGTTTTTGTGTTGCCTTGTGCGGGTTTCCTCTAGTATGGCATGTCATACCAGAGAACTGAGGATTGTGTTGTATTCCTCACTTGGTTTTATTGGTTGAGTAGTAATAAAATTCACCGGGGTAACCCTTTACCCAAATTTTTTTTTTAAAATACGGTAGAAAGGAAATTCTGCCCTCCTAATGAAAAGGAACAGATAGCTAATAAGTTCCTAAACTTAAGAATGACCGGGGTAGATAGTAAGGGTTATACTACCACATTCTTTGAATATGCTAGAATAGTACCAACCCTTGCATCACCTGAACCAGTGTTAATCTCCCGTTATATCTGGGGATTAATTGGACAAATTAGACATGTAGTCAAGGCAGCTAGACCTCAAACTATAGAAGAAGCTGTAGAACTAGCAAATACCTTAACAGATGAGTTAATCCGTACTAGAGAAGAAGACCAGAGGAGAAACCTAACCCAAAGACTTACGCAAGAATTCCGTTATGGGAATTACAACCGTAGGAATATGGGTTCTACCTCTGCACCATTCTGCAATGTCTGCAAGAAAAACCATTCGGGAAAATGCTCCACTCTTTGCAATTTTTGCAAAATGCCAGGACACAAGGAAGAAGATTGCAGGAGGAAATCCAGTAATGGACTATGCTACAACTGTGGAGAAAAAGGTCACATCAAGCTAAACTGTCTGAAATTGGCTCCAGCTGTGAACAACAGGAACACTAAAAATGCTAGAGTATTTGTTCTGACTGTAGATGGGGCCAAGATGATTCCAGACGTGATAGCAGGTACGTTTTTAGTTAATGGTGTATTTGCTAAAGTATTATTTGACTCTGGTATGAACCAAAGTTTTATTAATACTTCTTTTTGCAAACTTCTAAATCAGTCATTAACTAAACTACCACAATAATGTTTAGTAGAGACAGCTAATGGAGAAACTGTTAGGATTTCTGAAATCTTTTTTGGGTAAAGGGTTACCCCGGTGATTTTTATAACAACCAATAAAAACAAGTAGGAAGGCTAGCAAATGCCTCCTAGTTCTGTTTGCGGCATACCGCTAAAGAGTCAACAAGAAAACAACCATACAAACAACCTAATCTAGAATAAAACAAACTAGATAAATGGTCTTCAATCTTCAAGAAGGTCTTCCTTGTTCAGCTTCCACTCTTCCAAGAATCGCTTAACATTAGCTGTTGGCTTATACTTGAAGGCAATTAATTTCGTTCTCACCATGTTTAGAATAATCTCAACAATCTTCTCCGGAGGCCTCAACTTGTTACTAAAAAATCTGGTGTTCCTTTCATTCCAAATGGTATAAGCCGCCGCTGCAACCAGCAATCTACTAGCCACCGCATAAATAGCTTTGGACTTTGCTCTCTGAACTAGCCCACTCGTAATCTCATCCCACGATTCTTGAACCGAGTTCATGTCAACTTTGTCCCGCACACTATGCCATACTGATCTCGAATAATTACATTGAAAAAATAGATGGTCATGTGTCTCTATATCCGCATAACACAATAAGCAACACATTTGGTTCATAGAACCCGTAACTCTATGCTGCCATTGAATCATACGGTCTTGAGTCCAGAGTTTCCTCCTGAAGATAAGCCAACATAAAAAAGCATGTTTTGGAATATTAAAAGACGACCAAACCACGTTTGACCATTCCACCGGCTCTCTTCGATTCCTAATAGATTCCCACACCTCCCTAGTCGAGAAAGGAAGTAATTTACCCTCCGAGCTCATCCACAATATTTTATCTTTGGTATACGACAGGGTCAAAGGCCGGAGCTGAAACAAGGACGGGTAAACCGTCCTCCATTCGTCTGGCCAAGCCCACTCACCATTGTGAATCGCATCAACAACTTTTGATTTAATAGAATATCCGTATCTGGCCATTTGACGACGTGTAACAACATTTGCAAGCGGACATTCAGCACTCCATTTGTCAAACCAAAGAAAAGCATTCTGACCATTTTCAATTTTACACCACAAAAAATCCCGAAAAATATGTCTGCATTTCATTAGTCTCTTCCAACCCCAAGGAGAGTTAGCTTGCACCGGAACATCCCATAAACTGCGGCCACGCAGCCTATAGATTCGAACCCAGTTAGTCCATAAAGACTCTCTACCCGCTAGAAGACTATAAATATGATACGCCATTAACGACTTGTTGACATCTGAAATGCGGCGTATCCCCAACCCACCCTCGATTTTTGGGAGGCAAACTTCTTTCCACGCTACTTTGGCTCTTCCTTTTGATAGGTTACCATGCCCCCAAAGAAACCATTTCATTTTGCATTCAAGCTCCTTTATTATACTAACCGGAAGTATGAACACTGACGCCCAATAAACATGAATAGATGAAAGCACCGATATCACAAGTTGAAGCCTACCAGCGAACGAGAGAAACCTATTTTTCCAATCAGCGATCCGTTTACTCATACGCTCCACCAAAACCTTGCAATCTTTGACTAAAAGCCCCGATGCCAGCAAAGGAACTCCTAGATACTTGATTGGGAGTTTCCCCTCCTCAAAAGGAACCAGCTGAGCAATTCTGGCCTTAACCGAGCTAGAAACATTACAATAAAAAATTGTACTCTTTGCATTACTAGGAATCAGACCTGAAACTTCCTGAAACTCCTTTAAGGATCGCACAATAACCTTTACCGACCCAACATCACCTCTAGAGAAAAGGAAGAGGTCATCAGCAAAACATAAGTTAATGATCATTTGCTTCTCACATTTGTTATGAAATCTAAAGGATGCATCCATCTCAACCGATTTTGAAAGAATCAACGATAATACCTCCATCACCATAGTAAAAAGATAAGGAGACATTGGATCTCCTTGACGTAATCCACGTTTTCCTTTAAAATAACCATGAATATTCCCATTTATGCTTAAAGAAAACGAAGAAGTTGTGACGCATTCCATAATCCATGAGATAAAAGTAGGCCGAAAACCAAATCCATGAAGAATATCCCGAAGAAACCTCCAATCCACTGTATCGTAAGCTTTTTGAATATCCACTTTCATCGCACATCTAGGAGGGCCAGTTGAACGATGATAATTGTGCATAAGCTCCTGAGTTAGGAGAATATTATCAGAGATTCTTCTACCCGGAACAAAAGCCGATTGATTGATGCTTATAATATCTTTTAACCCTTCAAGAATCCGGCTTGTAATTATCTTACTTATAGTCTTATAGACTACATTGCAACACGATATAGGCCTGTAATCCGTAACCACTTTTGGAGTAGTAATTTTTGGGATAAGAGCGAGAAACGTGTGGTTCACCTCTTGAAGCATTCTGCCTGTGACAAAAAAATCGATTACCGCCGCTGAAACTTCACTACCAACCGTAGACCAAGCTTTTTTAAAAAAATCAGAAGTAAAACCATCCGGCCCTGGCGCCTTGTTTTCACTAATTGAGAAGATAGCATTCTTGACATCATCTGGAGTTACTGTCCGACACATAGAACTAGCCACAAGGGGATTTAGTTTCGTAGCGAAAACCTCACGGTTGACCCTACTTACCGTACTACCATTCGTTCCAAGAAACCCACGAAAGTGATTAACCAATGCCGTAGAAACCTCCTCCCCTTCATACATTTTTCCCGAGATGTCTTTAATCACATATATTTTATTCACATGATTCCTACACTTTACCATATTGTGGAAAAACGCAGTATTCGAGTCACCAGCCTCTAGCCATTTTTGCTTTGCTTTCTGTTTCAAGAACCTCTCTTCATCTAATGTTGCTTCCATATATTTCTTAAGACAAACACCCTCGGCTTCTTTAATTTCTGTATTGAACGGATCATCATCCAACGAGCTCTGAAGATTCTCCAGCTCAGCTTTCAAGTCTTTCACGTTCTTATGGAGATTACCTTGTTTTCGCAATAACAGTCTCAAAGGATGTTTTAAACCCTTCAGCTTCTTGACTACACGAAACATCGGAACCCCCCTCACTTCCACGGCCCACCCACTATTCACCACCTCCATAAAATCTTTCTTATGTGTCAAGAAATTAGGGAACTTAAATGGTTTTGGTTTATTTGGAAAGGCCATACGGATTTTTACCACACCCGGACAATGATCGGATATCCCATTCGGAAGAAACACTCCATAAGCATCCACAAAAGAATCCACAAAATGAACATTTACCATTATTCTATCTAACTTCTTTCGGATCCCGACACCATTCTTTGGTCGTTGATTCCAAGTAAAATGCATACCATGAGCTCTAATATCAAAAACTTCAAGAACATTAACACAATCATTGAACTCTTTCATTGCAGCCGTAAGAGTAGAAGAACCGAAACATTTATCTTCTAAATTCAGCACCACATTGAAGTCTCCCATGATTATCCACGGGTTTGAACGAACCACTCCCTTATGCATCTTTAGAGAATCCCAAAGCTTCCTTCTATCTTGGTCGCTATTGCTCGCATAGACGAACGAAACATTGGTCATAGATTTATCTTTTTTAAAAATAACTTGAACATGCATAACTTGATCAGTAGCGTGCAACACCATTAAATCAACATAATCTCCATTCCAGCCTATCACAATTCGAGTACCTTTATTACACAAGTTCCCATTCGAAGTCCAATTCCAACTCCTAAACACATTCTTGCAAATCGAGTCAAGATTCACTACCTTAACATGAGATTCCAAAATAGCTAACACCTGCAGCCCATTATCAGTAACAAAATTCCGAACTTCCTTTTGTTTTAGGGGATGGTTCAAACCCCTGATGTTCCATGCGGCTATACTATCCATTGATAACCCCCTGTGCAGGTGTGCTTGCACCTGTTTTAGTCGAATTACCTGGTTGTTGCGAGCCGTCTAGGAAGTTATACCCCCTATCTCATCATTAATCCTAACCTCCTCAGGTTCCGATGCCCAACTATCATTCACATCATTCAATGCATCAAATGTATTGCTAGTATGAATTTTCGGACCATTAGCTGAACTTGGTTTAACACCATCCACCTTATCAGGTTGTTTGTCAACCTTTTCGGTTGGTTTTTTTGGCCTATAAATAAATCGCTGCTTATCTTTAACATTAAACTGATTTTTGACCCCCTTTCTCCTGTAATTCCCACTTTTAAATCCTTGATCATCAACATATTCTTTTTCATTACCTCCCTTATCCGATTTCGGATGGACATTAGTTGGACAATCCTCAGCCCCATGACCAAACACATTGCAATAATCACACCTTGGAGGCTTCCACTCATATTCCACCCTAATAATACTCTTAATGAACCCTCCCTCTTCGACATTTGGGATTGCCACCGTTACATTTTCTTTTAACTCCTTCTCAGCATCTAATTCTACGATAGCTCTTGCATAACTACTTCTTCCCCATGAGTCTAAACACATCTTTGTTGTTTCATTATCAAGCACCTTAGGAGCTCCTATTTTAGAAGCAATCAAGCTTAACCCTTCCTCCGTATATGCAGCCAAAGGAACATCATGCATCTTAACCCAAACAGGTATGTTTTTTAATTCTTCCTTTTTCAGTTCAGTGTTCGGCGACCATTGCTTTAGGAATAATGGTATATTCCTAATAAGCCACGGACCATCTTGCAATACTTGTTCCATACCATCTTTAGAAGTAAACTTGAAAAAGAAAAACCCTTTACCATTCATCATACACTTTTGCAACCCATATTTATCCCACCTATGGCTCACAAAATAATCAACTACCGGAAAGGCTAACCTTTTCCCCAGAAAATACCCGAATAAGACATTTTTAAATCTATCCTGAACTTGTTTAACTGAAGCAATTGGGATAGTAACATCAGCATCAACACCCTCCACAGCTTTAGAATTTTCCATGAATCGAAAATTTACCTTCTGAGTAGGTTTCGATGTAGTAAGCTTTTCTGCATATGACTGACCTTGTACAGTAACCGGAACATTAACATCCTCTTTTAGAACGGGTTCAACCGGAACCGTAATTTTAGACAACTCATCAATTACATTGAATTTACCAGGTTCACTTGCAACCGACGAAACAATACCCCTCCTCGGCATCAACGTTTTACCTTCAATATCAACTACCCGAGACGCTAAACCCTGGATTCTTGTAGGCGGCTTTCCACGATCAAAAAACATGTTATCCCCAGGTTTTGTACGAACATTCAGATTGTTATTGGCAACTCCCTCCATCAGCAAGAAAATCAAATCACCATGCAAAGAACCAAACGAAAACCAGAAAACCAAAATCAGAGAAAAACAAAACCCTAATCCTTTAAACCCTAGAATCCGATCTCACCCCTTAATCGATTAACCCAGAGTTATCAATCTAGCTAAATTAGTCTCAGCTAACCGCAATCAATAACACCCAGATTAATAGATCAGAGAATCGAAAAGGATTACTAAGGCAGCGATTGAAAAAAAAACAATACAAACCCTAGTTTTGGATCGATCACTAATGCTAACAAGTTCGTTAAATCACAGACTGTTATGCATCAGATTACGAAGAAAAACAGAAGGATTCATGGTGAAAAACAGAAGGATTTCTGAAATCTTGCAGGGAGCAAGAATAGAAATTTTAAATCAAAAGTATATTGCCAATCTGTATCCAATGAATCTGGCAGGATTTGATGTTGTATTAGGAATGGATTGGTTAATAGCCAATAAAGCCAGTATTTTATGTGATCAAAAGTCAATCCAAGTAAATTCACCAAAAGGTAAAACGATCACAATTAAAGGAGATAAACCATCTAGATCCACTAAATTCATCTCTGTGATGAAAACTGCAAGTTATATATGTGACGACCCGTAATCTTTAGGTGTGTATCTAACTCCGAATCACTTTCTGTTACAATTGGTTTACATTGTAGCTAAGTATGCTCGCGCGTTTACTTGTTTAACTTGGTTAGTTTAAATGTTTCGTTGCTTGTTTAACTCGGCTAAGTTAGTATTAGTGTTTTAATTAACCGACTGTTAATTTGGGCCGGCCGCATCTTCACACATACACCCGAAGCCCAACCCGAGCACAGTTACATATCGAAATTATGTTTGGGATCGGTAGCGCCCAAGTGGGCATCGTATTTGGGCCGGTTACGATTTAGCATGCATACACACACATATGGGGCCTTATCTACATAAGCCCAATCAGGTTTAGGAAGTGGGCCGGTTGTGTTGATAGGGGCCGGTTAAGGAAAGGATATTATATACACAGCACGTAATCAAAATATAATACAACTCAAATAAACAAACCCTACCCCACCCCTCTAATCGAACTGCGACAGTAGAAGCGAACCCCCCCCCCCAGTCGAGATCACCGTCACCGGTTAGTATCACCTCTTGTTTGATTATATGAGAACATGTATTGATGTGTTTGAAACTGTGCTTGTGACGTTGTATGATCAGTGTTTTTATGAGTGTTGGTTATTATCAGTTGTGTTGATCGATGTCATTATGTGCATGTAATCGAGGTGTAGTTTTCCTGGTTTGATGTCCATGTTACACGTGTGTATATGATACTGTTTTTCATGTGCTAGATTGTGTTTGCATGTGCAAGTGATCACACGTATTTGAATGACTGTAACCCATTAATAATTGTAAATTAGAAGCAGGTATGCTATTGAATATTATGGTTTAGAAAAGGGGGTTAACCTTGTAAAGATCATCATGAAAAACTGATCAATTGAATAACCGGTTGGGCCTGGGAAAATGAATCATGGGCCGCATGAAATGGTCCGCATAGCGGATCGTACACTCGAGTGGGCTGTATATTTCATTAGGCTTGAATCATATGGGCTGCACATGTTTAATGATGGGGCTCGAAATGTTGCGAGTAAACTATGCATGTATGTATGAAGTGAAATTAAGCTATTACGTGTTATGTAGTTATTCGGGGACACTAGGTGATTTGATTAGTGGTCACGACTTGAACTATATGTGTGCGTTACTTGTACGATGAGTATGCTTTATGCGAACAACGAATATGTGAATTAATCATGCGTGAAACATCTAGTGTTTGTGCACTCGAAACTGATTGTTACTGGTACCCATGTTAGGGCGTGTTTGGTCAACTGTTATTTGCATCCGTTGCTTTGGTCGATTAAATGTTATTACCACTAAGCTGAATTTTAAGGATTGCAAGATCCTTGTTGACCGTATGGAGCATAAAATAGCTAGCTGGATGAATAAATCTTTGTCTTTTGCGGGTCGGCTTCAACTTATAAATTCGGTTCTTTCTTCTATGCACATGTACTGGGCGTCTGTCTTTATAATTCCAGTCCGTGCTATTAGTGATCTTGAGAAAAGAATCCGCAGATTCTTGTGGAATGCAGGAACAGAAGGTAGAGTGCGAGCGAAAGTGGCCTGGAAAGATGTTTGTTTACCAAAAAATGAAGGTGGGTTAGGCATTCGGAGTATTGCTGATGCGAACAAAGCTCTGATCACTAACCATATATGGAGTATTATTACCAAACGGAAATCTTTATGGGTTGATTGGATTCACTCGTATAAGCTGAAAGGAAAGTATTTTTGGATGAAAAACCCTATGCTCTCTCTCCTTTAGGCGATTTCCTGTTTCTTCATGAATCCTCATGTTTTTCATTGTGATCTTATGCATAACAGTCTGTGATTGGAGTTCTGATCTATCATAACTCTATAACGAACTTGTTAGCATTAGGGATCAATTTAAAACTAGGGTTTCTTTTGTTCGTCTTTGATCGCCGTCCTAGTGATGATTTCTGATAACCTGATTTATTAACCTTATAGTATTGATTGCGGTTAACTGAGATTAATTTAGCTAGATCGATACTAGAGTTTAATCTATCAAGGGTAGAGGTTTTGATTCTAGGGTTAAAAGGATTAGGGTTTTATTTTCTCTTTTTTGTTGTGTCTGTTGCGGCTCTGGTTTTGTGGTATCGTGTGCATGGTTGATTGCTGGTCGGGTTTTACGAGAGAGGTGATTTTTCTGTAATGGATGAACGTAACAAACTGGGTGACAATGCAAAGGGTGATCGGGGAAAGCCCCCATTACCGTATAAGGGTCTGGCTAGTCGTATAGTGAACATTGATGGAAATCCGCTGCTTCCGAGAAGAGGCACGGTACAATTGCCTCAGGCTGAATCTGATCCAAAGAGATTTAATGTTATTGATGAACTTACAAAGGTTACGGTTCTGGTGAATGAAGTGCAATCGGATTCTTTGGAAAAGGGAAATAATCCTAAAGGAGGAGAAGGGTTTCATGGAAGTCAGCCAGAGTATGGGTCCACATCTGCATCCATGTCTTATGCAGATTCGGTTATTGTGAACAAAGATAAGAAGGTTAATTTTCGCTCTCTGGCTAGTTCAATTGTGCATGAAGGCTGTGATGTAGTTTTGCCAAAGGAATCTGTTCGAGTGGTGCAGAATAAGCTGGCGAACACCCTGTACGGATATTTTTTTGGAGACCGACTAGCGTTTCCTGTGGTGGAGTACTACGTGCGGATAAATTGGAAAAAGTATGGCTTACAAAGATCCATGATGAATGCAAACGGCTTTTTCTTTTTTAAATTTAATGATGAAGAAGGTATGTTGAGTGCTCTAAAAGAGGGTCCTTGGATAATCAGATCGCAACCACTGTTCCTCAATATTTGGACTCCAACAACTAAACTGGAAAAAAGGAGGTGAAAAAAGTTCATGTATGGGTAAAGATTCATGAAGTTCCTCTAGCGGCATATACGGAAGATGGGCTTAGTCTAGTGGCCACGACCATTGGTGAACCTAAGATGCTGGATACATTTACAACGTCTATGTGTAATGAGGTATGGGGTAGAAGTAGTTATGCTCGAGCATTGGTTGAAATCTCTGCTGAGACTGATTTTAAAGAGGAGATTACTATAGCTATACCGGAACCAGAAGGGGAGGGGTTTGTTAAGGAGACCATGTATGTAGAATATGAATGGAGCCCTCATAGATGTGCTTCTTGTTGTGTGTTTGGTCACTCTAATGAGTCATGTCCGAAGCAACCGAAGAAGTTACCAAAAAATGACAATCAAGCATGTGACAACTCAAAATTTAGAACCTTTCGTTGTATGCTTAAACGTGTGAATAGTTAAACTTATGTGATTAATGATAAGCTACAACCTTTTATATGATTATGTGTTAGGTTACATGTGTGCTTATGTGTATGTATGCGAGTATGTTTATGAACCGAAACGACACGAACCCGACTCGAGATCATGTGGTCTCGAGCGAACAATGACTTACGGGCCGGTTGGGCCACACACACCCCTTAGTCTATTTCGAAGCCCATTAGGGTGCACAAGTGAAACAAGCATATAATCCTCATGAGACCCACACTTGTCATTTTGGACAACACTCATACTCTCCTCTACACACACACTCCTCATCCTCTCACTAAAACCCTAAGTCACAACATTGTCTCTCCTTCATTCTCGGATCCAATCGACAACCGTAAGAAGCTCTCGGATCGCCTCTCACACACACCGGTTGGAAGCTCCACTCACACCTTTGAACCCACACTTGAACCGGTTAGTGAATTTATGATGTTTGTTGTTATTTAATAATGGTATGAATGATAGAACCTAACTAGTGTAGTGTATGCTTGATGATGTTTGTGAACCGGATGTGTATTGTGTTTTGAGTCGATAATGATGTATGATTTTCGGTTGATGATGATGATTTGATAACATGTTGCTTGTTAAGGTTCATACATGATAGATATATATATCCTCCTTGAATAACTTAACATGATTAGAGTGGTTGCTAATAATTCATGATCACTTAACATATGAATAAGTAGAAAAATGGTTGAATATGGTGCTATTATGTTCTCGGATTGAATATGTGAATGATAAGGATCATTGGTGCATTAAACTAAGTAGATATGTTGACATAAATCGGTTTAGGGAGCTTGTTTGTTCAAAGGATGAAAACCCTAAAGATGAACATGATGAACACATGAAGAACTTGTTGAATATCATATGAACATGTTGAAAATTTGAAATCTGATATGTTTGATCCATTTTTAGTAATTTGCTAGACAAGAAACATGTTTAAGGTTTTTGGTTGGATAGTACAAACTGTTACAAGAAATCAGAATGTTAGTGGGTAGTACACTGTACCAAATCAGCTCCTGTCCAACCGAAACCTCCAGTTGCGACTCGAAACCATGCATGATGAGTCGAAATCTCCCAGTTGCGACATCGGTTGCGAGTCGCAAACACCTGGTTGCGACTCGAAACCACAAGTGATCAGCACATAAACCGTTTGACTCGAAACCCCGGTTGCGAGTCCAGTTGCGACTCGTAACCAAAACAGCACGAACCGAAACCACGATTGCGACTCCGGTTGCGAGTCGCAAACGCCTAGTTGCGACTCGGGATTATACACAGATACACGCTGTTTGGACTTTCACCTTGTTTCGGACTTAATTGCTTGGGCCGGACTCTTGGGCCCAATGCACAGACCTTATATGTTACTGTTGAACGTGAATCTGCCATGATTAAACATGTATGCCATGAACGTTACTTGAGTACATTATGCTAGAAACATACGTGCACTACTTGAATACGAACCTGATGGTATGATACAACTATGGTAGGACGTGAGTAACCACAACATTGCTTGTTTGACTTTTCTGTGTTTCTACCGAGCAAACCAAGGTGAGTTCACACCCTCTACAAAGCATGGGATTCCCAGGGGTCGGGAATTGGGGTTAAGGAACTGGGTTCCTCGTCCTCCTTGGGTAGGACAGCAAAGGTTCAGGAATGTAATTCCTCGTCCTCACGGACAGATAACTCGTACTAGACCAAAACTCTATCACGAAGTCCCTCATCTTTGTATCGACTTAATCGCCGAGGCCAATGGCGAGCGGGTCATTAGTTAGATAGCGCTATTTAGGTTTGACAAACCTCACACCGTGCCGCAGAGGACGGGCATGAACTAATGGACTACTGGCACATCAATGATGATAGACATTGACAGTTTCAGGGCACATAAACATGACTACAGTCAGCAGTCGATATGGTAACGAGTCTAGTAGATACATGGGGTAGCCCCCACGGCCGAAATGCCAGATAACTAACACGGGGTAGCCCCCACGGCAGGATTGCCAGAGTAACCGGGAATAAACAAGTCACGTTTTCAACTATGGGGTAACCCCCACGGCAGGATGCCAGCTAAAGGAAACTGTTTTCGAAACAACTTAAAACGAACACCCAACCGTGAACTCACTCAACTTGTTGTTGACTCGTTACTACATGCTTTGCAGGTCATTAGGTTTCTTAGCTGGAGCTTGCATGGAGGAGGATCGTTGTGGGACATGGACGACTGTGTGCCATGTTAAACTTTGAAACAATTAAACTTATGTTTTGATTGAGACTTATGCTTCCGCTTGCAACTTAACTATGTTTCGTTTGAACACCAATTGTATTGGTTGGATTTTTACAACTACCTATATGCTTGTTCAATATGATTGGTGGCTGGATCCTGGTCAGTCACGCCTCCAAGCGGTAGTACTCCGCAGGTGGATTTTGGGGGTGTGACAGATTGGTATCAGAGCCATTGGTTATAGTGAACTTGGTTTTAATAAAGGGGAAAACGTTTTTTTTGTTAAAACCAGACTATAACCTGTACAGTGCTCAACGGTCCACAACGATGCTTCACTCCACATGCAAGGCTCGACATTCTAGGTGATATGATCTGTGTATATATTGCCTACTTGTTAGTTACATAGTACATTGCTTATGGTATGCTTGGTTAGTATAACTACTGTTGCTTGAACACGTGCACGTTTACTCTATTCTATCGTCGTACTTTCGCGAACCCCTCTCACTCACGTTCTTCTTGGTATGAAGATCATGTCTGGACGCGTTAACATGACACAAGCCCAGTTGACGGCTCTGATCAACGAACGAGTTGCCGCAGCACTTGCAGCTGCACACGCGGGAGGTATATCCTGCAGTCTGAACTCATTCTAGGATCTTTAGGATCCTACTCTCGTGAACCAACCTTTGTGTTAAACTCTGTCTTTTCTTTCACCTACGATAGGTCAGCATGTTCAACCACCCGTGTGCACCTTTAAGACTTTCATGGACTGTCGACCAACTACTTTTAGCGGCACTGAAGGAGCAGTAGGTCTCCTACACTGGTTTGAGAAGCTAGAATCTGTGTTCGAAATGTGCGAATGCCCTGAGGCGCGCAGAGTGAAGTATGCTACCGGTACTCTCGAGGGTTTAGCTCTCACATGGTGGAACGCTCAAGTTCAGATGCTAGGGTTGGTTGCTGCCAACGCCACCCCATGGGAAACTTTTAAGGAAATGATCAAAGAAGAGTACTGCAGTCGTGATGAGATTCACAAACTCGAGGTGGAGTTCTTCAACCTCAAGATGACGGGGTCGGAAATTGAAGCTTATGTGAAAAGGTCGAACGAACTGGCAATTCTGTGCCCTACTATGGTGGATCCTCCCATCAAACGCATCGAACTATTTCTTCAGGGCTTAGTGTCGGAAATCCAAAGTCATGTGACTTCAGCGAACCTCGCTACCTACCAGCAAACTGTACAGTTGGCTCACCGTCTCACGGATCAGGCGGTGGAGCAGAACAAGTTACCAAAACGCATAGGTGCTGCAACTACTTCTGGTACCTCTAGTGATAACAAACGGAAATGGGATGGAACTTCGAGTAAGGGTTCGGCTTCTGTTCAGTCCCAGTCTCAGCAGAGAAAGACTGAAGACTACAAGAGCCCTAATCAGCAATCGTCTGGTGGCGGATACAAAGGAAATCACCCCAAATGCAATCGCTGCAGCCTGCACCACAGCGGACCATGCACCAGAGGCAACTGTCACCGGTGCAACAAGCCTGGTCACGCTGCAAAGGATTGCAGGAGCCTATACCCCGCTAATCAGAATCGTCAGCAAGCTCAACAGAACCAGCGCCAGCAGCAGCAGCAGGGAGATAACAAAGGGTGCTTTCAGTGTGGAGCTGAGGGCCACTTCAAGAGAGACTGTCCCCAACTGAACAGGAACCAGAACAACAACAACAACAATAACAACAATCAGGGGAATGGTAACAATGGGAACAACAACAACAATGGCGCCAGGGGGCGAATGTTTGTGATTGGCCAAGGTGAAGCAAGGAATGACCCCAATGTTGTGGCGGGTAAGTTCCTTCTCGACGATTTTTATGTTTCAGTTTTATTTGATTCGGGTGCCGATACTAGCTACGTGTCACTAGAAGTTAGCCGAATGCTTAAGCGTATTCCAACACTTTTGAACAACAAGCACACCGTAGAGCTAGCAAATGGTAAGAGTTTAGAAGCCACACACGTAGTCAAGGGTTGTAAACTCATTCTCGCTGACCAAACCTTCTCTATCGACCTCATTCCTATTGTCTTGGGTAGTTTCGACGTTGTCATTGGGATGGATTGGTTATCCCAACACCGCGCAGAGATTCTTTGCAACGAGAAAGTTGTCCGTATTCCAGGTCCCGGTGGTGAACCTCTCATGATTCATGGCGACAAGAGGAGTGCTGTTGAGAACGTCATTTCTCTCCTTAAGGCCCAAAAGTGCTTGCGAAAGGGCCACACTGCTATTTTGGCTCTCGTTACTAACACCTCAGAAAAAGAGAAGAAGATAGAGGATTTTCCAGTTGTACGCGATTATCCAGAGGTATTTCCTGAGGAATTACCTGGTCTTCCGCCTCATCGTCAAGTCGAGTTTCAGATCGAACTAGCTCCTGGAGCTGCGCCCATAGCTCGTGCACCTTATCGTTTAGCTCCATCAGAGTTGAAAGAACTCTCTACGCAGCTACAAGAGCTTTTGGATAAGGGTTTTATTCGTCCAAGCTCATCGCCCTGGGGAGCTCCAGTATTATTTGTAAAGAAGAAGGACGGTACTTTCAGAATGTGCATCGATTACCGGGAACTCAACAAGGTGACGGTGAAGAATCGTTATCCTCTACCGCGTATCGACGACTTGTTCGACCAGCTGCAGGGATCGAGCTACTATTCGAAGATTGATTTGAGATCGGGTTATCACCAGCTGAGAGTCCGGGAAGAGGACGTCTCCAAAACAGCTTTCAGAACTCGATACGGGCACTATGAGTTTTTGGTCATGCCTTTTGGGATGACAAACGCACCTGCGGTCTTCATGGACTTGATGAACCGAGTGTGCAAGCCTTACCTGGACAAGTTCGTTATAGTCTTCATTGACGACATCCTGATCTATTCCAAGGGTCGGGAGGAACACGAGCAGCATCTACGACTTATTCTGGAACTCCTTCGAACAGAACAGCTTTATGCAAAGTTCTCGAAATGCGACTTCTGGCTTCGAGAAGTCCATTTCCTAGGCCACGTGGTAAACAAGGATGGGATTCACGTTGATCCATCCAAGATAGACTCGATTAAGAACTGGCCTGCACCTCGTACACCAAAGGAAATTCGCCAATTCTTGGGTTTGGCGGGAAACTATCGGAGATTCATAAAGGGTTTTTCTAAGATTGCACAGCCCCTCACCTCACTAACGCAGAAGGGCGTTGTTTATCACTGGGGAAACGCACAGGAGTTGGCATTTCAGCACCTAAAGGATAGACTTTGTAGCGCACCTATCCTTTCCTTGCCGGAAGGCACAGACGACTTTGTGGTTTACTGCGACGCATCAATTCAGGGTCTTGGTTGCGTGTTGATGCAACAAGATAAAGTTATAGCCTACGCTTCACGCCAACTCAAAGTTCACGAAAAGAACTACACTACGCATGACTTAGAGCTGGGAGCTGTTGTTTTTGCACTTAAGTTGTGGCGGCATTACCTGTATGGTACCAAGTGTGCGATCTACACCGACCACAGGAGCCTCGAGCATATCTTCAAGCAGAAGGAACTGAATATGCGGCAACGACGATGGGTCGAACTACTGAATGACTACGAGTGCTCGATCAGATATCACCCGGGCAAGGCCAATGTTGTGGCTGACGCCCTCAGTCGGAAGGACACTGCGCCTAAGCACGTGCGAGCTTTACAACTCACGATCCACTCTAGTCTCCCTTCCCAGATACGAGCTGCTCAGATAGAAGCACTGAAACAAGAAAACGTCAGGGCTGAAGCCCTACGCGGATCAAGACAACGATTAGAACAAAAGGAAGACGGTGCTTACTACGTAACGGGACGTGTTTGAGTCCCACTCTATGGCAACCTACGAGAGCTTGTGATGGACGAAGCACACAAGTCTCGCTACTCGGTACATCCTGGTTCGGATAAAATGTACCACGACATCAAAACTACGTATTGGTGGCCTAGCATGAAGGCCCACATAGCAACCTACGTCAGCAAGTGTTTGACTTGTGCGAGAGTCAAGTCTGAATACCAGAAACCATCAGGCCTACTCCAACAACCAGAGATACCTCAATGGAAATGGGAGCAAATTTCCATGGATTTTGTTACTGGCCTACCTAGATCCCAGCGCGGGAACGATACTATTTGGGTGATCGTGGATCGACTCACAAAGTCTGCACACTTCCTGGCTATCAAGGAGACGGATAAGTTCTCCACTCTCGCAGAAATTTACCTCAAGGAAGTTGTTTCGAGGCACGGGGTGCCCACCTCCATTATCTCGGATCGAGATGCACGATTTACTTCAGAGCTGTGGCAAGCAATGCACAAATCCTTCGACTCACGATTAGACATGAGCACAGCGTACCATCCTCAGACGGACGGGCAGTCCGAGCGCACTATTCAGACCTTAGAAGACATGCTTCGTGCATGTGTAATCGACTTTGGCAATCGCTGGGAAAAGCATCTGCCACTTGTGGAATTCTCGTACAATAACAGCTACCACACCAGCATTGGAGCTGCTCCGTTTGAGGCATTGTACGGACGTAAATGCCGGTCTCCTCTTTGCTGGGCAGAGGTGGGAGAAAGTCAGATCACTGGTCCAGAATATGTGGTAGATACAACCGAGCAGATCGCTCAGATCCGAAAACGCATGACGGCCGCTCGCGAACGTCAGAAAGTTTACGCCGACATGGGCAGGAAACCACTTGAGCTCCAGGTTGGGGAGCGGGTACTACTCAAAGTTTCACCCTGGAAGGGTGTGGTTCGTTTTGGCAAACGCGGTAAACTTAACCCACGATACGTTGGACCTTTCGAGGTCATTGAGAAAATAGGCAGGGTGGCCTACAGACTAAACTTACCAGCGGAACTCGGAGCAGTTCACAACGTTTTTCACGTGTCGAATCTGAAGAAGTGTCCGTCAGATGAGACCCACGTAGTTCCTTTGAAGGAACTCACTATCGACGAGCAGTTACGATTCGTCGAGGAACCAGTCGAAATCACGGACCGGGATATTAAGGTCCTCAAGAGCACTAGAATACCTCTCGTTCGAGTTCGTTGGAACTCACGTCGCGGCCCAGAGTTCACCTGGGAGCGCGAAGATCAGATGAAACAAAAGTATCCCCAACTGTTCGCAAACAGTACACCCACTACTGAGGCCGAAGCTACGGAATTTCGGGACGAAATTCCAGATCAACGGGGGGTGGATGTGACACCCCAGGAAAACCAGGAAAACCATACAACTTAACTAGCTTCCTCAGTGAGTGCCTACCAAATTTCGGGACGAAATTTCTTTCAACTTGGGGATGATGTGACAACTCGAAATTTAGAACCTTTCGTTGTATGCTTAAACGTGTGAATAGTTAAACTTATGTGATTAATGATAAGCTACAACCTTTTATATGATTATGTGTTAGGTTACATGTGTGCTTATGTGTATGTATGCGAGTATGTTTATGAACCGAAACGACACGAACCCGACTCGAGATCATGTGGTCTCGAGCGAACAATGACTTACGGGCCGGTTGGGCCACACACACCCCTTAGTCTATTTCGAAGCCCATTAGGGTGCACAAGTGAAACAAGCATATAATCCTCATGAGACCCACACTTGTCATTTTGGACAACACTCATACTCTCCTCTACACACACACTCCTCATCCTCTCACTAAAACCCTAAGTCACAACATTGTCTCTCCTTCATTCTCGGATCCAATCGACAACCGTAAGAAGCTCTCGGATCGCCTCTCACACACACCGGTTGGAAGCTCCACTCACACCTTTGAACCCACACTTGAACCGGTTAGTGAATTTATGATGTTTGTTGTTATTTAATAATGGTATGAATGATAGAACCTAACTAGTGTAGTGTATGCTTGATGATGTTTGTGAACCGGATGTGTATTGTGTTTTGAGTCGATAATGATGTATGATTTTCGGTTGATGATGATGATTTGATAACATGTTGCTTGTTAAGGTTCATACATGATAGATATATATATCCTCCTTGAATAACTTAACATGATTAGAGTGGTTGCTAATAATTCATGATCACTTAACATATGAATAAGTAGAAAAATGGTTGAATATGGTGCTATTATGTTCTCGGATTGAATATGTGAATGATAAGGATCATTGGTGCATTAAACTAAGTAGATATGTTGACATAAATCGGTTTAGGGAGCTTGTTTGTTCAAAGGATGAAAACCCTAAAGATGAACATGATGAACACATGAAGAACTTGTTGAATATCATATGAACATGTTGAAAATTTGAAATCTGATATGTTTGATCCATTTTTAGTAATTTGCTAGACAAGAAACATGTTTAAGGTTTTTGGTTGGATAGTACAAACTGTTACAAGAAATCAGAATGTTAGTGGGTAGTACACTGTACCAAATCAGCTCCTGTCCAACCGAAACCTCCAGTTGCGACTCGAAACCATGCATGATGAGTCGAAATCTCCCAGTTGCGACATCGGTTGCGAGTCGCAAACACCTGGTTGCGACTCGAAACCACAAGTGATCAGCACATAAACCGTTTGACTCGAAACCCCGGTTGCGAGTCCAGTTGCGACTCGTAACCAAAACAGCACGAACCGAAACCACGATTGCGACTCCGGTTGCGAGTCGCAAACGCCTAGTTGCGACTCGGGATTATACACAGATACACGCTGTTTGGACTTTCACCTTGTTTCGGACTTAATTGCTTGGGCCGGACTCTTGGGCCCAATGCACAGACCTTATATGTTACTGTTGAACGTGAATCTGCCATGATTAAACATGTATGCCATGAACGTTACTTGAGTACATTATGCTAGAAACATACGTGCACTACTTGAATACGAACCTGATGGTATGATACAACTATGGTAGGACGTGAGTAACCACAACATTGCTTGTTTGACTTTTCTGTGTTTCTACCGAGCAAACCAAGGTGAGTTCACACCCTCTACAAAGCATGGGATTCCCAGGGGTCGGGAATTGGGGTTAAGGAACTGGGTTCCTCGTCCTCCTTGGGTAGGACAGCAAAGGTTCAGGAATGTAATTCCTCGTCCTCACGGACAGATAACTCGTACTAGACCAAAACTCTATCACGAAGTCCCTCATCTTTGTATCGACTTAATCGCCGAGGCCAATGGCGAGCGGGTCATTAGTTAGATAGCGCTATTTAGGTTTGACAAACCTCACACCGTGCCGCAGAGGACGGGCGTGAACTAATGGACTACTGGCACGTCAATGATGATAGACATTGACAGTTTCAGGGCACATAAACATGACTACAGTCAGCAGTCGATATGGTAACGAGTCTAGTAGATACATGGGGTAGCCCCCACGGCCGAAATGCCAGATAACTAACACGGGGTAGCCCCCACGGCAGGATTGCCAGAGTAACCGGGAATAAACAAGTCACGTTTTCAACTATGGGGTAACCCCCACGGCAGGATGCCAGCTAAAGGAAACTGTTTTCGAAACAACTTAAAACGAACACCCAACCGTGAACTCACTCAACTTGTTGTTGACTCGTTACTACATGCTTTGCAGGTCATTAGGTTTCTTAGCTGGAGCTTGCATGGAGGAGGATCGTTGTGGGACATGGACGACTGTGTGCCATGTTAAACTTTGAAACAATTAAACTTATGTTTTGATTGAGACTTATGCTTCCGCTTGCAACTTAACTATGTTTCGTTTGAACACCAATTGTATTGGTTGGATTTTTACAACTACCTATATGCTTGTTCAATATGATTGGTGGCTGGATCCTGGTCAGTCACGCCTCCAAGCGGTAGTACTCCGCAGGTGGATTTTGGGGGTGTGACAGATTGGTATCAGAGCCATTGGTTATAGTGAACTTGGTTTTAATAAAGGGGAAAACGTTTTTTTTGTTAAAACCAGACTATAACCTGTACAGTGCTCAACGGTCCACAACGATGCTTCACTCCACATGCAAGGCTCGACATTCTAGGTGATATGATCTGTGTATATATTGCCTACTTGTTAGTTACATAGTACATTGCTTATGGTATGCTTGGTTAGTATAACTACTGTTGCTTGAACACGTGCACGTTTACTCTATTCTATCGTCGTACTTTCACGAACCCCTCTCACTCACGTTCTTCTTGGTATGAAGATCATGTCTGGACGTGTTAACATGACACAAGCCCAGTTGACGGCTCTGATCAACGAACGAGTTGCCGCAGCACTTGCAGCTGCACACGCGGGAGGTATATCCTGCAGTCTGAACTCATTCTAGGATCTTTAGGATCCTACTCTCGTGAACCAACCTTTGTGTTAAACTCTGTCTTTTCTTTCACCTACGATAGGTCAGCATGTTCAACCACCCGTGTGCACCTTTAAGACTTTCATGGACTGCCGACCAACTACTTTTAGCGGCACTGAAGGAGCAGTAGGTCTCCTACACTGGTTTGAGAAGCTAGAATCTGTGTTCGAAATGTGCGAATGCCCTGAGGCGCGCAGAGTGAAGTATGCTACCGGTACTCTCGAGGGTTTAGCTCTCACATGGTGGAACGCTCAAGTTCAGATGCTAGGGTTGGTTGTTGCCAACGCCACCCCATGGGAAACTTTTAAGGAAATGATCAAAGAAGAGTACTGCAGTCGTGATGAGATTCACAAACTCGAGGTGGAGTTCTTCAACCTCAAGATGACGGGGTCGGAAATTGAAGCTTATGTGAAAAGGTCGAACGAACTGGCAATTCTGTGCCCTACTATGGTGGATCCTCCCATCAAACGCATCGAACTATTTCTTCAGGGCTTAGTGCCGGAAATCCAAAGTCATGTGACTTCAGCGAACCTCGCTACCTACCAGCAAACTGTACAGTTGGCTCACCGTCTCACGGATCAGGCGGTGGAGCAGAATAAGTTACCAAAACGCATAGGTGCTGCAACTACTTCTGGTACCTCTAGTGATAACAAACGGAAATGGGATGGAACTTCGAGTAAGGGTTCGGCTTCTGTTCAGTCCCAGTCTCAGCAGAGAAAGACTGAAGACTACAAGAGCCCTAATCAGCAATCGTCTGGTGGCGGATACAAAGGAAATCACCCCAAATGCAATCGCTGCAGCCTGCACCACAGCGGACCATGCACCAGAGGCAACTGTCACCGGTGCAACAAGCCTGGTCACGCTGCAAAGGATTGCAGGAGCCTATACCCCGCTAATCAGAATCGTCAGCAAGCTCAACAGAACCAGCGCCAGCAGCAGCAGCAGGGAGATAACAAAGGGTGCTTTCAGTGTGGAGCTGGGGGCCACTTCAAGAGAGACTGTCCCCAACTGAACAGGAACCAGAACAACAACAACAACAATAACAACAATCAGGGGAATGGTAACAATGGGAACAACAACAACAATGGCGCCAGGGGGCGAATGTTTGTGATTGGCCAAGGTGAAGCAAGGAATGACCCCAATGTTGTGGCGGGTAAGTTCCTTCTCGACGATTTTTATGTTTCAGTTTTATTTGATTCGGGTGCCGATACTAGCTACGTGTCACTAGAAGTTAGCCGAATGCTTAAGCGTATTCCAACACTTTTGAACAACAAGCACACCGTAGAGCTAGCAAATGGTAAGAGTTTAGAAGCCACACACGTAGTCAAGGGTTGTAAACTCATTCTCGCTGACCAAACCTTCTCTATCGACCTCATTCCTATTGTCTTGGGTAGTTTCGACGTTGTCATTGGGATGGATTGGTTATCCCAACACCGCGCAGAGATTCTTTGCAACGAGAAAGTTGTCCGTATTCCAGGTCCCGGTGGTGAACCTCTCATGATTCATGGCGACAAGAGGAGTGTTGTTGAGAACGTCATTTCTCTCCTTAAGGCCCAAAAGTGCTTGCGAAAGGGCCACACTGCTATTTTGGCTCTCGTTACTAACACCTCAGAAAAAGAGAAGAAGATAGAGGATTTTCCAGTTGTACGCGATTATCCAGAGGTATTTCCTGAGGAATTACCTGGTCTTCCGCCTCATCGTCAAGTCGAGTTTCAGATCGAACTAGCTCCTGGAGCTGCGCCCATAGCTCGTGCACCTTATCGTTTAGCTCCATCAGAGTTGAAAGAACTCTCTACGCAGCTACAAGAGCTTTTGGATAAGGGTTTTATTCGTCCAAGCTCATCGCCCTGGGGAGCTCCAGTATTATTTGTAAAGAAGAAGGACGGTACTTTCAGAATGTGCATCGATTACCGGGAACTCAACAAGGTGACGGTGAAGAATCGTTATCCTCTACCGCGTATCGACGACTTGTTCGACCAGCTGCAGGGATCGAGCTACTATTCGAAGATTGATTTGAGATCGGGTTATCACCAGCTGAGAGTCCGGGAAGAGGACGTCTCCAAAACAGCTTTCAGAACTCGATACGGGCACTATGAGTTTTTGGTCATGCCTTTTGGGATGACAAACGCACCTGCGGTCTTCATGGACTTGATGAACCGAGTGTGCAAGCCTTACCTGGACAAGTTCGTTATAGTCTTCATTGACGACATCCTGATCTATTCCAAGGGTCGGGAGGAACACGAGCTGCATCTACGACTTATTCTGGAACTCCTTCGAACAGAACAGCTTTATGCAAAGTTCTCGAAATGCGACTTCTGGCTTCGAGAAGTCCATTTCCTAGGCCACGTGGTAAACAAGGATGGGATTCACGTTGATCCATCCAAGATAGACTCGATTAAGAACTGGCCTGCACCTCGTACACCAAAGGAAATTCACCAATTCTTGGGTTTGGCGGGATACTATCGGAGATTCATAAAGGGTTTTTCTAAGATTGCACAGCCCCTCACCTCACTAACGCAGAAGGGCGTTGTTTATCGCTGGGGAAACGCACAGGAGTTGGCATTTCAGCACCTAAAGGATAGACTTTGTAGCGCACCTATCCTTTCCTTGCCGGAAGGCACAGACGACTTTGTGGTTTACTGCGACGCATCAATTCAGGGTCTTGATTGCGTGTTGATGCAACGAGATAAAGTTATAGCCTACGCTTCACGCCAACTCAAAGTTCACGAAAAGAACTACACTACGCATGACTTAGAGCTGGGAGCTGTTGTTTTTGCACTTAAGTTGTGGCGGCATTACCTGTATGGTACCAAGTGTGCGATCTACACCGACCACAGGAGCCTCGAGCATATCTTCAAGCAGAAGGAACTGAATATGCGGCAACGACGATGGGTCGAACTACTGAATGACTACGAGTGCTCGATCAGATATCACCCGGGCAAGGCCAATGTTGTGGCTGACGCCCTCAGTCGGAAGGACACTGCGCCTAAGCGCGTGCGAGCTTTACAACTCACGATCCACTCTAGTCTCCCTTCCCAGATACGAGCTGCTCAGATAGAAGCACTGAAACCAGAAAACGTCAGGGCTGAAGCCCTACGCGGATCAAGACAACGATTAGAACAAAAGGAAGACGGTGCTTACTACGTAACGGGACGTGTTTGAGTCCCACTCTATGGCAACCTACGAGAGCTTGTGATGGACGAAGCACACAAGTCTCGCTACTCGGTACATCCTGGTTCAGATAAAATGTACCACGACATCAAAACTACGTATTGGTGGCCTAGCATGAAGGCCCACATAGCAACCTACGTCAGCAAGTGTTTGACTTGTGCGAGAGTCAAGTCTGAATACCAGAAACCATCAGGCCTACTCCAACAACCAGAGATACCTCAATGGAAATGGGAGCAAATTTCCATGGATTTTGTTACTGGCCTACCTAGATCCCAGCGCGGGAACGATACTATTTGGGTGATCGTGGATCGACTCACAAAGTCTGCACACTTCCTGGCTATCAAGGAGACGGATAAGTTCTCCACTCTCGCAGAAATTTACCTCAAGGAAGTTGTTTCGAGGCACGGGGTGCCCACCTCCATTATCTCGGATCGAGATGCACGATTTACTTCAGAGCTGTGGCAAGCAATGCACAAATCCTTCGACTCACGATTAGACATGAGCACAGCGTACCATCCTCAGACGGACGGGCAGTCCGAGCGCACTATTCAGACCTTAGAAGACATGCTTCGTGCATGTGTAATCGACTTTGGCAATCGCTGGGAAAAGCATCTGCCACTTGTGGAATTCTCGTACAATAACAGCTACCACACCAGCATTGGAGCTGCTCCGTTTGAGGCATTGTACGGACGTAAATGCCGGTCTCCTCTTTGCTGGGCAGAGGTGGGAGAAAGTCAGATCACTGGTCCAGAATATGTGGTAGATACAACCGAGCAGATCGCTCAGATCCGAAAACGCATGACGGCCGCTCGCGAACGTCAGAAAGTTTACGCCGACATGGGCAGGAAACCACTTGAGCTCCAGGTTGGGGAGCGGGTACTACTCAAAGTTTCACCCTGGAAGGGTGTGGTTCGTTTTGGCAAACGCGGTAAACTTAACCCACGATACGTTGGACCTTTCGAGGTCATTGAGAAAATAGGCAGGGTGGCCTACAGACTAAACTTACCAGCGGAACTCGGAGCAGTTCACAACGTTTTTCACGTGTCGAATCTGAAGAAGTGTCCGTCAGATGAGACCCACGTAGTTCCTTTGAAGGAACTCACTATCGACGAGCAGTTACGATTCGTCGAGGAACCAGTCGAAATCACGGACCGGGATATTAAGGTCCTCAAGAGCACTAGAATACCTCTCGTTCGAGTTCGTTGGAACTCACGTCGCGGCCCAGAGTTCACCTGGGAGCGCGAAGATCAGATGAAACAAAAGTATCCCCAACTGTTCGCAAACAGTACACCCACTACTGAGGCCGAAGCTACGGAATTTCGGGACGAAATTCCAGATCAACGGGGGGTGGATGTGACACCCCAGGAAAACCAGGAAAACCATACAACTTAACTAGCTTCCTCAGTGAGTGCCTACCAAATTTCGGGACGAAATTTCTTTCAACTTGGGGATGATGTGACAACTCGAAATTTAGAACCTTTCGTTGTATGCTTAAACGTGTGAATAGTTAAACTTATGTGATTAATGATAAGCTACAACCTTTTATATGATTATGTGTTAGGTTACATGTGTGCTTATGTGTATGTATGCGAGTATGTTTATGAACCGAAACGACACGAACCCGACTCGAGATCATGTGGTCTCGAGCGAACAATGACTTACGGGCCGGTTGGGCCACACACACCCCTTAGTCTATTTCGAAGCCCATTAGGGTGCACAAGTGAAACAAGCATATAATCCTCATGAGACCCACACTTGTCATTTTGGACAACACTCATACTCTCCTCTACACACACACTCCTCATCCTCTCACTAAAACCCTAAGTCACAACATTGTCTCTCCTTCATTCTCGGATCCAATCGACAACCGTAAGAAGCTCTCGGATCGCCTCTCACACACACCGGTTGGAAGCTCCACTCACACCTTTGAACCCACACTTGAACCGGTTAGTGAATTTATGATGTTTGTTGTTATTTAATAATGGTATGAATGATAGAACCTAACTAGTGTAGTGTATGCTTGATGATGTTTGTGAACCGGATGTGTATTGTGTTTTGAGTCGATAATGATGTATGATTTTCGGTTGATGATGATGATTTGATAACATGTTGCTTGTTAAGGTTCATACATGATAGATATATATATCCTCCTTGAATAACTTAACATGATTAGAGTGGTTGCTAATAATTCATGATCACTTAACATATGAATAAGTAGAAAAATGGTTGAATATGGTGCTATTATGTTCTCGGATTGAATATGTGAATGATAAGGATCATTGGTGCATTAAACTAAGTAGATATGTTGACATAAATCGGTTTAGGGAGCTTGTTTGTTCAAAGGATGAAAACCCTAAAGATGAACATGATGAACACATGAAGAACTTGTTGAATATCATATGAACATGTTGAAAATTTGAAATCTGATATGTTTGATCCATTTTTAGTAATTTGCTAGACAAGAAACATGTTTAAGGTTTTTGGTTGGATAGTACAAACTGTTACAAGAAATCAGAATGTTAGTGGGTAGTACACTGTACCAAATCAGCTCCTGTCCAACCGAAACCTCCAGTTGCGACTCGAAACCATGCATGATGAGTCGAAATCTCCCAGTTGCGACATCGGTTGCGAGTCGCAAACACCTGGTTGCGACTCGAAACCACAAGTGATCAGCACATAAACCGTTTGACTCGAAACCCCGGTTGCGAGTCCAGTTGCGACTCGTAACCAAAACAGCACGAACCGAAACCACGATTGCGACTCCGGTTGCGAGTCGCAAACGCCTAGTTGCGACTCGGGATTATACACAGATACACGCTGTTTGGACTTTCACCTTGTTTCGGACTTAATTGCTTGGGCCGGACTCTTGGGCCCAATGCACAGACCTTATATGTTACTGTTGAACGTGAATCTGCCATGATTAAACATGTATGCCATGAACGTTACTTGAGTACATTATGCTAGAAACATACGTGCACTACTTGAATACGAACCTGATGGTATGATACAACTATGGTAGGACGTGAGTAACCACAACATTGCTTGTTTGACTTTTCTGTGTTTCTACCGAGCAAACCAAGGTGAGTTCACACCCTCTACAAAGCATGGGATTCCCAGGGGTCGGGAATTGGGGTTAAGGAACTGGGTTCCTCGTCCTCCTTGGGTAGGACAGCAAAGGTTCAGGAATGTAATTCCTCGTCCTCACGGACAGATAACTCGTACTAGACCAAAACTCTATCACGAAGTCCCTCATCTTTGTATCGACTTAATCGCCGAGGCCAATGGCGAGCGGGTCATTAGTTAGATAGCGCTATTTAGGTTTGACAAACCTCACACCGTGCCGCAGAGGACGGGCGTGAACTAATGGACTACTGGCACGTCAATGATGATAGACATTGACAGTTTCAGGGCACATAAACATGACTACAGTCAGCAGTCGATATGGTAACGAGTCTAGTAGATACATGGGGTAGCCCCCACGGCCGAAATGCCAGATAACTAACACGGGGTAGCCCCCACGGCAGGATTGCCAGAGTAACCGGGAATAAACAAGTCACGTTTTCAACTATGGGGTAACCCCCACGGCAGGATGCCAGCTAAAGGAAACTGTTTTCGAAACAACTTAAAACGAACACCCAACCGTGAACTCACTCAACTTGTTGTTGACTCGTTACTATATGCTTTGCAGGTCATTAGGTTTCTTAGCTGGAGCTTGCATGGAGGAGGATCGTTGTGGGACATGGACGACTGTGTGCCATGTTAAACTTTGAAACAATTAAACTTATGTTTTGATTGAGACTTATGCTTCCGCTTGCAACTTAACTATGTTTCGTTTGAACACCAATTGTATTGGTTGGATTTTTACAACTACCTATATGCTTGTTCAATATGATTGGTGGCTGGATCCTGGTCAGTCACGCCTCCAAGCGGTAGTACTCCGCAGGTGGATTTTGGGGGTGTGACAAAGCACGCAACAATGTGCCTCAAGGAACACGATCGGCTAAGAAAGCACCTGTTGTTGACGAGGATGGTTATATTGGGGTATATGGCAAAAAAGCTGCTAAAAGGAATGGGATTCAAGTTAATAAGCAGAAAGCAAAATTCGAATACAGGCCTGTGGTGTCTAAGCCGAAAGGTGAGACCAAAGGAGTCAAAACTGGGAATACTTTTGTGTCAACTAACCCTTTTGATGCGCTGAAAGACATGGATACGGAGAATAAAAATGGGGATAATGAAAAAGGAGATGATGGGTTTGAAGACTCCGATGATGAGGAGGTTTTGGAGGGGTTTAACGAAACAAATGAATTTATCATTAAAGGGACTCAAAAGCCGATAAATATTACAGGGGCAAGCACTCCTGCTCAACAAGTTACTGATGATTAGTCTTGCAGCTTGGAATATAAGGGGGTTGAACCGCCCCCTGAAACAAAAGGAGGTTCGACAGATTGTCAAAGAGAATAACTTGAGTTTCTGTGCAATTTTAGAGTCTCATGTTAATGTAGGTAACCTTCATAAAGTGTGTAAATCTGTTTTCCGGAATTGGGATTGGACTTCTAATGGAGGCCAATGTGATAAAGGTACTAGAATTATTATTGGTTGGAATCCTGATGTGTTTGAGGTTATGGTTTTGAATCAAACATCTCAAGTCATGAATATCCAGATTCGATTCAAGGTTGACAAAAAGATGGTGTTTTGTTCGATTGTATATGCAGCGAATTACTATGTTTCTAGGAGGGATTTATGGCAACAACTTTCTATGCACAAAGTTCTAGTTGATAAACAACCATGGATAATTATGGGTGATTTCAACTTGGCGCTAAATGTTGAAGATAAATCCTTGGGAACATCCTCGATCTCGGCAGGCATGAGGGAGTTCCAAAATTGTATTGATGACATTGAAGTCTTTGATATTAACAAAACAGGTCTTCATTATACATGGAATCAAAAACCAAAGGAGGGTGTGGGCTTATTAAAGAAGATTGACAGAATTTTGGGGAATACTCAGTTTGTAGTGGATTTTCCGAGTGCAGTTGCCATTTTTCATCCGTACAGGCTGTCGGATCATTGCCCATGTATACTTAAAATCCAGAAAGCTGAGACTTGTAAACGAAGATCTTTTAAGTTTGCTAATTTTCTGATCCATAAGCCACAATTTCTGGATATTGTGAAACGAACTTGGGAGCTGAATGTAGATGGTGTGCTTCAATTCAGGATTGTCAAGAAGCTCCGATCTTTAAAGACTCCTCTGAGGGCTCTTCTGTTTAATCAGGGCAATTTACACCGGAAGGTTAGCGACCTTAGAACTAAGTTGGATGGTATTCAAACTCGTCTTGACGCAGATCCGATGAACGTAGAGTTACGGGCCGAAGAGGCCTCCATTACTTGTGAGTACCAGGTAGCTTGTTTGGACGAGGAGCGATTTCTAAAGCAAAAATCTAAAGTGGATTGGCTACAAGCTGGAGACATGAATACAGGTTTTTTTCACTCAACGTTGAAGACTCGAAACCATAGAAGTCGGATTGATATCATTAAGGATTCAAACGGTATGACGTTTGAAGGTAATGATGTTCCTATAGCTCTAGTCCAACATTATGAAAACTTTTTGGGTTGTCAAGATAGCATTGCCTTAGCTCCCTCGCCTGAGGTGTTTGCTAATGTTTTGAATCCCGAGTGTGCTAGTAATATGGTTCGCCAGGTTACGGCGGATGAGGTTAAGAAGGCTTTATTCTCGATTGGCACTGACAAAGCTCAAGGGCCTGATGGATACTCGTCGGCTTTTTATAAGGGGGCTTGGCCGATTGTAGGTGAGGAGGTCACGAATGCTATTATCGATTTTTTCTCCACTGGAAAACTTTTGCGGGAATTAAATCACACTCTTATTGTTCTGGTGCCGAAAGTTGCGACCTCCTCTAGTGTTACTGATTATCGTCCGATAGCGTGCTGTAATGTTCTTTATAAGTGTATCAGCAAGATTCTTGCAGATCGTATTAAAGTTGCTCTGGATATGATTGTTAGTGTCAACCAGTCGGCTTTCGTCCCAGGTCGCAAATTATCGGATAACATCTTACTTACCCAGGAACTCATGCACAACTATCACAGGAATTTTGGCCCACCTAGGTGTGCGTTTAAAGTTGATATTCAGAAAGCTTATGACACTGTGGATTGGAGATTCCTAAGAAGTGTTCTGATTGGCTTTGGTTTTAATATCAAAATGGTGGACTGGATTATGCTTTGTGTTTCAAGACCAACATATTCTGTTTGTATTAATGGTAATAGTCATGGCTATTTTCGGGGTAAACGAGGGTTAAGACAAGGGGATCCAATATCCCCCTATCTTTTTACTCTTGTGATGGAGATTTTGACAGGTATTTTACAATATGAAACCAAGATGGATTCCTCGTTTAGGTTTCACAACAAGTGTGAGAAGCAGCAGATTTTTAACCTTTGTTTTGCGGATGACCTTTTCTTATTTGCTAGAGGGGATGTTAGTTCCGCTAAATGCATTATGTTGTCCCTTTAAAAGTTTTCTAATATGTCTGGTTTGGTTCCTAGCGTTCAGAAGAGCACAGTCTTCTTTTGTAATGTTCATCAACATGTGAAGAATGCAATTCTTAATGTGATGCCTTTTGAGGAGGGCTCCCTTCCGGTTAAATATTTGGGGGTTCCACTTATCTCCACAAGACTTCTTTATAAGGATTGTAGTGTTTTGGTGGAAAAGCTAGAGAAACGTATCTCGAACTGGAGAAATAAGTTGCTTTCTTTTGCTGGCCGGCTTCAGCTAATCGTGGCGGTGCTATCTTCTTTGCATATTTACTGGTCCTCCATTTTTATATTACCGACTCGGGTGACACATGATTTAGAAGCCAGAATGAGAATTTTTTTGTGGAATCAAGATAGCTCATTTCAAAGAGGAAGGGCAAAGGTTTCTTGGATTTCTGTTTGCACCCCGAAGTATGAAGGGGGCTTGGGAATTAGACGTATAGGAGATGTTAATAAGGCGCTCATGGCGAATCATATTTGGAGTGTCATTACTAAACGAAAATCTCTTTGGGTTGAATGGGTGCATGGATACAAATTAAAAGGTAAAAGTTTTTGGATGGTTAGGGTTCCTACAAATTGTTGTTAGAGTTGGCGGAAGTTACTTCAGTTACGACCGATTATCAGGAATCATATTTGGACGGCTCTTGGGGACGGGAGATCGACGTCAGCTTGTATGATACGTGGTGTGCCTTAGGGCCACTAGGTAATTTTTTTGTCTCCGCGAACTATTACGAACGCAGGTTTTAGATTGGACGACACAGTTGCTGATATTCATTTAGAGGGGGGTTGGCAATGGCCCACGGCTTGGAGAGACTTGTTTCCGGTCCTGATACATCTGGATCAAGTCCATCCGATTCCTAATAAACGTGATTATGTTCTTTGGCGGGTGGGTGATGATGTGAATGAGGTCTCGTCGTCTTATATTTGGGATACTATTCGGCATAGAGAGCAAGAGGTCGAGTGGAATAAAATTGTATGGTTTAACCATTGTGTTCCGAGACACTCTTTCTTGTTATGGCTGATTATGAGAAAGAAATTACTTACACAAGACATTATTCTTCAATGGGATTTCTCGAGGCGGAAAAATATGAATATGATGTGCTGTTTATTATGCTATGAGAATCATGACTCGCATGACCATTTGTTCTTTGAATGCAAGTTCTCGGCTCAGGTATGGCTTATGGTTCGGATGAAGGCGGGTATGGATAATGTAGACTCGAAGTGGGATGATATTGTAGACTGGTTACTGCTCAGATGTAGATCTAAGTTAGCGGCTGATTATGTTAGCAGGATTTTGGTGGCGGCTACTGCTTATTTCGTTTGGTAGGAACGTAATACTAGGCTGTTCAAGAACCAAATGAGACCTCCGGAGCTGATTTATGAGTTGATAATAAAGACTTTTCGATACAAGCTCATGGCAGTGAAGATGAAGCAGACTGATAGAGTTCGAAGACTGCTAGGTGAATGGGAGATACTGGTTTGTTTTTGCTGATGGTTCAGTTGTTTTTATGGCGAGTGATAGAGTTCGAAGACTGCTGACATTCAGGGCGATGGCGAGTGATTAGAGATGTTTTTTAGTCATCTAGATTATAGTCTAGTTTGTTTTTGCTGATGGTTCAGTTGTTTTTATGGTTTTTATGGTTCTTACTTTCTTGGGGCATGTCCCAGGATTGAACAAGTGTAGACAATCTGCACTTCTTGTTTTGGTTTGGTTGTGAATATATAGAATCACCGGGGTAACCCTTTACCCAAAAAAAAAAAGGAAAGTCTTTTTGGGATATCCCGAGTCGTGGCAGCATGAGCTGGGGATGGAGGAAAATTCTCTCTATTCGTGATCTGGTGCGTCCTCATATTTGGTATTCTATTTGGAATGGGTCTCAAACAAATGCATGGAGTGATAATTGGTGTGAATTGAGCCCGATCAGATCTTTTATTACTCCGAGACATATTGCTAATGCGGGTTTTAACCTCCAAACTTGTGTTTCGGATCTGATTGATGAGAATTCTCAATGGAAATGGCCACAAGCATGGAATGACTTATATCCGATCTTAATTAACCTATATGTTTCGATTCTGGATCATAATGTGGATGATAGGCTGATTTGGAAGGACTTGGAAGGTAACACATGTAGCTTCGGATCCGGAGTAGTGTGGGACACTATCCGTAACCGAGATAGTGTGGTTTTGTGAGCGAACATGGTGTGGTTTGCTCAATGTATTCTGAGGCATTCGTTTCACATAAAGACATAAGATAGATTGGCGGCTTGGGAAGCAGGAAGCGAAACTAATTTAAGGCTAATGTGTTGTCCACTTTGTAGGTACAATCGGGACTCACGCGATCACCTTTTCTTTCAATGTTCGTTTGCGTCTAAAATTTGGAACACTGTGAAGACAATGGCAGATCTTGATAGTGTTAATGATGCTTGGAGTTCGATTATGAGGATGGAGCAATATTCTAATTCAAAGAAACTGGTTCATGTTATTTGCAAGCTTCTTATTGCGGCGTCTTCGTACTTTGTTTGGCAAGAAAGGAACAATCGCTTATTCTCCCAAAATTGCCGAACTCCTGAACAGGTGGCTCAAGTGATTATTCATACCGGTGCAGCATAAGAAAGTGTCAATTTGGACATGATGATGTGCTACTTGTTGTTTATTTGGACATGATGTTTCTTCTTGCCCCAAGTCAGAACCGGTGCAGCATAAGAAAGTGTCAATTGATCAGGAAGGATTCGTAACAGACAAGAGGAAAACGGCTAAACATGTGTTTCCCCAGAAAAAACAAAAACCTAAGTTTATCTATAAACAAAAGACTAACTTGTCTGGGCCTGGGCCATCTGGAACAAAATAGGATGAGGTGAATTCTCATAAGGATGTTCGAGGGAATGGCAGCAAGAAAAATAATCTGAATCTTCGTTACTCTTTTTCTGCTCTCTCGAATGATCAGGAAACGGATGGGGAGCTGAGGGAGGATTTGAGCTATAAGCCTGGTTCGAGCAGGCTTCCGGAGGATGATGATGGGGTGATAGATAATTTACAAACTGAAATTTCTGAATTTATGGCTGCTGAAACGAATAAAAAAACCGTTGGAGGGGGCAAGCACTCCCGGTATAAAAGGTGTTAATGGGTAGCATAATGGCATGGAATGTTAGGGGCTTGAACCGGCCCCTGAAACAAAGAGAGGTTCGGCAATTAATTACTGAAAACCATATTAATATATGTGCTGTGTTAGAGTCGCATGTCAATGTTACAAATCTGGATAGGGTGTGCAAAGGGGTGTTCCGTAGTTGGGATTGGTATTCTAATAGTAGTAGCTGTTCGAGGGGCACAAGGATTATAGTGGGCTGGAATAAGGAGATAGTGGACCTTATGGTGATCCATCATACTGACCAGGTTATTCATGTGCAAGCTCGTTTTAAATCGGATGACAAAATTCTTTTCTGTTCTTTTTTTTATGCCGAGAATAAGTACCAAGACAGGAGAGTCCTATGGGAAAGCCTTTGTAAGCATAAGAGTTTTGTTAGAGATAGGCCGTGGGTGGTGATGGGTGATTTTAACTCGGCGCTATCTTTGGAGGATTGCTTGGTTGGTTCATCGAATATTTCTATTGGTATGAGAGACTTTTATGATTGTGTCCAACATAATGAACTGGTTGATATCAAGAGCCAAGGAATGCACTTTACATGGAATCAAAAACCGAAACAAGGAGTGGGTGTGTTAAAAAAGATAGATAGAATCATGGGTAATATTCGATTCTTGGATATGTATCCTAATGCATATGCCCTTTTTCATCCTTTCCGTGTGTCGGATCACACCCCATGTATTCTCAACTTATTCAGTTATAAACATAGTCGGCCGAAACCCTTTAAGTTTGCTAATTTTTAAGCGACCAAGGAGGGCTTCATCCAGTGTGTTACTAATGAATGGGCTAAGAAGATACAAGGGGTCACCATGTTCTCGGTCGTTAAAAAACTTTCCTTTTTGAAAGCTCCCCTTAGACGTCTCTTATTCAAGCAAGGTAATCTCCATGAAAGAGTTAAGACTCTGAGGTTGAAGTTAGATGATATTCAAAAGGCTATCGATGCTAACCCGTTAGATGCTGTGCTTAGAGAGGAGGAATCTACTTGTCTTAAAGAGTTCCATTCGGCCTCTTATGATGAAGAGTGCTTTTTAAAGCAAAACGCTAAACAAGATTGGTTGGCGGCGGGAGACTCGAATACAAATTTTTTTCACAACTGTGTGAAAACTAGAAACGCTTGCAATAAGATTCATAACATCCAAGATAATAATGGTAACCAATACAAGGGGGATGAAGTCTATGCAGTTTTTGTAAATCACTATTCTGATTTCTTGGGTACGATGCGTAGTGTGGATAAGCTGGATGTCAATGGCTTGTTTACTAATGTTCTTGATTTAAATGCGGCAACCTCTATGACTCGTCAAGTTACTCGTGAGGAGGTTAAGAGTGCTATGTTCCCCATTGGTGAAAATAAGGCTCCGGGCCCGGATGGGTACACTTCTGCTTTTTTTTAAAATGCATGGGAGATTGTTGGGGATGAAGTTACAAAAGCTATTTTGGATTTTTTTTGAAAATGGGAAACTGTTGCAACAAATTAATCATACTATCATTGCGTTGGTTCCAAAAGTCACTAGTCCCAACTCGGTTGGAGATTATCGGCCGATTTCTTGCTGCAATGTGCTATATAAATGTATTAGCAAAATTATCACTGACAGAATTAAAGGTAGTCTGGATTTGTTGGTGAATATAAGTCAATCGGCTTTTGTCCCTGGTAGAAAGATTTCAGATAATATCCTTCTTACTCAGGAGTTAATGCATAACTATCACCTGAATGTTGGCCCTCCTCGATGCGCTTTTAAGATAGATATTCAGAAGGCTTACGACACGGTGAGCTGGTCCTTTTTAGAGGACATTCTGACGGCATTTGGGTTCCCTCATAAAATGGTTAGCTGGATTATGACTTGTGTTAGCACGGTTTCATACTCTTTGAGTATAAATGGTAATCTTCACAGGTATTTCAAGGGCAAGCGTGGGTTGGGACAGGGTGAACCGATGTCACCTTACGTGTTTACTTTGGTTATGGAGGCACTTTCGTTACTTCTAAAGAATGCAGCTTGTTCTAGTAATGCGTTTAGATACCATCCCCATTGTAAAAAACAGAAAATCATTAATATCTCATTTGCTGATGATTTATTCATTTTTGTAAATGGTGATCCTGCTTCGGTTAAGGTGGTGAGAGATTCTCTTCATCAGTTTTCGAGGGCCTCGGGATTGATTCCTAATATGTTCAAAAGCACGGTTTTCTATGGTAATATTCCTCATCCCATCAAGCAGGAAATTCTAAGCATTATGCCGTTTCAAGAGGGTTCTCTTCCTGTTCGATATTTGGGAGTTCCGTTAATATCCTCTAAACTCTCGTTTAAGGATTGTAAGGTCCTGGTTGAGAAAATGGAAAAAAAAGATTGATAACTAGACGACTAAGTCTCTTTCTTTTGCTGGTAGATTACAACTGGTAAGTTCGGTCCTCTCGGCTATGCATATTTACTGGGCTATGGTGTTTTTATTACCTGCTAGAATTATTACTGAGTTGGAAAAATGTATGCGAGACTTCTTATGGTCTGGAAATTATCATAGGACCGTCAAGCCTAAGGTGGCCTGGAAGTTTGTGTGCCTTCCGAAGGATGAGGGTGGGTTGGGTGTTCGTAGCATTTCAGATGTCAACAAGGCCCTCTTATCTTCTCATGTTTGGAGCATTCTTACCAATAGGAAATCGTTGTGGGTGCAATGGATACATATACACAAGCTTAAGGGTAGAAGCTTTTGGGAGGTTCCATGTCGAGGTCGTATGACATGGGGATGGAGAAAGCTCCTTGCTATTCGCAGCCTTATTCGTCCTTTTTTGTGGAAATCTATTGGTAGTGGTACTGAGACTAATGCGTGGAGTGATACTTGGTGTGAATCGGGTCCTCTTCGTGCTTTTATCAGCCCTAGAATTATTGCTAATGCAGGTTTCAACCTGCAATCTTCTTTAGCGGACCTAGTGTCTCAAAACGGTCAATGGAGGTGGCCGATTGCTTGGTATAATCTATTCCCAGTCTTAATTAATTTAGTGGTTCCTATTTTATATGATAATGTCCATGATCGGCTGGTTTGGAAAGATTTGGAAGGAAATACTCGGCCGTTTTCTTCTTGGGAGGTCTGGAATAATATTCGTTTTCATGATAGCAAAGTGTCTTGGGCGAATATGGTATGGTTTAAGCAATGCATTCCTAGACACTCATTTCACATTTGGCTAGTTATCCGAAACAAATTGAAGACACAGGATCGTTTGTCTGTTTGGGAAGCGGGAAGTGAAACAAATCTAAATCTCATGTGCTGCCCTTTATGCTGTTATAACAAGGACTGAGAGATCATCTGTTCTTTGAATGCTCTTTTGCGGCTCAGATTTGGCACAATATAAGAAGTTTCGCTAATATGGAAGACGTGAATGGAGGATGGTCCGATATAATGGCTTGGATGAATCAAAACTTGAGCTTACAGAAGCCTGACAATGTGGTAAGTAGGTTGGTGATTGCGGCTGCAACTTATTTTATATGGCAAGAACGAAACAACAGGTTGTTTTCTCGGAACATGCGTACGGTTCAGGTGGTGTCTCAGGAGATTATCAACACTGTTCGTATGCGACTTATGACTCTCAAGTTTAAACGGAGATTTGAGAATGGTAGATTGGTGGAGAAGCGGAAGATTCCTAATAGCAATTTAGAGATTGATCCCGGCTAGTATAGTGGTCTATTATTTGGTTTGTTGTGACTTGGCCGTGTTTGGCTAGTGTGTGTGTTTGTGGCTTTGTTTTGCCTGGTTGTGTTTGTTGGTTGTTTGGTCCTAGTCTTGGTATGCCAAGTCTAGAGTGAGTGTGGTACTTCAGCCACACTTTTGCGTTTATTGGTTTGATTTATAAAATTCGCCGGGGTAAAACCCTTTACCCAAAAAAAAGTGATTATTCATACGGTTCGGTTAAAATTAATGGGATTTAAAGATGATAACAATCCGGTCAATAGAAGATTATTAGAGAAATGGAAGATCTCCACAGAGAATCAAGTTAATGATCCCGGCTAATAGTTGTTAATTTGTTTCTTGGGTGTCTATTTTACTAGTGGCTGTGTTTTTTGCTTTCAGTTGTAGTTCTGGGCTGTTGCCTTTGGTTGTTTTGTGTCGAATTCCCTAGGCTTGGTATGCCAAGTCTAGTAGTGTGTGTCAGTTTCTTGTCACACCCTGTTTTTTATTGATGATATTAAATTCACCGGGGTAACCCTTTACCCAAAAAAAAATAGATAACGCTATGACATGTAATGTGATAAAAGCACTTATATATAGGAAGTAACAGCGACGTATCCACCATGCTTTTATCACATTACACCCGTCACGTTATCTATTCACTTACGATAAACCAATCGTCCAAAAATCGTTCAAATCGTTCAAATTGTTCCAATCGTTCAAATTGCCCGTGTTATAAACCATCGTTCAATCGTTCGTGTTATAAACCATCGTTCAATCGTTCGTGTTATAAACCATTGTTCAATCATTCTTGTTGTCTCCTTATCTTTTCACGTTGGTAATGGAGGTTCTGACATTGATTCTTCAAAAGCGAGTTGATGATACTGCTGATTTTAAATTTCATCATAAATGTGAAGAGCAAAGGATTATTAATTTATGTTTTGCAGATGACTTATTCTTATTTGCTCGTGGTGATCCTCTTTCAGCTGCTGTTATTCTAGATTCGTTGAATCTCTTCAAGAATATGTTTGGATTGGTTCCTAGCATGACGAAGAGCACTGTGTTTTTTGGAGGTGTTCCGAATTATGTTAAGGATCAAATCCGAAGTATCATGCAGTTTGATGAAGGTGTCCTTCCGGTTAGGTATCTTGGTGTTCCGCTCATATCGTCAAGATTGACTTATTCTGATTGTAAAAAGCTCGTTGATAATTTGGAGTCTCGAATCACGGATTGGAAAGCAAAAAGTTTGTCTTTTGCAGGTCGTCTTCAGCTCATTAGATCTGTTTTATCATCTATGCATGTGTATTGGTCTTCCGTCTTTATATTACCAAAGAGAATTATTCATGATCTTGAAGATAAAATGCGAAGATTTCTTTGGACTCAAGGTAACAGCATAAAGGGAAAGGCTAAAGTAAAGTGGAGTCGTGTGTGTCTTCCTAAGGAAGAAGGTGGTTTGGGTATCCGGAAAATCTCTGACACGAATACCGCGCTTATGGTTGCTCATATTTGGAGTCTCTTGACACATAGGGAATCCTTATGGGTTAAATGGGTGCACTCGTATCGCATCTGGGATAGAAGCTTCTGGGATGTGCCGGTTCGGAACAACATTACGTGGGGTTGGCGGAAGATGCTTCAATTGAGAACAATCATACGCCAACACATTTGGATTAAGATGGGTAATGGAGAGAATACTCGAGTTTGGTTCAATACATGGGATACCATATGTCCTTTGAATCGCTTTATTACACCAAGAATGATAGCTAATGCGGGATTCGATATGCAGGTCAAGGTTGCGGATGTGTATCATAATGGCGTGTGGGTTTGGCCGAACTCTTGGGTGAGTAGATTTCCGATTTTGCAACAGCTATCTAATGTAACGTTAGAGCCTCATGTGCAAGATAGGACCATTTGGTGATCTAGAGATGGTCAAGACATGGAGTATAGCACTTATGGAGTGTGGAACGATATTCGGCTTGTTCAAGATAAGGTAGCTTGGGAGCGTATTGTGTGGTTTCCTCAGGCTATCCCTAGACACTCTTTTCTAATGTGGCTTATAGTCTGCAAGAAACTAAAGACTCAAGATATTATGTGCAAATGGCGATCGTCGGGTAATGCTAATTATAACCTTTTGTGTTGTTCGTTATGTACATCGGGACCGGACTCTCATGATCATTTATTTTTTGAATGCGATTTCGCATCTCAAATATGGTATGGAGTTCGGGAGAAGGCGGGTATGGAAACTATAGGGAAAAAGTGGAGCGAGATTATGGAATATCTACTGCATCATGCGGAGTCAAAACGGGCATCTCACATCATTGGTAAGCTAGTGGTGGCGGCGTCGGCTTACTTCATTTGGCAAGAACGAAATAATCGATTGTTCTCGATGAAGAAAAGGAATGCAACTCAACTGATAGAGGTGATTCTCATGACGATTAGAATGAAATTACACACAATGAAGTTTAAGAGAACAAGTAACATGTCTCAAGTGTTGAGCGACTGGAGTCTTCCTCGTGAATTACTGATGGATCAAGATGAATGTGGCTGATTCTTGTTAGCGGTTTTGGAGGGGACCGTGTGGGTTCATGTTTTGTCAATTGTGACTTGTTTTGCGGTTTTTGCGTGTTAGTTATTCACTTTGTTTTGTTGAGTTACTCTAGCAATGGCATGTCATTCTAGAGAATTGAGGTGTGCTCTATTCCTCACTTGTATTATTTTTGGTTATGAATGAAATTTAACCGGGGTAACCCTTTACCCAAAAAAAAAATACAACTTTTGGTCGTTCTTTAATGAATACATTCAAACCTGTGTGACTCGACTATACCACCCATGGGGTATCTTTAATAGACCCTGAAAGGCCTCTTTAAGAAGACTAACAAATCAACACATGATTTGTTAATCAGAAAATAGTTTCTATCGTTACCCGCATTACCCCCATATCTAGAGGTCATGTTTCCATTTGGGTAGTCATTGACCGTCTTACAAAATCAGCACACTTTTTGCCGATTCGCGAGGATCTATCTGCTGATAAACTCGCCAAGATCTATGTTGATGAGATTGTGTCTCATCATGGTGTTCCTTTGGATATCATATCTGACCGTGATGCTCGATTCTCATCTCACTTTTGGAAGACCATGTAATCTGCTATGAGAACCCAACTAAATCTGAGCACTTCTTATCATCCCCAAACGGATGGACAATCCGAGAGGACGATACAAACACTGGAGGATATGCTTAGAGCATGTGTGATAGACTTTGGTGGTAATTGCGATTCGCATCTACCGTTGATCGAGTTCTCTTACAACAATAGTTATCATGCTAGCATCAACATGGCACCTTTTGAAGCTTAGCTTACTGGACCTGAACTCATTCTGGAAACAACAGACCATGTCAAGAAAATTCGCGATAACCTTCTGACAGTTAGGAGCCGTTAAAAGAGTTATGCGGACATGCGACGCAAGCCCTTGGAATTTCAAGTCGGAGACCATGTCTTACTCAAGGTATCCCTTTGGAAGGGAGTAGTGAGATTTGGAAAGAAAGGAAAACTTGCACCACGATACGTTGGACCATTTAAGATTGTTGAAAGAATCAGAAAGGTCATGAACTTGGGAATATTCACCCAACATTCCACGTGTCCAATTTAAGAAAGTGTTTAGCCGATATTGATCTCCATATTCCCCTCGACGAAATCCAAGTTGATGACACAATGCACTTCGTCGAGAAACATGTGGAGATAATGGACCATGAAGTCAAGAGACTAAAGAACAAACGAATACCAATAGTCAAAGTTGGCTGGGAGTCCAAACGTGGCCCAGAGTTTACTTGGGAACGTGAGGACCAAATGAAGGCGAAATGTCCACATTTGTTTTCACAAGTTTCCTCTAGTTAAAATTTCAAGACGACATTTCCTAAAGTAGGGGAGACAGTGACAATTGTGCTCTGTAAACACTGTATGATGTAGAACAATATCAAATATCAATGAAACAATGTGTTTTGGTCTCAATATTTGTTTATTTGTGTTTGACAATTTCATGATTCAATTTTTGTTCGATTTCAAGCTCTTAATCACTTTCTAGAAAGTTATGCGTAAACTGTTACGTAAACGTGATCAGTTTAATACGACATACACTTTGGAATAGTGACATAAGCTTAACATACCTTAAATAAACTTTACATAACTTAGAAATAAGTTTTAAAGGGTTTGGTATGTCAAAAACAAGTTTTTTTTGGGTAAAGGGTTACCTCGGTGATTCTATATATCCACAACGAAATAAAACAAGTAGTGAGGAGAAGCCCCCACTAGTTCAGACATGGGACAGGCCCCATGAAAGTATACGAACCAAAACAAGCAAATGCTAAACAAGGAGAACCAAATAAAGCACAACTAGACTATCTCTCTAGAAAAACAAAAACACATCAATCAGCCACCCTCGTCAATAAGCTCATCCCCGTGAATCTCCCAGTCTTCCAACAACCTCCTCACTTTGGCTGTATTCTTGAATCTCGCTCCCATCAGCTTATAGCGGACTATATTGACAATAGTAGCAGCGACCGTATCTGGAGGTCTTGCATGATTCCTGAATAAACGAGTGTTACGTTCCTGCCAAACAATAAAAGCTGAAGCAACAACGACCAACCGAGAAACATAATTAGCAGCGGATTTGGACCGAGCACAAGTCACTAACCAATCGACAATACTACTCCATCTCGCATCTACACTCAACATCCCCACTTTGCTCCTGACCAAATTCCAAACCTGAGAAGAATAATGACATTCAAAGAACAGATGATTGTGCGAGTCATAGTCAGCAAAACACAGCAAGCAACACATCATATTCATGTTTCCTCTCCTCTCGGCTCCCCATTGCAAGATTTTATCTTGTGTCAACAGTTTACGCCTCATAATCAACCACATGAGAAAGGCGTGCCTTGGGATGCACTGAGAAAACCACACAATATTCACCCACGAGATCTCCGGCTCCCTTGTCCTAAGACAATCCCAAACCATAGCCGATGAGTAAGGCCGAAAATCATTACCATCCTTCCAAACAACCTGATCATTCACACCCTGCTGAAGATGTACATTAATCTGATTTAGAACGGGGAACAAATCTCTCCAAGCAGCAGGCCACAACCATTTCCCATTGCTCAAAAGATCCGAAACACAAGAATGAAGCGAGAAACCCGCATTAGTAATGGTTCTGGGAGATAAAAAAACTACCTAAGGGCCCAGTTTCACACCAGTAATCATACCAAGCTGAAGTAGTTTTACCATCGCCAACTTTGGACCAAATAAAATTTCTAAGAAGCGGCCTAAGTTGCAAGATCTTTCTCCAGCTCCAACAGCAGTTTGAAGGGACTCTACAAACCCAAAAATTGGTATTTTTTAAACGGTAGGAATATATCCAATCAACCCATAAAGACTCACGTCTAGTCAAGATGCTCCAAACATGCGATGCAATTAAAGATTTATTGACCTCACCAATACGTCGAATACCCAGACCACCTTCATACTTAGGGACACAAACAACTTTCCAAGACACCTTGGCCTTTCCCTGTTGGTTCGGCCCTTGATCCCAGAGAAAACGTCTCATCTTAACTTCCAATTCCAAAATCACTCGAGCAGGTAATATGAAAACAGAAGACCAGTATATGTGCATAGAGGACAAAACAGAAATAATTAACTGGAGCCTACCAGCAAATGAGAGAAGCTTGTTTTTCCAGTTTGAAATGCGTTTCTCAAGTCTTTCAACAAGAATACTACAATCCTTATAAAGAAGACGCGACGTAATAAGGGGCACACCCAGATATCTCACTGGTAACTCTCCTTCAACAAAAGGCATAATGCTCAAAATAGCACTCTTAACCTGATTAGGCACATTACAAAAGAAACCCGTACTTTTCTGAATGCTAGGAACCAAAACTGACATGTTTGAAAATTTTGAGAGGGAATCCATAATGCATCTAACTGAAGCAATGTCACCTCTAGAGAACAAGAACAGATCATCTGCAAAACAAAGGTTAATGATTTTCTGCTTTTCACATCTGTTATGAAATCTGAAAGACGAATCAATCCTGGTAGCATGTTGAAGGATACAGGTCAGAATCTCTATCACAAGATTAAACAAATACGGGGACATCGGATCTCCTTGTCTTAAACCCCTTTCCCCTTTAAAATACCCATGAGTGTTCCCATTCACACAAACCGAATAAGTAGTGGACGAGACACATAACATAATCCAGTCCACCATCGGCTCCGCAAATCCAAAACCGACCAACACATTTTTCAGAAAACTCCACTCAACAGTGTCATACGCTTTATGAATGTCCACCTTGAATGCACATCTAGGAGGCCCGAAACTCCTATGGTAATTATGCATAAGTTCCATTGTAAGGAGAATATTATCCGAGATCTTCCTACCTGGCACAAAGGCCGATTGGTTAATACTCACAATACTATCCAGAGCTCATTTCATACGGTCAGTGACGATCTTACTAATACATTTAAAAAGGACATTACAACACGAGATCGGCCGGTAGTCCGTAATAAATGAAGGCGTGGAGACTTTAGGGATAAGAACAATGAGCATATGGTTCAGCTCCTGAAGTAAATTCCATGTGTTAAAAAAATCAAGGACCGCATTGGAGACATCCATCCCAATTATAGGCCAAGCACTTTTAAAAAATGCTGCAGTGTACCCATCAGGCCCAGGCGTTTTATCATTGCCAATATCAAACATAGCCGCTTTAATTTCTTCCAAAGTAACCTGACGAACCATATTGGCCACAACTTCCGTACTCAATGTTTTAGTGAAAAGGTCCGGCGCCGGTTGGAGGGACACATCCCCTTTACACCCTAAAAGATTCTCATAATGTTTGACAAACGCTTTAGAGACATTATCGCCCTCATGGCTAACCCCACTAGAATCAATAACGTATCAATCCGACTGATGTGGTTCCTACACTTAAGAGACATATGAAAAAACTTAGTGTTAGAGTCACCTGCCATCAGCCAATCCACCTTTGATTTCTGCTTTAGGAACCGTTCCTCATCCAAACAAGCCTCTTGAAAATCTCGTTGAGTAACAGTTTCAGCAACACGGAGATCCTCATTCATAGGATCACGATCTATATCACGTTGAATATCTTCCAACTTTGCCCGAAGATCATCAACCTTTTTGTGAAGGTTTCCTTGTTTAAACAGAAGAGCCCGCAAAGGAGATTTCAGAAGCCGAAGTTTATTAACAACACAAAACTGATGGACTCCATTTATGCGAGTATCCCACTTTGATTTCACAATATCAAGGAATTCAGGCTTGTGAATCAAAAGATTAGCAAACTTAAACGGTCAAGGCTTAGCTTTCTTAGCAACCGGAAGATTAAGAATACATGGACAATGATCCGAAACCCCCATAGGGTTTAAATAAAATGTATGCACCAGGGAACGCATCTATAAAAGAAGAATTACCCAACACTCTATCAATTTTCTTGAGCAAGCCGACACCCTTCTTGGGTTTTTGGTTCCACGTGAAATGCATGCCCGAACTATTTATATCAAACACCTCTATCTTATCCACACAATGTTGAAATTCTTTCATACCAGCCGTGATATAGGAGACTCCCATGGATTTATCCTCAAGAAAAAGAGCCGAGTTAAAATCTCCCATGATAACCCAAGGACTATTATTAACTAACACTTTATGCGTAGATAATTGGTGCAACAACTCTCTACGAGTAACATAATAATTAGCCGCATACACCACTGAACAAAAAAAATACCTTTTTGTTAGGTCTATCAACAAGCTGAAGGTGCATAATCTGATACGTTTGCTCTAAAACCATAACATCGAACACCCCCGGGTTCCAGCCAATGATGATACGAGCACCCTTCACACACCTACCCCCATTCGACGTCCAATTCCAGTTACGGAAAACTGCCTTACAAATTCTACTCAAGTTACTAACATCAACATGAGACTCAAGGATCGCACAAAAACTCAACCTACTGCTTTTTACAATCTGACGAACCTCCATTTGTTTCAGGGGACGGTTCAATCCCCTAATGTTCCAAACCGCTACACTACCCATTTAACACCTCTGAAGAAGGAGTGCTTGCCCCTTTTATGTCACTAGAACTTTTGGTACCCTTCATGATAAATTCCTTTGTCTCATTATACACTTCAACGATCTCCTCATCATCCGAGTCACCTAAGTCGTCCCCCATCCCCTTTTTCTGTTCCCCAACGTCACCCTGGTCATCTCTAAGAACATCAAACGGGTTTTGAGACACCCCACTAGTAGACGGATCCGTCTTTTTAATTCCACCATTTAATTTCGACCCCACCGGTCTATATTCGAACTTCAGTTTATCTTTATTAATAGTAAAAACCGGCCTCTTAGCAGCTTTTTTAGAGACCACATCCGTAAAACCATCAGCATCCATTGCCGGTCCTTTAGTCGGTCCCCTAGACTGCTTACCCATATTCTGCTTCTGAGGTTTAGGTGCTGGCTTACTCGGTTTCCTAGGTTGCTTTGGGCAAGCCTCATCAGAATGACCCAAAACCCTACAGTGGGCACATCGATGGGGACTCCATTCATACTCAATATACATTTTCTCTTTTATAAATCCTTCACCTTCGAGCTCAGGCACCGCAACAACTATTTCCTCCTTAAAATCATTCTCAGCTGAAATTTCCAATAACGCTCTAGCATAACTACTCCTACCCCACCCATCCGTACACATGGAGGTAGTATAAGAATCTAATAATTTTGGCTTCCCAATAGCATAGCTTAGAAATAAGTTTTGAGGGGTTCGGTATGCGAAAATGCGCTTATTTGATCATAGGGACTAAAAGCATCAAAACTGTGAAAGTATGCAAATGCGTGCATATCTTGCGTTCTGGCCATAACCGGACATCCAAAAATTTTTGTAATCACTAAAATATTGTATTTTAGTGGTAGGAATGCAAAAATACCATTCGTCGCGTAATTTGGATCGTTTTCGCGTCCGTTCGAGTTTCGTCGTAATTAACCGAAAAACACGATCGTACGACCAAACAAACGGACATCCATGATATTTCCAAGCATATTTCAAGTCCCCTATGCTTTAACATCCTTGTAGAGCCTTGAAATAGGGTTAACGGGGGTTAAACACGTCGAAAAACAAGTTTCGCCTGTTTTGACAAAAACTGAAACTTCTGATCAGACTACTAGGCGGGGCGCAAAGACAGAGGCCTTCCTTGGTCGCGGGTGATGAGAAAGCATGCTGGGCAGAATCCAGTTTCAGTAAAACAACCTACTGCACTTGAGTTTTAACTTATTTTTTGGTTATTGTGGGCTGGTTTGTGTGTTCTCCAAGTCCCCTAATCAGTCTCTAACATGTCTATGGTGAGGATCATGCTTTGAACAACTCATTTACACTTGTAATCATCCTAATGATTCAAGAAATCCTAAAAATACCCATGACCAATTTCATTCCAACTTGCTTATTGCATTCTCTTCTCTCTAAGGCTCTAAGTTGAGGCTACCACACTTGTTGGAGGCCTCATACCTGAGCATTCTTAGTCTTATTTTCCAGCCAAGAGCACTTGTAAGTGTTCTTTCATGTCTTTTTTATTTATTTCAAGCTAAAAAGTCAAACAGTGTTTGACTTTCAGCTTTGGCCATGTTTTGGTCAAGTCAAAGTTCGTTTGAACTTTGCAACGTGAGCGTAATCACGATGGTTATAATCCCTTGTGACTATACCTACTGATTACCACGTTGCTAGTCGAAGTGACGAGTCAAAGTTTCGGTCAAAATGCACGATTATGTGCATTTTGCGACAAAACTATTTTCGGGTATCAAAACGCTTTGTTTTGATATCAAATCAGTTTTCTAACTTCGTTAAACATGTTTTAATATGTTTAACTCGTCACTTTTAGTTTAGTGCTTATTTAGGGACGTAAGTCAAGCGGTCTCGACAACCGCTTAGACTTTCGAACCTGACCCGTTTGGTCGACCATTAGGATCTGACCAAACATATTTTGTGACCATAGTTGTTAGGGAATAACCCTCCGAGGTTATACCTTATGGTCACTTTGTTTGATTAGTTGTATGATATGTCGTTTATACGCCTTAAGAAAATGACCCAAATGCCCTTTTTACACATAATTTGAATTTAAGCATATGTAACCACAATGAAGAATCGGCTACTACCCGTGAGCTTCAAGACGCGATGCTGGATGAGGAGAGGTTTCTGAAACAAAAAGCTAAGGTTGACTGGTTGAGAGCGGGTGACATGAATACTGCTTTTTTTCATTCATCTTTGAAAATCAGAAATCACTATAGTAGGATTGAAGTTGTTAATGATGCGGAAGGGAATTCTTTTGAAGGTGACAATGTTTATAAAGCTTTTGTCCAGCATTATGAGAAGTTCTTTGGAAGTCAAGGTGATATTTCGCTTCAACCAGCCCCGGATTTATTTCCGAAAGTTTTATCTCGTGATGTTGCTTCTCATATGGTGCGAGATATATCGGATGAGGAGGTCAAGAAGGCGATGTTCTCTATTGGTAATGATAAAGCGCCTGGCCCGGATGGTTATACAGCGGCGTTTTTCAAAAGTGCGTGGCCTATTATTGGTAATGATATTGTTCTTGCAATTAAGGATTTTTTCGTGACTGGTAATTTGCTTCGGGAGTTAAATCATACCCTTATAGTTCTGATTCCTAAAGTGTCAACTCCTATGGGTGTTACTGATTTTCGGCCGATCGCTTGCTGTAATGTTTTTTACAAGTGTATTAGCAAGATTATTGCAGACAGGATAAAGGGAGCTTTGAATGATATTGTTAGCATCAATCAATCGGCCTTTGTTCCAGGAAGGAAAATCTCGGATAATATCCTCTTAACGCAAGAATTAATGCATAACTATCATCGGAATATTGGCCCTCCCCGATGTGCGTTTAAAGTGGATATTCAAAAAGCTTATGATACGGTTGATTGGAACTTCCTAAAAAATGTGCTGCTTGGTTTTGGTTTTAACAGGAAAATGGTGAATTGGATTATGATATGTGTGTCTTCTACTACATTTTCGGTTTGTGTCAATGGTACGGTGCATGGTTTTTTCAAAGGTAACCGAGGGTTAAGACAAGGGGATCCAATCTCTCCATATTTATTTACTCTTGTAATGGAGATTTTGACGGGTATTCTTCAACATGCGGTTCGGATAGACTCTTCGTTTAAGTTCCATAACCGATGCGAGAGACAGCAGATTATAAATCTCTGTTTCGCGGATGATCTTTTTCTTTTTGCGAGAGGGGAGGTGAATTCGGCCAGATGTATTATGTCTTCTCTTTCAAAGTTCACAAAGATGTCGGGGTTAGTGCCTAGCAATCAGAAAAGTACGGTCTTCTTTTGTAATGTAAATGAGAATGTCAAACAGGCGATTCTGGATATTATGCCGTTTGTGGAAGGCAAGTTACTTGTGAAGTATTTGGGGGTACCTCTTATTACTTCTAAACTCAGGTACAATGATTGCTGTGTTCTTGTGGAGAAACTTGAAAAAAGAATAATGCATTGGAAGAATAAATTGTTATCTTTCGCGGGTAGACTTCAACTTATTATTTCAGTTCTATCATCTATGCATATTTATTGGTCTTCGGTTTTTATTTTGCCAACTCGGATTATTAATGAGCTGGAAGCCAGAATGCGGAACTTCTTATGGAATCAAGATGTTTCTTTTAGTAGAGGAAAAGCGAAAGTTTCTTGGAAGTCGGTTTGTACTCCTAAGTTTGAAGGGGGATTGGGTATTAGACGTATTGGGGATATGAATAAAGCCCTAATGTCGTCTCACATTTGGAGCATTGTCTCGAAAAGGGAGTCTCTTTGGGTTGAGTGGATACATTCTTATCGGCTAAAAGGCAAAAGCTTCTGGGTTTCTAAATTGCCTTCTAACTCTTGTTGGTCATGGCGAAAGATTATTCAGATGCGGCCGATTATTCGTAAACACATCTGGTCCGAAGTAGGGAATGGTATTAGTACTTCAGCTTGGTTTGATTTTTGGAGCGAGTTGGGGCCGCTTGGTGACTTTCTAATGCCAAGAACTATCTCAGATGCTGACTTTCGGTTCGATGACAAGGTGGCGGATATTTTTTCTAACGGTTCTTGGAAATGGCCGGATGCTTGGAGGGATCTATTTCCTGTTCTCATTCAGCTCGATCAATTCCATTTGGATTTCTCTAAACATGACCGTTTGCTATGGAAAGATGGTGCTCATACTGAGGAATTCTCTTCCTCAGCAGTTTGGAATTCGGTGCGGCATAGAGAGCCGGAAATAGACTGGTGCAGTTTTGTTTGGTTTGCTCAATGTATCCCTAGGCATGCGTTTATGATGTGGCTGATAATGAAGGGTAAGCTTCTTACTCAAGACAAAATTTTAAAATGGGATTTTGATCGGCGTAAAAACATGAACATGATGTGCTGCTTACTATGCTATGAAAATTATGATTCACATCCTCATTTGTTCTTTGAGTGTAAGTTTGCTTCCCAAGTGTGGTTTTTAATTCGTAATAAAGTGGGGATGACTGATGTGTGTCCGAGGTGGGTGGATATTGTCGAATGGTTTCGGGCTCGAGCTCAATCAAAGAAAGTGGAAGTTTATGTTGCTAAGATTTTAGTTGGGGCTGCTGCGTATACTATTTGGCAAGAGCGGAATAGGCGGATATTTAAAAACCAACTACGCCCTCCTGAAATGGTTAGTGATGTCATCCTAAATACGGTCAGGTATAAGTTGATGGGTGCGAAATTGAAGAACACGGATAGGGTACGCAAGTTGCGTGGGGAATGGAAGATTACTAACGAAAGACATAATGATGGAGGCTGATTAATTTTTAGTCTTTGTTGAGTGTCTAGTTTTTGTCTAGGTGGTTTTTTGGATGTTTGTTTTGCTTGTGTTTCTCTTTGTTTTTACTTTCATGGGGCATGTCTCATGATTGAACTAGTGTAGACTCTCTACACTACTTGTGCTTTGTTGGTTGTGAATATATAGAATCACCGGGGTAACCCTTTACCCAAAAAAAAAAAAACCAAAATTTTGACACTTAAACTGATTATGCAACATTATTAAACTTGTTTAGCCATATAAGACTTATCATAAGACTAGTTAGACCCTCCGAACGCCCTTTTGCGCAAATGACGCGTTAAAGTAGCGTAAACTACCTTAATGGGTCATATCAAGTCAAAAGGACTTAGGATAGGTTTCAAATCAGAGTGTAGGATTTATTAAGCCATATCGTATGAGTTCCAACACTCATTTGGCTTACAAGACCTCATTCTACCCGATCTCCCGATTTTGGCCCCAATTATTAACATAGTGATCCGATACTAGGTGCCACTTGATTCCTTGATTGCCTGAGCTTTGTTAGTTCACTTAATCGAGGATACCTTGCAAATCTCAAGTGAGTACATAGTTCCCCTATTTTACTACTTTCAATTGTTTTGGGGTGATTCATATGTGCTAAACGATTTCGAGTTTTCAAAACAAAACAAATGCTATGGTTTATATTAAACACAACGATTTCAATAATGTGAACGAACTTGTTGGTGCATTGATACATAACACGAATGACATTCATTAGCTTTGGCCAAGCCGACCAGTAGTATGTTATGGTACCATAGGATCTGACAAATCCCGTTATCGGACTATCGCCTTGGTTATGGGGTAATGTGGGTAAAGACAGATGCTGATGATTTTAACAAACCCTTTGGTGGTTTGTTAGTCGATTAAAGATACCCTTTGGTGAGGAAAAATGGGGCTCTGGGCGACTTGGGCGATTTTGGGAGACTCTAGATTCTTCAATTCTTTCCTGTTCTGAATCGATTTTGATTAGCAACCATGGTTGTTTCGGTTTCTTTATTGGTAAGGAATTTGATTGCTCCCTTGTTTCTAATTGATTGAACGTTTGGATTAGGGTTCTTATTCTTATTCTAGGGTTTCGAAGTTTTTGTCTGCACTAGTTCTGATCTGATTACATTCATTGCTAACCTGATTCGTTCGAGTTTCAATAGCGAGTAGGGTTTTGATCGGATCTGATTAGTTGCTCTCTAACCTGATTTTGAGATTAGGGTTTAGTTTTCAAGTGCCATTTCAGTCTACGGTGTATGTTCGGCATTTTGGTTTCGGTTGTCTGCTGATTGATTTATTTCGCCATGGATGATAAGTGTGCGGATAACTCAAATCTGTTTGCTAAGAAGATTAAGAATATTGACGGGAAGCCTTTTGAGCCAAGACAAGCTTTACGTATGGCGGCTAGAAGTTTTGAGTCGCCGAAGAAGGTAACATTTATGCTTCTGTTAAATGATGTTATTCATGCTGGTCGTTCTGATTCTCCAATTCAGAATTACGCTAAGGTTTTAGATAAACGAAAGGTGTCGTTTGTTCTTCCGCTGATCAAACTCCAAAAAATCAACTTTCGATCTTTAAAATCGGATGTTTCATTGGATGGAGTGGATGTTGTGCTACCGATTGCATCTGTTCGTGAGGTTAACAACAGGTTAGCTAATACTCTTTATGGGTACTTCCTGGGGGATAGAATTGCATATCCGGTTGTTGAATATTTTGCGAAAACAAATTGGAGGAAACATGGTATTCAGAAAATTATGATGAATTCGAATGGGTTTTTCTTCTTCAAGTTTGAAGATAGTAGGGGTATGAATAATGTCCTTGAAGGGGGTCCTTGGCTGATTCGTAATAAACCTCTTTTCCTAAACACTTGGTCCCCTACAAACACTCTTAAAAAAGAAGATATTAAAAAGGTCGCGGTTTGGGTGAAATTGCATGAGGTTCCTCTAGTGGCATATACTGATGATGGGTTAAGCATGTTGGCATCTAAAATTGGTTCTCCTATGCGGTTGGACTCGTATACTATTGATATGTGTAACGAGGCTTGGGGACGTAGCAGCTATGCTAGGTCTCTCATTGAAATATCTGCTGAGCATGACTTTAAAGAGGTTCTAACTATGGTTATTCCTGAGTTGGAGGAGAACAAGTATGTCAATGAGACTATTCGTGTGGAATATGAATGGAAACCACCGAGATGTGCCCACTGTTGTGTATTTGGGCATGATTTTGAGGAGTGTACAAAATGCATTCGATCGACAGTGAATCCTTCTACAAACAGTCCGAAAGTAGATGAGGATGGTTATACGGAAGTCAAGACAAAAAGGAATGTAAAGAAGAACGGTTTTCAAGTTAACAATCAAAAGCCCAAGTTTGAATATAGACCTGTGGATAAAAAGAAAAAGGCAGTGAGTTCTTCTTACGTGAATGCGAGGAGCACTAGTTCGTCCAAGGTTCAAACACATAATTCGTTTAGTGCTCTTGGGTTCGTTGAGGGGAATGGGGGTTCCTCCCAAGGGAGATATAAAGGGGTACGTGAGCTAAATGGGGAGTCTGACGATGACGAGGTAGAGGTTGTATATGATGAAACGAATGAGGTTATGACATCGGGTACACATCCTACGTCTTCCAGTACAGGGGCAAGCACCTCTCACATAAAGTCCAATGGATAGGTGGCTTCTGTTTCATGCTAAGGGGCTGCCGGTTGGTAGCAATTTCATTTTTGATGATGGCGGTTGATGTTGCTGTTTCATTTTTTCGTTTGTCTACTAGGTAGTCATTACCATGATTGTAGTAGGCTAGATTGAGTTGGTATGTTGGTTTGTTTTGCTTGTTGCTTACATATATGGGGCATGTCCTGTATATGAACTAGTGGGGAACTCATCCTCACTACTTGTACTTATTTGGCGGTTGTCTATAATAGAATCACCGGGGTAACCCTTTACCCAAAAAAAGATACCCTTTGGTGGTATAGACGAGTCAAAACACAGCTTTGAATGTGTTCAACTAAAATGAGCAAAAGTTAGTTTTCACAATTAAAACACGAACGATTGAACGAATGGTTTTATGAAACGAATGCTTGAACGAATGGTTTTATAACACGAACACTTGAACAATGGTTTATGACATGAATGATTGAACGAAATTGGTTCTGATAACACGAACGATTGATAACACGTACGAATTGAACGATTTTAAAAGATTTTGGACGAATGATTTTAAATGATGACACGCAACGATGTTTACTAAATGATATGAACCATACAAGTTTTATTACAAGGACGATTTACAAATTGGTTTAGAAAAACAAATGTTTTAGTCAAGATTCATGGCAACGAGGTTTTCATAAACATATAACCAACTTTTTTAGTTGGTTAATTATATTGCAATACCAAACACTTTTCAATACAAGGTTTTCAATTATCGAATCTAGTAGCCGTACGAGGTATTGCAATATGTATACAAGCCATGAATTTGACACACTCACAAAACCTATGTACTCGCCGGCATTTTATGCTGACTTTATTTTCACATATGTTTCCGGTGCTGTTGTTTGATGACTATGATGCATGCTCACGTAGGGTTAGACGAGGCCTTAGTGACTTAAAACAAGAAAGACAATATGTTGAACTTGTTTGTTTTACTTTAAGACAATGTTAAACATTTAATAATTGTTTTTTTGGGTAAAGTAAACATTTAACATTTAATAATTCAATAAAACATAACTTCAAATCCATGTGTTATGAAGCAATGATTCTGTTACGACACTCCCCGATGTTTCTGTCGCGGTTTTGTTGTTTTAACGCGGTCGGGGTGTGACAATTATGCACTCACAGACTCCCCTTTGTATATTACTGCAGTCAGTCTCGTAGCTTTCTATCTCTCTCTGAGTCTTTTTGAAGCTTTGACATCTTCAGTACCATAGACTCCCCTTTAGCTCTTCAAGCTCTTCTTGATTCTGCGATCTGAATCAGCTCCCCTTTCGGTTGACTCTTTCTCCAGGCTCCCCTTTCTTTAAGCTTCTGTGCTTTTTAGGATCATCACCTGGCTCTTTGATTACAAGCTCCCCCTTGCTTTGAGCTCGTCTTCAGACTCCCCTTTAGTCTTAGCTATCAGGATCGTAATCTGGCTTTTTAATGATTTATCAATTAAAGATTAGTATATCACAGTATCGAAACCTGGCATTATAAAAACCATTTGACAGTTTTAAAACTCCAGGATTTCATACTGACTCTCTCCCCCTATCAAATAACTAGATGAATTTGACAGTTAAGCATCCAAATTAATGACCTTGGAGATTTCACAAACTGTTTTTGATTTTTCATGTAAAACTTCAGGTTTCAAATTAATGAACTTGTTCATTTTTTAAAACATGTCTAGCATTGTTAGATTTTGAAACTCAGCTTTCAGACATTGGTTGTCGAAACTAAAGTAGAAACAAAATCTTTTTTGTATTTTTTCTAAGTTTATGCTAATACACTCCGAAAATCTTTTTGTAATTTTTTTAATGAAAGCAGTAAAGAAATATTTACAGACAATATTTTTTTTTGGAGTTCGCGTCAGAGGATCATATTAGTTGACAAATCACTAGTACCGTTGACCTTTTTAGACTTTATGTTTTAAACGATTCACTTAGATTTCCAGTATACTGATCCACTTAAATTCTCACACAAAGTTCAACTGGTTCGAGATACGAGATTAATGTTTTAAGTACTTAACTTATTTGCGTATCCCACCTCAGAATATACTCCCGTATCAAGATTCCCTGGATTCAGTCTTACAGGTGAGTATACTATATTGATATATGTACTCTGGGTTAGTGCGATGCCTTGAGAGCTCAGGTATGAACTACAGTTCAGTCAAAGAGATGAAGGCTCGACTTTGAGGTGTGTCTCACTTAGGGATCTTCTTTACAACTGCACTTGATTTATATCTTTCGATATTTTTCAATTTTTTATGCAGAGGGAAAGCTTTTAAAGCACGTAAAGTATTATACGAGGTCTAGGCCATTGCTGACGCAAAATCAGAAGACCTGGTATAATACCCCAGATATCAATAAGCATAAAGTCCTAGTCAGAGGCGAAGATTACTTGGTGCCCGGGGGTGCACCCGCCCACCCCAATATTTCGGTTAGAAGTGTATAGGTTCTGATTTTTCGTCCAGAAATTTTAAAAATTAGATAGGATCGCTTCCCCCCAATTATTTTTTCTAAATATTTATACGATATATAAGTTAAAGTAAAGTTTGTTACCACTTTGTATATCCTAAATATTTATACAATATATAAATTAAAGTAAAGTTTGTTACCACTTTTTATATAAGTGATGGGTAGTTTTGTAAATATATTTTAACTCTTATTTGTTTAACCCTAGATTACCCACCACACAATAAAATCGCAAGTTTTATGTGTAAGAACGGGTCCTTTGAATGAATGAATTTTTTTAGTTTTATTTGGAACTATTAATATTTGACTTGACCCGAATCGATAGCCGACCCGACCCGAAACATAACAATAGGAAAAAAAATCTGGGACCCATCACTTTACGCCCCATCGGAATTTTTGGTCAAGCTCCGCCACTGGTCCTAGTATCTCAGAATCAGGCAATCTCTCAAACGAAATTTCGGAGGTTATCCATATATCCGAGAGATGTTCCCCACGAGATAAGCAAGTTATTGATATTTAGGTTTATATCTCGAAATCAATCTACTAAATGTGTAAAAACCTACTAGCATATCATCAGTGAGACCGTTTATCACATTTGACATTCCATTTCTTTAGCATGCTGTGATTGTCTACTGATGTACTATCATTTTCTCTTTTTACATAAAAACTCATTTTTAAGTTTTCACATGTTTTTGGCTTTTTCAAATTTTCAAATGTTTTGTATTTTCAAAATTTTTACTCCCCCTAAAATCCAAAACATTTAAAGAAAATTTGACAACCTGATGCAGATAGCTTCATCTCGCCATCCATTTTCTGCTTGACATGTGATGCAAAGAGTACCTACATGATTTACAACACGTTGATTTTTAACAATGTTAAAACCATTTTCAACCACTTGTGAATTTAATCATGTTTGTTCAGTAATGAGGGTTTCAGCATATTCAATCAACATTTTTCAAATTTTTTATTCTTTTAACAAATTTAAAAACAAACATTTTTTTTTCATTTTTCAATTTTTGACAAAATAAAAACATATTTTTTAGTTTTTAAATTTTTCTATTTTTAGGGTTTTTGATTTGTTGTTATTTATATACAAACACAAACAAACTCTCTATTTTTCAATCTCAAGGATCTGCCGCCTCACGTGCCCTCCGTGCCAGGCTGCTCCACTCTGCATGTTGAAATTCGGTTGTCTTCAGGAGCACCTGCACATTCAAACACTTCAATCATTTGAATAATGCAACCCAGCCTGTTTAACCTTGGGTATTCTGACACAACAAGAATTGTTCAACTTTGGAAAATCTCTATCATTTTTCACAAATAATTTTTCATTCTTATTGTCAACCTGCTTGGATGAATCAATTTTCCGATTATCACTCACACATGTCTGTTTCTAGACTACCCAAGTTTGTCCTTTTAAAACATTCATTTGATAAAACCTTGAATCACTTTGAATGTTTTTTTGGGTAAAGGGTTACCCCGGTGATTCTATATATTCACAAACAAGGAAAACAAGTAGTGTAGTGAGCCTACACTAGTTCAATCATGAGACATGCCCCATGAAAGTAGAACAAAATAACAACGTAACCGAAAAACCAAAACAAACTAGATATCCACTAGACTAACATCTAGAAAATAGAGACATAAAACAAAAACAAATCAGCCTCCATCATCATCAACGTGCCCCTCGTGAATCTCCCAATCTTCAAGAATTCTTCGTACCCTTGTAGTATTCTTTAGCTTGGCTCCCATCAGCTTGTATCTAACCGTGGATAAAATAAATTCACTGAGTTTCTCCGGAGGCCTCAGCTGATTTTTAAATAATCTAGCATTTCTTTCCTGCCACACGAAATAAAGAACAGCAGCAACCAGAATTTTTGCAACATAAATCCCAGCCGCTTTAGACCGAGCTCAAACCAGCAACCAATCAACAATATCAGTCCATTTCGGACTGACCATATCCATACCCACCTTGATTCGAATTATCTGCCAAACTTGAGAAGAATATTCGCATTCAAAGAATAAATGCGAATGAGAGTCGAAATCCTTATAACATAACAGGCAGCACATCATATTCATATTCTTCCTCCGCGATATCTCCCAGTTTAAAAATTTTTCTTGAGTCAAAAGTTTACCTTTAATTACCAACCACATCATAAACGCATGCCTTGGAATACATTGCGAAAACCAAACAATATTGCACCAATTTACTTCGGGGTCTTTGTATCGAATTGTATGCCAAACACCCGAAGAAGAAAACTCAGTTTTATCACTACCCTCTCTCCATAACATTCTATCATGTTTTATCGGATTCAAACGCACCTGGTCCAATTGGATGAGAACCGGGAAAAGATCTCTCCATGCCATAGGCTAAGACCAAGAATCATGAGAGTAGATGTTAGCTACAGTATCGTCCAGCTTAAAATCTGCATCAGTAATGGTTCTCGGCAAAATAAAGTCACCAAGCGGACCTATATCACACCAGTAATCGAACCAGGCTGAAGTTTTAGCGCCATTACCCACCTCCGACCATATATGATTCCTAATAAGCGGTCTTAGTTGAACCAACTTTCTCCAAGACCAACAGCAATTAGAGGGGGTTTTACACACCCAGAAACTCTTGCCTTTTAAACGGTAACTATACACCCATTCAACCCATAAAGAATCACGTTTCGAAACAATGCTCCAAATGTGATTAGACATAAGAGCCTTGTTCATATCCCCGATTCGTCTAATGCCCAAACCACCTTCATACTTTGGAGTGCAAACGGTCTTCCAAGAAACTTTAGATTTGCCTTTAGAAAACGAACTCTCCTGGGACCATAAGAAGTTACGCATACAAGCTTCAAGTTCATTAATAATCCGAGCCGGCAACATAAAGACAGAAGACCAATAGATGTGCATGGACGAGAGAACTGAGATAATAAGCTGAAGCCTACCCGCAAAAGGGAGTAACTTGTTCCTCCAATGTGTTATACGCTCTCTAATCTTTCCACGAGCACTCGACAATCATTATAACCAAGTCTAGAAGAGATTAGGGGAACCCCTAAATATTTGACCGGCAATTTTCCTTCCACAAAAGGCATAAACTCCAGAATAGCATCTTTTACATGGCCACTAACATTGCAAAAGAAAATCGTACTTTTCTGATTGCTAAGAACTAACCCCGACATCTTAGTGAATCTGGAGAGAGACGTCATAATACACCGAGCCGAATTGACTTCTCCTCTAGCAAAAAGGAACAAATCATCTGCAAAACAAAGATTGATAATCTGCTGTTTCTCACATTTATTATGAAACTTAAAAGAAGAGTCGATACGAACAGCATGCTGAAGAATGGACGTCAGAACCTCCATAACCAAGGTAAAGAGGTAAGGAGATATTGGATCCCTTTGCCTTAACCCTTGTTTGCCCCTTAAAGAAACCATGAACTGACCCATTGACACATATAGAAAAAGAAGCAGTCGAGACACAAACCATAATCCAATCAACCATCTTGCGATTAAAACCAAACCCAAGCAAAGCACTTTTTAGAAAACTCCAGTCAACCGTGTCATAAGCTTTCTGGATATCAACTTTAAAAGCACATCTTGGAGGACCCGCATGTTTATGGTAATTATGCATTAATTCTTGAGTCAACATAATATTATCTGAGATTCTCCTTCCTGGAACAAACGCCGATTGATTAATGCTAACGATTTCATTCAGCGCATTTTTAATTCTATCTGCCACAATTTTACTAATACACTTGTATAAAAAACATTACAGCAAGCAATTGGCCGATAGTCAATGACAGCCGAAGGTGTAGGAATCTTCGGAATAAGGACAATAGTCGTGTGATTCAATTCCCGAAGAAGATTTCCTGTCTCAAAAAAATCAATAATAGCACTAGTAACATCATTACCGACAATAGGCCAGGCACTTTTAAAAAACGCTGCTGTATATCCATCAGGACCAGGCGCTTTATCGATACCAATAGAAAACATGGCCTTTTTCACCTCTTCCGCCGTAACTTGTCGGATCATATGAGAAGCAACCTGAGGAGTAAGAACCTTAGAAAATAAATCCGGAGCCGGAGTAAGAGAAATATCACCTTGAGAACCAAAAAACTTTTCATAGTGCTGGACAAACGGTTGATAAACCGTATCACCTTCAAAAAGCTTCCCTTCCGAATCTTTAATCACCTCAATCCTGCTAAAATGATTTCTGATTTTCAGAGATGAGTGAAAAAAAAAGCCGAATTCATATCCCCCGCACTCAACCAATCAACTTTTGACTTTTGTTTCAGAAAACGTTCCTCATCTAACGATGCCTCTTGAAGTTGACGACTGATCGAAGACTCGGTGAATCGTAAATCAGCATTAGCGGGGTCCCGATCAATATGTTGCTAAATAAAATCCAGCTCCACACGCAGCTTTTCAACTTTTTTATGGAGATTGCCTTGTTTGAATAACAAGGAACGCAGCGGGTGTTTAAGTAATCGGAGTTTTTTTACCACTCTAAATTAATGAACACCATTCACGGTAGTCTCCCATTTGTCTTTAACAATATCCAAGAATTCTGGTTTGAAGACCAGGAAATTCGCAAACTTGAAAGACCTAGGCTTTAACATACCAGCATCCGGGAACGAGAGAATGCATGGACAATGATCCGAAAGCCTATACGGCTTAAACATTGCAACCGAATTCGGAAAATCAGCTATAAAAGCTGTATTACCCATCACACGATCAATTTTCTTCAATAACCCTATCCCATTTTTTGGTTTTTTTTTGGGTAAAGGGTTACCCCGGTGATTTTATAACACATCAAAAATCATACAAGTAGAAGGCTGAACGTACCCTCTAGTTCTCTTAGTGACATACCACTAAAGAGTGCAACAAGAAACAACCAAAAAAACACAACCAAATACATCAAAATAAAACAAAACATTGGTCTTCAATCTTCATCCAAGAAATCTTCTTTATCCATCTTCCACTCTTCCATAAAGCGTTTAACATTTGAAGTTTGCTTGTACTTGAAAGAGATTAATTTTGTTCGAACCGTGCTAATGATTCTATCGGCCAGCTGCTCTGGAGGTCTTAGACGATTGCTGAAAAATCTAGCGTTACGTTCACTCCAAATTACATAAGCTGCGGCTGCCACCACCAATCTACTCGCAACAGAGAAAACCGATTTCGAGTTGGCTCTAGCGATCAACCAAGCTGAAATATCCTCCCATGACTCTTGAATCGCATTCATATCTACTTTATGCCTCACTTTATGCCAAACTGATTTCGAATATGGGCATTCAAAAAACAAGTGCTCATGTGTCTCTAAACCTGATTGGCATAACAAGCAACACATCAGATTCATAGAACCCGTAACTGAATGATTCCACCTCATAATCCGGTCTTGAGTCCAAAGCTTCTTTTTGAAGATAAGCCAGCACATGAACGAATGTTTAGGAATAATAAACGATGACCACACCACTTTCGACCACGGTTGAGGCTGATTACGAGTCTGGATTACATTCCACACTTCTTTTGACGTGAAAGGAACAAGTTTGCCATCAGAATTCATCCATAATCTTCTATCCTGCATTTCGGAGATAGATAGAGGACGAAGTTGAAACAAAACAGGGTACACACTTCTCCACTCTTCCGGCCATTCCCACCGGCCATCAATAAAAGCCTCTGTCACTTTAGACTTGATCGTAAAACCATGTCGGGCCATTTGACGAGGGGTAACTATTTGCTGCAATGGGCACTCAGTCGACCATTTATCAAACCACAGTGAAGTGCTTTGACCATTGCCAATCTTAACCCATATATGATCACGAATACCATACCTACAATGCATCAATTTTTTCCAGCCCCACGGAGAGCTAGCTTGGACCGGTATATCCCACAAACTTCGACCCCGAAGCCGATGCAAAGCAACCCAATTCATCCATAACGACTTCCTGCCAGAAACGATACTATAGATGTGATACGCCATTAACGACTTGTTTACATCCAATATCCTTCTTATGCCTAAACCACCTTCCGACTTCGGAAGACAAACCTCTTTCCATGCCACTTTAGCTTTACTTTTTGAACCCATACTCTGACCCCAAAGAAATCTTTTCATTTTGCTTTCCAACTCTTTTATGATAGTGACCGGCAAAATAAAAACCGACGCCCAGTACACATGAATAGAAGAAAGAACCGAAAGCACCAGTTGAAGCCTACCAGCGAATGATAGAAATCGGTTTTTCCAGTCATTTATCCTTTTAGACATGCGCTCCACCAAAGCCTTGCAATCTTTGGCTAACAATCGCGAAGCAAGCAAAGGCACTCCCAAATATCTAATAGGAAGTTTCCCTTCTTCAAATGGCACCAATTCAGCGATCCTAGTCCTGGTAGAAACAGGAACATTACAAAAGAAAATAGAGATTTTTGCATTGCTAGGAACTAACCCTGACGCCTCCTCAAAATCCTTTAGGGAACGCATAATAACTTTAACCGAGCCCATATCTCCTCTAGCAAATTAGAATAGGTCGTCCGCAAAGCACACATTAATTATCATCTGCTTCTCACATTTATTATGAAACCTAAATGAGGAATCGATAGCAGCCGCTTTGGTGAGCATCAGCGTAAGAACTTCCATGACCATTGTGAACAAATAAGGAGACATTGGATCCCCTTGACGCAACCCACGCTTTCCTTTGAAATATCCGTGGATATTACCATTAACACTTAGAGAAAACGAGGTAGAAGTGATACATTCCATAATCCACAATATAAATCGTTGACGAAATCCAAACCCATGCAAAACATCACGTAAAAATCTCCAATCGACTGTATCATAAGCTTTTTGGATGTCCACTTTCATGGCACATCTGGGGGGACCGACTTGACGATGATAGTTAAGCATCAACTCCTGAGTCAACATTATATTATCCGAGATTCTTCTTCCTGGCACAAATGCTGATTGGTTTTCACTTATAATGCTCTCTAAACCTTCAAGCATCCTGTTGGTGAGAATCTTACTAATACCTTTGTACACCACGTTACAGCACGATATTGGTCTATAATCAGTTACTACTCCCGGAGTCGAGACTTTTGGAATGAGAGCTAGAAAAGTGTGATTTATCTCCTGCAGTAATCTACCCGACTAAAAAAAATCAATAATTGCGATTGTTACCTCATCACCTACAATCGGCCATGATTTTTTGAAGAATTCGGACGTGTATCCATCCGGCCCAGGGGCCTTGTTTTCATTTATCGAGAAAATAGCCGCTTTTACTTCTTCCGGAGTCACTTGTCTGCACATAGAATCCGCAACTATAGGGTTAAGAGTAGCCGAGAAAATATCTTGGTTAACTCGGTTAACCATGCTCCTATCCGAACCCAAGAATTCTCGAAAATGATTAAGTAAAGCCGTGGAAACCTCATCCCCTTCATAAACATTCCCAGAACTATCTTTAATGACATTAATTTTATTAACATGATTCCGACATTTCACGACATTATGGAAAAAAGCTGAATTCGAATCTCCAACTTCAAGCCACTTCTGTTTAGCTTTTTGTTTCAGAAATCTCTCCTCATCAAGAGTGGCCTCTAAGTACTTCTTGACACAAACAGACTCGGTTTCTTTAAGTAACAAGTTTAATGGATCAGCATCCACCTTACTTTGCAAAGAATCCAGTTCAACTTTTAATTCGATCACCTTTTTGTGAATGTTTCCTTGTTTTCTAAGCAACATTCTCATCGGGTGTTTAAGACCCCGTAACTTCATCACAACACGAAACATAGGAACCCCCTGAACCTCAACAGCCCAACCATTCGAAACGATATCCAAAAACTCCTTTTTCTGAGTCAATAGATTAGTAAATTTAAAGGGTTTGGGTTTACTTTTATTGGGCACCAAAATTTTAAGCAAACCCGGAGAATGATCTGAAATACCGCTTGGAAGAAACACCGCATAAGCATCCACAAACTTATCCACAAAACTGACATTCGCCATAATCCTATCCAATTTCTTTCGAATACCAACTCCTTTCTTCGGGCTTTGACTCCATGTATAGTGAATACCATGAGCTCTTACGTCAAAAACTTCAAGATACTTAACACACTCATTGAAATCCTTCATAGCCGCATTCATGCACGAAGATCCCATGCAATTATCTTCTACATTCAACACCACGTTAAAGTCCCCCATGATTATCCATGGGCTCGAGTTAACCACCCCTTTATGCATTTTCAACGACTCCCACAACTGCTTTCTTTCTTGATCATTGTTACTAGCATACACGAAGGAGACATTTATCATGGCATTATCTTTTTTAAATCGAACTTGAACATGAAGAACTTGATTAGTAGCATGCAGAACTACAACATCAACATTATCCACATTCCAGCCAATAATAATACGCGTACCTTTATCACACAAACTACCATTTGAGGACCAATTCCAGTTCCGAAAAACCTTGTTACAAACTCTATCCAAATTAGCAACTTGAACATGTGACTCCAGAATAGCTACAACTTGCAAGTTATTAACCCTCACAAATTTTTGAACCTCCTTTTGTTTGAGGGGATGGTTCAAACCCCTAACATTCCACGCTGCAATACTATCCATTAACAACCTCCTGATCAGGTGTGCTTGCACCTGTATTATTCGAAATAATCGGTTGTGTGTCATTCATAAAATCATAGCCTCCCATTTTCGGGTTCAGTCTAACTTCCTCCTTCTCCGGCGCCCATTCATCCTCCACATTATTTAAAACATCAAAAGAATTTTTTGTTTGAAAACCCAGCCCCTTGTTACTCGGCCCTTTAGATGAACTCGGTTTTGAGGACTCTACCTTCTCATTTGTTATCTTGGGCCTGTAAATAAATTTCTGCCTTTCTTTCATGTTAAAGTGTTGTTTCGCTCCCTTTTTCCGATTATTACCGCTCTTAAAACCCTGATCATCAATCGTTTCTTTGTCATGACTCCCCTTTTCAGTCACATCCTTAACTACTGTTGGGCATTCGTCGGTTCCATGCCCAAACACATTGCAAAGATTGCAATGTGGTGGTTTCCATTCGTACTCCACCCTAATACTACTTTTAAGGTACCCACCTTCTTCCACATTAGGAATAGTCACTGAGACACTCTCCTTCAGTTCTTTATCCGCATCTAGTTCTACTATCGCTCTAGCATATCCACTTCGACCCCACGAATCTAAACACATTCTAGTCGTCTCGTTATCTAGCATCTTTGGGGTACCCACCTTCGAAGCAATCAGACTGAGTCCATCCTCCGTGTAAGCTGCCAGTGGAACGTCATGCATCTTAACCCAGACTGGTATTTTTTTTCAGTTCTTCCTTTTTTAGCTCCGTATTCGGAGACCATTGTTTCAAAAAAAGCGGTATGTTTCTAATAAGCCATGGTCCATCTTGCATAACTTGTTCCATTCCTTCCTTTGACTTGAATTTAAAAAAGAAAAAACCCTTCCCATTCATCATGCACTTATCCAATCCATATTTTTCCCATCTGTGGCTCACAAAGTACTCAACAACCGGAAAAGCCAACCTTTTTCCCAAGAAATATCCGAATAAGACATTATTGAAACGATCCTGTACCTGTTTGACCGAGGCAATCGGAATAGTAACATCTACACCCTCATCTTCTACCGCTTTGGTATTTTCCATGTAACGAAAATTTACCTTCGGTGTCGGCTTAAGAGTGGATAATTTCTCCGCATATGTCTGCCCTTTGTTAATACTGCCACCATTCCGATTAGTTGTTTCAGTATCCTTCTCCTCCAATTCGACCGGTACAGTAATTTTAGTGAGTTCATCAATTATGTTTATAGGTTCCCGATCAGACTTGGATTGTTGAACAACACCCATTCGTGGAGCCAAAATGTTTCCATCAACATTAACCACTTTACTCGCTAAACCCTGGAATGGTAAAGGCGGCTTGAATCGACCATCATGAATGTTTCCTTCCGATTTTTTACGTTCATCCATATTGAAAACAGCAAACTCTCTCAAAACTTAAATCAGCAGAACACCATGCATAAAAACCCTAGTAAGAATCCTGACGGCAACCAACAGAAGACAAACCCTAATTCCTCCATTAACAATGTAAAATGAATCCCCATTCGGTTAATATCAACGACCTCAATATTATCCACACACTCTTGAAAATCTCTCATGCCAATAGATATCGATGACATTCCCATAGAACTATCTTCCATGTTAAGGGCCGAGTTAAAATCACCCATATTGCACCAAGGTTTATCATTAACAAGGGCTTTGTGCACTAAGAGATTATGCCATAACTCTTTACGGGAAACATAATAATTAGCAGCATAAACAATAGAACAAAAAATCATTCTTTTATCCAATTTGAACACAAGCTGAAGGTGCATAACCTGAGAAGATTGAGCCAAAATCATCACATCAAAGATAGCCGGGTTCCAGCCAATAATAATTCTCGTGCCTTTGTCACAACAACCACCATTTGAAGTCCACTCCCAAGATCGGAAGACTGACTTACACACTTTACCCAAATTACCAACATCCACATGAGATTCTAATATAGCACACAAACTCAAATTAAAATCTTTAACAGCCTGCCGAACCTCTTTCTGTTTAAGAGGGCGGTTCAACCCCCTTATATTCCAAGAAGCGATACTAACCATCATTAACTATCGGAGAAGGAGTGCTTGCCCCTTTACTTTTGATATTGAGAGTACCCTTCTTTAAAAACCCATCCATATCATAATCATTCTCAATAACCTCGTCTTCATCTGACTCGTCATTGTTGAACCCCGACTTTTTATTACTAGAACCTGAAACATCTTCCACTTCATTATGAACATCAAACGGATTATTCGACCTGACATTTATATAACTCGAAGCTTTATTGGTATCACCCTTAGGCTTAGGAACCACAGGACGATATTCGAACTTAGATTTTTGCTTATTCACAGGAATTCCAACTTTCTTAGCCGCTTTCTTGCCATAAACTCCTATGTATCCATCCTGATCCACGGTAGGCATCTTCTTAGCTGGACGATTCTTTTGACCATTCCAATTGTGATTCTCCTGCATAGGTTTACTTGGTTTCATCGGTTGTTTAGGACAAACATCAGTCGAATGACCGAACACACAACAATTAGCACACCGATGTGGATTCCATTCATACTCCACATACATAGTCTCTTTAATGAAACCCTCCCCTTCAGGTTCTGGAATTGCCATAGAAACTTCTTCTCGAAAATCATTATCAGCCGAGATCTCAATCAGTGCTCTAGCATAACTACTACGGCCCCAAGAGTCCATGCACATAGACGTGGTAAACGAGTCAAGCATTTTTGGATCCCCAATAGTGGTTGCAATCAAGCTCAAACCATCCTCCGTATAAGCCGCTAAAGGAACTTCATGAATTTTAACCCATACCTGAACCTTCTTTACCTCTTTTTTTTCGAGCTTAGTAGTTGGCGTCCATCCATCAAGAAATAATGGCTGAGATCTGATTATCCATGGCCCATCCTTAAGAACATTCGACATACCCACTTCATCATTAAACTTGAAAAAGAAAAAGCCATTCGCGTTCATCATAGTTTTTAACAAACCATATTTTTTCCAATTTGTACGAACAAAATAATCAACCACTGGGAATGCAACCCGATCTCCTAAAAAATAACCATAGAGAGTATTAGCCATCTTATCTTGCACAGACCGTACTGATTCCCTCGGCAACACAACATCACAACCATCATACTTCACAGAGCTTGCAAGTGATCGAAAATTAACTTTCTTCAAATTATTAGCAGCTACCGTATCCGCATAAGACAAAGGCTTAGAAGTAGAACCCTTATTCAGCTGAATATCCGAATTATCATCACCAGCTGATTTAAAACCTGCAGCATCATATTCCGATTGAGGAACCGGAACAGTGATCTTGGAAAGTTCATCAATGACATTAAAATTCTTATCCACTTGCTGCGGCACTTGCACAGAACCTCTTCTAGGTAAAACCGGATTACCATCAATATTGACCACACGACTGGCTAAACCCTTATACTGTAACGGCGGCTTACCCCGATCTCGAAGAACAGCATCATCAATTTTGGGACGATCATCCATAATGAATTAAACACCTCTCTCTATAAAACAATAAGAAACAATACCATGCACCCAGAAGACACGTAAACCAGAACCCCAAGAAGCCGAAATCAAAAGATAGAAAAACCCTAATTCTAGCAAACCCTACCCTATGCACCCTTCTGTAATCTATAGTAACCCTGATAATCAAGATCTTACAAAGATCGATCAACCAAGATGACTATACACAACATCCGAATAACAAAGGGATAAGGAGGCGAACGAAACAAAAAACAGAAAAATCCTAGATGTAAATCGGTCAAACCTGCTAACGAGTTCGTTATAGAGATTCAAGATTAATCCCTAATCACAGACTGTTATAGAGAGATTTACGACAAAGATCTGAGGATTCATGGAGAAACGAAATCGCCTAGCTAGAGAGAGAGCATTAGGGTTTGGATTCTATCAAAAAAATATAATCACTTTGAATGTTTTGTTTTGACAAATCATTTTTAGGTTTCCAGATTTGTTTTGGTTCTGAAACTTCAACTTTTTGTTTCCAAATCTGTTGTAGCACAACTTTGGGTGTCTTTGGTTTCCAAGTTTGCTTTGTTTCAAACTTGTTTGACTTCTGTGTTTCAATTTCAACTTTCTTTTTCTTTCCAACATCAACACATTCAAAAAATAAATGATCTCTTGAGTCTTTGTTTGGCAAGAGAGAAACTACAGGGTATTCAGTCGGAACCGACGTAGTGCCTCGATAGTAGCTAAGGAGATTATTAATACAGTTCGTATGCGGATGCTAACGTTCAAATATAATCGGAGGCTAGAGCATGGGAAATTGCTAGAGAAGTGGAAGATCCATGGGAACGACTTGGAAATCGATCCTGGCTAGAAGCGGATTGTAGTGTTAGCAGTAGTTTTGTGCGTGGTTTTTTTTGGTAGTGTCTATGTTTGTGACTTTGTTTTGTCGGGTCGTTTTGTATGGTTGGTTGTGTCTAGTCTTGGTATACCAAGGCTAGGTGGTGTGTGATACTTCAGTCACACCTTTGTACTTTATGGTTTGATTTATAATATTCACCGGGGTAATCCCTTTACCCAAAAAAAAACAGGCTTCAGATTTGGACACTTGCGACCAACATGTCCAATTTGATCACATTTAAAGCATGTTTTCTTTGAAACATCTTTAGCCTATTGTTTCTTTTTCTGAGCATGAACTCTTCATTAGTTTGTCAACTAAATTAGAGTTCTTTCTCTTCTTCTGAACTTGTTCCGTGAACAAAGTTCATCTGTTTCTGAAAATTTGTCTTTTCATATCGTTTCTTTTGAATTTGTTTCTTTTTATAACCCAACCCAGCCTTCCTGTTTTTCTTTTTGTAACTAGGTTTGTTGTCACACCCCGACCACGTAGAACATACAAAACGTGGCGGAAACATCGGGGAGTGTTGTAACAGAATTAATGTTTCACAACCATGGAAATTTAAGTTTCGTTTTATTGATAAAAATGTTACTATGTCTTAATCAAACAAGGAAATACAACATAATTAACTAGTCTTGCATCTTTTATTGTCACTAAAGCCCAAGTCTGCCTATGTGTATCTTGATCATCTTATGCAACAGTTCCTGAAAAACACATGTGAAAATAGGTACGTCAGCATAAAAATGCCTGTGAGATACATAGGTTTTGTGAAAATAAGATTCATGACTTATGTTTGAGAAAATGTTTAGTCATGAACCTTGTTATTTGCCTTGTCTTTTAAATCATTTGAAAAACGATAAGATCAGATGATAAGTATAAATAAATGTAAGGTTAAATGAATAACCAAGTAAAATATGTTTGCATAAGATAAGTTGTTTATGAATCAATGTCTTGTGAAAGGTATGTTATTTGTATGAAATGTTCTATGTCTCAAACTGAAATGATTCAAATAACGTTACGACATGTAATACCATACAAACACTTATATATAGGAAGTACCAGCGGCGTATCCACCATGCTTGTATCATATTACACACGCATCGTTACTTAATCACTTAATCAAACCAAACCAAACAATGTAAAATGTTCATGTCAAGATGTAAATTATGTCAAAATGTCTATGTCAAATATCCATGTCAAATGTCTATGTCAAATATCCATGTCAAATGTCTATGTCAAATATCCATGTATGGCAAGTGAAATGTCTCAACTAAACCATATGCACAAAAACAAAGTATTGAAGTAAAACTTGGTTTAAATCAAAGTTATGTTTTGTGGGAAATACATGATCAATGTCAATCATGTTAAAATGTCTATGTCGAAATGTCTATGTCAAATGTCTATGTCAAAATGTCATGTAAAACGATGTACTAAGTAATGCACACAATGGCAATACATAGCATGAAATGTAATGAAATCATGTACTATAATGTACTAACGAACATAGCAGTATATGATGTGAAAACAGGAAAGCAGGAAAGTAACAAGTAGGCACATGTGTTCCACCCCAAAACAGTTTGGAAAACAGTAAAAGAGGGGTCTATGTACTCACTTGAGATTGCTCAGATGTCTAAAGATAATCACCAAGTAATGCTAGAGATCTCAGAATCAAACGGCACCTAATATAGGTAACTATGTTAATAACCGGACCTTAATCGGATGATTGGATAGAATGAGGTTTCGTAAACCAAACGAGTGTAGAGACTCGTGTCATTTGGTTTAACAAAGCCTACATACTAAATGAAACCTATCCTAAGTGCTTGTGACCCATTACGACCCGTTTAGGTAGCTTATGCTACTTTAACGCGTCGTTCGCGTGAAACACGTTCGGACCGCCTAACTAGTCCTATGACAAGTAATATATGCCTTAACATGTCTAATATGGTTGTCAAATCAGTTTAGATGTCAAAAGTTATGTTACATATGTTTAAAATGAATTTTGGCATCAAAGGGGTATTTTGGTAATTTACCTAAGGCATATAAACTACCTATCATACAACTACTTAAACGAAGCGACCATAAGGTATAACCTCGTAAGGTTATTCCCTATATACTATGGTCACCTAATGTGCTTGGTCGGATCCTAATGATCGACCAAACGGGTCGGGTTCGAAAGTATAAGCGATTTATTAGATCGCTTACCTCTACGACCCTATATAAGCACTAAACTAAAAGTGACGAGCTAAGCATGTTAAAACATGCTTAACTAAGTTTTAGAAAACAGGTTTGGTATCACAACAAACGGTTGTGATACCTAAGAGTAGTTTGGTTACAAAATACGTAAGAATACGTATTCTGCCCGAAACTACGGCTCGTCACTGAGCCTAGATAACGTGGTAATCAGTAGGTATAGTCGCTAGGGACTATTACCATCGTGATCACACTCACGTTATGAAGTTCAACGAACTTCGCATCGACCATAAATTGGTCAATGCAGAAAGTCAAACAAAGTTTGACTTTCGGACTCGAAAAGCAATAAAAGAACGAAAGAATACTTACGAAGGGTCCCCGAATGCTAATCTAGATCAAAATAGCTCAGGTATGAAACAAAGGTTTCAACTTAGAGCACAATTGATCAGATTCTTGTGAGGAATGAAAGAAAATGTGATGGGTATTTATAGATTTCGGGTAACCGTTAAGATCGTTTCATGAAAACCGTGCTCGAATCTTGTGCGTACACTTGTCCAATTGTTGTGGTAACTAAAAATGACCCTAAATGATCAGAATGGGCGATTTAGAATGTGTGGTTGTGGTTTATGTGACAACCCTCATAATTCCATGTATTCCGTACAATTTATTAATAATAATTAATGTGCTTGACGACTGTGTGGAATTACGTAACTGCTTTCTGATATCTGTGTTATATTTACATATACTTGTTAACATACTAATAAAGTACAGAAAAGTCATTAAATAGTCCGTTATGTTTTCCTGAGTGTTGAAAATTAAAAACGTCGCAAAAATATATATATAGGACACTTTACGGATTAATTAAGCACTTTAATGGAACAGTATCAAACCGAACAACCGGACATTATCCGGAACACTAAAATATTACCAGAAACATTGTTTTTATTTTTCTGAGCTAGTTATGGTTCCCGAGCACTATAACACACTAAATAATACATGTAACACATAACACTAGACTTTTACCGCATAAACTCCCACTAACTAAGTTAGTCACCATGTAAACACAATTTACCCCACCCCCTTGTGTTGTAACCGTCCCTAGGGACCACCCCACCACAAGATTACCCTAAATCTTCCTAAAATCTCCATTGGGATTTGATTTTGATGTTGTTTGTACTAAGGAAGACAAGGGATCCAATGGATAATAGGAATTAGGAATTATAAGAAGGACTTTAACCATCAACACACTCACCACCACAACTCCTTCTTCCTCTTCCCTACATCTCGGCTGAACTACCCCCTCACCACCACCATTATTTTAGTTCCAAGTTCAAGCAATCCAAGGTCCTCACAAGGTGTTAGAAGGTGCACAACGAAGCTCGGTGTGTTCGGAAGTTGAAGGACCACTCTCATCTTCTTTTAACCACCACTTTTACGCCTTGTTTCTTCCCTAGCCTTGAGCTAGTAGTAAGTGTCTCTAATCATCATCTTGATCTTGTTTATGGTGGTTAATAGGTGATATAATGGTTGAAAGTTAAGAATACTAAAGAACAAAACTCAAAGTCTTGAACATAAGTGTTTAATGATGGATAAAGAAAAGATATGTGTGTAAATCTTATAAATCCTGCATAGTTGTGATTATCTGATGATTTGTTAGTCAATATTGATGTTTGATGTTGTTGTGATTAATAAACTTGCTAACGGAAATCAACCGAACACAAACTAGTAAGCTAGAGACTAAAAACAGCAATCTGTCCATACTTTACAGCCAACTTCAGTTGGCTGTAAACAGGTCTTAAGCTCAACGAAAAATCGATATTTTGAATCTAAAATATGTTATTATGAAATACGGTTCTAATGGCACCGGAATCCTAATTTTTGGACTCCGTTTACTATTTTTAAAGTGTTAATTTGTAACAGCAACTTAAGCTGAATTTTGACAGCAATAAATGGGTGTTGTACTTTCGGTCGTAACCTGAGTTTTGTGATGAATCGGACCATGAAATTTGTACGGTAGATAACAACCTATGTATTTGTAATTACCCCACTGGAATTTCGTAAATCGGACACTCGATGAATTTTTAATAAATTGTTTCGTGGACTGTGGTCAGAAATACATAAATCTGAGTTCAGTCCCGAATATGAATTTTTATAAAATATTGGTGATGAACCGGACCCCGATATTTTTACACAATAAAATATGGAACGTTTAAGACATTTTGTAAAAATTTGGGAATTTTTGGAACATGTTAACTATTTTATTAAAATCCCCGAAAACAGCCCAGTTTCGAGTATAAAAGCTGAAACGACATAAGTAGTGATTTGCGTGTCTAAATGTCGAGTATGCTATCTGTGAATGATTTGACATGTTATATATGTTATGTGCATTATCGTATGTTTGATTTTGAGTGGGGAATGGACGGGAAACTTAGATGGGCATAAACCGTTACAGTGATGCATGTTATGTGATAGATACGTGTAGGAACTTTGTGTTCTATTTGAAAGCCACTAAATGACTAACTGGTAAATCATACTAGGACGTGATTGACCGACCTTGACTGTTAGCTATATTGAGAATCTAACCGAACAAACCGAGGTGAGTTCACACACTTTCTAAGGCATGGGATTCCCGGTGGTTTGGGAATGGGTTAAAGAATTAAAACTAAATCTACATATCCTCCTTGGGTAGGATATGTACGGCCATCCTCCACAGAGCGGATGCCATTATTAATCCTACGAATTCTCCTGGTGCAGAATACGTACGTTCGTCCTCCTGGTGCAGGACAACAACCTTATAACTAGCTAGACAAAACTCTATCATGAAGTCCCTCAATTTATATCGACTTAATCGCCGAGGCCAATGGCGAGCGGGTCATTAGTTAATAGCGCTATTAGGTTTAACAAACCTCACACCGTGCCAGTCGGACGAGCGTGTACTAATGGACTATGGCAGACTGTCAGTGATGATAGACACTGATATAGGGCACAACTTATTTGCGTAGCAGTCGATATCATTCCGTCTAGTAGTTCAAACGGGGAAAACCCCCACTGATCATGGTTATGGATTGGGTAAAGAAAAAGAGAAATGGTTAAACATACTTTCAACTACGGGGTAACCCCCACGGCAAATAAGCCAACGAAAGTCAAACCACGTTTTCAGAAACAACTTAAAACTAAACAACCAAACGTGAACTCACTCAACTTTGTTGTTGACTCGTTGTTACATGCCTTACAGGTCGCTAAATGCTTGGAGCTTGCACGGGGAAGGAGTCGTTGTGGTGTATGGACTGTTATGTTCCGTGCTTAATGTTTAAATCCTTATGAACTTACTAAACTAGCGTTTTGAAACTTTAACTTATGAACTATGGACTTATGCTTTTGAACTCACGTTTATGCTTCCGCTGTTTAAACCAAACAAGGTTAACTAGCTTTGGTCACCAATCGTATTATGTTTGGTTTTATTTACTTAATTGTGTTGTTCAATATGATTGGTGGCTCGATCCTGGTCATGTCACGCCTCCAAGCGGTGATACTCCGCATGGTGGATTTTGGGGGTGTGACAGATTGGTATCAGAGCCATTGGTTATAGTGAACTTGGTTTTTAATAAGGGAAAAAGTTTTTATTAAAACCAGACTATAACCTGTACAGTGCTCAACGATCCACAACGACGCTTCGCTCCACGTGCAAGACTCGACACCATAAGTGGTATGATTATGTTATATTGTCGGTTAGATAGTTCTCACTGTGCATTAGATAACGTGATAATTGCTATTTGAACCTTGTGTGCTTACTCTCTAATGTCGTCCCACACACTTACACACTTTCGCGACACTTTCCTCACTTACGTTGCTTCATTATGAAGATCATGAGCGGACGCGAAGGACGTATCAACCTCACTCAAGCCCAGTTGACGGCTTTGATCAACGAACGAGTTGCGGAGGCACTCGCAGCTAACCCTGCAGGAGGTATAACCTGCCATACCAACTCACCTTAGGACATTTAGATCCTACCTTCGCAAACCAACCCTCGTGCTTAATCTTGTCTTTTATTCTCGCGCAACAGGTCAACATGCTCAACCTCCTGTGTGCACGTTTAAGACGTTCATGGACTGTCGACCTACCACTTTCAGTGGCACCGAAGGAGCAGTGGGCCTTCTTCACTGGTTTGAAAAGCTTGAGACAGTTTTCGAGATGTGCGAATGCCCCGAAGACCGTAGGGTGAAATATGCTACCGGAACACTTGAAGGAGCTGCGTTAACCTGGTGGAAGGCACAGGTTCAACTACTAGGACTGGCAGTTGCTAATGCCACGCCCTGGAATGGTTTCAAAGAGCTGATCAAAGAGGAGTACTGTAGTCGGGATGACATCCACAAGCTAGAAGTGGAATTTTACAATCTGAAGATGACAGGATCTGAGATTGAGGCGTATACCAAGAGGTCGAATGAACTGGCCATCCTGTGCCCAACTATGGTGGACCCTCCCATCAAACGTATTGAGCTTTACCTCAAGGGCCTTGCACCAGCGATTCAAAGTCACGTAACTTCAGCCAACCTGGGTACCATTCAGCAAATTATCAAGTTGGCTCATCGTCTCACCGACCAGGCGGTGGAGCAAAACAGGCTACCCAAACGTATCAGTGCCACAGCTACTTCTGATGCACCTACCGACAACAAGCGAAAATGGGATGGGAACTCCGGAAGGGGGTCTACTTCAGTTCAGTCTCAACAGCGAAAGAGTGATGACTACCAGAGTCCCGGTCAGCAATCTTCTGGTAATCAAGGACAGGGTGGATACCGAGGAAACCACCCCAAGTGCAACCGGTGCAACAAGCATCACAGCGGGCAGTGCAACAAAGGTCGATGTCAGAGATGTCACAGGCTGGGCCATGAAGCCAAAGATTGCAGGAGCCCACGTCCTGCGAATCAGAATCGCCAACAACAACAACAAGCCCCACAGAACCACCAGCAACAGCATCAGCAGGGAAATAAAGGATGCTTTCAGTGTGGCGCTGAAGGCCACTTTAAGAGGAACTGCCCCCAGTTAAACCAAAACCATAACGATAACCAAGGAAATGGGAACCACAATGGGAACAACAATGGAGGCGGAAATGGGGGAGACAACAATGGCAACGGGGCAAGGGGTCGTGTGTTCGTGATTGGTCAGGGAGAAGCAAGGAACGATCCCAACGTTGTGATGGGTAAGTTTCTTCTTGACGACTTCTTCGTTACTGTTTTATTCGATTCGGGTGCCGATACTAGTTATGTGTCCGTAAAAGTTAGCCAAATTCTTAAGCGCACCCCAACACTCCTGAACACCAAACACACGGTAGAACTAGCTAACGGTAAAAGTCTTGAAGCCACACACGTAGTTAAAGGTTGTAACCTCGTCTTAGCTGGTCAGACTTTCCCTATCGATCTTGTTCCTATCACACTTGGTAGTTTCGACGTCGTTATTGGGATGGATTGGCTATCTCATCATCAAGCGGAGATTGTTTGCAAGGAGAAAATCATCCGCATTCCTCGTTCTGATAAAGAACCCCTCGTGATTCGTGGCGACAAGAGTGGTGCTGTCGAAGGCATCATCTCTTTCCTTAAGGCCCAGAAGTGTTTGCGAAAGGGCCACACTGCCATTTTAGCACTCGTTACTGACACATCCACGGAAGAGAAGAGAATTGAAGACATCCCTATTGTGCGCGAATTTCCCGAGGTATTTCCTGAGGAATTACCTGGTCTTCCTCCTCATCGCCAAGTTGAGTTTCAAATCGAGCTAGCTCCTGGAGCAGCGCCAGTAGCTCGAGCACCATATCGTCTAGCCCCATCAGAACTCGAAGAACTGTCCACACAGCTACAAGAACTCTTGGAAAAGGGTTTTATACGTCCGAGCTCTTCACCCTGGGGAGCTCCAGTCTTGTTCGTGAAAAAGAAAGACGGTACCTTCAGGATGTGTATTGACTATCGCGAACTTAACAAGGTGACTGTGAAGAATCGTTATCCTCTTCCACGTATTGACGACTTGTTTGACCAGTTGCAAGGGTCGAGCTATTACTCCAAGATTGATTTGAGATCGGGATACCATCAGCTGAGAGTCCGAGATGAGGACGTCTCCAAAACAGCATTCAGAACTCGTTACGGCCATTACGAGTTTCTGGTTATGCCATTCGGGCTGACGAATGCACCGGCAGTCTTCATGGATCTCATGAACCGAGTGTGCAAGCCTTACCTGGATAAGTTCGTTATTGTGTTCATCGATGATATCCTGATCTATTCTAAGAGTCAGGAGGAACACGAGCAGCATCTACGACTTATGCTGGAACTTCTTCGAAAAGAACAGTTGTATGCCAAGTTTTCGAAATGTGATTTCTGGCTTCGCGAAGTCCACTTTCTAGGCCACGTGGTAAACAAGGATGGAATTCATGTGGATCCATCTAAGGTTGAATCGATCAAGAACTGGCCTGCACCCCGCACACCAACAGAAATCCGCCAATTCTTGGGTTTGGCCGGATATTACAGAAGGTTTATAAAAGATTTCTCCAAGATTGCGCAACCTCTCACTTCACTGACTCAGAAGGGCGTCATCTATCGTTGGGGTGATGCACAGGAGTCCGCGTTTCAACATCTAAAGGATAGACTTTGTAGCGCGCCTATCCTCTCATTGCCAGAAGGCACCGATGATTTCGTGGTTTATTGCGACGCTTCCATCCAAGGACTTGGTTGCGTATTGATGCAACGTGACAAGGTCATTGCCTACGCATCGCGCCAACTTAAAGTTCACGAAAGAAACTACACTACTCACGATCTGGAGCTGGGAGCAGTTGTATTCGCGCTTAAGATATGGAGACATTACCTGTACGGTACAAAGTGCACCATTTACACAGACCACAGGAGTCTCGAGCATATCTTCAAGCAAAAAGAGTTAAACATGCGACAACGCCGATGGGTCGAACTCTTGAATGATTACGAATGCGCTATCAAGTATCATCTGGGCAAAGCCAATGTTGTGGCTGACGCCCTCAGTCGAAAGGATACTTTACCTAAGCGTGTACGAGCATTACAGCTTACCATCCAATCCAACCTTCCCGCTCAGATTCGAGATGCCCAGGCCGAAGCATTGAAAGCAGAGAACATCAGGGCTGAGTCCCTACGAGGATCGAGGCAGCGGCTAGAACAAAAGGAAGGCGGTGCCTACTATGTTAACGGACGCATCTGGGTTCCATTTTATGGCAACTTACGCAAGCTTGTGATGGATGAAGCACATAAGTCTCGTTATTCTGTACACCCTGGTTCAGACAAGATGTACCACGACCTCAAGACTACGTATTGGTGGCCTGGCATGAAAGCCCACATAGCAACCTACGTCAGTAAGTGCTTGACTTGTGCGAGAGTCAAGTCTGAATATCAGAAACCATCAGGCCTACTTCAACAACCGGAGATCCCGAAATGGAAATGGGAGCAAATTTCCATGGATTTTGTTACTGGCCTGCCCAGATCTCAACGCGGAAACGATACCATTTGGGTGATCGTAGATCGACTAACCAAGTCTGCACATTTTCTGGCTATCAAAGAAACGGATAAGTTTTCTACTCTTGCAGACATTTATCTAAAGGAAGTAGTGTCAAGGCACGGAGTGCCAACCTCTATTATATCTGATCGTGACGCGCGTTTTACTTCTGAACTGTGGCAAGCAATGCACAAGTCCTTTGGCTCACGTTTAGATATGAGCACCGCTTATCACCCGCAGACGGATGGGCAATCTGAACGCACCATCCAAACCCTTGAAGACATGCTTAGGGCATGTGTAATCGATTTTGGTAACGGCTGGGAAAAGCACCTCCCGCTAGTGGAGTTCTCATATAACAACAGCTACCACACCAGCATCCAAGCCGCTCCGTTTGAGGCATTGTACGGACGCAAATGCCGATCGCCTCTCTGTTGGGTAGAAGTTGGTGACAGCCAAATCACTGGCCCAGAACATGTGGTAGATACCACCGAGAAAATTGCTCAGATACGACAGCGAATGGCGGCAGCTCGTGACCGTCAGAAAAGTTATGCTGATAAGGGAAGAAAACCACTCGAGCTCCAGGTTGGGGATCGAGCGCTACTCAAAGTCTCACCTTGGAAAGGTGTAGTCCGCTTTGGCAAACGAGGCAAACTCAATCCGCGTTATATCGGACCGTTCAAAGTCATTGAGAAAATTGGCCAAGTCGCCTACAGGTTGGATCTACCTGAAGAACTCAGCGGAGTTCACAACGTATTCCACGTATCAAATCTAAAGAAGTGTCTGTCAGAGGAGACCTTCATAGTTCCTCTCAAGGAACTCACAATCGACGACCAGCTGCGATTCGTCGAGGAACCAGTAGAGATTACGGATCGAGACGTTAAGATCCTCAAGCATACCAGGATACCTCTGGTTCGAGTTCGTTGGAATGCTCGTCGTGGCCCAGAATATACCTGGGAACGAGAAGACCAGATGAAACTCAAGTATCCCCAACTGTTTAAGAAAAACGCAACCACTACTGAGGCTGAAGCTACTGCAGAATTTCGGGACGAAATTCCAAATCAACGGGGGGATGATGTGACACCCCAGGAAAATCGGGAAAACAACGCAACTTAACTAGCTTCCTCAGTAACCACGCGCTAAATTTCGGGACGAAATTCTCTTAACAGGGGGAGAATGTGACAACCCTCATAATTCCATGTATTCTGTACAATTTATTAATAATAATTAATGTGCTTGACGACTGTGTGGAATTACGTAACTGCTTTCTGATATCTGTGTTATATTTACATATACTTGTTAACATACTAATAAAGTACAGAAAAGTCATTAAATAGTCCGTTATGTTTTCCTGAGTGTTGAAAATTAAAAACGTCGCAAAAATATATATATAGGACACTTTACGGATTAATTAAGCACTTTAATGGAACAGTATCAAACCGAACAACCGGACATTATCCGGAACACTAAAATATTACCAGAAACATTGTTTTTATTTTTCTGAGCTAGTTATGGTTCCCGAGCACTATAACACACTAAATAATACATGTAACACATAACACTAGACTTTTACCGCATAAACTCCCACTAACTAAGTTAGTCACCATGTAAACACAATTTACCCCACCCCCTTGTGTTGTAACCGTCCCTAGGGACCACCCCACCACAAGATTACCCTAAATCTTCCTAAAATCTCCATTGGGATTTGATTTTGATGTTGTTTGTACTAAGGAAGACAAGGGATCCAATGGATAATAGGAATTAGGAATTATAAGAAGGACTTTAACCATCAACACACTCACCACCACAACTCCTTCTTCCTCTTCCCTACATCTCGGCTGAACTACCCCCTCACCACCACCATTATTTTAGTTCCAAGTTCAAGCAATCCAAGGTCCTCACAAGGTGTTAGAAGGTGCACAACGAAGCTCGGTGTGTTCGGAAGTTGAAGGACCACTCTCATCTTCTTTTAACCACCACTTTTACGCCTTGTTTCTTCCCTAGCCTTGAGCTAGTAGTAAGTGTCTCTAATCATCATCTTGATCTTGTTTATGGTGGTTAATAGGTGATATAATGGTTGAAAGTTAAGAATACTAAAGAACAAAACTCAAAGTCTTGAACATAAGTGTTTAATGATGGATAAAGAAAAGATATGTGTGTAAATCTTATAAATCCTGCATAGTTGTGATTATCTGATGATTTGTTAGTCAATATTGATGTTTGATGTTGTTGTGATTAATAAACTTGCTAACGGAAATCAACCGAACACAAACTAGTAAGCTAGAGACTAAAAACAGCAATCTGTCCATACTTTACAGCCAACTTCAGTTGGCTGTAAACAGGTCTTAAGCTCAACGAAAAATCGATATTTTGAATCTAAAATATGTTATTATGAAATACGGTTCTAATGGCACCGGAATCCTAATTTTTGGACTCCGTTTACTATTTTTAAAGTGTTAATTTGTAACAGCAACTTAAGCTGAATTTTGACAGCAATAAATGGGTGTTTTACTTTCGGTCGTAACCTGAGTTTTGTGATGAATCGGACCATGAAATTTGTACGGTAGATAACAACCTATGTATTTGTAATTACCCCACTGGAATTTCGTAAATCGGACACTCGATGAATTTTTAATAAATTGTTTCGTGGACTGTGGTCAGAAATACATAAATCTGAGTTCAGTCCCGAATATGAATTTTTATAAAATATTGGTGATGAACCGGACCCCGATATTTTTACAAAATAAAATATGGAACGTTTAAGACATTTTGTAAAAATTTGGGAATTTTTGGAACATGTTAACTATTTTATTAAAATCCCCGAAAACAGCCCAGTTTCGAGTATAAAAGCTGAAACGACATAAGTAGTGATTTGCGTGTCTAAATGTCGAGTATGCTATCTGTGAATGATTTGACATGTTATATATGTTATGTGCATTATCGTATGTTTGATTTTGAGTGGGGAATGGACGGGAAACTTAGATGGGCATAAACCGTTACAGTGATGCATGTTATGTGATAGATACGTGTAGGAACTTTGTGTTCTATTTGAAAGCCACTAAATGACTAACTGGTAAATCATACTAGGACGTGATTGACCGACCTTGACTGTTAGCTATATTGAGAATCTAACCGAGCAAACCGAGGTGAGTTCACACACTTTCTAAGGCATGGGATTCCCGGTGGTTTGGGAATGGGTTAAAGAATTAAAACTAAATCTACATATCCTCCTTGGGTAGGATATGTACGGCCATCCTCCACAGAGCGGATGCCATTATTAATCCTACGAATTCTCCTGGTGCAGAATACGTACGTTCGTCCTCCTGGTGCAGGACAACAACCTTATAACTAGCTAGACAAAACTCTATCATGAAGTCCCTCAATTTATATCGACTTAATCGCCGAGGCCAATGGCGAGCGGGTCATTAGTTAATAGCGCTATTAGGTTTAACAAACCTCACACCGTGCCAGTCGGACGGGCGTGTACTAATGGACTATGGCAGACTGTCAGTGATGATAGACACTGATATAGGGCACAACTTATTTGCGTAGCAGTCGATATCATTCCGTCTAGTAGTTCAAACGGGGAAAACCCCCACTGATCATGGTTATGGATTGGGTAAAGAAAAAGAGAAATGGTTAAACATACTTTCAACTACGGGGTAACCCCCACGGCAAATAAGCCAACGAAAGTCAAACCACGTTTTCAGAAACAACTTAAAACTAAACAACCAAACGTGAACTCACTCAACTTTGTTGTTGACTCGTTGTTACATGCCTTACAGGTCGCTAAATGCTTGGAACTTGCACGGGGAAGGAGTCGTTGTGGTGTACGGACTGTTATGTTCCGTGCTTAATGTTTAAATCCTTATGAACTTACTAAACTAGCGTTTTGAAACTTTAACTTATGAACTATGGACTTATGCTTTTGAACTCACGTTTATGCTTCCGCTGTTTAAACCAAACAAGGTTAACTAGCTTTGGTCACCAATCGTATTATGTTTGGTTTTATTTACTTAATTGTGTTGTTCAATATGATTGGTGGCTCGATCCTGGTCATGTCACGCCTCCAAGCGGTGATACTCCGCATGGTGGATTTTGGGGGTGTGACAGTTTAATCAGCTGATAATCTGCTGACTGGTTGGTATTATCTGTTCTGGCACAGGCTAGCGCACCACTACGCTAAAAGTGTAGCGCACCGCTAGGCCCTAGTTTGGCAGAATTACACTTTTGGTCCCTGTATTGCAATCAGCCCATTTTCGACACGTTTAAGGCCCGTTAACCCCATTTCAAAGCTCTAAAATGAAGTTAAAGTATAGGGAACTTAAAACATGTTCAAAAATATCTCGGATGTCGGTTCGCTTGGCCGTACGGACGCGATGTTCGCTTAATTACGACGGAATGCGCATAAGCGCGAAAAACGATCCAAATGACGTGACGAATGGATTTTTCTTATGCCGAACACTAAAATAAAATATTTTAGTGCTTACATAAATTTTTGGATGTCCGGATGTATTCAGAACGTAAGTTATGCGCGAAAATGCAAACTTGTGCACTTTTTGACACTTTTAGTCCCTGAATGACACAAAAGTTTATTTTAGCATACCGAACACCTCAAAGCCTATTTCTAAGCTATGTGAAGGATATTTATGGTATGTTTAACTTATGGTCATGCTCCGGAATGTCTGTTACAGTTCAAATTGGCATACGTTCGCAGTTTGTCAACTTTAGTCCCTGTAAGCGATTAAACTTTGATTTCACCACACCAAACCTTCCAAAACTTATATATAAGTTATGTAAAGGTTATTTAAGGTATGTTAAGCCTATTTCACTATTCTGGAGTGTTCGTTGCATTAAACTGGTTATATTTACGCATCAGTGCGCGTATAACCTTCCAGAAAGCGATTTAGAGCTTGAAATCGGACAAGAGTTGATATGTGTAAACGATACACATATTTTTTACAAATCCCAAGCATGAAATACAATATTTCATTGGTTTGGCATTTGTTTGATGGTTGAAATGACACAGGTGTTACATTTGTTATAAAAAGTTTTCCTGCTCTTCCCAACAAATTTTGCAATTTCAGGCTTCTCAATTTCTATCAATCTGAAAACTTTATCAATTTTATCCGAAATCACATTTTGAATCGGAAATTCAATATCTGAGAATAATTTGTCCAATCCAATCATGGTATATGCCAATCCTATTGGACCATCATTCGGATTTTTCTCAGATTTTGAATTCTTAAGATAATTTTTATGAAAACTTTCTTTATTTTCATCATGTGAATTGGACTTACCATTGTTGGTAGACTCATCTCTCAAAACGCTTTCAACAACCTTACCTACCACCTCTAAATCACCAAGATCATCAGATTTGGTGTAAGTCACATCGATGTTGTCAGGTAATTGGTCAACCATGTTTATTGCTTTTTCCACCTTTTCGTTATCATAGAATGTATAATTATTCTCCAACGGTGGTGGAACCTGATGATATTCCGACCCAATTCCCTTTTTGTTCTTTACAGACTCTTTACCATCTGGTGTGATGTTGAAAATACGTTCCAGAATGTATGAAGAAGCATGATAACTTTGAAGTTTATTAACAACCTTTTCTTTTTCAGCCAATTCTTGTTTAAGTTTAGCAACTTCATCAATATATGGATTTAAAACCCGTTCAACAAACTTTGTTGTTTCTAAACATTTTGACAATCTCCCATCAAGACTTTTAATATTATTTTTTAAAGTTTCATAAGCTTCTTTTACAGTATGATATGACAATTTCATTCCGTCATATTCTTTTTGCAACTCTTGAATAATTTTATCTTTTTGTAAACATTCGCTGCAATCAGCTGAACATTTTTTTTAAACTTTGTTTTCTTTTTCAAGACTATCACATTTCTGTGTCAGCTCTTCTTCTTTTTGTTTCAAAAACTTTTCACTTTCAAACATTTCAATACATTTTTCTTTAAAAATATGTTCTATTTTAGTAAACTCAAAGTTTCTGGATCTTAAATTTTCATCCTTCTCAATACAGGCACTGCATGTTTCCATGCATTTCCTGCACTGCACTTCATTTTTATCAATCTCATCAATTTTATCAGTTGACTTAGCATTATTAGATGACTTAGTAGATTCAATTTAAGTTGTTACCTCAACATGATCTGCCACAGGTGTGTTGTCAGTCGTCTTCTTCATAATTTTATCTTTTAGCTTCTTGCTTTCGTCAACGATTTCTTCTACAGTCTTCTTCTTCTTCTCCTCATTGGCATAGATCACCCTTCGTATACCCTCCTCCATTTCTTTCTTGTAGTTTGGATTCTCTCTGATCCCTAAGGCATTCTCTCCTGCAGTTGGAATAGCAGCAACAACTGCTTTAAAATCTACCGTATCAGGATCAACTCCTGGATTTCCTTGAGGATCTATGAAACACTTCCTCTCATCATCCCATCTATTTGCACGTTTTGCTTCCATGAAAGTCTCATATACTTCACTCAACCACATCCGTGCATGACGTTCCTCTCGACTAGGTCTCGTCTGAATAACCAATGCCCCTCTTTTGGAATATATTTATCTCAATTGAACCCTTCGTCCTCTTGAATTGTGAACAAGGCTTGTTTTCTTTCTTTAGATGGACCTTCATCGATCTGCTTTTGTTGGCTGCTCATTTGTGCGATGATAGATAGCTTTCTTATAATAGTCTTCATGAAATGGATTCACACTATCATCAGCTTGCCGGTTGGTACACTCTCTTTTGAAGTGTCCCTTCTGTTTGCACTTGAAACAAGTGACCTTTGCTTTGTCTAATCCCAGCTTCATATAAGGACCTTCAAGACATTTTCTTCCGGTGATCTCCATATAAAGTTGAACCCTCCTGATTACACTAGCCATACACCATCGAATATCCATGAGCTCCATCTCTTCTAGGTCTACCTGATCGTAATCCTCTTTTGTCATATTTGGATTGCCTATCTTTCCTGCGACCAGACTTTCGTAAGATTCCAAAACGGAAGCTAAGAAACTCATATGTTGTCTAGCAAAATCAGTATTCAAGTTTGGAGAATCTTTCCAGTTTTGATTCGGATTGGATTTAGCTGATGAAGATGATGAATGATATCTCGAATCATAGCTCAGAGATTTGCTCTTTGAAGAGTCACCAGTGTTGTCAGTACTAAAAGCCATACAAATCTTTGGTGCCTGATTGCTCATTAGCATACTCTTGCAATAATATAGATCGACATTCTGTTGATAACTTGAACCGATCATTTTGCTGTGTTTTTGTAACTCTAGATGACCTTCAAGTTTTTCGATCAGATTATCCAATGTGAATTCATCAAACTTCGCATCATTTTTCAAAATCGTGACAAATGTTTACGAATCATCTACGTGTGGTAATGCCTCGATCAGTTTGTCGATAATCTTTTCTCTGTCCTTCTTGATTCCAAACCTCTCTAGCTCGATTTTCAAATGACAGAATCTTTCAATCATTTGTCGGACAATTTCCCTTTCATGCATCCGAACAGATCGAATTCTTTTTTCAACAAAGAAATTTTGTTTTTCTTAATATCTTTTCCACCTTCGGTTTTCAACTTCAACACTTCCCTCATTGACTTGGACGTTTCGCCATGTTGAAGTAAAAACATAATATCCTCTCTAACAGATTGTTGTAACAATGTTATCATTCTGAGTTCGTTAGAGTGTTCCTTTTTATCTTTATTTGAAAATTCTTTAATTTCAAGTAATTCATTTTTATCATTTAACGTCTTTTCATATCCGAATGTTAGCATAACCCAACTATCATAAGCATAAGCCTGCACCCAGTTTTCAAATCTAGTGCTCCACCAATGGTAATCTTCTATATTCATCAGTTTCGGTGGCTTTTGAGGATTTTCGTACACGTTATCAAAGTTCAGACTTTCTGAAATTACGTTTGAAACACTTTTCATTGCGGGTGTCGTTTCGGACGTAAACGCGTTGTAAAACGTGGTTGTAGAATTCTTTCTCCATGTTTGAAATCTTCGAATTTATCTTGAATCACCTGCAAACAGTTAAACAGACAATTGATCAGATTTGAAAATCAGATATGTAAAAACTCTAATTTTGCGTAAATGAGCAATGATTTGAAATATGCAATGGACAATGATCTTGATTCGTGTAAATGAAGATTGGTGTTGACTCGTTTGGATGAAACACAAGTAATGCTTTGTGAAATCATGCAAATGTAATTGTAAACTAATTGTCGTCATTCAGAAGACATCAAAACCCTAACTCTCTCTCTAGCTGGCGATTTCATCATCTCTTCATGAATCTTTGATTTTTTCAGTGATTAAGATGTATAACAGTCTGTGATCAGGGTTTGATTCATCAAACATCGGTAACGAACTCGTTAGCATATTCTGATCGTTTTCTATATTGGATTTTTTTTCTTTGTTCTTTATCGCCGGCTCTAATCTAAGTATCAGATCAGATTCAATAGCGTATTGGGTCTTTCGGTCATACTGGTAAGGCAGTAACCTTGATTGATCGGGTTCTCTATTTGATCCTGTGACGATTTTTGGATTATGTCACACCCCCAAAATCCACCATGCGGAGTATCACCGCTTGGAGGCGTGACGTGACCAGGATCGAGGCACCAATCATATTGAACATCGTAATTAAGTAAATAAGACCAACCACAATACGATTGGTGACCAAAGCTAGTTAACCATGTTTAGTTTAAACAGCGGAAGCATAAAGGTATATCCAAAAGCATAAGTCCATAGTTTATAAGTCAAAGTTCAAAACGCAAGTTTAATAAGTTCATAAGGATTTAAATTGTAAGCACGGAACATAACAGTCCGCACACCACAACGACTCCTTCCTCGTGCAAACTCCAAGTTTTTAGCGACCTGTAAGGCATGTAACAACGAGTCAACAACAAAGTTGAGTGAGTTCACATTTGGTTGTTTAGTTTTAAGTTGTTTCTGAAAAACGTGGTTTGACTTTCGTTGGCTTAATTGCCATGGGGGTTACCCCGTAGTTGAAAGTATGTTTAACCAGTTCCTTTTTCATTACCCAATCCATAACCATAATCAGTGGGGGCTTTCCCCGTGTGAACTACTAGACGGTATGATATCGACTACTACTAACAATAGTTGTGCCCTACATCAGTGTCTATCATCACTGACAGTTTGCCATAGTCCATTAGTACACGCCCGTCCGAACGGCACGGTGTGAGGTTTGTTAAACCTAATAGCGCTATTAACTAATGACCCGCTCGCCATTGGCCTCGGCGATTAAGTCGATATAAATTGAGGGACTTCATGATAAAGTTTTGTCTAGCTAGTTTTAAGGTTGCTGTCCTGCACCAGGAGGACGAACGTACGTATTCTGCACCAGGAAAATTCGTAGGATTAATAATGGCATCCTATCTATGGAGGATGGCCATACATATCCTACCCAAGGAGGATATGTAGATTTAGTTTTAAATTCTTTAACCCATTCCCAAACCACCCGGAATCCCATGCCTTAGAAAGTGTGTGAACTCACCTCGGTTGGCTCGGTTAGATTCTCAAATATAGCTATCAGTCAAGGTCGGTCAATCACGTCCTAACATGATTACCAGTTAGTCATTTAGTGGCTTTCAATTAGAGCACAAAGTTCCTATACGTAGCTAACACACAACATGCATCACTTTGACGGTTTATGCCCATATAAGTTTCCCATCCATTCCCCACTCATAAACAAACATACAATAATGCACATAACACATATAACATGTTGGATCATTTACAGATAGCATACTCGACATTTAGACACGCAAATTACAGCTTATGTCATTTCAGCATAAATATTCAAAACCGGGCTGTTTTCGGACATTTTAATAAAATAGTTAACTTATTCCAAAAATTCCCAAATTTTTACAGCATGTCTTAAACGTTCCAAATTGTATTGTGTAAAAATATCGGGGTCCGGTTCATTACCAATATTTTATAAAAATTAATTTTCCGGACTGAACTCAGATTCATATTTTTCTGACCACAGTCCACGGGATAATTTATTTAAAATTCATCGAGCGTCCGATTTATGAAATTCCAGTGGGGTAATTACAAATACATCGGTGGTCATCTACAGTACAAGTTTCATGATCCAACTCTACACCGAACCCAAGTTATGATAGAAAACAAAACACATATTTTTAGCAGAAAAATGCAACTCTAGCTGCTGTTACGAAATGACGCTTTAAAAATAGTAAACGAAGTCCAAAAATTACGATTCCGGTGCCATTAGAACCGTATTTCATAATAACACGTTTTAGACTCAAAATATCAGTTTTTCATAGAGTTTATGACCTGTTTACAGCCAACTTCAGTTGGCTGTAAAACTTGGACAGATTCTGTTTTCATTCTTTAATCTTCTAAGACGCGTTCGATTGATTCCGTTAGCATGATTAGTGATCGTAAGAACATCAATATTAACCAACAACACATCAGATAATCAACCAAGAATCATAACAAAACAAGATCCAAGAGTTTTACACTAATATTTGCTCATTAACCACCATGTTCATCATTTTTAGTAGACTTTAAACTTTGATCTTATATGTTCATGACTTTTATCCGACAAATCTCTTATTAACCACTTTAGACAAGATCAAGAAGGTGTTTAGAAGCACTTACAACTAGCACAAGGCTAGGGAAGAAACTAGACGAAAAAAAGGGTGGTTAATAGCGTTGTGGTGAGGTCCTTGCGATTCCGTATGCACCGAGCCTCCTCGTATTAACTCTAACACATTTGTGAGTATATAAAATGGCTTGATCAAAGTTGGAAGGTGAGTGGATGATGATGGTTGTGTTCGGCCGTAGGTATCAAAGGAGGGAAAGAGAAATGAAATTTAGTCAAGTGTTTTGCATGAAAATGATGGTGATCTTCTTGTACATTCTTATAATATCCAACCAACTATTTTAACCACAAGATAATATGTAGGTTAGATATGGAGCAATGGTAATTAAAATAATCAAAGTGGATGGTGTGTGTTCCCTAGGGAAAATCTGATCGGTTATGAGGGGTTGGTTTTTAGTTGGATTTTAACTAAATATTTTTTTTTTTTTGGTAAAGGGTTACCCCGGTGATTCTATTAAAATTCAACCGCAAATAAGTACAAGTAGTGAGGATGTGTTCCACACTAGTTCATATATAGGACATGCCCCATATATGTAAGACAAAGCAAAACAAAATAACTATGACACCCCACAACCTAGTCTACTATACATCATGAAAGAGATCTAGTAGACAAACACTGCAAAAACAAAACAAAATCCTCAACCGCCATCATCAAAGATAAAGCTGCCACAAACCGGCAACCCCTTCAAACGAACCAAAAGACGCCTATCCATTTGAGAATTTTGTGGGAGAGGTGCTTGCCCCTGCTTTCGAAGAAAAAGGATGAATACCCGATGTCATAAATTCACTGGTTTCATTGTAGACTTCAACGACCTCCTCTTCATCCGACTCGTGCCTGTCACTCGACTGTTTCTCCTTCTTCTCTATACGACCCACGGTACTACCTCCCTGACCACCATCATCTTCCTTAAGGGCATCAAAGGGGTTAGACGTTGATACCTGATTGTTCATCGGCTTCTTCAAGGACGAAATTGGTTTAGGGTTTACAACTGGTCTGTACACTACCTTCGGCTTCTGATTTTTCATGTGAAGACCTTGGTTAGTAGATTTCTTCTTCTTAGCACCCACCACCTGAAAATCATCAATCTTTTTTCCAGACTCCCCACTCGAAACGACCTGAGGCCTCTTTGGACACGAGTGATCCTCATGTCCAAACACGCAACAAGAAGAGCACCTTACATGCTCCCAATCATATTCGATTTTAACCTCCACCATTGCGTGACTATTACCCTCTAAAGATGGGATTGCAACTGTAACACTCCTCATTAATTCGGCCCCGGCTTGAACTTCAATGAGCGCTCTAGCATAACTGCTTCTACCCCATGACTCAGCACACATTGTAGCAGTGTATGAATCTAGCATCTTAGGCACCCCTATCTTAGAAGCGAGCAAGCTAAGACCATCCTCAGTATATGCTGCTAACGGCACTTCATGCATCTTAACCCAAACTGGGATAGCCTTTATATCTTCTTTCTCCAACTTGATAGAGGCCGACCACTCCTTCAAGATTATCGGGACATTTCTAATCATCCAAGGTCCATCCTCCACCAATTTATCCATCCCTTCCTTTGATTTGAACTTAAAGAAAAAGAACCTGTTTGCATTCATCATTAGTCTAGATAGACCATATTTAACCCAGTTGTTCTTTGCAAAATAATCCACTACAGGAAAAGCCAGCCGTTTACCCAAGAAATATCCACACAACGTGTTAGCATACCTGTCAGAGACTTGTTTAACCGAAGACAATGGAATGACGACATCAGCACCATCAACCGACTCACTAGATTCCATCATCCGAAAATTAACCTTTACATTCTCCTTTGCAGTGTTTACTACACTAGCAAATGATAAAGGTTCTGCAGCCCCAGATACTTTTGAATCCGATTTACCAGCCAATGGAGTTGACTAATTCACTCCATGAACACCTATTGTTGACGAGAACAGTTTATCCACCTGAACCGGAGCCGTGACCCTAGTAAGTTCATCGATTATGTTGATACCACGTCTTGGCTGAATATTGTTCCCATCAACATCAAGAATACGATCCGCTATTTCCTTAAACGACAATGGTGGCCTTCCACCAGGTTTCATGCGATCATCCATTAAAACTGATCCCTAGCAGCCAGAATTCAATCAAGAAACAAGTTGCCTGAATAAACCCTAGTAGCCGTCAATCACCAATAACATAACCAGCCGCAAAAAACCCTAATCGGAATAGCCTTGCCGAAATTCAGAATGAAAGAAAAAGTCGCCGCAAACCCTAATCGGATGACAAAGATGAAGCCTAGATTCCGCCAAACCCTAATAATGAATCTGCCGAAACCCTAATTCAGCAAGCAATTGGAACAAAGCTTTGGGATGATGCCGTCGCTCCAATAACAAACAGAAAAAAACGAAATAGAAATCCGAATTCAAGAAAACAAAACCCTAGGCCACGAATTTAATCTGATTTCAATTGATTGGAACCTAAAGAAACAGATAATGAATCCTTAGATGCAAACCAATATCAATCCAGACCAAGAATCAAAGGAATCGGCTAGGGTTTCATGGAAAACGACCAAATCGCCCAGGATTATAACTAAATAGTTAGGCACTAGTTTATTTAATTAGGAGATTAAATAGTTTACTAGTGTGTTATTAAGTATAACGGGTGTTAGGGTATTCGGGGACCCTAACTGGCTTAAAAAAAGAAAAACAATGTCATGTCAATATTTTTATCTTCCGGGTAAATTCCGATTGTTCGGTTCGATACTGTTCCGTTAAAGTGCTTAATTAATTCGTAAGGTGTCCTACATATATATCTTTGCAACGTTTTAAATTTTTAACACTCAGGAAGGCGTACCGGGCTATTTAGTAACTTTTCTGTATACTATTAGCATTTTACAAGTACATGTAAGTATAACACAGTAATCAGAGAGCAGTTAAGTAATTCCACACAGTTGTCAAGCACTTTAATTATCATTAATAAATTGTACGGGATACATGGGATTTTGAGGGTTGTCACATTCTCCCCCTGTTAAGAGAATTTTGTCCCGAAATTTAGCGCGTGGTTACTGAGGAAGCTAGTTAAGTTGCGTTGGTTTCCTGATTTTCCTGGGGTGTCACATCATCCCCCCGTTGATTTGGAATTTCGTCCCGAAATTCCGTAGTAGCTTCAGCCTCAGTAGTGGTTGCATTTTTCTTAAACAGTTGGGGATACTTGAGTTTCATTTGGTCTTCTCGTTCCCAGGTATACTCTGGGCCACGACGAGCATTCCAACGAACTCGGACCAGAGGTATCCTGGTACGCTTGAGGATCTTAACATCTCGATCCGTAATCTCTACTGGTTCCTCGACGAATCGCAGCTGGTCATCGATTGTGAGTTCCTTGAGAGGAACTATGAGGGTCTCATCTGACAGACACTTCTTCAGATTCGACACATGGAAAACATTGTGAACTCCGCTGAGTTCTTCAGGTAGATTCAACCTGTAGGCGACTTTGCCAATTTTCTCGGTGACTTCGAATGGTCCGACATAACGCGGATTGAGTTTGCCTCGTTTGCCAAAGCGGACTACACCTTTCCAAGGTGAGACTTTGAGTAGCACTCGATCCCCAACCTGGAGCTCGAGTGGTTTTCTTCCCTTATCAGCATAGCTTTTCTAACGGTCACGAGCTGCCGCCATTCGCTGTCGTATCTGAGCAATTCTCTCGGTGGTATCTACCACAAGTTCTGGGCCAGTGATTTGGCTGTCACCAACTTCTGCCCAACAGAGAGGTGATCGGCATTTGCGTCCATACAATGCCTCGAATGGAGCGGCCTGAATGCTGGTGTGGTAGCTGTTGTTATACGAAAACTCCACTAGCGGGAGGTGCTTTTCCCAGCCATTACCAAAATCGATTACACATGCCCTAAGCATGTCTTCAAGGGTTTGGATGGTGCGTTCAGATTGCCCATCCGTCTGTGGGTGATAAGCGGTGCTCATATCTAAACGTGAGCCAAAAGACTTGTGCATTGCTTGCCACAATTCTGAAGTAAAACACGCGTCACGATCAGATATAATAGAGGTTGGCACTCCGTGCCTTGATACCACTTCCTTTAGGTAAATGTATGCAAGAGTAGAAAACTTATCCGTTTCTTTGATAGCCAGAAAATGTGCAGACTTGGTCAGTCGATCTACGATCACCCAAATGGTATCATTTCCGCGTTGAGATCTGGGCAGGCCGGTAACGAAATCCGTGGAAATTTGCTCCCATTTCCATTTCGGGATCTCCGGTTGTTGAAGTAGGCCTGATGGTTTCTGATATTCAGTCTTGACTCTCGCACAAGTCAAGCACTTACTGACGTAGGTTGCTATGTGGGCTTTCATGCCGGGCCACCAATGCGTAGTCTTGAGGTCGTGGTACATTTTATCCGAACCAGGATGTACCGAATAACGAGACTTGTGCGCTGCGCCCATCACAAGCTCGCGTAAGTTTCCATAAAGTCGAACCCAGATGCGCCCTGTTACATAGTAAGCGTTGTCTTCCTTTTGTTCTAGCCGCTGCCTCGATCCTCGCAGGGATTCAGCCCTGATGTTCTCTGCTTTCAATGCTTCAACCTGAGCGTCACGAATCTGAGCGGGAAGGTTAGATTGGATGGTAAGTTGTAAAGCACGTACACGCTTAGGTAGGGTATCCTTTCGACTGAGGGCGTCGGCCACAACATTGGCCTGCCCGGATGGTATTTGATAGCGCATTCATAATCGTTCAAGAGCTCGAACCATCGGCGTTGACGCATGTTTAACTCCTTTTGCTTGAAGATATGCTCGAGACTCCTGTGATCGGTGTAAATGGTGCACTTGGTACCGTACAGGTAATGTCTCCATATCTTTAGTGCAAAAACAACTGCTCCCAGCTCCAGATCGTGAGTAGTGTAATTTCTTTCGTGAACTTTGAGTTGGTGTGATGCGTAGGCAATGACCTTGTCACGTTGCATCAACACGCAACCAAGTCCTTGGATGGAAGCATCGCAGTAAACCACGAAATCTTTTGTGCCTTCAGGCAATGAGAGGATAGGCGCGCTACAAAGTCTATCCTTCAAATGCTGAAATGCGTACTCCTGTGCATCACCCCAACGATAGGTGACACCCTTCTGAGTCAGTGAAGTGAGGGGTTGCGCAATCTTTGAGAAATCCTTGATAAACCTTCTGTAATATCCTGCCAAACCCAAGAATTGGCAGATTTCTGTTGGTGTGCAAGGTGCAGGCCAGTTCTTGATCGATTCAACCTTAGATGGATCCACATGAATTCCATCCTTGTTTACCACATGGCCTAGAAAGTGGACTTCGCAAAGCCAGAAGTCACATTTCGAAAACTTGGCATACAACTGCTCTTTTCGAAGAACTTCCAGCATAAGTCGTAGATGCTGCTCGTGTTCCTCCTGACTCTTAGAATAGATCAGGATATCGTCGATGAACACAATAACGAGCTTATCCAGGTAAGGCTTGCACACTCGGTTCATGAGATCCATGAAGACCGCTGGTGCATTCGTCAGCCCGAATGGCATAACCAGAAACTCGTAATGGCCGTAACGAGTTCTGAATGCTGTTTTGGAGTCGTCCTCATCTCGGACCCTCAGCTGATGGTATCCCGATCTCAAGTCAATCTTGGAGTAATAGCTCGACCCTTGCAACTGGTCGAACAAGTCGTCAATACGTGGAAGAGGATAACGATTCTTCACAGTCACCTTGTTAAGTTCGCGATAGTCAATACACATTCTGAAAGTACCATCTTTCTTCTTTACGAACAAGACTGGAGCTCCCCAGGGCGAAGAGCTAGGACGTATAAAACCCTTTTCCAAGAATTCTTGTAGTTGTGTGGACAGTTCTTCGAGTTCTGATGGAGCTAGACGATATGGTGCTCGAGCTACTGGCGCTGCTCCAGGAGCTAGCTCGATTTGAAACTCAAATTGGCGATGAGACAACCCTAATTTCTCTCTCTAGCTATGGCGATCTTGGGTCTTCTTCCTACCTTCGATTTTTCTTCATGATTTCCGTATAACAGTCTGATCATCGGAGTATTGATTCGTCAATATATCTGATTCGAACTAGTTAGCGGAAGGATTGGGGTGAATCTAGGGTTTTTCTTTTGTTTTTTGTCGTCAAGCTGATTAGGGTTTCGTGTTCGGATTTCTTTGTTTCGTTCAGTTGGGTTTTCTTGGTTTCTTGTTTTCGGTGTGCATGGTTGTCTCTTTTGTTGATTAAAGGAGAGAGTGGTATATTTTTCAATGGATGATCGTAAAAAGTCGGCTGACTTTGCTCCTGGTGATCGTAGTAAACCTCCGTTAGTAGTCAAGGGTATTGCTAGTCGTGTGCTCAATATTGATGGTAATACAATGTTGCCTCGTCGTGGAACAGTTGCTGAACCTAAGAAGATAAATATTATCGATGAACTTACAAAGGTCTCTACGCCGGTTAATCTAGATATGGAGCGACCAGACTATGAGACTTCGAGTGATAATCAGGTCGGTCAGGAAGGTGTTCAGGGAACCAACGGGAATGTGGGAAGCAGTTCGAAAACTATGTCTTATGCTGATTCTTTGCTTGGAAACAAGTCCTTAAAGGTGAATTTTCGTTCTCTGGCTAGTGATTCTGTGCATGAAGAGTGTGATGTTGTTCTTCCGAGAGAATCTGTGCGTAGTGTTCAAGACAAGATGGCAAATACTTTGGTTGGTTATTTTCTCGGGGATAGAGTGGCCTACCCAGTAGTGGACTATTTTGTCCGTAACAATTGGAAAAAATATGGAATCCAGAAGTCCATGATGAACGCTAATGGATTCTTTTTCTTTAAATTTGCTGATGAAGCTGGTATGATGAAGGTCATGCAGGATAGCCCTTGGATTATTCGTTCTCAACCTATTTTTCTCAACAAATGGAACCCTTCAGCTAAGTTAGAAAAAAAGGAAGTCAAAAAGGTCCAGATTTGGGTTAAAATTCATGATGTTCCGATTGCTGCGTATACGGAGGATGGCCTTAGCATGTTAGCGACCATTATTGGGGATCCGAAGGCCCTAGATTCTTACACTACATCTATGTGCATGGACATGTGGGGACGTAGTAGCTATGCAAGAGCGCTTATAGAGGTTTCGGCTGATAAAAATCTTAGAGAAGAGATCACTATGGCGATCCCGGATCTGGAGGGAGAAGGATTTTTTAAGGAAGTTATGTCTGTGGAGTATGAATGGTATCCGCTACGTTGTTCTCATTCTTGTGTGTTTGGTCACTCTGATGATACTTGTCCTCACCAGGTTTTGAAACAAGGTAATGTTAGGAATACGGAAAAGGGTGGTAAGCAGCATAATCAAGTTAGACGTCCTAATCATTATCAGGTGGTTGATGAGGAGGGGTATACCGGAGTTCATAGTAAGAAGATTGCAAGGAAAACTGGTTTTCCGGTGAACAAACCTAAGCCAAAATTCGAATATAGGCCAGTGGTTGGTAAAAAGAAAGAGGAGCCGATTCAGGATTCCAATCCTTTTGATGTCCTCAACGACCCAAGCTTAAATGATGATGTGGGTGGTAACATTCCAGATTCAAACAAACATGATGAGGACGAGGTTGAGGTTGTCGATGATTTTATTGAGACGGATGGATATGAGATGGATGGTTTTTTGAGGCAAGGCACCATTAAAATTGATGTTAAAAAAGGGGCAAGCACTCCTTCTTCATCGGTTAACAATGGTTAGTATTGCTTCATGGAACATTAGGGGTTTGAACCGCCCCATTAAGCAAACGGAGGTTCGTCATGCTATTAAGGATTTCAATTTGAGTTTATGTGCTATTCTTGAATCTCATGTGGAGGTGGGTAATCTTTCTAGAGTTTGTAAGGCAGTTTTTCGGTCGTGGCACTGGACGTCTAATGGGGCTCGATGTAATAAAGGAACGAGAATAATTATCGGCTGGAATCCTAACGTGTTTGATGTTATGGTGCTGTCCGAATCCGATCAGGTTATGCACCTGCAGCTGATGGTTAAAAAGGAAAAATTTATGATTTTTTGTTCGATTATTTATGCTGCTAACTATTACGTTTCAAGGAGGGAGTTATGGAATCACCTTTCGATGCATAAAAATTTTGTTCGTAATGAACCGTGAGTCATTTTAGGTGATTTTAATTCGGCGCTGAATCTGGAGGATAAATCTATGGGGTGTTCTTCGGTTTCTACGAGTATGAAGGAGTTTCAAGCGTGCGTCGATGATATTCAGATGATGGATTTAAATCGTTCGGGAGTTCATTTTACGTGGAATCAAAAGCCCAAGATGGGGATTGGATTGATGAAGAAGATTGATAGAGTGATGGGTATTTCTCAGTTCATATCCAAATTTCCTAGTGCGGTTGCGGTCTTCCATCCGGCTAGGTTATCCGATCATTGCCCATGTGTTCTCAAGATTTCGGAGTCTGTAAAGTTAAAACATCGATCTTTCAAGTTTGCGAACTTTCTGGTGCATAAACCGGACTTTTTACCGATTGTGAAAAAAGTTTGGGGTACAAGTATTAGTGGTGTCCATCAGTTTTCGGTTGTTAAGAAGCTTTGGCTTCTTAAATCCCCTCTTCGAGTCTTACTTTTTCAGCAAGGGAACTTACATAAAAGAGTTCAAGACTTACGAGATAAACTTGATAGGATTCAGCGAGACATTGATAGTGACCCGTCGTGTGAAACTTTTCGGAAGGAGGAAGCCACTATCCGAAGTGAGTTTCAGGTTGCTTTACTTGATGAAGAGCGTTTTTTGAAGCAGAAATCCAAGGTAGACTGGTTAGCGGCAGGCGATATGAATACGGCTTTTTTCCATTCGTCCCTTAAAAATAGAACTCATTATAGCCGTATTAATGTTATTCGGGATGCTAGTGGGAATGTTTATGAAAATGATACGGTTCAGAAAGCGTTTGTTGATCATTATGAGAATTTTTTGGGATGCCCGGGTGTTACTTCACTTAGTCCGTCTCCTGAGTTATTTACTAAAACTTTGGATAGGGATGTTGCTGATCATATGGTTCGGCCAGTTACAGCGGAAGAGGTTAAGAAAGCGATGTTTTCGATTGGGTCGGATAAAGCTCCAGGTCCAGATGGGTTTACCGCAGGTTTTTTTAAGAGTGCCTGGCCGATTCTCGGTAATGATGTTTCAAAAGCGGTTATTGATTTTTTCGCCACAGGTAAACTGCTTCGGGAATTAAATCATACGCTTATTGTTCTTATTCCTAAGATTACTTCCCCGTCTGTGGTTACGGACTATCGTCCTATTGCCTGTTGCAATGTTTTGTATAAATGCATTAGTAAGATTGTTGCTGAAAGAATTAAAGTGGCGTTGAATGACATTGTTAGTGTCAACCAATCAGCGTTTGTCCCGGGAAGGAAAATTTCGGATAATATTTTGTTAACACAAGAGTTAATGCATAATTACCATAGAAATATTGGTCCTCCTAAATGTGCGTTCAAAGTTGACATTCAGAAGGCTTATGACACTGTTGATTGGAGTTTTCTAAGGAGTATTTTGATCGGTTTCGGGTTTCATTCTAGCATGGTTCACTGGATCATGGTTTGTGTTTCTACGACCACGTTTTCAGTGTGTATTAATGGTGATGTTCACGGATTTTTCAAGGGTAATCGGGGTTTAAGACAAGGTGATCCTATTTTGCCGTATCTGTTCACTCTAGTTATGGAGATTCTTACGGCCATTTTACAGCACACGGTTAGGATTGATTCGTCGTTTAAATTTCACAATAAGTGTGATCGCCAACAGATTATCAACCTTTGATTTGCGGACGACTTGTTTATTTTCTCTAAGGGTGAGATCGCTTCGGCCAGGTGCATTATGAACTCTCTCAATTCTTTTACGAAGATGTCGGGTTTGCTGCCTAGTGTTCATAAAAGTACAGTCTTTTTCTCTAATGTGCCTTCGTTTGTCAAAACTGCTATTTTGAATATCATGCCTTTTGTGGAGGGTAGTTTGCCGGTTAGATATCTGGGTGTGCCTCTTATATCTACTCGTTTACTTTATAAAGATTGTGATGTGTTGGTGGAGAAGTTTGAGAAGCGTATCATGCACTGGCAAAATAAATTACTATCTTTTGCGGGAAGGTTGCAACTTATTATATCAGTCTTGTCATCTCTGCATGTTTACTGGTCTTCGGTGTTTATTCTGCCTACTCGGGTGACTCTTAATTTGGAAGCGATGATGCGAAATTTTTTATGGTCCCAAGATAGTGCTTTTCAAAAGGGCCGGGCAAAAGTATCCTGGAAAGCGGTCTGTGTTCCTAAATATGAGGGTGGGTTAGGTATTCGACGTATTGGTGATGTTAATAAAGCTCTTATGTCGTCGCATATCTGGAGTATTCTTTCTAGGAGCAACTCTTTGTGGGTTGAATGGGTTCATTCTTACAGGTTGAGAGGTAAAAATTTTTGGGCTTGTAATGTTCCTGCTTCTTGTTGCTGGTCGTGGAGGAAGATTCTTCAGATTCGGCAGGATATGAGGAGGTTCGTTTGGACCGATGTTGGGAACGGTTCGAACACTTCAGCTTGGTTCGATACATGGAGTGATTTAGGTCCGCTAAATCAGATCATTTCGCCTAGAATTATTGCTAACGCTGGTTTTAATATGGACTCCAAATTTTCTGACATTTATTCGGACTTTGATTGGAACTGGCCGGTCGCGTGGAGAGATACTTTTCCGGTTCTTATCCAACTTAATCAGTTGACTTTTGATCCGAATAAGGAAGATAGACTTTTGTGGCGTCAAGGGGATCACCTCCATGATTTTTCTTCGGCTTGTGCGTGGGACTCAGTTAGAAACCGTGAGCCGGAGGTAGATTGGTGTCCTATTGTTTGGTTCGCACAATGTATCCCTCATCATGCTTTCTTAATGTGGCTTATTATGAGGCACAAGTTTTTTTTTTTTTTGGGTAAAGGGTTACCCCGGTGATTCTATTAAAACAATCCCAAATAAGTACAAGTAGTGAGGATGAGTTCCACACTAGTTCATATACAGGACATGCCCCATATATGTAAGCCAAGCAAAAACAAAACCACAATACCTATGACACCACATAACCTAGTCTACTACACATAATGGAAAACCTATCTAGTAGACAAGACAAAACAAAACAGAACTAGAGATCATCCTCCATCATCAAAAATAAAACTGCCACAGACCAGCAGCCCTTTGACACGAACCAACAACACTCTATCCATTGGAGAAGCTCGTGGACGAGGTGCTTGCCCCTGCCTTCGATAACCCGGAAGTCATAAATTCATTAGTTTCATTATAGCTTCTAATAACCTCCTCATCATCCGAGTCCTGCTGGTCATGTTGAACTTCACCAGTTTTACCCACATTCTTACTCTTATCCGATAATACATCAAAAGGATTATGCGTTTTGACCGTAGATGGCGGACCCGAGGTGGAAACCCCACCATGAGGCTTAGTTCCAATCGGCTGATATTCAAATTTCTGCTTCTGCTTATTAACAGGAAACCCTGCTATCCTAGCCGCTTTCTTGCGATCCACATCCTTAAAACCCTCTTTGTCCACAACTGGAGTCATCACCGGACCACGCGGATGTTTCCCACCATTTTGTTTCTGAGGTTTAGGCACTTCCTTAGGACACTTCCTAGGCTGATTCGGGCAGGACTCATCATCATGTCCAAAGACCTTACAGTGGGCACATCTATAAGGACTCCATTCATATTCCACTACCATCTTTACTTTGATGAAACCCTCACCTTCTAGCTCAGGCACCGCTATAACTATTTCCTCTTTAAAATCATTCTCAGCTGAAACTTCTATCAAAGCTCTAGCATAGCTACTCCTTCCCCAAGCATCCGTACACATAGTTGTGGTGTACGAATCTAATAATTTTGGCTCTCCAATAGCCGTACCAATCATACTCAACCCATCTTCCGTATAGGCTGCTATAGGAACATCATGGATTTTGACCCAAATTTGTATCTTTTTGACATCCTTCTTCACTAGTCTTGAAGTAGGCGACCATACACTAAGGAAGAGAGGTTGGGAACGAATGATCCAAGGTCCTTCTTTAAGAACATTCATCATACCATCTTTATCCGCAAATTTGAAAAAGAAAAACCCGTTTGCATTCATCATAGACTTTTGTAATCCAAATTTCTTCCAATTGTTTCTCGCAAAGTACTCAACAACCGGATAAGCCACCCGATCCCCCAAAAAATACCCATACAATGTATTTGCTAACCTGTCTTGAACTAGTTTGACTGATTCCCGGGGGAGGACCACGTCACAACCATCTTGCACGACCGGACTTGCAAGAGTTCTGAAGTTAACTGTCTTGATCTTGGCTGCCGCAACCGAATCAACATAGGACTTTAACGGTTCCGTCATCCCGGACGATTTTATGTTCCCTAATCCAGCCATTTCAGCAACATGAAAATCAGAATTTGGCGCATAATTACTGCTAGACTGAACGATCCTATCCGTATCATAAACCCTAGACCCTGGCCGTAGGTTTTCAGCCATGGTAGGACCTGAATTCTTTGCCAATTCCTCGGTTGTTGATGAATCCAGATTATTCAATTGAACCGGTAAAGTGACCTTTGTGAGTTCACCAATGATGTTTATACCACGTTTTGGCTGCACCGAATTACCATTAACATCCAGAATTCGATCAGCAATCTGTTGAAACGTCAAAGGCGACCTTCCACCAGATTTAAATCGATCATCCATTCCAAAGCAAACAACTCTCTAAAACCCTACCGAAAAAGATGAAGCAAACCCCAAGAAACCACACGAACCAGAAGACAACGAATCAAAAAGAAAAAATCCAAACCCTAAGCTAGCGAATGCCCTAACCCATGATTCTTTCACATCGGACAGCAAACTGATAAATCAAGGCTGATTGACCAGCAAACCAATCCAATATGCTCGAATATGAAGTGACGGCGACGATTAAAATAAAAACCCTAGCCGACAAACAAAGAATCCGCAAACCAGATTGGGAAATAGATGTTAGAAACCTCTAATCTCTGATCTGATCTTGAAGAATCACGCTAAAGAACCTAGGGTTTCAAGAAGGAGAAAGTCGCCATAGCTAGAGAGAGAATTAGGGTTGTGTTATGAGGCGCAAGTTACTTACTCAGGATAAGATATTGAATTGGGACTTCTCGCGTAGGAAGAATATGAACATGATGTGCTGTCTGCTATGTTATGCCAATCATGACTCTCATAATCACCTGTTTTTTAGTGTATGTTTTCTACTCAAGTTTGGTATATGGTTAGGCATAAAGTGGGAATGGAATCGGTTCAAGCGAAGTTGGAGGATATTGTTGACTGGCTTCTAGTGCGGTCCAAATCCAAATCAGCGCTCAATTATGTTGCAAGGTTATTAGTAGCGGCCAGTGCTTATTTCATTTGGCAAGAACGTAATGCGAGATTATTCAAGAACCAGTTGAGACCTCCTGAGACTATAAGTGAACTTATTTTCCAACAGGTCCGATACAAGCTAATGGGGGCGAAGCTGAAGGATTGTGCAAATGTGAGAAGGCTTCTAGGCGAATGGGGAATTTATGGGTCTGAAATCCAGGATGGTGGTGGCTGATTAAGTAGTTTTGGTAGTTTGTCTTGTTTTTCCTAGAGGGTAGTCTAGTTGTTTTTGTTCCCTGTTGGTAGTTTTCTTGTTTTGTCTAATTGTTTACTTTCATGGGGCATGTCCTGTGATTGAACAAGTGTAGACTATCTACACTACTTGTTTTGTTTGGTTTGTGAATATATAGAATCACCGGGGTAACCCTTTACCCAAAAAAAGAAAATCGCGCACAATAGGGATGTCTTCAATTCTCTTCTCTTCTGTTGATGTGTCAGTAACGAGCGCTAGAATGGCAGTGTGGCCCTTTCGCAAACACTTCTGGGCCTTAAGGAAAGAGATAATGCCTACGACAGCACCACTCTTGTCACCCTGAATCATGAGAGGTTCTTCACCAGAACAAGGAATGCGGAGGATTTTCTCCTTGCAAGCAATCTCTGCTTGATGATGGGATAGCCAATCCATCCCAATAAAGATGTCGAAACTACCCAGTGTGATAGGAATAAGATCGATAGAGAAAGTCTGACCAGCTAAGACAAGGTTACAACCTTTAACTACGTGTGTGGCTTCAAGACTTTTACCGTTTGCTAGTTCTACCATGTGTTTGGTGTTCAAAAGCGTTGGAGTGCGCTTAAGCATTTCGCTAACTTTTAGGGACACATAACTAGTATCGGCACCTGAATCGAATAAAACAGTAACAAAGAAGCCATCCAGAAGAAACTTACCCATCACAACGTTGGGATCGTTCCTTGCATCATCCTGACCTAGCACGAAAACACGACCCCTTGCCCCATTACCATTGTTGTTACCCCCTTTGTTGCCTCCATTGTTGCCTCCATTGTTGTTCCCATTGTGGTTCCCATTTCCTTGGATGTTGTGGTTCTGGTTCTGGTTCAGCTGAGGACAGTTCTTCTTAAAGTGGCCTTCAGCGCCACACTGAAAGCATCCTTTATTGCCCTGCTGTTGCTGCTGATGGTGGTTCTGTGGAGCTTGTTGTTGTTGTTGGCGATTCTGATTTGCAGGACGCGGGCTCCTGCAATCCCTAGCTTCATGGCCCAGCTTGTGACATCTCTAACATCGACCTTTGTTGCACTGCCCGCTGTGATGCTTGTTGCACCGGTTGCACTTGGGGTGGTTTCCTCGGTATCCACCCTGTCCTTGATTACCAGAAGATTGCTGACCAGGACTCTGGTAGTCATCAGTCTTTCGCTGCTGAGACTGAACTGAAGTAGAACCCTTTCCGGAGTTCCCATCCCATTTTCGCTTGTTGTCGGTAGGTGCATCAGAAGTAGTTGTGGCACTGATACGTTTGGGTAGCCTGTTTTGCTCCACCGCCTGGTCGGTGAGACGATGAGCCAACTTGATAATTTGCTGAATGGTACCCAGGTTGGCTGAAGTTACGTGACTTTGAATCTCTGGTACAAGGCCCTTGAGGTACAGCTCAATACGTTTGATGGGAGGGTCCACCATAGATGGACACAGGATGGCCAGCTTGTTTGACCTCTTAGTATACGCCTCAATCTCAGACCCCGTCATCTTCAGGTTGTAAAATTCCACCTCTAGCTTGTGGATGGCATCCCGACTACAGTACTCCTCCTTGATCAGCTCTTTGAAACCATTCCAGGGTGTGGCATTAGCAACTGCCAGTCCTAGTAGTTGAACCTGTTCCTTCCACCAGGTTAACGCAGCTCCTTCAAGTGTTCTAGTAGCATATTTCACCCTACGGTCTTCGGGGCATTCGCACATCTCGAAAACTGACTCAAGCTTTTCAAACCAGTGAAGAAGGCCTACTGCTCCTTCGGTGCCACTGAAAGTAGTAGGTCGGCAGTCCATGAACGTTTTGAATGTGCACACAGGAGGTTGAGCATGTTGACCTGTTGTGTGAGAATAATAGACAAGGTTAAGCACGAGGGTTGGTTTGTGAAGGTAGGATCTAAACGTCCTAAGGTGAGTTGGTATAGCAGGTTATACCTCCTGTTGGGTTAGTTGCGAGTGCCTCAGCGACTCGTTCGTTGATCAAAGCCGTCAACTGGGCTTGAGTGAGGTTGATACGTCCTCCGCGTCCGCTCATGATCTTCATGACGAAGCAACGTAGGTGACAAAAGTGTCGCGAAGGTGCGTAAGTGTGGGACGATAGTAGAGCGTAAGCACACAAGGTTCAAATAGCAATTATCACATTATCTAATGCACAGTGAGAACTATCTAACCGACAATATAACATAAATCATACCACTTATGGTGTCGAGTCTTGCACGTGGAGCGAAGCGTCGTTGTGGATTGTTGAGCACTGTACAGGTTATAGTCTGGTTTTATCAAAACGTTTCCCCTTTTTAAAACCAAGTTCACTATAACCAATGGCTCTGATACCAATCTGTCACACCCCCAAAATCCACCATGCGGAGTATCACCGCTTGGAGGCGTGACGTGACCAGGATCGAGCCACCAATCATATTGAACATCGTAATTAAGTAAATAAGACCAACCACAATACGATTGGTGACCAAAGCTAGTTAACCATGTTTAGTTTAAACAGCAGAAGCATAAAGGTATATCCAAAAGCATAAGTCCATAGTTTATAAGTCAAAGTTCAAAACGCAAGTTTAATAAGTTCATAAGGATTTAAATAGTAAGCACGGAACATAACAGTCCGCACACCACAACGACTCCTTCCTCGTGCAAACTCCAAGTTTTTAGCGACCTGTAAGGCATGTAACAACAAGTCAACAACAAAGTTGAGTGAGTTCACATTTGGTTGTTTAGTTTTAAGTTGTTTCTGAAAAACGTGGTTTGACTTTCGTTGGCTTAATTGCCGTGGGGGTTACCCCGTAGTTGAAAGTATGTTTAACCAGTTCCTTTTTCATTACCCAATCCATAACCATAATCAGTGGGGGCTTTCCCCGTGTGAACTACTAGACGGTATGATATCGACTACTACGAACAATAGTTGTGCCCTACATCAGTGTCTATCATCACTGACAGTTTGCCATAGTCCATTAGTACACGCCCGTCCGAACGGCACGGTGTGAGGTTTGTTAAACCTAATAGCGCTATTAACTAATGACCCGCTCGCCATTGGCCTCGATGATTAAGTCGATATAAATTGAGGGACTTCATGATAGAGTTTTGTCTAGCTAGTTTTAAGGTTGTTGTCCTGCACCAGGAGGACGAACGTACGTATTCTGCACCAGGAGAATTCGTAGGATTAATAATGGCATCCTATCTATGGAGGATGGTCGTACATATCCTACCCAAGGAGGATATGTAGATTTAGTTTTAAATTCTTTAACCCATTCCCAAACCACCGGGAATCCCATGCCTTAGAAAGTGCGTGAACTCACCTCGGTTTGCTCGGTTAGATTCTCAAATATAGCTATCAGTCAAGGTCGGTCAATCACGTCCTAATATGATTACCAGTTAGTCATTTAGTGGTTTTCAATTAGAGCACAAAGTTCCTATACGTAGCTAACACACAACATGCATCACTTTGACGGTTTATGCCCATATAAGTTTCCCATCCATTCCCCACTCATAAACAAACATACGATAATGCACATAACACATATAACATGTTGGATCATTTACAGATAGCATACTCGACATTTAGACACGCAAATTACAGCTTATGTCATTTCAGCATAAATATTCAAAACCGGGCTGTTTTCGGAAATTTTAATAAAATAGTTAACTTATTCCAAAAATTCCCAAATTTTTACAGAATGTCTTAAACGTTCCAAATTTTATTGTGTAAAAATATTGGGGTCCGGTTCATTACCAATATTTTATAAAAATTAATTTTCCGGACTGAACTCAGATTCATATTTTTCTGACCACAATCCACGGGATAATTTATTTAAAATTCATCGAGCGTCCGATTTATGAAATTCCAGTAGGATAATTACAAATACATCGGTGGTCATCTATAGTACAAGTTTCATGATCCAACTCTACACCGAACCCAAGTTATGATAGAAAAAAAAAAAAACACATATTTTCAGCAGAAAAATGCAGCTCTAGCTGCTGTTACGAAATGACGCTTTAAAAATAGTAAACGAAGTCCAAAAATTACGATTCCGGTGCCATTAGAACCGTATTTCATAATAACACGTTTTAGACTCAAAATATCAGTTTTTCGTAGAGTTTATGACCTGTTTACAGCCAACTTCAGTTGGCTGTAAAACTTGGACAGATTCTGTTTTCATTCTTTAATCTTCTAAGACGCGTTCGATTGATTCCGTTAGCATGATTAGTGATCGTAACAACATCAATATTAACCAGCAACACATCAGATAATCAACCAAGAATCATAACAAAATAAGATCCAAGAGTTTTACACTAATATTTGCTCATTAACCACCATGTTCATCATTTTTAGTAGACTTTAAACTTTGATCATATATGTTCATGACTTTTATCCGACAAATCTCTTATTAACCACTTTAGACAAGATCAAGAAGGTGTTTAGAAGCACTTACAACTAGCACAAGGCTTGGGAAGAAACTAGACGAAAAAAAGGGTGGTTAATAGCGTTGTGGTGAGGTCCTTGCGATTCCGTATGCACCGAGCCTCCTCGTATTAACTCTAACACACTTGTGAGTATATAAAATGGCTTGATCAAAGTTGGAAGGTGAGTGGATGATGATGGTTGTGTTCGGCCGTAGGTATCAAAGGAGGGAAAGAGAAATGAAATTTTGTTAAGTGTTTTGCATGAAAATGATGGTGATCTTCTTGTACATTCTTATAATATCCAACCAACTATTTTAACTACAAGATAATATGTAGGTTAGATATGGAGCAATGGTAATTAAAATAATCAAAGTGGATGGTGTGTGTTCCCTAGGGAAAATCCGATCGGTTATGAGGGGTTGGTTTTTAGTTGGATTTTAACTAAATAGTTAGGCACTAGTTTATTTAATTAGGAGATTAAATAGTTTTTTTTGGGTAAAGGGTTACCCCGGTGATTCTATTATAGACAACCGCCAAATAAGAACAAGTAGTGAGGATGAGTTCCCCACTAGTTCATATACAGGACATGCCCCGTATATGTAAACAAAAAAACAAAACAAAACAAGTTACCACCTCAATCTAGCCTACTACAATCATGATAATGACTAACTAGTAGACAAATGAAAAAACAAACAAACGACGTCAACCACCATCATCAAAAATGAAATTGCTACCAACCGGCAGCCCCTTCGCATGAAACAGAAGCCTCCTATCCATTGGACACCTTTATGTGAGAGGTGCTTGCCCCTGTACTGGAAGACGTATGATGTGTACCCGATGTCATAAACTCCTTCGTTTCATCATATACATTCTCTACCTCATCATCGTCAGACTCCGCATTTAGCTCATGACCCCCTTTAGATCTCCCTTGGAAGGAACCCCCGTCCCCCCCCCCCCCCAACAAACCCAAGAGCACTAAAAGAATTGTGTGTTTGAACCTTGGACGAGCTAGTCACTGCCTTTTTCTTCTTATCCACAGGTCTATATTCAATTTTGGGCTTTTGATTGTTAACTTGAAAACCGCTCTTCTTTACATTCTTCTTTTTCTTAACTTCCGTATAACCATCCTCATCTACTTTCTGATTGTTTGTAGGAGGTTTCACTGTCGATCGAATGCCTTTAGGACACTCCTCATAAACATGCCCAAAAACACAGCAATGGGCACATCTCGGGGGTTCCCATTCATACTCCACCCTAATAGTCTCAGTAACATATTTATTCCCATCCAATTCAGGAATAGCCATGGTAAGAGTCTCTTTCAAATCCTGATCAGCCGATATTTCAATGAGAGCCCTAGCATAGCTGCTCCTTCCCCAAGCCTCATTACACATATCAATAGTATACGAATCAAGACGCACAGGATTCCCAATTTTTGAAGCCAGCATGCTTAAACCATCATCAGAATATGCCACTAGAGGGACATCATGCAATTTAACCCAAACTGCAACCTTTTTAACTTCTTCTTTTTTCAGAGTGTTTGTAGGTGACCAAATGTTGAGAAACATAGGTTTATTACGGATCATCCAGGGACCCCCTTCAAGAACAACATCCATACCCTTTCTGTCTTCAAACTTGAAGAAAAAGAACCCATTCGAATTCATCATAGTTTTCTGAAGACCATGTTTCTTCCAATTTGTTCTCACAAAGTGTTCAACTACAGGATACGCAATTCTATCCCCCAGAAAATAACCATAAAGAGTGTTAGCTAACCTGTTGTTAACCTGGCGAACAGAATCAATCGGAAGCACTACATCCACTCCATCCATTGAGACATCTGAGTTTAGAGACCGAAACTTGATCAGCCGATATTTCAATGAGAGCCCTAGCATAGCTGCTCCTTCCCCAAGCCTCATTACACATATCAATAGTATACGAATCAAGACGCACAGGATTCCCAATTTTTGAAGCCAGCATGCTTAAACCATCATCAGAATATGCCACTAGAGGGACATCATGCAATTTAACCCAAACTGCAACCTTTTTAACTTCTTCTTTTTTCAGAGTGTTTGTAGGTGACCAAATGTTGAGAAACATAGGTTTATTACGGATCATCCAGGGACCCCCTTCAAGAACAACATCCATACCCTTTCTGTCTTCAAACTTGAAGAAAAAGAACCCATTCGAATTCATCATAGTTTTCTGAAGACCATGTTTCTTCCAATTTGTTCTCACAAAGTGTTCAACTACAGGATACGCAATTCTATCCCCCAGAAAATAACCATAAAGAGTGTTAGCTAACCTGTTGTTAACCTGGCGAACAGAATCAATCGGAAGCACTACATCCACTCCATCCATTGAGACATCTGAGTTTAGAGACCGAAACTTGACTTTAGGAGCTTGTTCAACCGCATCATTGGCCTTCCTAGCAAATTTATCATCATTCTGTTTCTGAATTAAATCACTACCACGCTTAATATCCCCCTGCTCGACCTGTTCATTTAGGACCGCATCCGCATAAGATTGGACATGAGCATTATCATCTTGTATCTGATCTTGAACACGAGGAGGACTAACATCCTTCAACGGTAGCACAAATGCTACCTTTCGTTTGTCAAACACCTTCGCATAAATCTGATTAGGAGACTCAGAGCTGCCAATAACATGCTCAGAATCATTTAGCGGCATCATAAAACATACCTTCTTATTCGGCAATTCAGCAACCCTAGACGGCATAAGTGATATTTGTCTAGGCTCAAAAGGTTTACCATCAATGTTCTTAATCTTTGTCACAAACACATTAGAATTTTCAGCATCTTGGCCATCCATAACGATATATTGCTGGAACCCTAACGAGATGTTGCTGAATAATCAGTAAACAAAAACAATCAGCGAACGAATGGATGTTGCTGGAACCCTAACTAGAATCAGACGACTAAACTTAACCAGCAACCCTAAAATCAGCCGACTAAACTTAATCAGCAATCCTCGGCGATTCAGCAACCCTAAACAATCAGCCGACTAAACTTAATCAGCGATAAATTATGCAGGCTGCCGAAACCCTAGTCGTTTACAAGCAACCACTCCGCAGATGATCCGTCTTCAATCAGAAATCAAAACGAAACAAGAAAAAACGGAACCCTAGAAAGCGAAATCTCTGACCTGATTACAAATGTTTAACGTCTAAAGGATGAAAAACCCTTAGATGCTAATTAAGATCGATCAATACCAGGAACAACTTTAATCTTCTAGGTTTTCACGAAGTCTCCAAAATCGCCCAGAGCCCCATTGTACTAAATTGTTTTTGTAGATTTTAGAGATTAAATAGTTTACTAGTGTGTTATTAAATATAACGGGTGTTAGGGTATTCGGGGACCCTAACTGGCTTAAAAAAAAGAAAAAAAAGAAAAACAATGTCATGTCAATATTTTTATGTTCCGGGTAAATTCCGGTTGTTCGGTTCGATACTGTTCCGTTAAAGTGCTTAATTAATTCGTAAGGTGTCCTACATATATATCTTTGTAACGTTTTAAATTTTTAACACTCAGGAAGGCGTACCGGGCTATTTAGTAACTTTTCTATATACTATTAGCATGTTACAAGTACATGTAAGTATAACACAGTAATCAGAGAGCAGTTAAGTAATTCCACACAGTTGTCAAGCACTTTAATTATCATTAATAAATTGTACGGAATACATGGGATTTTGAGGGTTGTCACAGATTAGGGTTTTGCTAGATTAGGGTTTTTGCTTGTCTGTTCTTTGTCCGTCTGGTAATTAGGTCTTCTTGCATGATTTGCTGTTGATTTGTTTTTTGAGAGAGGTGTTATTTCTAGCATGGATGAACGTAAGAAATCGGAGGGGGATGTGCATGCAGGTCGTTACAAGCCGTCGTTCTCATCTTCTTCAGTTCAGGGTTTAGCTTCGGGAGTGGTTGACATCCAAGATTCCGGTGGGGACGTTTACCCTAAACTGGATGATTTGCACAATACCCAATCAGGGACGTTGAATGAGGGGGCTGTAGAAACTCCGGGAACAGCTCCAGTTCGTGGGATTGGGCTGCGAGTAACAAACATTGAAGGTAATCCGTTGATGCTGAGGAGGGGGGTCTATGCTACGAATTCCGTGTCTGTCATTGATGGTTTGGCCGCTATCTCTAAGCCAGTGGAGTTTCAAGGGGGGTGTGGGAATCTGTTTCATGCAAACCTTAATTCGGAATCATCTCCTTTCAAAGAGGATGCTACAAGCTCGATGAATGACACAACAACAGGAAATATTTCTTTTGCTAAAAAATTGAAAGGTGGAGCGAAAACTAATAAAGTAAATTTTCGTTTTCTTGAGAACACTGAGAAACATGGTAGTGCGGATGTCACAATCCCTTTGGAATCGGTCAAGAAGGTTCAAAAGAAGTATAGTAATGTCTTGTTCGGTTATTTTCTGGGTAAAAGATTAGCCTTTCCAGTGGTAGAGTACTTTGTTAAGAATCGTTGGAAAAAATATGGCCTTTAGAAGAGTATGATGAATGCTAAAGGCTTTTTCTTTTTTAAATTCGATACTAGAGAAGGGTTGAACCAGGTTTTGCATGAAGGTCCATGGCTTATTCGTAATATCCCTATATTCTTGAAACCTTGGTCTTCTGAAACGGAGATAAAAAAGAGGAATTTAAAAAGGTACCGGTGTGGGTTAAATTGCATGATGTTCCTCTTGCTGCGTATACAGAAGATGGCCTTAGTCTAATCGCTTCTAAGATAGGGTCACCAAAGTTTTTAGATAATGAGACGTCTAATATGTGCTTGGAGTCTTGGGGTCGCAGTAGTTATGCTCGAGCGGTGATAGAAGTGGATGCTGCAAAGGATCTAGATAAGACAGTGTCGGTTGCTATTCCTAATGTTGAAGGAAGTGGTTTCTTACTAAGCTCTGTTAAATTTGAATATGAATGGTCTCCCCCTAGATGCACAACGTGTTGTGTGTTTGGTCATATAAAGGAGAACTGCCCGAAGGAAATTAAGGTTGATTCTAATGATAAAAATAAGGGTAAGGAACAGGTGGATGGGGATGGATTCACGGATGTAACCAAGAAAAAAGCAGGTAGGAAAGGGGTTGTTATTAAAGAGAAGCCAAAGTTTGAGTATAGGCCTATTAAGAAAACAGGGAACCTGGTTATTAATGAACCGATTTCTCGGCCAAGTTCCTCTGGGTTAGAGTCATCGAGAATTTACAAGCCTTCCTCAGATATGCGTTTTACTTCGAAACCGTCGAGTAGTATCAAGCTAGATAATGCGTTTGGATGTCTTGGTTCAACTGGAGACACGACAGTAGGTGAAGAGACGGATTCTGAAGAAGTGATAGAGATTAATGAAACATCAGATTTTATGCAAGCTGGAAATAAAAATTCAGGGGCAAGCACTCCTGCTGAAAAAGTACTTAATGGATAGTATTGCTTGCTGGAACGTAAGGGGTTTGAACCGACCCCTGAAACAAATGGAGGTTCGTAATGTGATTAATACAAATAATATTCAGGTGTGTGCTATTTTGGAATCGCATGTCAATGTGTCTAATCTTTGGATAGTTTGTCAAAGAATTTGTCGATCATGGAAATGGTCTTCTAATGGTAATATCTGCTCTAAAGGCACTCGAATACTTTTAGGCTGGAATGCGGATTTTGTAGATGTTATGGTTCTTTCCACAACTCCTCAAGTTATGCATGCTCAGCTCGTTTTCAAAGGCGTTAATAAAGCTATGTTTTGTTCCTTTGTATATGCGGATAATTATTACATGGAGCGTCGGAAGCTATGGGAAACTCTATGTTTACATAAACTTTTTGTTAAGGACAAGCCGTGGGTTCTCATGGGGGATTTTAACTCCTCTTTGTTCCTTGAAGATACGGCTATGGGCTCTTCGAATATTACGATTGGAATGCGAGACTTCAAGGAGTGTGTGCAAAATCTTGAAATGTTTGATGTCAATAGTTCGGGACTTCATTTTACATGGAATCAAAAGCCAAAAAAGGGAGTGGGTATCCTAAAGAAAATTGATCGTGTTATGGCTAATGTAAACTTTACGAATGATTTTCCGAGTGCTTGTGCTGTTTTCCATCCGTTCAGGATCTCAGATCACACGCCATGCCTTCTTAAGATTCCCGGTACGAAAGCGAGTAAACCAAGGCCTTTTAAGTTTCCGAGTTTTATTGTGTACAAGAAGGAGTTTGGGGAAATGGTCACGGCTGAATGGACGAAGAATATTGAAGGGGTGCCTATGTTTAAAGTGGTAAAAAACTGAAAGCCTTGAAACACCCTATTCGAAGCTTCCTTTACAAACAAGGTAATTTGCATGATAAAGTCAAATCTTTAAGGGATGTTTTGGATGAGGTGCAAAAAAAGATTGATCAAAACCCGGCTGATGTGGAGCTTAGACAAAGAGAATCGGTAGCCCTTGCGGAGTATCAAGAAGCTTTGCTTGACGAGGAACGGTTCTTGAAACAAAAGGCTAAGGTGGAGTGGCTTAGGGTGGGAGACACTAATTCAGCGTATTTTCATAACTCTATTAAATGCAGAAACCACCGTAGTCATGTCGATATTATTAGAGATGTTGAAGGGAATCTGTACGAGGGGAATGATGTTTCTACAGCATTTGTCAACTATTTTACTGAGTTCCTTGGTAAGAAGGGTCAGGTGCCTCGGCTTCCTACTCCTGATTTGTTCCCTAATGTGTTAAAGGCTCAAGTGGCAGCTCATATGGTCCGTGAGGTATCTAGGGATGAAATTAAGTCAGCCATGTTCTCGATCGATGACAACAAGGCTCCGGGGCCCGATGGGTATTCCTCGGCGTTTTTTAAAAAGGCTTGGACGATTGTGGGTGATGACGTGTGTGCCGCTATTAAAGATTTCTTCACTTCAAAACGCATGCTTCAAGAGGTTAATCATACTATTATTGCCCTTATTCCTAAGTTGACTACTCCGTGTCGGGTTACTGATTATCTCCCAATATCATGTTGCAATGTTATTTATAAATGCATTACAAAAATTCTATCTATTAGAATTTTAGAGGGCCTTGATAAGGTGGTTAGTTTGAATCAATCTGCTTTTGTCCCTGGTAGATGAATATCTGATAATATTCTTCTTGTTCAAGAGCTTATGCATAATTACCATAGAAATATCGGATCCCCTAGATGTGCTTTTAAAGTAGACATCCAAAAAGCATATGATACAGTGGACTGGGACTTTCTTGGGGAAATCTTGAAGGGGTATGGGTTCCATCAGATTATGATTGACTGGATTATGAATTGTATCACTTCATCGTCTTTCTCGGTTAGTGTGAATGGTAACATCTTTGGATATTTTAAAGGTAAGAGGGGTTTAAGACAAGGAGATCCGATGTCTCCCTACCTTTTTACTCTAGTAATGGAAGTTCTAACATCGATGCTCCAGCGTTCAACGTCCCCTGAGTCTTTATTCAGATTTCATAAAGGGTGTGAGAAGCAGCAGATTGTTAACTTGTGTTTTGCAGATGATCTTTTTCTCTTTTCGAGAGGTGAAGCTAATTCTGTAAAGATTATTATGGATGCTCTTAATGGGTTTAAGGATATGTCGGGTTTGGTTCCTAGTCTTACAAAGAGTACGGCCTTTTTCTGTAATGTTCCTAATCAAGTTAAGTGCGCTATTCATTCTATTATGCCTTTTGATGAAGGAACTTTGCCGATAAGGTATCTTGGGGTTCCTCTAATTGTATCTAGATTAGTTCACTCGGATTGCAAGGTGTTGGTGGAGAAAATGGAAAACAGAATTACTGATTGGAAAACGAAAACGTTATCTTTCGCGGGTAGACTTCAACTGATTATATCAGTGTTATCAGCCTTTTATGTCTATTGGGCTTCGGTTTTCATTTTGCCGGTTAGTATTGTCAAACAACTTGAACAAAAATTAAGGAGTTTCTTATGGTGTGAAGGCAATATTGTTAAAGGGAAAGCCAAAGTGTCTTGGAATAATGTTTGCTTACCAAAAGAAGAAGGTGGGTTGGGAATTCGGCGGATTGTTGATGTTAATAAAGCTTTAATGGCATTTCATATTTATAGCATCCTCTCCCGTAGAAAATCGTTATGGGTCGATTGGGTGTACTCGTACCATTTACGTGAAAGGAGCTTATGGGATATCCCGATTCGAAATAACACATGTTGGAGCTGGAGGAAGCTGCTTCAAATGCGTCCGATAGTCAGAATTTTTTTTGTGTCGAAGATAGGCAATGGTGAGCACACCTTTTTATGGTTCGATAACTGGAGTGAACAATGCCCTTTAAGTAATTATATTACCCCTAGACAGATGAACCGTGAGGGGTTATCTATTTACTCTAAAGTGGCGGATGTAGTTAATGATAATAGATGGATATGGCCGGATGCTTGGTGGGATATGTTTCCAATTCTTTTTCAGCTCAATCCGATTACAATAGTCCCACATAAAGTAGATACCATTTTATGGAAGAAACAGGATAATTCTATGGATCTGTTTTCTACAAAGTTGGCTTGGGATTCCCTTCGAAGAACAGGTCAATAGGTAGATTGGTATAACATGGTGTGGTCCTCGTTTAATATTCCAAGACACTCATTTCTAGCTTGGCTGATTTGCAAAAGGAGTTGGCTACTCAAGATAGAATCCAGCAATGGTATCATGTAAAGGGTAATGCGAATGTGATGTGTTGTCTTCTGTGTAATCGAGGTTTGGAAACTCATGAACATTTATTTTTCGAGTCTCCATACTCGAATCAGATTTGGGTTTCAATCCGTATGAAGATGGATATGAATCTAATTGAAGGAAAGTGGGAGGATGTCGTGGCGTGGGTGCTCCCCCATGCTAAATCTAAACGACTCATTTGGGTTATTTGTAAACTTGTGCTTGCAGCGATGGCTTATTTTGTCTGGCAGGAAAGAAACGCGAGATTTTTCAACAATCAGTTGCGACCTCCGGAGAAGCTTGAAGAGCAGATAGTGGAGACAATTCGGTTAAAATTACACTCTTTCAAGTTCAAGATGAATCAACGGGTTACAAATCTTTTGAAGATATGGAAGATATCATCCTTGGATGACATTGGTAACACCCAAACCTGATAGCTATTTTCTGTGATGTATAGTTGTTAGGTTTTTGGTTGGTTTGTTGTTTAGCTGTTTTTGCTTGTTGACTTTAGTGTGGCATGTCACACTATTGAACTAGATTGGTATTCTGCCAGTCTACTTGTTTTTTTTGGTTTTTGGATAGTAATACAATCACCGGGGTATACCCTTTTACCCAAAAAAAATCATGCAAATGTATGAGTGAACTTGATAACAGTCTCGAGCGAATCGGCAATGATTTCAGCGGATGAACAATAACAACTTATGGACTAACTTCAAGCGGATGGACAACAAGATCCACTAATATTTTGATCCGTGTGAATAGCGGATGAACAAATCAATAAATAGTGGATGAACAAGATTTCTAGATCCGTTTGAAAGAATCTGAATCCTTCATAACAATAAATCTGGGTTCGTGATTATCAAATACACTAGACAACCTTGACACGTGATTAAGTGTTGTTTGCCGATTCATCCAAAATTGGATCCACGCAACAAACAAACAAATGACACTTTGCTTTTATCTGCGAAAATATGATCAAAGTAGATCTATGATTGACGAACCAAACTCAAACTTCTTGATTCATTACAGACTCGAACACCAAATTCATTCAAATGACCTTAGGTACTTGGTCCGAATAATCTTGATCCGCGAATAATATTGATCCAGACTCGTCTGAATTATATAAGTTTAATAGAATGTGGGTCCACTAATATCCACTAATAAACTAAGGCTAGAGGGTGTGGGGTTCGTCCCCACCCCTGTCGAGGACCGGCGATGCCGGCACACCATCCCCTCCCCCCATCCCGTCCTCACCGGCGAGTTGTTGACGTTGGCGACGATCTAATTTTGGTGGGCCCCTCATTCAAATGTGACCGTTAAAATAAAAAAATTAAATTCCATTTCTTACCCATCAATTTTTATAATCCAATTGTTGTCTGTGTTAGGGAATCGAGAGATGGAGTGTGAGTGTTTCAGAAGTTTATGTGTTTAAGTTGTGAAGGATTTGAGGGTTTTCAAGAAAAAGGAGTGAAGGAGATGAAGTTCTGATGTTTGATTTTTGTAGGAATGTTCTGTGTGTTTTGAGAAATGAAAGGAGTGTTTGGATGATATGAAAACTCACAAGAGAATTTGGGGAAATGTATGGGAAAACGGCTGATCAAGAATGATGTCTAAGGTTTTTTAGTACACTTTTATAGGTAGGGTTAAATGTGGGTTTAAGTGGGCTTTGGGCTTGGGCCCAAGGCCCACAAGCCCAATCTCGTGTTTTAAGTGGCCCGCTCGTAAAAATTTAATATTTATTTTTTTTAAGTTTATTTTTTTTAAGTTTATTTTTTTAAGTTTATGTTTTTTTAGTTTATGTTTTTTTTTAGTTTATGTAATGTTTTTTTAATATTAATGAAAATATTTTTTTAGTTTATTTGTTAAATGTTAAAAAAAAGTAGAAGATTAAAAAATAAAAAACATAAAAGTGGTGGGGTAGGATCATCTAGGACCATCCTTCATACCCTCTACTTTTGTGGGTTGGACCATCCTTGGGAGGACTATGATGTGGCGCCTACGTGGTGGATCATCCTCCCTTGGAGGACCATCACCATACCCTCTAGCCTAATGTAAAACCACTAATGCACGTGCGCTACCAGAAACACTAATAATTCACATCTATCCATGCAAACCTATTCTTGATTTATTCAAACTCAGTACAGGTTCGTACGAAGGAAGGAGACAACCTTTGGTTCGTACTAAAACCTAGGTTCGTACAAGAACTTCTGGGTTCGTAATTCTTTGGGTTCGTAACACCTAACTGGATTTGGGTTCATAACAACAGTCGGTTCGTAGAAGTCTTGGCTTCCTACAAAGAAGTTGTTTCTGTTCAGCTTTATAAAACAAACTCAGATGGGTTCGTAAAAACTAGCTTCGTACGAAGCTACTCAAAGGTTGTTTCTGGGTTCGTGACAAGTAGCTTCTTAACTACTTCTTGGTTTGTAAATGTGATACAAATATAACAGTACCAACGATTCCAGATTCACACTAATCCGTTGATTCATAACAATCAAAACTCATTGATTCTTAACAGATGTTTCTGTCTCGGTTCGTACCAAATGAACAAAACTAGATCCTTATGTAATGTATTCTAGGTTCGTAAAATTAGCCTGAGTTAACACCCTGGGTTAGTACGAAGCGGAACTGAGTTCAAACACTGGGTTCGTACGAAGCTGAGCTGAGTTCAAACACAGGGTTCGCACGAAGCTGAACTGAGTTGAAACACTGGGTTCGTACGAAACTGAACTGAGTTCAATGAACAACATAACTTTTCGGCAGGCTTTTTGTCAAATTGAACTAGTAATGCTTTGAATTTTGTTGTGAAACTTTGTAGGGTTATTCGAAAACGTTTTTCGCACATCATATCAAAAATTCAAACATTTTTATCCATTAAATCTTTGTAAATCTGAGTTTTAAAGTGTAAAAAGTGAATAAGATGAGTAGAAGGTGAAAAGTGACGAATTTGGCTCTGAATCTGCTGAAGTTTCATGAATTCTTGTATCTCTAATCTGTGCAATCGATCTCCCGCTCTGATACCCCTTGTACGTGCGTTTCCGCATCGATTTCGTACTTCTGATAATTGCAAAGAACACGTATCATGTGCGGAATCCATGTACGTGTGTGGATCGAACACAAGAACGTAATATAATGATGATTCTATTGAAGATTTGATAATTTACAAGCACCTTAAATCACCCTGTAGCACTTTCTCTCTCTCGAACTCTAATGCTTCTCTAATGTGCAAAAGTTCTAAATGCATAACATCAACTCCCTATTTATAGGCAAATGTATAAAGGAGGGACTCCTTATTTACAAGTTTGCCACCAATCTTCCAAATGGACTTTCCCCTATATTTAACAATACAAAACCATGTCTTGATTATTTTCCTGCTACGATATGTGATTGACGGAATTGATAGACATTATGCACTCACATCCCGGGAACCTCATCTCAAGGAGGGAGTGATTTTCCTAACCTCATTAATTTATATAATATTATGCAGGAAACCCTCAAAGTCTCCAAAAACGCCTATCGCTTGGGACAAAGCTCGAGCTCCCGGATTGGTAGCATGGAACGCAACATCATAACCATGCAGAACGACATCACGTACATCCGGGACCACATGGTGATGCAAGACGAGGAGGAGGAAGAGGAGGAGGGGCAATATATGGATTTAGATTAGGCAGTGGTAGTAGCCTGCGATGTGGTTGTCGTAAGGTTAACTCTCCCGATCTTTTGAACTTGACGACATTTCCTCGGGCTGCGTCCCGTTTAGACAATTTACTTTCCTTCAACAATTTACTTTCTGCATTTTATTTTGTTTTGATGTGGTGGTGAACAACTTAAACGATCGTAACTTAGGTTGTATTTTGATTATGTTGTGTTGTGTTGTGGTAGTATTGTAGCTCACATGTACCATGGGAGGCTTGGACACACTAAGCATAGTGGTCCCTAAGCCTAGAAACCAGAAGCCAAACGACAAAAACTTGCATTTTTATCTGAAACAGACAAACACCACGGGGCGTGTTCATCCAAAACGCCCCCGTGCCCAGTCCACTGATGCCAAAAAAATTTCTCCAGAAAGTGACACGGGCCGTGCTCACTAGGCATGACCCTGTGCTTACTTCACTGTAAGTTTTTTGAAAACCCAGTTACTGGCACTTTGACCACGGGTCGTGTTCATCCGACACGCTCCCGTGTCTAGTGCTCAGTAACTGTAATTTTTTGTTATTTTTACGTACTTTTTACACATTCAACCAAAATAAACCCTATTTGGGACACATTGAGGGACACATTCAACCAATTTTTACACATTTTTGAAAATTATAAAATAAGTGACTTTGTTTCATTATGTAAAAAAATGCTAGCTACTTGAAATAAATAAGCAAACATTATTGCTTATAAATATGTAGCTTTTAACTAAGTCACAAACAAATAAATTTTTCAAAAGAAAAGCCGACATTTTATGATTTTAGCCACTTCAATAAAACACACCTACCCGAACCATAGCCTACCCTTTTTAAAAGTCCTCTTGATAGTTACAATGATTAAAATGTCAAAAAGTGGGAGGTTTGATTGCTTGGCAAGCCTATAGTAGGAGTAATTTCCAAACCGGGTACTGTTTTGGTCAAAAATTACCTAAGTAATTAAGTGGTCAAATTAGTTAAGTGAGGTAGTGTGCTAACAAAGTGTATTGAAAATATTCTGAATATGATGTTTATAAAAAAAAACAGTTTTCAGGATATAGCTCAGGATATCGAGCTATATCAACAATCAAACAATGAGCTGAAAAGTAAATAGTGACACGAGATGTACGAGGAAAGCTCTTGATCAATCTAGATCGTCGGCATAAAACCTCGGGAGCTGACAATCGCAGCTGACTTGTTCTTCTTATTATTTCAAACTTCAGGATACAGTGCAGGATACGATGCGGATCAACTAAGTGTTATGCAATTTGAGTACAAGTGTAAGTGTTTTGAGTGTTTGCAGCTAGTAGAGTGCAAGAGTGTACGGAAAATTTTGTGTGTTCTATCTGATCCGATCAATCCTATTTGTAGTTAAACGAATTAACAAACTAGCCTATAAATCCGGGATACAGTGAATATTCCCTTTGTGAACGTTGCAGCCCACTTCTTCCGGCTTTAACGTTCCTATTTCAACAGATTAGCCCGAGCCTTTGGGAGAACAGGTCCACTCGAACGTTATAAGACTGCTTTGTTAATCTGCATGTGAGCTAATTAGTTATTATCAGGATACTGCATCAGGATGTTACCAATATCCTGATCCGGTATCCTGATCACAATAAAAGAAATAGAGTCAGAATACTATCCAGGATATATGTTCAGAAAACCACCCATAACAATTGTCCCCAAAATATATCTGTTTGTATACCAATATCCAACGGATATATTTTAAACCTTATTCCGTAAATCGAGGACATCATGTTGAAGTGACGGTTGAAATGACAAGTTGCAACTTCTAACGTGTTTTATACTCAATGGCTATCCATTTAGCCCCTATATCTTCTCTTTTCCTTGTTGATAACCCTTCATCCTTTCCAGAAATCTCAGGTATTTTCTTTCTTCTTTTCTTTCGGAATTCTTGCTGCTTATCTTGTTTTATGGCTACCAGAACTCGATCACATTCCGGTGATTCACCTCCGTCGTTTGTCAACCAGAGTTTAACCAGTCACCCCGGGAAGGAGGTGTGCTCCTTTAACAACGCTGACATTGCCGCATTACGTACCTCCGGTGCTTTTCCCGATAAGGCAATCATCCGTCCTTTCAACCGAAACATCCGATCAGATGTTTCATCTAATGAATGGATCTGCTTCTTAGCATATCCATTTTCTCTTGACCTTCGATATCCCTTCCCAGAATTCATCATGGAATTTTTTCGAACCACCGGTCTCTGTTTCGCCCAAACAATGCCCATGGTCTGGAGGGTACTCCTTACTCTCAACCAGATCAAGACCTTTCATGTCCCTAACCTTTGTATTGAAGACCTTCCGATCGCTTACCATCTCCGATCACACGACAACAACCATTTCTTGCTTTTTTCAACCTCCAGCAACCCCCTTATCCTCAAAGCCAGCAGAAATGAGGATGGGTGGCAACGTAAATTTTTCTTTGTTAAATGGGACTCCATTGACGAAGGAAATAGCCTTCCGGTGAAATGGTTGACTTCCGGTAGGGTTTAGGGTTTAAAATATCCTGATGATGTATCCTGCACTAACATCCTTATGTTTTTACGCAGCAAGCTTCAAGGAATTGGCTCCGCCTACTGAAAAGTCCCAAGAAAGAATCAAGAGAATCTATCAATTGCCTGATAGTGATAGATCTTTTTCATCGCATCTTCTGAATTCAAGCCAATACTCTTCATCTAAAATGTATGGTAAGGATCAAAATTTTCCACATACATATATATTTAGTTAAATAAAATACGAGCAGAGGTTTAGATTTTCCCTGTTATGAAGCACCAGTCAAGATTCCAGAGACCTTCGAGCTCGAAGAGCTGGACAGCTATTATGGCCCTGTCCAGGTAAAGAAGGAGCCCAGCAAACCTTCTACCACTTCTAAATCAGTGACCAGTTCCAAAGCAACAGCAGTACCTAAGCCTTCTCCTATCGTGAAAACGCGTGCCTCGAGCTCCCGCAAAAGGAAGGAGCCAGATTCCCCAGTTGCCTCCGACGTCTTTCCATACGAGAATCATGGATTCACAGAATCCAGCAAGTTCATGACCGGCTTTCCTAACCAGGTTAGTATCCTCACCTCATATCCTGCACATATATGCTGGTTATATATTTTGAGTACAAATATTGATACATGTTCACCTGATTGCAGGATCTTGAGCGGTTGGTGCATTTGTATGAAGACTCATGTGGACTGGTTAAGATGTTGGAGATCAAGTTGAAGAAGGCAGAGACGGATGTCACAGACCAAGCAACCATTACCGCCGCCAAGTCTAAACATTACGAGGACAAGTATAAGGCAATGACCCAGGAGCACCAGGCCACTGTCACACCCCCAAATTCCACCTGCGGAGTACCGTCCGCTTGAGGGCGTGACCGACCAGGATCCAGCCACCAATTATACTGAATAATTGAGTTAGTAACCAAAGCAATACTTACTAACCATACGATTAGCAATTATCAAGTTCAGAGTTTAAAGTTTTAAGTTCAAATAGTAGTAAGTAGCGGAAGCATAAGTAAAACAGTCTTAAACATGGTTCATAGTTCATGTTTATTTAACACCCAACACAGGGGTAGACGAACACTACACATTCCCCAAGTAGCAGCTCCTCAGTCACTGGTTACCTGCAAAGCATGCAGTAAGGGGTCAACAATAATGCTGAGTGAGTTCACTAGTTGTCCAGTTTTAATTACCAAAAACTTGTTTCACCAGTTAATTTATCCGTTTATACATGCCATGGGGAGCTACCCCAAAAGTTAGCGACTAAACTGTTTTTCCAATACCGAACACTATGTGACCGTTGCGTATCCGCAGAGTGCCCCGATGTCAATGTTCTATCATCATTGACGGATGCCTGAGTACATTAGTTCACGACCGATCCCATACCTTGGCACGGTGTGAGGTTGGTAAGACCTAAATAGCGCTATCAACTAATAACCCGTTCGCCTGGCCCCGGCGACTAATCGGTATTATGTAGTAGGGACTTTAAGTGATAGAGTTTCGTTTAGTGCCGTTTGTTGCAATCCGTATAAACAGTAATTAACTAAAAGGTTCCCAATAACAAGGGAAGAAAAGTAAGTTGTATCCCTCATAAGGGGATAGTGTTGTTTTTAGTTCCGTTTCCCAAACCGCCGGGAATACATGCTTTAGGTTGTGAACTCACCTTGGGTTGCTCGGTAGATTAATTACCCGGTCGATCACGTTGGTCACCACGTCCTAGCATGGTTACCAATATAGGTCAAGTTGGGGTACAAGTATTCACGTATAACAAACACGCACAGACACACATAGCATGCATTCATACAAACACTTGGGTTATTGGGCCTGCCCTAACATTTCACAAACAAACAGTACAGATACATATGCAGTACAGTCAACAGATAGTCCAACAAGCTTTTGGCCCAATAACACCTAGGCAGCCCAGTCGAGACAAGGGCGGTTTCGACTCGAGAACACACAGTTTCGAGTCGCAACCGGAGTTTCGACTTGTCATGATTTGGTTGCGAGTCGCAACCGGAGTTTCGACTTGTCACCTTTTGGTTGCGAGTCGCAATCACCTAGTCTCGAGTCGCAACCGGGCGGTCTCGAGTTGTCATGTTTTGGTCTCGAGTCGCAACCAAGGGTTCCGACTCGCAACCTCGGTCTCGGTTCATCATGCTTTGGTCTCGAGTGTGCTGCTTGCGAGTCGCAACCGGGAGATCTCGAAGAATCACGTTTTGGTCTCGAGTCGTAACCAAGGGTTCCGACTCGCAACCACTATTACGTGCACCTGAATCCTTCTAGAACCTGTCCTATGTACTAGCCAATAGCATTTTGATTTCATGTAATTTTGTACTAACCAATAACATTGCACTAACATGTTTTATTGTCTAAATCATAACAAAATCAGATCAAAACAAGCATATTTGAATATTCATATCAACATTCAAATAGTTCATCAAATATTCATGCATATTTAACACATAATCATCATATCCTCATCCTACACAACCTCTTATTTTTCGGGCAAAATCATAGCACATAGACTAGATACCAAAGCAACATTTCCCTTTATTTTCTAGCATGAATCACTTGTTCAAGGCACACTAGCTTGCTCATATCTTTTAGTTATTTCAAGTCATTCATTTGGCTCATAAGCAACACATTGTTCATTTGAATTTGATAACAATTCTATTACCTAACAAGCACATAATAAATCAAACATCCAACTAATCAAATAGTTTGTGCATCATGAACCATCATTTTTAAGTCAAACAACTATAATACACTAACCGGTTAGATGGAGGAGTACAAGAGATTGATGAACCAAGTTCCGAGTGATGATCACAAGCTAATCCGAGATGATCCGAGATGATCCGAGAGCCCCTTTTGTTGTCGCTGGTTTGATTCGAGAGAGGGAGAGGAGAGGAGGTGAGTTTGATGTTAGAACCTTAGGGTTTTGGGGTTTGTAGGAATGTAGGAGGGTGTGTGAATGGTGGGAGTGTCAAATGAGAGAAGGAGGGCTTGGGCATGGGTTTTATACTCGGTTTGGGTGGTGCACCCTACAATGGTTCCGAGTGGGCTCGAAGGGGGGGGGGGTATAAGGCCCAATCCGGCCCAACCGTTTTTGTTTACTCAAGACCGAGTGGTCTCGAGTCGGGTTCGGTTCACACATATATATCTATATACATACCACACATTATATATATACATACCACACATAGCACATTAAGGTAAAACGCAACTTTTCATTTAATAACACATATATACGCCTAACGAAATTACAAGGTGTTCACTAGGAAAAACCTAGAGTGTCACAGCCACCATCAAGAAGACCACCTAAGAGGCCCAGGCCAAATATGACGCAACTCAAGTTCAGCATGAACAGGACTTGGCTTCTTATCGGGAAAGCCTTAAGGGCTCCGTCGTTATCTCTCTCCTCCAAGCCAGGTTGAAAATGGCCTATGAGGCCAAGACTATGGGCCTTGAATGCCCTTCGTGGAATGTTGAAGCCTGGGAGGCAAAGTTGAGGGATCTCGGTGGCAATCCCGTGGAGCATCCTATGAAGCCTGCTGTTGAGGAGCCCGCTAAGGTGGCTGAGAAGGTGGTCGATGCTGATGTGGATGTTGTGGATGATGCTAGTGGTGATGCTGGAGTGGATGCTGGAAGAGATGTTGCTGGTGAAGAAGGTGATGCTCCTTGAAAGCAGCGAAGTGGGCAATGATGGATATTGTTTCCAAGGCCGGACCCCACTTTTTAAATTTGTTGGTCGTGGTTGTTGAACAATTTCCTTTCCTTGTCTATTAAACAATTTACTTTCCTGCACTAAAACAATGTGATGGCCAAAGGTGGATGGGTCCTGAGTTTTAGGATCAAGCCCTTGGTCATTAATTAGTATGCCTTATTTTGAACACTCTAACAATTTAAGGGGGAGGTATCTTGGGTTCCAAGATGAAGCCTTCAATTGTTAAGTAAATATGGTAGAAAACTAATTGTGCTTTTGGCGGATGGGAGGTTTGAGATGAAACCAAAAGTACAAACTTTTGCTATGTTAATAAACTAACTTCTTTTGGCCTTTTCTATTATTGTTTATTTTTATTTTGCAAAGCTTGTTTTGATATATGTCGTTTGATTCAATTTTCAATCTAAGTACAACATTTCAAATATTCTGACCAAATATCCCAAGGATATATCCTGGTCAGGATAGCCATATGTATTCCATCAAAACTTATGTCGAACATGGTTTGAAAAACTTAGACAACCTGAATAAGGCTTTTAAAGAATAAAAAGGAGAGATCATACCAGAAATAGGATATATCTCAACCCTTAAACTTCAATCCTTTAGCAACCTTTCCACCGAGGATGTCCCTAGTCTGGGAAACTTAGTAAACCAAGTCTAAACTCGATCCTTCTTCACAATGCCTTAGTGGGGATGTCCCATGTGCATAATGTCTTTGAAGACTTAGAAATTTTCTGGACATCAATTGCAACTGTTTGTATAACTTTTGTGTTACAGGGGATAAACCCTAAAATATCCTGGAGATAAATCCCTAATATTCTTGGGATAATGTGACATCTGTGCTTTTGTAATCATTAATCAAACTCTGAACAGTTTAATTTTAAATAAAACAATGTAATTTGATCCCTATATTTGCTTATCTATGATTGACAATTTCTCATTTCAATTCTTGTTCGATTTCAAGCTTTAAATCGCTTTCTAGAAAGTTAAACGCGAACTGATATGTAAACGTAACCATTTTAATGCGACAAACACTTCGGAACAGTGGCATAGGCTTAACATACCTTAAATAACCTTTACGTAACTTAGAAATAAGTTTTGGAGGGTTTGGTGTGCTGAAATCAAGTTTATTCGATCAAAGGAACTATTTGCGTCAAACTGCGAAAGTCTGCTGATTCGTATAGTAACGTACCTTCCGGAATATGATCATAAGTTAAACATACCATAAATATCCTTTACATAGCTTAGAAATAGGCTTTGAAGGGTTTGGTATGCGAAAATAAACTTATTGGGTCAAACATGGACTAAAAGCGTCAAAAAGTGCATAAGTTTGAATTTACGCGCATATCTTACATTCTGAACATATCTGGACATCCAAAAAATTTTGTGATAATTAAAATAATTTATTTTAGTGATTGGCATGCTAAAATTCCATTCGTCGTGTAGTTTGGATCGTTTTCGCATGCGTTCGTGTTTCGTCATAATTAACCGAATAACGCGACTGTACGACCAAACGATCCGACATCCGACATATTTTCAAGCATATTTCATGTCCTCTATACTTAAACTTCATCATTAAGCCTTGAAAATGGGTTAACGGGGTTTAAACGCATCGAAAATGGCTTAAAAGTGTTGCAGGGACCATTTTTTGCCAGTTTTCAAAACTTGCTGGTCCTAGGTTGTGGTGGCGTAGCGCGACCCCAAAGGGGTGGTGCCGTGGCGCGACGCCACGGCCTACTTTTGGCAGAAAATCCATTTTCAGCAGCTTGTTTGAACTTGAGGGTCTTTTATGCAACATTTGCAATACCTTGAGCTGGTTTTGGACTCCCCTAGTATACTAAATCAGTGGGTAACACATGGAGGGCTAAGATCAAAGCTCAAAACCCAAGAAACGATCCTAACGGTTCTTAACTTTCTATAAATACCCACTTGATTCATTTGCATTCTTAACACATTTGATTCAAATTCAGCTCTAAGTTGAAGCTCTCATTTATGAAGGCTTCATACCTGAGTTGTTTTTTTATCAAATCTTCCTAGCTTGGACCTCTTATAAGCTTCTTTCATGCTTTTTATGCATTTCAAGCATGAAAGTCAAATAGTGTTTGACTTTCTGCTTTGACCAGTCAATGGTCAACACAAAGTTCGTTTGAATTTGCAACATGAGCGTAATCACGATGGTTATAGTCCCTTGTGACTATACCTACTGATTACCACGTTGATTAGGCGTAGTGACGAGTCATAGTTTCGGTCAAAACACGTGTTTACGCGTATTTCGCAACGAAGCTATTTTTGGGTATCAAAACACTTTGTTTTGATATCAAACTTGTTTTCTAACTTTTTTAAGCATGTTTTAACATGTTTAACTCGTCACTTTTAGTTTAGTGCTTATTTAGGGTCGTAAGATAAGCGGTCTAAACAACCGCTTAGACTTTCGAACCCGACCCGTTTGGTCAATCATTAGGATCTGACCAAACACACTTTGTGACCATAGTTGTATAGGGAATAACCTTCCGAGGTTATACCTTATGGTCACTACGTTTAGTTAGTTGTATGATAGTTAGTTTATATGCCTTAGGAAAATTTTGATATCTAAACTGATTAGGTAACATTATTAGACATGTTAAGGCATATAATACTTGTCATAGGACTAGTTAGGCGATCCGAACGCGTTTTACGCAAACGACGCGTTAAAGTAACGCTCAGGTGGAAACGACTAATCTGGATAACCTATTCTCAAATGTTCTATGTTCTGATGTTGCTGACCATATGGTTCGTCCGATTACTCGTGAGGAGGTTAAGAGCGCCATGTTTAGCATTGGAGATGACAAAGCTCCAGGGCCGGATGGGTATACTTCGGTTTTTTTCAAGAAAGCTTGGGATATAGTGGGAAATGAAGTTACAGATGCGGTTCTTCAGTTTTTTGAAAATGGTAAACTTCTCAATCAGATTAATCACACTATCATTGCTTTACTTCCGAAAAAAGAAACGCCGGACTCGGTTTTGGATTATAGGCCGATTTCATGTTGCAATGTTTTGTATAAATGCATAAGCAAGGTTATTACTGATCGTTTGAAAGGCAGTTTGGGGTATTTAGTCAGCATTAATCAATCAGCGTTTGTGCCGGGGCGGAGGATTTCGGATAATATTCTTCTTACACAGGAGCTTATGCACAATTATCATCTGAATAGGGGGCCGGCTAGATGTGCGTTCAAGATTGATATTCAGAAAGCTTATGATACAGTCAGTTGGAAATTCTTGGAGGATATTCTGGTTCGGTTTGGGTTTCACAGCCGAATGGTGAAATGGATCATGACATGTGTTTCCACGGTTTCGTACTCTTTGTGTATCAATGGCAATTTGCATGGGTTTTTCAAGGGTAAACGTGGTTTAAGGCAAGGGGATCCTATGTCCCCATACTTATTTACTTTGGTGATGGAGGTTTTATCTTTGCTTCTTCGTCGAGCAGCCACTATACCATTTAAATATCATGCCCACTGTGCGAAGGAGAAAATAATTAATGTTTCATTTGCGGATGATCTGTTTATTTTTGTTCACGGTGATATGGTCTCTGTTAAGAAGATTAAAGAGGCGTTGGAGATGTTTACCAAGATTTTTGGTCTTGTTCCAAGTCCGGCTAAGAGTACGGTATTTTTTTGCAACGTTCCTAGTTCGATAAAGCAGGAAATTCTTGATATTATGCCTTTTCAAGAGGGTGTTCTTCCAGTTCGGTATTTGGGTGTTCCGCTTATATCTTCGAGACTTCTATATAATGATTGCAGGATCCTTATTGAGCGAATGGAGAAAAAGATAGTAAACTGGGCTACTAAGTCATTGTCGTTTGCTGGTCGTTTACAGCTTATTAATTCGGTTCTGTCATCCATGCACATCTATTGGGCTTCGGTATTCATTATTCCTGCTCGTGTTATTATTGACCTTGAAAAGAAGATTCGGAGGTTTCTATGGAATGCAGGCTCGGATGGTAGGATTCGTGCGAAAGTAGCATGGAAACATGTTTGCTTGCCTAAAAAGGAAGGGGGTTTGGGTATTAGAAGTATCTCTGACGTTAACAAATCGCTGATGGCTACTCATATTTGGAGTATTATTACCAAACGGGATTCTATTTGGGTGCGTTGGATTCACGATTACAAGCTTAGAGATCGAAATTTCTGGGAAGTGCCGTGCCGAGGGAATATGAGTTGGGGGTGGCATAAGATTTTGTCTATCCGTCACATCATTCGTCCTCACATATGGTCGTCAATTAAAAGCGGGGCTCAAACTAATATATGGAGTGACATGTGGTGCTCGATAAGTCCGCTTAGCTCGTTTATCACTCCGAGAACTGTTGCTAATGCTGGGTTTTCTCTTAAGTCAACGGTTGCGGATATGGTTGATCAGAACGGTAACTGGCGATGGCCACAAGCTTGGCTAGATCTTTTTCCTGTGCTAATCACTATAGCGGCTCCTCGTATTGTTCCAAATAGCGTTGATAAGCTGGTGTGGAAAGACTTGGAGGGAAAAAATTGTGACTTTAAATCGGCTCTTGTGTGGAATACTATTCGGAATCGGGAACATCAGGTGTTATGGGCTGATATGGTTTGGTATTCTCAATGTATACCGCGGCATTCGTTTCATCTATGGCTCGCATTTAGAAACAAACTTAAAACGCAGGATAGATTGGCTGTGTGGGAAGCAGGTAGTCAAACCAACTGGAACCTGATGTGTTGTCCGTTGTGTAATTTTGATCGGGATAGTCGGGATCATCTATTTTTCCGATGTGCTTTTGCAACTCAAGTTTGGAATGAAGTCAAGAAGTTGGTTAGTTTGGGTAATGTTGATGATTCATGGTCTTCGGTTTTATCTTGGGTGGAGCAGCATGCTAAATCCAAGAATGCGGATCATATTGTGTGTAAGTTGTTGATTGCTGCTTCTTCTTATTATATATGGCAAGAAAGGAACAACAGGCTCTTCAAGAATCATAAGAGAACGGTTAATCAAGTGGCTGAGGTGATTAAATGCTCGGTGCGTTTGCGGCTCATGGGGTTCAGATTTCGGACCGATTCGACTAAGCGAAGGATTTTCAAGTGCTGGAAGATTGAAGATAATGGAGCGGATCTGGGCTAGAGGATAATATTTGTTATTTGTTTGTCTAGTGATTTGGTTGTTTGAGTTGTGTGTCGTTTAGTTTGGTTGTTTTTGTTTGGCTGTTGTTTGTGTTTCCTAGGCTTGGTATGTCAAGTCTAGTTGGTGTGTCACACTGACACACCCTTGTATTATTGGTTCCATTTATAAAATTCATCGGGGTAACCCTTTACCCAAAAAAAAAAACTAACCACAGGCTTTGGCTCAGTGGTTGTGTCTGTGTGTGTGCAACAGGTTGACCCGGGTTCGAATCCGGGGACAACCAAATCTTTTTATTCTTCCGGGGTAACCCTTTACCCAAAAAAAAGTAGCGTAAACTACCTTAACGAGTCGTAACTGGTCATAAGCACTTAGGATAGGTTCCGATTTAGAATGTAGGCTTTGTTAAACCATATTACATGAGTTCCTATGCTCATTTGGTTTACGAAACCTCATTTTATCCGATCTTCCGATTTAGGTCCGGTTTATTAACATAGTTAACTATATTAGGTGCCGATTGATTCCGTCACTCTAGCAATGTTTGGTTGTAATTACAAGACTTCTAAGCAATATCAAGTGAGTACATAGTCCCCTCTTTTACTGTTTTCAAATATTTTGGGGTGATACACATGTGCCTATTTGTTACTTTTGTGCTTTTCATGCTTTCATAACATATACTAGCTATGTTCATTAGTACACATATAGTACATGATTTTATCCATGTTTATGCTATGTATGTTTAATTAACATGCTAGTACATTGATTTCATAAACACATTTGTTTCATATGTTTATTTTAGCATATGTACACGTTGATTTACATCATATTTTTGCTACGTATGTTCATTTAGCATATTTAGTACATTATTTTCTCATAATATGCTTACATTTGGTATAACATTTGGTTTGTTTAACGAAATTAATACGTTCATTAACATCGATCATGCCGCTCGGTAGTAAGTAGTGGTACCATAGGAATTGACAACTCCCGTTTCTGGCTTCCTAGGTTTGTTTGGAAGTAGGGAATGACTGAATCCGATATACATAAATATTGATAAACCTTCAATTTGTTTAAGGGTTTGTCTCCACGGTCGCAAGGCTTGAATGTATGCGTTTTAACATTACCACATAAATGTCTGTATCAGTAAAGCATAAATTTTGCAAAACATGTCTTTTGACTTAAACTATGATTTATATCAAATACATTGTTTTGTACATTTTTACTTATATGGTTGAGTAAATGTTTTTATTCACCATACATTACATTTGTTTACACATAAACATTTTGACATTGGTTTAAACAAGGTATTTTGGTGGTTGGTTTGGGTAAGTGATTTAAATAACGAGGCGTGTGTAATATGATAAAAGCATGGTGGATACGCCGCTGGTACTTCCTATATATAAGTGTGTTTATGATATTATATATCGTAGCATTATTTAAACCATTTCAAATTAGACATATTATGTTTTACACAAATAACATATCTTCACAAAACATTGTTTTACAAACAACATATTTTATACAAACTTATTTTACTTGGTTATTAATTTAACCACACATCTTTCTTTTATATCTTCTGATTTCTTATCGATTTTCGTATGATTTATAAAAGAAAACACTTTACAAGATTCATGACTAACTTTTATAAAACATTTCTTTAAACTTACAAGTCATGAATCCTATTTTAACAAAACCTATGTATCTCACAGGCATTTTTATGCTGACGTACCTATTTTCACATGTGTTTCAGGTACTGTTATTAGATGAACATGATGCAAACATAGGACTGGACAAGGCCTTAGTGACATAAAACTATGAAAGACAGTTTAATTCATGTTGTGCTTCTTAAATTCTTAATCAATGTAAACATTTTAATTCAATAAAACAAAACTTCAATTACCATGTGTTATGAAACAATGATTCTGTTACTCCACTCCCTGACTTTTCCGCCGTGATTTGTTGTTTTACGCGGTCGGGGTGTGACAGAAGAGTTGGTATCAGAGCTCATGGTTATAGGGAATTAGGTTATTAGTAATGCTTTGACCTAGTCTATAACCTTCCTAGGATGCCGACGTGGTTTACTTGCGTCTAGATACTAAAACAATACCGTCACCTATCTTTAGGTGACAACCATAACATGAACACAAATTACAAATCCATTTTGAAAACCAATCATCTATTCTAGGATGATTTATTATAAGGTTTTGAACCTTCATAGTTTTCAAAATCTCATCAAAGTTCGGGTCGTTATAATGTGAACACATGCAATCTGGAAGGGTGGGTGCCTGTATCCTGAGTTTTCTGTCTAAGGCTAGAGTGTTCGTACAAATCCAAATAATCGGACCAGTCACTCTTACCTAGGAACTTTGGGGATGAGTGTCCACTTATAGGCTAAAGCATGTCTTCGTGATACATTAATATGACCCGCTTACTTTGATTAGTCACCGTGTCGTTTGTTTGCCTTAGGTAAACAAACAAATGATCACAATCCTTATGCATTGTCGATAAATTTAAACATTCTGTTTTGATTATCCGATAACATCTCACTTATTTCCTCTCATGTCTTCCACTATCTTTAGGATGTCTCTTCATCGCAGAGACACACAAATGTCCGAATGAGCTGCTACGATTACCCAACGAATAGGCGTAGTAATCTAGAAGACTGCTGAATTGGCTATCGCCATGTCTCGTCTCAAAGATGAAGCTACCCAAGAGACACCAAAGGAAGCAAAAGCCAAGCCTTCACGAAAATCAAAGAAGCGTAAAGCTTTAAAGGATCTTGCAGCGGTTGCACCAAATCAAGCGGGACCTAGCCAAGTGGCAACACTGTGACAACTCGTATTTCGAACCTCTCATTGTACTTGGATTATGTGATTATGTGAACTTGTTGATTAATTGAATGTTATGTGTTATGTGATTTTGTGTCACGAACGTATGTATGTAATATGATAACATTACACGAACCGATTGCACAACAACTATAACCCGATCGCACCAGCCCTGTTGGGCCGCACAACATGTACTCGAATCAAAAAGGGCAGCCCAAGTTGGGTTCGGCCCACTCCTTTACGCACATAACCCAAGAGGTGGGTGTATACTCCTCATTTGTTGCAAAACTCATAACACACACACACAACCCTAATCTTCCCCATTCTCTCTCTCTCAAACTCGGCGGCAAACACTCATCTCCATCGAAGCTTTTGATTCGGATCACTCTCATCCATCTTTAATCGGTTAGTGTTTCATATTATGTGTTTGTAAATGATGTTATGATTCAATGATTTGTTATAATGGTTAGAGATATATGTATGATGAATGATGATGTTCATATGATGATGTTTGTGAGAATCGGATTTTACAATATTGAACTAATAATCGATTGAATCATGATAACCGGTTGTGATGTGTTTTATTCGGATTATTTATGTGTTGTTATGTAAGTATGAATGCTAATAATTGTCACACCCCGACCGCGTAAAACAACAAATCGCGGCGGAAACATCGGGGCGTGTTGCAACAGAATTAATTGTTTCATAACCATGGCATACAAAGTTGTATTTTATTTATAAACAAAGGTGTTACATTGTTTCAAACAGGAAATTTAAAGAGTTCAGAACATAATTAAACATAGTCTATCTTCTTTTAAAGTCTAAGGCACAGGTCCGCCCTAGTATCATGATCACATCCTATGGAAAAGCACCTGAAAACACATGTGAAAATAGGTACGTCAGCATAAAAATGCCTGTGAGATACATAGGTTTGTGAAAATAGGATTCATGACTTATGTTTAAGAAAATGTTTAGTCATGAACCTTGTAATTTGCTTTGTCTTGTAAATCATTTGAAAACAATAAGATCAGATGATATGTATAAGTAAATGTCAGGTTAAATAAATAACCATGTAAAAATGTATTTTGTATAAGATAGGTTGTTTGTAAATCAATGTCTTGTGAAAAGTATGTTATTTGTATAAAATGTTCTATGTCTCAAACTGAAATGATTCAAATAACGTTACGCCATATAATACTATACAAACACTTATATATAGGAAGTACCAGCGGCGTATCCACCATGCTTGTATCATATTACACACGCATCGTTACTTAATCACTTAATCAAACCAAACCAACCAATGTAAGAAGTCTATGTTTAATTCAATTGTCAAATGTATTGAATAATATGTCAAATGTAAATCATGTCAAATGTCTATGTCAAATATCCATGTCAAATGTCTATGTCAAATATCCATGTCAAATGTCTATATCAAATATCCATGTCTAATGTCTATGTCAAAATGTCATGTATGGCAAGTGAAATGTCTCAAACTAAACCATATGTACAAAAACAAAGTATTGAAGTAAAACTTAGTTTAAATCAAAGCTATGTTTTGTGTAAATGCATGCAACTATTTAATATGAACATTTATGCGGTATTGTGAATATGCATACATCCAAGCCTGGCGACTGTGGTGATAAACCCTTTAAACAAATTAAAGGTCTATCTGTCTTAATGTCAACGAATTCGGTCATTCCTTTCTGTCCCCTTACCCTGGGATGTCCGGAACGGGAGTTGTCAATTCCTATGGTACCACTACCTACTAACGAACGGCGTAGCTAATGTTAATGGATATATTGTCCCATGTAAACAAACCAAATGTCATACCAAAATGAAAACATGTGAAAACAATGCACTAAGTATGTAATCAAATGAACATACATAGTGTGAAATGTCATGTAAAACGATGTACTAAGTAATGCACACAATGGGCATACCTAGCATGAAATTGTCATGTAAAACAATGTACTAAGTATTGCACACAATGGGCATACCTAGCAGGAATGTCATGTAAAACGATGTACTAAGTAATGCACACAATGGGCATACCTAGCATGAAATGTAATGTAAAACAATGTACCAAGTAATGCACACAATGGGCACACCTAGCATAAGATGTAATGAAATCATGTACATATAATGTACTATCGAACATAACAGTATATGATGTGAAAACTGGAAAGCAGGAAAGTAACAAGTAGGCACATGTGTTCCACCCCAAAACAGTTTGGAAAACAGTAAAAGAGGGGTCTATGTACTCACTTGAGATTGCTCAGTTGTCAAAAGATAACCACCAAGTAATGCTATAGATCTCGGAATCAAACGGCACCTAATATAGGTAACTATGTTAATAACCGGACTTTAATCGGATGATTGGATAGAATGAGGTTTCGTAAACCAAACGAGTGTAGAGACTCGTGTCATTTGGTTTAACAAAGCCTACATGCTAAATGAAACTTAACATAATTGTTTACGACCCATTACGACCCGTTTAGGAAGCTTATGCTACTTTAACGTGTCGTGCGCGTGAAACGCGTTCGGACCGCCTAACTAGTCCTATGACAAGTGTTATATGCCTAAACATGTTACATAATCAGCTACGTGACAAAGGTTTAGGTTACATATGCTTAATTACCAATTATACATGAAAAAGGGTATTCTGGTAATTTACCTAAGGCATATAAACTACCTATCATACAACTACTTAAACGATGTGACCATAGGGTATAACCTCGGAAGGTTATTCCCTACCTACTATGGTCACCTACTGTATTTGGTCGGATCCTAATGATCGACCAAACTGGGTCGAGTTCGAAGGTATAGGCGATTTATTAGATCGCCTACCCTACGACTCTAGACAACGTGGTAATCAGTGGGCATAGTCCCAAGGGACTATGACCAACGTGATTACACTCACGTTGCGAAGTTCAAACGAACTTCGCATTGACCATTACTGGTCAACGCTGAAAGTCAAACAAAGTTTGACTTTCTGACTCGAAAAGCAGTAAAAATAAGGAAAAGAACGAAAGAATACTTACGAAGGGTCCCCGAATGCTAAACTCAATCAGATTTGTGGTAATTTTTGCAAAGGGGTGATGGGGTATTTATAGTTTTCGGTGAACCGTTGAGATCGTTTCATGGAAAACGTGCCATGATCCAATCCGTACACTTGTTGCAAGGTTATGGAAGCTTAATTCCATCCTTATCTAGTGACTAAGCAAGTGAAAACATGTGGTGGAGGATTAAATGGCTGCAACTTGTGTTTAAAACACTTAATCTGGTCAGATCATGCAGTAGCGTAGCGCTACGGGTAGAGCCTTAGGGCTCGCGCTACGCTAGTGCCTATCTGATTCAGAATTGTTTCAAAAGTGACAGGTTTAGTCCCTGCAGCCCTTTTAAGCGATTTTCGATGCGTTTGAACCCCGTTAACCTCATTTCAAGGCTCTAAAATGAAGTTAAAGTATAGGGAACTCAAAACATGTTCAAAAATATCTCGGATGTCGGTTCGTTTGGCCGTACGAACGCGATATTTGCTTAATTACGACGGAATGCGCATAAGCGCGAAAAACGATCCAAATGACGAAACAAATGGATTTTTCTTAAGGCGAACACTAAAATAAAATGTAGTCATGCTTTCATAAATTTTTGGATGTCCAGATGTATTCAGAACGTAAGTTATGCGCGAAAATGCAAACTTGTGCACTTTTTGACACTTTTAGTCCCTGAATGTCCCAAAAGTTTATTTTAGCACACCGAACCCCTCAAAGCCTATTTCTAAGCTATGTCAAGGATATTTAAGGTGTGTTTAACTTATGGTTATGTTCCGGAATGTTCGTTACAGTTCAAATTGACATACTTTCGCAGTTTGTCATATTTAGTCCCTGTGAGCGAATTAACTTGTTTTTGCCATACCAAAGCCTTCAAAACTTATTTCTAAGTTATGTAAAGGTTATTTAAGGTATGTTGAGTATATGTTGATGTTCCGGAGTATTTCTCGCATTTAAACTGAGTACGTTTACGCACTAGTTTGCGTATAACTCTCCAGAAAGCGATGTAGAGTTTCAAATTACATAAAAGTCGAAACATGAAAAATGTAAAACACAACAAAACAAACATTGGGATCAAATAACATTATTTTATTGATAACAGAACTGTTCATAGTGATTACAAGCACAGTTGTTACAGTCTCCCCTACTTGTGGAAATTTCGTCCCGAAATTTATTTAGAGGAAACTCGTGGAAAAAGATGTGGATATTTCGCTTTCATTTGATCTTCGCGTTCCCAAGTAAACTCAGGTCCACGTTTAGCTTCCCAGCGAACTTTGACCAAAGGAATGCGCTTGCGTTTAAGCCACTTGACTTCACGTTCCATTATTTCCACTGGTCTCTCAACAAATTTCAGTGTTTTGCCAACACGAATTTCGTCAAGCGGTATGGAGAAGTTCTCATCAGCTGTACACTTCTTGAGATTGGACACGTGAAAAGTTGGATGAACATTTCCCAGTTCAGGAGGTAACTCAAGTCTGTAGGCTACCTTTCCGATTCTTTCGACGATCTTGAATGGTCCAACGTATCTAGGTGCAAGTTTTCCTTTCTTTCCAAATCTGATCACACCTTTCCAAGGTGAGACCTTAAGTAATACTCGATCACCGACTTGAAATTCAAAGGCTTTGCGTTTTGGGTCCGCGTAAATCTTCTGACGGCTTCTAGCTGCCTGAAGGTTATCACGAACTTTCTTGACCTTGTCAGTTGTCTCTAAAATGAGGGCAGGTCCAGTAAGTTGAGCCTCGCCAATCTCATTCCAGCAGACTGGTGAATGACATTTTCGACCATAGAGAGCTTCGAAAGGAGCCATTTTGATGCTAGTGTGATAACTGTTGTTGTAGGAGAATTCAATCAATTTAAGATGTGAATCCCAGCTACCACCAAAATCGATCACACAAGCTCTTAGCATATCCTCCAGAGTCTGGATTGTTCTCTCAGATTGACCATCCGTTTGCGGATGATAAGCTGTGCTCAGATTAAGTTGGGTCCCCATAGCAGATTGCATGGTTCTCCAAAAATGAGAAGTGAAACGAGCATCTCTGTCAGAAATGATGTTCAAAGGAACACCATGTCGAGCTACTATTTCATCAACATAGATTTGAGCAAGTCTGTCAGCAGGAAAATCCTCACGGATTGGCAAGAAATGTGCTGACTTTGTAAGACGATCAACAACTACCCAGATGGCATCATGACCTTTCTTAGTGCGTGGAAGTTTGGTAACAAGATCCATAGTAATGTTTTCCCATTTCCAAACTGGGATCTCTGGTTGCTCCAATAAACCAGATGGACGCTGATGTTCAGCCTTAACCTTAAGACAAGTAAGGCATTTGGATACGTATAAGGCAATGTCTTTCTTCATACCAGGCCACCAATAGTGAATACGAAGATCCTTATACATTTTATCTGAGCCCGGATGAATAGAATAACGAGACTTATGGGCTTCATCCATAAGCAAGGCACGAAGATCATCCTGGCTTGGGACCCACAAACGGTCCATGAAGTAATATGATCCATTGTCCTTCAGTTCCAGTGCAGGTGTTATGTGATAAGGAAATTCCTTATCCATCAATCCTTGTGAAACACAAGATTGTTGAGACTGAGAAATGCGTGCTTGGATATCGGATCGAGCTTGAATAACAGATTGAACACGTACACAATGAAGCTTAGTACGTTCCTTACGACTCAATGCATCGGCCACGACATTCGCCTTACCAGGATGGTAGCGAATTTCGCAATCATAGTCGTTTAAAAGCTCAACCCAACGTCGTTGCCTCATGTTGAGTTCTTTCTGGTTGAAGATATGTTGAAGACTTTTGTGGTCCGTGAAAACCACACATTTTGTACCGTACAAATAGTGTCTCCAGATCTTGAGAGCAAAGACAACTGCACCCAACTCAAGATCATGAGTGGTGTAGTTCTTCTCATGAATCTTCAACTGCCTCGATGCATAGGCTATGACTTTGTTCCTTTGCATAAGAACACAGCCAAGACCCAATTTAGATGCATCACAATACACGACAAAATCATCATCACCCTCAGGCAATGATAGAACAGGCGCATCGCAAAGCTTCTGCTTCAGGTGTTGAAAAGCTTCCTCTTGTTTGTATCCCCAATAAAAGGGCATTTTCTTCTGAGTTAGAGCAGTTAGAGGAACTGCAATCTTAGAGAAGTTTTCAATGAAGCGGCGATAATAACCCGCTAGACCAAGAAAAGAACGAACTTCAGTAGGAGTAGTAGGTGTATCCCAATCCTTAATCGCACTGATCTTGGAGGGATCTACATGAATACCTTGTTCGTTGATAATGTGCCCCAAAAATTGAACTTCTTTAAGCCAAAATTCGCACTTGGAGAATTTGGCGAAAAGTTGCTCTTTCTTCAGGAGTTCCAGAGTAAGACGAAGATGCTGCTCGTGATCAGCTCGTGTCTTAGAGTAAATCAAAATGTCATCGATAAAAACAATGACGAACTGATCCAAATAAGGTTTGCAGACCCTATTCATTAAGTCCATGAAAACAGCAGGAGCATTAGTCAAACCGAATGGCATGACTGTGAACTCGTAATGTCCATAACGAGTACGGAATGCTGTTTTCGGAATGTCTTCTTCTTGCACCCGAAGTTGATGATATCCGGAACGCAGATCAATCTTCGAAAAATAAGAAGCGCCTTGTAACTGATCAAAGAGATCATCGATGCGAGGTAAAGGATATCGATTCTTGATGGTAAGTTTGTTAAGCTCACGATAATCGATACACATCCTAAAGGATCCATCCTTCTTCTTGACAAAAAGAACGGGAGCACCCCAAGGTGAAAAACTAGGACGTATAAAACCTTTGTCAGAGAGCTCCTGAAGCTGTTTAGACAACTCTTGCATCTCAGATGGTGCAAGACGATATGGAGCTCTGGCAATGGGATTTGCACCAGGTACGAGATCAATGCGGAACTCGACTTGGCGTGCTGGAGGTAGACCAGGTAAATCTTCAGGGAACACTTCAGAATAATCCCGAACGACAGGAATATCTGAAATAGACTTACCCTTGCCTCTATCTTCTATAACATGTGCTAAGAAAGCCACATAGTTCTTCTGCAGATACTTCCGAGCTTTAAAACAAGACATGAGTCTGAGACCACCGATAGGCTTCTCACCTTGAACCTGTAGGATCTCGCCTGTCGAAAGTGGCACACGAACAATCTTCTTAGAACAAACTATCTCCGCGTGATGCTTGGATAACCAATCCATTCCCACAATAACGTCGAAGCTTCCAAGTTGCATAGGCGCGAGATCAATAGGAAAAAGATGGTCGTTAAGATTCAACTGGCAGTTGTGAAGAACAGAATCAAGAATAATGGGTTCACCACTAGCAACCTCTACTGTCAAAGATTTGCCTAGTTTCGTTCTAGACACGCGAAGCATTTGCTCAAAAGACAAAGACACGAAACTCTTATCGGCACCAGAATCGAAAAGAACAGATGCAGGCTGATTATTAATAAAGAACGTACCGTTCACCACATTATCGTCAGCCTGTGCCTCTTGGGCATTCATGTTAAAAACTCGGCCTCGAGCCGGAGCCGGATTCTGGTTCTGGTTCTGGTTGGCTAGCCTTGGGCACCGATTCCTATAGTGGGTCAGATCCCCACAATTGTAACAAGCACCTGGTGGGTATTGTGGTCGTGCAGCTTGACCCTGTTGCTGAGCAACTTGTTGAGCCGGGTTCTGAACCACGGGATTCTGAGCAGACCGACAAAAATTGGCAAGATGGCCTGACTTCCCACAGTTAGTACAGAAACGGCATGGAAGTTGCGGCTGGTGGTGACTGTTGCATCTATTGCACAAAGGTGCATTCCCTGTATAGGGTTTCTTTGCTGGAAGCTGTGCGGGTTGGTTGGGAGCTGCCAGATTAGCTTGGGCAGTGATAGCAAAATTTTGAGAAGCCTTACGCTTCTTTGACCTCTTCGAAGAACCAGAGTTCTTTCCATTCAAGTTTTGACCTTTCTTGCTATCTTCCTTGTCAGCCGACTGCTTCTTGCCCTTGTCACCCTTCCTGTGTAGCTTGTTCTTCCGGACCTGCGACTCAGTCAATGTCGCTGATAATTCGATCGCCTGACGAAGTGTGGCAGGTTCACTACCAGTAAGAATGTCTTGTACCGAGTCAGGTAGGCCGTCGATGTATCTTTCGATAGCCTTGTCAAGTGGGGTGACCATTGTTGGGCAAAGCAGACTCAACTCTTCAAACCGATCAGTATAAGCCCTATGCTCACCACTATCTTGCTTCAGCTCATCAAACTCCTTCTCCAACGCTCGTTGCTCATGACGAGGACAGAATTCCCTCATCATAAGGGCTCTAAGTTCAGCCCATGTCTGTGCGAGAGCAACTTCTGCACCTTGGTCCCTCATAACCCCGTTCCACCATGTCAAAGCCCTCTTCTGAAATACGCTCGAAGCAAACTCGACCTTGCGATTTTCGAGACACTGCACGTGGCGAAAAGTATTCTCTATGCTCTCAAACCACTGAAGAAGCCCAGTTGCCCCTTCAGAACCACTAAACTTGAGTGGTTTAGCCTGATTAAAATCCTTATATTTGCACGGACCATTGTTGTTGTTGTTGGCTTGTTGCCATTGAGCAAAGAGATTTGGGAATTGAGCAGCCATCTGCTGCGCAATAATTTCTGCCAGTTCGGCAGTAGCTATCTGGTTCTCGCGTCGAGGAGGCATTCTAAAAGAGGAAAACATGAAAAGAACGAGTGAGATGATTGGATGAAAAGAATGAGATGATAAAAACAAGAATTGCAAACAGCATAGATGGTGGTCATTCGTCCGTATCACAAAGCAAACAAACGACTCACAGTGACTAATCAAAGTAAATGGGTCAAAAATAATGTATAATGAAGACATGCTCGCCTATAAGTGAACACTCATCCCAATAATTCCCAGGTAAGCACAACTGGTCTCGCGTCTGGTTGAGATGTATACGAAGTGCTTGCCTAGACAGAAAACCCAGAATACAGGCATTCACCCTTCCAGTTTGCACATGTTCACATTATTTAAAACCCAAAACGTTTGACGGGATTTTTGAAAATTAGAAGGCACAAGGCCAAAAACCAATACTGAAAAGGGTTCAAAACATGTAACAGAGGGTTCAAAACCTTACAATTGAGGGTTCAAAACCTTGTAAAAATTTATTCAAAAACAGATGATTGTTTTTCAAAAATCGTTTCAGAAAAATTTTGGTTCCTTGTTTTGTTAATCACCTAAGGATAGGTAATGTACATGTTTTAAGATCTAAACACAAGGTAACTTGTGTTAGGTTCCTAGAAAAGTTATAGTCTAGGTCAAAGCATTACTAATAACCTAATTCCCTATAACCATTGGCTCTGATACCAACTCTTCTGTCACACCCCGACCGCGTAAAACAACAAATCGCGGCGGAAACATCGGGGCGTGTTGCAACAGAATTAATTGTTTCATAACCATGGCATACAAAGTTGTATTTTATTTATAAACAAAGGTGTTACATTGTTTCAAACAGGAAATTTAAAGAGTTCAGAACATAATTAAACATAGTTTATCTTCTTTTAAAGTCTAAGGCACAGGTCCGCCCTAGTATCATGATCACATCCTATGGAAAAGCACCTGAAAACACATGTGAAAATAGGTACGTCAGCATAAAAATGCCTGTGAGATACATAGGTTTGTGAAAATAGGATTCATGACTTATGTTTAAGAAAATGTTTAGTCATGAACCTTGTAATTTGCTTTGTCTTGTAAATCATTTGAAAACAATAAGATCAGATGATATGTATAAGTAAATGTCAGGTTAAATAAATAACCATGTAAAAATGTATTTTGTATAAGATAGGTTGTTTGTAAATCAATGTCTTGTGAAAAGTATGTTATTTGTATAAAATGTTCTATGTCTCAAACTGAAATGATTCAAATAACGTTACGCCATATAATACTATACAAACACTTATATATAGGAAGTACCAGCGGCGTATCCACCATGCTTGTATCATATTACACACGCATCGTTACTTAATCACTTAATCAAACCAAACCAACCAATGTAAGAAGTCTATGTTTAATTCAATTGTCAAATGTGTTGAATAATATGTCAAATGTAAATCATGTCAAATGTCTATGTCAAATATCCATGTCAAATGTCTATGTCAAATATCCATGTCAAATGTCTATATCAAATATCCATGTCTAATGTCTATGTCAAAATGTCATGTATGGAAAGTGAAATGTCTCAAACTAAACCATATGTACAAAAACAAAGTATTGAAGTAAAACTTAGTTTAAATCAAAGCTATGTTTTGTGTAAATGCATGCAACTATTTAATATGAACATTTATGCGGTATTGTGAATATGCATACATCCAAGCCTGGCGACTGTGGTGATAAACCCTTTAAACAAATTAAAGGTCTATCTGTCTTAATGTCAACGAATTCGGTCATTCCTTTCTGTCCCCTTACCCTGGGATGTCCGGAACGGGAGTTGTCAATTCCTATGGTACCACTACCTACTAACGAACGGCGTAGCTAATGTTAATGGATATATTGTCCCATGTAAACAAACCAAATGTCATACCAAAATGAAAACATGTGAAAACAATGCACTAAGTATGTAATCAAATGAACATACATAGCGTGAAATGTCATGTAAAACGATGTACTAAGTAATGCACACAATGGGCATACCTAGCATGAAATTGTCATGTAAAACAATGTACTAAGTATTGCACACAATGGGCATACCTAGCAGGAATGTCATGTAAAACGATGTACTAAGTAATGCACATAATGGGCATACCTAGCATGAAATGTAATGTAAAACAATGTACCAAGTAATGCACACAATGGGCACACCTAGCATAAGATGTAATGAAATCATGTACTATAATGTACTATCGAACATAACAGTATATGATGTGAAAACTGGAAAGCAGGAAAGTAACAAGTAGGCACATGTGTTCCACCCCAAAACAGTTTGGAAAACAGTAAAAGAGGGGTCTATGTACTCACTTGAGATTGCTCAGTTGTCAAAAGATAACCACCAAGTAATGCTATAGATCTCGGAATCAAACGGCACCTAATATAGGTAACTATGTTAATAACCGGACTTTAATCGGATGATTGGATAGAATGAGGTTTCGTAAACCAAACGAGTGTAGAGACTCGTGTCATTTGGTTTAACAAAGCCTACATGCTAAATGAAACTTAACATAATTGTTTACGACCCATTACGACCCGTTTAGGAAGCTTATGCTACTTTAACGTGTCGTGCGCGTGAAACGCGTTCGGACCGCCTAACTAGTCCTATGACAAGTGTTATATGCCTAAACATGTTACATAATCAGCTACGTGACAAAGGTTTAGGTTACATATGCTTAATTACCAATTATACATGAAAAAGGGTATTCTGGTAATTTACCTAAGGCATATAAACTACCTATCATACAACTACTTAAACGATGTGACCATAGGGTATAACCTCGGAAGGTTATTCCCTACCTACTATGGTCACCTACTGTATTTGGTCGGATCCTAATGATCGACCAAACTGGGTCGAGTTCGAAGGTATAGGCGATTTATTAGATCGCCTACCCTACGACTCTAGACAACGTGGTAATCAGTGGGCATAGTCCCAAGGGACTATGACCAACGTGATTACACTCACGTTGCGAAGTTCAAACGAACTTCGCATTGACCATTACTGGTCAACGCTGAAAGTCAAACAAAGTTTGACTTTCTGACTCGAAAAGCAGTAAAAATAAGGAAAAGAACGAAAGAATACTTACGAAGGGTCCCCGAATGCTAAACTCAATCAGATTTGTGGTAATTTTTGCAAAGGGGTGATGGGGTATTTATAGTTTTCGGTGAACCGTTGAGATCGTTTCATGGAAAACGTGCCATGATCCAATCCGTACACTTGTTGCAAGGTTATGGAAGCTTAATTCCATCCTTATCTAGTGACTAAGCAAGTGAAAACATGTGGTGGAGGATTAAATGGCTGCAACTTGTGTTTAAAACACTTAATCTGGTCAGATCATGCAGTAGCGTAGCGCTACGGGTAGAGCCTTAGGGCTCGCGCTACGCTAGTGCCTATCTGATTCAGAATTGTTTCAAAAGTGACAGGTTTAGTCCCTGCAGCCCTTTTAAGCGATTTTCGATGCGTTTGAACCCCGTTAACCTCATTTCAAGGCTCTAAAATGAAGTTAAAGTATAGGGAACTCAAAACATGTTCAAAAATATCTCGGATGTCGGTTCGTTTGGCCGTACGAACGCGATATTTGCTTAATTACGACGGAATGCGCATAAGCGCGAAAAACGATCCAAATGACGAAACGAATGGATTTTTCTTAAGGCGAACACTAAAATAAAATGTAGTCATGCTTTCATAAATTTTTGGATGTCCAGATGTATTCAGAACGTAAGTTATGCGCGAAAATGCAAACTTGTGCACTTTTTGACACTTTTAGTCCCTGAATGTCCCAAAAGTTTATTTTAGCACACCGAACCCCTCAAAGCCTATTTCTAAGCTATGTCAAGGATATTTAAGGTGTGTTTAACTTATGGTTATGTTCCGGAATGTTCGTTACAGTTCAAATTGACATACTTTCGCAGTTTGTCATATTTAGTCCCTGTAAGCGAATTAACTTGTTTTTGCCATACCAAAGCCTTCAAAACTTATTTCTAAGTTATGTAAAGGTTATTTAAGGTATGTTGAGTATATGTTGATGTTCCGGAGTATTTCTCGCATTTAAACTGAGTACGTTTACGCACTAGTTTGCGTATAACTCTCCAGAAAGCGATGTAGAGTTTCAAATTACATAAAAGTCGAAACATGAAAAATGTAAAACACAACAAAACAAACATTGGGATCAAATAACATTATTTTATTGATAACAGAACTGTTCATAGTGATTACAAGCACAGTTGTTACAATAATCAAGAACAAGAATTATGTTAATAAGCTTAAGGGTTGTGATCATTGTTCATATGTTAATCATTAGGATTCATAGAGATTTGGTGATAAAACCATTGTTTGATCGATATAGGATTGTTTAGAAACTGTTGATTGATAAACTGCAAATATGGAAATTTTCAATAAAAGAGTAACTGATTGCATGATTTAAGGAATTACATAACCAATCGCACAAGAGCTCAATCGCACAAGTTTCCCTCTCGATCGCACAAGATCAGGTCGCACAAGACCTGATCTGGTCGCACAAGATGTCTCGCACAAGCCGGGTACAATCACACTAAGCACCGTGTACAATCAGTTGCTGCAGGATCGCACAAGACCTTGTGGATCGTACAAGATGGTGCCGATCGCACAAGGCTTGGGCCATACACAAACACTTGGGCTGTTGGGCCTTAAAGCCCAGAACCCAATCGCACAACCCAACCGGATCGCACAAGTCGGCCGGATCGCACAAGTCTATCCGGATCGCAGAAGACTTGTGTTATTCGTTTGGGCCGTTACTTGCTGGACTGCTTATGTTTTTATTGGGCCGGGTATCGTTGGGCTTCTATGGGTGAATCGCACAAGGCTGTTAGACTTGTGCGAGCCCAATCTTTTGAAATCGTACAATTATGAATATGTTATGTACTTGACTGTTATGTGTTGCCATGATCAATACGTGTTTGTAACCTGTTTGCTTACGTGAAAACATACGTGCTTTACTTGAACCTAGACCTGACTTGTATGGTAACCATGTTAGGACGTGGTTGACCACATATAGCTCGAGTAACCTTTTTGTGTATCTGCCGAGCAAACCAAGGTGAGTTCACACTCCTAAGGCATGGGATTCCCGGTGGGTTGGGAATGGAATTGAATAACTACTCGTACTATCAAACTACTTTTTACTCTCCTCGGATTAAAGGGCACGTACGTAAAACCTACGTACACTCATACTTACTACTGTCCTCGGATTGAAGGGCACGTACGTAAAACCTACGTACACGATCATAAGACCATCAACTCTATCAATTGAAGTCACTCATTTATCGACTTAATCGCCGAGGCCTATGGCGAGCGAGTCATTAGTTGATAGCGCTATTAGGTTTAACAAACCTCACACCGTGCCAGTCGGACGGGCGTGTACTAATGGACTATGGGCAAAGGGTCAATGCTGATAGACATTGACTTAGGGCACCTCTTACATTTTCGTAGCAGTCGATACGCGTGGTCTAATAACACATGGGAAGCCCCCACTAATCTTCGCAAACATGTCAGGGTGACCACGATACGGATTAATACGATACTTGGTTTACAAACGAATGCTATAACTAAACAACCAACTGTGAACTCGCTCAACTTTGTTGTTGATTCGTTGCTACATGCCTTGGAGGTCGTTAGGTACTCATGGAGCTTGCACAGGTGGGCGCGGTCATTGTAGGACATGGCATTGTGTGCCATGTTAAAAACATTAATTTATTTCGTGCTTAATACTTGATTTGGGTTTTACAATTATGCTTCTGCTTAACACTTAACTATGCTTTGGTTTTGAACACCTTTCATATTGTGTGGTTGAACTTATTCTTATTACTTGTTATGTTCAATATAATTGGTGGCTTGATCCTGGTCAGTCACGTCCCCAAGCGGTGATACTCCGCGTGTGGATTTTTGGGGGTGTGACAGATTTGTATCAGAGCCATCATAGTGAACTTGGTTTTAATAAGGGAAAACGTTTTTGTTAAAACCAGACTATAACCTGTACAGTGCTCTATGATCCACAATGACGCTTCGCTCCACGTGCAAGACTCGACATTCTAGGTGATATGATTTATGTTTACACTGCCTACTTGCTAGATTACATAGAACATTGCGCATGGTATGATTAGATAACGTAGTAACTACTGTTTGCAACATTGTGTGCTTACTCTCTTCTGTCATCGCACTTTCGCGAATCCCTCTCACTCATGTTTTCCCTTGATATGAAGATCATGGCTGGACGCGTTAACATGACTCAAGCCCAGTTGACGGCTCTGATTAACCAACAAGTTGCTGCCGCACTTGCAGCCGCCCAAGCAGGAGGTATATCCTGCAGTCTAAACTCACTCTAGGATCTTTAGGTCCTACTCTCGTAAACCAACACTTGTGCTTAATCTTGTCCCTTCTTACACCCACGACAGGTCAACATGCTCAGCCACCTGTGTGCACCTTCAAAACTTTCATGGACTGTCGTCCTAGTACTTTCAGTGGTACTGAAGGGGCAGTAGGACTCCTCCACTGGTTCGAGAAACTCGAATCCGTCTTTGAAATGTGTGAATGCCCTAAGGCTCGCAGGGTGAAGTATGCTACTGGTACTCTCGAGGTATAGCGCTCACATGGTGGAACGCTCAGGTCCAAATGCTGGGGTTGGTTGCTGCTAATGCCACCCCATGGAACAATTTTAAGGAAATGATTAAGGAAGAGTACTGCAATCGTGATGACATTCACAAACTGGAGGTAGAGTTCTTCAACTTAAAGATGACGGGGTCAGAAATTGAAGCTTATACAAAAAGATCGAACGAGCTGGCAATTTTGTGTCCTACTATGGTGGACCCTCCCATCAAACGCATCGAACTATACCTTAAGGGTTTGGTGCCAGAGATTCAAAGTCATGTGACTTCAGCTAACCTCGCCACCATCCAGCAAGTTGTTCAATTGGCTCATCGGCTCACAGACCAGGCAGTGGAACAAAACAGGCTGCCTTAGCGTGTAGGTGCTACTACTACTACTACTCCAGCTACTTCCAGTGACAACAAACGAAAGTGAGATGGAACCTCCAGCAAGGGTTCGACTTCAGTTCAGTCCCAGGCACATCAACAAAAGATTGATGACTATCAGAGCCCTGGTCAGCAATCTTCTGGTAGTCAAGGGCAGGGTGGATATCGAGGAAACCTTCCAAAGTGCAACAGATGCGATAGACACCACAGGGGTCAGTGCAACAAGGGTCGTTGCCAGAGGTGTCTCAAGATGGGTCATGAAGCTAAGGATTGCAGGAGCTCACGACCTGCGAATAAGAACCAACAACAACCACCAGCTCCACAGAACCATCAGCAGCAACATCGAGGCAACAGGGGATGCTTTCAGTGTGGAGCTGAAGGCCACTTCAAGAAAGATTGTCCTCAACTGAACCAGAATCAGAACAACAACAATAATAACAACCAGGGGAATGGAAACAATGGGGATAACAACGGCAATGGTGCCAGGGGTCGTGTATTCGTGATTGGCCAGGGAGAAGCAAGGAACGATCCCAACGTCGTGACGGGTAAGTTCCTACTAGACGACTTTTATGTTACTGTTTTATTTGATTCGGGTGCCGATACTAGCTACGTGTCCTTAAAAGTTAGCCAAATGCTTAAGCATACCCCAACTCCCTTAAACACCAAGCACACTGTAGAACTAGCTAATGGTAAGAGTTTAGAGGCCACACACGTAGTCAAGGGTTGTAATCTTGTTCTTGCTAATCAGACCTTCTCCATCAACCTCATTCCTATCGTCTTGGGTAGCTTCGACGTTGTCATTGGGATGGACTGGATATCCCAACACCAAGCAGAGATTCTCTGCAACGAGAAGATTGTTCGTATTCCTCGTTCAGGTGCTGAACCTCCCATGATTCGTGGCGACAAGAGTGGTGCTGTTGTGAGCATCATCTCTTTCCTTAAGGCCCAGAAGTGTTTGCGAAAGGGTCCCACTGCTATTTTGGCTCTCGTTACTGACACCTCAAAGAAAGAGAAGAAGATAGAAGATTTTCCTATAGTACGTGACTTTCCTGAGGTATTCCCTGAGGAATTACCTGGTCTTCCGCCTCATCGCTAGGTCGAATTTCAAATCGAGCTAGCCCCTGGAGCAGCACCCATAGCTCGAGCGCCCTATCGTCTCGCTCCATCTGAATTGGAAGAACTGTCCACGCAACTACAAGAGCTTTTGAATAAGGGTTTTATTCGTCCTAGCTCTTTGCCATGGGGAGCTCCAGTGCTATTTGTGAAGAAGAAAGACGGTACCTTCAGAAGGTGCATCGACTATCGTGAACTCAACAAGGTGACCGTGAAGAATCGCTACCCTCTTCCACGCATTGACGACTTGTTCGACCAGCTACAAGGGTCGAGCTACTATTCGAAGATTGATCTGAGGTCAGGTTACCATCAGCTGAGAGTCCGGGACGAGGACATCTCTAAGACAGCGTTCAGGACTCGTTATGGGCATTACGAGTTCCTAGTTATGCCTTTCGGACTGACAAACGCACCTGCAGTTTTCATGGACCTTATGAACAGAGTGTGCAAGCCTTACTTGGATAAGTTCGTGATAGTATTCATTGACGACATCCTGATCTATTCTAAGAGTCAGGAGGAACACGAGCAGCATCTACGACTTATTTTGGAACTCCTTCGAACAGAACAGCTTTATGCAAAGTTCTCAAAATGCGACTTCTGGCTTCGTGAAGTCCATTTCCTGGGCCACGTAGTAAACAAGGATGGGATTCATGTTGATCCATCCAAGGTAGACTCCATCAGGAACTGGCCTGCACCCCGTACACCAACAGAAATCCGCCAATTCTTGGGCTTGGCATGATACTACAGAAGGTTTATCAAGGATTTCTCCAAGATTGCGCAACGTCTCACCTCCCTAACTCAGAAAGGTGTCACCTATCGTTGGAGTGATGCACAGGAAACAGCGTTTCAACACTTAAAGGATAGACTTTGTAGCGCCCCTATCCTCTCATTGCCTGAAGGCACAGACGATTTTGTGGTCTACTGCGACGCATCCATTCAGGGTCTTGGATGTGTGCTAATGCAACGTGACAAGGTTATTGCATATGCGTCACGTCAACTCAAAGTTCATGAAAGGAATTACACAACACACGATTTGGAGCTGGGAGCTGTTGTCTTCGCACTCAAGATATGGAGACATTACCTGTACGGTACCAGGTGCACCATTTACACCGATCACAGGAGTCTCGAGCATATCTTTAAGCAAAAGGAGTTAAACATGCGTCAACGTCGATGGGTCGAGTTATTAAATGATTACGAATGCGCGATCAAGTACCATCCAGGCAAAGCCAACGTTGTGGCTGACGCCCTCAGTCGAAAGGACACTACGCCTAAGCGCGTACGAGCATTACAACTCACCATTCAATCTTGTCTTCCCTCCCAGATACGAGAAGCTCAGTTGGAAGCATTGAAACCAGAAAACGTCAGGGCGGAAGCCCTACGTGGCTGAAGGCAACGATTAGAAAAAAAGGCAGACGGTGCCTACTACGTAACAGGACGCATTTGGGTCCCACTATATGGCAACCTACGAGAGCTTGTGATGGATGAAGCACACAAGTCCCGTTACTCAGTACATCCTGGTTCGGATAAAATGTACCACGACTTGAAAACTACGTATTGGTGGCCTAGCATGAAGGCCCACATAGCAACTTACGTCAGCAAGTGTTTGACTTGTGCGAGAGTCAAGACTGAATACCAGAAACCCTCAGGCCTACTTCAACAACCAGAGATACCACAATGGAAATGGGAGCAAATTTCCATGGATTTCATTACTGGCCTGCCTAGATCTTAGCGCAGAAATGATACTATTTGGGTGCTCGTGGATCGACTCACAAAGTCTGCACACTTCTTGGCTATCAAGGAAACGGATAAGTTCTCCACTCTAGCAGACGTATATCTTAAGGAAGTTGTCTCGAGGCACGGGGTGCCCACCTCTATTATCTCTGATCATGATGCACGTTTTACCTCTAAACTATGGCAAGCAATGCACAAGTCCTTTGGCTCACGTTTAGATATGAGCACAGCTTATCACCCGCAAACGGATGGGCAGTCTGAATGCACCATCCAGACCCTTGAAGACATGCTTAGGGCATGTGTGATTGATTTTGGCAACGGTTGGGAAAAACATCTGCCACTAGTGGAATTCTCGTATAATAACAGTTACCACACTAGCATTCAGGCCGCTCCATTTGAGGCATTGTACGGGCGTAAATGTCGATCACCTCTTTGTTGGGATAGTCAGATCACTGGCCCAGAACTTATGGTAGACACAACATAACGAATTGCTCAAATACCACAACGAATGGCGGCAGCTCGTGACCGTCAGAAAAGCTACGCCGATAAGGGCAGGAAACCACTCGAGTTCCAGGTTGGGGATCGAGTGCTACTCAAAGTTTCACCCTGGAAGGGTGTGGTTCGTTTTGGCAAACGAGGCAAACTTAACCCACGATACGTTGGACCATTCGACATCATAGAGAAAATAGGCAGGGTGGCCTACAAACTGAACCTACCAGCAGAACTTAGTGGAGTTCACAACGTTTTCCACGTGTCGAATCTGAAGAAGTGTCTGTCAGATGAGACCCTCATAGTTCCTTTGAAGGAGCTCCCTATCGACGATCAGTTGCGATTCGTCAAGGAACCAGTTGAAATCACGGACCGGGACGTTAAGGTCCTCAAGCACACCAGAATACCTCTCGTTCGAGTTCGTTGGAACTCCCGTCGTGGCCCAGAGTTCACCTGGGAACGCGAAGACCAAATGAAACAAAAGTAACCCCAATTGTTCGCAAACAATACAACCACTACAGGCTGAAGCTACTACGGAATTTCGGGACGAAATTCCAGATCAACAGGGGGGAGGATGTGACACCCCAGGAAAACCATACAACTTAACTAGCATCCTCAGTGAGTACGTACCAAATTTCGGGACGAAATTTCTTTCAACTTGGGGATAATGTGACAACTCGTATATCAAACCTCTCATTGTACTTGGATTATGTGATTATGTGAACTTGTTGATTAATTAAATGTTATGTGTTATGTGATTTTGTGTCACGAACGTATGTATGTAATATGATAACATGACACGAATCGATTGCACAACAACTATAACCCGATCGCACCAGCCATGTTGGGCCGCACAACATGTACTCGAATCAAAAAGGGCAGCCCAAGTTGGGTTCGGCCCACTCCTTTACGCACATAACCCAATAGGTGGGTGTATACTCCTCATTTGTTGCAAAACGCATAACACACACACAACCCTAATCTTCCCCATTCTCTCTCTCTCAAACTCGACGGCAAACACTCATCTCCATCGAAGCTTTTGATTCGGATCACTCTCATCCATCTTTAATCGGTTAGTGTTTCATATTATGTGTTTGTAAATGATGTTATGATTCCATGATTTGTTATAATGGTTAGAGATATATGTATGATGAATGATGATGTTCATGTGATGATGTTTGTGAGAATCGGATTTTACAATATTGAACTAAGAATCGATTGAATGCATGATAACCGGCTGTGATGTGTTTTATTCGGATGATTTATGTGTTGTAATGTAAGTATGAATGCTAATAATCAAGAACACGAATTATGTTAATAAGCTTAAGGGTTGTGATCATTGTTCATATGTTAATCATTAGGATTCATAGAGATTTGGTGATAAAACCTTTGTTTGATCGATATAGGATTGTTTAGAAACTGTTGATTGATAAACTGCAAATATGGAAATTTTCAATAAAAGAGTAACTGATTGCATGATTTAAGGAATTACATAACCAATCGCACAAGAGCTCAATCGCACAAGTTTCCCTATCGATCGCACAAGATCAGGTCGCACAAGACCTGATCTGGTCGCACAAGATGTCTCGCACAAGCCGGGTACAATCACACTAAACACCGTGTACAATCAGTTGCTGCATGATCGCACAAGACCTTGTGGATCGCACAAGATGGTGCCGATCGCACAAGGCTTGGGCCATACACGAACACTTGGGCTGTTGGGCTTTAAAGCCCAGAACCCAGTCGCACAACCCAACCGGATCGCACAAGTCGGCCGGATCGCACAAGTCTACCCGGATCGCACAAGACTTGTGTTATTCGTTTGGGCCGTTACTTGCTGGACTGCTTATGTTTTTATTGGGCCGGGTATCGTTGGGCTTCTATGGGTGAATCGCACAAGGCTGTTAGACTTGTGCGAGCCCAATCTTTTGAAATTGTACAATTATGAATATGTTATGTACTTGACTGTTATGTGTTGCCATGATCAATACGTGTTTGTAACCTGTTTGCTTACGTGAAAACATACGTGCTTTACTTGAACCTAGACCTGACTTGTATGGTAACCATGTTAGGACGTGGTTGACCACATATAGCTCGATTAACCTTTCTGTGTATCTGCTGAGCAAACCAAGGTGAGTTCACACTCCTAAGGCATGGGATTCCCGGTGGGTTGGGAATGGAATTGAATAACTACTCGTACTATCAAACTACTTTTTACTGTCCTCGGATTGAAGGGCACGTACGTAAAACCTACGTACACTCATACTTACTACTGTCCTCGGATTGAAGGGCACGTACGTAAAACCTACGTACACGATCATAAGACCATCAACTCTATCAATTGAAGTCCCTCATTTATCGACTTAATCGCCGAGGCCTATGGCGAGCGGGTCATTAGTTAATAGCGCTATTAGGTTTAACAAACCTCACACCGTGCCAGTCGGACGGGCGTGTACTAATTGACTATGGGCAAAGGGTCAATGCTGATAGACATGGGAAGCCCCCACTAATCTTCGCAAACATGTCAGGGTGACCGCGATACGAATTAATAGATACTTGGTTTACAAACGAATGCTATAACTAAACAACCAACTGTGAACTCGCTCAACTTTGTTGTTGATTCGTTGCTACATGCCTTGCAGGTCGTTAGGTACTCATGGAGCTTGCACAGGGAGGCGCGGTTGTTGTGGGACATGGCATTGTGTACCATGTTAAAAACATTAATTTATTTCGTGCTTAATACTTGATTTGGGTTTTACAATTATCCTTCCGCTTAACACTTAACTATGCTTTGGTTTTGAACACCTTTCATATTGTGTGGTTGAACTTATTCTTATTACTTGTTATGTTCAATATGATTGGTGGCTTGATCCTTGTTAGTCATGTCCCCAAGCGGTGATACTCCGCGTGTGGATTTTTGGGGGTGTGACAAACACCACCAGCTAAGAAGCCATACAGAGGAAAAGCTCCTCTATGCAATCGATGCAACCATCATCATACGAATCAAACCCCATGTCTCAAATGTACCTGTTGTGGGCGACGACAGGCACATTTGGTCAAAACCAGCCGTTTTGCTATCCAAAATAAAACTGTTGCAGATCCTACTACTGCTCAAGCAGATCCAGCACAAGCTCGTTTTCCGCCTGGTACTTGCTACAACTGTGGCGAGATGGGTTATTTCAGGAACAAATGCCCAAAGCTTGTCAATGCAAATCTGACCCATGAATGTGCATCTGGCGGACTAGAAGATGATGCTATTTTGAAATAACTAAAATCTTATATTTTTGTTGCTTTTGTTTTCCTTGAACTATGAAACAATTTGGTTGGTTTATAAATAAATCGTTGTTCACAATTCTGATGTACAAATATAGTTACATATGTGTATGTCATTCCCCTACGATACCTATACCAAGGAATTGTATTCTTTGCAAAACAAACTACTCTTGGAGTTCTCCCTTTCATGTGATCGCTCACGATTTCTCACGAAAATCCTAAGTACTTGTTTCCCTCTAAGAAACAAAGTACAAGGTACAAGTTACAACTTTGAACGAACACTCAAAGTACCACTTTAAATCCCTAGATATTTAAGGGTACTTTTCATAGTCCTTCAATAATCTCATGTGATATGTTTATGTACATATCATTATATTTTGGATTTCATAACAACATGCATACATATGTTTTTAAAACGTCCTTCATAATTTCAAAAATATTTCATAAGATTTAAAAGCATTTTAACATAGTATATTTACTAAATATATCAAGTGCATAATTTCAAAAACATTATCCATGTTTTCAAAAACCTTATACATAATTTTGAAACCATCTCACATGATCTTATAACATTTTATAAACATATTTACCTAATACACCTACCATATGATTTCAAAAGTATTACGTAAGGTTTCAAAAACATTAAACACACTTTCAAGGAACCCCATGCATAGTTTTCAAAAAAAAACATTCTGCTCGTATGATTGACATAACATACATAGTACACTACCTTCAAATTTTGCTTCATATGTCTCCTTGGCATATCTAGCACCTTAACTTCATGAACACGTTACCTCATATATTGACCTAAGCATGTCTAGTACAAGGTTTCGAAACATCTCTCGCCTCGCAAATTCCAAAAATCCACATAGGATCGTCCTATCTTCATAATTAGACCCTTGTGGGTGTTTAACACTCAAAATCGGAGTCCTTAATTGGATTATTTGTATGCTTTAATACGTACATTACGACTTAATAAAGACAAAGCCGAATTCCTATTAAGATCTTCCTATCTTCATAGCTAGATTCTTAAAGATGTTTAAAGTACCAATTGAAGTCCATGGATTGGATTCCTGGTGTACTTTAATTACACGTGCACAAATCAACAACAAACTAACTGTCACACCCCGAAATTTTTAGATCTGGCGTGACTGGACTGGTATCTTCATTGCACAGCGGAAGCAAATAAGCTAAGACTTTTAGAAAATGAACGCCCACTAAGTACTCGACTCTTCATGGTTCTCCAATTCCAACCGTGCCATAACTTTGAAAAGTAACCTGAGAAAGAAACATGCAAAAAAATCAACATAATGTTGAGCGAGTTCATAGTTTGTTTGTAAAAGATTTAAAATAAATATTTTTGAATAACCGGTTTTTGAAGTATTATTGAGAAAACGAATTTAAAATCATTTTCTTGTCAAGTAAACTTTGTACTTTTAACACCTTATGTTTGTAAAACCATGTATTTGTAAACTCTTGTATTTGTAATGTTCGTATAACCGTCAATGCCCACCCTGACTTTGACTCCATGCCCGCATAATCCTATGCCTTGAATTTGTATAAAACATGGTATTTAATTTGTATAAATCAAGTATTTCTGTAAATATGTATGTCCCTGGTATGTAGCAATAAGGAAAAAGAGATCACCAATGGGTTGCAAAGCCACTGGTATGTGTGAAGTGATGCAGGAAAACTCAAACCTAGCGGAGTTGCACCGGGTTTCCGGCTGTAAGACACAGTCACCACTATGGGCCACCCCGGCCTCATGGATGTGGGCTCGCTACACCCAAATAGATCTATCACTCATGTCCCTCGGTCCTACGATGAGGATTAATGGCCTTAAGTGTTGTGCCCACCACTCACATGATCTAGTAGTAAACCCTCCTTAAGCTAATCATACCAGGTATAAAACGTCTGAAGTAATTATAACATGTATTTTACCCCAGCCTCTAAGGTTGAACCTCCCCATCCTCTAAGGCTGAACCTCCCCAGCCTCTAAGGCCAACTCCCCATTCTCTCTATATTATCACCAGACGATCCATCCCTAGTCATGAAAATCATTCACATTTCGATAATACACATTTGTTTTGTAAAAACCGGTATATTTAGTATAACCCTTTCGTAAACCATTTGAGTTCCTCGAAATCCATTCATAATATGATTTAGAAATATGAGTTTTCGTTCGTTCAAAAGCTTTGTATGTTCTTGCACAACGTGCTTTGTCTAAAAATATGCAGTCTTTGTTCATCGAGAACTTTGTGTGTTTTCTGCAAAACGTGCATGTCTTTCTGTCACACCCCCAAATTCCACCTGCGGAGTACCGTCCGCTTGAGGGCGTGACCGACCAGGATCCAGCCACCAATTATACTGAATAATTGAGTTAGTAACCAAAGCAATACTTACTAACCATACGATTAGCAATTATCAAGTTCAGAGTTTAAAGTTTTAAGTTCAAATAGTAGTAAGTAGCGGAAGCATAAGTAAAACAGTCTTAAACATGGTTCATAGTTCATGTTTATTTAACACCCAACACAGGGGTAGACGAACACTACACATTCCCCAAGTAGCAGCTCCTCAGTCACTGGTTACCTGCAAAGCATGCAGTAAGGGGTCAACAATAATGCTGAGTGAGTTCACTAGTTGTCCAGTTTTAATTACCAAAAACTTGTTTCACCAGTTAATTTATCCGTTTATACATGCCATGGGGAGCTACCCCAAAAGTTAGCGACTAAACTGTTTTTCCAATACCGAACACTATGTGACCGTTGCGTATCCGCAGAGTGCCCCGATGTCAATGTTCTATCATCATTGACGGATGCCTGAGTACATTAGTTCACGACCGATCCCATACCTTGGCACGGTGTGAGGTTGGTAAGACCTAAATAGCGCTATCAACTAATAACCCGTTCGCCTGGCCCCGGCGACTAATCGGTATTATGTAGTAGGGACTTTAAGTGATAGAGTTTCGTTTAGTGCCGTTTGTTGCAATCCGTATAAACAGTAATTAACTAAAAGGTTCCCAATAACAGGGGAAGAAAAGTAAGTTGTATCCCTCATAAGGGGATAGTGTTGTTTTTAGTTCCGTTTTCCCAAACCACCGGGAATACATGCTTTAGGTTGTGAACTCACCTTGGGTTGCTCGGTAGGTTAATTACCCGGTCGATCACGTTGGTCACCACGTCCTAGCATGGTTACCGAATATGGGTCAAGTTGGGGTACAAGTATTCACGTATAATCTACACATAACTAGCACATATCATACATAACACATGATCATCCAGCAAGTTATCGGGCCTATTCTGATACGAAGCAGTTAAACAGTGAACATCAACAACAATCATACTAATCATAAGTGTTACTGGGCCTATCAGATCACATTAACGGTTAACAGCATCACAGAAACCAAATAGAACGGTATGCACAGTCCACGCATTTTGGGCCCAATAACGGAGACAAGCAGCCCAGTCGAGACCAGGAGGTCTCGACTCGCGAACACACAGTTTTGAGTCGCAACCGGAGGTTTCGACTTGTCATGTCTTGGTTGCGAGTCGCAACCGCCGTAGTCTCGAGTTGTCACATTTTGGTTGCGAGTCGTAACCGGAGGTTTCGACTTGTCATGGTCTGGTTTCGAGTCGCAACCGGGCGGTCTCGAGTCGCAATCACGTAGTCTCGAGTCGCAACCTCGGATACGTGCACCAGAAGTCCTTCTAGAACCTGTTCCAACTGTACTATCCAATAGAATTGAGATTTCATGCAAATTGTGTACTATCTCCAATAAACATGTTTTATTGTCTAAATTCCAACTAAATCAGATCGAACACAGCATTTTCAAATATTTTCATGATCTTCAAACTGTTCTTCATATATTCAAGTTATCTATTATGCACATTCATTCAAAACAGACCCAAATATTCAACTAAATCAAGCACACTTGTAACTTTGAAAACATACCAGCAGGCTTACAATATTCTTGTGTCACATATCATGAATATCACCAAATCCTACACTATCTCATTCATCCTAAGCCATCAAGATTCATTCTTATTATCTTAAAGACTCAATGCAATATTTATCAACAAGTTCTATGTTAGCAATAACACAATAGATCATACAACTCCTACTCAATTTCATCCGAGGTTCATTTATTATAACACATTATCATACATCTAAACATTCACACAAGTAAACACTTTTAGCATGCGTTGTCATCTCATTTCGAGGGAGACAAACTAACCGATTGTTATGTGTCACAAAGGCGTGTAAGAAGGTGATGTGATGAAGTCTCCGAGTGATGATCACAAGCTTGAACCGAGATCCTTGCTGTCGTCGGTTTGGTCCGAGAGGAAAGGAGAGGAGAGGAGAGGAGAGGGTGTGTTGTTAGGGTCTTAGTGAGATAGGGTGAGATAGAGTGTAAAAGAGAGTGTGTGTGAGGGTTTTAAGCTTAAATAGGAGGTGGTGCACCCCAAGTGGGTTTCCGAGTGGGCTGAGGAAGGTTGCGGCCCATCCGGCCCATTTGAGAGTCGGGTCCTTAAGTCGATGGGCTAGGTAGGTTGGTAGTCCATAGTGTACCAGAGAGGGGTTTCGGTTTGGTTTGCTAAAACGTATTCGCCCATACATTATATACGTACACACACACACACATATATATATACATATACATACAACACATAGCACATTAAGATAAAACGCAACTTTTCATTTAATAACACATATATACGCACATCGTAATTACAAGGTGTTCGCTCGGAAAACCTAGAGTGTCACATTATCCCCAAGTTTTAAGAACTTTCGTCCCGAAAGTTAAGGCAGCCACTGACAAGCTAGTGCAAGTGAGAACGTTTCAACGGGGTGTCACATCATCCCCCCGTTAATTTGGAATTTCGTCCCGAAATTCGGTTGTAGCTTCAGTGCTGGGAGTTTCATTAGGGAACAACTGGGGATATTTGCGCTTCATCTGGTCTTCCCGCTCCCAGGTAAATTCTGGGCCACGGCGTGAGTTCCAACGAACTCGCACGAGAGGTATCTGGCTACGTTTGAGGGTTTTGATCTCACGATCCGTGATCTCAACCGGTTCCTCAGTAAAGTGTAGCCGTTCGTCAATAGTAAGTTCCTTGTAAGGAATGACGAGTGTTTCGTCTGATAGACACTTCTTCAGATTAGATACGTGGAAGACGTTGTGCACAACACTCAGTTCTTCAGGCAGATTCAATCTGTAAGCGGCCGTGCCGATCTTTTCGGTAACTTCAAAGGGTCCGACATATCTTGGATTAAGCTTGCCCCGTTTTCCAAAACGAACCACACCCTTCCAGGGTGAGACCTTAAGTAGAGCCCGTTCACCAACCTGGAACTCTTGCGGTTTCCTATCTTTGTCAGCGTAGTACTTTTGACGGTCACGAGCTGCCGCCATGCGTTGCCTAATCTGGGCAATCTTTTCTGTGGTGTCGACTACATGTTCCGGGCCTGTGATCTGGCTGTCACCAACCTCAGCCCAGCAGAGAGGCGATCGACATTTACGGCCGTACAATGCCTCAAAGGTTGCTGCCTGAATGCTGGTGTGGTAGCTGTTGTTGTAGGAGAATTCCACCAACGGTAGGTGCTTCTCCCAATTCTTGCCAAAATCGATCACACATGCCCTGAGCATGTCTTCGAGGGTTTGGATGGTGCGTTCAGACTGCCCATCCGTTTGCGGGTGATAAGCGGTGCTCATGTCTAAACGCGAGCCAAAAGATTTGTGCATAGCTTGCCACAATTCAGAAGTAAAGCGTGCATCTCGATCAGAAATAATAGAGGTAGGCACTCCGTGCTTCGAAACCACTTCTTTTAAGTATACCTCTGCTAGGGTAGAGAACTTGTCTGTTTCTTTGATGGCCAAAAAGTGTGCAGACTTAGTTAAGCGATCCACTATTACCCAAATGGTGTCATTTCCTCGTTGAGACCTAGGCAGGCCAGTAACAAAATCCATGGAAATCTGCTCCCATTTCCATTGCGGAATCTCTGGCTGTTGGAGTAGGCCTGATGGTTTCTGATACTCAGCCTTGACTCTTGCACAAGTTAAACATTTTCTGACATAGGTTGCTATGTGGGCTTTCATGCCAGGCCACCAATAGGTAGCCCTCAAGTCGTGGTACATCTTATCTGAACCCGGATGTACTGAGTAACGGGACTTGTGAGCTTCATCCATCACAAGGTCACGTAAATTTCCATAAAGCGGAACCCATATGCGTCCGGCTACGTAGTAAGCACCGTCTTCTTTTTGTTCCAATCGTTGTCTCGATCCTCGTAGGGACTCAGCCCTGATGTTCTCGGCCTTCAATGCTTCAACCTGAGCATTCCGAATTTGATTAGGGAGGTTCGAGTGGATAGTGAGCTGTAAGGCACGAACACGCTTGGGTTTGGTCTCCTTTCTGCTGAGGGCATCGGCTACCACATTAGCCTTGCCTGGATGGTATTTAATTGCACACTCGTAGTCATTTAGGAGTTCGACCCATCGGCGTTGCCGCATGTTCAACTCCTTTTGTCCCATTATGTGCTGGAGACTCTTGTGATCGGTGTAAATCGTGCACTTGGTGCCGTACAAGTAGTGTCTCCAAAGCTTGAGCGCAAAGACCACAGCTCCAAATTCTAAGTCATGCGTCGTGTAGTTCCGTTCGTGGACCTTGAGTTGTCGCGAGGCGTAAGCAATAACTTTCTCGCGTTGCATCAGTACGCAGCCAAGTCCTTGAATAGAAGCGTCGCAGTAAACGACGAAGTCGTCGGTACCTTCGGGTAAGGAGAGGATAGGAGCACTACAAAGGTTCTTCTTTAGTTCTTGGAAGGCAGATTCCTGAGCATTACTCCATTTGTAAGCAACACCCTTCTGAGTGAGTGTCGTAAGTGGTTGAGCGATCTTAGAGAATCCCTTGATAAATCTTCGATAGTATCCCGCCAATCCCAAGAATTGGTGAACTTCGGTCGGAGTCTTAGGTACAGGCCAATTCTTAATGGACTCAATCTTAGCGGGGTCAACATGAATCCCTTCCTGATTGACGATGTGTCCAAGGAAATGGACCTCTCTAAGCCAGAAATCACATTTCGAAAATTTGGCGTACAGTTGCTCATTGCGAAGAAGTTCGAGAATAAGACGTAGGTGTTGTTCATGCTCCTCTTGGCTCTTCGAGTAGATTAGGATGTCGTCGATGAATACGATCACGAACTTGTCGAGGTAGGGTTTGCATACTCGGTTCATGAGATCCATGAAGATTGCAGGTGCGTTGGTCATTCCGAAAGGCATAACAAGGAATTCGTAGTGACCATAGCGGGTTCTGAAAGCAGTCTTAGAGATGTCCTCATCGCGGACTCTCAGCTGGTGATAACCCGATCGCAGATCGATCTTGGAATAATAGCTCGACCCTTGCAGCTGGTCGAACAGGTCGTCGATACGGGGAAGTGGATAACGATTCTTGATGGTAACCTTGTTAAGTTCGCGGTAGTCAATGCACATTCGGAATGAGCCATCTTTCTTTTTGACGAAGAGCACTGGGGCTCCCCAGGGTGATGAACTAGGACGGATAAAACCTTTGTCCAAAAGTTCTTGTAGCTGAGTAGAGAGTTCCTTGAGTTCTGCAGGAGCTAGGCGATAAGGTGCACGAGCTATAGGTGCTGCTCCGGGAGCTAGCTCGATTTGAAATTCGACCTGACGGTGAGGAAGGAGTCCAGGTAGTTCCTCCGGGAATACCTCAGGATAGTCGCGTACAACTGGAAAATCTTCAATCCTGTTTTCCTTTTTCTGTGTGTCGGTAATGAGTGCTAAGATAGCGGTGTGCCCTTTTCGTAGATACTTCTGGGCCTTTAAGAATGAAATGATGCCTGTGACTTCTCCGCTCTTGTCGCCTTGAACTATAAGAGGTTTGCCAGGGGGACGGGGAATACGGATAGCTTTCTCCTGGCAGAGGATTTCAGCTCGATGTTTGGATAACCAATCCATACCAATAATGACGTCGAAGCTTCCAAGAATGATGGGGAAAAGATCGATACGGAAGGTCTGACCAGACAACTCTAATTTGCAGTTACGAATTATGTGTGAGGCCTCGAGGTTTCTACCATTAGCTATTTCAACGGTGTGCTTAGAGCTCAGCGGCGTAAGAGTGAGCTTAAGTTTCTTACTAATACGTAGGGATACATAACTAGCATCTGCTCCGGAATCAAATAGCATGGAAACATAACGATCATTAAGTAGGAACTTACCCGCTACAACGTTGGGGTCATTCCTTGCTTCTCCAGCTCCAATCACAAAAGCTTTTCCTCTAGCACCATTTCCAGCATTGTTGTTATTGTTCCCAGCACCCTGATTGTTGTTGTTTTGATTCAGTTCAGGGCAATCCTTTCGCATGTGCCCCGTTGCTCCACACTTGAAGCATCCACGGTTGTTTCCTTGTTGCTGCTGTTGCTGTGGTTGTTGCTGATTCTGCCTAGCTGGGAACTGGCTTCGGCAGTCTTTGGCTTCGTGCCCCATCTTGTTGCATCGCTGACACTGACCTTTTCCACATGGCCCACTGTGATGTCGGTTACATTTGTTACACTTAGGGTGGTTTCCTCGATAGCCACCCTGTTGCTGAGGGCCCTTGTTGCTTTCAGTCTTCCTTTGTTGAACTGGGGCCTGAGTGGGGTTAGCATCCTTTCCCTGACTTCCATCCCACTTTCGCTTGTTATCGCAAGAAGTTCCAGCAGTAGCACCGATCCTCTTGGGCAGCTTGCCCTCTTCCACAGCCTGATTGGTGAGTTTGTGAGCAAGACGAACCACAGGCTGTATGGTATTGAGGTTGGCTGAGGTCACATGACTTCTGATTTCTGGGACCAAGCCTTTGATGTACAATTCGATCCTTCGATACATAGGTTGGGACATGTTTGGGCAAAGTGCAGCATAGTCGTTGGACTGCTTGGTGTAGGTCTCAATCTCTGATCCAACCATCTTGAGCGCATAGTACTCGTTCTCGAGCTTGTGGATGTCATCCCTGTGACAGTATTCCTCTTTGATCATGTCCTTGAAGTCTTCCCATGCCGTAGCATTAGCAGTTTCCAGACCAAGCATCTGAATCTGTGCTTTCCACCATGAAAGCTCGTTTCCTTCAAGCGTACCAGTTGCGTACTTAACCCAGTTAGCAGGGGGACACTCGCAGACAGCAAAGACAGCTTCGGCCTTTTCAATCCAATGCAGAAGGCCTATGGCACCCTCAGTGCCGTTGAAAGGGAGAGGCTTGCCATCCATGAAGGTTTTGAAAGTACAAACACGTGGTTGCGCAGGCGCAGGCTGACCTGTTGTGAGAAATGGAGCGAATAGGTTTAGAGGTGAAAAGACGATGTGGGGGTAGGATCTAAACATCCTATAGCAACGAGTTTACCTCCAGGGTGAGCTGCGAAAGCTGCAGCCACCGTGTTGAGCAAGTTAGCGAATTGAGCCTGAGTCATGTTAACGCTTCCTCTTCCGCGTCCACTCATTGTCTTCATAGCCAGAAAACACAGTATGAGTGTAATGTCGTAACGTAGCGAGAATAAGATAGAAGAGGGAGGTGTATCTATCTAATCAGGCACACTAGTATGTATAGTAGAGCAGTTAACATAGGATAAATAAGCATGTAAGCACAAGTCCGAGCTATAAGGTCTAACATGCCGAGTCTTGCCCTTGGAGTGTAGTGTCGTCGCGAGTCACGGGTTATAGTCTGGTTTTTCTCAAAAAGACCTTCTTTTTAAAACCAAGTTCACTATAACCAATGGCTCTGATACCAATCTGTCACACCCCCAAATTCCACCTGCGGAGTACCGTCCGCTTGAGGGCGTGACCGACCAGGATCCAGCCACCAATTATACTGAATAATTGAATTAATAACCAAAGTAATACTTACTAACCATACGATTAGCAAATATCAAGTTCAGAGTTTAAAGTTTTAAGTTCAAATAGTAGTAAGTAGCGGAAGCATAAGTAAAACAGTCTTAAACATGGTTCATAGTTCATGTTTATTTAACACCCAACACAGGGGTAGACGAACACTACACATTCCCCAAGTAGCAGCTCCTCAGTCACTGGTTACCTGCAAAGCATGCAGTAAGGGGTCAACAATAATGCTGAGTGAGTTCACTAGTTGTCCAGTTTTAATTACCAAAAACTTGTTTCACCAGTTAATTTATCCGTTTATACATGCCATGGGGAGCTACCCCAAAAGTTAGCGACTAAACTGTTTTTCCAATACCGAACACTAGGTGACCGTTGCGTATCCGCAGAGTGCCTCGATGTCAATGTTCTATCATCATTGACGGATGCCTGAGTACATTAGTTCACGACCGATCCCATACCTTGGCACGGTGTGAGGTTGGTAAGACCTAAATAGCGCTATCAACTAATAACCCGTTCGCCTGGCCCCGGCGACTAATCGGTATTATGTAGTAGGGACTTTAAGTGATAGAGTTTCGTTTAGTGCCGTTTGTTGCAATCCGTATAAACAGTAATTAACTAAAAGGTTCCCAATAACAGGGGAAGAAAAGTAAGTTGTATCCCTCATAAGGGGATAGTGTTGTTTTTAGTTCCGTTTTCCCAAACCACCGGGAATACATGCTTTAGGTTGTGAACTCACCTTGGGTTGCTCGGTAGGTTAATTACCCGGTCGATCACGTTGGTCACCACGTCCTAGCATGGTTACCGAATATGGGTCAAGTTGGGGTACAAGTATTCACGTATAATCTACACATAACTAGCACATATCATACATAACACATGATCATCCAGCAAGTTATCGGGCCTATTCTGATACGAAGCAGTTAAACAGTGAACATCAACAACTATCATACTAATCATAAGTGTTACTGGGCCTATCAGATCACATTAACGGTTAACAGCATCACAGAAACCAAATAGAACGGTATGCACAGTCCACGCATTTTGGGCCCAATAACGGAGACAAGCAGCCCAGTCGAGACCAGGAGGTCTCGACTCGCGAACACACAGTTTCGAGTCGCAACCGGAGGTTTCGACTTGTCATGTCTTGGTTGCGAGTCGCAACCGGTGTTTCGACTTGTCATGCCTTGGTTGCGAGTCGCAACCGCCGTAGTCTCGAGTTGTCACGTTTTGGTTGCGAGTCGTAACCGGAGGTTTCGACTTGTCATGGTCTGGTTTCGAGTCGCAACCGGGCGGTCTCGAGTCGCAATCACGTAGTCTCGAGTCGCAACCTCGGATACGTGCACCAGAAGTCCTTCTAGAACCTGTTCCAACTGTACTATCCAATAGAATTGAGATTTCATGCAAATTGTGTACTATCTCCAATAAACATGTTTTATTGTCTAAATTCCAACTAAATCAGATCGAACACAGCATTTTCAAATATTTTCATGATCTTCAAACTGTTCTTCATATATTCAAGTTATCTATTATGCACATTCATTCAAAACAGACCCAAATATTCAACTAAATCAAGCACACTTGTAACTTTGAAAACATACCAGCAGGCTTACAATATTCTTGTGTCACATATCATGAATATCACCAAATCCTACACTATCTCATTCATCCTAAGCCATCAAGATTCATTCTTATTATCTTAAAGACTCAATGCAATATTTATCAACAAGTTCTATGTTAGCAATAACACAATAGATCATACAACTCCTACTCAATTTCATCCGAGGTTCATTTATTATAACACATTATCATACATCTAAACATTCACACAAGTAAACACTTTTAGCATGCGTTGTCATCTCATTTCGAGGGAGACAAACTAACCGATTGTTATGTGTCACAAAGGCGTGTAAGAAGGTGATGTGATGAAGTCTCCGAGTGATGATCACAAGCTTGAACCGAGATCCTTGCTGTCGTCGGTTTGGTCCGAGAGGAAAGGAGAGGAGAGGAGAGGGTGTGTTGTTAGGGTCTTAGTGAGATAGGGTGAGATAGAGTGTAAAAGAGAGTGTGTGTGAGGGTTTTAAGCTTAAATAGGAGGTGGTGCACCCCAAGTGGGTTTCCGAGTGGGCTGAGGAAGGTTGCGGCCCATCCGGCCCATTTGAGAGTCGGGTCCTTAAGTCGATGGGCTAGGTAGGTTGGTAGTCCATAGTGTACCAGAGAGGGGTTTCGGTTTGGTTTGCTAAAACGTATTCGCCCATACATTATATACGTACACACACACACATATATATATATACATATACATACAACACATAGCACATTAAGATAAAACGCAACTTTTCATTTAATAACACATATATACGCACATCGTAATTACAAGGTGTTCGCTCGGAAAACCTAGAGTGTCACACTTTCCACCCCGAAAACATTTATAAAAATGTAAAACCGTAAAAATGTGGGGTTATGAACTCACTTGAATTTCCATGTGCAAAGCTAGCTAAATACAACTTCGTGATGTCGTTTCCAAGACGAGACTCGCTAGCGTGCATTCTACAATATTCCTAACATGGAATATCTAATAAGTTTCTGAATAAAAGCGGTAACTAACTACGTGTCACCGAGCTCTACCGCATCGTTAACCGAACGATTCGACGATAAGTTGTTAACTTGAAAGAAACGAAGAAGTTATACTCGTTTAGTTTTGCTTAATGTCGTTAATAGTTTACTAAGTCGAGAAAGTACTTAGTTTCGAGAAATTAGAATATATAGATATTTATACAAAAATATAAAATATATTCTTAGGATAGTGTTCGTCTCGTGAAGTCGTACGTGTATGTAACGAATGTTTTATGAAAAGATTATATAATAACCTCGCATTACATATCGTATGCCGTTGAGACGTTTGAAATAAATATAAAAGTTATATTTATTTTATAAACAATCATCTAGTCGTTGTGTTTGAAAATAAATATATATTATATTTATTTTTATAAAGCGAATCCGTGTTGTTTGATATTTGGAATAAATGTAAAAACTATATCGAAATCATGTCGTTTGATATTTGAAATAAATATAAACTATATTTATTTTTATAAAACGATTTCATATTGTTCGGTACTTGAAAGAATTGCCGAAAATAATAAAAGGATTGGAAATATTATACCACATTTTATTTTATAAAAGTATCGTTGGATATAATATCCAAATTGTCGTTTTTGTAAGTTATGCAAAGTCGCCAAAAGAAAGACACTTCTATACTTATTTTTATAAGAAAACTTATATTTTGATTAGTGTCGTTTTTAAGCTTTAAATACGTTTGTAGTTCGGGTTTTTAATGAAAAACGGACAGAGTTTCCTCTGTTTTTGGACGATCCCGACATCTAAGTGTCGCTATATTTTTCAAAATTCAACCAATAACCAACGCAATGTAATCAAATATATTTCGTCAAGCATTTCAAAATATAAACTAAATTATAAACGAAATGGTTCGAGCTCGTTCACGAAAAATAAATAGATATATATAAAATAACGAAATAATTCACGCCGTTAAAACTTTACCAATCTCGCGTCGAAATGTTGACCGCTTTAACTGAGTCGAAGTTGAAACCGGAACCCGAACCACAACTGACGTCGACTACGGTTGACCTAGTCGTTGACCTGTTGACTTGCTTGACCTGCTGTTGACCTGAGTTGACTCGGGTGTTGACCGAGTCTGACCCCGGGTTGACCAAACCGATAAATTGAGACTTGAACCAGAACCGCCTTATCATGAATCTGGAACGTTATAACCCGGCTCGAACCAAGCCGAAACTCAACCGAACTGCTGCTGACTTCTTGACCCAAACTGACCCGAAACCTCACGTTGACTCGGTCTGACCCACACTGAACCAAACCCAAAATCCACCAAAAAGTCACCACTGTTGCCGCTGCTGTGAACTCCGGCGGCTGAACCGCCGCCGCCGCCGCCGTCTGCGGCGGTGCCGCTGCCGCTGAACAACCACGCCACCGCTGCTCTCTCTCTCTCTCTCTCCGTTCTCTCTCTCTCTCTCTCTCTCTTCGACATCTCTCTCTCTCATCAGCCTCTCTCTCTCCTGTTTTGTAACCGCCGCACCACCACCGGACGGTGGTGGTGGTGCTCTGATTGTCAGTCGAAGAAGAAAAGGGGAGGGGGGCTGTTACGAGGGTGTTTGGCTAGGCTTTTTGTCACAAGTAGAGGGATGAAGCCTCTGTATTTGTTTAAGGTAATCTCGAGAGAGAGATGAAAGGGATCAAGAGGTGTTTGGTATTTTATATGTGTGTGTGCAGAAGGTTTCGAGAGGGAGAGGAGGTGTGTGTTTTGTCTGCACAACATATGAAAATCAAAAAGGGGGTATGGACCCTTTTATAAGGATGATGAAATCTTTAAAGATCTTGTGGATGTTGTTGAGATTTCATAAGGATTTTATAAATCTAGTGTAGATTTTGTAGGGATTTTGGAAGGATTCTATAAGATTTTGATGAGATCTTGTGCAGATTTTAAAGGAAATCCTCTAATATTTTATGTGCAGGTTTAGGCTTGTGGGTTTTAGGCTTGGGCCCAGGGCCCACAAGCTCAATCCCCGTGTTTAAGCGGCCCGTAATTCCTACGAGATCCGTTAACACACTTGTGCTCCGTAAAATTTAATGACATATGTTTATATAGCCGAAATCCCGTAAAATGTATGCCAGTAGCCGGTTGTCGTGTCCGTTCGTCAATTACGGTGAAAATCGCGTAAAACCGTGTTATCGTCGCTTTAATGCGTTTTCTAATCCGGTTTCGACTGTAGTTGCTAAAATTTCATTACAGAGCTAAATATAGCGTAAAATGTAAGTTCTGAGAGTGACAGGCGTCTCCGTCACTTCCGTTTTGTTGCCGATGCGTTTCCTACCGTCGCGTTTTCAGTTCACTTTTGCATTTGTGTCACACGAAAGCCCAATGAATTCACAAAATTAATTTCATAAACATAAAATATTCGTGTAACATCCATACTTGTCGGCGTTGTCAGTATTTTGTATGGCATCAGTTCGTTGTCGTTTGATGTTCCGCAGATTCCTCGCGAATCTTCATACGAATTCTTGTAAAGTCGGATAAACGTTCCTAGGCACTCCAAAGGCCTAATTAAGTTAATTTGCGTCGTAAACATTATTTATTGTCGCGTTAATCGCTTGTTAATCACGTAATTAAGAGCCTTAAATCACCGGTTGTCACATTCTCCCCCTGTTACAGAAATTTCGTCCAAATTTAGACTATGTTATCTCCTCAGAATTGTGATGTTCGCAGGTAAGTCCGAATAATAACAAAGTGAATGACCGCGTAATCGAAACAAGACTTATTCGAATCATGTGAATTTAATGACATTCCTCAACAATAAGAACCCAACGGTTTAAAAGAAATGTGTTTCAAAAATTGATGTCAAAGGAAACAAGACGTATAGGTACAGTCACTAATGTGACTAAGTTAACAGGGGTCCAACAAAGAACAGGAACTTCGACCAATCGAATTCCATATGAATGTTCACAATATGTAAATGAGTTCTAGAAGCAACAACATCCACTGGATGATCTTAGAATCAACAAGCTCAAATGTAATAGTTTGCATGAAACGCTTGATCGTGATCGGCACAAGCTGCAAGTTATACCGACGCCACAAGGTGTCGTAATGAATGAAACAATTCAAATATAGCGGTGATCGAACAAGTATCACCTGTGTTTTGCATGAAATGCTCGATCTTGATTAGCCCAAGCTACAAGTTTACACCGACACCACAAGGTGTCGGATCGATTTAAATAGTTCAATGATAGCGGTGATCTAACAATTTCACCGTGTTTGAAGTCAAATGAAAGCGCAATGAAGTAAATATGAATGTTTGTTCCAACAAACATCAAAAGATTTTCAATTGAAAACGGAAGATCAAAGAAATAATGTTTTTGATCGAAGATGAAGAAGCAATGAATATCGCAAAAACTTTCGATCGATGTTGAAAGAACAGTTAAGAGGTACACCGAAATATATAAAAAAATGAATTTGTGTACCATTGTCTTAACACACGATTGTATTAACACCGTCTTAATAGGATAAATCAAAGCGGATTTAAAGCAAATCACTAAATAATTAATTAAATCCGTGCATAAGATGTGTAAACGAGATTAGCACAAGCTTCAAATTAATGAAAGCACCACCACATGGTGTCGAAATCAACAAACAAATTAATGGAGTCGAACACCAAACAAGTTTACTACGACTCAGAACAAATGAAACACTTGTTATAACGAATTTTGAATATGATGCTCCCAATACATCATATGATGCTTTGAATTGAATATTGTGACACCTGGGTCACTGCGACCATCAAACAAATGCCAAGCCAATGAAATATTGTATTTCATACTTGGGATCTGTATAAATATGTGTATCTTTTGCACATATCAATTCTTGTTCGATTTCAAGCTCTAAATCGCTTTCTGGAAGGTTAGGGGGTAGTTGCACGGAACTCCCATCCGCCGGACGCGCACTGATGCGTAAATATAACCAGTTTATTGCAACGAACACTCCGGAATAGTGAAATAGGCTTAACATACCTTAAATAACCTTTACATAACTTAGAAATAAGTTTTGATGGCTTTGGTATGGCAAAATCAAGTTAAATCGCTTACAGGGACTAAAGTTGACAAACTGCGAAAGTATGCCAATTTGAACTATAACAGACATTCCGGAACATGGCCATAAGTTAAACATACCATAAATATCCTTTACATAGCTTAGAAATAGGCTTTGAGGGGTTCGGTGTGCTAAAATAAACTTTTGGGCCATTCAGGGACTAAAAGCGTCAAAAAGTGCACAAGTTTGCATTTTCGGGCATAACTTACGTTCTGAATACATCCGGTCATCCAAAAATTTATGTAAGCACTAAAATGTTTTATTTCAGTGTTTGGCATAAGAAAAATCCATTCGTCGCGTCATTTGGATCGTTTTTCGCGCTTATGTGCATTCCGTCGTAATTAAGCGAACATCGCGATTGTACGGCCAAACGAACCGACATCCGAGATATTTTTGAGCACATTTTAAGTTCCCTATACTTTAACTTCATTTTAGAGCTTTGAAATGGGGTTAACGGGCCTTAAATGTGTCGGAAATGACTTTAATACACAAGAGGGACCAAAACTGTCATTTTTGAAACTTGGTTTCTGATCAGAAGGCCCAGGCGGCCCGCGTAAGCCCAAGGTGATATCTTACGCGGCCCGCGTCAGCCTCTCAGACCAGATTCAATGTTTAAACAGGCGGTTAACAGCTGCATTACCCACAAAACCCACATGCTCATGGTATTTCTCAGTACTAGGGGCTCAAATGGTTTTGTAAAACCATGTTCTTGAGGTGTATGGCCCAGATCAAAGCACGGTTTCCAAAAAACGATCTTAACGGCTCTACGAATCCTATAAATACCCAACCCTCTTCATTGAAAAACCCACAAGAATCTGATCTTAGAAGCTCTAAGTTGAAACCATTGTTTCATACCTGAGCTACTTGGATCAAGATTAGCTTTCGGGGACCCTTTGTAAGTGTTCCTTCGTTCTTTTATTGCTTTTCGAGTCCGAAAGTCAAACTTTGTTTGACTTTCTGCATTGACCAGTTTATGGTCAATGCGAAGTTCGTTTGAACTTCGCAACGTGATTGTAATCACGATGGTTATAGTCCCTTGTCACTATGCCTACTGATTTCCACGTTGTCTAAGGGTAAGCGATCTAATAAATCGCTTATACCTTCGAACCCGACCCATTTGGTCGATCATTAGGATCCGACCAAATACATTAGGTGACCATAGTAGGTAGGGAATAACCTTCCGAGGTTATACCTTATGGTCACGACGTTTAAGTAGTTGTATGATAGGTAGTTTATATACCTTAGGTAAATTACCAAAATACCCCTTTGATGCCAAAATTCATTATAAACATATGTGACATAACTTTTGACATCTAAACTGATTTGGCGACAATATTAGGCATGTTAAGGCATATTCTACTTGTCATAGGACTAGTTAGGCGGTCCGAACGCGTTTCACGCGAACGACGCGTTAAAGTAGCATAAGCTACCTAAACGGGTCGTGATGGGTCGTAAGCACTTAGGTTAGGTTTCATTTAGTATGTAGGCTTTGTTAAACCATATGAGACGAGTCTCCATACTCGTTTGGTTTACGAACCCTCATTCTATCCGATCCTCCGATATAGGTCCGGTTTATTAACATAGTTACCTATATTAGGTGCCGTTTGATTCCATGATCTCTAGCATTGCTTGGTGGTTATTTTAGGACTTCTGAGCAATCTCAAGTGAGTACATAGACCCCTCTTTTACTGTTTTCCAAACTGTTTTGGGGTGAAACACATGTGCCTACTTGTTACTTTCATGCTTTCCTGTTTTCACATCATATACTTGCTATGTTTATTAGTATATTTATAGTACATGATTTCAATACATTTTATGCTATGTATGCCCATTGTGTGCATCATTAGTACATCACTTTACAATACATTTCATGCTATGTACGCCCATTGTGTGCATACTTAGTACATTGTTTTACATTACACTTATGCTATGTATGTCCATTACGTGCATACTTAGTACATTGTTTTACATTACACTTATGCTATGTATGTCCATTACGTGCATACTTAGTACATTGTTTTACATTGCATTTCTGTTGCATATGCTCATCCAGCATATGAACACATTATACTACATTTTGAACCGTTGTAACCATTTGACTATGTGAACCGTCGTAACCCTTTGATTATATGAACCGTTTGTAACTATTGAACCGTGTGAACCAGTTGTATTTGTTGACATGATTTACATTTGACAATAGACATTTGACTATACATAAACATTTCTACAATTGTTAAACATTACATCTTGGTGGTTTGGTTTGAGTAAGTGATTTAAGTAACGAGGCGTGTGTAATATGATACAAGCATGGTGGATACGCCGCTGGTACTTCCTATATATATGTGTTTGTATGGTATTACATATCGTAGCGTTATTTGAATTATTTCAATTTAGACATATAACATTTTATACAAATAACATACTTTTCACAATACATTGTTTTACAAACAACTTATCTAATACAAACTCATTTTACTTGGTTATTTACTTAACCATGTATTATTCTTTTATACATATATATCATTTGGTTTATTTATCACTTTTCAAATGATTTACAAGACAAAGCAAATTACAAGGTTCATGACTAAACATTTTCTTAAACATAAGTCATGAATCCTGTTTTCACAAAACCTATGTATCTCACAGGCATTTTTATGCTGACGTACCTATTTTCACATGTGTTTTCAGGAGTTGATGCATAGGACTTATCAAGTCATTCTTAGGCGGACCTGTGCCTTAGTGACTTAAAACGAGACAAGAACAAGTTAATTTATGTTATGTACCCTTTGTTTCTTGTTTAAAACAATGTAATCTCTCATGTTTGATTAATAAAACGAAACTTCAATTGCCATGGATTTGAAACAATTAATTCTGTTACAACACTCCCCGATGTTTCCGCCACGTTTTGTTGTATTACGTGGTCGGGGTGTGACAGAAAAGTTGGTATCAGAGCCAATGGTTATAGGGAATTAGGTTATTAGTAATGCTTTGACCTAGACTATAACCTTCCTAGGACCCTAACGCGAGTTTACTTGCGTTTAGTCATAAAACAATACCGTCACCTATCCTTAGGCGACGACCCCAACAAGAACATAAATTTCAAAACCGCTTTGAAAACTAATCATCTGTTCTATGATGATTGATTACTAGGTTTTGAACCCTCTGTTATAAGGTTTTGAACCCTTTTGAATTTTCAAAACTCTCGTCAAAGTTTTGGGTCCTAAATAGTGTGAACACGTGCAAACTGGATGAGTGAATGCCTGTACCCTGGGTTTTCTGTCTAAGGCTAGAGTGTTCGTACAAATCCACATAATCGGACCAGTCACTCTTACCTGGGAACTCTTGGGGTGAGTGTCCACTTATAGGCGAGCATGTCTTCGCGATACACTATGAGGATCTATTTGCTTTGATTCAGCCTTTGTGTTGTTTGTTTGCTTCGTGGTTCAAACAAATGACCATCAACCATGATTTTGGTCGGTAATTGTAACATCCTATTCTTACCCAATGCCATTTCATTTGTTTTCTTTCTTGTTTCCCTTTTAGAATGCCTCCACGACGCGAAAATCCGGTATCTATTGAAGAGCTGGCAGCTGTCATTACACAGCAAATGACTGCTGCAATCCCGAACATCGTTGCTCAATGTAACCAAGCCCTCAACAACAATAATGCCCCCTGCAGCTTCAAGACGTTCAACTCGGCTAAGCCATCAAAGTTTTCTGGGTCTCAAGGAGCGACTGCACTTCTGCAATGGTTCGAGAGTCTAGAGAGCACCTTCAGGCATGTTCAATGCCCAAATGAGCGAAAGGTAGAATTCGCATCTAGTGTCTTTGAGAAACGAGCTTTGACATGGTGGAATGGTGTGATGAGAGATAGGGGTGCCGATGTGGCACTGGCTCAAACGTGGGTAGAGCTTCGAGCTCTGATGATGAAGGAATTCTGTCCTCGTCACGAGATCAGGGCCTTGGAAAGGGAATTTGATGATCTTACGCAAGATAGCGGTGAGCATCGAGCCTACACGGACCGTTATGAGGAGTTAAGTCTGTTATGCCCAAACATGGTCACGTCTTTGGATAAGGCAATCGAAAAGTACATTGATGGCCTCCCTGACTCAATACAAGACATTGTGACTAGTAGCAACCCTACTACAGTTAGACAAGCCATTGAGCTATCTGCAACCTTGACTGAATCAAAGATCAGGAAAGGTAAACTTTTCCGAAAAGGTGACAAGAAACCGGTTGAGGAATCGAACCCAATCGAGGAATCAAAGACCATGGATGAACAGACTGGATCCCCTAAGAAGTCAAAGAAGCGAAAGGCTTCTCAGAACTTCACCATGGTTCCCCTGCTAGGAAGCCATACAATGGAACTGCACCCTTGTGCAACCAATGTAGCCTCCATCATCATGCCAATGTAAAATGCCGCAAATGCCAAACTTGTGGACTTATAGGCCATACAACAAGAGTTTGCCCAGCTGCAGCTGCACCAAACCCAGCTGGCAACAATCCCGCTCAAGGTCGTTTTCTACCAGGTTCTTGTTTCAAATGTGGCGAGATGGGTCATTTCCAAAGAAATTGCCCAAAGCTTGCTAATGCAAATCCATCACAGGGATGAGCATCTGACCGACAACATCGTTTAGAAATAATCACGTCTTATGTATTATTTTCTTTTGTTGTCATGGTCCATGAAACAGTTGTTATCATTGTTTATAAATAAATCTTTTATTTACATTGCAATGTATTTATGTGGTTGTATGTATAAACAACACATCCCTTAAAATACCGACAATCAAGGAATCGTATTCCTTGAAAAGCAAACTACCCCCCCCTCCCCAAAATTTTCCATCTTATGATCTCTTGCGTTTCCACGAAATTCCTAAGTACCCGTTTATTCTAAGGAAACAAAGTACAAGGCGCAAGTTACTACACGAGACGAATACCCAAAGTACCACTATAAATCCTTAATAAGGGTACCTAAGGATATTTCCGTAAATCCTAAAATTGTTGTGTTCCTTAATTCGAATATTACGTTTCTTTGAAAACAAAATCGAATTTTGGGAGATCATCCTATCTTTTCAGATAGATCCCAGAGGACATTGAAGTCCAGTGACTGGTTTCCTGGTGTACTTTGAATATCCATATTCAATCAATAACAAGTTAATAACAAATTAATAACTGAGTTAAGCAACTATGTGATTATGTGCTTATGTGTTCCCTTTTATGTTTTTGATGTAATCCAAGTTTTTGTTATCTAAAATCCTTAATGGACTTCTACGTTGTAGTTAAGTCCCTTGGGTTATAAAGTACTACTCCATAATTAGACCCCTTGAGTGGTCTAGTTAAACAGATTGATCCAAAAATCTGGTTAGGAACATCATGTGATGATATAGCTGAAAGGACTCCTTGGTGGCCTAATTAATAAGATCATATGTCGATCTAATTAAAAGGACCCTATGGTAGTCTAGTTACCCTCGTCACAGGTTTGATTTTCCTCCCCTAAACATTACAAGACAAACTGTGCGGACTGTGCAAGGAATTACGTAATTATGGATGCATACATAATTATGGAATTTAGTGCACAGAAACCAAAACAAGTTTTGTCATGTGCCTAGAGATAACTCTATTCATTTCCGTTTCTGAGGAAGCACCCGTTGAAAATGACTCCGTTTGTTCATTTTCGTTTCTGAAGATTGTCCGTTGAGGAAATGAATATCCGTTTGTTTATCCTTTTCATTTCCATTTCTGATAAAGCACCCGTTGAAAATGACTCCGTAAGTTCATTTTTCGTTTCTGAAGATTTTCCGTTGAGGAAATGAATATCCGTTTGATTCTTCTTTTCATTTCCATTTCTGATGAAGCACCCGTTGAAAATGACTCCGTAAGTTCATTTTACGTTTCTGAAGATTGTCCGTTGAGGAAATAAATCCCCGTTTGTTTATTCCTTCATTTCCGCTTCTGAAGAATACTCGTTGAGGAAAATGACTCCGTCTGTTCATTTTCGCTCTGAAGAATGTCCGTTAAGGAAATGACAGGATTATGCCTTACATATCTCTGGTGGTTATATGACACAAAGTCACAAATAGACTCCTACGAATAAATTTCGGGACGAAATTTCCTAAAGTAGGGGAGACTGTGACACCTGGGTCACTGCGACCATCAAACAAATGCCAAGCCAATGAAATATTGTATTTCATACTTAGGATCTGTATAAATATGTGTATCTTTTGCACATATCAATTCTTGTTCGATTTCAAGCTCTAAATCGCTTTCTGGAAGGTTATACGCGCACTGATGCGTAAATATAACCAGTTTAATGCAACGAACACTCCGGAATAGTGAAATAGGCTTAACATACCTTAAATAACCTTTACATAACTTAGAAATAAGTTTTGAAGGCTTTGGTATGGCAAAATCAAGTTAAATCGCTTACAGGGACTAAAGTTGACAAACTGCGAAAGTATGCCAATTTGAACTGTAATAGACATTCCGGAACTTGGCCATAAGTTAAACATACCATAAATATCCTTTACATAGCTTAGAAATAGGCTTTGAGGGGTTCGGTGTGCTAAAATAAACTTTTGGGCCATTCAGGGACTAAAAGCGTCAAAAAGTGCACAAGTTTGCATTTTCGCGCATAACTTACGTTCTGAATACATCCGGACATACAAAAATTTATGTAAGCACTAAAATGTTTTATTTCAGTGTTTGGCATAAGAAAAATCCATTCGTCGCGTCATTTGGATCGTTTTTCACGCTTATGCGCATTCCGTCGTAATTAAACGAACATCGCGATTGTACGGCCAAACGAACCGACATCCGAGATATTTTTGAGCACATTTTAAGTTCCCTATACTTTAACTTCATTTTAGAGCTTTGAAATGGGGTTAACGGGCCTTAAATGTGTCGGAAATGACTTTAATACACAACAGGGACCAAAACTGTCATTTTTGAAACTTGGTTTCTGATCAGAAGGCCCAGGCGGCCCGCGTAAGCCCAAGGTGATATCTTACGCGGCCTGCGTCAGCCTCTCAGACCAGATTCAATGTTTAAACAGGCTGTTAACAGCTGCATTACCCACAAAACCCACATGCTCATGGTATTTCTCAATACTAGGGGCTCAAATGGTTTTGTAAAACCATGTTCTTGAGGTGTATGGCCAAGATCAAAGCACGGTTTCCAAGAAACGATCTTAACGGCTCTACGAATCCTATAAATACCCAACCCACTTCATTGAAAAAACCCACAAGAATCTGATCTTAGAAGCTCTAAGGTGAAACCATTGTTTCATACCTGAGCTACTTGGATCAAGATTAGCTTTCGGGGACCCTTTGTAAGTGTTCCTTCGTTCTTTTATTGCTTTTCGAGTCCGAAAGTCAAACTTTGTTTGACTATCTGCATTGACCAGTTTATGGTCAATGCGAAGTTCGTTTGAACTTCGCAACGTGATTGTAATCACGATGGTTATAGTCCCTTGTGACTATGCCTACTGATTACCACGTTGTCTAGGGTCGTAAGGGTAAGCGATCTAATAAATCGCTTATACCTTCGAACCCGACCCATTTGATCGATCATTAGGATCCGACGAAATACATTAGGTGACCATAGTACGTAGGGAATAACCTTCTGAGGTTATACCTTATGGTCACAACGTTTAATAGTTGTATGATAGGTAGTTTATATGCCTTAGGTAAATTACCAAAATACCCCTTTGATGCCAAAATTCATTATAAACATATGTGACATAACTTTTGACATCTAAACTGATTTGGCGACAATATTAGGCATGTTAAGGCATATTCTACTTCTCATAGGACTAGTTAGGCGGTCCGAACGCGTTTCACGCGAACGACGCGTTAAAGTAGCATAAGCTACCTAAACGGGTCGTGATGGGTCGTAAGCACTTAGGTTAGGTTTCATTTAGTATGTAGGCTTTGTTAAACCATATGAGACGAGTCTCCATACTCGTTTGGTTTACGAACCCTCATTCTATCCGATCCTCCGATATAGGTCCGGTTTATTAACATAGTTACCTATATTAGGTGCCGTTTGATTCCGTGATCTCTAGCATTGCTTGGTGGTTATCTTAGAATTTCTGAGCAATCTCAAGTGAGTACATAGACCCCTCTTTTACTATTTTCCAAACTGTTTTGGGGTGAAACACATGTGCCTACTTGTTACTTTCATGCTTTCCTGTTTTCACATCATATACTTGCTATGTTTATTAGTACATTTATAGTACATGATTTCAATACATTTTATGCTATGTATGCCCATTGTGTGCATACTTAGTACATCACTTTACAATACATTTCATGCTATGTACGCCCATTGTGTGCATACTTAGTACATTATTTTACATTACACTTATGCTATGTATGTCCATTACGTTCATACTTAGTACATTGTTTTACATTACACTTATGCTATGTATGTCCATTACGTGCATACTTAGTACATTGTTTTACATTGCATTTCTGTTGCATATGCTCATCTAGCATATGAACACATTATACTACATTTTGAACCGTTGTAACCATTTGACTATGTGAACCGTCGTAACCCTTTGATTATATGAACCGTTTGTAACTATTGAACCGTGTGAACCAGTTGTATCTGTTGACATGATTTACATTTGACAATAGACATTTGACTATACATAAACATTTCTACAATTGTTAAACATTATATCTTGGTGGTTTGGTTTGAGTAAGTGATTTAAGTAACGAGGCGTGTGTAATATGATACAAGCATGGTGGATACGCCGCTGGTACTTCCTATATATAAGTGTTTGTATGGTATTACATATCGTAGCGTTATTTGAATCATTTCAATTTAGACATATAACATTTTATACAAATAACATACTTTTCACAATACATTGTTTTACAAACAACTTATCTAATACAAACTCATTTTACTTGGTTATTTACTTAACCATGTATTATTCTTTTATACTTATATATCATTTGGTTTATTTATCACTTTTCAAATGATTTACAAGACAAAGCAAATTACAAGGTTCATGACTAAACATTTTCTTAAACATAAGTCATGAATCCTGTTTTCACAAAACCTATGTATCTCACAGGCATTTTTATGCTGACGTACCTATCTTCACATGTGTTTTCAGGAGTTGATGCATAGGACTTATCAAGTCATACTTAGGCGGACCTGTGCCTTAGTGACTTAAAACGAGACAAGAACAAGTTAATTTATGTTATGTACCCTTTGTTTCTTGTTTAAAACAATGTAATCTCTCATGTTTGATTAATAAAACGAAACTTCAATTGCCATGGATTTGAAACAATTAATTCTGTTACAACACTCCCCGATGTTTCCGCCACGTTTTGTTGTATTACGTGGTCGGGGTGTGACAAATATATGTAATGGACAAGTTCAAACAATTGAACTTGGTTTCAGCGCAATCAGACAATAAATATATACGTTTCAAAAAGAAATTTCGGCATGGTTACGACGAAAAACATGTATGTAACTTGAAAAGAAGAGAATTTTCAAGAAAATGTGTTGACTTGATAACAAAGGAGCCAACAATGAATAATAATGCGAGTCATTCGAATCACAAATCAATAATTAGGTTTAGCGAAACAATATTTGGACTTTGATGAAACGCTTATTCGAAACGAAACCACATGCGTAACAAACGATGCATGCGTAACATATAAATTTTCAAGAAATGAAGCAATGAGTGTTCGCTACAGTGTAAGAAGTTATTGTGATGCAATGACCATTAAGAGGAGTAGAGATACGAAAATCTACTCAGTAAATGTGAAATTCGAAAAGTGAAGAAATTAAAAAGCCATGTTCTCTATTGGTGATAATAAAGCTCCAGGTAGGCGATTTTCTGTTCTTCACCATGAATCCATCAGTTTTTCTTCGTAATCTTATGTATAACAGTCTGTGATTAGAGTTTTGTTTACAAAACCCTATAAAGAACTTGTTAGCATTAGTGATCGATCCAAAACTAGGGTTTTTTCTTGTTTTCTTCAATCGCTGCCTTAGTAATCTTTATTGATTCTCTGATTTATTAACCTGGTTGTTATTGATTGCGGTTAGCTGAGACTAATTTAGCTAGATTGATACTTTGGGTTAATCGATTAAGGGTTGAGATCTGATTCTAGGGTTTAAAGGATTAGGGTTTCGGTTTCGCGGCTTTTGGTTTTCTGGATTTCGTTTGGTTTTCTTTGCATGGTGATTTGCTTTTCTTGCTGATGGAGGGAGTTGTCAATAACAATCTGAATGTTCGTAAAAAACCTGGGGAAAACTTGTTTTTTGATCGTGGAAAACCTCCTACAATAATTCATGGTTTAGCGTCTCGGGTTGTTAACATTGAAGGTAAAACGCTGATGCCGAGGAGAGGTGTTGTGTCGTCGGCTGCAAGTGAACCTGGTAAGTTCAACATTATTGATGAGTTGTCTAAAATTACTGTTCCGGTTGAACCTGTGTTGAAAGAGAATGTTAACGTTGTTGATCCGAATATCAACCTATCAGTGGAAGAGCCGGAATTGAAGTCAGTATCTTATGCTGATCTAGTAGCGAATTCTGGCAATAAAAAATTGAACTTTAGAACTTTTGCTAGCACTGATCGTCATGATGACTGTGATGTAGTCTTGCCGAAGGAGTCTATTAGAGTTGTTCAGGATAAACTAGCAAATACTCTTTATGGGTATTTTCTGGGGGACCGTATTGCCTATCCTGTTGTTGAGTATTATGTGAAGAATAAATGGAAACGTTTTGGGTTGGTAAAATCTATGATGAATGCCAATGGCTTTTTCTTTTTCAAATTTGAGGATCAAGCTGGCATGATGGCTGTTCTTAAAGAAGGTCCGTGGATTATTCGTTCACAGCCCTTATTCTTATGTCAGTGGTCCCCTACAACGAAATTGGTGAAAAAGGAAGTTAAGAATGTTCAATTATGGGTGAGGATACATGATGTTCCTATCGCGGCTTCACTGAGGACGGTCTTAGCTTGATTGCCACAGCTATTGGGGTCCCAAAGCTTCTTGATTCATATACCTCTTCAATGTGCATGGACTCTTGGGGTCGAAGTAGTTATGCTAGAGCATTGATAGAGGTTTCGGCGGATAAGGAACTGAAAAAAGAAATTACTATGGCTATTCCAGAATTGGAAGGTGATGGGTTTGTAAAAGAAACGATGCATGTAGAATATGAGTGGAGTCCTCATCGGTGTTCACATTGCTGTGTATTTGGTCATTCTTATGACCAATGTCCTACTGTTAAAAAGGTGGTTCAAGAGGATAGTCTTCATAAGCATTCTGGGCAAGGAAGGAAACCTGGTAAGAAACCGGTGATAGATGACGAAGGTTACATGGGAGTGCCAGCTAAGAAGGTGGCCAGGAAACCAGGGATCCATATTAATAAGCCGAAGCCGAAATTTGAATATAGACCGATTGGTACTAAGCCGAAGGATGGGGTTAAAAAAGTCTCGTCTTCTACTAGTGTGGTTTCTAACAACCCTTTTAATGTCTTGAATAATGAAGATGCAGATGATGGGCAGTGTAGCAAGGATGCAGGTGGTCAACAGGAGGATTCGGATGATGAAGAGGTCATGGAACCTTACAATGAAACGGATGAATTTATTATGTAAGGTACTAGTAATCCAAATAAAAAAGGTGCAAGCACTCCTAGTTCGTTGGTGTCCAATGGTTAGCCTGGCTACTTGGAACATAAGGGGGTTGAACCGCCCCCTGAAACAAACGGAGGTTCGTCAATTACTTCATGATAGTAATATTAGTCTTTGTGTTGTTTTAGAATCTCATGTGGATGTTACTAAGCTTAGTAAAGTTTGCTCGGCTGTTTTTCGTCATTGGGATTGGACCTCGAATGGGAATTGTTGTACTAAGGGAGCTCGGATTATCATAGGGTGGAACTCGGATGTGTTTGATGTCATGGTTTTGGCTCAATCGGCTCAAGTTCTTCACCTTCAGCTTCTTTTTAAAGATGATAAAAAGATTCTGTTTTGTTCAGTTGTGTATACGGATAATTATTATGTCACTCGAAGGGAGCTTTGGGCTCAATTGTCGTTACATAAGCTCATGGTGGCTGATAGACCATGGGTTATCATGGGGGATTTTAATTCCGCTCTCTACTTGGAAGATAAGTCCATGGGCACATCGGATATTTCAGTGGGTATGCGTGATTTTCAAGCTTGCATTTCTGATATTGAAGTTATGGATGTCAATCGCTCGGGCCTTCACTATACATGGACTCAAAAGCCTAAAAAGGGAATTGGATTACTCAATAAAATTGATCGTATCATGGCAAATGACCCGTTTGTTGCTGAATTTCTGAATTCGGTTGCTATATTTCATCCATATAGGTTATCGGATCATGCTCCTTGCATTCTAAAATTCCAAGGTCATTCTAATAAAAAACAAAAACCATTTAAGTTTCCAAACTTTTTGGTTTATAAGCCGGAGTTTATGAATATAGTAAAACAGAGCTGGGAGAATAGAGTGGATGGAGTTTATCAGTTTCAGGTTGTGAAGAAGCTTCGCCATTTAAAGACTCCTCTTCGGGCTTTACTTTTTAGACAGGATAATCTTCACAAGAAAGTGATTGAGTTACGTGGCAAAATGGATGAAATCCAAAAGTATATTGATCAAGACCCCATGAATACGGATCTCAGATCCCGTGAAGCTAAGTTAACGGCTTCGTTTCAGGAGGCATGTCTCGACGAGGAAAGATTTTTAAAACAAAAAGCGAAACTGGATTGGTTAAGGGCGGGTGATGCGAATACCGCTTATTTTCATGCAGCCGTTAAGAGTAGGAATCATCGGAGTAGGATTCAGGTTATTTCAGATGCTAATGGGACGATGTATGAGAATGATAATGTTCAGTCCATGTTTGTTCAGCATTATGAGAAGTTTTTGGGTTGTAAAGATGATATTTCATTGGAGCCGACTCCAGATCTCTTTTCTTTTTTTTTTGGGTAAAGGGTTACCCCGGTTCACTTTTATATATCACAAAACCAAATAAAACAAGTAGTAAGGAGAGTCCTTACTAGTTCACTATCCTGACATGCCAGGAAGTGTTAAACAAGCTATAAAAGAAGCACACCACAAACAAAGACAAACACAAACTCTAGCCACTAACTAGAGACATCCAATGAACCTACATACTTGGTACATTCCATTTTTCTAATAAGCTCAATCCAGTCGTTGAGCTCTTGACCTTTATCGAGGCTAGCTTCAATCTAACCGTAGACACAATAGCTTCAGAAATCACGTGCACTGTTCGTTTCTTTGATTTAAAAATTCTCTGATTCCGCTCTTGCCACAGAAAATAAGCAGTCGCTGCTAGAAGTAATCTGCCAATAACACTTCGCATCGACTTCTTCGAAGGAACAGCAATCAACCATTGAACAATATCCTCCCACTTATTGGATGATAATTGAATTCCAGCAAAAGATTTAATAGAAGACCAAACCTGCATTGAAAATTGGCATTGAAAAAACAAATGATCATGCGAGTCCGGTTCCGCACCACACAACGGACAAGAGAGCAGGTTTAAATTAGAGATATCACCAACATCCCATTGCTTTACTTTGTCTTGCGTTTTGAGCTTCTTCTTGCAAATAAGCCACGCAAGAAAAGCATGTCTCGGAATACAATTTGCGAACCATACAATCTCGACCCAAGGAACTTTCTCACCCTGAGTTCTGATCGTATCCCATACAATGGACGCTGAATAATCATGGTCAAGACCCCTATCATCACGCCACACTAAACAATCTGATTTATGCGGAATGATTATAGGCGGTTGAATGTTTAATAAAACCGGATATAAATCCAACCATGCTATCGGCCACCCCCAATCACCATTGTTAAGAAGATCATTAACCTTGGAAGTTATAGTAAAACCCGCATCATGAAGCCGACGAGCAGAAACAAAGTCACATAACGGACCAATGTGAGACCAGCGATCAAACCAAGCTGACGTATTAATACCATTTCCAATCTTCGAAACAATAAACGGACGAACTCGATCCCGAATATTCAAAAGATTTCGCCAACCCGTAGCACAGTTACCCCTTGACCGAATATACCAAAAAGAGTGACCTTTTAGTTTATTCTCATGGATCCAAGTAACCCAAATCGAATGCCTTCTAGTTAGGAGACTCCAAATATGTGTAGTCATTAACGCCATATTCATATCACGAATTCTCCTAATACCCAAACCACCTTCAAACTTAGGAAGACAAACATCCGACCATTTTACTTTCGCACGCCCTTTCTTCATTGGACCTTGACACCAAAGAAAAGCCCTCATCTTTTTCTCCAAATCAGCAGTAATTCTAGCAGGAAGAATAAAAACCGATGCCCAATAAATATGCATGGCAGACAGGACTGATTTTATTAATTGAAGACGACCAGCAAAAGACAAAGTTTTATTCTTCCAACTATCAATTCTAGCTTCCATCTTTTCAACCAGAATCTTACAATCTTTATAAACTAACCTCGATGAGATAAGTGGCACTCCCAAGTAACGAACCGGTAAAGAACCTTCCTCAAACGACATCAACTGTAAAATGTTTTGCTTAACCTCCCTAGCAACATTACCAAAAAACACAGTACTCTTCGCCATACTAGGAACTAGCCCCGACACATTCTTGAACCTCTCCAATCCATCCATAATACACCTAGCCGAAGAAACATCGCCTCTAGAAAACATAAACAGGTCATCCGCAAAACAAATATTCACAATTCTTTGTTTTTTACAAAGATTATGAAACTTGAAATTAGGAGACTTATTCACCAAGTCTTTCAGAATAAGAGTCAATGCTTCCATAACCATAGTGAACAAATAAGGTGACATTGGATCACCTTGTCGTAACCCCCTTTTTCCTTGGAAAAAACCATGAATATTACCGTTTACTCCAACAGAGAATGAAACAGTAGTAACACAGACCATTATCCAATGCACCATTTTGGGATGAAAACCAAAACCCAGAAGCAACGACTTTAGAAACGACCAATCAACCGTATCATACGCCTTTTGAATATCAACTTTAAAAGCACATTTAGGCGGTCCAATATTACGATGATAATTGTGCATCAGCTCTTGTGTCAGCAAAATATTATCAGATATACGTCTTCCGGGGACAAAAGCTGACTGGTTAATATCTACCACATCATCAAGGCCTATTTTAATTCTGTTTGTGATAATCTTGCTAATGCACTTATAAAGAACATTACAGCAAGAAATGGGACGGTAATCCAACACCGAGTTAGGAGTATGCACTTTAGGAATCAATGCCAATATAGTATGATTTACCTCCTTGAGCAGCTGCCCATTAACAAAAAACTCTTGAATGGCACAAGAGATATCATTACCCACCACATCCCAGGAATGTTTAAAGAAAGCAGCAGAGAAACCATCTGGACCTGGCGCCTTATCATTACCAATTGAGAACATAGCTTCTTTTATTTCCTCTATAGAGACATCCCGAACCATATTCTGAGCCTTCAACGGACAAAGCCTCCTATGAAATAACTCCGGATTCATGGCCTCAGTAGTATTACCCTCAACTCCTAAAAACTGAGTGTAATGCTCCACCAAAGCCGTAGGGACATTCACACCTTCGAAAATGATACCATTACGATCTTTAATGCAATCAATACGGGTAACATGATTTCTACACTTGAGAGCATTATGAAAATATGCTGAATTTGAGTCTCCCACTTGCAGCCATTCCACCTTAGATTTTTGTTTCAAGAATCGTTCCTCATCCAATTTAGCTTCATTAAAAACATTGACTAGCTCCGCCTCTTTCCCACGTAAATTAACATTAAACGGGTCCCCATCAATAGCCTTTTGGACCTCATCCAGTTCCGCCCTTAAGCTAACAACCTTCTCATGCAGATTTCCTTGCTTAAACAAGAGCTTCCGCATAGGAGATTTAAGCTGCTTCAAACGTTTAACCACACTATACATACGATTACCAGCACATGTAGAACTCCAGACTTTTGAAACTTCCTCCCTGAATTCAGGCTTGTGAACTAAAAAATTAGCAAACTTGAAAGATTTCGGTCCCACTTTCGCTAAACTAGGGAGCTTTAAAATACATGGGCTATGATCCGAAACATGATACGGTTGAAAAACTGCATGGGCCGAAGGAAACTCCACCAGAAATTGTGCATTTCCCATAACTCTATCGATTTTTTTCATAATACCTATACCCTTCTTCGGCTTTTGATTCCAAGTATAGTGTAACCCGAACCTGTTAATATCTAATACCTCTATCTGCTCCACACACTCCTTAAAATCCCTCATAGCCGTAGTAACAGTTGATGACCCATATAAACTATCCTCCAAGTTCAAAGATGAGTTAAAATCGCCCAACAATACCCACGGTTTATTATTAACAAAGCAGCTATGAACCTTTAAATTCTGCCACAAATCCTTCCTTTTAACATAATTGTTATCCGCATAGATAAAGGAACAAAAATACGCTTTGTTGTCAGCTTTATTAATGACTTGAGTGTGCAACACCTGATTTGTTTGAGAGATAACCATTAAATCAGCAACATCCGCATTCCAACCCACAATTATTCTAGTACCCTTGTCACAAATCGCCCCATTAGACGTCCAACTCCACCTTTTACAAATAGCTCGACAAACATCATAAACTTTAGAAACATCCATATGAGATTCCAATATGGCACAAACGTTAAGATGATTTTCATTGACAACTTCCTGAACCTCCTTCTGCTTAAGGGAGAGGTTCAATCCCCTAATGTTCCAAGCTGCAATGCTACCCATTAAAACTAGCTGAACCGGGAGTGCTTGCCCCCTCAGAATTTGGTTGAGTACCTGCTTACATAAATTTTGCAGTTTCATCATACACCGTTTCAACATTCTCATCATCCTCGAGACTTACTTCACTACGAGACGTATAGAAATTGTTTTGAACATTTACTGTTTTACCAGAGCCATCACCTTCCTTCTCCAAAATAGAAAACGGATTAGATGTGAGAACCGAATTACTAGTAGATGCCCCTCCACCAATATTAGCAGATTTCTTCTCAACGGGTCGATAAACAAAGTTCTGTTTCGCTTTATTAACGGTGACCCCCTTCTTTTTATTAGACTTACCCTTATTTAAAATAAAACCATCAGCATCCTTTTCTACCACATTATTTTGCACAACCTTAACATTTCTAGGGCAATTCGAACCCTGATGTCCAAAAACTTTGCATGTTTCACACCTCGGAGGACGCCATTCATATTCCACCTTCATAGTTTCTTTAACAAATCCTTCACCATCTACCATGGGAATAGCAATTTTCAGTTCCTCCTTTAATTCCTCTTCAGCCGACAATTCAATTAAAGCCCGAGCAAAACTACTCCTACCCCATGCATCAGAACACATTTGAGCCGTATAAGAATCAAGCATCTTTGGATTACCCAATTTAGTTGCTAACATACTCAAACCATCATCCGAATAGGCTGCTAACGGAACATTATGGATTTTAATCCAAACTGCCACTTTCTTGATATCATCTTTCTTTAGAATCGTAGTTGGAGACCAAGCATTTAACAAGAACGGCGTATTCTTAATTAGCCATGGTCCACCTTCCAAAACCTCCTTCATTCCCTTATCATCAGAAAATTTGAAAAAGAAGAAACCATTCGAATTCATCATTGATTTTTGTAAGCCAAACTTCACCCAATTCTTTCTAGCAAAATACTCAACGACTGGAAACGCAAGTCTTTTCCCCAAAAAATAACCATATAACGTGTTAGCATACTTATCCTGGCTAGTTCTAACAGTCTCTCTGGGAAGAACAATATCGACATCCTCAAGCACTTCCTCAGATTTTAAAAATCTGAAATTAACAGGTTTATTAATCTTACCTGACTTCAGTTTCGAAGCATAAGACCCATCAGCTCCATTACGTTGATCATGACACTTCTGAACTGCATCATCATTCACCTTATTCACAGCCTCATCAGACATCTGATCTCGTTGCTGAACCTCCAAATCCACCGGAACAGTGATCTTTTCCAGCTCGTTAATCACATTAAATAACCTCGGTTCAGATTGAGAATTCTGAATCAGGGACGTTTGAACTACACCCCGTCTCGGCGCAAGAGTGTTACCCTCAATGTTAACAACCCTACTTGCTAAACCCTGAAACGAAGAAGCAGGTTTTCTAAAAAGATCCGGCAAGATACCAGGTGGTTTTTTACGATCATCCATAATGCAATAATCCCCTCTCTCCAAAAATAATACCAGCTACAAGGCATGCAAGAAAACCGAAAACCAGAAGACCAGAAAACCAAGAAGACCGAAAAAGAAGAAAAACAAAACCCTAATCTAGCGTAAAACCCTAAGCCATGCTTCTAATAAAATCAAATAGGGTTCTTGTTTAATCAAGGTTTCTGCCTAACCAGAAGGACCGAAAAAACAATAGACCTATCTAACCTGATCAAAACACAGATAGGATCGGCGATTGAGAAGAAAAACGAAAAAAAAACCCTAGCTTTAATCCGATTTCAAGTGCTAACTAGTTCGAAATAGAGATCTGGTAATCCAAATCTCTAATAGTCAGACTGTTATACACCAGATCACGAAGAAGAAGCTAAGATTTCATGAAAAACAGGAATCGCCATGCTAGGGAGAGAATTAGGGTTTTTTTCTCTCTTAATCCGATTTCTACACTTAGAAGAAATTAGATCTCTTTTCTAAACGGGTTGACTTGTTGGATGCTTCGCATATGGTTCGCCAGGTTACTATAGAAGAAATTAAAGCTGCTATTTTTTCTATTGGTAGTGATAAGGCCCCAGGCCCAGATGGATTTACGTCTGCGTTTTTCAAAGCGTCTTGGCAGATTGTAGGGCATGATGTATTTTTTTTTTTTTTTTTTTGGTAAAGGGTTACCCCGGTGATTCTATTAAAATTCAACCGCAAATAAGTACAAGTAGTGAGGATGTGTTCCACACTAGTTCATATATAGGACATGCCCCATATATGTAAGACAAAGCAAAACAAAATAACTATGACACCCCATAACCTAGTCTACTATACATCATGAAAGAGATCTAGTAGACAAACACTGCAAAAACAAAACAAAATCCTCAACCGCCATCATCAAAGATAAAGCTGCCACAAACCGGCAACCCCTTCAAACGAACCAAAAGACGCCTATCCATTCGAGAATTTTGTGGGAGAGGTGCTTGCCCCTGCTTTCGAAGAAAAAGGATGAATACCCGATGTCATAAATTCACTGGTTTCATTGTAGACTTCAACGACCTCCTCTTCATCCGACTCGTGCCTGTCACTCGACTGTTTCTCCTTCTTCTCTATACGACCCACGGTACTACCTCCCTGACCACCATCATCTTCCTTAAGGGCATCAAAGGGGTTAGACGTTGATACCTGATTGTTCATCAGCTTCTTCAAGGACGAAATTGGTTTAGGGTTTACAACTGGTCTGTACACTACCTTCGGCTTCTGATTTTTCATGTGAAGACCTTGGTTAGTAGATTTCTTCTTCTTAGCACCCACCACCTGAAAATCATCAATCTTTTTTCCAGACTCCCCACTCGAAACGACCTGAGGCCTCTTTGGACACGAGTGATCCTCATGTCCAAACACGCAACAAGAAGAGCACCTTACAGGCTCCCAATCATATTCGATTTTAACCTCCACCATTGCGTGACTATTACCCTCTAAAGATGGGATTGCAACTGTAACACTCCTCATTAATTCGGCCCCGGCTTGAACTTCAATGAGCGCTCTAGCATAACTGCTTCTACCCCATGACTCAGCACACATTGTAGCAGTGTATGAATCTAGCATCTTAGGCACCCCTATCTTAGAAGCGAGCAAGCTAAGACCATCCTCAGTATATGCTGCTAACGGCACTTCATGCATCTTAACCCAAACTGGGATAGCCTTTATATCTTCTTTCTCCAACTTGACAGAGGCCGACCACTCCTTCAAGATTATCGGGACATTTCTAATCATCCAAGGTCCATCCTCCACCAATTTATCCATCCGTTCCTTTGTTTTGAACTTAAAGAAAAAGAACCCGTTTGCATTCATCATTAGTCTAGAGAGACCATATTTAACCCAGTTGTTCTTTGCAAAATAATCCACTACAGGAAAAGCCAGCCGTTTACCCAAGAAATATCCACACAACGTGTTAGCATACCTGTCAGAGACTTGTTTAACCGAAGACAATGGAATGACGACATCAGCACCATCAACCGACTCACTAGATTCCATCATCCGAAAATTAACCTTTACATTCTCCTTTGCAGTGTTTACTACACTAGCAAATGATAAAGGTTCTGCAGCCCCAGATACTTTAGAATCCGATTTACCAGCCAATGGAGTTGACAAATTCACTCCATGAACACCTATTGTTGGCGAGAACAGTTTATCCACCTGAACCGGAGCCGTGACCCTAGTAAGTTCATCGATTATGTTGATACCACGTCTTGGCTGAATATTGCTCCCATCAACATCAAGAATACGATCCGCTATTTCCTTAAACGACAATGGTGGCCTTCCACCAGGTTTCATGCGATCATCCATTACAACTGATCCCTAGCAGCCAGAATTCAAACAAGAAACAAGTTGCCTGAATAAACCCTAGTAGCCGTCAATCACCAATAACATAACCAGCCGCAAAAAACCCTAATCGGAATAGCCTTGCCGAAATTCAGAATGAAAGAAAAAGCCGCCGCAAACCCTAATCGGATGACAAAGATGAAGACTAGATTCCGCCAAACCCTAATAATGAATCTGCCGAAACCCTAATTCAGCAAGCAATTGGAACAAAGCTTTGGGATGATGCCGTCGCTCCAATAACAAACAGAAAAAAAAAACGAAATAGAAATCCGAATTCAAGAAAACAAAACCCTAGGCCACGAATTTAATCTGATTTCAATAGATTGGAACCTAAAGAAACAGATAGTGAATCCTTAGATGCAAACCAATATCAATCCAGACCAAGAATCAAAGGAATCGGCTAGGGTTTCATGGAAAACGGACAAATCGCCCACTTCTCTCTCCGTAAGCTGACAATTGTAGGGCATGATGTATCAAAAGAAATTGTGGATTTTTTCTCTACGGGTAAGCTACTTCGTGAATTAAATCACACTTTGATTGCTCTGGTGCCTAAGAAGTCGTCCCCGGTTATGGTTACTGACTACCGTCCAATTGCATGCTGTAATGTCTTATTCACGTGCATCACCAAAATCATAGCTGACAGAATAAAAGGTGTACTCCATCAAGTTGTTAGTATTAATCAATCTGCTTTTATTCCTGGCAGAAAGATTTTAGATAATATTTTGTTGACCCAAGAGCTTACGCACAACTATCATAGGAATTCAGGCCCCCCTCATTGTGCGTTTAAAGTGAATATACAGAAGGCTTACGATACGGTTGATTGGAGTTTCCTTAAAAATGTCCTTCTTGGGTTCAGTTTTCATGGCAAGATGGTGGAGTGGATTATGGTATGTGTTTCAACAGTTTCGTATTCCATTTGCATTAATGGGAATGTGCATGGGTATTTTATGGGTAAGCGTGGCTTACGCCAAGGAGATCCTTTATCCCCTTATCTATTCACACTAGTTATGGAGGTCCTAACTTGCATTCTTCAGCATGCTTCTCGGATAGATGCTTCTTTCAAGTTTCATAATAAATGCGAGAAACAACGGATTATTAATCTTTGTTTTGTAGATGATCTTTTCTTATTTGCTAGAGGTGATGTTAATTCGGCAAAGGTTATTATGTCCTCTCTTACAAAGTTTACTAACATGTCAGGATTGGTGCCTAGTATTCAAAAAAGCACGGGGTTTTTCTGCAACGTGCCTACTCATGTCAAGGACCATATCTTAGATATTATGCCATTTGAGGAGGGATCGTTACCTGTTCGTTACTTGGGGTGTCACACCCCGACCACGTAGAACATACAAAACGTGGCGGAAACATCGGGGAGTGTTGTAACAGAATTAATTGTTTCAAATCCATGGCAATTGAAGTTTCGTTTTATTGATTAAAAGTGTTACAATGTCTTAACAAACAAGGAAATACAACATAATTAACTAGTCTTGCATCTTTTATTGTCACTAAAGCCCAAGTCTGCCTATGTGTATCTTGATCATCTTATGCAACAGCTCCTGAAAAACACGTGTGAAAATAGGTACGTCAGCATAAAAATGCCTGTGAGATACATAGGTTTTGTGAAAATAGGTTTCATGACTTATGTTTGAGAAAATGTTTAGTCATGAACCTTGTAATTTGCTTTGTTTTGTAAATCATTTGAAAAACGATAAGACCAAATGATTTGTATAAATAAGAGAATAATGTATGGTTAAATGAATAACCATGTAAAATGAGTTTGTATAAGATAAGTTGTTTGTAAATCAATGTCTTGTGAAAAGTATGTTATTTGTATAAAATGTTATATGTATCAAACTGAAATGATTCAAATAACGCTACGATATGTAATACCATACAAACACTTATATATAGGAAGTACCAGCGGCGTATCCACCATGCTTGTATCATATTACACACGCATTGTTACTTAATCACTTAATCAAACCAAACCACCAAAGTAATGTTTAACAATTGTAGAAATGTTTATGTATGGTCAAATACGGTTCACACGGTTCACAGATACAAACGATTCATAGATACAAACGGTTCACAGATACAAACGGTTCACAGATACAAACGGTTCACAGATACAAACGGTTCACAGATATCAACGGATCACATAGTCAAATGATTACAACGGTTCAAAATGTAGTATAATGTGTTCATATGCTGGATGAGCATATGCAACAGAAAGGCAACGTAAAACAATGTACTAAGTAATGCACACAATGGGCACACCTAGCATGAAATGTAATGTAAAACAATGTACCAAGTAATGCACACAATGGGCACACCTAGCATGAAATGTAATGTAAAACAATGTACCAAGTAATGCACACAATGGGCACACCTAGCATAAGATGTAATGAAATCATGTACTATAATGTACTAACTAACATAGCATGTATATGATGTGAAAACAGGAAAGCATGAAAGTAACAAGTAGGCACATGTGTTTCACCCCAAAACAGTTTGGAAAACAGTAAAAGAGGGGTCTATGTACTCACTTGAGATTGCTTAGTAGTCCTTGGGTAACAACCAAACAATGCTAGAGATCGCGGATATCAAACGGCACCTAATATAGGTAACTATGTTAATAAACCGGACCTAAATCGAAAGATTGGGTAGCATGAGGGTTTGTAAACCAAATGAGTGTAGGAACTCATGTGATATGGTTTAACAAGGCCTACATACTAAATGAAACTTAAACTAAGTGTTTACGACCCATTACGACCCGTTTAGGTAGCTTATGCTACTTTAACGCGTCGTTCGCGTGAAACGCGTTCGGACCGCCTAACTAGCCCTATGACAAGTGTTATATGCCTAAACATGTTACATAATCAGTTATGTGACAAAAGTTTAGGTTACATATGCTTAATTACCAATTATACATGAAAAGGGTATTCTGGTAATTTACCTAAGGCATATAAACTACCTATCATACAACTACTTAAACGATGTGACCATAGGGTATAACCTCGGAAGGTTATTCCCTACCTACTATGGTCACCTAATGTATTTGGTCGGATCCTAATGATCGACCAAACTGGGTCGGGTTCGAAGGTATAAGCGATTTATTAGATCGCTTACCCTATGACCCTAGACAACGTGGTAATCAGTAGGCATAGTCCCAAGGGACTATGACCAACGTGATTACACTCACGTTGCGAAGTTCCTACGAACTTCGCATTGACCATAAGCTGGTCAACGCTGAAAGTCAAACAAAGTTTGACTTTCTGACTCGAAAAGCAATAAAATAAGGAAAAGAACGAAAGAATACTTACGAAGGGTCCCCGAATGCTAATCCCGATTCAAGAATCTCAGGTATGAAACAATGGTTTCAACTTAGAGCTCCTCAAATCAGAATTCTAGTGGTTTTAGAGTAATGGGGGGTGGGGTATTTATAGTTTTCGGGTAACCGTTAAGATCGTTTGTCGAATATCGTGCCTTAATCGTAACCGTACAAGTGTCGGAAAGTTATGGTGCCTAAATGCCATCCTTATCAGCTGAATATGCAAGTGGGAAAGGTGTGGTTGTGGTTAAAACAGCTGGAACACGCTGACTGTTCGTTCTAATCTGATCAGACATGCGGACGCGGCCCGCGTCAGAATCAAGCAAATCTCAGGCGGGCCGCCTGAGAGTTGCAGATCAGAACTATGTTGCTGTTTGACAGTTTCAGTCCCTGCACGTGTTTAAGCCCATTTCCGACACTTCTAAAGCCCGTAAAGCCAACTTTAAGGCCCTAAAATGTTTCCTAAACATTGTGGACATGAAACATGCTAAAAAATATGCCGGATGATGGTTCGTTTGGCCGTACGAACGCGATGTTCGCTTAATTACGACGGAATGCGCATAAGCGCGAAAAACGATCCAAATGACGAAACGAATGGATTTTTCTTATGCCAAACACTAAAATAAAATATTTTAGTGCTTACATAAATTTTTGGATGTCCAGATGTATTCAGAACGTAAGTTATGCGCGAAAATGCAAACTTGTGCACTTTTTGACACTTTTAGTCCCTGAATGACCCAAAAGTTTATTTTTAGCACACCGAACCCCTCAAAGCCTACTTCTAAGCTATGTAAAGGATATTTATGGTGTGTTTACTTATGGTCATGTTCCGGAATGTCTGTTACAGTTCAAATTGGCATACTTTCGCAGTTTGTCAACTTTAGTCCCTGTAAGCGATTTAACTTGTTTTTGCAATACCAAAGCCTTCAAAACTTATTTCTAAGTTATTTAAAGGTTATTTAAGGTATGTTAAGTATATGTCACTATTCCGGAGCGTTCGTTGCATTAAACTGGTTATATTTACGCATCAGTGCGCGTATAACCTTCCAGAAAGCGATATAGAGTTTGAAATCGAACAAGAATTGATATGTGTAAATGATACACATATTTTTACAAATCCCTGGTATGAAATACAGTATTTCATTGGTTGGGCATTTGTTTGATGGTCTCAGTGACACAGGTGTCACATGGGAGTTCCTCTCATATCTTCTAGACTTCTTTATAAAGATTGCAATGCATTGGTGGAAAGGTTAGATCAACGTATTTTGAGCTGGAGGAATAAGCTTCTCTCCTTTGCTGGTAGAGTTCAACTTATTAATTCAGTTCTCTCTGCGATGCATGTTTATTGGTCTTCTGTTTTCATTCTTCCGTCTCGGGTTATATTAGAGTTGGAAGCGAAAATGAGAAACTTCTTATGGTCGTCTGAAGGCTCGTTTCACAAAGGAAAGGCTAAGGTCTCATGGAGATCTGTTTGTGTCCCTAAGTTTGAAGGTGGTTTGGGTATTCGTAGAATAGGGGATGTAAACAAAGCCCTAATGACCTCTCATATTTGGAGTATCTTGATCAAACGCGAGTCTTTATGGGTAGCTTGGATTTACTCATACAAGCTAAGAGGTAAAAGCTTTTGGATTTGCAATGCAGTTTCTAATTGTTGTTGGAGCTGGCGTAAAATTTTACAACTTCGCCCTATTATTAGAGAGTTTGTTTGGTCGAAGCTAGGAGATGGCAACAACACTTCAGCTTGGTATGATTACTGGTGTCAAGTGGGTCCGTTGGGTAATTTTCTGTCGCCTAGAACTATTGCATCGGCAGGTTTCACTATTAAGTCGAAGGTTCAAGAGGTTCATTTAGATGGAGTTTGGCGCTGGCCGGTTGCTTGGAGAGATCTTTTTCCAGTGTTAAATCAAATTGATCATGTTCATACGGTTCCTAATGAGCGTGATCGTCTGATGTGGAAGGATGGTAACGATTTGGTGGAGCATTCTTCAGCTCAAGTGTGGCATTCGATTCGGCACCGGAATTCTGAGGTGGATTGGGTTAAGTTGTTTGGTTCCCGCATTGCATTCCTAAACATGCTTTCTTTATGTGGCTGGTTATTCGACAGAAGTTATTGACTCAAGATAAAATCCTTCAGTGGGACATATCGAGAAGAAAAAACATTAACATGATGTGCTGCCTAATGTGTTACGCAAATGTTGATTCACATCATCATCTATTTTTTGAGTGCAGCTATTCGGATCAAGTTTGGAGCATGGTTCGGTCCAAGTGTGGTATGGAAAATGTGCCGTTTTGGGATGATATTATCGGATGGATGGCGGCACGGATCCATTCAAAATCGGCAACTACGTTTGTTAGTAAACTAGTGCTGGGTGCGGCGACATACTTTATTTGGCAAGAACGAAATTCGAGGCTTTTCAAGAACCAAACAAGACCTCCAGATGTGCTAAGTGACGTTATTCTGCAAACGGTTCGGTATAAGCTTATGGTTGTGAAGTTCAAGAACACTGTGAAGGTGCGAGAGCTGCTAAATGCTTGGGGGATACATGGAGTAAACTTGACTGATGAGTGATTCGGTTTAGTGGGGTTGTCGTTTTTGTCTAGATGCTAGTCTAGTAGTATTTGTTGCTTTTATTTGATGTACTTTCATGGGGATTGTCCCATGTTAGAACTAGTATGGACTCTCCATACTACTTGTATTTGTTTTGATTGTTGATATATAGAATCACCGGGGTAACCCTTTACCCAAAAAAATGTGAAATTCGAAATTTCAATAAAAGAAATTTGAGGACTTTACCTGGGGTTACATGTGATGACCGGTTGTTAGGTGACATTACCATGGAATGTCAAACATAGCATATCCGTCGTTAATAAGATAGGGGGAATACGAAGGCATGCATCTTCTCCTTAGCATGACTCGTGTCATTTGCAGGACCGCGTGCCAAACCGCCGCTTCCTGATCGATAGTTCTCTTGCTGACAGGAATCTAGCGTCGACGTTGAATTGCGCCATCGTTTCTTTTCAAAGGCCTCGCCTCGATAGTTGTATGTGTCGTACTTCAACCCCCGTTGATGTATAGCTTAAGTTTCACGTATTCCTGTGCACTAGTGTCACACCCACAAAATCCACCATGCGGAGTACCACCGCTTGGAGGCGTGACGTGACCAGGATCAAGCCACCAATCGTATTCCTGTGCGCTAGTGTCACACCCCCAGAAAGTGGACTTCGCGAAGCCAGAAGTCAAATTTCGAAAACTTGGCATACAACTGCTCTGTTCGAAGAAGTTCCAGCATAAGCCGTAGATGTTGCTCATGTTCCTCCTGACTTTTCGAATAGATCAGGATGTCATTGTAACAACTGTGCTTGTAATCACTATGAACAGTTCTATTATCAATAAAACAATGTTATTTGATCCCAATGTCTGTTTTGTTATGTTATACATTTTTCATGTTTTGACTTTTATCCAATTTCAAACTCTACATCGCTTTCTGGAGAGTTATACGCAAACTAGTGCTTTAACGTACTCAGTTTAATGCGAGAAATACTCTGGAACATCAACATATACTCAACATACCTTAAATAACCTTTACATAACTTAGAAATAAGTTTTAAAGGCTTTGGTATGGCAAAAACAAGTTAATTCGCTTACAGGGACTAAATATGACAAACTGCGAAAGTATGTCAATTTGAACTGTAACGAACATTCCGGAACATAACCATAAGTTAAACACACCTTAAATATCCTTTACATAGCTTAGAAATAGGCTTTGAGGGGTTCGGTGTGCTAAAATAAACTTTTGGGTCATTCAGGGACTAAAAGTGTCAAAAAGTGCACAAGTTTGCATTTTCGCGCATAACTTACGTTCTGAATACATCCGGACATCCAAAAATTTATGTAAGCATGACTACATTATATTTTAGTGTTCGCCATAAGAAAAATCCATTCGTCGCGTCATTTGGATCGTTTTTCGCGCTTATGCGCATTCCGTCGTAATTAAGCGAACATCGCGTTCGTACGACCAAACGAACCAACACCCGGCATATTTTTGAGCATGTTTCATGTCCACAATGTTTAGGCAACATTTTAGGGCCTTAAAGTTGGCTTTACGGGCCTTAGAAGTGTCGGAAATGGCCTTAAACACGTGCAGGGACTGAAACTGTCATTTTTCAAACATGTTTGCGGATCAGAAGGGTCAGGCGGCCCGCATTGTGTTTGCCTGATCCTGAAGCGGGCCGCTTCCCACTATCAGACCAGATTAAATGTTTCTAATCACAAGTTGCAACCAATTAATCCTTAACCACATGTTTTAAGTTGATGTGTCACAAAGTTAAGGAGCATATGTGGCTCCATAAACCTTTCAACAAGTGTACGGACTAGATCTTTTCCCCTTTTCCAAGAAACGATCTCAACGGTTCACCGAAAACTATAAATACCCCATCACCCCTTTGCAAAAATTACTAGAAATTTGATTTGAGAAACTCTAAGTTGAAACATTAGTTTCATACCTGAGATTTTCGAATCGAGTTTAGCATTCGGGGACCCTTCGTAAGTATTCTTTCGTTCTTTTCCTTATTTTACTGCTTTTCGAGTCAGAAAGTCAAACTTTGTTTGACTTTCAGCGTTGACCAGTAATGGTCAATGCGAAGTTCGTTTGAACTTCGCAACGTGAGTGTAATCACGTTGGTCATAGTCCCTTGGGACTATGCCCACTGATTACCACGTTGTCTAGAGTCGTAGGGTAGGCGATCTAATAAATCGCCTATACCTTCGAACTCGACCCATTTGGTCGATCATTAGGATCCGACCAAACACATTAGGTGACCATAGTAGGTAGGGAATAACCTTCCGAGGTTATGCCCTATGGTCACATCGTTTAAGTAGTTGTATGATAGGTAGTTTATATGCCTTAGGTAAATTACCAGAATACCCTTTTCATGTATAATTGGTAATTAAGCATATGTAACCTAAACTTTTGTCACATAACTGATTATGTAACATGTTTAGGCATATAATACTTGTCATAGGACTAGTTAGGCAGTCCAAACGCGTTTCACGCGCAAGATGCGTTAAAGTAGCATAAGCTACCTAAACGGATCATAATGGGTCAATAAGACTTAGGTTAAGTTTCATTTAGCATTTAGGCTTTGTTAAACCATATCACGTGAGTTCCTACACTCATTTGGTTTACAAACCCTAATGCTACCCAATCTTCCGAGTTAGGTCCGGTTTATTAACATAGTTACCTATATTAGGTGCCGTTTGATTCCGAGATCTCTAGCGTTGCTTGGTGGTTATCTTTATACAACTGAGCAATCTCAAGTGAGTACATAGACCCCTCTTTTACTGTTTTCCAAACTGTTTTGGGGTGGAACACATGTGCCTACTTGTTACTTTCATGCTTTCCTGTTTTCACATCATATACATGCTATGTTCGTTAGTACATTATAGTACATGATTTCATTACATTTTATGCTAGGTGTGCCCATTGTGTGCATTACTTAGTACATTGTTTTACATTACATTTTATGCTAGGTGTGCCCATTGTGTGCATTACTTAGTACATTGTTTTACATTACATTTCATGCTAGGTGTGCCCATTGTGTGCATTACTTAGTACATTGTTTTACATGACATTTCACGCTATGTATGTTCATTTGATTACATACTTAGTGCATTATTTTCACATGCTTACATTTTGGTATGACATTTGGTTTGTTTACATGGGACAATACATTCATTAACACCGATCATGCCGTTCGTTAGTAGGTAGTGGTACCATAGGAATTGACAACTCCCGTTCCGGACATCCCAGGGAAAGGGGACAGAAAGGAATGACCGAATTCGTTGATATAAGACAGATAGACCTTTAATTTGTTTAAAGGGTTTATCACCACAGTCGCAAGGCTTGGATGTATGCATTTTCACAATACCGCATAAATGTTCATATTAAATAGTTGCATGCATTTACACAAAACATAGCTTTGATTTAAACCAAGTTTTACTTCAATACTTTGTTTTTGTGCATATGGTTTAGTTTGAGACATTTCACTTGCCATACATGACATTTTGACATAGACATTTGACATGACATTTTGACATAGACATTTGACATGGATATTTGACATAGACATTTGACATGGATATTTGACATAGACATTTGACATGGATATTTGACATAGACATTTGACATGATTTACATTTGACATATTATTCAATACATTTGACAATTGAATTAAACATAGACTTCTTACATTGGTTGGTTTGGTTTGATTAAGTGATTAAGTAACGATGCGTGTGTAATATGATACAAGCATGGTGGATACGCCGCTGGTACTTCCTATATATAAGTGTTTGTATGGTATTATATGGCGTAACGTTATTTGAATCATTTCAGTTTGAGACATAGAACATTTTATACAAATAACATACTTTTCACAAGACATTTATTTACAAACAACTTACCTTATACAAACACATTTTTACATGGTCATTTATTTAACCTGACATTTACTTATACATATCATCTGATCTTATTGTTTTCAAATGATTTACAAGACAAAGCAAATTACAAGGTTCATGACTAAACATTTTTCTTAAACATAAGTCATGAATCCTATTTTTACAAACCTATGTATCTCACAGGCATTTTTATGCTGACGTACCTATTTTCACATGTGTTTTCAGGTGCTTTTCCATAAGATGTTGATCATGATACTAGGGCGGACCTGTGCCTTAGACTTTAAAAGAAGATAGACTATGTTTAATTATGTTCTGAACTCTTTAATTTCCTGTTTGAAACAATGTAACACCTTTGTTTATAAATAAAATACAACTTTGTATGCCATGGTTATGAAACAATTAATTCTGTTGCAACACGCCCCGATGTTTCCGCCGCGATTTGTTGTTTTACGCGGTCGGGGTGTGACAGAAGAGTTGGTATCAGAGCCAATGGTTATAGGGAATTAGGTTATTAGTAATGCTTTGACCTAGACTATAACTTTTCTAGGAACCTAACACGAGTTATCTTGTGTTTAGATCTTAAAACATGTACATCACCTATCCTTAGGTGATTAACAAAACAAGGAACCAAATTTTCCGAATCGATTTTTGAAAAACAATCATCTGTTTTTGAATGATTTATTACAAGGTTTTGAACCCTCAATTGTAAGGTTTTGAACCCTCTGTTATATGGTTTTGAACCCTTTTCAAGTTTGGTTTTTGGCCTTGTGCCTTCTAATTTTCAAAAATCCCGTCAAACGTTTTGGGTTTTAAATAATGTGAACATGTGCAAACTGGAAGGGTGAATGCCTGTATTCTGGGTTTTCTGTCTAGGCAAGCACTTCGTATACATCTCAACCAGACGCGAGACCAGTTGTGCTTACCTGGGAATTCTTGGAGTGAGTGTTCACTTATAGGCGAGCATGTCTTCGCTAATACATTATTTTGACCCATTTACTTTGATTAGTCACTGTGTGTCGTTTGTTTGCTTTGTGATACGAACGAATGACCACCATCTTTGCTCTTGTTGATTTTGTTTCATCTCATTCTTTTCATCCAATCATCTCACTCGTTTCTTTTCATGTTTTCCTCTTTTAGAATGCCTCCTCGACGCGAGAACCAGATAGCTACTGCCGAGCTGGTAGAAATTATTGCGCAGCAGATGGCTGCTCAATTCCCAAATCTCTTTGCTCAATGGCAACAAGCCAACAACAACAACAATGGTCCGTGCAAATACAAGGATTTTAATCAGGCTAAACCACTCAAGTTTAGTGGTTCTGAAGGGGCAACTGGGCTTCTTCAGTGGTTTGAGAGCATAGAGAATACTTTTCGCCACGTGCAGTGTCTCGAAAATCGCAAGGTCGAGTTTGCTTCGAGCGTATTTCAGAAGAGGGCTTTGACATGGTGGAACGGGGTTATGAGGGACCAAGGTGCAGAAGTTGCTCTCGCACAGACATGGGCTGAACTTAGAGCCCTGATGATGAGGGAATTCTGTCCTCGTCATGAGCAGCGAGCGTTGGAGAAAGAGTTTGATGTTTTGAAGCAAGATAGTGGTGAGCACAGGGCTTATACTGATCGGTTTGAAGAGATGAGTTTGCTTTGCCCGACTATGGTTACCCCACTTGACAAGGCTATCGAGAGATACATCGACGGCCTACCTGACTCGGTACAAGACATTCTTACTGGTAGTGAACCTGCCACACTTCGTCAGGCGATCGAGTTATCAGCGACGCTGACTGAGTCGCAGGTCCGGAAGAACAAGTTACACCGGAAGGGTGACAAGGGCAAGAAGCAGTCGGCTGACAAGGAAGATAGCAAGAAAGGTCAAAACTTGAATGGAAAGAACTCTGGTTCTTCGAAGAGGTCAAGGAAGCGTAAGGCTTCCCAAAATTTTGCTATCACTGCCCAAGCTAATCAGGCAGCTCTCAACCAACCCGCACAGCTTCCAGCAAAGAAACCCTATACAGGGAATGCACCTTTGTGCAATAGATGCAACAGTCACCACCAGCCGCAACTTCCATGCCGTTTCTGTACTAACTGTGGGAAGTCAGGCCATCTTGCCAATGTTTGTCGGTCTGCTCAGAATCCCGCGGTTCAGAACCCGGTTCAACAAGTTGCTCAGCAACAGGGTCAAGCTGCAAGACCACAATACCCATCAGGTGCTTGTTACAATTGTGGGGATCTGACCCACTACAGGAATCGGTGCCCAAGACTGGCGAACCAGAACCAGAACCAGAATCCGGCTCCGGCTCGAGGCCGAGTCTTTAACATGAACGCCCAAGAGGCGCAGGCTGACGATAATGTGGTGAACGGTACGTTCTTTATTAATAATCAGCCTGCATCTGTTCTTTTCGATTCCGGTGCCGATAAGAGTTTCGTGTCTTTGTCCTTTGAACCAATGCTTCGCGTGTCTAGAACGAAACTAGGCAAATCTTTGACAGTAGAGGTTGCTAGTGGTGAACCCATTATTCTTGATTCTGTTCTTCGCAACTGTCAGTTGAATCTTAACGACCATCTTTTTCCTATTGACCTCGCGCCTATGCAACTTGGAAGCTTCGACGTTATTGTGGGAATGGATTGGTTATCCAAGCATCACGCAGAGATAGTTTGTTCTAAGAAGATTGTTCGTGTGCCGCTTTCGACAGGCGAGATCCTGCAGGTTCAAGGTGAGAAGCCTACCGGTGGTCTCAAACTCATGTCTTGTTTTAAAGCTCGGAAGTATCTGCAGAAGAACTATGTGGCTTTCTTAGCACATGTTACAGAAGATAAAGGCAAGGGTAAGTCTATTTCAGATATTCCTGTCGTTCGGGATTATTCTGAAGTGTTCCCTGAAGATTTACCTGGTCTACCTCCAGTACGCCAAGTCGAGTTCCGCATTGATCTCGTACCTGGTGCAAATCCCATTGCCAGAGCTCCATATCGTCTTGCACCGTCTGAGATGCAAGAGTTGTCTAAACAGCTTCAGGAGCTCTCTGACAAAGGTTTTATACGTCCTAGTTTTTCACCTTGGGGTGCTCCCGTTCTTTTTGTCAAGAAGAAGGATGGATCCTTTAGGATGTGTATCGATTATCGTGAGCTTAATAAGCTTACCATCAAGAATCGATATCCTCTACCTCGCATCGATGATCTCTTTGATCAGTTACAAGGCGCTTCTTATTTTTCGAAGATTGATCTGCGATCTGGATATCATCAACTTCGGGTGCAAGAAGAAGATATTCCGAAGACAGCGTTCCGTACTCGTTATGGGCATTATGAGTTCACAGTCATGCCATTCGGTGTGACTAATGCTCCTGCTGTTTTCATGGACTTAATGAATAGGGTCTGCAAACCTTATTTGGATCAGTTCGTCATTGTTTTTATCGATGACATCTTGATTTACTCAAAGACGCGAGCTGATCACGAGCAACATCTTCGTCTTACTCTTGAACTCCTAAAGAAAGAGGAACTTTTCGCCAAATTCTCCAAGTGCGAATTTTGGCTTAAAGAAGTTCAATTTTTGGGGCATGTTATCAACGAACGGGGTATTCATGTAGATCCCTCCAAGATCAGTGCGATTAAGGATTGGGATACACCTACTACTCCTACTGAAGTTCGTTCTTTTCTTGGTCTAGCGGGTTATTATCGCCGCTTCATAGAAAACTTCTCTAAGATTGCAGTTCCTCTAACTGCTCTAACTCAGAAGAAAATGCCCTTTTACTGGGGATTCAAACAAGAGGAAGCTTTTCAACACCTGAAGCAGAAGCTTTGCGATGCGCCTGTTCTATCATTGCCTGAGGGTGATGATGATTTTGTTGTGTATTGTGATGCATCGAAATTGGGTCTTGGCTGTGTTCTTATGCAAAGGAACAAAGTCATAGCCTATGCATCAAGGCAGTTGAAGATACATGAGAAGAACTACACCACTCATGATCTTGAGTTGGGTGCAGTTGTCTTTGCTCTAAAGATCTGGAGACACTATTTGTATGGTACAAAATGTGTGGTTTTCACAGACCACAAAAGTCTTCAGCATATCTTCAACCAGAAAGAACTCAACATGAGACAACGACGTTGGGTTGAGCTTTTAAACGACTATGATTGCGAAATTCGCTACCATCCTGGTAAGGCGAATGTCGTGGCTGATACATTGAGTCGTAAGGAACGTACTAAGCTTCATTGTGTACGTGTTCAATCTGTTATTCAAGCTCGATCCGATATTCAAGCACGCATTTCTCAAGCTCAACAATCTTGTGTTTCACAAGGATTGATGGATAAGGAATTTCCTTACCACATAACACCTGCTCTGGAACTGAAGGACAATGGATCGTATTACTTCATGGACCGTTTGTGGGTCCCAAGCCAGGATGATCTTCGGTGGTTCAAGGTGTTATGTGAGAAGCCTACCGGTGGTCTCAAACTCATGTCTTGTTTTAAAGCTCGGAAGTATCTGCAGAAGAACTATGTGGCTTTCTTAGCACATGTTACAGAAGATAAAGGCAAGGGTAAGTCTATTTCAGATATTCCTGTCGTTCGGGATTATTCTGAAGTGTTCCCTGAAGATTTACCTGGTCTACCTCCAGTACGCCAAGTCGAGTTCCGCATTGATCTCGTACCTGGTGCAAATCCCATTGCCAGAGCTCCATATCGTCTTGCACCGTCTGAGATGCAAGAGTTGTCTAAACAGCTTCAGGAGCTCTCTGACAAAGGTTTTATACGTCCTAGTTTTTCACCTTGGGGTGCTCCCGTTCTTTTTGTCAAGAAGAAGGATGGATCCTTTAGGATGTGTATCGATTATCGTGAGCTTAATAAGCTTACCATCAAGAATCGATATCCTCTACCTCGCATCGATGATCTCTTTGATCAGTTACAAGGCGCTTCTTATTTTTCGAAGATTGATCTGCGATCTGGATATCATCAACTTCGGGTGCAAGAAGAAGATATTCCGAAGACAGCGTTCCGTACTCGTTATGGGCATTATGAGTTCACAGTCATGCCATTCGGTGTGACTAATGCTCCTGCTGTTTTCATGGACTTAATGAATAGGGTCTGCAAACCTTATTTGGATCAGTTCGTCATTGTTTTTATCGATGACATCTTGATTTACTCAAAGACGCGAGCTGATCACGAGCAACATCTTCGTCTTACTCTTGAACTCCTAAAGAAAGAGGAACTTTTCGCCAAATTCTCCAAGTGCGAATTTTGGCTTAAAGAAGTTCAATTTTTGGGGCATGTTATCAACGAACGGGGTATTCATGTAGATCCCTCCAAGATCAGTGCGATTAAGGATTGGGATACACCTACTACTCCTACTGAAGTTCGTTCTTTTCTTGGTCTAGCGGGTTATTATCGCCGCTTCATAGAAAACTTCTCTAAGATTGCAGTTCCTCTAACTGCTCTAACTCAGAAGAAAATGCCCTTTTACTGGGGATTCAAACAAGAGGAAGCTTTTCAACACCTGAAGCAGAAGCTTTGCGATGCGCCTGTTCTATCATTGCCTGAGGGTGATGATGATTTTGTTGTGTATTGTGATGCATCGAAATTGGGTCTTGGCTGTGTTCTTATGCAAAGGAACAAAGTCATAGCCTATGCATCAAGGCAGTTGAAGATACATGAGAAGAACTACACCACTCATGATCTTGAGTTGGGTGCAGTTGTCTTTGCTCTAAAGATCTGGAGACACTATTTGTATGGTACAAAATGTGTGGTTTTCACAGACCACAAAAGTCTTCAGCATATCTTCAACCAGAAAGAACTCAACATGAGACAACGACGTTGGGTTGAGCTTTTAAACGACTATGATTGCGAAATTCGCTACCATCCTGGTAAGGCGAATGTCGTGGCTGATACATTGAGTCGTAAGGAACGTACTAAGCTTCATTGTGTACGTGTTCAATCTGTTATTCAAGCTCGATCCGATATTCAAGCACGCATTTCTCAAGCTCAACAATCTTGTGTTTCACAAGGATTGATGGATAAGGAATTTCCTTACCACATAACACCTGCTCTGGAACTGAAGTACAATGGATCGTATTACTTCATGGACCGTTTGTGGGTCCCAAGCCTAGATGATCTTCGTACCTGGCTTATGGATGAAGCCCATAAGTCTCGTTATTCTATTCATCCGGGCTCAGATAAAATGTATAAGGATCTTCGTATTCACTATTGGTGGCCTGGTATGAAGAAAGACATTGCCTTATACGTATCAAAATGCCTTACTTGTCTTAAGGTTAAGGCTGAACATCAGCGTCCTTCTGGTTTATTGGAGCAACCAGAGATTCCAGTTTGGAAATGGGAAAACATTACTATGGATCTTATTACCAAACTCCCGCGCACTAAGAAAGGTCATGATGCCATCTGGGTAGTCGTTGATCGTCTTACAAAGTCAGCCCATTTCTTGCCAATCCGTGAGGATTTTCCTACTGACAGACTTGCTCAAATCTATGTTGATGAAATAGTAGCTCGACATGGTGTTCCTTTGAACATCATTTCTGACAGAGATGCTCGTTTCACTTCTCACTTTTGGAGAACCATGCAATCTGCTATGGGGACCCAACTTAATCTGAGCACAGCTTATCATCCACAAACGGATGGTCAATCTGAGAGAACAATCCAGACTCTGGAGGATATGCTAAGGGCTTGTGTGATCGATTTTGGTGGTAGCTGGGATTCACATCTTAAATTGATTGAATTCTCCTACAACAACAGTTATCACACTAGCATCAAAATGGCTCCTTTCGAAGCTCTCTATGGTCGAAAATGTCGTTCACCAGTCTGCTGGAATGAGATTGGCGAGGCTCAACTTACTGGACCTGCCCTCATTTTAGAGACAACTGACAAGGTCAAGAAAGTTCGTGATAACCTTCAGGCAGCTAGAAGCCGTCAGAAGATTTACGCGGACCCAAAACGCAAAGCCTTGGAATTTCAAGTCGGTGATCGAGTATTACTTAAGGTCTCACCTTGGAAAGGTGTGATCAGATTTGGAAAGAAAGGAAAACTTGCACCTAGATACGTTGGACCATTCAAGATCGTCGAAAGAATCGGAAAGGTAGCCTACAGACTTGAGTTACCTCCTGAACTGGGAAATGTTCATCCAACTTTTCACGTGTCCAATCTCAAGAAGTGTACAGCTGATGAAAACTTCTCCATACCGCTTGACGAAATTCGTGTTGGCAAAACACTGAAATTTGTTGAGAAACCAGTGGAAATCATGGAACGTGAAGTCAAGTGGCTTAAACGCAAGCGCATTCCTTTGGTCAAAGTTCGCTGGGAAGCTAAACGTGGACCTGAGTTTACTTGGGAACGCGAAGATCAAATGAAGGCGAAATATCCACATCTTTTTCCACGAGTTTCCTCTAAATAAATTTCGGGACGAAATTTCCACAAGTAGGGGAGACTGTAACAACTGTGCTTGTAATCACTATGAACAGTTCTATTATCAATAAAACAATGTTATTTGATCCCAATGTCTGTTTTGTTATGTTATACATTTTTCATGTTTTGACTTTTATCCAATTTCAAACTCTACATCGCTTTCTGGAGAGTTATACGCAAACTAGTGCTTTAACGTACTCAGTTTAATGCGAGAAATACTCTGGAACATCAACATATACTCAACATACCTTAAATAACCTTTACATAACTTAGAAATAAGTTTTAAAGGCTTTGGTATGGCAAAAACAAGTTAATTCGCTTACAGGGACTAAATATGACAAACTGCGAAAGTATGTCAATTTGAACTGTAACGAACATTCCGGAACATAACCATAAGTTAAACACACCTTAAATATCCTTTACATAGCTTAGAAATAGGCTTTGAGGGGTTCGGTGTGCTAAAATAAACTTTTGGGTCATTCAGGGACTAAAAGTGTCAAAAAGTGCACAAGTTTGCATTTTCGCGCATAACTTACGTTCTGAATACATCCGGACATCCAAAAATTTATGTAAGCATGACTACATTATATTTTAGTGTTCGCCATAAGAAAAATCCATTCGTCGCGTCATTTGGATCGTTTTTCGCGCTTATGCGCATTCCGTCGTAATTAAGCGAACATCGCGTTCGTACGACCAAACGAACCAACACCCGGCATATTTTTGAGCATGTTTCATGTCCACAATGTTTAGGCAACATTTTAGGGCCTTAAAGTTGGCTTTACGGGCCTTAGAAGTGTCGGAAATGGCCTTAAACACGTGCAGGGACTGAAACTGTCATTTTTCAAACATGTTTGCGGATCAGAAGGGTCAGGCGGCCCGCATTGTGTTTGCCTGATCCTGAAGCGGGCCGCTTCCCACTATCAGACCAGATTAAATGTTTCTAATCACAAGTTGCAACCAATTAATCCTTAACCACATGTTTTAAGTTGATGTGTCACAAAGTTAAGGAGCATATGTGGCTCCATAAACCTTTCAACAAGTGTACGGACTAGATCTTTTCCCCTTTTCCAAGAAACGATCTCAACGGTTCACCGAAAACTATAAATACCCCATCACCCCTTTGCAAAAATTACTAGAAATTTGATTTGAGAAACTCTAAGTTGAAACATTAGTTTCATACCTGAGATTTTCGAATCGAGTTTAGCATTCGGGGACCCTTCGTAAGTATTCTTTCGTTCTTTTCCTTATTTTACTGCTTTTCGAGTCAGAAAGTCAAACTTTGTTTGACTTTCAACGTTGACCAGTAATGGTCAATGCGAAGTTCGTTTGAACTTCGCAACGTGAGTGTAATCACGTTGGTCATAGTCCCTTGGGACTATGCCCACTGATTACCACGTTGTCTAGAGTCGTAGGGTAGGCGATCTAATAAATCGCCTATACCTTCGAACTCGACCCATTTGGTCGATCATTAGGATCCGACCAAACACATTAGGTGACCATAGTAGGTAGGGAATAACCTTCCGAGGTTATGCTCTATGGTCACATCGTTTAAGTAGTTGTATGATAGGTAGTTTATATGCCTTAGGTAAATTACCAGAATACCCTTTTCATGTATAATTGGTAATTAAGCATATGTAACCTAAACTTTTGTCACATAACTGATTATGTAACATGTTTAGGCATATAATACTTGTCATAGGACTAGTTAGGCAGTCCAAACGCGTTTCACGCGCAAGATGCGTTAAAGTAGCATAAGCTACCTAAACGGATCATAATGGGTCAATAAGACTTAGGTTAAGTTTCATTTAGCATTTAGGCTTTGTTAAACCATATCACGTGAGTTCCTACACTCATTTGGTTTACAAACCCTAATGCTACCCAATCTTCCGAGTTAGGTCCGGTTTATTAACATAGTTACCTATATTAGGTGCCGTTTGATTCCGAGATCTCTAGCGTTGCTTGGTGGTTATCTTTATACAACTGAGCAATCTCAAGTGAGTACATAGACCCCTCTTTTACTGTTTTCCAAACTGTTTTGGGGTGGAACACATGTGCCTACTTGTTACTTTCATGCTTTCCTGTTTTCACATCATATACATGCTATGTTCGTTAGTACATTATAGTACATGATTTCATTACATTTTATGCTAGGTGTGCCCATTGTGTGCATTACTTAGTACATTGTTTTACATTACATTTTATGCTAGGTGTGCCCATTGTGTGCATTACTTAGTACATTGTTTTACATTACATTTCATGCTAGGTGTGCCCATTGTGTGCATTACTTAGTACATTGTTTTACATGACATTTCACGCTATGTATGTTCATTTGATTACATACTTAGTGCATTATTTTCACATGCTTACATTTTGGTATGACATTTGGTTTGTTTACATGGGACAATACATTCATTAACACCGATCATGCCGTTCGTTAGTAGGTAGTGGTACCATAGGAATTGACAACTCCCGTTCCGGACATCCCAGGGAAAGGGGACAGAAAGGAATGACCGAATTCGTTGATATAAGACAGATAGACCTTTAATTTGTTTAAAGGGTTTATCACCACAGTCGCAAGGCTTGGATGTATGCATTTTCACAATACCGCATAAATGTTCATATTAAATAGTTGCATGCATTTACACAAAACTTAGCTTTGATTTAAACCAAGTTTTACTTCAATACTTTGTTTTTGTGCATATGGTTTAGTTTGAGACATTTCACTTGCCATACATGACATTTTGACATAGACATTTGACATGACATTTTGACATAGACATTTGACATGGATATTTGACATAGACATTTGACATGGATATTTGACATAGACATTTGACATGGATATTTGACATAGACATTTGACATGATTTACATTTGACATATTATTCAATACATTTGACAATTGAATTAAACATAGACTTCTTACATTGGTTGGTTTGGTTTGATTAAGTGATTAAGTAACGATGCGTGTGTAATATGATACAAGCATGGTGGATACGCCGCTGGTACTTCCTATATATAAGTGTTTGTATGGTATTATATGGCGTAACGTTATTTGAATCATTTCAGTTTGAGACATAGAACATTTTATACAAATAACATACTTTTCACAAGACATTTATTTACAAACAACTTACCTTATACAAACACATTTTTACATGGTCATTTATTTAACCTGACATTTACTTATACATATCATCTGATCTTATTGTTTTCAAATGATTTACAAGACAAAGCAAATTACAAGGTTCATGACTAAACATTTTTCTTAAACATAAGTCATGAATCCTATTTTTACAAACCTATGTATCTCACAGGCATTTTTATGCTGACGTACCTATTTTCACATGTGTTTTCAGGTGCTTTTCCATAAGATGTTGATCATGATACTAGGGCGGACCTGTGCCTTAGACTTTAAAAGAAGATAGACTATGTTTAATTATGTTCTGAACTCTTTAATTTCCTGTTTGAAACAATGTAACACCTTTGTTTATAAATAAAATACAACTTTGTATGCCATGGTTATGAAACAATTAATTCTGTTGCAACACGCCCCGATGTTTCCGCCGCGATTTGTTGTTTTACGCGGTCGGGGTGTGACAGTCATCGATGAAAACAATAACGAACTTATCCAGGTAAGGCTTGCACACTCGGTTCATGAGATCCATGAAGACCGCTGGTGCATTCGCCAGCCCGAATGGCATAACCAGAAACTCGTAATGGCCGTAACGAGTTCTAAATGCTGTTTTGGAGACGCCCTCATCTCGGACTCTCAGTTGATGGTATCCCGATCTCAAATTAATCTTAGAGTAATAGCTCGACCCTTGCAACTGGCCGAACAAGTCGTAAATGCGTGGGAGAGGATAACGATTCTTCACGGTCACCTTGTTAAGTTCGCGGTAGTCAATACACATTCTGAAGGTACCGTCTTTCTTCTTCACGAATAGTACTGGAGCTCCCCAGGGCGAAGAGCTAGGACGTATGAAACCTTTTTCCAAGAGTTCTTGAAGTTGTGTGGACAGTTCTTCAAGTTCTGATGGAGCTAGACGATATGGTGCTCGAGCCACTGGTGCTGCCACAGGAGCTAGCTCGATTTGAAACTCGACTTGGCGATGAGGCTGAAGACCAAGTAATTCCTCAGGAAATACCTCGGGAAAGTCGCGTACAATAGGAATGTCCTCAATTCTCTTCTCTTCCGCTGATGTGTCAGTAACGAGTGCTAAAATGGCAGTGTGGCCCTTTCGCAAACACTTCTGGGCCTTAAGGAAAGAGATGATGCCTTCGACAGCACCACTCTTGTCGCCACAAATCATAAGAGGTTCTTCACCAGAACGAGGAATGCGGATGATTTTCTCCTTGCAAACAATCTCCACTTGATGATGAGATAGCCAATCCATCCCAATAACAACGTCGAAACTACCAAGTGTGATAGGAATAAGATCGATAGAGAAAGTCTGACCAGCTAAGACGAGGTTACAACCTTTAACTATGTGTGTGGCTTCAAGACTTTTACCATTTGCTAGCTCTACCGCGTGTTTGGTGTTCAAAAGTGTTGGGGTGCGCTTAAGCATTTGGCTAACTTTTAAGGACACATAACTAGTATCGGCACCTGAATCGAAAAAAAACAGTAACAAAGAAGTCGTCCAGAAGAAACTTACCCATCACAACGTTGGGATCGTTCCTTGCATCACCCTGCCCAATCACAAAGGCACGACCTCGGGCGCCATTGCCATTATTGTTACCCCCATTGTTGCCTCCATTGCTTCCTCCATTATTGTTGTTGTTCTGGTTCTGATTTAACTGGGGGCAGTCTTTCTTGAAATGGCCCTCAGCACCACATTGAAAGCACCCTTTGTTGTTACCTTGTTGTTGCCCCTGCTGGCGTTGATTGGGTGGGGCTTGCTGTTGCTGCCGGTTCTGATTTGCCGGATGCTGACTCCTGCAGTCCCTTGCCATGTGACCAGGCTTGTTGCATCGATGACAGTTGCCTTTACCACATGGCCCACTGTGGTGCAAGTTACAGCGATTACATTTGGGGTGATTTCCCTTGTATCCTTGACCTTGATTCCCAAAAGACTGCTGACTGGGGCTCCTATACTCATCTGTCTTTCGCTGTTGGGACTGAGCTGAAGTAGAACCTTTGCCTGAATTCCCATCCCATTTTCGCTTGTTATCATTGGGTGCGTCAGCAGTAGCAGCACCAATACGCTTGGGCAGTTTGTTTTGTTCCACAGCTTGATCGGTGAGACGATGGGCTAACTTAATGATCAGCTGAATGGTACCCAGGTTAGCCGAAGTCACGTGACTCTGAATCTCGGGTACAAGGCCCTTGAGGTAAAGCTCAATACGTTTGATGGGAGGGTCCACCATAGTAGGGCACAGGATGGCCAGTTCATTCGACCTCTTGGTATACGCCTCAATCTCAGACCCCGTCATCTTCAGATTGAAAAATTCCACCTCCAGTTTGTGGATGTCATCCCGACTACAGTATTCCTCTTTGATCAGTTCCTTGAAATCGTTCCATGGGGTGGCATTAGCAGCAACCAACCCCAGCAGCTGATGTGACAACTCGAGTTTCCAAGATTTCCATTTTCGCATTTATTTCACGTTAATTGTTTAGATTGTTTGTTGACACGACTTGTTTGTTTCACAACTGTAAACGTTTGTAATACGTACACGCTTGTAATATGTTAATCGTACTGTGATGGATATGTTTTATATGGTATGCCTTATAAGTGTATAAGTGTGTATGTTGATGTATGCCTCATTTTAATATTTGTGGTGTATAATTTAAAAATGAAATCTGTTAGGCCAAACACCCTCCCACGAAAACCCTTCTGGACGAAAACACTAGGGTGTTTTCGTTACCCACACTTTGGCGAAAACAAATGGGCTTTGGCACAGTAACGTTTAGATATAGGGTCTTGTTCTTAACCTTTACGTAAAGTCGGTAACTGGAAAACCCTAAATCACTTCTCACCCTCAAGTCGACGGCAGCCCTCCACTTGTTCGAAGCCAGATCTCTGGTTGATCATTCTGAGTCGGTTAGTGACTTTCACATTTAGTTGTTTCAGATTCGATTATATTGTTATGTTGTTGCTTGTGTTCAAGAAAGAATTGGATATGATCGATCAGTTATGTAACTGTAGGCGAAACATGAGAGGATTGAATGATTTGTCTTGTATGATATGAACGTGACCAGGATCGGAATAGCATGTTAAATGTTATGTACTGTGATGAATGTTAGGTACTGATGAATGTTATGTATTGTGATACTATGTAATATGAGGATTAGTTTTGAGAAGATCAATACAAGTTGTCAGTATTATCACATGAAGCTTTAAAAGTTGCAAAGTTACTCGGTCCAATTAAAATTCTTTGTGTGTAAAGTGGTCGGCCATTGTTGGTTATTTTAAATGATGGTCAGGACTTGTATTATGATTTGGTAATTCAAATGTTTACATATCAATGATTCGAGTAACTGACTTCATTGATTGGTCACGTAACTGTTAGTGTGATGATGATGAGGTCTCAGGCGAAAACACCCCAACCAGATGAAAACACAAAGTGTTTTCGCCAAAGCATTTTGTTCGACGAAAACATATCTCGACTTTGGATTTCGTCATTGATGGGATTTCGGCCCAATGTTGATTTTGGCCCAACTGTTATGCCTCTTAAGTTGTTAGACCTGTTAAATTGTTAACCTTGTTAAGCTACATATATAACTCTGTTAAGTATGTAACTACGTTTAACCTATTAACTGGGCTAAGTTATTAACTCAGTTAACCTTATTAACCCTGTTAGACTCATGTATGATACTCTGTTAGGTGGGTACTCTTGTTTAACTCTGTTAGTTAATTCTGTTAGTTAATTAACAGTGTTGGTTTGTTATTTCAGTTATGTATATAAACCTTGTTAAATTGCTAACTTCGTTAAGACTGTTAACACTTTCAAGTATGTTAATGAATAATCAAGTTAGTAAAAACTATGATGGACATTTATGTGAAACATGGATTTGCATGACTTTGATTAATTGCTTATGTGATAAATGATAATTTCTTAAACACACTTCGTGACATAAATGGTATGTGAATCTTTACGAGTTTAACTGATTAAGTATACGTGCACTATAGGACTTGACTGATTTCTTGTGAGCACATAGTATAGCATACCGAGCAAACCAAGGTGAGTTCACACTTTTACCAAGGCATGGGATTCCCGGGGTTGGGAATGGGATTGAATGATTACATGTACTTACATTGCTACTAGAATACGTACTACTGTCCTCGGGTTGGGAAGGACACCTATAGAAACAAATAGACTAGTAACATCTGGGAAGATCCCACAAATACTAATCTTCGCATACATGCCTGGGTTGGCCGCGATACATATACTAATCTTCGCACACATGCCTGGGTTGGCCGCGATACATATACTAATCTTCGCACAGATGCCTGGGTTGGCCGCGATACATATACTAACTTCGCACACATGCCTGGGTTGGCCGCGATACATATACTAATCTTCTCACACATACCTGGAGGGCCGCGACACAAATGTAACTAGTCTATAATACATGGGAGACCCCCACTAATCTTCGCACACATGCCGGGAAGGTCGCGATACAAATAAATACGATACATTGGTTACTAAACAATCATACGGTTTACGAAACGAATACAATAACTAAACAACCAACTGTGAACTCGCTCAACTTTGTTGTTGACTCGTTGTTACATGCCTTGCAGGTCGTTAGGTACTCATGGAGATGGAAAAAGGGAGGCGCGGTCGTTGTGGACATGGATCGTGGATGCCATGTTAAACTTTAAGACATTACAAACTTATTACTTATGTTGGGTTTTACATTTATGCTTCCGCTAAACATTGATACTATACTTTGGTTTTGAACACCTTTCGTATTGTTGGTTGATTTATATTTACTATTTACATTGTTCAATATGATTGGTGGCTTGATCCTGGTCAGTCACGCCTCCAGGCGGTGATACTCCGCGTGTGGATTTTGGGGGTGTGACAGCTGAACATGAGCGTTCCACCATGTGAGCGCTACCCCTTCAAGTGTTCCAGTAGCATATTTCACCCTACGGTCTTCGGGGCATTCGCACATCTCGATAACTGACTCAAGCTATTCAAACCAGTGAAGAAGGCCCACTGCTCCTTCGGTGCCACTAAAAGTGGTAGGTCGGCAGTCCATGAATGTCTTGAACGTGCACATAGGAGGTTGAGCATGTTGACCTGTTGCACGAGAATAAAAGACAAGGTTAAGCACGAGGGTTGGTTTGCGAAGGTTGGATCTAAACATCCTAAGATGGGTTGATACGGCAGGTTATACCTCCTGCAAGAACAGCTGCGAGTGCCTCATCAACTCGTTCGTTGATCAAAGCCATCAACTGGGCTTGAGTGAGGTTGATACGTCCTTCGCGCCCGCTCATGATCTTCATAACGAAGCAACGTAAGTGAGAAAAGTGTCGCGAATGTGCGTAAGTGTGGGGCGACATTAGATAGTAAGCACACAAGGTTCAATTAGCAGTTATCACATTATCTATGTCACACCCTGTCTTTTGCGGAAGCGTATGATGTGTGACTAGCTTGTTATCATTGCATTCAATCGTAATAAACAACTACATGATCAAAACGATGTTCATCCATTCATGAAAATTTGAGTATTACAAACACTTGTTATTTAAGTTTTCAAAACACGACCTTTGACAAGGTTACAATTCAACAAAAGTGGATGACATCTAAACTTGTAGTCTACTTCTAGTTACGACACTTGGGCCCAAGATCCATCCTGTCACCTGAAATACATGTAATTTTGGAAAACATCAACATAAAGTTGAGCGAGTTCATGCGTTTTTGTATTTCACGTTTTTATACTCTGTATGAAAACATAGTATGTGTCATGTATAATTCAAGTCTTTCTTGAGTAACCCACGTACTCAAGTATAATTCCCGTTTTCTTGAGTACCCCACGTACTCAAGTATCATTCAAGTTTTCTTGTGTACCCCACATTTTAAATGATTGTTTATACAAGGACATTAAGGCATGTGAGGACATATGGAGCATTAGTGTTGGCTCCTTTAAGGCATGTGAGCATATGGAGCATTAGTATATTCTCCCTCTAACTATGTCGATTTCCCTCGACTGTGTCGATTAACCTCGACTGTGTCAATTTCCCTTGACTGTGTCGATTACCCTCGACTGTGTCGATTACCCTCGACTGCGTCGATTTCCCTCGACTGGGACACCGAAGCACTCAAGTGGTCACATAAGGACCATGAGTGGGGCTCGGCCGTACCCGTTAGATCTAACCCTCGTCCCTAATTAATGAATGTTTTTAATGGCTTGGTACTAGTATTCACCAAGACTTTATGGCATCTTTTGTATTAGTCTATGCTCACATGATCTAGTATTTTCTAGGCTTTTCTTAAAGCTCATCATATTGCACTCACCACGAGTGCTTCTCGTATTCTCAAATCATATTGCACTCGGTTCTCGTTCTCACCAAGAGTGCTTCTTGTATTTTTACCCTTTGTAAAAATTACAATATTTGTAACATGTATTTCACCCCCGAGAGTTATAAAACCAAAAACAGTTAGAGAAAAGGGGGAGCATGAACTCACAACTTTGCGTTCCTTGCGTCGTAAACTTCACCGGATTTTGCTTATAGAGCGTCGTGACCTAAACGTGTTTTATTATCGTTAGTCACTAGACTTGCGTCGCACAAGTACAGTCACTCTCTTTTGTGTATATATTCTTGTGTTAAAAATATTTTATATTTTTAACTAAGTATCTCACTTATATTATTTTTCTCAAAAATTAATATAAGTATCTTGTGTTTTTGCACTTTGCACCCGAATTATGTATCTTGTATGTCGTATGTGTATTTTTGTGTTTATACTTCTCATGAGTATTTCCAAGACATGTTATTTTTATTCCAAAAATAATATATACCTAGCTCACAAAATAATCACATAATCACACAAGCGATAAATACATATTCTAAATATATATTTAGTAAGTTTGTTTACAAAAATCCACCTCCGAATACTTGGTCATTTGATAACAAAAATCATGGCGAAGTTTGTTTGGAAAACCAGTAAAAAATATGTTCATAACACTTGTCACAAAAATATTCTAAGTGTTATTTTCTGGAAAAATTTCGCCAGAGTTTCCTCTGTAACTGGAGGTGGCCACGCTTACTAGCGTATCATTTTCTTTTAAAAATTCAACCAATAAATTTTCTGTCATCAAAATACCATCTTCAAATATCAAACTAGTCAAAATAAACATAAATCGCATACACATGAACTTGTAAGTTGTGTAAAATTATGTAGTAACTTTTCAACACATTTAGTGGGTCTTTCCATCTCTAAAAATAGAATCATTATCTCGAAAATTTTATTTTTAAAGAATATGAAGTTTTACAACTTCTAGTCGGTATTTACGAAAATATTTCTTTGTTAAATTCTTTCGTTACACAAGTGTCTACACACTTTTTGGTTCTCAAAAACACCTTTAGTTTAGGAAAGATCCGGTTTTAAAACATGGTTTTGTCTTACAGTTGGTTCTTCGAAAATACCACTTGTAGATCTTTAGATCTACTAGTTTAGAACTCCATTTTATAAGAAAAACTATTTTTACACAAGTTCATGTTTATAAGTAGTAGAGTTCATCATCTTGCCATTTTTACACTTAACCTATCACTAGTTCATGTTTCATGACCATGACCTAGCCCGGTTAGATGACGATCCGTTCTACTACTAGCATCAACCAACACAAAATAATCATAACAAAACAAGTTTAACAAGTTTTACACCATTATACTTCTTTTATCCAACAAGTTCATCATTTTTATAAGACTTTAAACTTTGATCTTATATATTCATGACTTTTATCCGACAAATCTCTTATTAACCACTCTAAACAAGAACAAGAGGATGTTTTAGAACACTTACTACTAGCTCGAGGCTAGGGGAGTTCGAGTGAAGAAAACGAGTGGTTAAAAGAAAACGAGAGAGGTCCTTCCACTTCCGTTGCTTACAACCTTCATAGATAGGCTCCATACACCTTAGAATATGCTTAGATTGCATGGTGATGGATTGGAAATAAAAGTGTGGAGAGGGGGTGCTTGGGCCGTAGCTTGAAGGGAGGAGGAGAAGTGGTTTTGTGAGTTGGTAAGTGTTGGAATGGTGAGGGATATAACCTTGGGGTTTTTATGGACTAACCTCCAACACTAAATTACTCATTGGTCCATATGCCCAATATCAAGGAAACATGATCTATTTTATTAATCAAGAAAATCTAAAGTGTGGGGGCCCTTGTAATCGGCCATTACATGGGGGAAGGGGTATAGTTACATCCCAATTGGATGTTGCAAGTTTTAGTTAGGGTTAAATGTTAAATGTCAAGTATTAGTTAGGGTGTTATGTGTGTTATTAAATATATAGTGTGTTAGGGTGTTCGGGGACCCTAACTAGCTTAGAAAAATAAAAACATTGCTTCTAGCAATATTTTTGTGTTCCGGGTAACGTCCGGTTGTTCGGTTAGGTACCGATTCGTTAAAGTGCTAAATTACACTTTTTAGTACCCTTTAAGTACCTTTTTGTATCCCTTTTAATTCCCAACACTTGGGGAAGTATTCTGGATAATAAAACGACATTTCTGCCTAATATTCATATGTTTAAATGCTGAATATAGCTGAATTATACAAAATTATGCACTTAAAGTGCGTTTCGGGTGCTTTTTAGTGCTTATTTTTGCTTTCGCAATGTCTATAAATTAAACCCTTACATGTACTCTTGGGTTTTAATGTACTTTTGTCGTCGGACCTACACCTAGGCCTCAATTCTAATGTCTGACTGCTTTCTGCAGTTCTGTTGACACGATGTGTCTTACCGGTGAGTTTACTAATATTTTTGACGCAACGCTATCATAACGAAATTCTTGTAGCATATATCATGCATGAATTCACTCGTCTGGAATTCAGAAATTTATTTGTCTGGTAAACCAGATCATGCACAGTCATTTAAGCACAAATTACTGTTCATCTAGTGTACGGAATGTACGGAAAAGTGACGGTTGTCACAGTCTCCCCCCGTTAAAAGAATTTCGTCCCGAAATTCAAGCGATGCCATCGGTCGTAGGGGAGTTGTGAAACCAATATGGTCACTTAGATTCATGATTTGTCTTCATGTTCCCATGAAATCTCTGGGTCATGTCATGAATTCTATCACACTCAAGTAGATCAATCATGACTTTTCTGTATCTTGTGGACTCTTGGTCCATAACCTCAACAGGTTTCTATAGTCTCACGGACTCTTGGTCCAAAACCTCAACAGGTTTCTATAGTATCACGGACTCTTGGTCCAAAACCTCAACAGGTTTCTATAGTATCACGGACTCTTGGTCCAAAACCTCAACAGGTTTCTATAGTATCACGGACTCTTGGTCCAAAACCTTAACAGGTTTCTATAGTATCACGGACTCTTGGTCCAAAACCTTAACAGGTTTCTATAGTATCACGGACTCTTGGTCCAAAACCTTAACAGGTTCCTATAGTAATTCCTGTCGTTTGTCATTGACGTGAATCTTATTTGTGGGAACAACGACTGCTCCTTGAGTCAGACTCCTCTAACGATTAGACACATGAATGTGTCGCGATCACTACTGATCTTTTTCTGGGAGTTTTCATCTTGTGAACAATGGTTCTGATCCCTACACCGGGGATTCAACCTTTTCGTTTTCCAAAACACACTACGCCTTCTCTAGGCGAGGCTCTCATTTTGGTCATACTTCTTGTCTCATATTCTTACGATTTCTACCGCTCATCGGCGTAATCTTTCTGTATTCTGCGGGCTGTCCTGATATGGTCACATATCCGAACGATATTGCCTCTAGTTTTCCTGGGCCAACTAGGGCCAGTAGATTGTTTATTCCCGGCCTTTGATCAACACGACGGGGACCGATTTACTATGTTCCGTCTGAAGCTTCGCACGAAGCGGTACTGTTGTAGGAAAACTCTACTAAGGGCAAGTGAGTGTTCCAACTTTTCATTAAAGTTTATCACACAAGCACGTATTGTGTTCATACAGTCCGCATCGTTCAGCAGCTCAGTTCATATTCGAGTTCTTACGATCATCGGTGTGCTGCAACCCTTGTGATCAGTAAAGATCGTGCAGCGTTTTCTTTCAGGTAATGACGTCCAGTTTGCGGCGCGCAATTACTGTATCTATCTCAAGGTCTTTTCTCATGATTCCTTAATCAATGTGTCGCGTACGCAATGTTGTGGTCTCGTTGCATCGACGTACAATCGAGACTTTGTCGAGAGACGTCACATAATTGCAACTCTAGCTCCTTAGCTCTTGGTTGCAGGGTTGGCATGAATTTCGTTCTTGGTTATGGTTCTCACCTTGCGAATTTGAAATCTGCTTTTTGTCATCTTGCACATAATTGTGCTTTCTCTAAGAGTTGCAAGGTAAATTGCAGCTGTTGTTTACGACCTTCCTTGGTCGTTGGCCATATAAGAATGTAGTCAATAAGTATATGACTTATCCAGGTATGGCTCACACGTTCGATTCATGAGGTCCATGAATATTGTCGATGCATGTGTTAAGCCAAATGATACGACAAGGATCTCGTAATGCTCAAAACAAGTCCTAAAGGTCGTTTTAGGGATATTTCCTCTTGTATTCACAGTGGAGGACATCTTGTCCTCAAGTTGATCTTTGAGTGGTAACTGGAACCTTACGATTGGCTCATTTGTGTCACCAGTCCCTGGGCAAAGGATTCTGATTCTCAATTTTCTGAAGTTATGCAAAGTGGAGACTACCAACTTTCTCCTTGTCTCCTTAACTAAGGATGCTACGTCCTTAATTTCCTATGCCTGGCAGCTCTTGCAGTTATAACAGAGTTTCATGCTTCACTAATGAAGCTAGTCGGTATGGCGTCATTCGTCACTGGTGCTGCTCCTGGCACGCAATTTATCCTAAACTCCTCTCGTCGCTACAGAGAGGCGTTCCTAGCAAATCTTCTGAAAAGGCTACTGGGACTTCTTCCATCACGGGGATGTTCTCAGGCTCTGCAGTCTACTCGGGGGCGTTTCTATGCCTCTTTGAACAATGAGGGATGTCGTAGATCTGCCGCCTTGTGGGGTCTAGCATCCTTGCACCTATCGCAGGGAGTTTGGGTTTCATCATTCGCAAGAGGGATGCGACTGATTTTCTCATATCAAACGACGTCAGCTGTATACTTGGATTTCCGATCCATGCTGACTATCATATTATGACTTCGCGAGTCAAGGGTAACAGAAGGTTCAGGCCTTCTGAGTCCCTAAAAGATAATTCCTTACTTGCTTCGTCGGCTTCAACTAGCCTTCTATATGCCTATTTCGAAGGAATATGGGACGTCTATTTATTTGAAACTAGGCCAAGCAGTTTCTTAAGTTCTAAGCATGTAAGGTTAAAGTTGATGCCAGTATTAATTAAAAGTAGATGCATTAGGTTGGTTAATAGGGAACGTACCCGTAACCGCATCTGGATCCTGGCGTGCTTCACGAGTTTCAATCGTGAAAACCCTTCCTCGCTGGTTTCTTCTTAGGGCAATCTTTCCTAAAGTGCCCTGCTTCACCACATCTGTAGCAACCCGGTATTCTCTTATTTCCATCTGGGTCCTTCGCCCAACAGGAATCCTTGTTGTGCCCTTCTTTTCCACACTTTCCGCACGTAGGCCTTAGACATCGACCTTCGTGGTGAAAAGTGCATTCCCTGCATCTCGGCTTAGTCCCCGAGTATATTTTACCACCAGCCTTATTAGTGGCTTCATCAGTTTTCCTTCCAAGCGGCGGGTTCACTTTCTTTCTTTTGCCTGCTTTAGAGCTTCCATAGTTGACTTGGGTGCTCATCTTTAGATTCGAAGATGTAACACCTGTGTCATTTCAACCATCAAACAAATTCCAAACCAATGAAATAATGTATTTCATACTTTGGACTTGTATAAATATGTGTATCTTTTGCACATATCAACTCATGTTCGATTTCAAGCTCTAAATCGCTTTCTGGAAGGTTATACACGCACTGATGCGTAAATATAACCAGTTTAATGCAACAAACACTCCGGAATAGTGAAATAGGCTTAACATACCTTAAATAACCTTTACATAACTTAGATATAAGTTTTGGAAGGTTTGGTGTAGTGAAATCAAAGTTAAATCGCTTACAGGGACTAAAGTTGACAAACTGCGAAAGTATGCCAATTTGAACTGTAACAGACCTTCCGGAACATGACCATAAGTTAAACATACCATAAATATCCTTTACATAGCTTATAAATAGGCTTTGAGGGGTTCGGTGTGCTAAAATAAACTTTTGGGTCATTCAGGGACTAAAAGTGTCAAAAAGTGCACAAGTTTGCATTTTCGCGCATAACTTACGTTCTGAATACATCCGGACATCCAAAAATTTATGTGAGCATGACTATATTATATTTTAGTGTTCGCCATAAGAAAAATCCATTCGTCACGTCATTTGGATCGTTTTTCGCGCTTGTGCGCATTCCGTCGTAAATAAGCGAACATCGCGTTCGTACGGCTAAACGAACCGACATCCGAGATATTTTTGAGCACATTTTAAGTTCCCTATACTTTAACTTCATTTTAGAGCTTTGAAATGGGGTTAACGGGCCTTAAACGTGTCGAAAATGGGCTGATTGCACTGCAGGGACTAAAACTGTAAATCTGCCAAAGTTTTACCTTACGGACCTCAACATCCATAACCTTACGGTCCGTAAGGCAACCTGCAGACCAGATGCAGTGTATTAACAGCCTGTTTGCAGCTGTTTTAACCACAACCACATGTTTGCAACTTGCCTAATCTGTTGATAAACATCATTTTTAGCCACCATAAGGTTCCGACAAGTGTACGGGTTGGATTCATGGCACGTTTTCCAAGAAACGATCCTAACGGCTCTACTTTTCCTATAAATACCCACCCCCCCTTTGGCTTAAAAACCCACAAATCTGATTGAAAAGACTCTAAGTTGGAACCTTCGTTTCATACCTGAGCTATTTTGATCTGGGTTAGCATTCGGGGACCCTGGGTAAGTATTCCTTCGTTCTTTTCCTTATTTTTACTGCTTTTCGAGTCAGAAAGTCAAACTTTGTTTGACTTTCAGCATTGACCAGTAATGGTCAATGCGAAGTTCGTTTGAACTTCGCAACGTGATTGTAATCACGATGGTCATAGTCCCTTGGGACTTTGCCTACTGATTACCACGTTGACTAGGGTCATAGGGTAAGCGATCTAATAAATCGCTTATACCTCGAACCCGACCCAGTTTGGTCGATCATTAGGATCCGACCAAACACAGTAGGTGACCATAGTAGGTAGGGAATAACCTTCCGAGGTTATACCCTATGGTCACATCGTTTAAGTAGTGGTATGATAGGTAGTTTATATGCCTTAGGTAAATTACCAGAATACCCTTTTCATACATAATTGGTAATTTTGCATATGTAACCTAAACTTTTGTCACGTAACTGATTATGTAACATGTTTAGGCATATAATACTTGTCATAGGACTAGTTAGGCGGTCCGAACGCGTTTCACGCGAACGACGCGTTAAAGTAGCATAAGCTACCTAAACGGGTCGTAATGGGTCGTAGACACTTAGGTTAAGTTTCATTTAGTATGTAGGCTTTGTTAAACCAAAAGACACGAGTCTCTACACTCGTTTGGTTTACAAACCCTAATGCTACCCGATCCTCCGATTTAGGTCCGGTTTATTAATGTAGCTACCTATACTAGGTGCCGTTTGATATCCGCGATCTCTAGCATTGTTTAGTTGTTACTCAAGGACTACTGAGCAATCTCAGGTGAGTACATAGACCCCTCTTTTACTGTTTTCCAAACTGTTTTGGGGTGGAACACATGTGCCTACTTGTTACTTTCATGTTTTCCTGTTTTGACATCATATACTTACTATGTTCATTAGTACATTATAGTACATGATTTCATTACATTTCATGCTATGTATGCCCATTGTGTGCGTACTTAGTACATCGTTTTTCATTGCTTTTCTGTTGCATATGCTTATCCAGCATATGAACACATTATACTACATATTGAACCGTTGAAATCTTTTGACTGTGATCCGTTGATATCTGTGAACCGTTTGTATCTGTGAACCGTGTGAACCATATTTGACATAGACATTTCGGCATAGACATTTTAACATGATTGACATTTGATCATGCATTTCCCACAAAACATAACTTTGATTTAAACCAAGTTTTACTTCAATACTTTGTTTTTGTGTATATGGTTTAGTTGAGACATTTCACTTGCCATACATGATATTTTGACATAGACATTTGACATGGATATTTGACATAGACATTTGACATGGATATTTGACATAGACATTTTGACATTTGTTTGGTTTGGTTTGATTAAGTGATTAAGTAACGATGCGTGTGTAATATGATACAATCATGGTGGATACGCCGCTGGTACTTCCTATATATAAGTGTTTGTATGGTATTACATATCGTAGCGTTATTTGAATCATTTCAGTTTGATACATATGACATTTTATACAAATAACATACTTTTCACAAGACATTGTTTTACAAACAACCTATCTTATACAAATCCATTTTACTATGGTTATTCATTTAACCATACATTATTCATTTATTGTATACATATCATCTGAACTCATTGTTTTTCAAATGATTTACAAAACAAAGCAAATTACAAGGTTCATGACTAAACATTTTCTCAAACATAAGTCATGGAACCTATTTTCACAAAACCTATGTATCTCACAGGCATTTTTATGCTGACGTACCTATTTTCACATGTGTTTTTCAGGAACTGTTGCATAAGATGATCAAGATACATATAGGCAGACTTGGGCTTTAGTGACAATAAAAGATGCAAGACTAGTTAATTATGTTGTTTTTCCTTGATTGATTAGACATTGTAACACTTTTAATCAATAAAACGAAACTTCAATTGCCATGGATTTGAAACAATTAATTCTGTTACAACACTCCCCGATGTTTCCGCCACGTTTCGTATGTTCTACGTGGTCGGGGTGTGACAGAAAAGATGGTATCAGAGCCAATGGTTATAGGGAATTAGGTTATTAGTAATGCTTTGACCTAGTCTATAACTTTCTTAGGACCCTAATGCGAGTTTACTTGCGTTTAGTCATAAAACAATACCGTCACCTATCCTTAGGCGACTACCACAACAAGAACATAAATTTCAAAACCGCTTTGAAAACTAATCATCTGTTCTAGGATGATTGATTACTAGGTTTTGAACCCTCTGTTATATGGTTTTGAACCCCTTTGAGTTTTCAAAAATCTCGTCAAGGTTTTGGGTTTTAAATAATGTGAACACGTGCAAACTGGAAGGGTGAATGCCTGTATTCTGGGTTTTCTGTCTAGGCAAGCACTTCGTATACATCTCATCAGACGCGAGACCAGTTGTGCTTACCTGGGAATTCTTGGGATGAGTGTTCACTTATAGGCGAGCATATCTTCGCAATACATTATTTTTGACCTATTTACTTTTCACCGGGTCGTTTGTTGCTTTGTAGTAACAAACAAATGACCACTATCCTTGCTTTCATCAGATTTGTTTCATCTCATTCTTTTCGTCTAATCCTCTCACTCGTTTCATTTCATGTTTCCTCTTTTAGAATGCCTCCTCGACGCGAAAGCCAGATAGCGACTGCCGAATTGGCAGAAATCATTGCACAGCAAATGGCTGCTCAATTCCCAAACCTCTTTGCTCTATGGAATCAAGCCAACAACAACAACAATGGTCCATGCAATTTCAAGAGTTTTAACTCGGCGAAACCACTCAAGTTTAGTGGTTCTGAGGGAGCGATTGGGCTTCTTCAATGGTTCGAGAGCATTGAGAATACTTTCCGCCATGTGCAGTGTCCTGACAATCGCAAGGTCGAGTTTGCTTCGAGTGTGTTCCAGAAGAGAGCCCTTACGTGGTGGAACGGGGTTATGAGAGATCGGGGTGCAGAAGTTGCTTTAGCACAGACATGGGCTGAACTTAGAGCCCTTATGATGAAGGAATTCTGTCCTCGACACGAGATCAGGGCTTTGGAAAGGGAATTTGATGATCTTAAGCAAGACAGCGGTGAGCATCGAGCCTACACGGACCGTTATGAGGAGTTAAGTCTGTTATGCCCAAACATGGTCACGCCTTTGGATAAGGCGATTGAAAAGTACATTGATGGCCTCCCTGACTCAATACAAGACATTTTGACTGGTAGCAACCCTACTACAGTTAGACAGGCCATTGAGCTATCTGCAACCTTGACTGAATCAAAGATCAGGAAAGGTAAACTTTTCCGAAAAGGTGACAAGAAGCCGGTCGAAGAATCGGAACCAATCGAAGAATCAAAGATCATGGATGAACAGACTGGATCCCCTAAGAGGTCAAAGAAGCGAAAGGCTTCTCAGAACTACGCTGTGGTCGCTCACAATGATCAAGCCGTCCCCAACCAACCAGCTCAACCCCTTGCCAGGAAACCCTACAACGGAACTGCACCCTTGTGCAACCAATGTGGCCTACATCATCATGCTGGTGTGAAGTGCCGCACATGCCAAGTTTGCGGACTTATAGGTCATACAGCGAGGGTTTGCCCAACAGCAGCAGCACCAAATCAGATTAACAACAATCCTGCTCAAGCTCGTTTCCCACTGGGATCTTGCTACAACTGTGGCGAGATGGGCCATTTTAGTAGAAATTGCCCAAGACTTGCTGATGCAAATCCAGCGCAGGGATGAGTATCTGACCGACAGAAGATAACGCTGTTTAGAAAATAATCGAGCCTTGTGTATTATTTTCTTTTATCAATCTATGAAACAGTTGTTGTTATCGTTGTTTATAAATAAATCTTTTATTTACAATGCAATGTATTTATGTGATTGTATGTATAAACAACATATCCCCTACAATACCGACAATCAAGGAACCGCATTCCTTGAAGAACAGACTACTTCCAAATTTCTTCCCTTGTATAATCTCTTGCGTTTCCACGAAAATCCTAAGTACCCGTTTCTTCCAAGAGAAACGATGTACGAGGCGCCAATTTAATAGCAATCAATAACAAGAAAATAACAATTAAACAATTATGTGGTTATGTGCTTATGTGTTATCCTTTATGTGTCATGTGATCCAATTTATGTTATTCAAATCCTCGTAAAAATCTTACATATCTTTGTGCAAGAGATTCATAGTAGGATACCCAAAGGTACTACCTAAATCCTTAATGGACTACTACGTTGTAGTTAAAGTCCCTTGGATTATAATGTACTACTTCATAATTAGACCCCTTTTGTGGTCTAGTTAAACAGATTGATCCAAAAATCTGGTTAGGGATATCATGTGATGATATAGCTGAAAGGACTCCTTAGTGGCCTAATTAAGAAGATCCTCTGTTGATCTAATTAAAAGGACCCTATGGTAGTCTAGTCACTCTCATCTCAGGTTTGATATCTTTCCCCACAACATTTCAAAACAAACTGTGCGGACTGTGCAAGGAATTACGTAATTATGGATGCATACATAATTATGGAATTTAGTGCACAGAAATCACAGCAAGTTCTATCATGTATCAAGAGTTAACCTTATTCATTTCCAATTCTGATGAAGCATCCGTTGAGGAAAAATGAACTAGCTATTCATTTTTCACTTCTGAAGAATATCCGTTGAGGAAATGAATATCCGTTGTTTATCCTTTCATTTCCATTCTGAAGAATAACCGTTGAGGAAAATGAATTATCCATTCATTTTCGTTCTAAAGAATATCCGTTGAGGAAATGAGTATCCGTTGTTTATCTTTTCATTTCCATTCTGAAGAATAACCGTTGAGGAAAATGAATTATCCATTCATTTCCGTTCTAAAGAATATCCGTTGAGGAAATGAGTACCCGTTGTTTATCTTTTCATTTCCATTCTGAAGAATAACCGTTGAGGAAAATGAATTATCCATTCATTTTCGTTCTAAAGAATATCCGTTGAGGAAAATGAGTATCCGTTGTTTATCTTTTCATTTCCATTCTGAAGAATAACCGTTGAGGAAAATGAATTATCCATTCATTTTCGTTCTAAAGAATATCCGTTGAGGAAATGAATATCCGTTGTGTAATCCTTCATTTCCAACTCTGAGGAAATAACCGTTGAAAATGACTCCGTTAGTTCATTTTCGTTTCTGAAGATTTATCCGTTGAGGAAATGAATATCCGTTGATTTTTCTTTCATTTCAAATTCTGAAGAACAAACCGTTGAGGAAAATGACCCCGTTTGTTCATTTTCGTTCTGAAGAATATCCGTTGAGAGAAATGAATATCCGTTGAGAGAAATGTATATCCGTTTAGTTAATTCCTTTATTTTCCATTTCCGAAGAACCCGTTGAAGAAAATGACTCTGTTCGTTCATTTTCGCTTCTGAAAAATATCCGTTGAGGAAAATAATCAGATTATGCTTTACATATCTTTGATGACTATTTGAAACAAAGTCATAGACAGACTCCTACGAATTAATTTCGGGACGAAATTTCCTAAAGTAGGGGAGACTGTAACACCTGTGTCATTTCAACCATCAAACAAATGCCAAACCAATGAAATAATGTATTTCATACTTTGGACTTGTATAAATATGTGTATCTTTTGCACATATCAACTCATGTTCGATTTCAAGCTCTAAATCGCTTTCTGGAAGGTTATACACGCACTGATGCGTAAATATAACCAGTTTAATGCAACAAACACTCCGGAATAGTGAAATAGGCTTAACATACCTTAAATAACCTTTACATAACTTAGATATAAGTTTTGGAAGGTTTGGTGTAGTGAAATCAAAGTTAAATCGCTTACAGGGACTAAAGTTGACAAACTGCGAAAGTATGCCAATTTGAACTGTAACAGACCTTCCGGAACATGACCATAAGTTAAACATACCATAAATATCCTTTACATAGCTTATAAATAGGCTTTGAGGGGTTCGGTGTGCTAAAATAAACTTTTGGGTCATTCAGGGACTAAAAGTGTCAAAAAGTGCACAAGTTTGCATTTTCGCGCATAACTTACGTTCTGAATACATCCGGACATCCAAAAATTTATGTGAGCATGACTATATTATATTTTAGTGTTCGCCATAAGAAAAATCCATTCGTCACGTCATTTGGATCGTTTTTCGCGCTTGTGCGCATTCCGTCGTAAATAAGCGAACATCGCGTTCGTACGGCTAATCGAACCGACATCCGAGATATTTTTGAGCACATTTTAACTTCCCTATACTTTAACTTCATTTTAGAGCTTTGAAATGGGGTTAACGGGCCTTAAACGTGTCGAAAATGGGCTGATTGCACTGCAGGGACTAAAACTGTAAATCTGCCAAAGTTTTACCTTACGGACCTCAACATCCATAACCTTACGGTCCGTAAGGCAACCTGCAGACCAGATGCAGTGTATTAACAGCCTGTTTGCAGCTGTTTTAACCACAACCACATGTTTGCAACTTGCCTAATCTGTTGATAAACATCATTTTTAGCCACCATAAGGTTCCGACAAGTGTACGGGTTGGATTCATGGCACGTTTTCCAAGAAACGATCCTAACGGCTCTACTTTTCCTATAAATACCCACCCCCCTTTGGCTTAAAAACCCACAAATCTGATTGAAAAGACTCTAAGTTGGAACCTTCGTTTCATACCTGAGCTATTTTGATCTGGGTTAGCATTCGGGGACCCTGGGTAAGTATTCCTTCGTTCTTTTCCTTATTTTTACTGCTTTTCGAGTCAGAAAGTCAAACTTTGTTTGACTTTCAGCATTGACCAGTAATGGTCAATGCGAAGTTCGTTTGAACTTCGCAACGTGATTGTAATCACGATGGTCATAGTCCCTTGGGACTTTGCCTACTGATTACCACGTTGACTAGGGTCGTAGGGTAAGCGATCTAATAAATCGCTTATACCTCGAACCCGACCCAGTTTGGTCGATCATTAGGATCCGACCAAACACAGTAGGTGACCATAGTAGGTAGGGAATAACCTTCCGAGGTTATACCCTATGGTCACATCGTTTAAGTAGTGGTATGATAGGTAGTTTATATGCCTTAGGTAAATTACCAGAATACCCTTTTCATACATAATTGGTAATTTTGCATATGTAACCTAAACTTTTGTCACGTAACTGATTATGTAACATGTTTAGGCATATAATACTTGTCATAGGACTAGTTAGGCGGTCCGAACGCGTTTCACGCGAACGACGCGTTAAAGTAGCATAAGCTACCTAAACGGGTCGTAATGGGTCGTAGACACTTAGGTTAAGTTTCATTTAGTATGTAGGCTTTGTTAAACCAAAAGACACGAGTCTCTACACTCGTTTGGTTTACAAACCCTAATGCTACCCGATCCTCCGATTTAGGTCCGGTTTATTAATGTAGCTACCTATACTAGGTGCCGTTTGATATCCGCGATCTCTAGCATTGTTTAGTTGTTACTCAAGGACTACTGAGCAATCTCAGGTGAGTACATAGACCCCTCTTTTACTGTTTTCCAAACTGTTTTGGGGTGGAACACATGTGCCTACTTGTTACTTTCATGTTTTCCTGTTTTGACATCATATACTTACTATGTTCATTAGTACATTATAGTACATGATTTCATTACATTTCATGCTATGTATGCCCATTGTGTGCGTACTTAGTACATTGTTTTTCATTGCTTTTCTGTTGCATATGCTTATCCAGCATATGAACACATTATACTACATATTGAACCGTTGAAATCTTTTGACTGTGATCCGTTGATATCTGTGAACCGTTTGTATCTGTGAACCGTGTGAACCATATTTGACATAGACATTTCGGCATAGACATTTTAACATGATTGACATTTGATCATGCATTTCCCACAAAACATAACTTTGATTTAAACCAAGTTTTACTTCAATACTTTGTTTTTGTGTATATGGTTTAGTTGAGACATTTCACTTGCCATACATGATATTTTGACATAGACATTTGACATGGATATTTGACATAGACATTTGACATGGATATTTGACATAGACATTTTGACATTTGTTTGGTTTGGTTTGATTAAGTGATTAAGTAACGATGCGTGTGTAATATGATACAATCATGGTGGATACGCCGCTGGTACTTCCTATATATAAGTGTTTGTATGGTATTACATATCGTAGCGTTATTTGAATCATTTCAGTTTGATACATATGACATTTTATACAAATAACATACTTTTCACAAGACATTGTTTTACAAACAACCTATCTTATACAAATCCATTTTACTATGGTTATTCATTTAACCATACATTATTCATTTATTGTATACATATCATCTGAACTCATTGTTTTTCAAATGATTTACAAAACAAAGCAAATTACAAGGTTCATGACTAAACATTTTCTCAAACATAAGTCATGGAACCTATTTTCACAAAACCTATGTATCTCACAGGCATTTTTATGCTGACGTACCTATTTTCACATGTGTTTTTCAGGAACTGTTGCATAAGATGATCAAGATACATATAGGCAGACTTGGGCTTTAGTGACAATAAAAGATGCAAGACTAGTTAATTATGTTGTTTTTCCTTGATTGATTAGACATTGTAACACTTTTAATCAATAAAACGAAACTTCAATTGCCATGGATTTGAAACAATTAATTCTGTTACAACACTCCCCGATGTTTCCGCCACGTTTCGTATGTTCTACGTGGTCGGGGTGTGACAGAAGACTTCCTCTTCTTATTGCCTGATGACTCCACATGAGTCTCTTTCTTGTTATCCTCAGATTCTGAAAATTTTCCCGCACGTAGAGCTTCTTCAGTAAGGGTGACACTCATATCGATAGCCTCTGCAATGGTTGAGGGCTTTGAGGTAGTAACCATGCTCCTGATCTGAGGTGCAAGTCCCCAAATGAATCGTTCAACCCTTTTGAATTCCGGTTTGACTAAGTAGGGGACGACCCTAGACAAGTCGTGAAATCGTTGGATGTATTCAGGAATCTTCGGTCCGTCCATTTTCAAGTTCCAGAACTCCACCTCAAGCTTCTGGATTTCAGCCCTAGAACAGTATTTCTTTTCCATCATTTCCTTGAGCTCGTCCCAGCTTAGTGCCTAAGCAGCATCCGCACCAAGGGTTTGAACCTGAAGGTTCCACCAGGAGAGTGCGCCATCTACGAATAACCCTGAGATATAAGTAACACTTTGTCGGGGCGAACAGTTACTCATTCTTTGAATGGAGTCAGTCTTTTCTGCCCAACGAACAAATGCAACGGCACCTCCTGTGCCATCAAAATTTAATGGCTTGCAGTCCAGGAACTGTTTATAGGTGCAGCCAGTTGGAGGGTTATTTCCAGTAGTGCCATCGCTGTGCTTAGAGCGGAGGGCTTCATGTCGCGCAATTGCCTGTGAGATGCATTCTTGCAGTTCGGCTTCTGTCCTTGGCAACGTACTGGTGTTTGTGTCTCGCCTGGGTGGCATTCTCTTCTGCCAAGATGGTATGAAGTAGGTTAGACAACATTCCAATTGTCTATGAGATACATAGCACCATAAGCCATTATGTAATCACCCAATTTCACACGTATATATAATCAGTGTATAAGCGAGGAAACAGCTATTGAGCCTTCACATAGGCTTGCCAACTTGGCTTATTGTTTGAAATGAACTCGAGGCTACATCGCCTTGGTCATTCAAGTTTTAGTTATTTCCCGCTACATTGGTTTTCTTAGGTCTTTAGCTTTACTGGTGCGTATATTTCCCCATTAATGGGATTGTTTGTGTAGAGGTGATAGGGAGTGTATCGTCACTGATTCTTCCTGAATGTCATTCCACCTCTCTTGCTTAAACATCGTCTTCACAAACGTCTCGTATGCAGGTAGAAGTGTCAGTCACGAAGTAGGCTAAGACAGGCTTCCTACTTTCTAACGTGTTAAAGCACTGATCTATGTGTTGTTCTACCAGATGAAGGTGAGGACACCTATAGATTAATTTTGTATGGTTTTCATTAGCTTGACCCGCAGAGTCCACCAGGATTTCTGTGCACTACAAGTCGTTATTACGTGGGCCCCCGTAATAATAAATTGTCTTGCACAGTTACCCCAATTTCCTCTCGTCCAAGCAGATGATCAATCAAGAAGGGGACACTACTGTCCTTATACCTCTTGTCATGGAAAGGACCTTTGCGATGGTCCACGCGTTAACATTCATTATCGTTACGCGCGTATAGGCACGATGATTAGATGGAATAGGATTAGAGAAAATTCCTAGTAGTTGGGGGGCACCTTCGAGATGAATACTTCATCTTCCTTTTCTGGTCAAGTGCGTCGTCAATCTTGCTTCTCAGAAGCCGCAGGGATCTCGTCCCGTTGGTCAAGAATTTGTTCAAGGTTGCCGCCTCTGCCTCGTCATCATCGCCGTAGTCTGGCATCTTCACGTTCGAGAGGGAAGAGCAGCCATTTCCTACGGAAGTAAGCTCAGCATCTTGTTTGGTAATCACTCCCAGCCATGAGCTTTGCAAAGGATGCGAGGTCGGTAGCTTCATCGTGCGAGTCACGTACAGTAATAGGAGTCAGAGTCGAAAGTATCTCATTCACGTCAATAATCATTCCGTACACTTATTTGTATGTATGTATATCAATAACATATATGCTACTTAGCATAATCAAGCAATTTAATGCTTATATTACGTATAACTCTCGTTTTTGGGGGTCATTTTGTTTTTGGCAAGTCTAACTCGTGTAGACTACGCTTTGATTGGCACCTTATTTTAAAGGTATTCCTCACTAATGTCCTTGCCTTGTCACTTTTTGAAAAGTGTCTGACTTGTGGATCTTGGCACTTTCGTGAATGCAATGAAAACCTTTTTGTAAAATGTTTTCGTGAGAGAACTCCAGTGATTGTAGTCTAGACTCGAGAAAGAATCCTAGTTCACTACAATCGAAGCTCTGATACCAAACTGTCACACCCTGTCTTTTGCGGAAGCGTATGATGTGTGACTAGCTTGTTATCATTGCATTCAATCGTAATAAACAACTACATGATCAAAACGATGTTCATCCATTCATGAAAATTTGAGTATTACAAACACTTGTTATTTAAGTTTTCAAAACACGACCTTTGACAAGGTTACAATTCAACAAAAGTGGATGACATCTAAACTTGTAGTCTACTTCTAGTTACGACACTTGGGCCCAAGATCCATCCTGTCACCTGAAATACATGTAATTTTGGAAAACATCAACATAAAGTTGAGCGAGTTCATGCGTTTTTGTATTTCACGTTTTTATACTCTGTATGAAAACATAGTATGTGTCATGTATAATTCAAGTCTTTCTTGAGTAACCCACGTACTCAAGTATAATTCCCGTTTTCTTGAGTACCCCACGTACTCAAGTATCATTCAAGTTTTCTTGTGTACCCCACATTTTAAATGATTGTTTATACAAGGACATTAAGGCATGTGAGGACATATGGAGCATTAGTGTTGGCTCCTTTAAGGCATGTGAGCATATGGAGCATTAGTATATTCTCCCTCTAACTATGTCGATTTCCCTCGACTGTGTCGATTTCCCTTGACTGTGTCGATTACCCTCGACTGTGTCGATTACCCTCGACTGCGTCGATTTCCCTCGACTGGGACACCGAAGCACTCAAGTGGTCACATAAGGACCATGAGTGGGGCTCGGCCGTACCCGTTAGATCTAACCCTCGTCCCTAATTAATGAATGTTTTTAATGGCTTGGTACTAGTATTCACCAAGACTTTATGGCATCTTTTGTATTAGTCTATGCTCACATGATCTAGTATTTTCTAGGCTTTTCTTAAAGCTCATCATATTGCACTCACCACGAGTGCTTCTCGTATTCTCAAATCATATTGCACTCGGTTCTCGTTCTCACCAAGAGTGCTTCTTGTATTTTTACCCTTTGTAAAAATTACAATATTTGTAACATGTATTTCACCCCCGAGAGTTATAAAACCAAAAACAGTTAGAGAAAAGGGGGAGCATGAACTCACAACTTTGCGTTCCTTGCGTCGTAAACTTCACCGGATTTTGCTTATAGAGCGTCGTGACCTAAACGTGTTTTATTATCGTTAGTCACTAGACTTGCGTCGCACAAGTACAGTCACTCTCTTTTGTGTATATATTCTTGTGTTAAAAATATTTTATATTTTTAACTAAGTATCTCACTTATATTATTTTTCTCAAAAATTAATATAAGTATCTTGTGTTTTTGCACTTTGCAACCGAATTATGTATCTTGTATGTCGTATGTGTATTTTTGTGTTTATACTTCTCATGAGTATTTCCAAGACATATTATTTTTATTCCAAAAATAATATATACCTAGCTCACAAAATAATCACATAATCACACAAGCGATAAATACATATTCTAAATATATATTTAGTAAGTTTGTTTACAAAAATCCACCTCCGAATACTTGGTCATTTGATAACAAAAATCATGGCGAAGTTTGTTTGGAAAACCAGTAAAAAATATGTTCATAACACTTGTCACAAAAATATTCTAAGTGTTATTTTCTGGAAAAATTTCGCCAGAGTTTCCTCTGTAACTGGAGGTGGCCACGCTTACTAGCGTATCATTTTCTTTTAAAAATTCAACCAATAAATTTTCTGTCATCAAAATACCATCTTCAAATATCAAACTAGTCAAAATAAACATAAATCGCATACACATGAACTTGTAAGTTGTGTAAAATTATGTAGTAACTTTTCAACACATTTAGTGGGTCTTTCCATCTCTAAAAATAGAATCATTATCTCGAAAATTTTATTTTTAAAGAATATGAAGTTTTACAACTTCTAGTCGGTATTTACGAAAATATTTCTTTGTTAAATTCTTTCGTTACACAAGTGTCTACACACTTTTTGGTTCTCAAAAACACCTTTAGTTTAGGAAAGATCCGGTTATAAAACATGGTTTTGTCTTACAGTTGGTTCTTCGAAAATACCACTTGTAGATCTTTAGATCTACTAGTTTAGAACTCCATTTTATAAGAAAAACTATTTTTACACAAGTTCATGTTTATAAGTAGTAGAGTTCATCATCTTGCCATTTTTACACTTAACCTATCACTAGTTCATGTTTCATGACCATGACCTAGCCCGGTTAGATGACGATCCGTTCTACTACTAGCATCAACCAACACAAAATAATCATAACAAAACAAGTTTAACAAGTTTTACACCATTATACTTCTTTTATCCAACAAGTTCATCATTTTTATAAGACTTTAAACTTTGATCTTATATATTCATGACTTTTATCCGACAAATCTCTTATTAACCACTCTAAACAAGAACAAGAGGATGTTTTAGAACACTTACTACTAGCTCGAGGCTAGGGGAGTTCGAGTGAAGAAAACGAGTGGTTAAAAGAAAACGAGAGAGGTCCTTCCACTTCTGTTGCTTACAACCTTCATAGATAGGCTCCATACACCTTAGAATATGCTTAGATTGCATGGTGATGGATTGGAAATAAAAGTGTGGAGAGGGGGTGCTTGGGCCGTAGCTTGAAGGGAGGAGGAGAAGTGGTTTTGTGAGTTGGTAAGTGTTGGAATGGTGAGGGATATAACCTTGGGGTTTTTATGGACTAACCTCCAACACTAAATTACTCATTGGTCCATATGCCCAATATCAAGGAAACATGATCTATTTTATTAATCAAGAAAATCTAAAGTGTGGGGGCCCTTGTAATCGGCCATTACATGGGGGAAGGGGTATAGTTACATCTCAATTGGATGTTGCAAGTTTTAGTTAGGGTTAAATGTTAAATGTCAAGTATTAGTTAGGGTGTTATGTGTGTTATTAAATATATAGTGTGTTAGGGTGTTCGGGGACCCTAACTAGCTTAGAAAAATAAAAACATTGCTTCTAGCAATATTTTTGTGTTCCGGGTAACGTCCGGTTGTTCGGTTAGGTACCGATTCGTTAAAGTGCTAAATTACACTTTTTAGTACCCTTTAAGTACCTTTTTGTATCCCTTTTAATTCCCAACACTTGGGGAAGTATTCTGGATAATAAAACGACATTTCTGCCTAATATTCATATGTTTAAATGCTGAATTATACAAAATTATGCACTTAAAGTGCGTTTCGGGTGCTTTTTAGTGCTTATTTTTGCTTTCGCAATGTCTATAAATTAAACCCTTACATGTACTCTTGGGTTTTAATGTACTTTTGTCGTCGGACCTACACCTAGGCCTCAATTCTAATGTCTGACTGCTTTCTGCAGTTCTGTTGACACGATGTGTCTTACCGGTGAGTTTACTAATATTTTTGACGCAACGCTATCATAACGAAATTCTTGTAGCATATATCATGCATGAATTCACTCGTCTGGAATTCAGAAATTTATTTGTCTGGTAAACCAGATCATGCACAGTCATTTAAGCACAAATTACTGTTCATCTAGTGTACGGAATGTACGGAAAAGTGACGGTTGTCACAATCTAATGCACAGTGAGAACTATCTAACCGACAATATTGTGACAACTCGAATTTCCGACATTCTTTATTTGCATTTAATGCACGTTGACTTTGACTATATAGTTGTGATTGCATGGTTATGTGTAATATGATAGCTTGCATACTGTTTGAAAAACTTAGACTTGTAAACCATAAAACAACTCGACGAAACAAGTGAGTTTCGCCAAGTTCGACCTCGACGAAACAGGTCAGTTTCGTCAACAACCTTCTCGACGAAACAGGCTGTTTCGCCGAGCCCAGTTTCGCCAAAAGCCCAGTACGGCCCAGAATGTTATTTCGCGAATATTTACGTGAAACGGGTTCAGTTTCACACCCTAAGCAATCAGAAAAACCCTAGAACACTCTCCCTGCTGTGCGACGGCCACAACCATCGTTCACCATCATCCCTAGCTCTCGAATCCTTGTTCCTTCGTCTCGAATCGGTTAGTGTGTGTTTGTTAATCGATTCTATGTTTCTGTATTATATAGATTCTTGCTGGTGCATATGATTGATGTGTGTTACTGCTGTGATGAGAGTATGATGGTGATGATATAGATTTCGATGTGTATGATATGATATAGTAGGATATATAAATGATATGCGAAACTTGATACAATCGAATGCTCGGTTCTGAATGTTGTTTATATGGCCTGATTCTGATTACATTAGTATCTTGATAGGGATTGATGTGATGATGTTGTATGTTATTTGATATGCTATACACATAAACTAGGGTTTATGCTAGACAATGATTCTTGGATGGTTGATTTATGATGATTCGTTTTGCACATTGATCTTCATATGATTTCTGTTATTGATGACGGCTGCTAGAATGATTAGGGTTTATGTGTTATTCGCATCTGCTGTAACTGATGTCTGCGAAACTGAACTGTCCGACGAAACAGGACTCTCGGCGAAACAGAATGTGTTTCGCCAAGAGTCATCGACGAATTAGAATCCTGTTTCGCCAAACAAGGCCACGGCGAAACGGAATGTGTTTCGTCAATTTTGTGTTTCGCCGAAAGTGTGTTTCGCCAACTTATGTGTTTCGCCATTATGTGTGTTTCGCCGAACAGTTAATCTGCACAGTAACTTGAGTTAATTCTGTTAAGTGATAACTGGAATAACTAACTGCTGTTAAATGTCAAACATGACTAGTATGATTATGATTACGTGTTACCTGATTATACGTGAACAACTTGAACACAAACTGATTTTATATACGTGCATACTCTAGGACGTGATTGACTTATTTGCGAGCACATAACCTAGCATACCGAGCAAACCAAGGTGAGTTCACACAGCCAAGGCATGGGATTCCCAGGGTGGGAATGGGTTGGATTATTTATTCGCTCAGCTTATGTGTGACAACTCGAATTTCCGACGTTCTTTATTCGCATTTAATGCACGTTGACTTTGACTATATGGTTGTGTTATGATAAAACCTAGTGTGTGTTTGCTTGATTATGTGTTTGATTGTATAACATGTCGTGAAACATAAACTGCTTAACATAGGAAGAGTCCGACGAAACACAAGTGTGTTTCGCCATAACTAATCTCGACGAAACAGATTATGTTTCGCCCAATACGACTCGACGAAACAAGCTGTTTCGCCGGCCCAGATTCGCCGAAGCCCATTACGGGCCCAGAACGTTAAATCGTGTTTATTAGCGTGCAACGACCTTAGTTTCACATCTTTGGCAAAAGTTGAAACCCTAGAACCTCCTCTGTGTGTGTCGGCAGCTCTGAATACTCCCGAACGATCAAAACCATCATCTCGGTTAGTAAATCTATGTGTCTTGATTGATCTTTCATCCATGTATGTGTCTATGTGTCATGTGATTCTGCTTTGATGTTGTATATTTGAAATCGATACATGTTAAATATTAGGGTTCTTGTTATGATGGTGATGATATGGATTTCGATATGAATATTGTAGTCGGATATAAATGGTTTATGCGAAACTTAATATGATTGAATATTCGGTTCTGGATGTTGTTATTATGATATGATTCTGAATGCAAGTTAGCATCTTGATAGGGTTTGATGATGTGATGTTGTAATCGATATGTTGTATACGTAAGCTAGGGTTCATGCTAGACGTTAAAGTGGTCCGATGATTATGTTATGATGATGTTACACTGATTCTGTGTTGAATGATTTCTGCATGATCGATGTTATTGATGTCGGCTGCTAACATGATTAGGGTTTCTGTGTATTTCGTAACTGCTGTAACTGTGTCTACGAATCAGACATTCGACGAAACAGGAATCTCGGCGAAACAGAATGTGTTTCGCCAAGAGTCGTCGACGAATCAGAATCCTGTTTCGCCAAACAAGGCCACGACGAAACTGAAGGTGTTTCGTCAATAATGTGTTTCGCCACTATGTGTGTTTCGCCAACCCACTTGTTTCGCCAACTTATGTGTTTCGCCATATATGTGTTTCGCCGAGCTGTGCTGTAACTTGAGTTAATTCTGTTAAGTGTTAACTGGAATATTTAACTGCTGTTATATGATTAACATGACTTGTATGATTGTGATTACGTGTTACATGCTTATACATGAACAACTGAAACACAAACTGATTATGTATACGTGCATACCTTAGGACGTGATTGATTATTTGCAAGCACTTACATACCTAGCATACCGAGCAAACCAAGGTGAGTTCACACAAGCCAAGGCATGGGGTTCCCAGGGGGGAATGGGGATTTGATGATTTCTGTACATACATAGATAACAGAACCTACTGCTAGACTAGTAACACTTATTGAACGATCTTCGCACACCTGCCAAGGACATTGGCCGCGATATTATGACTGACTTCGCACACCTGCCAAGGACATTGGCCGCGAACTAAATTTACAAATCTTCGCACACCTGCCTAGAGAGGCCGCGATACGAACAAACCTAGTCTAGAAAAACTTGGGGAAAGACCTTCCCCAACATCTTCGCACACCTGCCTGGAGGGCCGCGATGGAAACTAATACGATACATTGTAACGAACGAACATACTACTACTCACGTTATACTATTACTGAACTATTAACTGTGAACTCGCTCAACTAGTTGTTGACTCTCTCTTGCATGCCTTGCAGGACCTTAGGTACATATGGAGCTTGCACAGGGAGGAGCAGGTCGTTGTGGGGACATGGATCGATGATGCTATTTTATCTATTTACACATTTGAATTTACTATTTACATTGGGTTTACATACTAATGCTTCCGCTATACACTTATTGATGTTTGGTTTTGAAAACACCTTTCGTATTGATGAATGATTTTACTACTTACTTATATGTTCAATATGATTGGTGGCTTGATCCTGGTCAGTCACGCCTCCAAGCGGTGATACTCCGCGTGTGGATTTTGGGGGGGGTGACAGATTGGTATCAGAGCCATTGGTTATAGAGAACTCGGTTTTAATAAGGGGAAAACGTTTTTATTGAAACCAGACTATAACCAGTACAGTGCTCAACGATCCACAACGACACCTCGCTCCACGTGCAAGACTCAACATCCTAGGTAATAAGGTTTATGTTTATTGCCTACATGCTAGAATTACATAGAACTTTGCTCGTGGTATGCTTAGATTACATTGATTACTATTAGTTACTGCCTGAGAACGCTTATATGCATGCTCACACTCTTCTGTCATCGCACGATTCGCGATCCTTTCTGACTTATGCTATCTTTACTATGAAGATCATGTCTGGACGTATCAACATGACGCAAGCCCAATTGACGGCTCTCATCGCTGAACAAGTTACTGCGGCAGTTGCAGCCGCACAAGCAGGAGGTATACCCTGCAGTTGAAACTCACACTAGGGTCCTTAGATCCTACATTCTTAAACCAACTCTTGTGCTAAAATTCTTGTTTACCCTTACGCACACGACAAGTCAACACGCTCAACCACCTGTATGCACATGCAAGACTTTTATGGACTGTCGTCCTACTACTTTCAGCGACACTGAAGGAGCTGTTGGACTCCTCCATTAGTTCGAGGAACTCGAATCGGTCATCGAGTGTGAGAATGACCCGAGGCTCATAAAGTGAAATATGCCACTGATATTCTCGAAGGCACTGCGTTAACTTGGTAGAACGCGCAAGTTCAGATACTGGGGCTGGCGGCTGCTAATGCCACCCCATGGAATGATTTAAAGGAACTGATCAAACGTGAATACTGTAGTCGTGATGACATCCACAAGCTGGAAGTGGAGTTCTTTAACTTGAAGATGACGGGGTCAGAGATAGAAGCGTACGCGAAACGATCCAATGAACTGGCAGTGTTATGTCCAACCATGGTGGATCATCCCATCAAACGCATTGAGCTGTACCTCAAAGGCTTAGTACCCTAGATTCAAAGTCATGTGACTTCAGCAAATCATGCTACCATTCAAGTTGTTACTCATCTTGCTCATCGTCTCACAGACCAGGCAGTGGAACAGAACAAGCTGCCTAAACGCATTGGTGCTACTACTACTACTTCTGCCATTCCCAGTGACAACAAGAGAAAGTGGGATGGAACCTCCAGCAAGGGTTCAACTTCAGTTCAGTCCCAGGCACAGCAGCGAAAGATCGATGACTATCAGAGCCCTGGTCAGCAATCTTCTAGTAGTCAAGGGTTGTAACCTCGTCTTAGCTGGTCAGACATTCTCCATCAACCTCATTCCTATAGTTTTGGGTAGTTTGACACCGTCATTGGTATGGATTGGTTGTCCCAACAGCAAGCAGAGATTCTATGCAAGGAGAAGGTCATTCGTATTCCTCGTTCGGGCAAGGAACCTCTCGAAGTTCAAGGCGACAAGAGTGGTGTCGTGAGTGGCATCATTTCTTTCTTGAAGGCTCAGAAGTGTTTACGTAAGGGTCACACAACTGTTTTAGCACTAGTTACTGATACGTCGAAGAAAGAGAAAAAGATTGAAGATATTCCTGTAGTACGTGACTTTCCTCAAGTATTCCCTGAGGAATTACCTGGGTTACCGCCTCATCGTCAAGTCGAATTCCAGATCGAGCTCGCTCCAGGAGCAGCGCCCACAGCTCGAGCACCTTATCGTCTAGCTCCAACTGAGTTGGAAGAACTGTCAAAGCAGCTACAAGAACTCTTGGAAAAGGGTTTTATACGTCCTAGCTCTTCGCCTTGGGGAGCTCCAGTGTTATTCGTGAAGAAGAAAGACGGTACGTTCAGGATGTGTATAGACTACCGTGAACTCAACAAGGTGACGATCAAGAATCGTTATCCTCTTCCGCGCATAGATGATTTATTCGACCAGCTGCAAGGGTCGAGCTACTACTCCAAAATAGACTTAAGGTCAGGGTACCATCAGCTGAGAGTCCGGGATGAGGACGTCTCTAAAACAGCATTTAGAACTCGTTACGGCCACTACGAGTTTATGGTCATGCCATTTGGGCTAACGAACGCGCCTGCCGTATTTATGGATCTTATGAACAGGGTGTGCAAACCCTATCTCGACAAGTTCGTCATTGTTTTCATAGACGACATCCTGATTTATTCGAAGAGTCAGGAGGAACACGAGCAGCACTTACGACTTATACTGGAACTTCTACGAACGGAACAGCTATACGCTAAGTTTTCCAAATGTGACTTCTGGCTTCGTGAAGTCCACTTCTTAGGCCACGTGGTAAACAAAGATGGGATCCATGTCGATCCATCCAAGGTAGATTCGATCAAGAATTGGCCTGCGCCTCGTACACCAACGGAAATACGTCAATTCTTAGGTTTGGCAGGTTACTACAGAAGGTTCATCAAAGACTTCTCAAAGATTGCTCAGCCGCTTACACTACTGACGCAGAAGGGTGTTGTTTAACGTTGGGGTAATGCACAGGAAACAGCTTTTCAGCACTTAAAGGATAGACTTTGTAGCGCACCTATCCTCTCACTGCCTGAAGGCACGGACGATTTCGTAGTCTACTGCGACGCATCTATCCAAGGTCTTGGATGTGTATTGATGCAGAGGGATAAAGTTATTGCTTATGCTTCGCGCCAACTTAAGATTCACGAACGGAATTACACGACACACGACCTAGAGCTGGGAGCGGTTGTTTTTGCACTTAAGATATGGCGACACTATTTGTATGGTACCAAGTGCGCAATCTACACTGACCACAGAAGCCTCGAACATATCTTCAAACAGAAAGAACTGAATATGCGACAGCGACGATGGGTTGAACTGTTAAATGACTACGAATGCTCAATCAGGTACCACCCAGGCAAAGCCAATGTTGTGGCTGACGCTCTCAGTCGAAAGGACACCGCACCTAAGCGCGTACGAGCTTTACAACTCACCATACAGTCTAACCTTCCTTCCCAGATACGGGATGCTCAGACAGAAGCATTGAAACCAGAAAATGTCAGGGCTGAAGCCCTACGCGGCTCAAGACAACGATTGGAACAGAAGGAAGATGGTGCTTACTACGTCACAGGACGCATTTGGGTCCCACTATACGGCAACTTACGCGAGCTGGTAATGGATGAAGCTCACAAGTCTCGCTACTCGGTACACCCTGGTTCGGATAAAATGTACCACGATATTAAGACTACCTACTGGTGGCCTAGCATGAAGGCCCACATAGCCACATACGTTAGCAAATGCTTGACTTGTGCGAGAGTCAAGGCAGAATATCAGAAACCGTCAGGACCACTCCAACAACCAGAGATACCACAATGGAAATGGGAACAAATTTCCATGGATTTTGTTACTGGCCTACCTAGATCTCAGCGCGGAAATGATACTATTTGGGTGATCGTGGATCGACTCACAAAGTCTGCTCACTTCTTGGCTATCAAAGAAACAGACAAGTTCTCTACCTTAGCAGACATTTACTTAAAAGAAGTGGTCTCGAGGCACGGAGTGCCAACCTCCATCATATCTGACCGTGACACGCGTTTTACTTCAGAACTGTGGCAAGCAATGCATAAATCTTTTGGCTCTCGTTTAGACATGAGCACGGCGTATCATCCTCAGACAGATGGGCAGTCTGAGCGCACTATTCAAACTCTAGAAGACATGCTTCGGGCGTGCGTAATTGACTTTGGCAATGGTTGGGAGAAACATCTGCCACTCGTGGAATTTTCATACAATAACAGCTACCACACGAGCATTAAAGCTGCACCATTCGAGGCATTGTACGGGCGTAAGTGCCGGTCACCTCTCTGTTGGGCAGAGGTGGGGGAAAGTCAAATCACAGGTCCAGAAATGGTAGTTGATACTACCGAAAAGATTGCACAAATACGACAACGCATGGCGGCAGCACGCGACCGTCAGAAAGCATACGCTGATTTAGACAGGAAACTACTCGAATTCCAGGTTGGGGATCGAGCGCTGCTTAAAGTTTCACCCTGGAAGGGTGTGGTTCGTTTTGGCAAACGCGGCAAACTAAATCCACGATATGTTGGACCTTTCGAGGTTATTGAGAAAATAGGCAAAGTGGCTTACAGATTGAACTTACCACCTGAACTCAGTGCAGTTCACAACGTCTTTCACGTGTCGAATCTGAAGAAGTGTACGTCAGATGAGACCCACATAGTTCCCTTAAAGGAACTCACTATCGACGAGCGGTTGCACTTCGTCGAGGAACCTGTTGAAATCACAGACCGGGATGTTAAGGTCCTCAAGAACACGAGAATCCCTCTTGTACGAGTTCGTTGGAACTCCCGCCGCGGCCCAGAGTTCACCTGGGAGCGTGAAGATCAAATGGAACTCAAATATCCCCAGTTATTCGAAAACCAAGCAACTACTACTGAGGCTGAAGCTACCAATGCAGAATTTCGGGACGAAATTCCAAATCAACGGGGGGATAATGTGACACCCCAAGAAAACCAGTAATCTTCGCAAACCTGCTCGAGGAGCCGCGATACGACACAGGTAAACAACGTCACACTACTAGCTTCCTCAGTAACTGCATGCTAAATTTCGGGACGAAATTTCTTTCAAGTTGGTGATAATGTGACAACTCGAATTTCCGACGTTCTTTATTCGCATTTAATGCACGTTGACTTTGACTATATGGTTGTGTTATGATAAAACCTAGTGTGTGTTTGCTTGATTATGTGTTTGATTGTATAACATGTCGTGAAACATAAACTGCTTAACATAGGAAGAGTCCGACGAAACACAAGTGTGTTTCGCCATAACTAATCTCGACGAAACAGATTATGTTTCGCCCAATACGACTCGACGAAACAAGCTGTTTCGCCGGCCCAGATTCGCCGAAGCCCATTACGGGCCCAGAACGTTAAATCGTGTTTATTAGCGTGCAACGACCTTAGTTTCACATCTTTGGCAAAAGTTGAAACCCTAGAACCTCCTCTGTGTGTCGGCAGCTCTGAATACTCCCGAACGATCAAAACCATCATCTCGGTTAGTAAATCTATGTGTCTTGATTGATCTTTCATCCATGTATGTGTCTATGTGTCATGTGATTCTGCTTTGATGTTGTATATTTGAAATCGATACATGTTAAATATTAGGGTTCTTGTTATGATGGTGATGATATGGATTTCGATATGAATATTGTAGTCGGATATAAATGGTTTATGCGAAACTTAATATGATTGAATATTCGGTTCTGGATGTTGTTATTATGATATGATTCTGAATGCAAGTTAGCATCTTGATAGGGTTTGATGATGTGATGTTGTAATCGATATGTTGTATACGTAAGCTAGGGTTCATGCTAGACGTTAAAGTGGTCCGATGATTATGTTATGATGATGTTACACTGATTCTGTGTTGAATGATTTCTGCATGATCGATGTTATTGATGTCGGCTGCTAACATGATTAGGGTTTCTGTGTATTTCGTAACTGCTGTAACTGTGTCTACGAATCAGACATTCGACGAAACAGGAATCTCGGCGAAACAGAATGTGTTTCGCCAAGAGTCGTCGACGAATCAGAATCCTGTTTCGCCGAACAAGGCCACGACGAAACTGAAGGTGTTTCGTCAATAATGTGTTTCGCCACTATGTGTGTTTCGCCAACCCACTTGTTTCGCCAACTTATGTGTTTCGCCATATATGTGTTTCGCCGAGCTGTGCTGTAACTTGAGTTAATTCTGTTAAGTGTTAACTGGAATATTTAACTGCTGTTATATGATTAACATGACTTGTATGATTGTGATTACGTGTTACATGCTTATACATGAACAACTGAAACACAAACTGATTATGTATACGTGCATACCTTAGGACGTGATTGATTATTTGCAAGCACTTACATACCTAGCATACCGAGCAAACCAAGGTGAGTTCACACAAGCCAAGGCATGGGGTTCCCAGGGGGGAATGGGGATTTGATGATTTCTGTACATACATAGATAACAGAACCTACTGCTAGACTAGTAACACTTATTGAACGATCTTCGCACACCTGCCAAGGACATTGGCCGCGATATTATGACTGACTTCGCACACCTGCCAAGGACATTGGCCGCGAACTAAATTTACAAATCTTCGCACACCTGCCTAGAGAGGCCGCGATACGAACAAACCTAGTCTAGAAAAACTTGGGGAAAGACCTTCCCCAACATCTTCGCACACCTGCCTGGAGGGCCGCGATGGAAACTAATACGATACATTGTAACGAACGAACATACTACTACTCACGTTATACTATTACTGAACTATTAACTGTGAACTCGCTCAACTAGTTGTTGACTCTCTCTTGCATGCCTTGCAGGACCTTAGGTACATATGGAGCTTGCACAGGGAGGAGCAGGTCGTTGTGGGGACATGGATCGATGATGCTATTTTATCTATTTACACATTTGAATTTACTATTTACATTGGGTTTACATACTAATGCTTCCGCTATACACTTATTGATGTTTGGTTTTGAAAACACCTTTCGTATTGATGAATGATTTTACTACTTACTTATATGTTCAATATGATTGGTGGCTTGATCCTGGTCAGTCACGCCTCCAAGCGGTGATACTCCGCGTGTGGATTTTGGGGGTGTGACATTATGGAACTTAGATATATGGTCCCCAGGTGGGGGAGGGTTATTGATAAGAACTGACTAGACTGGTTATACCAATTGAACCGATCTTCGCACACACGCCAGGGTTGGCCGCGATATTATGACAATCTTCGCACACATGCCTAGGAAGGCCGCGAACTATATACTCTAATCTTCGCAAACATGCCTGGGAGGGCCGCGATACTACTATACCTAGTCTAGCATATATGGGAAAACCCCACTAAACTTCGCAAACATGCCTAGAGGGCCGCGATACGATACATACGATACCTGATTACTAAACGAACATACGAACTACAATACGAACACCATTACTGAACTGTTAACTGTGAACTTGCTCAACTAGTTGTTGACTCTCTGTTACATGCCTTGCAGGACCTTAGGTACTTATGGAGCTTGCACGGGAGGCACGGTCGTTGTGGGCACAGATTGTGGATGCTATGAACAACATTTAAACATTTAAAATTGCTACTTATGATTGGGTTTATTTATGCTTCCGCTAAACGTTGAATTTATACATATGTTTTGAACACCTTTCATATTGGTTTGGTTGTTTTACATTTAATACTACTTATGTTCAATATGATTGGTGGCTTGATCCTGGTCAGTCACGCCTCCAAGCGGTGATACTCCGCGAGTGGATTTTGGGGGTGTGACAGATTGGTATCAGAGCCATTGGTTATAGAGAACTCGGTTTTAATAAGGGAAAAACGTTTTTATTGAAACCAGACTATAACCAGTACAGTGCTCAACGATCCACAACGACACCTCGCTCCACGTGCAAGACTCAACATCCTAGGTAATAAGGTTTATGTTTATTGCCTACTTGCTAGAATTACATAGAACTTTGCTCGTGGTATGCTTAGATTACATTGTTTACTATTCGTTACTGCTTGAGAACGCTTATATGCTCACACTCTTCTGTCATCGCACGATTCGCGATCCTCTCTGACTTATGCTATCTTTACTATGAAGATCATGTCTGGACGTATCAACATGACACAAGCCCAATTGACGGCTCTCATCGCTGAACAAGTTACTGCGGCAGTTGCAGCCGCACAAGCAGGAGGTATACCCTGCAGTTGAAACTCACACTAGGGTCCTTAGATCCTACATTCCTAAACCAACTCTTGTGCTAAAATTTTTGTTTACTCTTACGCACACGATAGGTCAACCACCTGTTTGCACTTTCAAAACGTTCATGGACTGTCGTCCCAGTACTTTCAGCGGCACGAAGGGAGCAGTCGGACTCCTCCACTGGTTTGAAAAGATTGAAACTGTATTCGAAATGTGTGAATGCCCTGAGGCACGCAGGGTGAAGTATGCTACCGGTACTCTCGAGGGTTTAGCCTTCACGTGGTGGAAAGCTCAGGTGCAAATACTGGGGTTGGTTGCTGCTAACGCTACCCCATGGAATAATTTCAAGGAAATAAACAAAGAGGAATATTGCAGTCGGGATGACATTCATAAGCTGGAAGTAGAGTTCTTTAACCTCAAGATGACGGGGTCAGAGATTGAGGCGTACACTAAGAGATCGAACGAACTTGCTTTACTGTGTCCTACGATGGTGGACCCTCCAATCAAGCGAATTGAACTGTTCCTCAAGGGTCTAGTGCCAGAGATCCAGAGTCACGTAACTTCAGCAAACCTCGCCACTTATCAACAGGTTGTACAGCTGGCTCACCGTCTCACGGATCAGGCAGTGGAGCAGAACAAGTTGCCTGAACGCATCAGCACTACTACTACCGCTACTACTCCGGTCACTCCTGCTACTCCCAGTGACAACAAGCGGAAATGGAATGGGGATTCCAGCAAAGGTTCAGCTATAGCTCAATCTCAGGCTCAGCAACGCAAGACTAATGACTACCAGAGCCCAAGTCAGCAAACCTCTAGTGGGCAGAGGCAGGGTGGATATCGGGGAAATCATCCACTGTGTAACAGGTGCTACAAACACCACAGTGGTCAGTGTCGCAAGGCCTACTGTCAGAGATGTCTCAAAAGCGGGCACGAAGCTAAAGATTGCAGGAATTCACGACCTGCGAATCAGAACCAGCAACAACAACCACCTGCTCCACGAAACCAGCCTCAGCAGCAGCAGCATGGAAACAAGGGATGCTTCCAGTGTGGGGCTGAAGGTCATTACAAGCGGGATTGCCCTCAGTTAAACCAGAACCAGAACAATAACAACAACAACGGTGGGAACAATAACAACAATGGTGCTAGAGGCCGTATGTTTGTGATCGGTCAGGGTGATGCCAGGAATGATCCCAACGTGGTTATGGGTAAGTTTCCTCTTGACGACTTTTATGTTACTGTACTATTTGATTCTGGTGCGGATACAAGTTACATGTCTTTAAAAGTTAGTGAAATGTTAAAACGTGCACCAACTCTCCTAAACACCAAGCATGTCGTAGAGTTAGCTAACGGTAAAAGTTTAGAAGCCACACACATAGTTAAAGGGTGTAATCTTATCCTCGCTGGTCAGACTTTCTCCATCGATCTCATTCCTATAACCTTGGGTAGCTTTGACGTCGTCATTGGTATGGATTGGTTATCTCAACAACAAGCGGAGATTTTATGCAAAGAAAAAGTTATTCGTATTCCTCGTTCGGGCAAAGAACCTCTCGAAGTTCAAGGCGACAAGAGTGGTGTCGTGAGTGGCATCATTTCCTTCTTGAAGGCTCAGAAGTGTTTGCGCAAGGGTCACACAGCTGTTTTAGCTCTCGTCACTGATACATCGAAGAAAGAGAAGAAGATTGAGGATATTCCAGTGGTACGCGATTTTCCTCAAGTGTTTCCTGAGGAATTACCTGGGTTACCGCCTCATCGTCAAGTCGAATTTCAGATTGAACTCGCTCCAGGAGCAGCACCCATAGCTCGAGCACCTTATCGTTTAGCTCCAACTGAATTGGAAGAACTGTCAAAGCAGCTACAAGAACTCTTGGAAAAGGGTTTTATACGTCCTAGCTCTTCGCCTTGGGGAGCTCCAGTGTTATTCGTAAAGAAGAAAGACGGTACGTTCAGGATGTGTATAGACTACCGTGAACTCAACAAGGTGACGATCAAGAATCGTTATCCTCTTCCGCACATAGATGATCTATTCGACCAGCTGCAAGGGTCGAGCTACTACTCCAAGATAGACTTAAGGTCAGGGTACCATCAGCTGAGAGTCCGGGATGAGGACGTCTCTAAAACAGCATTTAGAACTCGCTACGGCCACTACGAGTTTATGGTCATGCCATTCGGGCTAACGAACGCGCCTGCCGTATTTATGGATCTTATGAACAGGGTGTGCAAACCCTATCTCGACAAGTTCGTCATTGTTTTCATCGACGACATCCTGATTTATTCGAAAAGTCAGGAGGAACACGAGCAGCACTTACGACTTATACTGGAACTTCTACGAACGGAACAGCTATACGCTAAGTTTTCCAAATGTGACTTCTGGCTTCGTGAAGTCCACTTTTTAGGCCACGTGGTAAACAAGGATGGGATTCATGTAGATCCATCCAAGGTAGATTCGATTAAGAACTGGCCTGCGCCTCGTGCACCAACAGAAATACGCCAATTCTTGGGTTTGGCGGGTTATTACAGACGTTTCATCAAGGACTTTTCAAAGATTGCACAGCCGCTTACACTACTGACGCAGAAAGGTGTTGTTTACCGTTGGGGTAATACACAGGAGTCAGCGTTTCAACACTTAAAGGATAGACTCTGTAGCGCACCTATCCTCTCACTGCCTGAAGGCACGGACGATTTTGTAGTCTATTGCGATGCATCTATCCAGGGTCTTGGATGTGTGTTGATGCAGCGGGATAAAGTCATTGCTTATGCTTCGCGCCAACTCAAGATTCACGAACAGAACTACACAACACATGATTTAGAGCTGGGAGCTGTTGTTTTTGCGCTCAAGATATGGCGACATTACCTGTACGGCACTAAATGCACCATCTACACAGATCACAGGAGTCTCGAGCACATTTTCAAACAGAAAGAATTGAACATGCGACAACGTAGATGGGTCGAACTACTGAACGATTACGAATGTGCTATAAGGTACCATCCGGGCAAAGCCAATGTGGTGGCCGATGCCCTCAGTCGAAAGGATACTACGCCTAGGCGTGTACGAGCATTGCAACTTACTATCCAGTCTAGCCTTCCTTCTCAGATACGAGATGCTCAGATAGAAGCATTGAAACCAGACAACGTCAGGGCTGAAGCCCTACGTGGCTCAAGGCAACGATTAGAACAAAGGGCAGACGGCGCTTATTACGTAACAGGATGCATTTGGGTCCCACTGTACGGCAACTTACGCGAGCTGGTAATGGATGAAGCTCACAAGTCTCGCTACTCGGTACATCCTGGTTCGGATAAAATGTACCACGACATCAGAACTACATATTGGTGGCCTAGCATGAAGGCCCACATAGCCACATACGTTAGCAAATGCTTGACTTGTGCGAGAGTCAAGGCGGAATATCAGAAACCTTCAGGTCCACTCCAACAACCTGAGATACCACAATGGAAATGGGAACAAATTTCCATGGATTTTGTTACTGGCTTACCTAGATCTCAGCGCGGAAATGATACTATCTGGGTGATCGTGGATCGACTCACAAAGTCTGCTCACTTCCTGGCCATTAAAGAAACAGACAAGTTCTCTACCTTAGCAGACATCTACTTAAAAGAAGTGGTTTCGAGGCACGGGGTGCCAACCTCCATTATCTCTGATCGGGACGCACGTTTTACTTCAGAACTGTGGCAAGCAATGCATAAATCTTTTGGCTCTCGTTTAGACATGAGCACAGCTTATCACCGTCAGACAGATGGGCAGTCTGAGCGCACTATTCAAACTCTAGAAGACATGCTTCGGGCGTGCGTAATTGACTTTGGCAATGGTTGGGAAAAACATTTGCCACTTGTGGAATTTTCATACAATAACAGCTACCACACAAGCATTAAAGCTGCACCATTCGAGGCATTGTACGGGCGTAAATGCCGGTCACCTCTCTGTTGGGCAGAGGTGGGAGATAGTCAGATCACAGGTCCAGAAATGGTAGTTGATACTACTGAAAAGATTGCTCAAATACGACAACGCATGGCGGCAGCTCGTGACCGTCAGAAAGTATACGCTGATAAAGACAGGAAACTACTCGAATTCCAGGTTGGGGATCGAGCGCTACTCAAAGTTTCGCCCTGGAAGGGTGTGGTTCGTTTTGGCAAACGCGGCAAACTCAATCCACGATACGTCGGACCTTTTGAAGTTATTGAGAAAATAGGCAAAGTGGCCTACAGACTGAACTTACCACCTGAACTCAGTGCAGTTCACAACGTCTTTCACGTGTCGAATCTGAAGAAGTGTACGTCAGATGAGACCCACATAGTTCCCTTGAAGGAACTCACTATCGACGAACGGTTAAACTTCGTCGAGGAACCTGTTGAAATCACGGACCGGGATGTTAAGGTCCCCAAGAACACGAGAATCCCTCTTGTACGAGTTCGTTGGAACTCCCGCCGCGGCCCAGAGTTCACCTGGGAGCGTGAAGATCAAATGGAACTCAAATATCCCCAGTTATTCGGAACCAATGCAACTACTACTGAGGCTGAAGCTACCAATACAGAATTTCGGGACGAAATTCCAAATCAACGGGGGGATGATGTGACACCCCAAGGAAACCAGTAATGTGACACCCCAAGGAAACCAGTAATCTTCGCAAACCTGCTCGGGGAGCCGCGATACGATACAGGTAAACAACGTCACACCATTAGCTTTCCTCAGTAACTGCATGCTAAATTTCGGGACGAAATTTCTTTTAAGTTGGGGATAATGTGACAACTCGAATTTCCGACATTCTTTATTTGCATTTAATGCACGTTGACTTTGACTATATAGTTGTGATTGCATGGTTATGTGTAATATGATAGCTTGCATACTGTTTGAAAAACTTAGACTTGTAAACCATAAAACAACTCGACGAAACAAGTGAGTTTCGCCAAGTTCGACCTCGACGAAACAGGTCAGTTTCGTCAACAACCTTCTCGACGAAACAGGCTGTTTCGCCGAGCCCAGTTTCGCCAAAAGCCCAGTACGGCCCAGAATGTTATTTCGCGAATATTTACGTGAAACGGGTTCAGTTTCACACCCTAAGCAATCAGAAAAACCCTAGAACACTCTCCCTGCTGTGCGACGGCCACAACCATCGTTCACCATCATCCCTAGCTCTCGAATCCTTGTTCCTTCGTCTCGAATCGGTTAGTGTGTGTTTGTTAATCGATTCTATGTTTCTGTATTATATAGATTCTTGCTGGTGCATATGATTGATGTGTGTTACTGCTGTGATGAGAGTATGATGGTGATGATATAGATTTCGATGTGTATGATATGATATAGTAGGATATATAAATGATATGCGAAACTTGATACAATCGAATGCTCGGTTCTGAATGTTGTTTATATGGCCTGATTCTGATTACATTAGTATCTTGATAGGGATTGATGTGATGATGTTGTATGTTATTTGATATGCTATACACATAAACTAGGGTTTATGCTAGACAATGATTCTTGGATGGTTGATTTATGATGATTCGTTTTGCACATTGATCTTCATATGATTTCTGTTATTGATGACGGCTGCTAGAATGATTAGGGTTTATGTGTTATTCGCATCTGCTGTAACTGATGTCTGCGAAACTGAACTGTCCGACGAAACAGGACTCTCGGCGAAACAGAATGTGTTTCGCCAAGAGTCATCGACGAATTAGAATCCTGTTTCGCCAAACAAGGCCACGGCGAAACGGAATGTGTTTCGTCAATTTTGTGTTTCGCCGAAAGTGTGTTTCGCCAACTTATGTGTTTCGCCATTATGTGTGTTTCGCCGAACAGTTAATCTGCACAGTAACTTGAGTTAATTCTGTTAAGTGATAACTGGAATAACTAACTGCTGTTAAATGTCAAACATGACTAGTATGATTATGATTACGTGTTACCTGATTATACGTGAACAACTTGAACACAAACTGATTTTATATACGTGCATACTCTAGGACGTGATTGACTTATTTGCGAGCACATAACCTAGCATACCGAGCAAACCAAGGTGAGTTCACACAGCCAAGGCATGGGATTCCCAGGGTGGGAATGGGTTGGATTATTTATTCGCTCAGCTTATGGAACTTAGATATATGGTCCCCGGGTGGGGGAGGGTTATTGATAAGAACTGACTAGACTGGTTATACCAATTGAACCGATCTTCGCACACACGCCAGGGTTGGCCGCGATATTATGACAATCTTCGCACACATGCCTAGGAAGGTCGCGAACTATATACTCTAATCTTCGCAAACATGCCTGGGAGGGCCGCGATACTACTATACCTAGTCTAGCATATATGGGAAAACCCCACTAAACTTCGCAAACATGCCTAGAGGGCCGCGATATGATACATACGATACCTGATTACTAAACGAACATACGAACTACAATACGAACACCATTACTGAACTGTTAACTGTGAACTTGCTCAACTAGTTGTTGACTCTCTGTTACATGCCTTGCAGGACCTTAGGTAATTATGGAGCTTGCACGGGAGGCACGGTCGTTGTGGGCACAGATTGTGGATGTTATGAACAACATTTAAACATTTAAAATTGCTACTTATGATTGGGTTTATTTATGCTTCCGCTAAACGTTGAATTTATACATATGTTTTGAACACCTTTCATATTGGTTTGGTTGTTTTACATTTAATACTACTTGTGTTCAATATGATTGGTGGCTTGATCCTGGTCAGTCACGCCTCCAAGCGGTGATACTCCGCGAGTGGATTTTGGGGGTGTGACAAATATAACATAAATCATACCACTTATGGTGTCGAGTCTTGCACGTGGAGCGAAGCGTCGTTGTGGATCGTTGAGCACTGTACTGGTTATAGTCTGGTTTTTATCAAAAACCTTTCCCTATTTAAAAACCAAGTTCACAATAACCAATGGCTCTGATACCAATCTGTCACACCCCCAAAATCCACCATGCGGAGTACCACCGCTTGGAGGCGTGACGTGACCAGGATCGAGCCACCAATCATATTGAACATCGTAATTAAGTAAATAAGACCAACCTCAATACGACTGGTGACCAAAGCTAGTTAACCATGTTTAGTTTAAACAACGGAAGCATAAAAGTAAGTTCGAAACATAAGTTTTAAGTTTCAAAACGCAAATTTAATAAGTTCCTGAGGATTTAAATAATAAGCACGAAACATAACAGTCCGTACGCCACAACGACTCCTTCCTCGTGCAAGCTCCATCTAGCGACCTGCAAAGCATGTAATAACGAGTCAACAACAAAGTTGAGTGAGTTCACGGTTGGTTGTCCATTTTAGAGTTGTTTCCAAAAACATAGTTTAATCTCATTCGGCTATCCAGCCTTGGGGGTTACCCCATAGTTCGAAAACGTTTATTTGTTAACCATCCCATGTCCACCTTCCCTGGCTATCCAGCCCGGCACTTTGGCCGTGGGGAGCTGCCCCAGTATTTTAAACTACCAGACTCGTTTATCATATCGACTACTAACAAAAGAAATCAATTGTGCCCTAGCGTCGGTGTTCTATCACCACCGACGTGCCATAGTCCATTAGTACACGCCCGTCCGACTGGCACGGTGTGAGGTTTGTTAAACCTAATAGCGCTATTAACTAATGACCCGCTCGCCATAGCCTCGGCGATTAAGTCGATACAAAAAGGGAGGGACTTCGCTGATAGAGTTTTAGTCCAGTAAGTCTAATACGTCCCAACAGGACGAGGAATTTACATTCCTGAACACGTCTCAAAGGACGAGGAATCCCTATTCCTGAACCCATTCCCATTCCCACCGGGAATTTACCATGCTTTGTAGAAAAGTGTGAACTCACCTCGGTTTGCTCGGTTAGATTCTCAAATATAGTTAACAGTCAAGGTCGGTCAATCACGTCCTAATAAGGTACGGATAACAATCAGTTTCTCATGCATAACACGTATCCTATGTATGGTTTATTTGCACATTACTTCGACCACATAACAGGTACACACTTTAACGATTTATGCCCATATAAACTTCCCATCCATTCCCCACTCATAAACAAACATACGATATTGCACGTAACACATATAACATGTTAGATCATTCACCGATAGCATACTCGACATTTAGACACGCAAGTCACAACTTATGTCAATTCAGCATTAATATTTAAAACCGGCTGTTTTCGGACATTTTAATAAAATAGTTAAATTATTCTAAAAATTCCCAAATTTTTACAGGATGTCTTAAACGTTCCATATTTTATTGTGTAAAAATATCGGGGCCCGGTTCATTACCAATATTTTATAAAAATTCATATTCCGGACTGAACTCAGATTTATGTATTTCTGACCACAGTCCACGGAACAATTTATTAAAAATTCATCGAGTGTCTGATTTACGAAATTCTAGTGGGGTAATTACAAATGCATCGGTTGTCATCTACTGTACAAATTTCATGGTCCGATTCGTCACAAAACTCAGGTTATGACTGAAAGTATGACACCCATTTATTGCTGTCAAAATTCAGCTTAAGTTGCTGTTACAAATTAACACTTTAAAAATAGTAAACGGAGTCCAAAAATTACGATTCCAGTGCCATTAGAACCGTATTTTATAATAACATATTTTAGATTGAAAATATCGGTTTTTCGTTGAATTTACGACCTGTTTACAGCCAATTGAAGTTGGCTGTAAACTATGGACAGATTGCTATTTTTAGTCTCTAGCTTACTAGTTTGTGTTCGGTTGATCCCGTTAATTATGTTTAGTGATCGTAACAACATCAAATATCAATATAATCCAGCAACACATCAGATAATCAACCAATAATCATAATCACACGAGATCTACATGCTTTACACTAATATTCATCCATTAACCACCTTGTTCATCACTTTAGTAGACTTTTAGACTTTGATCTTATATGTTCATAATTTTTAACCGAGGAATCTCTTATTAACCACTCTAGACAAGATCAAGAAGGCGTTTAGAGTCACTTACTACTAGCTCGAGGCTAGGGAAGAAACTAGACGAAAAACGGGTGGTTAAAAGCGTCGTAGAGAGGTTCTTGGCACTCCGTAAGTTCCGGGCTTCCTCGTACGAGATCCTTCACACTTGAGTGCACTTGGAATAACTTGAATGAAATTGAAAAGTGGTTGAAGGTGGGGCTTTGTTCTCGGCAGTAAGCAAGAAAGAAAGGAAGAAAGCAATTTCTGTGAGTGGTGATTATGAAAGTGTTAATGACCTAAAGGTTTATTTATAAACCCACTATTGTTATTAACCAAAGGAAAATATGTCATCTAGATATATGACATTTGGATTTAGATAATCATTCAAGGACAAATGGTGTCTCCCACATGGTGACCGAACTCGTGAGGGGAGAGGGGCAATCGGTTGGTTTCCAACTATGTGATTAGAGATAAGTTATATTAGTTAGTTGATTTAAATTTAGTGTAATATTGTGTAGTAATATATAACGGGGGTTAGGGTATTCGGGGACCCTAACTGGCTCAGAAAAAGAAAAACAATGTCAATGACAATATTTTTATGTCTCGGGTTAAGTCCGGTTGTACGGTTCGGTGTTGTTCCGTTAAAGTGCTTAATTAATCCGTAGAGCGTCCTATATATATATATATATATATATTTTTGGAACGTTTTTAATTTTTAACACTCAGGAAGTCATAACAGACTATTTAATGACTTTTCTGTACACTACTAGTGTGTCAACATGCACATGTAAATATAACACAGATATCAGAAAGCAGTTACGTAATTCCACACAGTCGTCAAGCACATTAATTATTATTAATAAATTGTACGGAATACATGTAAATTTGAGGGTTGTCACAACTAGCGTTTCATTCCACGGAGAATGTAATGTACTCCAACATTCGTTGACGTAAAATTTGAGTTTCATGTATTCTCGTGCACTAGCGTTTCGTTATGCGTAGGCTGCCTGCTCGGGAAGTTAAAATTTCAAAGACAATATGGATAATAGTGCGTGCCCGAGTTAACATTCGCGGTTCCTACGTGATGACCTTTAATGAACTTCAACATAAGTTTCCGAAGGTCTTAAATGCATGTTTCCTAAACTCTCAGGGTTTTATGTACTGTATGTAATTGTTTTTGTGTACCCTGTGTATAACACCACAATAGCATATGTTTGAAAACAAAATCTTGACTGTTTGTTTTTCGGCAACGGTTAGAGACCATATTCGAGTACTATGCGTTCTGTATGCATTCAGGTTTTAATATTCTAAGTTCCCAGAGGATAGTGTCACACCCCCAAAATCCACACGCGGAGTACCACCGCTTGGAGGCGTGACATGACCAGGATCAAGCCACCAATCATATTGAACATAAGTAAATTGTAAAAGTCATTCATCAATACGATAGGTGTTTTCAAAACCAAACATAAAACAAGTGTGTAGCGGAAGCAATAATGTAAGACCCAACATAAGTTTAAGTACAAAATGTCATAATGTTTAATAACACATTCACGATCCATGTCCACGACGACCGTGCCTCCCGTGCAAGCTCCAAAAGTACCTAAGGTCCTGCAAGGCATGTAACAGAGAGTCAACAACTAGTTGAGCGAGTTCACAATTGGTTATTTAGTTATAATGTTCGTATCGTAAATCGTATGTTCGTTTAGTAATCATGTATCGTATGTAATAGCATCGCGGCCCTCTAGGCATGTTTGCGAAGTTTAGTGGGGGTTTCCCATATGTTCTCTAGACTAGGTATATTTGTATCGCGGCCCTCCAGGCATGTTTGCGAAGATTAAAGTATAGTTCGCGGCCATTCCAGGCATGTTTGCGAAGATTGCTCTAGTATCGCGGCCGATCCCGGCATGTGTGCGAAGAGAAGTATATGTATCACTAGTCTAGTAGTATCTACCATTGACCTTCCTCTCCCGAGGCCTATGGTATGTAATTCCGATAACTCTTAAGCATAAATAATCAATCAACCCATTCCCAACCCCGGGAATCCCATGCCTTGGTAGAAGTGTGAACTCACCTTGTTTGCTCGGTATGCTAAGTTAAGTGCTCACAATTAATCAGTCAAGTCCTATAGTGCACGTATACTCAATCAGTTCACATTCGTAATATTTCACATGTAACTATCATCACAGTAATATCACAAAGTGTGTTTGGCAGTTAATCCCACATCACATAACAGTTAATCACAGTTCATTATAGCATATTATCCAATAACATACTTAATACAGTTACTGACTTGGCATAGTTAATGAGCCATAACATAGTTGAATCAGAACTAACAGAGTTAACATATGTAACTGGATTAACAACCTAATGTAGTTAAGAACAAACAGAGTTACATACAGACAAGTTTAATAACTTACTGTGTAAATTAAATAAATAGAGTTAATAACTTAACAAGGTTAACAAACCATAAAAGTTAACAACTTACTAGCTTAACAGAGTTGACAACTAACTGCATCAAAAGCTAACTGAATTAATAAACTAACAGATTAATTACAACACAGAACACATGAGCCGAAAACACTATGGGCCGAAATCCACTTTAGCCGAAATCCTCTTTAGGGGCCGAAAACCCTCATTGGGCCGAAATCACTAGCTTATCCGAAAACCCTTTATGTTCGAAATCCCTTATGTGGGCGAAATCCCTTATGTGGGCCGAAAACACATCTGGGCCGAATACACTATATGGGCCGAAATCACTTAAGTGATTTCGTCCAGTTTAAAATGGTGGGGGTGTTTTCGTTGGGATCATCATCTTCAACAACAGCAGTTAACAAAACCCAGCAACTATAATCTTATTACAGTTACAGATTCAACCATTTGTAGGAACAATCAATCCAACAGAAGCTAGAACATTCATTTAGATACTTACTCATCTAAATAATCAGGATTAACATCCAATAACATCATAGTTTTTAACATTTAACAGGAGATCTAGTTTATGCATTTATCAACTAACTATCTACGATCACTTTATCTCGAAGATTAAAAAAAATCACCTTTAACAGAAAACAACGATCTAAACATTTAATCATCAATCAAAATCAGATCATAAGATCATAATATCTCACAGTAGCAGTTAATATAAGATATCCACTTAACATGTAAATCACTAACCTTAGATTAAACAGAGGTTTGGCTTCAAATGAGGAATTCTTTCAAGTTGAGTTTCAGAGGTAGAGAGAGAAAGCAAAGTGATAAGGTTTGGTAAGTGGGAAACTTATCGGAGAAGATTGTGATAAAATAAATATATAATATCTCAAAACTGGGCCAAGGCCCATCTCTGTTTTCGCCAAACATTGCTGGACGAAAACACTAAAGTGTTTTCATCACTTGGGTGATTTCATGGGTACTTGTTTTCAGTAAGGGTTCCATCTTTATTTAACATATGTTAATTAATACAAAACCTTATTAACATACAATCACATATAATAAATATTATGGATCCCAAGTATAAAATATCAATCGAAATACGATATAACGTATTACAAAGGTAAGCGTTGTGAAACAACGAGTCGTGTAAACAAACAACATAAACAATAAATAAATAAATAAAAATTAACGTGCACTAAATGCGAAGATGGAAATCTTGGAAACTCGAGTTGTCACAGATAGTGAGGTTAGAGCCTAGGTATCTCTACAGAAACCTAATTCGCTGTAACCTATAGCTGTGACAACCCGAGTTCTCAAGGTCGCTACTCGACTTAATGCTTGCTTACTAAGTGTTGTTTATATAATTATAAGGTGCGCCTTATGAGTGTGTATGTTAATATATGGTTTATATTAATATATGGTTGTATAATTAATAAAATGGAACTTTGTCTAATACCCGAAACACCCACCTACTATTCTGTATTAATATTATATGTTTCTTATAGTTAGTTAAGGTTGACCCACACCCGAATCCACAAATCTGTATATTGGTTTTCGGCCCACTTGCTAATTGAATTGACCATCGGCCCACTTAGGTTATTGGGTATTTTATTTAAATGTTACGTACCCCTTGTATATCTCACAATATTACCCTACTTCTTGTTCCGATTGGAGACGGCAGGCCCCTCTTTTGATACAACATCCTGTTCCGATCATATTAGTGGTTAGTAAAACCACATCCATGTTAACTATTAATTGATGGGTGTGCTTTCTTTTATATGATCTTGATGTGATATGGTGTGTTATGATATATATATATATATATATATATATATCAGTAGTTCTATCGGTGGCCCATGTGAAGACTAATCAAGTAATATGCATGTTACTATAGTATTGTCAGTAAACCCCATGTGCAATAAATGATTTATGTGATAGATATTATGTGATTGTGAAATAAATGGTTTCCATGATACTCTTTAAATGCGCATGATTAAACAATGACTGTGAACAAGAAATTGTTATTATTGCAAGATTCTGGATATGGGTTATGTGTTAGGTTACACTGATTGATGCTTAGGAAATTATGACACTTAATGGTTTATTGGATTACAAAAGGAGTTCAGCCGCACAACAGCAGCTAATGGGCCACAAAATATTAGTGAATTACTGGGTATTGGGCCGGGTGTTAGGCTAGGTTGGTTAAGAGTCCCGTAATACAAGAATTCAGATCGGTTGCATGATTAATTGGGCTGATGGAATAATATAGGGTCTCAAGTCCAACCGGTTACATTATTGAAAATAGGGCCATGCACTTAAAAGAAATTTAGAATTGGGCCGATCCAGTAGTGGGGGAAACATAAAAACTACCTTGGACCTTATTGAGTTCATATAGGATATTCATTGGTAATTGTACGCATACTTGTGGGTGAGGGTAAAAGTGCCATATGTGTGTAGATACGAACATGTGTATGAATCTGATACGTGTTAGATGATTATCTTTGGGTATTGAGTTGCTAGCTTGAATATAGGATTTGAACTGCATGCTACACGTCTGATAAATGAGTAATATGTAAACACGGCGTACGTGAACAAATTGTGCATGCAATGCGTGAATTATGTGCGTATAAAACTGATTGGTGTTGGTAATGACATTAGGAATTAATTGACCATCTGGAACACATACTTTAATCTTACTGAGCAAACCAAGGTGAGTTCACACTTTCTACAAAGCATGGGATTCCCAGGGGTTGGGAATGGGTTAAGGAATATGGATTCCTCGTCCTTTCTTGGGTAGGACAGTACTGGTTCAGGAATATAATTCCTCGTCCTCATGGATAGTTAACTTTTACTAGACCAAAAGTCTATCACGAAGTCCCTCCTTTTTATATCGATTTAATCGCCGGGCCAATGGCGAGCGGGTCATTAGTTAGATAGCGCTATTTAGGTCTGACAAGCCTCACACCGTGCCGCAGAGGACGGGCGTGAACTAGTGGATCTGGGCACGTCAATGATGATAGACATTGACAGTTCAGGGCACATAAACATGACTACAGTCAGCAGTCGATATGGTAACGAGTCTAGTGTATACATGGGGTAGCCCCCACGGCCGAAATGCCAGATAACTATCATGGGGTAGCCCCCACCACGGCCGAAATGCCAGATAACTATCATGGGGTAGCCCCCACGGCTGGATTGCCAGAGTTAATGGGTTAAACAAATCACATTTTCAACTATGGGGTAACCCCCACGGCAGGATGCCAGTTAAAGGAAACTGTTTTTGGAACAACTTAAAACGAACACCCAACCGTGAACTCACTCAACTTGTTGTTGACTCGTTACTACATGCTTTGCAGGTCAATAGGTACTTAGCTGGAGCTTGCACAAGGAAGAGTCGTTGTGGGACATGGACAGCTGTGTGCCATGTTAAACCTTTGGATATTTAAACTTATGTTTTGGTTTTAAACAATTATGCTTCCGCTCATAACTTAAACTATGTTTGTTTTTGGACACTAATTGTGTTGGTTGGACTTTTACAATTAATTACTTGCTTGTTCAATATGATTAGTGGTTTGATCCTGGTCAGTCACGCCTCCAACCTTTGAACCCCAAGCACACTGTAGAGTTAGCTAATGGTAAAAGTTTAGATGTCACATACGTGGTCAAGGGTTGTAATCTTGTTCTTGCTGGTCACACTTTCTTTATCGACCTCCTTCCTATCACTCTGGGTAGTTTCGACGTTGTCATTGGTATGGATTGGTTATCCCAACACCAATCAGAGATTCTTTGCAACGAGAAGATTGTCCGTATTCCTTGCCCAGGTGATGAACCTCTATTGATTCATGGTGACAAGAGTGGTGCCGTTGTGAGCATCATCTCCTTCCTTAAGGCCCAGAAGTGTTTGCGAAAGGACCACACTGCTATTTTGGCTCTTGTTACTGACACCTCGAAGAAAGAGAAGAAGATAGAATACTTTCCGATCGTACGCGACTTTCCTGAGGTATTTCCTGAGGAACTACCTGGTCTTCCGCCACATCCTCAAGTCGAGTTCCACATCGAGCTAGCTCCTGGAGCAGCACCTATAGCTCGTGCACCTTACCGTTTAGCCCCATCAGAACTAGAAGAGCTGTCTACGCAACTACAAGAACTCTTGGACAAGGGTTTCATTCGTCCTAGTTCTTCGCCATGGGGAGCTCCAGTGCTATTTGTAAAGAAGAAAAACGGTACCTTCCGTATGTGTATCGACTATCGAGAACTCAACAAGGTGACTGTGAAGAATCGATATCCTCTTCCACGCATTGACGACCTGTTCGACCAGTTGTAAGGGTCGAGCTACTACTCAAAGATTGATTTGAGATCAGGATATCACCAGCTGAGAGTCCGAGAAGAGGACGTCTCTAAAACAGCTTTTAGAACCCGTTATGGACACTGAGTTTTTAGTAATGCCTTTTGGGCTAACAAACGCACCTGCGGTCTTCATGGACTTGATGAATCGAGTATGCAAGCCGTACCTAGACAAGTTCGTTATAGTTTTCATCGATGACATCCTGATCTATTCTAAGAGTCAGGAGGAACACGAGCAGCATCTACGACTCATTTTGGAACTCCTTCGAACAGAACAATTGTACGCCAAGTTTTCAAAATGCGACTTCTGGCTTCGTGAAGTCCATTTCTTAGGCCATGTGGTAAACAAGGATGGGATTCACGTTGATCCATCTAAGGTAGACTCGATTAAGAACTTGCCTGCACCTCGTACGCCAACGGAATTTCGCCAATTTTTGGGCTTGGCAGGTTACTACAGAAGATTCATTAAGGACTTTTCCAAGATTGCATAACCTCTCACCTCACTAACGCAGAAGGGCGTTACTTATCGATGGGGAAATGCACAGGAATCAACATTTCAGCACTTAAAGGATAGACTTTGCAGCGCACCTATCCTTTCATTGCCAGAGGGCACAGACGACTTCGTGGTTTACTGCGACGCATCAATTCAGGGTCTTGGTTGTGTATTGATGCAACGGGATAAAGTTATAGTCTACGTCTTACGCCAACTCAAAGTTCATGAAAAGAACTACACTACACACGATCTAGAGCTGGGAGCGGTTGTTTTTGCGTTTAAGATATGGCGACACTACTTGTATGGCACCAAGTGTGCTATCTACACAGATCACAGGAGTCTCGAGCATATTTTTAAACAGAAGGAACTCAATATGCGACAGCGACGATGGGTCGAACTACTGAATGACTACGAATGCTCGATCAGGTATCACCCAGGCAAAGCCAATGTTGTGGCTGACGCCCTCAGTCGAAAGGACACTGTGCCCAAGCGCGTACGAGCTTTACAACTCACTATACAGTCTAGTCTTCCTTCTCAGATACGAGATGCTAAGATGGAAGCATTGAAACCAGAAAACGTCAGGGCTGAAGCCCTACGCGGCTCAAGGCAACGCTTAGAACAGAAGGAAGACGGTGCTTACTACGTCGCAGGATGCATTTGGGTCCCAATCTATGGCAACCTACGAGAGCTTGTGATGGATGAGGCACACAAGTCTCGCTACTCGGTACATCCTGGTTCGGATAAGATGTACCACGATATCAAAACTACGTATTGGTGGCCTAGCATGAAAGCTCACATAGCAAGTACGTTAGCAAGTGCTTGACGTGTGCGAGAGTCAAGACGGAATATCAGAAACCTTCAGGCCTACTCCAACAACCAGAAATACCACAATGGAAATGGGAGCAAATTTCCATGGATTTTGTTACTGGCCTGCCTAGATCTCAACGTGGTAACGATACTATTTGGGTGATCGTGGATCGACTCACAAAGTCTTCTCACTTCTTGGCTATCAAGGAAACGGATAAGTTCTCCACACTAGCAGACGTATATCTTAAGGAAGTTGTCTCGAGGCACGGGGTGCCCACCTCTATTATCTCGGATCGAGATGCACGTTTTACATCAGAACTGTGGCAAGCAATGCACAAGTCCTTTGGCTCACGTTTGGATATGAGCACAGCTTATCACCCGCAAACGGATGGACAGTCGGAACGTACCATCCAGACCCTCGAAGACATGCTTAGGGCATGCGTAATTGACTTTGGCAACGGCTGGGAAAAGCATCTGCCACTTGTGGAATTTTCGTACAATAACAGCTACCACACCAGCATTAAAGCTGCTCCGTTTGAGGCATTGTACGGACGTAAATGTCGGTCACCTCTTTGTTTAGCAGAGGTGGGGGATAGTCAGATTACTGGTCCAGACCATGTGGTTGACACCACAGAGAAAATTGCTCAGATACGACAACGAATGGCGGCGGCTCGTGACCGTCAGAAAGTCTACGCCGATAAGGGCAGAAAACCACTAGAGCTCCAGGTTGGGGAGCGAGTACTACTCAAGGTTTCACCCTGGAAGGGTGTGGTTCGTTTTGGTAAACGAGGCAAACTTAACCCACGATACGTTGGACCTTTCGAAGTCATTGAGAAGATAGGCAAGGTGGCTTACAGACTGAACTTACCAGCGGAACTCAGTGCAGTTCACAACGTTTTCCATGTGTCAAATCTGAAGAAGTGTCTGTCAGATGAGACCCACGTAGTTCCTTTGAAGGAGCTCACTATCGACGAGCAGTTGCGATTCGTCGAGGAACCTGTTGAAATCACGGACCGGGATGTTAAGGTCCTCAAGCGTACTAGAATACCTCTCGTTCGAGTTCGTTGGAACTCACGTCGCGGCCCAGAGTCCACCTGGGAACGCGAAGATCAGATGAAACAAAAGTATCCCAACTATTCGCAAACAGTACAACCACTACTGAGGCTGAAGCTACGGAATTTCGGGACGAAATTCCAGATCAATGGGGGGAGGATGTGACACCCCAGGAAAACCAGGAAAACCATGCAACTTAACTAGCTTCCTCAGTGAGTACGTACCAAATTTCGGGACGAAATTTCTTTCAACTTGGGGATAATGTGACAACCCGAGTTCTCAAGGTCGCTACTCGACTTAATGCTTGCTTACTAAGTGTTGTTTATATAATTATAAGGTGCGCCTTATGAGTGTGTATGTTAATATATGGTTTATATTAATATATGGTTGTATAATTAATAAAATGGAACTTTGTCTAATACCCGAAACACCCACCTACTATTCTGTATTAATATTATATGTTTCTTATAGTTAGTTAAGGTTGACCCACACCCGAATCCACAAATCTGTATATTGGTTTTCGGCCCACTTGCTAATTGAATTGACCATCGACCCACTTAGGTTATTGGGTATTTTATTTAAATGTTACGTACCCCTTGTATATCTCACAATATTACCCTACTTCTTGTTCCGATTGGAGACGGCATGCCCCTCTTTTGATACAACATCCTGTTCCGATCATATTAGTGGTTAGTAAAACCATATCCATGTTAACTATTAATTGATGGGTGTGCTTTCTTTTATATGATCTTGATGTGATATGGTGTGTTATGATATATATATATATATATATATATATCAGTAGTTCTATCGGTGGCCCATGTGAAGACTAATCAAGTAATATGCATGTTACTATAGTATTGTCAGTAAACCCCATGTGCAATAAATGATTTATGTGATAGATATTATGTGATTGTGAAATAAATGGTTTCCATGATACTCTTTAAATGCGCATGATTAAACAATGACTGTGAACAAGAAATTGTTATTATTGCAAGATTCTGGATATGGGTTATGTGTTAGGTTACATTGATTGATGCTTAGGAAATTATGACACTTAATGGTTTATTGGATTACAAAAGGAGTTCAGCCGCACAACAGCAGCTAATGGGCCACAAAATATTAGTGAATTACTGGGTATTGGGCCGGGTGTTAGGCTAGGTTGGTTAAGAGTCCCGTAATACAAGAATTCAGATCGGTTGCATGATTAATTGGGCTGATGGAATAATATAGGGTCTCAAGTCCAACCGGTTACATTATTGAAAATAGGGCCATGCACTTAAAAGGAATTTAGAATTGGGCCGATCCAGTAGTGGGGGAAACATAAAAACTACCTTGGACCTTATTGAGTTCATATAGGATATTCATTGGTAATTGTACGCATACTTGTGGGTGAGGGTAAAAGTGCCATATGTGTGTAGATACGAACCTGTGTATGAATCTGATACGTGTTAGATGATTATCTTTGGGTATTGAGTTGCTAGCTTGAATGTAGGATTTGAACTGCATGCTACACGTCCGATAAATGAGTAATATGTAAACACGTCGTACGTGAACAAATTGTGCATGCAATGCGTGAATTATGTGCGTATAAAACTGATTGGTGTTGGTAATGACATTAGGAATTAATTGACCATCTGGAACACATACTTTAATCTTACCGAGCAAACCAAGGTGAGTTCACACTTTCTACAAAGCATGGGATTCCCAGGGGTTGGGAATGGGTTAAGGAATATGGATTCCTCGTCCTTTCTTGGGTAGGACAGTACTGGTTCAGGAATATAATTCCTCGTCCTCATGGACAGTTAACTTTTACTAGACCAAAAGTCTATCACGAAGTCCCTCCTTTTTATATCGACTTAATCGCCGGGCCAATGGCGAGCGGGTCATTAGTTAGATAGCGCTATTTAGGTCTGACAAGCCTCACACCGTGCCGCAGAGGACGGGCGTGAACTAATGGATCTGGGCACGCCAATGATGATAGACATTGACAGTTCAGGGCACATAAACATGACTACAGTCAGCAGTCAATATGGTAACGAGTCTAGTGTATACATGGGGTAGCCCCCACGGCCGAAATGCCAGATAACTATCATGGGGTAGCCCCCACGGCCGAAATGCCAGATAACTATCATGGGGTAGCCCCCACGGCTGGATTGCCAGAGTTAATGGGTTAAACAAATCACATTTTCAACTATGGGGTAACCCCCACGGCAGGATACCAGTTAAAGGAAACTGTTTTTGGAACAACTTAAAACGAACACCCAACCGTGAACTCACTCAACTTGTTGTTGACTCGTTACTACATGCTTTGCAGGTCAATAGGTACTTAGCTGGAGCTTGCACAAGGAAGAGTCGTTGTGGGACATGGACAGCTGTGTGCCATGTTAAACCTTTGGATATTTAAACTTATGTTTTGGTTTTAAACAATTATGCTTCTGCTCATAACTTAAACTATGTTTGTTTTTGGACACTAATTGTGTTGGTTGGACTTTTACAATTAATTACTTGCTTGTTCAATATGATTAGTGGTTTGATCCTGGTCAGTCACGCCTCCAAGCGGTGATACTCCGCGTGTGGATTTTGGGGCTGTGACAATAGCTCTGATACCAATCTGTCACACCTCGAAATTTTCAGAGCTGGCGTGACTAGACTGGTATCTTCATTGCACAGCGGAAGCAAATAAGCTAAGACTTTTAGAAAATGAACGCCCACTAAGTACTCGACTCTTCATGGTTCTCCAATTCCAACCGTGCCATAACTTTGAAAAGTAACCTGAGAAAGAAACATACAAAACAATCAATATAAAGTTGAGCGAGTTCATAGTTTGTTTGTAAAAGATTTAAAATAAATCTTTTTGAATAACCGGTTTTTAAAGTATTATTGAGAAAACGAATTTAAAATCATTTTCTTGTCAAGTAAACTTTGTACTTTTAACGCCTTATGTTTGTAAAACCATGTATTTGTAAAACCATGTATTTGTAATGTTCGTATAACCGTCAATGCCCACCCTGACTTTGACTCCATGCCTGCATAATCCTATGCCTTGAATTTGTATAAAACATGGTATTTAATTTGTATAAATCAAGTATTTCTGTAAATATGTATGTCCCTGGTATGTAGCAATAAGGAAAAAAGAGATCACCAATGGGTTGCAAAGCCACTGGTATGTGTGAAGTGATGCAGGAAAACTCAAACCTAGAGGAGTTGCACCGAGCTTCCGGCTGTAAGACACAGTCACCACTATGGGCCGCCCCGGCCTCATGGGTGTGGGCTCGCTACACCCAAATAGATCTATCACTCATGTCCCTCGGTCCTACGATGAGGATTAATGGCCTTAAGTGTTGTGCCCACCACTCACATGATCTAGTAGTAAACCTTCTTAAGCTAATCATACCATGTATAAAAAGTCTGAAGTAATTGTAACATGTATTTTACCCCAGCCTCTAAGGCTGAACCTCCCCAGCCTCTAAGGCCAACTCCCCAGTCTCTCTATATTATCACCAGACGATCCATCCCTAGTCATGAAAATCATTCACATTTCGATAATACGCATTTGTTTTGTAAAAACCGGTATATTTAGTATAACCCTTTCGTAAACCATTTGAGTTCCTCGAAATCCATTCGTAATATGATTTAGAAATATGACTTTTCGTTCGTTCAAAAGCTTTGTATGTTCTTGCACAACGTGCTTTGTCTAAAAATATGCAGTCTTTGTTCATCGAGAACTTTGTGTGTTTTCTGCAAAACGTGCATGTCTTTCCACCCCGAAAACATTTATAAAAATGTAAAACCGTAAAAATGTGGGGTTATGAACTCACCTGAATTTCCACGTGCAAAGCTAGCTAAATACAACTTCGTGATGTCGTTTCCAAGACGAGACTCGCTAGCGTGCATTCTACAATATTCATAACATGGAATATCTAATAAGTTTATGAATAAAAGCGGTAACTAACTACGTGTCACCGAGCTCTACCGCATCGTTAACCGTACGATTCGACGATAAGTTGTTAACTTGAAAGAAACGAAGAAGTTATACTCGTTTAGTTTCGTTTAATGTCGTTAATAGTTTACTAAGTCGAGAAAGTACTTAGTTTCGAGAAATTAGAATATATAGATATTTATACAAAAATATAAAATATATTCTTAGGATAGTGTTCGTCTCGTGAAGTCGTACGTGTATGTAACGAATGTTTTATGAAAAGATTATATAATAACCTCGCATTACATATCGTATGCCGTTGAGGCGTTTGAAATAAATATAAAAGTTATATTTATTTTATAAACAATCATCTAGTCGTTGTGTTTGAAAATAAATATATATTATATTTATTTTTATAAAGCGAATCCGTGTTGTTTGATATTTGGAATAAATGTAAAAACTATATCGAAATCATGTCGTTTGATATTTGAAATAAATATAAACTAAATTTATTTTTATAAAACGATTTCATATTGTTCGGTACTTGAAAGAATTGCCGAAAATAATAAAAGGATTGGAAATATTATACCACATTTTATTTTATAAAAGTATCGTTGGATATAATATCCAAATTGTCGTTTTTGTAAGTTATGCAAAGTCGCCAAAAGAAAGACACTTCTATACTTATTTTTATAAGAAAACTTATATTTTGATTAGTGTCGTTTTTAAGCTTTAAATACGTTTGTAGTTCGGGTTTTTAATGAAAAACGGACAGAGTTTCCTCTGTTTTTGGACGATCCCGACATCTAAGTGTCGCTATATTTTTCAAAATTCAACCAATAACCAACGCAATGTAATCAAATATATTTCGTCAAGCATTTCAAAATATAAACTAAATTATAAACGAAATGGTTCGAGCTCGTTCACGAAAAATAAATAGATATATATAAAATAACGAAATAATTCACGCCGTTAAAACTTTACCAATCTCGCGTCGAAATGTTGACCGCGTTAACTGAGTCGAAGCTAAAACCAGAACCCGAACCACAACTGACGTCGACTACGGTTGATCTAGTCGTTGACCTGTTGACTTGCTTGACCTGCTGTTGACCTGAGTTGACTCAGGTGTTGACCGAGTCTGACCCCGGGTTGACCAAACCGAGAAATTGAGACTCGAACCTAAACCGCCTTATCATGAATCTGGAACTTTATAACCCGGCTCGAACCAAGCTGAAACTCAACCGAACTGCTGCTGACTTCTTGACCCGACCTGACCTGAAACCTCACGTTGACTCAGTCTGACCCACACTGAACCAACTCGTGAACCAAACCCAAAATCCACCAAAAAGTCACCACTGTTGCCGCTGCTGTGAACTCTGGCGGCTGAACCGCCGCCGCCGTCTGAGGCGGTGCCGCTGCCGCTGAACAACCACGCCACCGCTGCTCTCTCTCTCTCTCTCTCTCCGTTCTCTCTCTCTCTTCGACATCTCTCTCTCTCTCTCATCAGCCTCTCTCTCTCTCCTGTTTTGTAACCACCGCACCACCACCGGACGGTGGTGGTGGTCCTCTGATTGTCAGTCGAAAAAGAAAAGCGGAGGGGGGCTGTTACGAGGGTGTTTGGCTGGGCTTTTTGTCACAAGTAGAGGGATGAAGCCTCTGTGTTTGTTTAAGGTAATCTCGAGAGAAAGATGAAAGGGATCGAGAGGTGTTTGGTAATTTATATGTGTGTGTGCAGAAGGTTTCGAGAGGGAGAGGAGGGTGAGGAGGTGTGTGTTTTGTCTGCACAACATATGAAAATCAAAAAGGGGGTATGGACCCTTTTATAAGGATGATGAAGTCTTTAAAGATCTTGTGGATTTTGTTGAGATTTCATAAGGATTTTATAAATCTAGTGTAGATTTTGTAGGGATTTTGGAAGGATTCTATAAGATTTTGATGAGATCTTGTGCAGATTTTAAAGGAAATCCTCTAATATTTTATGTGCAGGTTTAGGCTTGTGGGTTTTGGGCTTGGGCCCAGGGCCCACAAGCTCAATCCCCGTGTTTAAGCGGCCCGTAATTCCTACCAGATCCGTTAACACACTCGTGCTCCGTAAAATTTAATGACGTATGTTTATATAGCCGAAATCCCGTAAAATGTATGCCAGTAGCCGGTTGTCGTGTCTTTTTTTTTTGGGTAAAGGGTTACCCCGGTTCACCTTCATATATCACAACCAATAAAAACAAGTAGCAAGGAGAGTCCTCACTAGTTCACTATCCTGACATGCCAGGAAGTGTTAACACGCTAAAAAGCTAACCACTAACACAAACAAACCAACTCTAGATACTAACTAGAAACAAGAAACAACCAAACCAAACCACTACATTCTTGGCACATTCCATTTTTCTAACAAGGTCAATCCAGTTGTCAAAGACCTTTATTGAGGCTAGCTTCAATCTAACCGTAGACACAATAGCTTCTGAAATGACATGCACCGTACGCCTCTTGGATTTAAAAAGCCTCTGATTACGCTCTTGCCATAAGAAATATGCAGACGCCGCTAGGAGAAGACGACCAATAATACTCCGCATTGACTTCTTCGACGGAATTGCAATTAGCCATTCAACCATATCCTCCCACTTACTGGACATTAGTTGAATTCCAGCAAAAGATTTAATAGAAGACCAAACCTGCATTGAGAACGAGCATTCAAAAAACAAATGATCATGCGAGTCCGGTTCCAAACCACACAGCGGACAAGATAGCCGATTTAAATTCGTAAGACCTCCAACATCCCATTGCCTTAATTTATCTTCCGTCTTGAGCTTCTTCCTGCAAATTAGCCACGCCAAAAAAGCATGTCTCGGAATACAATTTGCAAACCAAACTATGTCGACCCAAGGTACTCTATCGCTCTGACTTCGAATCGACTCCCACACCACAGTTGCTGAATAATCCTGTTCGGCTCCAGTATCATCACGCCATACTAGAAAATCTGATCTATGAGAAGACATTGCAGGTGGTTGAATGTTTAATAAAACCGGAAATAAGTCCATCCATGCTCTCGGCCACCCCCAATCACCATTATTCAGAATATCACACACCTTCGTATTAAGATTAAACCCCGCATTATGCACCCGTCGAGCTGAAATAAAGTCACATAACGGACCAATAGGCGACCACGTATCAAACCATGCTGACGTATTAAGACCATCCCCAATCTTCGAGATGATAAAAGGACGAACACGATCCCGTATATTCAAAATATTACGCCAGGCCGTTGCATTGCTACCCTTTAACCTAAGCTGCCAAAACGACTTACCTTTTATTTTATGCTCATGGATCCAATTCACCCATATAGAATGCCTTCTAGTAAGTAGACTCCATATATGAGCAGTCATTAGAGCCATGTTCATGTCACGGATTCTCCTTATACCCAAACCACCTTCAAACTTTGGAAGACAAACATCAGACCATTTAACTTTGGCACGGCCTTTCTTCATTGGACCTTGACACCATAGAAACGCCCGCATCTTTTTCTCTAGATCATTAACAATACTTGCCGGAAGAATAAAAACAGACGCCCAATAAATATGCATGGAAGATAGGACAGATTTTATCAGTTGAAGGCGACCCGCAAAAGACAAAGTTTTATTTTTCCAACTCTCAATTCTAGCTTCCATCTTTTCAACTAAAATCTTGCAATCTTTGTAAACTAACCTTGACGAGACTAGTGGCACGCCCAAGTATCGGACTGGTAAAGTGCCTTCCTCAAACGGCATCAATTGTAAAATGCTTTGCTTAACCTCCCTACCAACATTACCAAAAAAGACGGTACTCTTCGCCATACTAGGGATAAGGCCCGAAACATTCTTGAAACTCTGCAACCCGTCCATAATAACCCTAGCCGAAGGAACATCGCCTCTAGAAAACATAAACAAGTCATCCGCAAAACAAACATTCACAATCCTTTATTTTTTACAGAGGTTATGAAAGTTGAAATTGGAAGAATTATTCACCAAAACCTTTAATATGAGTGTCAAAGCTTCCATCACCATTGTAAATAAATACGGTGACATTGGATCACCTTCCCTTTTGCCTTGGAAAAAACCATGAATATTACCATTCACTCCAATCGAAAAAGAAACAGTAGTAACACATACCATTATCCAATGCACCATTTTGTGATGAAAACCAAATCCCAGAAGCAAAGACTTTAGAAACGACCAATCTACCGTATCATACGCCTTTTGAATGTCGACTTTAAAAGCACATTTCGGAGGTCCAGTATTACGGTGATAATTATGCATCAACTCTTGTGTCAACAAAATATTATCTGAAATACGTCGTCCAGGAACAAATGCTGATTGATTAATATCTACCACATCATCCAGCCCATCCTTAATTCTATTTGTAATAATCTTGCTAATGCACTTATAAAGAACATTACAGCAAGAAATGGGACGATAATCCAAAACCGAATTAGGAGTTTGAACTTTAGGGATGAGAGCCAAAACCGTATGATTTAATTCCTTTAGAAGCTTCCCATTAACAAAAAACTCTTGAATAGCACAAGAGATATCGTTTCCCACCACATCCGAAGAATGTTTAAAGAAAGCCGCCGAAAAACCATCTGGACCTGGCGCCTTATCATTACCAATAGAGAACATAGCTTCCTTTATTTCTTCAAGCGAGACATCCCGAACCATATTCTGAGCCTTCAACGGACACAACCTCCTATGAAATAACGGACACAACCTCCTATGAAATAACGCAGGATTCATGCTTTCCGTAATATTGCCCTCAACACCTAAGAATTGCGTAAAATGCTCAACAAGAGCCTTCGGGACTTCCACACCTTCAAAGACAGTACCACTTCGATCTTTAATACAATCTATTCGAGTAATATGATTCCTGCACTTTAGAGCATTATGGAAGTAAGCTGAATTTGAATCACCAACATGAAGCCATTCCACCTTAGATTTTTGCTTTAAAAAACGTTCCTCATCGAGTTTCGCCTCATTAAAAACACTGATTAATTTCACCTCTTTATCTCGCAAGTCAACATTAATCGGATCACCGTCAATGGCCGTTTGAACCTCATCCAACTCCGCTCTAAGTTTAACAACCTTCTCGTGCAAGTTTCCTTGCTTATACAACAGTTTGCGCATCGGAGACTTCAATTGCTTCAAACGTTTAACTACACAATACATACGATTACCTGTGCAAGACAAACTCCACACTTTTAAAACTTCCTCCCTGAATTCAGCTTTATGAACCAAGAAATTAGCAAATTTAAACGATCTCGGACCGACTTTCGCGAGACTAGGAAGCTTTAAAACACATGGACTATGATCCGAAACCCGATAAGGTTGAAAAACAGCATGAGCCGAAGGAAACTCCACCAGAAAGCCGGTTGTCGTGTCCGTTCGTCAATTACGGTGAAAATCACGTAAAACCGTGTTGTCGTCGCTTTAATGTGTTTTCTAATCCGGTTTCTACTGTAGTTGCTAAAATTTCAATACGGAGCTAAATATAGCGTAAAATGTAAGTTCTGAGAGTGACAGGCATCTCTGTCTCTTCCGTTTTGTTGCCGATGCGTTTCCTACCGTCGCGTTTCAGTTCACTTTTGCATTTGTGTCGCACGGAAGCCCAATGAATTCACAAAATTAATTTCATAAACATAAAATATTCGTGTAACATCCATACTTGTCGGCGTTGTCAGTATTTTGTACGGCATCAGTTCGTTGTCGTTTGATGTTCTGCAGATTCCTCGCGAATCTTCATACGCGTACTTGTAAAGTCGGATAAACTTTCCTAGGCACTCCAAAGGCCTAATTAAGTTAAGAGTAAATTACAAGTTTTGTCCTTTATGTTTACATCAAATTGCAGGCGCTGTCCTTTTGCGCAAAAGTTGACAAGTTTTGTACTTAATGTTTCAAAATCTTGCATGTTATGTCCTTTAGGCCAAACCCAGTTAGATTTTTTGGTTAAATCTGATCATGTGTAAAGCACATGAGGGCATTATTGTCCTTTTATCTTTTCAGAGACTATTGTGTAAAAAAACAAAAAAGGCATTGCTACCAAAACTTTCCAAACCACCCCTCATCTACACAAAACTTCCAACACCAGCCCCTTTACTTCACTCATCACCATCATCAAAAAAGATAAAAAAAACAAAAAAATAAAAAAGGGTCAAAAGCCCTAATCTCTCTGTATCTAATATATCTCCATATACACACGATTCATCTTCCCAAAATTTCAAATCCCTAATTCTATTCACAACATTTTCATCAAATTACAAATATTTAACTCCACAATTTCACATCTACAATCCCTTATTCACTTCACCGTTGTTGATTTATTTTTTGTCTTGCTTCAAAACCCTAGTTGATTTATTCTTCGACTGGTTTGTGATGGTGGGGAGGTGCCATTTTGTGGCGGCAGGGTTGCGGGTTTGGATGGCGGATCGATGACGGTGAACGGACCCCTGGGTTTGAAGAATACAACCACCACCGACGCAGTTGACAGCGTAAATGAGATTTTGGTCTGGGTTTACATTGATGTATATAAATTGTTTGAGGATTTATGGATTTTTTTTACTGATATCTAGTGTTCTGAGTTAGGTTAAATAATTCTTGTATAGATGTGAATAAATTTTAACAAAGTTTCTCAATCAAGTTTTGTTTCTAGTTTGCTATAAAATTAGCAGGACAAGAAGATGTTGGGTGAATTCATCATAAACAGTCTTGTAAGCAATTTTATTAATTTCATTAAGATATATATATTTTGGGGAAATTGGGATTTTGATCAAATTTGGTGATGTTTGGTTATGGGTACAGGTTGAACGAAGTAAAGCCATCAACAAGTTATGGGTACAGGTTGAACAGGTTGAACAATTTTGGTCTAGGTTTACATTGATGTATATAAATTGGTGGTGGGAGGTGGAGGTGGAGGTGGTGGTGGTAATGGGTGAAGAGAGAGAGAGAGAGAGAGAGCAGGAGAGAAGAGAGGGGGAGAGAGAGTCAGAGACAGATTTCAGATTTTTTTAATATATATATTTTATATTTTATTTCTTACACAACTAGTCCCTTGAATATCAAGTTATGAAATCAATAGTCCCTGAAGAGATAAAAAGACAATAATGCCCTCATGTGCTTTACACATGATCAAATTTAACCAAAAAATCTAACTGGGTTTGGTCTAAAGGACATAACGTGCAAGATTTTGAAACATTAAGTACAAAACTTGTCAACTTTTGTGCTAAAGGACAGCGCCTGCAATTTAGTGTAAACATAAAGGACAAAACTTGTAATTTACCCTTAAGTTAATTTGCGTCATAAACATTATTTATTGTCACGTTAATCGCTTGTTAATCACGTAATTAAGAGCCGTAAATCACCGGTTGTCACACTAACAAACAAATAAATAACAAGATGATAACAAATTAATGACCAAGTTGAACAATTATGTGTTTATGTGTTATGTGTTTTTGTGTAATCCGAATATTCGTTATCCAAATCCTCGTAGAATCTCCCATATCCTCATATGAGGGATTCATAGAAGGATATCCAAATGTATTACCTTAAATCCTTAATAGGCTTCTACATAATAGTTAAGACCCTTGGATTATAGAGTATTATTCCATAATTCAAAAGAGACCCCTTGAGTGGTCTAGTAAAAAAGATTGATTAAAAAATATGGTTAAGAATGTCATGTGATGATATAGCTGAAAAGACTCTTTGGTGGCCTATTTAAAGAGATCATTTCTTGATTTAATAAAAAGGACCCTATGGTGGTCTAGTCACAATCATCACAGGTTTATTCATTTGATTTTCTTCCCCTACACATTATAAAATGCACTGTGCGGACTATGCAAGGAATTACGTAATTATGGATGCATACATAATTTTGGAATTCAGTGCACAGAAACCACAGTAAGATTTGTCATGTGTAAGAACCTATGGTGGCAAAAATAACGAAACGTGAACAATGTAATGCAGGTACGGTGGACGCACCGATGGCGCTTCATATATTTATATAAGTGTCCCTCTTACATTGTAAGCATGACGTTATTTAAGTTACTAGAAGTTCAGAACCTTAACCAATGTTGTTTTATCTTTTTTACTTCAAGTTTCGAGCTCACACAAAGTGTCCTATAATAACCTTCACGAGAAACATTCTCCCTATCCATTGTTTGAAACTCCAACTTCTCGTCGAATTCACACGCTCTCTACATTTCACTATAGAAAGGACGTCATTTCGATAATTCCATGGCACTTTGGTACAACCATACACAAACTGATCAGAATAGAGTTTAAATCTTCGGATCTAAACCTTTCCTTATAAACAGTAGACTGATTCAAATAACAAAAGCTTGCTGGGAATCCAAACTTGACCCAGAGATTCTAATTAGGGAACGGAGGATTTATTTGAAAGCAAAAATATCCACATCTATTCTCACAAGTTTCCTCTAAATAAATTTCGGGTTGAAATTTCCAAAAGCAGGGGAGACTGTGACATCTGTGCTTTTGTAATCATTAATCAAACTCTGAACATTTTAATTTTCAATAAAACAATGTATTTTGATCCCTATATTTGCTTATCTATGATTGACAATTTCTCATTTCAATCCATGTTCGATTTCAAGCTTTAAATCACTTTCTGGAAAGTTAAACGCGAACTGATACGTAAATGTAACCAGTTTAATGCGAAAAAACACTTTAGAACTGTGACATAGGCTTAACATACCTTAAATAACCTTTACATAACTTAGAAATAGGTTTTGGAGGGTTTGGTGTGCTGAAATCAAGTTTATTCAATCACAGGGACTATTTGCATCAAACTGCGAAAGTCTGCTGATTCGTATAGTAACGTACCCTACGGAATATGATCATAAGTTAAACATACCATAAATATCTTTTACATAGCTTAGAAATAGGCTTTGAAGGATTTGGTATGTGAAAATAAACTTATTGGGTCAAACAGGGACTAAAAGCATCAAAAAGTGCATAAGTTTGCATTTACGCGCATATCTTACATTCTGAACATATCCGGACATCCAAAAATTTTTGTAATCATTAAAATATTTTATTTTAGTGATTGGTGTGACAACGGTGTTCTGTAATCGTTATACAATGTAAAACAATGTCAGTTATCAATAAAACAATGTGCTTTGGTGTTATTATATGTGTTTTGGTGTTATTATGTGTGTGATTGTGTTTGATGATTTTACAATTTGATTCGATTCCGATTTCAAGCTTTAAATCGCTTTCTGGAAGGTTATACGCAAACTGGTGCGTAAACGCAGTCAGTTTAATGCAACGAACACTCCGGAATAGTGAAAAAGGCTTAACATACCTTAAATAACCTCCACATAACTTAGAAATAAGTTTTGGATGGTTTGGTGTGTTGAAATCAAGTTTGTTCGATCGCAGGGACTATTTGTGTCAAAGTGCGAAACTATACCGATTTGTATGGTAACGAACATTCCGAAACTTGATCATAAGTTAAACATACCCTAAATATCCTTTACATAGCTTAGAAATAGGCTTTGAGGGGTTCGGTATGCTAAAATAAACTTTATTGATCAATAGGGACTAAAAGCATCAAAAAGTGCACAAGTTTGCATTTTCGCGCATATCTTACGTTCTGAATATATCCGGACATCCAAAAATTTATGTAAGCATTAAAATATTTTATTTTAGTGTTTCGCATAAGAAAATTCCATTCGTCGCTTAATTTGGATCGTTTTTGCGTTCGTTACGACTTCCGTCGTAATTAACCGAACAACGCAACCATACGACCCAAACGAGTCGACATCCGAAATGTTTTTGAGCATGTTTTGAGTTCCCTATACTTTAACATCATTTTAGAGCCTTGAAATGAGGTTAACGGGGCTTAAACATGTAAAAAATGAGCCGAAATGCAAGATTCTGAAGTGCAGGGACCAAATTGCAAATTCTGGAAACTCAGCCCACACGGGCCGCGTAAGACTTGCTTGTCTTTTACGCGGGCCTCCTGAGACACCCAGATAAGCAAAACTGATTTTCTTGTTGTTTCCAGCTGTTGCACCTATGTTTTCCACTTGCAAACGTTTTTTAACTTACCATGGACTCATTCTAGGGGCTCTAATGGTTTTACAAAACTATGGGCCCAAGTGGAGGGCTTAGACAGAAGCTCGTTTCCCGATAAACGATCCTAACGGCTCTAGTTTTCCTATAAATAGCCCACCCCACCCCACTTCACTTTATTCTCACTCAAATCTGATCTAAAATGCTCTAAGTTGAAGCCTTTCCTTCATACCTGAGCTACTTGGATCAAGATTTGCTTGCTTGGACCCTTTGTAAGTCCTCTTTCGTTCTTTTATGCGTTTTTAGCTTAAAAGTCAAACTGCGTTTGACTTTCTGCATTAACCAGTTTATGGTCAATGCGAAGTTCGTTTGAACTTCATAACGTGAGCATAATCACGATGGTTATAGTCCCTAGTGACTATACCTATTGATTACCACGTTATCCGGGCTCAGTGACGAGTCGTAGTTTCGGCCAAAATGCGCATTCTCGCGTATTTTGTAACCAAACTACTCTTGGGTATCAAAACCGTTTGTTTTGATACCAAAACCTGTTTTCTAACTTAACTAAACATGTTTTAGCATGTTTAGCTCGCCACTTTTAGTTTAGTGTTTGTGTAGAGTCGTAAGTCAAGCGGACTAAACACCCGCTTAGACTTTCGAACTCGACCCGTTTGGTCGATCATTAGGATCCGACCAAACATGTTTAGTGACCATAGTAGCATAGGGAATAACCTTCCAAGGTTATACCTTATGGTCACTTAGGTTTAATTAGTTGTATGATAGGTAGTTTATATGCCTTAGGTAAATGACCAAAATGCCCTTTTCATGCATAATTGATAATTAAGCATATGTAACATAAACTTTTGTCACATAACTGATTATGCAACATATTTAAACATGTTTAGGCATATAATACTTGTCATAGGACTAGTTAGACGTCTCGAACGCGCTTTTGCGCGCACGACGCGTTAAAGTAGCATAAGCTACCTTAATGGGCCGCAATGGGTCGAAAGCACTTAGGTTAGGTTCCGATTTAGAATGTAGGCCTTGTTAAACCATATCACATGAGTTCCAACACTCATTTGGTTTAAAAGACCTCATTCTGTCCGATCTTCCGATTTAGGTGTCAATTTATTTACTAGTGATTCGATTACTAGGTGCCGCTTGATTTCTCTGGTTTACTTGAGTTTGTTGAAGTTCTATTGATTGAGGATACTTTTTTTTTGGGTAAAGGGATACCCCGGTGAATTTTATAAAACCAAAAAGCACAATTGTGCAACTGAAATGTTACACACCAAAAAGCCTTGGCATACCAAGACTAGAACAAGAAACAGCCAAACAAAGACAAGAACAACCAACTAAACAACCACAACTAAACGACCCAGCTCAAACTAAGCGACAAAAACGAAAAAAACTGCTCTCTAGCCTGGATCAATCTCCACGTTGCCACTAGGAATCTGCCATTTATCAAGTAAACTTCTAAGGCCAGGTCTCCACTTGAATTTAAATGTCAAAAGGCGCAATCTAACCGTCTGGATGATCTCCTGAGCAATCAATCTCCATGTTGAGGATACTTTGCACTTCATGTGAGTACATAGTTCCCCTTTTTTACTGTTTTCAATTGTTTTTTTTTTTTTTTGGTAAAGGGTTACCCCGGTGAAATTTATAAATAATCAAAGAATAATACATGTGTATCAGAAAGGATACACAATGCTAGGCATGGCATACCAAGCCTAGAACCACCAACAAAAAGCCAAAAATAAACAAACACACAAAGTCAACCAAGACAAAACTTAACCAAAGACAAATAAAAACCCCGACACACTATAAGCTAGCCAGCGCCGTCTTCTGACAAAGGAATCTTCCACTTCTTCATCAACTTCATGTGCTTCGAGTCCCCACTAGGTTTGAAGCACATCACACGAAGTCTGATTGTATTGACAATTCTATCGGTCACCATTGACACACTGCTCTGATTTGGGGAGAATAGGCGATTGTTCCTTTCCTGCCAAATAACATACGTTGAGGCCGCAACCACCATTTTACAAACAATGTGATCAATCTTCCTTGAATTAGCATGATGAATCAACCAGTCCATAATGGAATCCCATGAGTCGTTCACCTCTCTCATATCGATCAAAGACTTAACATTCTTCCAGACCTGAGCCGCAAATGAACGTTCGAAAAAAAGATTGTCCCTTGAGTCACGATCATGCTTGCATAACGGACAACACATTAACCTTAAGTTCGTTTCACTTCCTGCTTCCCAAGGCTTCAAACGATCCTGAGTTCTTAACTTATTCTTAATTACCAACCACATATGAAAGGAGTGCCTCGGAATGCATTGAGAGAACCAAATAAGATTAGCCCAGTCAACCGTGTGGTTACGATTCCGGAGATTATGCCACACCTCTATTGATCCGAATTGCTGAGGGGTACCCTCCAAATCTTTCCATTGTAGCTTGTCCTCCGTATGATTAACAAGATTAGGAGGTTCAATATTGATTAATACCGGGAAAAGATCTAACCAAGCTTGCGGCCACCGCCACTGGCTGTGATTATCAATAAGGGACTCCACCGAAGACTGAAGAGAAAACCCTGCATTGGCAATAACCCGAGGCGAGCTAAACGAGCTCAAAGGGCTGTAAAGGCACCAGTTGTCGCTCCATGCATTAGATTGAGCTCCACTGCGAATAGATTTCCAAATAAAAGGCCGCACAAGACTACGAATGGACAATATTTTCCGCCATCCCCAGCTTAAACTTCCCCGACACGGAATATCCCATAAGCTTCTACCTCTTAACTTATGAGAATGAATCCATTGGACCCATAGATCTCCTATTGCTAACGATGCTCCATATGTGTTTTGTCATGAGGGCTTTATTAACATCCGAGATACTTTTTATACCCAAGCCACCTTCTTCTTTAGGCAAACACACCTCTTTCCAAGCCACTTTAGCATGAACTCAGGTTTGACGACCTGAATTCCATAAGAAACGCCGCATCCTCTTCTCTAATTCCTTGGTAATACGAGCTGGAATAATGAAGACGGCTACCCAATAAATATGCATACTGTTTTCAATTGTTTTTTTTTGGGTAAAGGGTTACTCCGGTGATTCTATATATTCACGACCAAATAAAACAAGTAGTGTAGAAAGACTACACTAGTTCAATCATGAGACATGCCTAATGAAAGTGGAAACAAAACAACAACCATTGAAACGAAAACAAAACAACGTGACAACTAGACTAAAACTTTAGAGACAATGCAAAACAGATCACTAATCAGCCTCCATCATCATCATTTGCTACCCCATGAATCTCCCATTCTCCAAGCAACTTCCGCACTCTATCATTATTCTTTAGCTTCGCTCCCATCAACTTGTATCTAACCGTCATTATAATAATTTCACTCAGATTTTCCGGAGGTCTCACCTGATTTTTGAATAACCTGGCATTCCTTTCTTGCCATATGTAATACGAAGTAGCCGCCACAAGAAGTTTCGCAACATAATTCGTAACCGATTTTGATTTCGCACGAACAAGAAGCCAATCCACGATATCCACCCATCTCGGCCGAACAGAATTCATACCCACTTTTTTCAGACTATACTCCAAACTTGCGAGGAGTATTTGCATTCAAAAAATAAGTGAGTATGCGAATCAAAAAAATAAGTGAGTATGCGAGGAGTGTTTTCAATTGTTTTGGGGTGATTCATATGTATCAAAACGATTTTCGATATTTTAACGATGGTTTCAAAAACGATTAAGATGGTTTATACTAAACTAATAACGATTTCGATAATGTGAACAAACTTGTTGGTTGTAGTTACATTACGAATGACATTCATTAGCATTGATCAAGCCGACCAATATTAGGTTATGGTACCATAGGATCTGACAAATCCCGTTATCTTACTGTACCCATGGTTATGTGTGGGTTAGGTGGGTGATAACTGAATCTGATTGTTAACTTACCCTTTGGTGGTTTGTTAATACGAGAAGCGAGATAGTCGAGTCACGAAGGTTTGAATGTTATTAGCGAGACGACCATAAATAGTTTTCACAATTAAAAACGAGTTAAACGATTTGGAAACGAGTTAAACGATTTGGAAACGATTTAAACAAGTTAAACGAATTGGATAAACGATTGGTTTTTGGTTAAGTGTTTAGATAACGGGACGGGTGTAATATGGTGAAAACATGGTAGATACGCCGCTGGTACTTCTTATATATAAGTGTTTTCAACATATTACATACCGTGGCGTTATTTAGTTCACTTGGGTAAACGATTTTGAAACGATGTCACACAACGATGTTTTCTAAAAGATATAAACCATACGAGTTTTATTAACGAGTTTTTACGAGATGTTTTACAAATTGGTTTTCTAAAACAAATGTTTTTGGGTTAAGAATCATGGCTACGAGGTTTTATAAATTATAACCCACTTGATTTGAGTTGTTTAAATTATGTTGCAATACACTTTTCAAAATGAGGTTTGTATTTTGACTCTTGTAGTCTAATAAAGTACTGCAACATGTAAACGAAGCCATGATTCCGATACTCTTACAAAACCAATGTACTCGCCAGCATTTCTTTGCTGACTTTGTTTTTACATATGTTTTAGGTGGTGTTGCGTCATATCGATTGCTAGGATGCATGAGTCACATAGGATCTGGACGAGGCCTTAGTGACTTAATAACGATAATAGACGATGTTTAATTTGTTTGTTTGGTATTAAGTCAATGTAATTTCTTAATGAATAAATAAAACGAAACTCTTTTATATCCACGGCTGTGAAACAGTAATTCTGCCACGGCACTCCCCGACGTTTCCGCCGCGGTTTTGTTGTTTTAACGCGGTCTGGGTGTGACAATTGGCATGCTAAAATTCCATTCGTCGTGTAGTTTGGATCGTTTTTCGCATGCGTTCGTGTTTCGTCGTAATTAACCGAATAACGCGACCGTACGACCAAACGAACCGACATCCGACATATTTTCAAGCATATTTCATGTCCCCTATACTTAAACTTCATCATTAAGCCTTGAAAATGGGTTAACGGGGTTTAAACGCATCGAAATGGCCTAAAGTGTTGCAGGGACCATTTTTTGTCAGTTTTGAAAACTTGCTGGTCCTGGTTGTGGTGGCGTAGCGTGACCCCAAAGGGATGGTACAGTGGCGCGACGCCACGACCAACTTTTGGCAGAAGAGGTTAAGAAGGCCATGTCCGGTCACTTCAGAAGAGGTTAAGAAGGCCATGTTTTCGATTGGTTCAGATAAAGCTCCGGGCCCAGATGGTTTCACTACGGGTTTCTTTAAGGGTGCCTGGCCTATTGTGGGTAGTGAAGTGACGAAGGCTGTTATTGATTTTTTCTCTACCGGTAAGCTTCTTCGGGAATTAAACCATACGCTTATAGTGCTGCTTCCTAAGTCCTCCTCCCCGACAATGGTTACTGATTATCGTCCTATTGCTTGTTGCAATGTTTTTTATAAATGCATTAGCAAGATTATAGCAGACAGAATTAAAGTGGTTTTGGATGACCTCGTTAGTATAAACCAATCAGCGTTCGTGCCTGGTCGAAGAATCTCTGATAATATTCTGTTAACCCAAGAGTTGATGCATAATTATCATCGTAACATCGGCCCTCCTAAATGTGCTTTCAAAGTTGATATTCAGAAGGCTTATGACACTGTTGATTGGAAGTTTCTCAAAAGTATTTTAGTTGGTTTCGGGTTTCATCACAATATGGTTCACTGGATTATGCTTTGTGTCTCCACTACTACGTTCTCGATTTGTGTTAATGGGGAGGTTCATGGTTATTTTAAGGGTAGTCGTGGGCTTAGACAGGGCGACCCGGTCTCTCCTTACTTATTCACCCTAGTCATGGAAGTTCTAACGGCCATTTTACATCATGCGGTAAGGATTGACTCTTCTTTTAAATTTCATAACAAGTGTGAACGCCAACAAATTATCAACCTTTGTTTCGCGGATGACTTGTTTATTTTCTCGAAAGGGGAGATTGCTTCGGCTAGATGCATTATGAAGTCGCTTGATTCTTTTGCTAAAATGTCCGGCTTGTTTCCAAGTGTTCAGAAGAGTACAGTTTATTTTTCGAATGTGCCATCTTATGTGAAGACTGCTATTTTGAACCTTATGCCTTTTAATGAAGGTTGTTTGCCGGTGAAATATTTGGGTGTGCCTCTTATATCCTCGCGGCTTCTTTACAAAGATTGTCAAATCTTGGTGGAGAAGCTGGAAAAACGTATTATGCATTGGAGGAATAAGTTACTTTCTTTTGCAGGCAGGTTGCAACTTATTGTCTCTGTTTTGTCTTCGTTACATATCTACTGGTCGTCAGTTTTTATGTTGCCGAACCGAGTGATCGTTAACTTGGAGGCTTTGATGCGGAATTTTTTATGGTCCCAAGATAGTGCTTTTCAGAAAGGTCGTGCTAAAGTTTCGTGGAAAACGGTTTGTGTTCCTAAGCATGAGGGTGGTTTAGGGATTCGTCGGATAGGAGACGTTAATATTGCTCTTATGGCTACGCATATTTGGAGTATCCTTACGAACCGTCGGTCATTGTGGGTTGAGTGGGTTCACGTGTACAGGTTAAGAGGCAAAAGCTTTTGGGCTTGCAAGGTTCCGTCTACTTGCTATTGGTCTTGGAGAAAAATTCTTCAGCTACGTCCTTTTATGAGAAACTCTATATGATCCGAAATTGGTAATGGCTTAGACACCTCTGCTTGGTTTGATACTTGGAGCGAATTAGGGCCTCTCGTGCAGATTTTATCTCCTCGGCTTATCGCTAATGCGGGGTTTGACATGAACTCTAAAGTGTCCGATGTTTATTCTGATAACTTATGGAGGTGGCCAGATGCGTGGAGGGATAGTTACCCGGTTCTAAATCAGCTTGATCGGTTGTCATTGGATCCGAACAAGTCTGATAAACTTTTATGGCGTCATGGTCATGATAAACATGAGTTTTCCTCTTCTCGCGCTTGGGATTCGGTAAGGCATCAGGAAGAACAAGTTAATTGGTGTAGTATTGTGTGGTTTTCACAGTGCATCCCTCGTCATGCTTTTCTAATGTGGCTGATCATGAGACGGAAGCTGCTTACTCAAGACAAAATATTGAGCTGGGATTTTTCGCGAAGAAAGAACATGAACATGATGTGTTGTTTATTATGTTATGAGGATCACGACTCTCATCATCACCTATTCTTTGAATGTAAGTTTTCTACTCAAGTGTGGGTTATGGTTAGGCATAAGGTTGGCATGGATTTGATTCAGCCGAAGTGGGATGAAGTTGTTAAGTGGTTGCGTGATCGTGCCAAGTCGAAATCCGTTAATGACTATGTTGCAAGACTGTTAGTGGCGGCTAGTGCTTATTTCATTTGGCAGGAGCGTAACGCTAGATTATTCAAGAATCAATTGCGGCCTCCAGAAAATATTAGTGAACTTATTACTCAACAAGTGCGGTATAAACTGATGGGAGCGAAGCTGAAGGATTGTGCTAATGTTCGAAGGTTGCTTGGGGATTGGGAGATCAAGGGGTCCGAATTGCAATATGATGGCAGCTGATTAACGATTATTATATGTGTTAGTTTGTTTAGATAGTGGTTGTCTAGTGGCGTTTCTCTTTAGTGGTTGTTTTGTTTTGGGTTGTTTTTTCTGGTTGTACTGTCATAGGGCATGTCCTATGACTGAACTAGTGTAGGCTCTCTACACTACTTGTGTTTTTTGGTTGTGAATATATAAAATCACCGGGGTAACCCTTTACCCAAAAAAAAAACTTTTGGCAGAAAATCCATTTTCAGCAGCTTGTTTGAACTTGAGAGTCTTTTGTGCAACATTTGCAATACCTTGAGCTGGTTTTGGACTCCCCTAGTATACTAATGGAGGGCCAAGATTAAAGCTCAAAACCCAAGAAATGATCCTAACGCTTCTTAACTTTCTATAAATACCCACTTGTTTCATTTGCATTCTTCACACACTTGATTCAAATTCAGCTCTGTCACACCCCGACCGCGTTAAAACAACAAAACCACGGTGGAAACGTCGGGGAGTGTCATGGCAGAATTATTGTTTCACAACCATGTATACAAAAAGAGTTTCGTTTTATTGATTCATTAAGTAAATTACATTGTTTTAACACAAAACAAACGAGTTACATAACAACTATCACTGTTATTATGTCACTAAGGCCTCGTCCAGATCCTATGTGACTCATGCATCCTAGTCATCATCATCAAGCATCAACACCTGAAACATATGTAAAAACAAAGTCAGCAAAGAAATGCTGGCGAGTACATAGGTTTTATAGGAGTGTCGGATTCATGGCTAGTTTAAATGTTGCAATACTTTATTAAAAACCTTGTTTTAAAAAAAGTATAATATTGCAACTTAATTAACCAACTCAAATCAAGCGGGTTATAGTTTATAAAACCTTTTGCTGATAACACGGGTATGATGGCAGTAAACACCAAAAACCAGAAAAAACAACCGAAAACCAACAAAAAACACCACTAGACTAAAATGTAGATGACGAGGCATGTGTGAGGCGATTTTGGCGATTCCTTCAGAATCCCTAGTTCTTGATCTTCAACCTTAATTTTGATCGATCTGGGTTAGGTATTGGGGTGTTGTGGATCCTTCTGAGTAAGGCTTCTAGACTTCTACCCTGGTTTCTAATCTTTTGAAGTTAGAGTTAGGGTTTTTCGTTTCTGTTTTCATCTAGGGTTTCTGTAGCCATTGTCGCCGAGGGTTTTGTTTTGTTTTGTTTTTTCCTGTTCGTTCGCTTTCGTTGCATGTTCCTGCCGTCTAGGGTTTTGTTCGTATTCTTGCATGGAAAGAAATCGTGATATGGGTTTGGAGGATTTAGGGTATCAGTCCTTTAGAGAAAAAATGCATGAGGATGTTTTCATTACTTCAAAGGGGACAACGAATGTTCATGATCTGCGTGATAAATCCTCCCTATTTAGTAAGCCGTTGAATATTGATGGGAATCCCTTGTTGCCTCGTCGAGGTGTAATGCAGAAAGAGCCTAGAGTTATTAACATTATTGATGAGTTGGAGAAAATCACGGTGCCTGATTGTAATGAGGAGCAGAATGAAAAGAGATCATCGTCGTTCACTTATGCTGAAAAACTCAAATCGTCCACTATGCATAACCAGAAAAGAGAGGTTAATTTCAGGCACATGGAGGCTCAAGATATATTGGAAGATGCTGACGTAGTAATCCCTAAGGAAGCTGTTCGTAAAGTTCAAGAGCGTTTCACAAATGTCTTGTATGGTTATTTTTTGGGTAGTAAGCTGCCATTCCCGGTTGTTGAATACTATGCAAAGAACGTTTGGGCCAAATTTGGTTTCTCAAGGCTTATGATGAATTCTAATGGTTTTTTCTTTTTTAAATTTGACTCGGCTGAGGGTATGTCTAAAGTGCTTGAGGGGGGTCCTTGGTTAATCAGGAAAAATCCGTTGTTCCTTAATATCTGGTCCCCGTCGGTGATCCTTAGGAAGGAGGGGATCAAATCGGTCCCTGTGTGGGTTAAGTTTCATAATGTGCCAATTGCAGTTTATACAGATGATGGTTTGAGTCTTTTTGTGTCCAAGGTTGGGTTACCTAAAAGATTGGATAGTTATACTGCTGATATGTGCATGGAGAATTGGGGTAGAACTAGTTTTGCTCGAGCGATGATAGAGGTGTCGGCTGATAATGAATTAAAAGAACATATAGTTGTTGCTATTCCGAAGCTGGATGAGGAGGGTTATATTACTGAAAAAGTAAAGGTGGAATATGAATGGAAGCCCCAAAGGTGTTCGGAGTGCTGTTTGTTCGGTCATACTAACTCTACATGCCCGAAGGCTCCCACGGTTAAAACCAAGCAGGTGACTATGGATGATGAGGGTTTTGTGACAGATACTAGGAAAACCGCGAAATATGGGTTCCCACAAAAGAAGCAGAAAGCAAAATTTATTTATAGACAAAAGACTAACCAATCTAAGCCGAGTACCTCGGGGACGAAACATGATGATGGAGAAGGAAATAAGGATCAAGGTAGTGATAAAGTCATTACGAGCAATTTAAATCTAAGGAACTCTTTTTCAGCTCTTTCAAATGATCAAATGATAGATGGTGATGCTGTAATGGGAGGAACATCTTCTAGTAACTTGGATAGTTGTAGTAAAAATGATGATGGGGTCATGGATCAACTTCAAACTGAAATTTCAGATTTTATGAACGCTGATATAAATGGGAAACACTCTGAGGGGGCAAGCACTCCCGGTCAAATGGGTATTAATGGATAGCTTAGCGGTGTGGAACATAAGGGGTTTGAACCTACCCCTGAAACAAAGAGAGGTTCGGTCGCTCATTGCTGAGAAGAGGCTTCAGGTTTGTGCTATATTGGAATCACATATTTCAATGTCTAATGTAGATAGAGTGTGTAAGAATGTCTTTCGGTTGTGGGATTGGACGTCAAATGGCTCCTGTTGTTCTAGAGGCACTAGAATTATCGTAGGCTGGAACAATAATATGGTGGATCTCATGGTTATCTCTCAAACGGACCAGGTTATGCATGTGCAGCTCTGTTCGAAGTCTGATAATAATACTTTGTTCTGCTCTTTTGTCTATGCCAAAAATAAATATCAAGCTAGAAGGGATCTTTGGGAAAACTTAAATAAACATAAGATGTTTGTTAAGGATAGGCCTTGGGTGGTGTTAGGGGATTTTAATTCAGCGTTAACGTTGGACGATTGTTTTGCTGGGTCGTCTACTATCTCGATCGGTATGAGAGAATTTTATCAGTGTATTCAGCATGCTGAGTTAATGGATATCAAAAGTCATGGGATGCAATATACCTGGAACCAAAAACCAAAGCAGGGTGTGGGTATTCTAAAGAAGATTGATCGAGTATTGGGCAACATTCAATTTTTAGATACTTATCCAGATGCGTTTGTGTTATTTCACCCTTTCCGAGTTTCAGACCACACGCCTTGTATTGTTAATTTCCATACGATTAAGCATAATAGGCCCAAACCCTATAAATTTGCCAATTTCTTGTGAACAAGGAGGGTTTTGTGAATTGTGTTTCGAATGAATGGGCTAAGGAGGTTCAAGGTGTGACTATGTTTTCGGTTGTTAAGAAGCTCTCTTTCCTGAAGTCCCCGTTGAGACGTCTTCTATTCAAGCAAGATAACTTGCATGAACGAGTCAAGTTGCTGAGATCTAAGCTGGATGAGATTCATATGGCTATTGATGCTAATCCTTCGGATATGACTCTTAGAGAATCTGAATCTAGATGTCTTCAAGAGTTTCAAGCCGCCTCATATGATGAAGAATGTTTCCTCAAACAGAAAGCTAAAGCGGAGTGGTTAGCTGCGGGTGACTCGAACACAAAATACTTCCATAACTGTGTCAAAAGGAGAAACGCTTGTTCGAAGATCCATAGCATTCAAGATGTACATGGAGTCCAATTTAATGGTGATAATGTGTTGGACTCTGTATGCCCAAGACACATATATTAAATTGATGTGGCTAGTACGTTATGATCCAAGTCGGGTCATACCCAATAACAAGCTAGACAAACACCTACAATATTTATTTATGATATGATCAAACAAATAAATATTAACACTTAGAATATTTAGAAATTGGTTTTCTAAATAATTACACTTGACAAACTAATAAATTATATGGATAATTTATTTTTGAGAGAATATTTTATTTTGTTATTTAATAGGTTAAATAACAATTAAAAGGTTGCATATTGTTTATAAAATGTTATATTAAGTTTTATAAAAGTTATAAATACTTAAATTAAAGACATGGAGACAAGCCTAAATTTTTTGATTCAGTGAAAAGGGAGGTGGCTTGGGCCGCCCCCTATGGCTCTTCCCAAGAGGTTTTAACCACTAAAATTACATGCAAACTTTTATATTTACAAGGCACTTGATTTTAAAAAGATGCAACCTTCTCTCTCATAGATGAGATAACATTTTTTCAAGTGTAAGAACTCCTATTTCTCTCTAATATTTTCGGCCAAGAGCTGTTTTTAGAGGAATTTTGTGAGCTTCAAGTGTAGAAATCCTAGCAATCTCAAGGTGTTTGTTGGAACTTTCGGGTATACTAGCTTGAGGCTTTCTCGTTTGGAAGCTACCATTCAAGATTCATCATCATCTTCCATTTCCTTGCTCCAAAGAAAGGTTGAACTCTCAAACACCCTATGGTTGTATTTTGATAGCATGTATGTCATATATGGATCCGATTTTGGGTTTTTGCATTTATAAGAGTTTTAAATCTTGTAAAGTAACATGTTTTAAATCCTTATTCCGCTGCGTTTTAATTTTATTCGGATAAAATTAGCTTTGATAAACATGTACAAAACCCAACAATGGCATCTAGAGCCGCTTATATGAGTGCATGCTTCATTGGATTTAAAAAATTTCGGGTTTTGGGTTTGGTTAAACCCTATGGCCGAAAGTTTTGACCATGGTTCTCCTTTTATTTTTCAAGATTTATTTCCTACATGCATAAAGGAATCTTGAAAAAAAAATTATGTCATATTGATGATTTGTTTTGTTTGGACAAAAACCCACATTTTTCGGTTTTTCATTCTTGGCCGAAAAATAAAGGTTGTAAAAGGAAACCATTTTGCTCTTGAATTTTATATATTTGGATATATATTTTGGTGTTCATAACCTAGCCATAACCTTGTATGAATATGTTTGTGTTTGTGATTTTAGTTAATTATTCAATGGGTTGTAATAATTATTATTTTGTCTTCCATTTGTAAAAATATGTAATTTATTTATTTTCATTTGGTATGTAAGTAAATAGATTAGATGCATTTATTTTACTAGAAAAATGTATTAGGATACTTTTATGTAAAAGAAGATGCACACAAAAATGCGGTTTTGGTTTTTGCCAATTTCGGGCAAAAAGGACTTCATAGTTCTTAACGGGATTTTAGCCCGATAACCAAAACACATTTTTGAAGTCCAAAGGAGTTTGGAGCTGAATTTAAAAGACATTTGAAAGCTCAAAAATGTGAAGAAATCACAACACAAGATGAAGACTTGAAGCATTTGGATGCGGGATCAAGTGGGAGTTCACCGACACCTTTTTTTGTGTCCATATTCACCCTTTAGGAAGGACCTTTTGACACACTTGTTTCGGCTAACAAGTGTGGTCAAAATAGTTGGCTATGGTTATGCACCTTTTAACATATGTGTTGTGTGCTTGTATGGTTATATTTTATTTATGGTTGTTTGGATGATATTTGGATATGCATACTTAACAACTAATAACTCATAACAAGCTTAAAATTGGTTCTTACAAAATCATTAAAACGATTAATAAAAGGTTTTATTAAAAATTAATGATTTTATAATAAAATGGGTTTTATTAAAAGAACCTTGAAAATTGGTTTTCACTAAAGTACCATTGATTTGAATGCATGCAAATATATGGTACATAAAATTTTTCTAAACTAGAATTTTGAAAAATAAAAATCCCTTTTATAAAACAAGTCAAACACCATCCTTTTATACAACACTCAAATTACCTGGGAACTCTTTGTGGGATAAAGGTCACCTAACCACATTTGAGGAAACTTGTATATTTGAGGTGGGTTTACCATGTTTGTGGGATAAAGGTCACCTAACCACTTATGTGTATAAACTCACACGTGTGTGTAAGTTGGACGACTTGATTTGGAAACCATGAACTTAGGGTCACCGAAGCATGGGGAACAAAAGGTGTTGATGAGATTAAACATGCCAACTAAACATAAAGATGTTTAACCGATCCCATATGGCTAGAAGTTGCAAAGGGTTGCAATTGTCAAACGTTGACTACCTTGTTAATTTAAATAATGGGATAAAGGTCACCTAACCAATATTTAAATGTAACGTTGGATTCTAGATTTTAATTATTAATTGTCTATGAGACGTTAAAAGGGTATTAATGATTATAATTTTAATAATATCGAAAATACTAAAATTGAACTTTGTTAAATTTTGTAGATGGCCGCTAACAATGCAAACCCGATTACCCAAACCGTCCGTAACCTATCACTAAGAACCATCCATGAAAAGGATCGTCTCAACCATAACAACTTCATGGATTGGTTTCGAAACTTGAGAATTGTTCTCAAGCAAGAGAAGATATCCTATGTGTTGGACGATCCTATTCCCGATCAACCTGACGAGGAAGATGAAGAAGCCTATAATAATTGGGTTAAGTATACCGAGGACTCCATGCAAGCCTCTTGCCTCATGTTGGGAACTATGATTCCCGAGATTCAAAAGGACTTTGAACATCATGGGGCATACGACATGATTACCCAATTAAAGGAAATGTTCCTACAACAAGCAAGGGTAGAACGCTTCGAAACGGTTCGAGCGCTTCATGCATGTCGAATGGAGGAAACCCAATCGGTCTCATCTTATGTCCTTAAAATGAAAAGCCACATTGATCGCCTCGAGAGGCTCAATTGTCCCGTCTCTAAAGAGTTGGCTACGGATTTGATCCTCAACTCTTTAACAAAGAAATTTGAAAGCTTTGTTATGAACTATAACATGAATGGATGGGACAAGAGCATTGGTGAGCTTCATGCAATGCTCAAAACGGCCGAAGCGGGAATGGGTAAAAAGGCTTTACCCGTTCTAACGATCAATGAGGGAGGCAAGAAGGGACATCACTCCGACTCCAAGGCAAATGTTGCCAAAGGAAAGGGGCACGTCAAAGGGAAGGGAAAAAGAAAGGCTAAAGCAGAACCACCAAAACCAAAAGAGAAGAAGGCAAAGGTTGCCACGAGCGATCCATGCTTTGAGTGTGGAGAGATAGGGCATTGGAAAAGGAATTGTCCAACCTATCTCAAAGAGTTGAAAAACAAGAGGGATGCAGGGCAAACCTCAGGTACAATCTTTATGATACATATTGATCTAAATGTTATTTCTTCTAACACATGGGTATTAGATACCGGATGTGGAACTCATATTTGCAATTCGTTGCAGGGGTTCAAAAGAAATAAGCATTACAAGAAGGGAGACACTAGTCTCTTCATGGGCAATGGAGCGAAGGTTCAAGTTGAAGCCCAAGGAGACTATGTTTTAAAACTTCCAAGTGGTTTGGAAATTTGTTTGAAAAATGTTTTGTATGCTCCTAGTTTGACTAGGAACATTATTTCTGTTTCCCTTTTAAGACAATATGGATTTGATTTGAAGTTTGTGAACAATGAAATTTATGCTTTGATGAATGACATGTTCTACTTTAAAGCTACGCCTTCAAATGGTATTTATGAATTGGTTCATGATAATACATCATTTGATAATTCGATGTACCAAGCAAACACCAAGAAACTCAAAATGGATTTGAATGAGACCTATCTTTGGCATTGTCATCTTGGTCATATAAACAGAAATCGCATGCAAACACTTCAAAAGAATGGTCTTTTGGAAACAAATGAAATTGGTTCATTTGATACATGTGAATCTTGTTTACAAGGTAAAATGACCAAGAAACCCTTTAGTGGCACAAACCAAAGGGCAAAAGATTTATTAGGCATCATACATTCGGATGTATGTGGTCCTTTTAAGCCAATGACTAGGAATGGTGATAGATACTTCGTAACCTTTACCGACGACTTCAGTCGTTATGGTTATGTGTACTTGCTAAGACACAAAGATGAAGTTTTTGAAACGTTCAAAATCTTCCAAAACGAAGTAGAGAATCAACTCACCAAGACAATCAAAGTTCTTCGTTCCGATAGAGGAGGTGAATACCTAAGTGATGCTTTTCAAGATCATCTTAGGAGTTGTGGGATCATCTCACAACTTACTCCACCTGGAACACCACAACATAATGGTGTGTCTGAGAGGAGGAATCGAACTCTATTGGATATGGTTCGATCAATGATGGCTAGAAGCACATTGCCTCTATCATTTTGGGGTTACGCTTTGCTCTCCGCGGCTCGTATATTAAATATGGCCCCAACCAAGAAAGTGGATAAGACACCTTTTGAAATATGGCATGGAACGGTTCCATCATTATCATATTTGAAGGTATGGGGTTGTGATGCTTATGTGAAGCAATACACCCCAAACAAGTTAGAAGTACGATCCATTAAGTGTATCTTCGTAGGATATCCTAAAGATGATATAGGATATTATTTCTACGATCCAACATAACAAAAGGTATTTGTTGCTCGAAAGGGTAAGTTCTTGGAGGATAAGTTCCTTATGGAAGGAACTAGTAGAACAATGGAACTTGATGAGGATCAAGAACCACAAGCCGATACACGTTTGGTTGATACTAGCATTCAACAAGAGGTTATTGAAAATGATCAAATGGTTGATCAACATACACAAAACGTTCGCAGATCTGGTAGAATTAGTAATCCACCTGAAAGATATGGATTTTTCATGAATGGATGCTATGTGGTAGATTCAGATGAACCAACCACATACCATGATGCAATGTCGAAGTCCGATTGCGACAAATGGCTTAAGGCTATGAACGTAGAGATGCAATCCATGTATGACAACCAAGTTTGGGAATTGGTTGTGCCACCTCTTAACTCCAAAGTAGTTGGAAGTAAGTGGGTTTTCAAGAAGAAAACAGATATGCATGGTAACTTGGATACTTATAAAGCGAGACTTGTAGCAAAAGGTTTCACTCAAACTCAAGGGGTTGATTATGATGAGACCTTCTCGCCAGTGGCAATGCTAAAGTCGATTAGGATATTATTTGCCATAGCTGCATATTATGACTATGAGATTTGGCAAATGGATGTCAAAACGGCTTTCCTCAATGGATATCTTGATGAAGATGTCTATATGGTTCAGCCTGAAGGTTTTGTCGATCCAAAACATCCTAACAAAGTGTGCAAGTTAAAGAAATCAATCTATGGATTGAAACAAGCATCGAGAAGTTGGAATCACCGTTTTGATGAAGAGATTAGGAATTTTGGGTTTATCAAGAACGGCGATGAAGCTTGTGTGTATAAGAAAGCTAGTGGGAGCACCGTCACTTTCTTAGTATTGTATGTCGATGACATTCTACTGTTTGGAAATGACATTCCAACCATGGAAGGTGTAAAAGCATGGCTTGGAAGATGTTTTTCCATTAAAGATCTTGGAGAAGCTGCCTATATTTTGGTAATAAAGATCTATAGGGATAGATCAAGGCGCTTGATAGGTTTAAACCAAAGTGCATACATTGACAAGGTCTTGAAAAGGTTCAAGATGGAGAACTCTAAGAAAGGTTTGGTACCTATTCAAAAGGGGACAATATTGAATGTGACTCAATGTCCAAGCTCAAAGGATGAGCAAGAAAGAATGAAAGGAATCCCATATGCGTCTGCTATAGGATCCATAATGTACGCGATGATATGCACTAGACCGGACGTGTCATGCGCTTTAAGCATGACAAGTAGATACCAGCAAAATCCAGGTAACAGTCATTGGATGGCTGTTAAGAGCATATTGAAATACCTTAGGAGGACTAAGGATATGTTTCTAATATATGGATCTGGTGAAGAGGAACTCGTTGTAAAAGGTTACACGGATGCGAGTTTCCAATATATGGATCTGGTGAAGAGGAACTCGTTGAAAATATGATGGCTAGAAGCACATTGCCTCTATCATTTTGGGGTTACGCTTTGCTCTCCGCGGCTCGTATATTAAATATGGCCCCAACCAAGAAAGTGGATAAGACACCTTTTGAAATATGGCATGGAACGGTTCCATCATTATCATATTTGAAGGTATGGGGTTGTGATGCTTATGTGAAGCAATACACCCCAAACAAGTTAGAAGTACGATCCATTAAGTGTATCTTCGTAGGATATCCTAAAGATGATATAGGATATTATTTCTACGATCCAACATAACAAAAGGTATTTGTTGCTCGAAAGGGTAAGTTCTTGGAGGATAAGTTCCTTATGGAAGGAACTAGTAGAACAATGGAACTTGATGAGGATCAAGAACCACAAGCCGATACACGTTTGGTTGATACTAGCATTCAACAAGAGGTTATTGAAAATGATCAAATGGTTGATCAACATACACAAAACGTTCGCAGATCTGGTAGAATTAGTAATCCACCTGAAAGATATGGATTTTTCATGAATGGATGCTATGTGGTAGATTCAGATGAACCAACCACATACCATGATGCAATGTCGAAGTCCGATTGCGACAAATGGCTTAAGGCTATGAACGTAGAGATGCAATCCATGTATGACAACCAAGTTTGGGAATTGGTTGTGCCACCTCTTAACTCCAAAGTAGTTGGAAGTAAGTGGGTTTTCAAGAAGAAAACATATATGCATGGTAACTTGGATACTTATAAAGCGAGACTTGTAGCAAAAGGTTTCACTCAAACTCAAGGGGTTGATTATGATGAGACCTTCTCGCCAGTGGCAATGCTAAAGTCGATTAGGATATTATTTGCCATAGCTGCATATTATGACTATGAGATTTGGCAAATGGATGTCAAAACGGCTTTCCTCAATGGATATCTTGATGAAGATGTCTATATGGTTCAGCCTGAAGGTTTTGTCGATCCAAAACATCCTAACAAAGTGTGCAAGTTAAAGAAATCAATCTATGGATTGAAACAAGCATCGAGAAGTTGGAATCACCGTTTTGATGAAGAGATTAGGAATTTTGGGTTTATCAAGAACGGCGATGAAGCTTGTGTGTATAAGAAAGCTAGTGGGAGCACCGTCACTTTCTTAGTATTGTATGTCGATGACATTCTACTGTTTGGAAATGACATTCCAACCATGGAAGGTGTAAAAGCATGGCTTGGAAGATGTTTTTCCATTAAAGATCTTGGAGAAGCTGCCTATATTTTGGTAATAAAGATCTATAGGGATAGATCAAGGCGCTTGATAGGTTTAAACCAAAGTGCATACATTGACAAGGTCTTGAAAAGGTTCAAGATGGAGAACTCTAAGAAAGGTTTGGTACCTATTCAAAAGGGGACAATATTGAATGTGACTCAATGTCCAAGCTCAAAGGATGAGCAAGAAAGAATGAAAGGAATCCCATATGCGTCTGCTATAGGATCCATAATGTACGCGATGATATGCACTAGACCGGACGTGTCATGCGCTTTAAGCATGACAAGTAGATACCAGCAAAATCCAGGTAACAGTCATTGGATGGCTGTTAAGAGCATATTGAAATACCTTAGGAGGACTAAGGATATGTTTCTAATATATGGATCTGGTGAAGAGGAACTCGTTGTAAAAGGTTACACGGATGCGAGTTTCCAATATATGGATCTGGTGAAGAGGAACTCGTTGAAAATATGATGGCTAGAAGCACATTGCCTCTATCATTTTGGGGTTACGCTTTGCTCTCCGCGGCTCGTATATTAAATATGGCCCCAACCAAGAAAGTGGATAAGACACCTTTTGAAATATGGCATGGAACGGTTCCATCATTATCATATTTGAAGGTATGGGGTTGTGATGCTTATGTGAAGCAATACACCCCAAACAAGTTAGAAGTACGATCCATTAAGTGTATCTTCGTAGGATATCCTAAAGATGATATAGGATATTATTTCTACGATCCAACATAACAAAAGGTATTTGTTGCTCGAAAGGGTAAGTTCTTGGAGGATAAGTTCCTTATGGAAGGAACTAGTAGAACAATGGAACTTGATGAGGATCAAGAACCACAAGCCGATACACGTTTGGTTGATACTAGCATTCAACAAGAGGTTATTGAAAATGATCAAATGGTTGATCAACATACACAAAACGTTCGCAGATCTGGTAGAATTAGTAATCCACCTGAAAGATATGGATTTTTCATGAATGGATGCTATGTGGTAGATTCAGATGAACCAACCACATACCATGATGCAATGTCGAAGTCCGATTGCGACAAATGGCTTAAGGCTATGAACGTAGAGATGCAATCCATGTATGACAACCAAGTTTGGGAATTGGTTGTGCCACCTCTTAACTCCAAAGTAGTTGGAAGTAAGTGGGTTTTCAAGAAGAAAACATATATGCATGGTAACTTGGATACTTATAAAGCGAGACTTGTAGCAAAAGGTTTCACTCAAACTCAAGGGGTTGATTATGATGAGACCTTCTCGCCAGTGGCAATGCTAAAGTCGATTAGGATATTATTTGCCATAGCTGCATATTATGACTATGAGATTTGGCAAATGGATGTCAAAACGGCTTTCCTCAATGGATATCTTGATGAAGATGTCTATATGGTTCAGCCTGAAGGTTTTGTCGATCCAAAACATCCTAACAAAGTGTGCAAGTTAAAGAAATCAATCTATGGATTGAAACAAGCATCGAGAAGTTGGAATCACCGTTTTGATGAAGAGATTAGGAATTTTGGGTTTATCAAGAACGGCGATGAAGCTTGTGTGTATAAGAAAGCTAGTGGGAGCACCGTCACTTTCTTAGTATTGTATGTCGATGACATTCTACTGTTTGGAAATGACATTCCAACCATGGAAGGTGTAAAAGCATGGCTTGGAAGATGTTTTTCCATTAAAGATCTTGGAGAAGCTGCCTATATTTTGGTAATAAAGATCTATAGGGATAGATCAAGGCGCTTGATAGGTTTAAACCAAAGTGCATACATTGACAAGGTCTTGAAAAGGTTCAAGATGGAGAACTCTAAGAAAGGTTTGGTACCTATTCAAAAGGGGACAATATTGAATGTGACTCAATGTCCAAGCTCAAAGGATGAGCAAGAAAGAATGAAAGGAATCCCATATGCGTCTGCTATAGGATCCATAATGTACGCGATGATATGCACTAGACCGGACGTGTCATGCGCTTTAAGCATGACAAGTAGATACCAGCAAAATCCAGGTAACAGTCATTGGATGGCTGTTAAGAGCATATTGAAATACCTTAGGAGGACTAAGGATATGTTTCTAATATATGGATCTGGTGAAGAGGAACTCGTTGTAAAAGGTTACACGGATGCGAGTTTCCAAACTGATCGAGATGGTTCTCGATCACAATCTGGGTATGTCTTCATTTTGAATGGAGCTGCAGTCTCTTGGAAGAGCTCGAAGCAGGATGTTGTAGCATTGTCCACTACAGAATCAGAATACATCGCCGCCTCATTGGCAGCACAAGAAGCTGCGTGGTTAAAGAAGTTCATTGCTGACCTAGGGGTAGTCCCTACCATTCAAGACCCCCTAGAGATCTTTTGTGATAACGAGGGTGCGATTGCTCAAATCAAGGAACCTCGTGCACATCAAAAGACTAGGCACATTGAGCGGAGATTCAACTACATAAGGGATGAAGTTGAAAAAGGAAAGATATGTATTCGCAAAGTTCACACCGATCAAAACATTGCGGATCCACTCACGAAGCTCCTTGAACGGCCAAAACATGAGGGTCATACTTGTGCCTTAGGACTTCGGTATTCTAGTGATTGGATTTGATCTATTTTGTATTTGGATATTGGAACAATTGTTATTTTAACTCTTTTATGGTATTTTGAGTTATGTTCCATTTTAGCATGTTTAAATCCGTGAATAAATTAATTATTCTAAATGTCCGTAGTCGATCATACTTGTGGGAACAAATATGAATGTAAGACTATTATGAACTTGGATTGGTGGATATTCATTAGGTATGAATATAGAGCAAAGTGTTGCTGCCAAAGTTCATAGATATTTGTGGGATACAAATATTGGACTGGCCCGCTCTCAAATGTTACTGCATGGAATCATTTATGATTGATCATAAGTAAATTTGAGCAAAGGCGAATATCATAGTATCCTCTGACCTGAGATACATATTGGGTCTTGATATTCACCAAATATTATGCCTTGACTTAGTTCTTCGCTGTCTGTAATAAGATAGTACATAAGGCTAAGCTCAGGTATGGTATTAGGTGATTGTGATAGACGTATGTAGTCAAGAAGGGATTTGTTCCTCTTATTCGTTGAGAGTAAGATGTCTAAGGCCTGCTTAAGTTAAATCAACAGAGAATGATCACACTATGTCTCTGGATTTGACATGACATCTGTAATGAAAGGATAAATGATAGATTCACCTAAATCATTTTCAAGTAAGGGACTTGAAGGGGATGATGTTATTGAATGGCACTTCGTCATACGTATTAGGGGTAGTAAACCGTTGTTAGGCGTCATTTACTGCTTGCATCAATCTTCTATGTATCTTGTGCAAGTGGGAGATTGTTGGACTCTGTATGCCCAAGACACATATATTAAATTGATGTGGCTAGTACGTTATGATCCAAGTCGGGTCATACCCAATAACAAGCTAGACAAACACCTACAATATTTATTTATGATATGATCAAACAAATAAATATTAACACTTAGAATATTTAGAAATTGGTTTTCTAAATAATTACACTTGACAAACTAATAAATTATATGGATAATTTATTTTTGAGAGAATATTTTATTTTGTTATTTAATAGGTTAAATAACAATTAAAAGGTTGCATATTGTTTATAAAATGTTATATTAAGTTTTATAAAAGTTATAAATACTTAAATTAAAGACATGGAGACAAGCCTAAATTTTTTGATTGGGTGAAAAGGGGTTTTAACCACTAAAATTACATGCAAACTTTTATATTTACAAGGCACTTGATTTTAAAAAGATGCAACCTTCTCTCTCATAGATGAGATAACATTTTTTCAAGTGTAAGAACTCCTATTTCTCTCTAATATTTTCGGCCAAGAGCTGTTTTTAGAGGAATTTTGTGAGCTTCAAGTGTAGAAATCCTAGCAATCTCAAGGTGTTTGTTGGAGCTTTCGGGTATACTAGCTTGAGGCTTTCTCGTTTGGAAGCTACCATTCAAGATTCATCATCATCTTCCATTTCCATTTCTTAACATGTGGTCTCCTACAAATACCCTTAAAAAAGAAGAGTTTAAAAAAGTTGCGGTTTGGGTCAAGTTGCATGATGTTCCCCTAGTGGCGTATTCTGATGATGGGTTAAGCATGTTGGCGTCTAAAATTGGTTCTCCTTTGCGGTTGGATTCGTATACTATTGATATGTGCAACGAGGCTTGGGGACGAAGCAACTATGCTAGGGCCCTTATTGATATATCTGCTGATCATGATTTTAAAGAGGTCCTAACCATGGCTATTCCTGAGCTGGATGAGAACAAGTATATCAATGAAACTATTAGTGTGGAATATGAATGGAAACCCCCGAGATGTGCCCACTGTTGTGTATTTGGGCATGACTCTGAGGAGTGCCCAAAATGCATTCGATCAACAGTGAGACCTCCTACTAATAGTCCGAAAGTAGATGGGGATGGTTATACGGAAGTAAAGACAAAGAAGAAATCAAAGAAGAGCGGATTTCAAGTAAACAACCAGAAGCCCAAGCTTGAATATAGACCTGTGGATAAAAAGAAAAAGGCAGTGAGTTCTACCTATGTGAGTGCACGAGGTACTAGTTCGTCCAAGGTTCAAACACACAATTCGTTTAGTGCGCTTGGGTTTGTTGGGGGGAATGGGGGTTCCTTTAAAGGTGATTTTAAAGGTGGGCGTGAGCTAAATGAGGAGTCTGATGATGACGGCGTAGAGGTTGTATATGATGAAATGCAAGAGTTTATGACATCGGGTACACATCCTACGTCTTCTAGTACAGGGGCGAGCACCTCTTCCACAACGTCATCCAATGGATAGGTCGTTTCGGTTTCATGCTAGGGGGTTGCCTGTAACACCCCGTCCCGGAACGGGCCGGCGTGTCACTATAACAGTAGTCAGATCAAAAACATAATTCCATTTATACTTAAATGTATTACAAGACTTTACAGCTTAATGAAGGATATCTAATCCATTACAATTATTTCTACCGTCTTTTCTAAACACTCGAGCACTCTTCCATATTCCGTCCCAGCTTGTCTTGATAACCTGACGTAAAGAAGAAAACAACAACAAAAAACGTACGTCTGAGCAAAATTTTGAAAAGTTTTGCCCAGTGTGCGGATAGAGGAAAACAAAAGCTTATTTTATTTTAATAACCGGATGGAACTTGACGATGGAAATAACTTAATTTCATAATTATATCTTACGGATGTACCCATGAGCAAACTGAAAACGTGACAATACACAGGTAGCTACTCCTGCATACTTATCACATGAAATGGCAAGTTGGCATACCTGTTATCCATTTCCTGAAAACTGAAATCCTAGGATCGATCCATACGCCCCCTAATATCTTATATGTACCACACTTGTACTTAAGAGACGCCGTGAACTAATCTCTCCGTCACGGATGGAGCACATGATGTCGATGCCACAACAACATGCTCGTGGGACACTCCACGAGAAGCGATACTCAGGGTATCAGAGTACAAATGGTCTTATTCACATAACTTATAAAACTTATTTTCAGAACAGAACGGAACATATACTGGAACATGTGATAATGAGTACAACTTAACAGAAAAACTATCGCATGACATGAAACTAAATCAAATGATTAGAATAGGAATCGAACGGACTGTCAAATGAATCGATAATCAAAGACGTGAGGAGTTTTAAAAACAAGACATAGTAATTTAAAACAATTTGACTTGAGTAACATAATACTTATATATCATATTAAACTTGTAACTTATTTACTTATAACTTATAAGATATTTAACTTGTAACTTGTAAAATACGAATCTTTGGCGAGATTGAAAATATAAGAGTGGAACCAGTCATCAAGGTATGGTTATCAATCCTATCTTGACAATTTCGTCCCCAAAATGTGGTTTATTAAACGAAACAAGATAAAACCTTGACTCGTTAATAAGGAACCACTAGAGTAGGAAATGAAACTTGTATAAAATAAACCATTTTCTAAATAACTGATGTAAAACAAAACCTTTTCAAAACGTTTGTAACTTTCAACACATGTTTCATAACTTAATCTTAATACGGAATCTATAACTTATTTCATAACTTAGTCTTAATACGGAATCTATAACTTATTTCATAACTTAATCTTAATACGGAATCTATAACTTATTTCATAACTTAATCTTAATACGGAATCTATAACTTATTTCATAACTTAATCTTAATACGGAATCTATAACTTATTTCATAACTTAATCTTAATACGGAATCTATAACTTATTTCATAACTTAATCTTAATACGGAATCTATAACTTATTTCATAACTTAATCTTAATACGGAATCTATAACTTATTTCATAACTTAATCTTAATATGGAATCTATAATCAGTAATGATATACTTGTATCAAAACGATCTAAATCGAAAGAAAGGATTCTATCCGTACCCAACGGACATAAATCGACAGAAAGGGTTCTTATAAAAACGACATAAATTGAAAGAAAGGATTCTTATAAAAACGACATAAATCGAAAGAAAGGATTCTACCCGTACGATATATCAGAATTGACAGAAATCGAAAGAAAGGAATCTACCCGTACGATATATCAGAATTGACAGAAATCGAAAGAAAGGAATCTACCCGTACTGAACTTATAACTTATACCTTAGATCTTAATACGGACTTTAAAATCAGAAATGATAAATCGAAAGAAAAGATTCTATCCGTACGGAATTTATAACTTAATCTTAATACAGAACTTAAAATCAGAAATGATATACTTAAATTCAAACGACGTAAATCGAAGGAAAAGAATCTATCCGTACCTTAAAATTTCCAAGTGATGCTACCTTGTTTCCAACTGTAGACTAATACGGGCAGAGCTTAGCATACTGATTATTCTCTTAACCTAATTTGCACACAAACTAGGTAGTTAACTAATACACTTTTACGATAACTCACGAGATCAAATTCTCACAACGAACAACAAAGTGCGATACTTCATCCATCGAATTAACGATGATCCGTCAAATTAATGACGAACGACAAAGTACAATACTTTATCCATCGAATTAACGATGATCCGTCAAATTAATGACGAACGACAAAGTATAACCCTAATGTGGGCAGCACTTAAACATCCATTGGATATATTGATCGATCGGACAATGAATCGTAATAGCGATCGAGTTATTACCCTGTTCTGCAGCACCCCGCTACTCTTAATTAGTGTTTTGTGTGTGTTTGGAGAGTAATTGGACGATAACTCAGAGTGAATTTGAAGTTTGAACGTCGTTTTTGTGCCCAGAATCAAGTGCCAATGTTCTGTATTTATAGCTGTAATTTGGACATGCTAGCCTACCTGCTTGACATGCTAGCCTACCTGCTTGACATGCTAGCCTACCTGCTTGACATGCTAGCCTACCTGCTTGACATGCCTACCTACCTGCTTGACATGCCTACTTACCTGCTTGACTTAATTAATCTTGCTTAGCTTAATTAATCTTGCTTAGCCGTTAATTAATCTTACTTAGCTAATAATTTTACTTAATTGCTAAATATTCTATTTTAGGATCTCCCTGGTTACGAGTTCTAATTTCTATATACAACGGAACTCGCATTAGTGTATTAACTCCATTCAACTTTAACGAGGATCACTTGGGTGTTTCAATTAGGGTTTCCTATTAACTAAAATAAATAATAATAATAATAATAATAGTTTTAAATTTTTTTGGGTATTACAACTATTACCCCCTTAAAAGAAATTTCGTCCTCGAAATTTTTCGAACATATATATATATTAATAATCATACTTGATCGCGATCCACTATGACCAATAGTCATACTTGAAATAAAGCTAAAGTAAAACAATGAAGATGACGAAATACTTATGTTCGAGACTATCATGAAGTGAAAAGAAAAGTTACTAACCTATGTATCGACTGATTGGACCTCGAAATCCTAACCCAATGTCTACCCATTACCTCACAGGTCTTAACTTATGTTTAAGTTTTCTACAGGAAAGAGCCTTTGCTCTGATACCATAGCTGTAACACCCCGTCCCGGAACGGGCCGGCGTGTCACTATAACAGTAGTCAGATCAAAAACATAATTCCATTTATACTTAAATGTATTACAAGACTTTACAGCTTAATGAAGGATATCTAATCCATTACAATTATTTCTACCGTCTTTTCTAAACACTCGAGCACTCTTCCATATTCCGTCCCAGCTTGTCTTGATAACCTGACGTAAAGAAGAAAACAACAACAAAAAACGTACGTCTGAGCAAAATTTTGAAAAGTTTTGCCCAGTGTGCGGATAGAGGAAAACAAAAGCTTATTTTTTTTTAATAACCGGATGGAACTTGACGATGGAAATAACTTAATTTCATAATTATATCTTACGGATGTACCCATGAGCAAACTGAAAACGTGACAATACACAGGTAGCTACTCCTGCATACTACTTATCACATGAAATGGCAAGTTGGCATACCTGTTATCCATTTCCTGAAAACTGAAATCCTAGGATCGATCCATACGCCCCCTAATATCTTATATGTACCACACTTGTACTTAAGAGACGCCGTGAACTAATCTCTCCGTCACGGATGGAGCACATGATGTCGATGCCACAACAACATGCTCGTGGGACACTCCACGAGAAGCGATACTCAGGGTATCAGAGTACAAATGGTCTTATTCACATAACTTATAAAACTTATTTTCAGAACAGAACGGAACATATACTGGAACATGCGATAATGAGTACAACTTAACAGAAAAACTATCGCATGACATGAAACTAAATCAAATGATTAGAATAGGAATCGAACGGACTGTCAAATGAATCGATAATCAAAGACGTGAGGAGTTTTAAAAACAAGACATAGTAATTTAAAACAATTTGACTTGAGTAACATAATACTTATATATCATATTAAACTTGTAACTTATTTACTTATAACTTATAAGTCTTAAGATATTTAACTTGTAACTTGTAAAATACGAATCTTTGGCGAGATTGAAAATATAAGAGTGGAACCAGTCATCAAGGTATGGTTATCAATCCTATCTTGACAATTTCGTCCCCAAAATGTGGTTTATTAAACGAAACAAGATAAAACCTTGACTCGTTAATAAGGAACCACTAGAGTAGGAAATGAAACTTGTATAAAATAAACCATTTTCTAAATAACTGATGTAAAACAAAACCTTTTCAAAACGTTTGTAACTTTCAACACATGTTTCATAACTTAATCTTAATACGGAATCTATAACTTATTTCATAACTTAGTCTTAATACGGAATCTATAACTTATTTCATAACTTAATCTTAATACGGAATCTATAACTTATTTCATAACTTAATCTTAATACGGAATCTATAACTTATTTCATAACTTAATCTTAATACGGAATCTATAACTTATTTCATAACTTAATCTTAATACGGAATCTATAACTTATTTCATAACTTAATCTTAATACGGAATCTATAACTTATTTCATAACTTAATCTTAATACGGAATCTATAACTTATTTCATAACTTAATCTTAATACGGAATCTATAACTTATTTCATAACTTAATCTTAATACGGAATCTATAACTTATTTCATAACTTAATCTTAATATGGAATCTATAATCAGTAATGATATACTTGTATCAAAACGATCTAAATCGAAAGAAAGGATTCTATCCGTACCCAACGGACATAAATCGACAGAAAGGGTTCTTATAAAAACGACATAAATTGAAAGAAAGGATTCTTATAAAAACGACATAAATCGAAAGAAAGGATTCTACCCGTACGATATATCAGAATTGACAGAAATCGAAAGAAAGGAATCTACCCGTACGATATATCAGAATTGACAGAAATCGAAAGAAAGGAATCTACCCGTACTGAACTTATAACTTATACCTTAGATCTTAATACGGACTTTAAAATCAGAAATGATAAATCGAAAGAAAAGATTCTATCCGTACGGAATTTATAACTTAATCTTAATACAGAACTTAAAATCAGAAATGATATACTTAAATTCAAACGACGTAAATCGAAGGAAAAGAATCTATCCGTACCTTAAAATTTCCAAGTGATGCTACCTTGTTTCCAACTGTAGACTAATACGGGCAGAGCTTAGCATACTGATTATTCTCTTAACCTAATTTGCACACAAACTAGGTAGTTAACTAATACACTTTTACGATAACTCACGAGATCAAATTCTCACAACGAACAACAAAGTGCGATACTTCATCCATCGAATTAACGATGATCAGTCAAATTAATGACGAACGACAAAGTACAATACTTTATCCATCGAATTAACGATGATCCGTCAAATTAATGACGAACGACAAAGTATAACCCTAATGTGGGCAGCACTTAAACATCCATTGGATATATTGATCGATCGGACAATGAATCGTAATAGCGATCGAGTTATTACCCTGTTCTGCAGCACCCCGCTACTCTTAATTAGTGTTTTGTGTGTGTTTGGAGAGTAATTGGACGATAACTCAGAGTGAATTTGAAGTTTGAACGTCGTTTTTGTGCCCAGAATCAAGTGCCAATGTTCTGTATTTATAGCTGTAATTTGGACATGCTAGCCTACCTGCTTGACATGCTAGCCTACCTGCTTGACATGCTAGCCTACCTGCTTGACATGCTAGCCTACCTGCTTGACATGCCTACCTACCTGCTTGACATGCCTACTTACCTGCTTGACTTAATTAATCTTGCTTAGCTTAATTAATCTTGCTTAGCCGTTAATTAATCTTACTTAGCTAATAATTTTACTTAATTGCTAAATATTCTATTTTAGGATCTCCCTGGTTACGAGTTCTAATTTCTATATACAACGGAACTCGCATTAGTGTATTAACTCCATTCAACTTTAACGAGGATCACTTGGGTGTTTCAATTAGGGTTTCCTATTAACTAAAATAAATAATAATAATAATAGTTTTAAATTTTTTTGGGTAATACATTGCCGATTGGTGGCAATTTCATTTTTGATGATGGCGGTTGATGTGGTTGTTTGATTTATTTTCGTTTTGCCTACTAGTTTAGTCATAATCATGATTGTAGTAGGCTAGGTCGAGGTGGTATCATGGTTTGTTTTTGTTTTTTGTTGCTTACATATATGGGGCCTGTCCTATATATGTACTAGTGGGGAACTCATCCTCACTACTTGTACTTATTTGGCGGTTGTCTATAATAGAATCACCGGGGTAACCCTTTACCCAAAAAAAAAAAAGAAAGGTTGAACTCTCAAACACCCTATGGTTGTATTTTGATAGCATGTATGTCATATATGGATCCAATTTTGGGTTTTTGCATTTAAAAGAGTTTTAAATCTTGTAAAGTAACATGTTTTAAATCCTTATTCCGCTGCGTTTTAATTTTATTCGGATAAAATTAGCTTTGATAAACATGTACAAAACCCAACATAATGTGTATGGGGTTCTGGTCTCTCACTATTCTGCATTCTTGGGTACACAGGATCAGGTGGACGCATTACCTAGTAATGTTACCTTTCCTAATGTTCTGGATCAATTTGCTGCTAGTAATATGGTTCGTCAAGTTACTCGGGAGGAGGTTAAAAATGCAATGTTCTCTATAGGTGAAAATAAGGCTCCGGGTCCGGTTGGGTACACCTCGGCGTTTTTTAAAAACTCTTGGGAAATTGTGGGGGATGAGATTACTAAAGCCATCTTGGATTTTTTTGATAATGGTAAGTTATTGCAGCAAATTAACCATACGGTAATTGCTCTTGTCCCGAAAGTTCCTACTCCCAACTCTGTGGTTGATTACCGGCCGATTTCGTGTTGCAATGTGATCTATAAATGCATTAGTAAAATCTTAACAGATAGAATTAAAGGTAGTCTAGATATTCTAGTTGATATTAATCAGTCGGCTTTTGTTCCGGGTAGGAAAATTTCAGACAATATCTTACTTACCCAGGAATTAATTCACAACTATCATTTGAGGATTGGCCCAGCGAGGTGTGCATTCAAGATGGACATACAGAAGGCCTATGACACGGTAAGCTGGTCTTTTCTTGAAAGTATCCTGCATGCTTTTGGTTTCCACCAGAAGATGGTGAATTGGATCATGGTTTGCGTTACCACGGTGTCTTATTCGTTGAGCATTAATGGTAACCTTTATGGTTATTTCAGAGGTAAAAGAGGGTTGAGGCAGGGTGACCCGATATCCCCCTATTTGTTTACATTGGTGATGGAGGTCTTATCGTTTCTTTTAAAAGATGCAGCTCGTAACAGTATTGCTTTCAGGTACCATCTTCACTGTAAAAAACAAAAGATTATTAATGTCTCACTTGCGGATGATCTATTCATCTTTGTGAATGGTGATGTCGCCTCGGTCAAAGTGGTTAGGGATACTCTTCAGCAGTTTTCGAAGCTCTCGGGTCTCGTCCCAAGTATGCCGAAGTGTACGGTCTTTTTTGGCAATGTGCCTCAGTTGGTCAAGCAGGAAATTCTTCATTTTATGCCTTTTAGAGAGGGTTCGCTGCCTGTTCGCTACCTGGGAGTTCCTTTAATATCCTCTAAACTTTCTTACAAGGATTGTAAAATTCTGGTTGAAAGAATGGACAAGAAGATTGATAACTGGACGACGAGATCTTTATCCTTTGCAGGTAGATTGCAGCTAGTTAATTCGGTTCTTTCTGCTATGCACATCTATTGGGCCACAGTTTTTCTATTGCCAGCTAAAATTGTGACGGATCTCGAAAGACGTATGCTTGCTTTTTTATGGTCTTGTAAGAACCAGCCGAATGTCAAGGCCAAGGTTGCTTGGAAGCTGGTTTGTCTTCCAAAGAACGAGGGTCTGCTGGGAATTCGATGCATTGCTGATGTCAACAAAGCTCTAATTTCGAATCATATTTGGAGTATTATGGTGAACAGAAAGTCTCTTTGGGTTCAATGGATTCATATCCATAAGCTCAAAGGGAGAAGCTTTTGGGAGATTCCTTGTCGTGGTCGTATGACTTGGGGTTGGAGGAAAATCCTTGCTATGCGTGAGTTAATCCGTCCGTTTTTGTGAACGTTTGGAGCGACACTTGGTGTAGTGCTTGTCCTCTTCGTGCTCATATTAGTCCGAGAACCATTGCAAATGCAGGCTTCAACCTGCAATCTTCTATTGCGGATATGGTTGATTCTAGTGGTAATTGGAGGTGGCCGGTTGCTTGGTATGACCTATTCCCAGTTCTAATCAATCTTCATGTTCCGTTTTTTCAAGACACGCAGGATCGGCTGATTTGGATTAATTCTGAAGGAAAATCATGTCACTTTTCTTCGTGGGAGGTATGGAACAATATTCGCTATCGTCAGAATGTCGTTTCATGGATAAATATGGTTTGGTTTAAACAATGCATCCCAAGGCATTCGTTTCATTTGTGGATGGTCATTAGAAATAAATTGAAAACTCAGGATAGAATGTCCATTTGGGAGGCGGGTAGTGCTACAAACCTGAATCTCATGTGTTGCCCTTTATGTCATCATGACCGAGACTCGAGGGACCATCTATTTTTTGAATGTTCGTATTCTATGTAGGTGTGGTATGGTATTAGGGAATTGGCTAATATGGTTGATGTTAGTTGCCGATGGGTTGATATTATGGATTGGATGGATCAAAACTCTATCCGACAACCAGTCAATGTTGTGAGCAGGTTGGTAGTTGCAGCAGCATCTTACTTCGTTTGGCAAGAAAGGAACTCGAGGCTTTTCACTCGGAATCAACGTACGGCGATAGTCTTATCACAGGAGATCATTAAAATTGTTCGTATGCGCCTTATGACCTTCAAATTTAAACAGGGATTTGCGAACAGAAGTCTCCTTCGGAAGTGGAACATTCCTAGCAGTAACTTGGATTTCGATCCTGGCTAGATAGTTGTGCGTGTCTGTAATGGGTTGTATAGGCTGGGCCGGGCTATGTCTGTTTAGTCGTGTCTTTGGTTGTGTTGGTTTGTCTTTGGTTGCTTTCTTTTTTTTTTCTCTAGTCTTGGCATGTCAAGTCTAGAGGGGGTGTAACATTTCAGTTGCACTATTGTGCTTATTGTTTTTTAATAAGATTCACCGGGGTAACCCTTTACCCAAAAAAAAAAACACGGGTATGATGGCTGCTCTAAATGGAGGACCTTGGATAATCAGATCTCAACCTCTTTTTTTATGCGAGTGGAGTCCAAGCACTAAACTGGTTAAAAAGGAGGTGAAGAATATGCAGATTTGGGTGAAAATTCATGAGGTTCCTCTAGCGGCTTATACAGAGGATGGACTGAGTTTGATTGCTACAGCGATTGGTGAGCCAAAGCTTCTTGATTCTTATACCACATCGATGTGTCTGGATTCCTGGGGCCGAAGCAGTTATGCTAGGGCCTTGATTGAAGTGTCGGCTGAAAAGAAGCTTAAAGAGGAAATAACCATGGCTGTTCCGGAGCTAGAAGGTGACGGATATGTTAAGGAAACCATGTATGTTGAATATGAATGGAACCCGCATAGGTGCTCCCATTGTTGTGTGTTTGGCCACACAGATGATATGAGGAAGATGGCTAAACAATCCAATGGAGATAAGTCTTTAAGCCCCTTGAGCAAAATCAAAGACATGATAAGAAACCGGTTGTCGATGATGAAGGGTATATGGGTGTGCATGCCAAGAAAGTAGCCCGGAAGGTAGGTTTCCCAGTTAATAAGCAGAAGCCGAAATTTGAATATGGGCCCATTGGACCTAAGCCGAAGGAGCCTGTTAGTAACTCGGATCAGCTTCACTCGGTTATAACTTCGAATCCTTTTGATGTTTTAAACTTTGCTGATAACGTGGAGACGGGACAGAGTAGTAAAGATGGAGGAGGTGATCAACAACTTTCGGATGATGAAGAGGTAGTGGAGGTTTACAATGAAACGAATGAGTTTATGATGGAAGGTACTCTTAATCCTAAAGAAAATAAAGGGGCAAGCACTCCTAGTATGGGGGTTACCAATGGTTAGTCTTGCTTTCTGGAATATTAGGGGTTTGAACCGCCCTCTAAAACAAAAAGAGGTTCGTTCTGTAGTTAAAGATAGTAAACTAAGTTTTTGTGCTATTCTTGAGTCCCATGTTGAAGTTAATAAACTTAGTAAGGTGTGTAAGTTGGTTTTTCGTCACTGGGATTGGACTTCGAATGGGGGTATGTGTGATAGAGGTACCCGTATAATTATAGGTTGGGATCCGGAGATCTTTGATGTGATGGTTTTATCTCAAACAGCGCAAGTAATACACATTCAATTGTTTGTTAAAGAGGATAAGAAGTGGCTTTATTGTTCAGTGGTGTATGCGGTGAATTACTATGTTACTCGTCATGATCTTTGGTCTCATCTTTCTTATCATAAGCAGCTGGTGGGTGATAAGCCGTGGCTTGTCATGGGCGATTTCAATTCTGCTTTACATTTAGAGGATAAGTCTATGGGTGTGTCAGCCATCTCTACGGGTATGCGGGATTTTTCAGGCTTGTGTGGCGAATATTGAGGTGATGGATATTAATCAGTCTGGTCTTCACTTTACATGGAACCAGAAGCCAAAAAAGGGTGTTGGTTTACTCAAGAAAATTGATCGTATTATGGGCAATACTTCGTTTGTAGCTGAATTTCCTAACTCAGTGGCTGTTTTTCACCCTTATGGGTTGTCGGACCACTCACCGTGTGTCCTAACTATGAATCGAGCTAATCCTGACAAGGGTAAGCCTTTTAAATTTGTAAATTTTTTGATTCATAAACCGGATTTCCTTAAAATTGTGAAGAATACTTGGGAGGATAACGTTAGTGGAGTTCATCAATTTCGGGTTGTCAAAAAACTTAGGCTATTAAAGAGCCCATTACGTGCCTTACTTTTTAAGCAGGGTAATCTCCACAAGAAGGTTGCTGACATCCATGATAGTTTAAATGACATTCAGTCTAAAATTGATCAAGACCCTATGAATGCGGATCTTAGAGCTCTAGAAACAAAATTAAACTCTGATCTTCAAGTTGCTTCTCTTGATGAAGAAAGATTTTTAAAGCAAAAAGCTAAGATGGAGTGGCTAAGAGCTGGAGACGCAAACACTGCTTATTTCCATGCTACTGTTAAAAGCAGGAACCATAGATGTAGAATTCAAGTGGTTCGGGACATGAATGGGGTGGAATATGAAGGAGAGGCGGTTCAAGATGCATTTGTTAAACACTATGAGATATTTTTGGGATGCCAAGATAATCTATCTTTGTATCCTACTCCTGATCTCTTTACTAAGCATGTGAACCCGACTGATGCTTCTCATATGATTCGTCCGGTCACGGTGGAGGAGGTAAAGAAAGCCATGTTTTCTATAGGTAATGACAAGGCCCTAGGTCCGGATGGCTACTCTGCTGCGTTTTTTAAGGCCGTCTGGCCGATAGTAGGAGGAGATGTTTCTTTGGCTATTATTGATATTTTCAACTCGGTCAGATTAATCATACCCTTCTTGCTCTTATTCCGAAGAATTCCTCTCCGGTTTTAGTTACTGATTATCGGCCAATAGCTTGTTGTAACGTCCTATTTAAATGTGCGAGTAAGATTATTGTGGATCGTATAAAGGATGTTCTTAATCAAGTGGTTAGTATAAACCAATCTGCTTTTGTTCCTGGCAGAAAAATCTCAGACAACATCCTTCTCACCCAAGAGTTACTACACAACTATCATAGACATACGGGCCCCCCTCGTTGTGCTTTTAAGGTAGATATTCAGAAAGCCTATGATACGGTTGATTGGTGTTTCTTGAAACAGGTTTTGATTGGGTTCGGATTCAATGTTAAGATGGTCGATTGGATTATGGTGTGTGTTACAACAACATCGTATTCTTTGTGTGTTAATGGTAATGTGCATGGCTATTTCAAGGGCAAGCGTTGTCTTCGACAGGGTGATCCTCTTTCTCCTTATCTATTTACGCTGGTTATGGAAATTTTGACTTGCATTCTTCAGCGAGCTGCTCGAATTGATAAGTCTTTTAAATTTCACAATAAATGTGAGAAGCAGCGGATTATCAATCTATGTTTTGCGGATGATTTATTCTTGTTTGCTAGAGGACACATTAGCTCGGTTCAATGTATTATGACGTCTCTTTCAAATTTTACAAGTATGTCTGGGTTAGTTCCTAGTATTCCAAAGAGCACGGGGTTTTTCTGTAATGTGCCTTCTCATGTTAAAAATCATATTTTGAGCATTATGCCTTTTGTTGAAGGGTCTTTACCGGTTAAATACTTGGGAGTTCCTCTTATTTCTTCTGGTCTTCTGTATAAAGATTGCAGTATTCTTGTTGAAAGATTGGATCAACGGATTTCCAACTGGAAGAATAAGCTTCTTTCCTTTGCAGGTAGATTACAGCTTGTGAATTCGGTTCTTTCGTCAATGCATATCTTCTGGTCCTCTGTTTTTATCCTTCCGAATCGGATCATTCTTGAATTGGAAGCTAAACTGCGTAACTTTTTGTGGTCATCAGATGGTTTGTTTCATAAGGGGAAGGCCAAAGCTTCTTGGAAATCAATCTGTGTTCCTAAATATGAGGGTGGGTTAGGTATTCGCAGAATTGGGGATGTAAATAAAGCGCTTATGATTTCTCACATTTGGAGCATTCTGGTTAGACGTGACTCTCTGTGGGTGGCTTGGGTTCACTCGTATAGGCTCAAAGGGAATAGTTTCTGGATTTGCAAGGCAGTGGCATCTAGTTGTTGTAGTTGGCGGAAGTTATTACAGCTTAGGCCTCTTATTAGAGATTTTATCTGGTCTAAGTTGGCTGATGGAAGCAACACATCAGCTTGGTTTGATTGGTGGAGTCATTTAGGTCCGCTTGGTAATTTTTTGACTCCCAGAACCATCTCAAATGCAAGGTTTTCTCTTAACTCTATAGTTCAGGAGATTCATGATAACGGGGTTTGGAGGTGGCCTGTGGCGTGGAGGGATATTTTTCCTGCCTTAATCCAGCTTGATAACGTTCGTCTGGATTCTAATCGTTCTGATCAGCTCTTGTGGAAGGGTGGCAATGATCTAGCTGAACACTCATCTTCTTGGGTTTGGCACTATATTAGACATCGAGCCGAGGAGGTTGATTGGGTTAAACTTGTATGGTTCTCACATTGTATTCCGAAGCATGCTTTCTTCATGTGGTTGGTGATATGTCGTAAGCTCCTAACTCAAGATAAAATTCTGCAGTGGGATTTGTCGAGAAGGAAAAATATGAATATGATGTGCTGTCTTCTGTGCTACGCGGATACTGACTCTCATAATCATCTGTTTTTTTATTGTAACTACTCGACTCAAGTTTGGATCAAGGTTCGTGGTAAGGGGGGTATGAATACTGTTCCTTCAGTATGGGACGATATTGTAGACTGGCTAGCGGTTCGTGCCAATTCGAAATCAGCGATTAATTTCATCAGTCGGCTTATAGTAGCAGCTGCGATCTATTTTGTTTGGCAAGAACGCAATACCAGAATTTTCAAGAACTAGACGAGACCTCCAGACGTTCTGAGTGATTTAATCTTGCAGACGGTTCGATATAAGCTAATAGGGGTTAAGTTTAAGGAGAGCACTAATGTTCGAAGATTGCTGGAATCTTGGGGGATTTATTCAAACCATTTGGACGATGATGGAGGCTGATTAAGTTTGTTTGTTTTTTTCTAGATTATAGTCTAGTTGTCTTGTTTGATGTTTTTGGCTTTTTGTTTTTGTTTTCCGGGCTTACTTTCATGGGGGTGTCCCATGTTTGAACTAGTGTGGGTTTTCCACGCTACTTGTATTATTTGGTTTGTTGATATATAGAATCACCGGGGTAACCCTTTACCCAAAAAAATAGTTTATAAAACCTCGTAGCCATGATTCTTAACCCAAAAACATTTGTTTTAGTAAAGCAAATTGTAAAACATCTCGTATTAACTTGTTAATAAAACTCGTATGGTTTATATCCTTTCGAAAACATCGTTATGTGACATCGTTTCAAAATCGTTTACCCAAGTGAACTAAATAACGCCACGGTATGTAACATGTTGAAAACACTTATATATAAGAAGTACCAGCGGCGTATCTACCATGTTTTCACCATATTACACCCGTCCCGTTATCTAAACACTTAACCAAAAACCAATCGTTTATCCAACTCGTTTAATCTTGTATGAATCGTTCCCAAATCGTTAATTCGTTTAAATCGTTTAAATCATCCTCGTTTTAAGTGTGAAAACTATTTATGGCCGCCTCGCTAATAACATTCAAACCTTCGTGACTCGACTATCTCGCTCTCGCATTAATAAACCACCAAATGGGTAAATTAACATTCAGATTCAGTCATTACCCACTTAACCCACACATAACCATGGGTGCAGTACGATAATGGGATTTGTCAGATCCTATGGTACCATAACCTAATACTGGTCGGCTTGATCAATGATAATGAATGTCATTCGTTATGTAACTACAACCAACTAGTTTATTCACTTTATTGAAAATCGTTATTAGTTTAGTATAAACCATCTTAATCGTTTTTGAAATCATCGTTATAATATCGAAAATCATTTTGATACATACGAATCACCCCAAAACAATTGAAAACAGTAAAATAGGGGAACTATGTACTCACATGAAGTATAAAGTATCCTCAATCAATAGAACTTCAACAAACTCGAGCAAACCAAAGAAATCAAACAGCACCTAGTAATCGAATCACTAGTCAAACAATAGACGCCTAAATCGGAAGATCGAACAGAATGAGGTCTTGTAAACCAAATGAGTGTTGGAACTCATGTGATATGGTTTAACAAAGCCTACATCCTAAATCGGAACCTAACCTAAGTGCTTTCGACCCGTTGCGACCCATTAAGGTAGCTTACGCTACTTTAACGCGTCGTGCGCGCAAAAGCGCATTCGAGACGTCTAACTAGTCCTATGACAAGTGTTATATGCCTAAACATGTTTAAATATGTTGCATAATCAGTTACGTGACAAAAGTTTATGTTACATATGCTTAATTACCAATTATGCATGAAAAGGGCATTTTGGTCATTTACCTAAGGCATATAAACTACTTATCATACAACTAATTAAACCTAAGCGACCATAAGGTATAACCTCAGAACTTTATTCCCTATGCAACTATGGTCACTAAACATGTTTGGTCGGATCCTAATGATCGACCAAATGGGTCGAGTTCGAAAGTCTAAGCGGGTGTTTAGTCCGCTTGACTTACGACTCTACACAAGCACTAATCTAAAAGTGACGAGCTAAACATGCTAAAACATGTTTAGTTAAGTTAGAAAACAGGTTTTTTGATATCAAAACAAACGGTTTTGATACCCAAGAGTAGTTTGGTTACAAAATACGCATAAACACGCATTTTGGCCGAAACTACGACTCGTCACTACGCCTAGTCAACGTGGTAATCACTTGGTATAGTCACAAGGGACTATAACCATCGTGATTACGCTCACGTTGCAAAGTTCAACGGAACTTTGTGTTAACCATTGACTGGTCAAAGCTGAAAGTTAAACTTGTTTGACTTTCAGGCTTGAAATACAAGAAAAAGCAAGGAGAGGACTTACAAAGGGTCCAAGAAAGATGTTTGATCTAAAATAGCTCAGGTATGAAGTGCAAACACCCCAACTTAGAACTGATTTCAGATCAAGTGTGAGAATGAAGTGAAGTGGGGGTTGCTATTTATAGTAAGTTAGGATCAATAGGATGATTCCAAGTGGTTTGAGGGAGCAATCTTGGCCATACATGTGGGCAAATGGTATTAGAATACAATGGGGGTCGAAAACCAGCTCTAGGTATTGCAAATATTACATTAAAACCCCTGAATTTAGCCCAGATTGTTGTTTCTTAACTTTCTGTCTGACCAGGCCACACGGACCGTGTAACATATAGGTAATCCTTACGCGGCCCGTGTAAGGTAGTTTCACAGAATGTCAAAACAGGTCCCTGCACTTCAGAATTTTGCATTTCGGCTCATTTTTGACACGTTTAAGCCCCGTTAACCTCATTTCAAGGCTCTAAAATGAAGTTAAAGTATAGGGAACTTAAAACATGCTCAAAAATACCCTGGATGTCTGCTCGTTTGGTCGTACGGTTGCGTTGTTCGGTTAATTACGACGGAAGTCGTAATGATCGCAAAAACGATCCAAATTAAGCGACGAATGGAATTTTATCATGCCAATCACTAAAATAAAATATTTTAATGATTACATAAATTTTTGGATGTCCGGATATATTCAGAACGTAAGATATTCGTGAAAATGCAAACTTGTGCACTTTTTGACGCTTTTAGTCCCTAAATGACCAATAAAGTTTGTTTTAGCATACCGAACCCCTCAAAGCCTATTTCTAAGCTATGTAAAGGATATTTAGGGTATGTTTAACTTATGATCAAGTTTCAGAGTGTTCGTTACTATACAAATCAGTATAGTTTTCGCAGTTTGACACAAATAGTCCCTATGATCGAACAAAGTTGATTTCAACACACCAAACCATTCAACACTTATTTCTAAGTTATGTGGAGGTTATTTAAGGTATGTTAAGCCTATGTCACTATTCCGGAGTGTTTGTCGCGTTATACTGACTGTGTTTACGCACCAGTTCGCGTATAACCTTCCAGAAAGCGATTTAAAGCTTGAAATCAGAATCGAATCGAATTGTAAAATCACCAAACACAATTACACACATAATAACATCAAAACACATATAATAACACCAAAGCACATTGTTTTATTAATAAACAACATTGTTTTACATTGTACATCGATTACAGAACACAGTTGTCATAGTCGAGAGGAATGTGAAGATCAGCGTCAGCTAAACACTTTCGCAAATTGGACACGTGAAAAGTCGGATGAATATATCCAAGCTCTGGAGGTAGCTCTAGTCGATAGGCAACCTTCCCAATTCTTTCCACAATCTTAAATGGTCGATATCGAGGTGCAAGTTTTCCTTTCTTTTCAAATCTCACCACTCCCTTCCAAGGTGAAACCTTGAGTAGGACACGATCTCCGACATGAAATTCTAAGGGCTTGCGTCGCATATCCGCATAATTCTTTTGACGGTTTCGAGTTGTCACAAGATTATCGTGGATTTTCTTGATTTTGTCTGTTGTTTCCAGAACGAGCTCAGGTCCAGTAAGCTGAGCTTCACCGGTCTCGTTCCAACAGACAGGTGAACGACATTTTCGACCGCAGAGAGCTTCTAATGGTGCCATATTAATAATAGCATGATGACTTTTTTTGTAGGAGAACTCGATCAGTGGAAGATGAGAATCCCAATTACCACCAAAGTTTATCACGCATGCTCTAAGCATATCCTCCAAAGTTTGAATCGTCCTCTCAGATTGACCATCTATTTGGGGATGATAAGCAGTGCTTAGATTTAGTTGGGTTCCCAAAGCAGATTGCTTGGTCTTCCAGAAATGAGATGAAAATCGAGCATCACGATCAGAAATGACATCCAAAGGAACACCATGTCGAGATACTATCTCATCAACGTAAATCTTTGCAAGTTTATCAGCAGATAGATCCTCGCGAATCGGAATAAAATGAGCTGATTTTGTTAATCGATCGATAACAACCCAAATAGCATCATGACCTTTAGATGTACGCGGTAACTTAGTGATGAGATCCATAGCAATGTTCTCCCACTTCCAAACCGGTATTTCTGGCTGTACAAGCAAACCAGAAGGTCGTTGATGTTCAGCCTTGACTTTGAGACAAGTTAGGCATTTCGATACATACAAGGCAACATCCTTTTTCATACCAGGCCACCAGTACTGAGTACGAAGATCCTTGTACATTTTATCAGCACCAGGATGGATAGAATATTGAGACTTGTGAGATTCGTCCATCACTAGGGTGCGGAGATCGTCTTGATTCGGAATCCACAAACGATCCTTGAAGTAGAGTAAACCATCGTCTTTCCTTTCGAGCTTAAGCTCAAGTTGAAGCGGTAACTCATTTTTCAATAAGCCTTTGATCACACAAGATCGTTAAGCTTGAAGGACACGAGATTGAAGATCAGATAGAGTGCGAATAGAATGAAGCTTGACTCGCTCTTTTCGACTAAGCGCATCGGCTACAACATTCGCCTTACCAGGATGGTAGCGAATCTTGCAATCGTAATCGTTCAAGAGTTCAACCCAACGTCGTTGCCTCAATGTTTAGCTCTTTTTGATTAAGAATATGCTGGGGACTATTGTGGTCTGTGAAAACCACACACTTTGTGCCATAAAGATAATGTCTCCAGATTTTAAGCGCGAAAACCACAGCTCCTAACTCAAGATCATGATTCGTATAGTTCTTCTCGTGAACTTTCAACTGTCTAGACGCATAAGCTATAACTTTACCTCGTTGCATAAGAACACAACCAAGGCCTAAATTAGATGCGTCACAGTAGATAACGAAATCATCATTTCCCTCGGGCAGAGATAAAACAGGAGCATCATAAAGCTTTCGTTTCAGCGTTTGGAACGCTTCTTCTTGCTTGGGTCCCCACTCAAAAGGCTTATTCTTCTGAGTCAAAGCAGTGAGTGGAACCGCGATCTTCGAGAAATTAGAAATGAATCGACGATAATAACCAGCAAGACCAAGAAAAGATCGAATCTCTGTAGGTGTCGTCGGTGTACTCCAGTCCTTAATAGAAACAATCTTGGATGGATCCACATGAATACCCTGCTCGTTGACTATATGACCCAAGAACTGAACTTCTTTAAGCCAAAATTCAGACTTGGAGAATTTAGCAAAAACTTGTTCCTTCTTAAGGAGTTCCAATGTTAAGCGAAGGTGTTGCTCGTGATCGGCTCGAGACTTCGAATAAATGAGAATATTGTCGATTAACACAATGATGAACTTGTCTAAATAAGGTTTACAGACCCTATTCATTAAGTCCATAAAGATAGCTGGGGCATTTGTCAAACCAAAAGGCATAACAGTGAACTCGTAATGCCCATATCTCGTGCAGAAAGCAGTTTTGGGAATATCTTCTTCGAGAACACGAAGTTGATGATACCCATAACGCAGATCGATCTTAGAAAAGCACGAAGCACCTTGCAGCTGGTCGAAGAGATCATCAATTCGAGTGTCACACCCCGACCACGTATATCATACAAGACGCGGCGGAAACATCGGGGCGTGTTGCGACAGAATTAATTGTTTCATAACCATGGCATGCAAAGTTGTATTTTATTTATAAACAAAGGTGTTACATTGTTTCAAACAGGAAATTAAAGAGTTCAGAACATAATTAAACATAGTCTATCTTCTTTTAAAGTCTCTAAGGCACAGGTCCGCCCTAGTATCATGATCAACACCCTATGGAAAAGCACCTGAAAACACATGTGAAAATAGGTACGTCAGCATAAAAATGCCTGTGAGATACATAGGTTTTGTGAAAATAGGATTCATGACTTATGTTTAAGAAAAATGTTTAGTCATGAACCTTGTAATTCGCTTTGTCTTGTAAATCATTTGAAAACAATAAGATCAGATGATATGTATAAGTAAATGTCAGGTTAAATAAATAACCATGTAAAAATGTGTTTGTATAAGATAAGTTGTTTGTAAATCAATGTCTTGTGAAAAGTATGTTATTTGTATAAAATGTTCTATTTCTCAATATTGAAATGATTCAAATAACGTTACGACATGTAATACCATACAAACACTTATATATAGGAAGTACCAGCGGCGTATCCACCATGCTTGTATCATATTACACACGCATCGTTACTTAATCAAACCAAACCAAACAATGTAAAAAGTCTATGTTTAAACCAATTGTCAAATGTATTGAATGATATGTCAAGTGTTCATGTCAAGATGTAAATCATATAGTGTGAAACAATTGTCAAACATGTTATGTGTCAAAAGTAAATCATGTCAAATGTCTATGTCAAATATCCATGTCAAATGTCTATGTCAATTGCCTTTGTCAAATGTCTTTGTGTAAAATGTCGATGTCAAAATGTCATGTATGGCAAGTGAAATGTCTCAACTAAACCATATGCACAAAAACAAGATATTGAAGTAAAACTTGGTTTAAATCAAAGCTATGTTTTGTGTAAATGCATGCAACTATTTAATATGAACATTTATGTGGTATTGTAAAAATGCATACATCCAAGCCTGGCGACTGTGGTGATAAAACCCTTTAAACAAATTAAAGGTCTATCTGTCTTAATGTCAACGAATTCGGTCATTCCTTTCTGTCCCCTTACCCTGGGATGTCCGGAACGGGAGTTGTCAATTCCTATGGTACCACTACCTACTAACGAACGGCGTAGCTAATGTTAATGGATATATTGTCCCATGTAAACAAACCAAATGTCATACCAAAATGAAAACATGTGAAAACAATGCACTAAGTATGTAATCAAATGAACATACATAGCGTGAAATGTCATGTAAAATGATGTACTAAGTAATGCACACAATGGGCATACCTAGCATGAAATGTCATGTAAAACGATGTACTAAGTAATGCACACAATGGGCATACCTAGCAGGAAATGTCATGTAAAACAATGTACTAAGTAATGCACACAATGGGCACACCTAGCAGGAAATGTCATGTAAAACAATGTACTAAGTAATGCACACAATGGGCACACCTAGCAGGAAATGTCATGAAATCATGTACTATAATGTACTAACGAACATAGTATGTATATGATGTTAAAACAGGAAAGCATGAAAGTAACAAGTAGGCACATGTGTTCCACCCCAAAACAGTTTGGAAAACAGTAAAAGAGGGGTTCTATGTACTCACCTGAGATTGCTTAGATGTATTGAGATAACCACCAAGCAATGCTAGAGATCACGGAATCAAACGGCACCTAATATAGGTAACTATGTTAATAAACCGGACCTAAATCGGAAGATCGGATAGAATGAGGTTTCGTAAACCAAACGAGTATAGGAACTCGTGTGATATGGTTTAACAAACCCTACATACTAAGACGAAACTTAACCTAAGTGCTTGTGACCCATTACGACCCGTTTAGGTAGCTTATGCTACCTTAACGCGTCGTTCGCGTAAAACGCGTTTGGAACGCCTAACATTTGTGACCACAAGGTATAACCTCGGAAGGTTACAACTATGGTCACCTAATGTGTTTGGTCGGATCCTAATGATCGACCAAATGGGTCGGGTTCGAAAGTATAAGCGATCGTTTAGATCGCTTACCTTACGACCCTATCTAAGCACTATACTAAAAGTGACGAGCTAAGCATGTTAGAACATGCTTAACTAAGTTTAGAAAACAGGTTTGGCATCAAAACAAACGGTTTTGATGCTCACGAGTAGTTTGGTTACAAAATACGCAAGAATACGTATTCTGCCCGAAACTACGGCTCGTCACTGAGCCTAGATAACGTGGTAATCAGTAGGTATAGTCACTAGGGACTATAACCATCGTGATCACGCTCACGTTATGAAGTTCAAACGAACTTCGCATCGACCATAAACTGGTCAATGCAGAAAGTCAAACATAGTTCGACTTTCGGGCTATAAAAGCGATAAAAGAACGAAGGAACACTTACAAATGGTCCCCGCTAGTAAATCTTGATCGAGTAGCTCAGGTATGAAGTGATTTGCTTCAACTTAGAGCACTTTTAATCAGATTTGTGAGGAATGAGGTGAAAATGTGATGGGTATTTATAGGAAAAGTAGAGCCGTTAGGATCGTTTCTTGAATATCGTGCCACGATCCGAGCCGTACACTTGTCACAAAGTTGTGGTGGCTAAAAATGGACACCATAGGAGTTTAACAAGTGTCATTTGGCCTTTGGGAGGTGTTAAGGGCTGAATAAATGAGTTTATGCATTTTTTTATATATATTTTTTTTCTATTTTTTTTTATTATTTTAGCAGTTTTGCAGTTTTGGTTCCTGTGCGCGTATCGTCGTGTTTTGGCACTTCTAACACCCGTCAAGCCCATTTTTAAGCTTCACAAGGATGTTAAAGTATAGGAAACATGAAAAATGCTCAAAAATATCTCGGATGTCGGTTCGTTTGGTCGTACGATCGCGATGTTCGCTTAATTACGACGGTATGCGCATAAGCGCGAAAAACGATCCAAATGACGCGACGAATGGATTTTTCTTATGCCAAACACTAAAATAAAATATTTTAGTGCTTACATAAATTTTTGGATGTCCGGATGTATTCGGAACGTAAGATATGCGCGAAAATGCAAACTTGTGCACTTTTTGACACTTTTAGTCCCTGAATGATCCAAAAGTTTATTTTAGCACACCGAACCCCTCAAAGCCTATTTCTAAGCTATGTAAAGGATATTTAAGGTGTGTTTAACTTATGGTCATGTTCCGGAATGTTCGTTACAGTTCAAATTGACATACTTTCGCAGTTTGTCATATTTAGTCCCTGTAAGCGAATTAACTTGTTTTTGCCATACCAAAGCCTTCAAAACTTATTTCTAAGTTATGTAAAGGTTATTTAAGGTATGTTGAGTATATGTTGATGTTCCGGAGTATTTCTCGCATTAAACTGAGTACGTTTACGCACTAGTTTGCGTATAACTCTCCAGAAAGCGATGTAGAGTTTGAAATTACATAAAAGTCAAAACATGAAAAAATGTATAACATAACAAAACAAACATTGGGATCAAATAACATTGTTTTATTGATAACAGAACTGTTCATAGTGATTACAAGCACAGTTGTTACAGTCTCCCCTACTTGTGGAAATTTCGTCCCGAAATTTATTTAGAGGAAACTCGTGGAAAAAGATGTGGATATTTCTCCTTCATTTGATCTTCGCGTTCCCAAGTAAACTCGGGTCCACGTTTAGCTTCCCAGCGAACTTTGACCAAAGGAATGCGCTTGCGTTTAAGCCACTTGACTTCACGTTCCATGATTTCCACTGGTTTCTCAACAAATTTCAGTGTTTTGCCAACACGAATTTCGTCAAGCGGTATGGAGTAGTTCTCATCAGCTGTACACTTCTTGAGATTTGATATGTGAAAAGTTGGATGAACATTTCCCAGTTCAGGAGGTAACTCAAGTCTGTAGGCTACCTTTCCGATTCTTTCGACGATCTTGAATGGTCCAACGTATCTAGGTGCAAGTTTTCCTTTCTTTCCAAATCTGATCACACCTTTCCAAGGTGAGACCTTAAGTAATACTCGATCACCGACTTGAAATTCCAAGGCTTTGCGTTTTGGATCCGCGTAAATCTTCTGACGGCTTCTAGCTGCCTGAAGGTTATCACGAACTTTCTTGACCTTGTCAGTTGTCTCTAAAATGAGGGCAGGTCCAGTAAGTTGAGCCTCGCCAATCTCATTCCAGCAGACTGGTGAACGACATTTTTGACCATAGAGAGCTTCGAAAGGAGCCATTTTGATGCTAGTGTGATAACTGTTGTTGTAGGAGAATTCAATCAATTTAAGATGTGAATCCCAGCTACCACCAAAATCGATCACACAAGCTCTAAGCATATCCTCCAGAGTCTGGATTGTTCTCTCAGATTGACCATCCGTTTGCGGATGATAAGCTGTGCTCAGATTAAGTTGGGTCCCCATGGCAGATTGCATGGTTCTCCAAAAATGAGAAGTGAAACGAGCATCTCTGTCAGAAATGATGTTCAACGGAACACCATGTCGAGCTACAATTTCATCTACATAGATTTGAGCAAGTCTGTCAGTAGGAAAATCCTCGCGGATTGGCAAGAAATGTGCTGACTTTGTAAGACGATCAACGACTACCCAGATGGCATCATGACCTTTCTTTGTGCGCGGGAGTTTGGTAACAAGATCCATAGTAATGTTTACCCATTTCCAAACTGGGATCTCTGGTTGTTCCAATAAACCAGAAGGACGCTGATGCTCAGCCTTAACCTTAAGACAAGTAAGGCATTTGGATACGTATAAGGCAATGTCTTTCTTCATACCAGGCCACCAATAGTGAATACGAAGATCCTTATACATCTTATCTGAGCCCGGATGAATAGAATAACGAGACTTATGGGCTTCATCCATAAGCAAGGTACGAAGATCACCCTGGCTTGGGACCCATAAACGGTCCATGAAGTAATATGATCCATTGTCCTTCAGTTCCAGAGCAGGCGTTATGTGATAGGGAAATTCCTTATCCATTAAACCTTGTGAAACACAAGATTGTTGAGCCTGAGAAATGCGTGCTTGAATATCGGATCGAGCTTGAATAACAGATTGAACACGTACACAATGAAGTTTAGTACGTTCCTTACGACTCAATGCATCAGCTACGACATTCGCCTTACCAGGATGGTAGCGAATTTCGCAGTCATAGTCATTTAAAAGCTCAACCCAACGTCGTTGCCTCATGTTGAGTTCTTTCTGGTTGAAGATATGCTGAAGACTTTTGTGGTCAGTGAAAACCACACATTTTGTACCGTACAAATAGTGTCTCCAGATCTTGAGAGCAAAGACAACTGCACCCAACTCAAGATCATGAGTGGTGTAGTTCTTCTCACGTATCTTCAACTGCCTCGATGCATAGGCTATGACTTTGTTCCTTTGCATAAGAACACAGCCAAGACCCAATTTTGATGCATCACAATACACGACAAAATCATCATCACCCTCAGGCAATGATAGAACAGGCGCATCGCAAAGCTTCTGCTTCAGGTGTTGAAAAGCTTCCTCTTGTTTGTATCCCCAATAAAAGGGCATTTTCTTCTGAGTTAGAGCAGTTAGAGGAACTGCAATCTTCGAGAAGTTTTCTATGAAGCGGCGATAATAACCCGCTAGACCAAGAAAAGAACGAACTTCAGTAGGAGTAGTAGGCGTATCCCAATCCTTAATCGCACTGATCTTGGAGGGATCTACATGAATACCCCGTTCGTTGATAACATGCCCCAAAAATTGAACTTCTTCAAGCCAAAATTCGCACTTGGAGAATTTGGCGAAAAGTTGCTCTTTCTTTAGGAGTTCTAGGGTAAGACGAAGATGTTGCTCGTGATCAGCTCGCGTCTTAGAGTAAATCAAAATGTCGTCAATAAAAACAATGACGAACTGATCCAAATAAGGTTTGCAGACCCTATTCATTAAGTCCATGAAAACAGCAGGAGCATTAGTCACACCGAATGGCATGACTATGAACTCATAGTGCCCATATCGAGTACGGAACGCTGTCTTCGGAATATCTTCTTCTTGCACCCGAAGTTGATGATATCCAGATCGCAGATCAATCTTCGAGAAATAAGAAGCGCCCTGTAACTGATCAAAGAGGTCGTCGATGCGAGGTAGAGGATATCGATTCTTGATGGTAAGCTTGTTAAGCTCACGATAATCGATACACATCCTAAAGGATCCATCCTTCTTCTTGACAAAAAGAACGGGAGCACCCCAAGGTGAAAAACTAGGACGTATAAAACCTTTGTCAGAGAGCTCCTGAAGCTGTTTAGACAACTCTTGCATCTCAGACGGGGCAAGACGATATGGAGCTCTGGCTATGGGATTTGCACCAGGTACGAGATCAATGCGGAACTCGACTTGGCGTGCTGGAGGTAGACCAGGTAAATCTTCAGGGAACACTTCAGAATAATCCCGAATGACAGGAATATCTGAAATAGACTTACCCTTGCCTTTATCTTCTGTAACATGTGCTAAGAAAGCCACATAGTTCTTCTGCAGATACTTCCGAGCTTTAAAACAAGACATGAGTCTGAGACCACCGATAGGCTTCTCCCCTTGAACCTGCAGGATTTCGCCTGTCGAAAGTGGCACACGAACAATCTTCTCAGAACAAACTATCTCTGCGTGATGCTTGGATAACCAATCCATTCCCACAATAACGTCGAAGCTTCCAAGTTGCATAGGCGCGAGGTCAATAGGAAAAAGATGGTCGTTAAGATTCAACTGGCAGTTGCGGAGAACAGAATCAAGAATAATGGGTTCACCACTAGCAACCTCTACTGTCAAAGATTTGCCTAGTTTCGTTCTAGACACTCGAAGCATTGGTTCAAAGGACAAAGACACGAAACTCTTATCGGCACCGGAATCGAAAAGAACAGATGCAGGCTGATTATTAATAAAGAACGTACCGTTCACCACATTATCGTCAGCCTGTGCCTCTTGGGCATTCATGTTAAATACTCGGCCTCGAGCCGGAGCCGGAGCCGGATTCTGGTTCTGGTTCTGGTTCTGGTTGGCTAGCCTTGGACACCGGTTCCTGTAGTGGGTCAGATCCCCACAATTGTAACAAGCACCTGGTGGGTATTGTGGTCGTGCAGCTTGACCCTGTTGCGGAGCAGCTTGTTGAGCCGGGTTCTGAATCGCGGGATTCTGAGCAGATCGACAAAAATTGGCGAGATGGCCTGATTTCCCACAGTTAGTACAGAAACGGCATGGAAGTTGTGGCTGGTGGTGACTGTTGCATCTATTGCACAAAGGTGCATTCCCTGAATAGGGTCTCTTCGCTGGAGGCTGTGCGGGTTGGTTGAGAGCTGCCTGATTAGCTTGGGCAGTGATAGCAAAATTTTGAGAAGCCTTACGTTTCTTTGACCTCTTCGAAGAACCAGAGTTCTTTCCATTCAAGTTTTGACCTTTCTTGCTATCTTCCTTGTCAGCCGACTGCTTCTTGCCCTTGTCACCCTTCCTGTGTAGCTTTCCCTTTCTAATCTGCGACTCAGTCAATGTCGCAGATAGCTCGATCGCCTGACGAAGTGTGGCAGGGTTACTACCAGTAAGGATGTCTTGTACCGAGTCAGGTAGACCATCGATGTATCTCTCGATAGCCTTGTCGAGTGGGGTGACCATTGTTGGGCAAAGCAGACTCAACTCTTCAAACCGATCAGTATAAGCCCTGTGCTCACCACTATCTTGCTTCAATACATCAAACTCTTTCTCCAAAGCTCGCTGCTCATGACGAGGACAAAATTCCCTCATCATAAGGGCTCTAAGTTCAGCCCATGTCTGCGCGAGAGCAACTTCTGCACCCCGGTCTCTCATAACCCCGTTCCACCATGTCAAAGCCCTCTTCTGAAATACGCTCGAGGAGAACTCGACCTTGCGATTATCCGGACACTGCACATGGCGAAAAGTATTCTCTATGCTCTCGAACCACTGAAGAAGCCCAGTCGCTCCCTCAGAACCACTAAACTTGAGTGGTTTAGCCTGGTTAAAATCCTTGTATTTGCATGGGACATTATTGTTGTTGTTGGCTTGATTCCATTGAGCAAAGAGATTTGGAAACTGAGCAGCCATCTGCTGTGCAATAATTTCTGCCAGCTCGGCAGTAGCTATCTGATTCTCGCGTCGAGGAGGCATTCTAAAAGAGGAAAACATGAAAAGAAACGAGTGAGATGATTGGATGAAAAGAATGAGATGATAAAAACAAGAATTGCAAACAGCATAGATGGTGGTCATTCGTCCGTATCACAAAGCAAACAAACGACTCACAGTGACTAATCAAAGTAAATGGGTCAAAAATAATGTATAATGAAGACATGCTCGCCTATAAGTGAACACTCACTCCAAGAATTCCCAGGTAAGCACAACTGGTCTCGCGTCTGGTTGAGATGTATACGAAGTGCTTGCCTAGACAGAAAACCCAGAATACAGGCATTCACCCTTCCAGTTTGCACATGTTCACATTATTTAAAACCCAAAACGTTTGACGGGATTTTGAAAATTTGAAGGCACAAGGCCAAAAACCAAACTGAAAAGGGTTCAAAACCATATAACAGAGGGTTCAAAACCTTGTAATAAATCATCCAAAAACAGATGATTGTTTTTCAAAAATCGTTTCGGAAAAATTTTTGGTTCCTTGTTTTGATAATCACCTAAGGATAGGTGATGTACATGTTTTAAGATCTAAACACAAGATAACTTGTGTTAGGGTCCTAGAAAGTTATAGTCTAGGTCAAAGCATTACTAATAACCTAATTCCCTATAACCATTGGCTCTGATACCAACTCTTCTGTCACACCCCGACCACGTATATCATACAAGACGCGGCGGAAACATCGGGGCGTGTTGCGACAGAATTAATTGTTTCATAACCATGGCATGCAAAGTTGTATTTTATTTATAAACAAAGGTGTTACATTGTTTCAAACAGGAAATTAAAGAGTTCAGAACATAATTAAACATAGTCTATCTTCTTTTAAAGTCTCTAAGGCACAGGTCCGCCCTAGTATCATGATCAACACCCTATGGAAAAGCACCTGAAAACACATGTGAAAATAGGTACGTCAGCATAAAAATGCCTGTGAGATACATAGGTTTTGTGAAAATAGGATTCATGACTTATGTTTAAGAAAAATGTTTAGTCATGAACCTTGTAATTCGCTTTGTCTTGTAAATCATTTGAAAACAATAAGATCAGATGATATGTATAAGTAAATGTCAGGTTAAATAAATAACCATGTAAAAATGTGTTTGTATAAGATAAGTTGTTTGTAAATCAATGTCTTGTGAAAAGTATGTTATTTGTATAAAATGTTCTATTTCTCAATATTGAAATGATTCAAATAACGTTACGACATGTAATACCATACAAACACTTATATATAGGAAGTACCAGCGGCGTATCCACCATGCTTGTATCATATTACACACGCATCGTTACTTAATCAAACCAAACCAAACAATGTAAAAAGTCTATGTTTAAACCAATTGTCAAATGTATTGAATGATATGTCAAGTGTTCATGTCAAGATGTAAATCATATAGTGTGAAACAATTGTCAAACATGTTATGTGTCAAAAGTAAATCATGTCAAATGTCTATGTCAAATATCCATGTCAAATGTCTATGTCAATTGCCTTTGTCAAATGTCTTTGTGTAAAATGTCGATGTCAAAATGTCATGTATGGCAAGTGAAATGTCTCAACTAAACCATATGCACAAAAACAAGATATTGAAGTAAAACTTGGTTTAAATCAAAGCTATGTTTTGTGTAAATGCATGCAACTATTTAATATGAACATTTATGTGGTATTGTAAAAATGCATACATCCAAGCCTGGCGACTGTGGTGATAAAACCCTTTAAACAAATTAAAGGTCTATCTGTCTTAATGTCAACGAATTCGGTCATTCCTTTCTGTCCCCTTACCCTGGGATGTCCGGAACGGGAGTTGTCAATTCCTATGGTACCACTACCTACTAACGAACGGCGTAGCTAATGTTAATGGATATATTGTCCCATGTAAACAAACCAAATGTCATACCAAAATGAAAACATGTGAAAACAATGCACTAAGTATGTAATCAAATGAACATACATAGCGTGAAATGTCATGTAAAATGATGTACTAAGTAATGCACACAATGGGCATACCTAGCATGAAATGTCATGTAAAACGATGTACTAAGTAATGCACACAATGGGCATACCTAGCAGGAAATGTCATGTAAAACAATGTACTAAGTAATGCACACAATGGGCACACCTAGCAGGAAATGTCATGTAAAACAATGTACTAAGTAATGCACACAATGGGCACACCTAGCAGGAAATGTCATGAAATCATGTACTATAATGTACTAACGAACATAGTATGTATATGATGTTAAAACAGGAAAGCATGAAAGTAACAAGTAGGCACATGTGTTCCACCCCAAAACAGTTTGGAAAACAGTAAAAGAGGGGTTCTATGTACTCACCTGAGATTGCTTAGATGTATTGAGATAACCACCAAGCAATGCTAGAGATCACGGAATCAAACGGCACCTAATATAGGTAACTATGTTAATAAACCGGACCTAAATCGGAAGATCGGATAGAATGAGGTTTCGTAAACCAAACGAGTATAGGAACTCGTGTGATATGGTTTAACAAACCCTACATACTAAGACGAAACTTAACCTAAGTGCTTGTGACCCATTACGACCCGTTTAGGTAGCTTATGCTACCTTAACGCGTCGTTCGCGTAAAACGCGTTTGGAACGCCTAACATTTGTGACCACAAGGTATAACCTCGGAAGGTTACAACTATGGTCACCTAATGTGTTTGGTCGGATCCTAATGATCGACCAAATGGGTCGGGTTCGAAAGTATAAGCGATCGTTTAGATCGCTTACCTTACGACCCTATCTAAGCACTATACTAAAAGTGACGAGCTAAGCATGTTAGAACATGCTTAACTAAGTTTAGAAAACAGGTTTGGCATCAAAACAAACGGTTTTGATGCTCACGAGTAGTTTGGTTACAAAATACGCAAGAATACGTATTCTGCCCGAAACTACGGCTCGTCACTGAGCCTAGATAACGTGGTAATCAGTAGGTATAGTCACTAGGGACTATAACCATCGTGATCACGCTCACGTTATGAAGTTCAAACGAACTTCGCATCGACCATAAACTGGTCAATGCAGAAAGTCAAACATAGTTCGACTTTCGGGCTATAAAAGCGATAAAAGAACGAAGGAACACTTACAAATGGTCCCCGCTAGTAAATCTTGATCGAGTAGCTCAGGTATGAAGTGATTTGCTTCAACTTAGAGCACTTTTAATCAGATTTGTGAGGAATGAGGTGAAAATGTGATGGGTATTTATAGGAAAAGTAGAGCCGTTAGGATCGTTTCTTGAATATCGTGCCACGATCCGAGCCGTACACTTGTCACAAAGTTGTGGTGGCTAAAAATGGACACCATAGGAGTTTAACAAGTGTCATTTGGCCTTTGGGAGGTGTTAAGGGCTGAATAAATGAGTTTATGCATTTTTTTATATATATTTTTTTTCTATTTTTTTTTATTATTTTAGCAGTTTTGCAGTTTTGGTTCCTGTGCGCGTATCGTCGTGTTTTGGCACTTCTAACACCCGTCAAGCCCATTTTTAAGCTTCACAAGGATGTTAAAGTATAGGAAACATGAAAAATGCTCAAAAATATCTCGGATGTCGGTTCGTTTGGTCGTACGATCGCGATGTTCGCTTAATTACGACGGTATGCGCATAAGCGCGAAAAACGATCCAAATGACGCAACGAATGGATTTTTCTTATGCCAAACACTAAAATAAAATATTTTAGTGCTTACATAAATTTTTGGATGTCCGGATGTATTCGGAACGTAAGATATGCGCGAAAATGCAAACTTGTGCACTTTTTGACACTTTTAGTCCCTGAATGATCCAAAAGTTTATTTTAGCACACCGAACCCCTCAAAGCCTATTTCTAAGCTATGTAAAGGATATTTAAGGTGTGTTTAACTTATGGTCATGTTCCGGAATGTTCGTTACAGTTCAAATTGACATACTTTCGCAGTTTGTCATATTTAGTCCCTGTAAGCGAATTAACTTGTTTTTGCCATACCAAAGCCTTCAAAACTTATTTCTAAGTTATGTAAAGGTTATTTAAGGTATGTTGAGTATATGTTGATGTTCCGGAGTATTTCTCGCATTAAACTGAGTACGTTTACGCACTAGTTTGCGTATAACTCTCCAGAAAGCGATGTAGAGTTTGAAATTACATAAAAGTCAAAACATGAAAAAATGTATAACATAACAAAACAAACATTGGGATCAAATAACATTGTTTTATTGATAACAGAACTGTTCATATTGATTACAAGCACAGTTGTTACATCGAGGTAGGGGTTATCGATTCTTGATGGTAAGCTTATTAAGCTCACGATAATCAATACACATTCGAAAAGATCCATCTTTCTTTTTCACAAAGACGACAGGAGCTCCCCAAGGTGAATAACTCGGACAGATGAATCCTTTATCAGATAACTCTTGAAGCTGTTTCGATAACTCTTGCATCTCTGACGGTGCAAGACGATAAGGTGCTTTCTCAATCGGGTTGGCATTAGGTACAAGGTCAATATGAAACTTGACTTGACGAACTGGAGGCAGACCAGGCAGTTCATCGGGAAACACCTCTGGATAATCCCGAACAATCAGAATATCCTGAATACTCTTGCTCTTGACTTTCTCCTCAGTGACATGTGCCCGAAAAGTAACATATCCTTTTCGCAAATAACTTTGGGCCTTTGTACACGACATAAGCTCCAATCCATCTGAAGGTTTCTCGCCACGAACTTCTAGAACATTGCCAGAAAACAAAGGAATACGAACAATCTTATCGAAACAAACCACCTCAGCATGATGTTTGGTTAACCAATCCATCCCCACGATAACATCAAAATTCCCAAGTTGCATCGGTGTGAGGTCAATAGGAAAAATATGGTTATCTAGGTTCAACTGACAACCACGAATAACATAATCGAGAACAAGAGGTTTACCAGTAGCAACTTCGACAGATAAGGGTTTCCTCAGTTTAGTTCTAGGTATCGCAAGTAAAGGTTCAAAAGATAACGAAACAAAACTTCTATCGACACCATAATCAAAAATAATAGATGCGGGTCGATTGTTAACAAGAAACGTACAATTGACAACTATGGTACCTCTGACAACGAGGTTGTCAGCTCGAGCCTCGTTTGCATTCAGATTGTACGCTCGCCCACGAGTGGGATCGACAATTGGAAAAACAAAGAGGTATTGAAAACATCAACAAAACACAAGGAAGGCGAACATTTGTCGTTACCTCGAACAAACAAACGACACGCAGTGACTAATCAAAGTAAATGAATCAAAATAATGTATCGCGAAGACATGCTCGCCTATAAGTGAACACTCACCCCAAGAGTTCCCAGGTAAGAGTGACTGGTCCGATTATGTGGATTTGTACGAACACTCTAGCCTTAGACAGAAAACCCAGGGTACAGGCATTCACTCTTCCAGTTTGCACGTGTTCACATTATTTAGACCCAAACTTTGACGAGATTTTGAAAACTCAAAAGGCACTAAGCCAAAAATGAGTCAAACTGGAAGGGTTCAAAACCTAGTAATCAATCATCCTAGAACGGATGATTAATTTTCGAAGCAGATTCGAATTTGTGTTCTCATTGTGGTTATCACCTAAGGGTAGGTGACAGTTTTGTTTTAAAATCTAAACGCAAGAAAAACTCGCGTTGGGGTCCTAGAAAGTTATAGTGTAGGTCAAAGCATTACTAATAACCTAATTCCCTATAACCATTGGCTCTGGTACCAACTCTTCTGTTACACCCCGACCGCGTTAAAACAACAAAACCACGGCGGAAACGTCGGGGAGTGTCGTGGCAGAATTATTGTTTCACAACCATGGATACAAAAAGAGTTTCGTTTTATTGATTCATTAAGTAAATTATATTGTTTTAACACAAAACAAACGAGTTACATAACAACTATCACTGTTATTAAGATACTAAGGCCTCGTCCAGATCCTATGTGACTCATGCATCCTAGTAATCATCATCAAGCATCAACACCTGAAACATATGTAAAAACAAAGTCAGCAAAGAAATGCTGGCGAGTACATAGGTTTTATAGGAGTGTCGGATTCATGGCTAGTTTAAATGTTGCAATACTTTATTAAAAACCTTGTTTTAAAAAAAGTATAATATTGCAACTTAATTAACCAACTCAAATCAAGCGGGTTATAGTTTATAAAACCTCGTAGCCATGATTCTTAACCCAAAAACATTTGTTTTAGTAAAGCAAATTGTAAAACATCTCGTATTAACTTGTTAATAAAACTCGTATGGTATATATCCTTTCGAAAACATCGTTATGTGACATCGTTTCAAAATCGTTTACCCAAGTGAACTAAATAACGCCACGGTATGTAACATGTTGAAAACACTTATATATAAGAAGTACCAGCGGTGTATCTACCATGTTTTCACCATATTACACCCGTCCCGTAATCTAAACACTTAACCAAAAACCAATCGTTTATCCAACTCGTTTAATCTTGTATGAATCGTTCCCAAATCGTTAATTCGTTTAAATCATTTAAATCATCCTCGTTTTAAGTGTGAAAACTATTTATGGTCGCCTCGCTAATAACATTCAAACCTTCGTGACTCGACTATCTCACTCTCGCATTAATAAACCACCAAAGGGTAAATTAACATTCAGATTCAGTCATTACCCACCTAACCCACACATAACCATGGGTGCAGTACGATAATGGGATTTGTCAGATCCTATGGTACCATAACCTAATACTGGTCGGCTTGATCAATGCCAATGAATGTCATTCGTTATGTAAATACAACCAACTAGTTTATTCACTTTATTGAAATCGTTATTAGTTTAGTATAAACCATCTTAATCATTTTTGAAATCATCGTTATAATATCGAAAATCGTTTTGATACATATGAATTCCCCCAAAACAATTGAAAACAGTAAAATAGGGGAACTATGTACTCACATGAAGTGCAAAGTATCCTCAATCAATAGAACTTCAACAAACTCGAGCAACCAGAGAAATCAAACAGCACCTAGTAATCGAATCACTAGTCAAACAATAGACGCCTAAATCGGAAGATCGGACAGAATGAGGCCTTGTAAACCAAGTAAGTGTTGGAACTCATGTGATATGGTTTAACAAAGCCTACATCCTAAATCGGAACCTAACCTAAGTGCTTTCGACCCGTTGCGACCCATTAAGGTGGCTTACGCTACTTTAATGCGTCGTGCGCGCAAAAGCGCATTCGAGACGTCTAACTAGTCCTATGACAAGTGTTATATGCCTAAACATGTTTAAATATGTTGCATAATCAGTTACGTGACAAAAGTTTATGTTACTTATGCTTAATTACCAATTATGCATGAAAAGGGCATTTTGGTCATTTACCTAAGGCATATAAACTACTTATCATACAACTAATTAAACCTAAGCGACCATAAGGTATAACCTCGGAAGGTTATTCCCTATGCAACTATGGTCACTAAACAGGTTTGGTCGGATCCTAATGATCGACCAAATAGGTCGAGTTCGAAAGTCTAAGCGGGTGTTTAGTCCGCTTGACTTACGACTCTACACAAGCACTAATCTAAAAGTGACGAGCTAAACATGCTAAAACATGTTTAGTTAAGTTAGAAAACAGGTTTTTTGATATCAAAACAAACGGTTTTGATACCCAAGAGTAGTTTGGTTACAAAATACGCATAAACACGCATTTTGGCCGAAACTACGACTCGTCACTACGCCTAGTCAACGTGGTAATTAGTAGGTATAGTCACAAGGGACTATAACCATCGTGATTACGCTCACGTTGCAAAGTTCAACTTTGTGTTGACCATTGACTGGTCAAAGCTGAAAGTCAAACTTGTTTGACTTTCATGCTTGAAATACAAGAACAAGCAAGGAGAGGACTTACAAAGGGTCCAAGAAAGATGTTTGATCTAAAATAGCTCAGGTATGGAGTGCAAACACCCCAACTTAGAGCTGATTTCAGATCAAGTGTGAGAATGAAGTGAAGTGGGGGTTGCTATTTATAGTAAGTTAGGATCAATAGGATGATTCCAAGTGGTTTGAGGGAGTAATCTTGGCCATACATGTGGGCAAATGGTATTAGAATACAATGGGGGTCGAAAACCAGCTCCAGGTATTGCAAATATTACATTAAAACCCCTGAATTTAGCCCAGATTGTTGTTTCTGATCTTCCTGTCTGACCAGGCCACGCAGCCCGCGTAACATATAGGTAATCCTTACACGGGCCGTGTAAGGTAGTTTCACAGACTGTCAAAACAGGTCCCTGCACTTCAGAATCTTGCATTTCGGCTCATTTTTGACACGTTTAAGCCCCGTTAACCTCATTTCAAGGCTCTAAAATGAAGTTAAAGTATAGGGAACTTAAAACATGCTTAAAAATATCACGGATGTCTGCTCGTTTGGTCGTACAGTTGCGTTGTTCGGTTAATTACGGCGGAAGTCGTAATGAACGCAAAAACGATCCAAATTAAGCGACGAATGTAATTTTATCATGCCAATCACTAAAATAAAATATTTTATTGATTACATAAATTTTAGGATGTCCGGTTATATTCAGAACGTAAGATATGCGCGAAAATGCAAACTTGTGCACTTTTTGACGCTTTTAGTCCCTGAATAACCAATAAAGTTTGTTTTAGCATACCGAACCCCTCAAAGCCTATTTCTAAGCTATGTAAAGGATATTTAGGGTATGTTTAACTTATGATCAAGTTCCGGAGTGTTCGTTACTATACAAATCAATATAGTTTCGCAGTTTGACACAAATAGTCCTTGTGATCGAACAAAGTTGATTTCAACACACCAAACCATTCAAAACTTATTTCTAAGTTATGTGGAGGTTATTTAAGGTATGTTAAGCCTATGTCACTATTCCAGAGTGTTTGTCGCGTTATACTGACTGTGTTTACGCACCAGTTCGCGTATAACCTTCCAGAAAGCGATTTAAAGCTTGAAATCGGAATCGAATCGAATTGTAAAATCATCAAACACAATTACACACATAATAACATCAAAACACATATAATAACACCAAAGCACATTGGTTTATTATTAAACAACATTGTTTTACGTTGTAGATCGATTACAAAACACAGTTGTCACAAGCTCTAAGTTGAAGCTCTCATTTATGAAGGCTTCATACCTGAGTTGTTTTTGATCAAATCTTCCTAGCTTGGACCTCTTGTAAGCTTCTTTCATGCTTTTTATGCATTTCAAGCTTGAAAGTCAAACAGTGTTTGATTTTCTGCTTTGACCAGTCAATGGTCAACACAAAGTTCGTTTGAACTTTGTAACGTGAGCGTAATCACGATGGTTATAGTCCCTTGTGACTATACCTACTGATTACCACGTTGATTAGGCGTAGTGACGAGTCATAGTTTCGGTCAAAATACGTGTTTACGCGTATTTCGCAACGAAGCTATTTTTGGGTATCAAAACACTTTGTTTTGATATCAAACTTGTTTTCTAACTTTGTTAAGCATGTTTTAACATGTTTAACTCGTCACTTTTAGTTTAGTGCTTATTTGGGGTCGTAAGATAAGCGGTCTAAACAACCGCTTAGACTTTCGAACTCGACCCGTTAGGTCGATCATTAGGATCCGACCAAACACACTTTGTGACCATAGTTGTATAGGGAATAACCTTCCAAGGTTATACCTTATGGTCACTACGTTTAGTTAGTTGTATGATAGGTAGTTTATATGCCTTAGGAAAATGACCAAAATGCCCTTTATACGTATAAATTCATTTTAAGCATATGTAACGTAAATTTTGATATCTAAACTGATTAGGTAACATTATTAGACATGTTAAGGCATATAATACTTGTCATAACGCGTTAAAGTAGCGTAAACTACCTTAACGAGTCGTAACGGGTCATAAGCACTTAGGATAGGTTCCGATTTAGAATGTAGGCTTTGTTAAACCATATTACATGAGTTCCTATGCTCATTTGGTTTACGAAACCTCATTTTATCCGATCTTCCGATTTAGGTCCGGTTTATTAACATAGTTACCTATATTAGGTGCCAATTGATTCCGTGATCTCTCTAGCATTGTTTGGTTGTTATTACAAGACTTCTAAGCAATATCAAGTGAGTACATAGTCCCCTCTTTTACTGTTTTCAAATATTTTGGGGTGATACACATGTGCCTATTTGTTACTTTTGTGCTTTTCATGCTTTCATAACATATACTTGCTATGTTCATTAGTACACATATAGTACATGATTTTATCCATGTTTATGCTATGTATGTTTAATTAACATGCTAGTACATTGATTTCATAAACACATTTGTTTCATATGTTTATTTAGCATATATACACGTTGATTTACATCACATTTTTGCTACGTATGTTCATTTAGCATATCTAGTACATTATTTTCTCATAACATGCTTACATTTGGTATAACATTTGGTTTGTTTAACAAAATTAATACGTTCATTAACACCGATCATGCCGCTCGGTAGTAAGTAGTGGTACCATAGGAATTGACAACTCCCGTTTCTGGCTTCCTAGGTTTGTTTGGAAGTAGGGAATGACTGAATCCGATATACATAAATTTTGATAAACCTTTAATTTGTTTAAGGGTTTGTCTCCACAGTCGCAAGGCTTGAATGTATGCGTTTTAACATTACCACATAAATGTCTGTATCAGTAAAGCATAAATTTTGCAAAACATATCTTTTGACTTAAACTATGATTTATATCAAATACATTGTTTTGTATATTTTTACTTATAGGGTTGAGTAAAGGTTTTTATTCACCATACATTACATTTGTTTACACATAAACATTTTGACATTGGTTTTTCAGAAATGAAGCACCAATTACCCCACGGTGGGCGCCAAACTGTTTTGGTCAAAAATCAGGCTAGGATAATGCAACCAAATCTTTTGTTCTGAGGTATGATGCTTGAATCAATGAACAAATGTATGAACAACTTGCAAATGAAATGAATAGGTGACACAAGGATTTATACGAGGAAAAAGCCCTTGATCAAGAGTTGATCTCCGGCATAAAAAACCTCGGGTGATGGAAACTACCGATCACCAACTATAATTAAACAAATGATTGTTACAACTCGGGATGATAACAAGCTTGTTACAAGGATCCCTAGAGTGCAAAAGTGTATGAAATCGCCAATGTATTGCCGAGAGCTTGCGAGAGTGTGTGTGTTAGCTAACTTGTTCTAATTCAAGCTGTTATCCCCTTTTAAAATTAGAAATAAACTACATAACTAACTATCCGCTAAACATGCAAGCCACCCACGACTTCTAAAACGGTCACCAAGCCATGCACGTGCAGAATATTGAGGGCATATTCCCCAAGAATATCGGTAAGACCAAATCTACTCGTCCATTCCTGCGTAACAAGCTTAAACATAGAGGAAACAACCGTTAGTGTTAGGATAACAATAAGGATCCTGGATCCTGATCCTGCAACGTCTTCTGAGGATCCTTAATTCAAACAGAATTGAGGATCCGTGATCCTGGCAGTACTTGAGGATCCATGATCCTTAGGTTTAGAAAATCTATCCCTAACAATTGCCCCCAAAATATGAGTAAAATGTAAATTAACGAGTCGTATTTTTGATCTTATCTCCAACGAACTGACTAACGGATATATAGCCATTAGAATCGAACTAGCCGTTGCTGATCATACGTCAGCGACATGACATCCTGCAGAACCATCATTATAAATAGGTTAGAGATAAGGATCGATAGGCATTTAAATTCGTGCGTTACTTCCCTTTAAATCCTCATCCCAAGACCGATCAGGTATCTCTCTTTCTCTTCATTTTCTTATTCTGATCTTCACTTTTCTGAACATCCATGGCAAAGGTGGTTCTTCGATCCTCTCCAGCCAAGGATCACCAGAAAGATAGTCCTTTGAAAAGCCAAGGGTTTATCAAAAATACTTCGAAGGAACTCTGCTGCTTCACTGATCCGGAGATTGACCGGATTCGCCACTGTTTTCCGGCGGATACCTTCTTCAAGCCGTTTGACCCTACTGCCAAAAGCGACTCCGTCTCCGACCCTTGGGTTGCTTTTCCGGCCACCCCATTCCTGATAGGATTCTCCTATCCCTTCCCTGCCTTCACCCAATCCTTCTTTTCCCTCACCGGCATGTGCTATATCCAGGCCATGCCGACGATGTGGAAGGTTTTGTATACCCTAGAGAACATCATCGAGCAGGAAGGCATAGAGTTAGGAATGTCGGAACTGGCTGAACTGTATAACCATGTGAGCCATGGATCACACCGCTACTTGTTCAAACATAAGCCTGGTGATCCTCATCCAATCCTTAAGACCACAAAGAATGACACCAACTGGAAAAAGCGTTTCTACTTTGTTAGGAGAGACTCTATCCCAGACGGGTAAGATCTCCCTAGAAAGTAGACCACCCATGGTAGGATAGAGGATCCTTATAGAAGGATCATAGGATAACCATGTCTCTGCTGAGGATAACTAATCCTTTTCTGTTTTTTATGCAGCTATCTTAGTCTCTCATATCATTCAGTCACCTGCAACAAAAGAGAGGATCGCTGCCTTTTGGAGCCTTGATCCTGCAGTTAGATCATTCCAGGCAAACACAAAGGATTCACAAGAAATATCCTCCGGTTCAGTCACAATGTCAAGTAAGTGTTTATACTTATGTATGATTAAATAGATTTAGATAAAGGATACTTATCTGTTGTTTGCCGTTTATAGGCGCTGGAAAGTCTTCAAAGTCAGCCACTCGCTTTAGCGTCACTGATCTTGATGTTGTCTCTGCCCGATCCGGAAAGAAGAAATCTGCTGCTAGCCCAAGTATCACAATCCCCAAGCCTGTCAGCACCAAGGGCAATGGAGGAAAGAAGAGGAAGACCGTTGATGATCTTGAAGGCCTGCCCCTCATCCGGCATCAGTTTGAAGAATACTTTGCTGAGGTAAGGATCCCTAATCCTTAATTATATCCTGCCCATTTGAGGATAATGGATCCTGAATTGTATCTTGCTTTCTTTGCAGAAATTTGCTGAAATCCAGATGCTCTTCGATGCGTACACTGAAGAGGCCGAGCAGAAGGAGCTGGACTTCCAAAAGATCTTCCTGGCAAAGGAAGAGACCATCTCTCGCCTCGAGAAGGAGCTTAACTTGGCAAAAAAGCAGCTGGTCATGGCCCACATCAATGCTGATCATGAGAAGAATGAGGTGATGGAGGATGCTAAGCTCTCTGCCGCCATTGCTATGTACAAGATCAAACTTTAGATGGCCAAGGAGGTTGAGGATCCTGACTTTGACAGGACCAGTTGGGACCAGGAGGGCTGGAAGGCCAAGCTAGCTGAGCTGGACAATGAAGAGGATGCTGGAGAGGTCCTGATGATTGAGGCAAGCGGCAGCGGGGCTAAGGATCAGGCTGGTGATGCAGAGACTGGAGGTGATGCAGCAAAGGTGTAGGCTGCAACAATGGGCGATGATGGATTTATCTAGACACGGCCGGAGCCCATTTTTTTATGGTTTGGTAGTTGTTTTTTTTGTTTGATGGTGTTTTTCTGAACAATGCTGGTTTGTACTTAAACAATAGTTACTAGGTTTAAGGATCACCGATCCTTCAAACAATAGGTAGGATTACAAATGGTGGAGGGATCCTCTGTTCGGGGGATGAAGCCATTGTGATCCTGCCGTCTTTTTATTCCTGCACTTAGACCTCGTTAATATGGACACCCTTTGCCAACCCAAGTGGACGGGCCACGTTTTGCTGGTAGAAACTTGGGTTGGCAATTTTGACAACCTTTTAAGGGTTTAACTTTTGGTAAATAAAATCTTAATCTTTTGACTATCTCATGTGTTGTTACATTTCAGAATACTTTATTTTTCAATTGTTATGATGTACTTTATTTGAATTCATAAGTTAAGAATAAAAGTTTAATAAATTATGTCAAAAAGTTTAGGATATGATCAAGGATCAGATATCCTATAATCGATAAATTCAAAAAAGTACTGTAATTTAAGGATCATGTGTCCTGTTGTCAAAGAGTAAGGGTCACTTAAATAAACAAAGAATACAACTAAGGTAATTAAGGATCATACCTGAGAATCCAAGTTAGGATCCTATACCTTCAATACTTACAATCAGGATAATCAAAAGACAAACCTTAATAAAAGGTTAGGATCAAGGATCCTTAGTTGTTTAACTTCAAAAACCTGAAATAAAACATAATTTGGGACTAAGCCAATATAAGAGAAGAGTTAGCAACTGGGGACAAGCCCAACAATTCTGGGGACAAGCCCAATATACTAGGGACAAGCCCATAAAACTGGGGACAAGCCCAAAAAACTGGGGACAAGCCCAAAAACTAGGGACAAGCCCAAAAACTAGGGACAAGCCGAAAGACTGGGGACAAGCCCAAAGGATCTTGTGTAAACTAGAGTATGGCCCTCACTAGCGACTATCCAAACTTAGTGACATGAAAATGCTAAAACCTTAGCTAACGTGAAAACATTAGAAACCTTAGGAACGGATGTATGGTACGTCTACCATGTGTGATCTTTGCACATATCAATTCTTGTTCGATTTCGAACTTTAAATCGCTTTCTAGAAGGTTATACGCAATCTAATGCGTAAATATAAACAGTTTAATGCAACAAACACTCCGGAATAGTGACATATGCTTAACATACCTTAAATAACCTTTACATAACTTAGAAATGAGTTTTGAAGGCTTTGGTATGGCAAAATTAAGTTTATTCGCTTACAGGGACCAAATTCGACAAACTGCGAAAGAATGACGATTTGTACTGGAACAGACATTCCGGAACATGACCATAAGTTAAACATACCATAAATATCCTTTACATAGCTTAGAAATAGGCTTTGAGGAGTTAGGTGTGCTAAAATAAACTTTTGGGTCATTCAAGGACTAAAAGCGTCAAAAAGTGCACAAGTTTGCATTTTCGCGCATAACACACATTCTGAATACATCCGGACATCCAAAAATTTATGTAAGCATTAAAATATTTTATTTTAGTGTTTGGCATAAGAAAAATCCATTCGTCGCACAATTTGGATCGTTTTTCGCGCTTATGCGCATTCCGTCGTAATTAAGCGAATAACGCAACTGTACGACCAAATGAACCGACATCCGAGATACTTTTGAGCATGTTTTGAGTTCCCTATGCTTTAACTTTATTTTAGAGCCTTGAAATGGGGTTAACGGGGCTTAAAAGTGCAAAAAATCAAGTTTTACAAGTGCAAGGACCGTTTTTGAAATTTCTGACCAGATTCAATGAACCAAGTCCATTTTGAAGTGTTGATGGTTTAACCCATGGTTTTGCAAACCATGGGTTGGTATTCAATGAACCTAGTCTATTATTAGGGGCTCCCATGGTTTTAGAAAACCATGGGCACACATGTAAGGTCCAGATCAAAGCTCAGTTTTCGATGAACGATCTTAACGGTTCTTGAATTCCTATAAATACCAACCCTCACTTCCTCCCAAAGCACACTTGAATCTGATTTTGGCTCTCTAAGTTGAAGTTTATGCTTCATACCTGAGAGTAAATCAGATCAAGAGCTTGCGGGGACCTTCTGTAAGTATTCTTTCGTTCTTTTCATTCGTTTTTGTCGTTAAAGTCAAACTGCGTTTGACTTTCTGCTTTGACCAGTTTATGGTCAACGCGAAGTTCGTTTGAACTTCATAACGTGAGCACAATCACGATGGTTATAGTCCCTAGTGACTATACCTACTGATTACCACGTTATCTAGGCTCAGTGACGAGTCGTAGTTTCGGCCAAAATGCGTTTTCTCACGTATTTTGTAACCAAACTACTCTAGGATATCAAAACCATTTGTTTTGATATCAAAACTTGTTTTCTAGCTTAGTTAAGCAGGTTTTAACATGCTTAGCTCATCACTTTTAGTTTTGTGCTTGTCTAGGGTCGTAAAGGTAAGCGATCTAATCAATCGCTTATACTTTCGAACCCGACTAGGATCCGACCAAACATGTTAAGTGACCATAGTAGCGTAGGGAATAACCTTCCAAGGTTATACCTTATGGTCACTTAGGTTTGATTAGTCGCATGATAGGTGGTTTATATGCCTTAGGTAAATTACCAAAATGCCCTTTTTACGCCAAAATTCATTTTAAGCCTATGTAACATAATTTTTTTATATCTAAACTAATTTAGCAACAATATTAGACATGTTAAGGCATATTTTACTTGTCATAGGACTAGTTAGGCGGTCCGAACGCGTTTTACGCGAACGACGCGTTAAAGTAGCATAAGCTACCTAAACGGGTCGTAACGGGTCGTAAGCACTTAGGTTAGGTTTCATTGAAGTATGTAGGCTTTGTTAAACCATACTACATGAGTTCCATACTCATTTGGTTTACGAACCCTCATTCTATCCGATCCTCCGATTTAGGTCCGGTTTATTAACATAGTTACCTATAGTAGGTGCCGTTGATTCTCCGTGATCTCTAGCATTGCTTGGTCGTTACTCAAGGACTTCTAGGCAATCTCAAGTGAGTACATAGACCCCTCTTTTACTGTTTTGCAAACTGTTTTGGGGTGAAACACATGTGCCTACTTGTTACTTTCATGCTTTCCTGTTTTCACATCATAAACTTGCTATGTTCATAGTACACTTATAGTAAATGATTTACATTACATTGTTTTACTTTACATTTCTGCTATGTATGTTGACTGAGCATGCTAGCACATTGATTTACATGGCTTTTCTGCTTTGTATGTTAACTTAGCATACTTAGTACATTGTTTTACATTACAATATGTTGCATATGCTCATCCAGCATATGAACACATTATATTACATTTTGAACCGTTTGTAACTATTTGACCATGTGAACCGTTGTAACCACTTGACTATGTGAACCGTTGTAACCATTAGACCATGTGAACCGTTATAACCATTTGACCATGTGAATCGTTATAACCATTTGATTATGTGAACCGTTTGTAACTGTTGAACTGTGTAAACCGTATTTGACCATACATAAACATTTCTACAATTGCTAAACATTACATTTTGGTGGTTGTTTGGGTAAGTGATTTAAGTAACGAGGCGACATGTAATACGATAAAAACATGGTGGATACGCCGCTGGTACTTCCTTTATATAAGTGCTTTTATGGTATTACATATCGTAGCGTTATTTAAACCATTTCAGTTTAGACATATTACATCTACAATACAATCTTCACATAAACATTGTTTTACAAATAACTTAACTTATACAAACTCATTTTACATGGTTATTCACTTAACCATACATTATTCTTTTAAACATATATATATCATTTGGTTTATTTATCACTTTTCAAATGACTTATGAAAGGAACCACTCAACAAGATTCATGGCTACTTTTATTAAACAGTTTCTTTAAACGCCAGTCATGAATCCTATTTTCACAAAACCTATGTATCTCACAGGCATTTTTATGCTGACGTACCTATTTTCACATGTGTTTTCAGGAGCTGTTGCATAGGATGATCGAGACACATTTAGGCGGACCTATGCCTTAGTGACTTAAAACGAAGCAAGAACTAGTTAATTTATGTTATGTACTCTTTGTTTCTTGTTTTAAGACAATGTAACTCTCTTGTTTGTTATATAAAACATAAATTTAATTACCATGGTTGTGAAACAATTAATTCTGTTACAACACTCCCCGACGTTTCCGCCACGTTTCGTTGTTTTACGTGGTCGGGGTGTGACAGAAAAGTTGGTATCAGAGCTAATGGTTATAGGGAATTAGGTTATTAGTAATGCTTTGACCTAGACTATAACCTTCCTAGGACCCTAACACAAGAAGATTTGCGTTTAGATTTTTAAAACAAAAACCGTCACCTATCCTTAGGTGATAACCGCAATGAGAACATCAATTCCGAATCCGCTTTGAAAATTAATCATCTGTTCATGGATGATTGATTTCTAGGTTTTGAACCCTCTATTGTAAGGTTTTGATCCCGCTGTTATAAGGTTTTGAACCCCTTTGAGTTTTCAAAATCTCGTCAAAGTTTTGGGTCCTAAATAGTGTGAACACGTGCAAACTGGAAGAGTGAATGCTGTACCCTGGGTTTTCTGTCTAAGGCTAGAGTGTTCGTACAAATCCACATAATCGGACCAGTCGCTCTTACCTGGGAACTCTCGGGGTGAGTGTTCACTTATAGGCGAGCATGTCTTCGCGATACATTATTTTTAACCCATTTACCTTGATTAGTCACAATGTGTCGTTTGTTTGCCTTGTGGTAACAAACAAATGACCGCCATCTTTGCTTTTGTCAAATTTTGTATCACATCATCCTTTTCATCTAATCATCTCGCTCGTTTCCTTTCATGTTTCCCTCCTTTTAGAATGCCTCCTCGACGCGACAATCAGATAGCGAATGCCGAACTGGCAGAAATCATCGCGCAACAAATGGCTGCTGCTTTCCCGAATCTTATTGCTCAACTGAACCAAGCCAACAACAACAATAATGCTCCATGCAATTTCAAGAGTTTCAATTCGGCTAAGCCACTCAAGTTTAGTGGTTCTGAGGGAGCAACTGGGCTCCTACAATGGTTCGAGAGCACTGAGAGTACATTTCGTCACGTTCAGGGTCCTGATAATCGCAAGGTCGAGTTCGCTTCCAGTGTGTTTCTGAAGAGGGCTCTTACATGGTGTAACGGGGTGATGAGAGATCGTGGTGCCGAGGTTGCTTTAGCACAGACTTGGGCCGTGCTTAGGGCTCTTATGATGAAGGAATTCTGTCCTCGTCATGAGCTAAGGGCTTTAGATGTGACAACCCGCACTAAACCAGGTATCCGTACGACTTAACTAATGATTAATTACTGCTTAATTAATGTGCTTGTTTGAACTAGCTGATGAACTGCTACTTGATATCTGATACATGTACTTACTTGCATCATACTTTACTTATCGTCACTACATTATTTACATGCTGAACCCTAGTGACAACCATGATGCACAAAAAGCACAGTAGCACTATAACGGATAACCTATTGAACATGCTGATAAAACCAGCATCAGGCAAACACTGCCTCCAAGGCCTATAAGAGCCTGAGATATTTTGCTACACTAGTGGTGAGTGTAGGGATACAAGGGTTGTGGAACTGCGTCTCTAGGAATAAGTTACGATGACTGGATGTGCCTAAAACGTACTCTAAGTACAAAACTCAGCACTTTACACAATAATTCATCTTTTAGCTAACCTAATAAAGTGCCAGAACATGGGAAAAATATTACTAGACGCTTTCTAAAGTGTCGGAAATAAATTGTGTCACTAAATATAATATAATATAACGACACTTTAAAGCTTTATTAAGCGCTTTAACGGATTTCTATCCAACCAAACAACCGGACTATACCCGAAACATGAAAATATTGTTATTTTCATTAATTATCTTTTTCTGAGCCAGTTAGGGTCCCCGTGTACCCTAACACCCATTGTAACACACTAATCATAACTAACCAAGTTAAACTCTTAACTAACTTGGTTTAACATAACTAACACCTAACTACTACTTGGTTTCGAACTAGACCCCCCCCCCCTTGCTAACCGGCCCCAAACTAAGAGGGGACACACTTGTCCTTGTAGATTTGTTTAGATCCTCTTGCCTAATATCTAAGTAGCACAAGAACCCTTGGATAATACACAAGCTAATTATCTATAAGTTCACACCATTACACATCATAATCATTCCATTTCACAAATCAACTTCAAACTCTCTCTTTCTCTCTCAAAGCTTACGGCCAAGCATCCCCTATTCCATCCATCATATTTTCGATCCTGATCTTCATATTTCAAGCATCTACAAGTGTTAAGGGTCTCGTATTAGGAAGCTTGGAGCAAACGGAACGCGAAGGACCTCTCTACTTAGCTTTTATCCACCTCTTTTGCGCATAGATTCTTCCCTAGCCTCGAGCTAGAGGTATAATGTTTAAAACACCTTCTTGAACTAATCTAAAGTGGTTAAAAGGATTTTTTATCGGTTAAAACTCGTTAACATGCAAGATGATGCATTAAAGTCTACTTAAAACACTAAAAATGGTGGTTAATAGCTTATAAGTTGAGTAAAACTTGTAGTAATTAAAATGTATGATTATTTAGGCCCGATCTACGTTGTGGTAGCTCGGATCATCGTTTAACCCGGTTTGGTAAGATCATGGATCTTAACATAAGCTTGTTTTGAATGATACAAGGGTTAAAAGGTGAAACTCTACTACACGCGAATCATGAACTTGTGTAAAAGAGTTTCACTTGTGAAAATGTGTTTAAAACTAGCAGATCTACGCATCTGCAAGTGGTATTTTCAAAGAACCACGTATCAAAGAAATCATGTATTTTAAAGAGATGGATCTTACAATAACAAGCATGATTTTTATAAACCACAAGTGTGTAAACACTTGTGAAATGAAAAGATCCGACAAAATAACCGTTTTTGTAAAAGATGACGGGAGGTTGTAAAGATGGATTTTCTCTAAAAAAACGAGGTTTTTACAAGATCAAATTATATTATATGAAGATCTACTAAATTTAAGGGGATTTATACCACAGTTTTGGGAAAACTGCAAGTTCATGTAATTTTTGGCAATTTACACATATGTTGATTTGTTGTTGCGATAAAAGTTGTTCTGATCAAATAAAGAAAATTGTTGAGTTGATTTGTTAAAGAAAATGATACGCTTGAAAGCGTGGCCACCTCCAGTTACAGAGGAAACTCTGGCGAAATTTTTCTAAAAACCTAACACTTAGAACTATATACACTACAAGTGTTAGAATTATTTTGACATGTCTTCGAAACATAAGTTTCGCCATGACTTTATTTACTAAATATTCGGAGGTGGGATTTTCACAAAATTTAACGTGATAAATATATATATTTTTCACACACTGTTTATGATTATTTTGTGAAATACATAAATATTATTTTTAGAGTAAAAATAATATTTACGAACGTTAATGAATCCAAAATAATACGAACGCTTTCACCATAAATATATATAAGTTACACCGGTAATTATATTACCACTCGATTGTTAAAACGTAACTTACGCACTTACGGAAATATTTATGAACGCGTATTTTAACAACGTATTATTGGAGAAAAACTATGTGAAATGAAAATATAATATTTTTGAGAAAAATACTTATATTTTGGGATTGGAAATATATATATATTAAGTGAGACTTAATGGTTTAATTTGAACGCACATGTATTGAATCCCCCATCCTTGGGAAGGAGATTAACTACCAAGTATATACAGAACGTAAACACGAAATAGTTGTCTAACTATTTCCCAAAGACTTAAACTATAAAGCTAAGGCACGGCCGTCCGTCTAATAGAATTAGCACTTGTAGGTCGTCGCACAGCTTTCTGATTTGGAGTACTTGGTAGAGACGCACCGACTGTGAGTTCATGTCCCCCTTTTCTCTAACTGTTTTCAGTTTTCTTAACTGCGGGGGTGAAATACATGTTACTTTGTTTACAAGTACTTTACACATGGTATGGTTAACGTAAGGAGGTTTACTACTTAGATCATGTGAATGGGTAGGCAGAAACACCGAGGGACGTAAGCGGTAGATCTATCTGGGTGTAGCGAGCCCAACTCTAGGCCCAACAGAACGGACCTCTAAGAGGACCAACAGAACGGACCTTGAGTGACTTTGTGCCCGACGCATAAATCGGCTAGGTTGAGTCTTCCTACTTGCACTTCACACATGCTAATGGCCTTGCAAACCATTGGTGATCTCTTTTCCTTACACTGCTACATACCAGGGAACTTTTATACTTACAAGTGTTTTACATACTCACTTACACATGAACTCGCTCAACATTATTGTTGATTTTTCAACTTACATGTATTTCAGGAAATTAACAGGATCTTGCACGGTATGACGTGTTTTCCCGCTGTTCCAAGGTCATCCCAGTTTAGGAAATGTGACTCTTTCCTGGACAAGTCACATATCTTAAACTGCGCATATTTCATGTTGATGTTTATGTTAGTTAAGACAATGTTTTACGTTATGATGTTGTAAGTCTCTAAGACAACGGTACGTTACTTTGGTTTTAAAACTTAATCAAACGGATGATCTTGCATGATTTTATTTCATATAGCTTTGTTATGGTTAAGCTATGGTATTAAGAAGTCACACCAAAATTTACCACGCTTCCGCAAAGCCAGGGTGTGACAGCTTGGTATCAGAGCTCTGATCATAGCGAACTTGGATTCTTTCTCGAGTCTAGACTATGATCACTAGGGCTCTCACGAAAACATTTTCTGCATACCACTTAAGTCCAGATTCAAAACTTTTTACAAACAAATGTTGAGCACATTTTATTATTATAGGCTCAGCCTGGAGGGCTGAGGCTCGGTCTGGAGGATCGAGGCTCGATCTAGGTGACCGAGGTAGTTGAGAACGTTGATTTATTATAGGCTCAGCCTGGAGGGCTGAGGCTCGGTCTGGAGGATCGAGGCTCGGTCTAGGTGACCGAGGTAGTTGGCTAGTGAGACTAGGAAGAGTAGGCTCAGTCATGAAGGCTGAGGCTCGGTCAAGGGGACCGAGGCTCGATCTAAGAGGTCGAGGTGGAGGATAGAGCAGTCTTAAAGACTGGGAGAAATTGGCTAGTGAGACTAGGAGAATTATTTGATTGGCTAACATGTTTATATGATTATATGATTGATTATCATACGTATATGTGTTTGTGTTACAAACGTCATGCTTTCATCATGTGCTAGAAAGATGGACACTACGAATCCCATGGCCATAGTATCAGACGACATAGTTTCATCGAAGCACGAGGTGTACATTTCCGATACTACCGGCACAGACAATGATGACTTTCAGCCCTTTTGCGCTGCCTGAAGCCGTAGCAGAGCCTACTGATGGCCATCTTGTTGGGAATTTGCCCCCTTGCCGCTTATCCTATTGTTGATATGCCCCCCCTCCCGACGTGGCCTCTGACGACGATAACGATCTACTGGAAGAGGACCCATTCGAGGGCAGGGCCCTATTGCTGCTGGTATTAGACTACTGCATGCGGACGCTCCTGTAGGGGAAACTCATGTCCATTCCCCTATCCCAGACTCATTTGAGTTTCTGACACCCGCATCTTCGCACATACAGGGAATGCAGCACCACTCACACGACGCCGACCCGGATATGGCATCATCAGCTGCACCGGATCCCACCCACAGCTTTGAGTTTGATCACGATATTGAGGTTGATCCTGCTTTTTCACCTGGTTTTGATCCAGACCATGACCTTGAGTTCATACACTTGGACCAGCCCTTGTAGGATCCTGTAACCCCCTGTGTTTGTTGATCCAGCTGATCTTGAGATGGAGTTTTTGATCCGGAGCCGGCCGTGGCCCCTGAGCCAGGCGCTGCTCCTGACCCCGCATTGGAGCATGACCCTGTTCATGCCAATGCACCTACTATTGCTCCTTGATTAATCATCTGCTTGGACGAGAGAAAATTTGGGGTAACTGTGCAAGACAATTTATTATTACGGGGGCCCACGTAATAACGATTTGTAGTGCACAGGAATCCTGGTGGACTCTGCGGGTCAAGCTAATGATAACCAATGCAGCAGGAAATAACTTAAAAACGAATGACCAAGGCGATGTAGCCTCGAGTTCATTCTATTACGAGCAACAAGCCAAATTGGCAAGCCTATGTGAAGGCTCAGAAATTCACTTCCCCACTCATACAGTGAGTATATTTGCGTGTGAAATTGGGTGATTACATGATGGCTTATATCGCTATATACACCTCATAGACAATTGAAACGTTGTCTAACCCGCTTCACACCACTTCGACAAAAAGGGAATGTCACCCAGGCGTGACACAAACACCAGTACGTTGCCAAGGACAGAAGCCGAGCTGCAAGAACGCATCTCACAGATAAATGCACGACATGAAGCCCTCCGCTCTAAGTACAACGAAGGTATTACTGGAAATAACCCTCCAACTGGCTGCACCTATAAACAGTTCCTGAACTGCAAGCCTTTGAACTTTGACGGAACAGGAGGCGCCGTTGCATTTGTTCGTTGGTCCGAAAAGGCCGACTCCATTCTAAGAATGAGTAACTGTTCGGCCCAACAGAGTGTTAACTATATCTCGGGGATATTTCTAGATGGCACACTCTCTTAATGGAACCTCCAGGTTCAGACCCTTGGCACAGACGCTACTTATGCACTGAGCTGGGACGAGCTCAAGGAAACGATTGAGAAGAAATGTTGCTTTAGGACTGGAATTTAGAAGCTTGAGGTGGAGTTCAGGAATTTGAAAATGGACGAACCAGAAATTCCTGAACTTGTCCAGCGATCGCACAACTTGTCTAGGGTCGTCCCCTACTAAGTCATTAACGTTGTATGATACAGTTGTGTACTTGTACGCTTACTATGTGGTCTCGTTATATGGCAATCGCAGTATTCTCATCACTTATGATGTTTGATTTACTGTTTAGGTTCTATGACATGAGATGTTATGTGGTTGATTTATTTATAGCATGAGATGTTATGTATGGTTGAATACATACGTACGTTTTACTTGCTATGACCTAACCTACGTGAAACATATTTTAGAAGATGCCACCAAGTCGCGAAATGCGCATGCCCACCTCAGAGGCGGAACTTCAAGAGATAATTGTTGCAGCTATAGCACGGCACGAGGCCCTACGCTCCGAACCTAGCAGAGGTACCTCAGAAAATAACGGTTGTTCCTACTGGCACTTCCTCAAATACAAGCCTCCGAAGTTCGACGGCACTGGAGGTGCCATGGCTTTTGTGAAATGGATCGAAAGTATGGATTCCATCTTTCAAGTGAGCGGTTGTACGCCGGAACAACAGGTCCTATACGTTTCTGAGTTGTTTCTAGATGAAGCCCGATTATGGTGGAATCTTCAGACCCATATAAAGGGTGCTACTGCAGCATATGCATTAACCTGGGGTGAACTAAAAGAAATGATGCATAAGAAGTATTGCCCCCAAACGGAAACCCAGAAGTGGGAAGATGAATTTTGGAGCCTGATGATGGAAGGTCCGAAGGTGTTGGAGTACGTGCAAAGACTTTATGATTTGTCACGAGTTGTTCCGTACCTGGTGAAACCAGAATTAAAGAAATTGGAACAATTCATTTAGGAACTGGCGCCTCAAGTCTTGAGCTTAATGACAACATCAACGCCACCGACAACTATGGCCGCAAGTAAGATGGGCTTGGCACTCGTTACGGAAGCAGTTAGACTAGAAAAACTTGCAAACCCTGACCAGGAGACTCAGGTAGAGTCGTCCGGAAAGAACAAAAGGAAGCTCACCGAAGATACCCGAATGAATGAGGGTGAACAAAGATCTATTCGAGGTTGTTTTGACTGCGGGGACAAAGGGCATTTCAAGAAAGATTGCCCTAACAATAAACAGGCCAATGATAAGATTTACTTAGAAACTGAACCAAGACGTGCTGAGTGCAAGTGTCACCACAATTATGGATGTCGGAAGCCTAGGTACGGAAGGAAAAGACACAACAAGGATGGTTGTGGGATGAAGGGTCCCAGACAAGGAGAAAACAGTAACAACGCTCAAGGTGGAAATGGGAGGTATCCAGGATGCTTCCATTGTGGGGATGTTGGACATCTTAAGAGGGAATGCCCGAAGTTGAAACAAGACCGTGAAAGGACATCCGACATCGGAGCTTGTGTAGCATGCCAGGATCCAGGCGTGACTACTGGTACGTTCCCTATCAACCAAAACTTTTGCATCTATTTTGTTTGATACTGGCACCGACTATAGCTTCGTATCATTAGAGTTCAAGAATATGCTTGGGTTAGCCGCTAATAAGTTAGATATTCCCTACTCAATCGAATTGGCCAATGGGAAGTTAGTAGAAGCCAATGAAGTTATCAGAGGTTGTGTGATCGAATTAGGAGAGCGTGAGTTTGCTTTAGATCTACTACCAGTCCAGTTGGGAAGCTTCGACGTGGTGGAAGGAATGGATTGGTTATCAGGCCACAAGGCTGAGATAGTTGTCACGAAAAGATTGTTCGTGTCCCAACCGAAGATGGCGAGACAATTGCGGTTCACGGAGAGAAGCGTGATACGCCGTTAAGAATTATCAGCTGCCTGAAAGCGCGAAAGTGTTTGCAGAAAGGATGTGTTGCCTTCCTGGCACACATTGTGGATAAGAAGGCTGCTGAGCCAAGAATCGAAGACATCCCTGTCGTGAGGGAGTATCCAGAAGTCTTCCCAGAAGACTTGCCTGGACTGCCACCTCAGAGATAAGTAGAGTTTCACATTGACTTAGTTCCAGGCGCCGCGCCTGTGGCTAAGGCACCCTATAGACTTGCTCCGTCTGAAATGCAAGAATTGTCGACACAACTTCAAGAGTTGTTAGACAAGGGATTTATCCGACCAAGCTTCTCGCCTTGGGGAGCTCCAGTCCTGTTTGTCAAGAAGAAGGACGGTAGTTTTCGTATGTGCATCGACTACCGGGAGCTGAACAAGCTGACGATCAAGAATAGATACCCTCTGCCAAGGATTGATGATCTGTTCGACCAACTTCAAGGTTCAAGCTTTTATTCAAAGATCGATCTTCGATCTGGATACCATCAGTTAAGGATACAAGAGGAGAGTATCCCAAAGACAGCCTTCAGAACTCGTTATGGACACTACGAGTTCCTTGTTATGCCGTTTGGTTTGACAAACGCACCTGCAGTGTTTATGGACTTGATGAACAGAGTTTGCAAACCATACTTGGACAAGTTCGTAATTGCGTTTATCGACGACATCTTGATCTATTCAAGAACAAAGGCTGAGCACGAGCAGCATCTAAAAGCTATTTTGGAGCTGCTAAAGAAGGAACAGCTGTATGCCAAATTCTCCAAGTGCGAATTTTGGCTACGCGAAGTCCAATTCCTTGGGCACGTGGTAAATGGAGATGGAATCCACGTGGATCCAACCAAGATCGAGGCGATCAAGGATTGGGAAACGCCAAAGACGCCAACCGAGATTCGGCAATTCTTGGGTTTAGCTGGCTATTATCGAAGATTCATTGAGAATTTTTCGAAGATCGCTCAACCATTGACGCTCCTCACGCAGAAGGATAAGAAGTTTGATTGGGGAATCAAACAGGATGAAGCGTTTCAGATACTGAAGGATAAGCTTTGTGACGCGCCAATTTTAGCTCTACCAGAAGGTACTGATGATTTTGTGGTATACTGCGACGCATCGCGTCAAGGTTTGGGTTGTCTGTTGATGCAACACCAGAAGGTTATTGCTTACGCATCGCGTCAACTGAAAGTGCACGAAAAGAACTATACCACACACGATTTGGAGCTCGGCGCAATGGTTTTTGCTTTAAAGATCTGGAGACACTACCTTTATGGTACGAAGTGTACAATCTTTACAGATCACAAGAGCCTACAGCATATATTCAACCAGAAGGAGTTGAATATGAGGCAAAGACGATGGGTTGAATTGTTGAACGACTACGACTGCGAGATAAAGTATCATCCAGGGAAGGCGAACGTGGTCGCCAATGCCCTAAGTCGTAAAGAGAGAATCAAGCCCATAAGGGTTAGAGCTTTAGAAATGATTATACGAACCGATCTTTCCTTGCGCATTCGTGCCGCGCAGAAAGAAGCTTTCAAGGAAGGAAACCTTGAAGAAGAATGTCTCCGTGGGATGGAGAAGCTTTTGGTACCAAACGAAGAAGGAACATTATGTTTTGAGAAAAGGATTTGGGTTCCTCTGTTTGGTGATTTGAGGAAGGTTATTTTCGATGAAGCTCACAAATCGCGATACTCTATCCATCCAGGAGCGGATAAGATGTACCAGGATCTCAAAGATTATTATTGGTGGCCTAGGATGAAAGGCGATGTTGCTATTTACGTGAGCAAATGTTTAATGTGCGCTAAAGTTAAAGCGGAATACCAGAAGCCTTCAGGACTTCTGCAACAACCTGAGATTCCCAAGTGGAAATGGGAACAAATCTCAGTGGATTTTGTTACAAAATTGACAAGAACGCCAAGAGGCCATGACACTATCTGGGTGATAGTGGATCGATTAACGAAGTCAGCACACTTCTTACCTATCAGAGAGAAGGATAATACGAGCAAATTGGCCGAAATATACATGAGAGAGATCGTCGCGCGCCATGGAGTACCTCTCTCAATCATCTCTGATAGAGACGGAAGGTTTGTGTCAAGAATATGGCAACCCTTCCAAGAAGCCTTTGGCTCACAATTGAATCTGAGCACTGCGTTTCATCCGCAAACTGACGGTCAGAGCGAGCGAACGATACAGACTTTGGAAGACATGCTGAGAGCGTGTGTTATGGATTTGAGCGGTAGCTGGGACAAGCATTTGCCATTGGTCGAATTTTCATACAACAACAGCTACCACACCAGTATTGGTGTCGCGCCATTTGAAGCCCTTTACGGACGCAAGTGCCGATCACCCTTATGTTGGGCTGACGCAGGTGATAGGCAGCTTGCTGGTCCCGAAATCGTCCAAGAGACGACAGACAAGATTGCGCAGATTCTTAAACGCATCGAAGCAGCTCGCCACAGACAAAAGGCCTATGCGGATCCAAACCGGAAACATGTGGATTTCCAAGTTGGAGAGATGGTGTTATTGAAAGTCTCACCCTGGAAGGGTGTGGCACGCTTCGGAAAGCGTGGGAAGTTAAATCCGCGCTACATTGGTCCCTTCAGAATTCTGGAAAGAAGAGGACTAGTAGCATACAAGTTGGACCTACCTGCTGAACTGAATGGTGTTCACGATACATTTCATGTATCCAACCTAAAGAAAAGTCCAACTCAAGTCACCGTTGCCATTCCCACTGACGAGATTCATGTTGACGACACGCTCCACTTCGTTGAAGAACCTGTTAAGGTCACGGATTGGAAAGTTAACAAGACCCGTCGGAGCAATGTCAAGCTCGTCAAAGTTCGTTGGAATGCCAGACACGGTCCTGCATACACCTGGGAACGTGAGGACCGGATGAAAGAGAAATACCCCCACCTTTTTTTTTCCTAAGAACCCTGCATCTATAAGCAGAACTTAAATTTCGGGACGAAATTTATTTAACGGGGGGAGAATGTGACAACCCGCACTAAACCAGGTATCCGTACGACTTAACTAATGATTAATTACTGCTTAATTACTGTGCTTGTTTGAACTAGCTGATGAACTGCTACTTGATATCTGATACATGTACTTACTTGCATCATACTTTACTTATCGTCACTACATTATTTACATGCTGAACCCTAGTGACAACCATGATGCACAAAAAGCACAGTAGCACTATAACGGATAACCTATTGAACATGCTGATAAAACCAGCATCAGGCAAACACTGCCTCCAAGGCCTATAAGAGCCTGAGATATTTTGCTACACTAGTGGTGAGTGTAGGGATACAAGGGTTGTGGAACTGCGTCTCTAGGAATAAGTTACGATGACTGGATGTGCCTAAAACGTACTCTAAGTACAAAACTCAGCACTTTACACAATAATTCATCTTTTAGCTAACCTAATAAAGTGCCAGAACATGGGAAAAATATTACTAGACGCTTTCTAAAGTGTCGGAAATAAATTGTGTCACTAAATATAATATAATATAACGACACTTTAAAGCTTTATTAAGCGCTTTAACGGATTTCTATCCAACCAAACAACCGGACTATACCCGAAACATGAAAATATTGTTATTTTCATTAATTATCTTTTTCTGAGCCAGTTAGGGTCCCCGTGTACCCTAACACCCATTGTAACACACTAATCATAACTAACCAAGTTAAACTCTTAACTAACTTGGTTTAACATAACTAACACCTAACTACTACTTGGTTTCGAACTAGACCCCCCCCCTTGCTAACCGGCCCCAAACTAAGAGGGCACACACTTGTCCTTGTTGATTTGTTTAGATCCTCTTGCCTAATATCTAAGTAGCACAAGAACCCTTGGATAATACACAAGCTAATTATCTATAAGTTCACACCATTACACATCATAATCATTCCATTTCACAAATCAACTTCAAACTCTCTCTTTCTCTCTCAAAGCTTACGGCCAAGCATCCCCTATTCCATCCATCATATTTTCGATCCTGATCTTCATATTTCAAGCATCTACAAGTGTTAAGGGTCTCGTATTAGGAAGCTTGGAGCAAACGGAACGCGAAGGACCTCTCTACTTAGCTTTTATCCACCTCTTTTGCGCATAGATTCTTCCCTAGCCTCGAGCTAGAGGTATAATGTTTAAAACACCTTCTTGAACTAATCTAAAGTGGTTAAAAGGATTTTTATCGGTTAAAACTCGTTAACATGCAAGATGATGCATTAAAGTCTACTTAAAACACTAAAAATGGTGGTTAATAGCTTATAAGTTGAGTAAAACTTGTAATAATTAAAATGTATGATTATTTAGGCCCGATCTACGTTGTGGTAGCTCGGATCATCGTTTAACCCGGTTTGGTAAGATCATGGATCTTAACATAAGCTTGTTTTGAATGATACAAGGGTTAAAAGGTGAAACTCTACTACACGCGAATCATGAACTTGTGTAAAAGAGTTTCACTTGTGAAAATGTGTTTAAAACTAGCAGATCTACGCATCTGCAAGTGGTATTTTCAAAGAACCACGTATCAAAGAAATCATGTATTTTAAAGAGATGGATCTTACAATAACAAGCATGATTTTTATAAACCACAAGTGTGTAAACACTTGTGAAATGAAAAGATCCGACAAAATAACCGTTTTTGTAAAAGATGACGGGAGGTTGTAAAGATGGATTTTCTCTAAAAAAACGAGGTTTTTACAAGATCAAATTATATTATATGAAGATCTACTAAATTTAAGGGGATTTATACCACAGTTTTGGGAAAACTGCAAGTTCATGTAATTTTTGGAAATTTACACATATGTTGATTTGTTGTTGCGATAAAAGTTGTTCTGATCAAATAAAGAAAATTGTTGAGTTGATTTGTTAAAGAAAATGATACGCTTGAAAGCGTGGCCACCTCCAGTTACAGAGGAAACTCTGGCGAAATTTTTCTAAAAACCTAACACTTAGAACTATATACACTACAAGTGTTAGAATTATTTTGACATGTCTTCGAAACATAAGTTTCGCCATGACTTTATTTACTAAATATTCGGAGGTGGGATTTTCACAAAATTTAACGTGATAAATATATATATTTTTCACACACTGTTTATGATTATTTTGTGAAATACATAAATATTATTTTTAGAGTAAAAATAATATTTACGAACGTTAATGAATCCAAAATAATACGAACGCTTTCACCATAAATATATATAAGTTACACCGGTAATTATATTACCACTCGATTGTTAAAATGTAACTTACGCACTTACGGAAATATTTATGAACGCGTATTTTAACAACGTATTATTGGAGAAAAACTATGTGAAATGAAAATATAATATTTTTGAGAAAAATACTTATATTTTGGGATTGGAAATATATATATATTAAGTGAGACTTAATGGTTTAATTTGAACGCACATGTATTGAATCCCCCATTCTTGGGAAGGAGATTAACTACCAAGTATATACAGAACGTAAACACGAAATAGTTGTCTAACTATTTCCCAAAGACTTAAACTATAAAGCTAGGGCACGGCCGTCCGTCTAATAGAATTAGCACTTGTAGATCGTCGCACAGCTTTCTGATTTGGAGTACTTGGTAGAGACGCACCGACTGTGAGTTCATGTCCCCCTTTTCTCTAACTGTTTTCAGTTTTCTTAACTGCGGGGGTGAAATACATGTTACTTTGTTTACAAGTACTTTACACATGGTATGGTTAACGTAAGGAGGTTTACTACTTAGATCATGTGAATGGGTAGGCAGAAACACCGAGGGACGTAAGCGGTAGATCTATCTGGGTGTAGCGAGCCCAACTCTAGGCCCAACAGAACGGACCTCTAAGAGGACCAACAGAACGGACCTTGAGTGACTTTGTGCCCGACGCATAAATCGGCTAGGTTGAGTCTTCCTACTTGCACTTCACACATGCTAATGGCCTTGCAAACCATTGGTGATCTCTTTTCCTTACACTGCTACATACCAGGGAACTTTTATACTTACAAGTGTTTTACATACTCACTTACACATGAACTCGCTCAACATTATTGTTGATTTTTCAACTTACATGTATTTCAGGAAATTAACAGGATCTGGCACGGTATAACGTGTTTTCCCGCTGCACATTGGGTTCCAAGGTCATCCCAGTTTAGGAAATGTGACTCTTTCCTGGACAAGTCACATATCTTAAACTGCGCATATTTCATGTTGATGTTTATGTTAGTTAAGACAATGTTTTACGTTATGATGTTGTAAGTCTCTAAGACAACGGTACGTTACTTTGGTTTTAAAACTTAATCAAACGGATGATCTTGCATGATTTTATTTCATATAGCTTTGTTATGGTTAAGCTATGGTATTAAGAAGTCACACCAAAATTTACCACGCTTCCGCAAAGCCAGGGTGTGACATTAGAAAGGGAATTTGATGATCTTAAGCAAGATAGCGGTGAGCATCGAGCCTACATGGACCGTTACGAGGAGTTAAGTCTGTTATGCCCAAACATGGTCACGCATTTGGATAAGGCAATCGAAAAGTACATTGATGGCCTCCCTGACTCAATACAAGACATTGTGACTGGTAGCAACCCTACTACAGTTAGACAGGCCATTGAGCTAGCTGCAACCTTGACTGTATCTCAGATCAGGAAAGGTAAACTTTTTCGAAAGGGTGACAAGAAACCAATCGAGGAATCAAAGACCATGGATGAACAGACTGGATCCCCTAAGAAGTCAAAGAAGCGAAAGGCTTCTCAGAACTTCGCCATGGTCGCTCACAATGGTCAAGCCGTCCCCAACCAACCAGCTCAACCCCCTGCTAGGAAGCCCTACAACGGAACTGCACCCTTGTGCAACCAATGTAGCCTACATCATCATGCTGGTGCGAGGTGCCGCACTTGCCAAGTTTATGGACTTAAAGGTCATACAGCGAGGGTTTGCCCAACTACAGCTACACCCAACCAAGTTAACAACAATCCTACTCAAGGTCGTTTCCACCAGGTTCTTGTTTCAACTGTGGCGAGATGGGCCATTTCCGAAGAAACTGCCCAAAGCTTACTAATGCGAATCCGGTGCAGGGATGAGCATCTGGCCGAATGGAAGACAACGCTGTTTAGAAATAATCACGTCTTATGTATTATTTTCTTTTGTTGTCAAGGTCCATGAAACAATTGTTGATGTTGTTTATAAATAAATCTTTTACTTACATTGCAATACGTTTATTGTGGTTGCATGAATAAACAACATATCCCCTGCGATACCGACAATCAAGGGACCGTATTCATTGAAGAACAAACTACCCCAAATTTCTTCCATTGTATGATCTCTTGCGTTTTCCACGAAAATCCTAAGTAACCGTTCCTCCAAGGAAAACGAAGTACAAGGCGCAAGTTACAACTCTGGACGAATACCCACTCCTTAATGGGGTACCTAAGGATTTTTCCGTAAGTCCTTAATTGTTGTATACCTTAATTCGAATGTGGTGATTCCTTGTAAAAATCGAATTTTTAGAAGATCATCCTATCTTTTCAGATAGATGCTTGAGGACGTTGAAGTCCATCAACTGGGTTCCTGGTATGCCTTGAATACCCATGTTCAAATCAACGCCAAGTTAATAAAAATCAATAACAAGATAATAACAATTAATAACCAAGAAAACAATTATGTGATTATGTGCTTATGTGTTCCCTTTTATGTTTTTGTGTGATCCAAATTATGTTATCCAAATCCTCATAGAATCTTCCATATCTTCGTATAAGGGATTCATAGTAGGATACCCAAAGGTACTACCTAAAATCCTTAATGGACTTCTACGTTGTAGTTAAGTCCCTTGGATTATAAAGTACTACTCCATAATTAGACCCCTTGAGTGGTCTAGTTAAACAGATTGATCCAAAAAATCTGGTTAGGAATATCATGTGATGATATAGCTGAAAGGACTCCTTGGTGGCCTAAATAAAAAAAAAGATCATCTGTCGATCTAATTAAAAGGACCCTATGGTAGTCTAGTCACCCTCATCACAGGTTTGATTTTCTTCCCCTAAACAATTACAAAACAAACTGGGCGGACTGTGCAAGGAATTGCGTAATTATGGATGCATACATAATTATGGAATTTAGAGCACAAGAATCACAGCAAGTTCTGTAATGTATCTAGAGTTAACCCAATTCATTTCCAACTCTGATGAAGCAACCGTTGAAAATGACTCCGTAAGTTCATTTTCGTTTCTAAAGATTATCCGTTGAGGAAATGAATATCCGTTTGTCTAATCCTTCATTTCCATTTCTGATGAAGCAACCGTTGAAAATGACTCCGTTAGTTCATTTTCGTTTCTGAAGATTATCCCTTGAGGAAATGAATATCTGTTTGTTAAATCCTTCATTTCCGTACCTGAGGAAGCAACCGTTGAAAATGACCCCATTAGTTCATTTTCGTTTCTGAAGATTATCCGTTGAGGAAATGAATATCCGTTTGTTAAATCCTTCATTTCCAATTCTGAACATAATTATGGAATTTAGTGCACAAGAATCACAGCAAGTTCTGTAATGTATCTAGAGTTAACCCAATTCATTTCCAACTCTGATGAAGCAACCGTTGAAAATGACTCCGTATGTTCATTTTCGTTTCTAAAGATTATCCGTTGAGGAAATGAATATCCGTTTGTCTAATCCTTCATATCCATTTCTGATGAAGCAACCGTTGAAAATGACTCCGTTAGTTCATTTTCGTTTCTGAAGATTATCCGTTGAGGAAATGAATATCTGTTTGTTAAATCCTTCATTTCCGTACCTGAGGAAGCAACCGTTGAAAATGACCCCATTAGTTCATTTTCGTTTCTGAAGATTATCCGTTGAGGAAATGAATATCCGTTTGTTAAATCCTTCATTTCCAATTCTCAAGTTATTCATGTGCAAATGATGTTTAAAAGTGACAAAAAGGTTATTTTCTGTTCGATTGTTTATGCATCAAATTTTTATATCACTAGAAGAGAGTTGTGGAATCATTTGGCTAGACATAAAATTCTGGTAGGGAATAAACCATGGGTTATTATGGGGGATTTTAACTCCGCTTTGAAGTTAGAAGATAAATCTATGGGATCGTCAGGTATATCTACTAGTATGCGGGAGTTTCAAGAATGTGTTAATCAGATTCAAGTGGCGGATATTAAGAGTATAGGGTTCCATTTCACGTGGACTCAAAAGCCAAAGAAAGGGGTTGGGTTATTAAAAAAGATCGATAGGGCTATGGGTAATATTCAGTTTGTTAGTGATTTTCCAGAAGCGGTTGCGATGTTTCAACCCTACCGAGTTTCTGACCATTGCCCGTGCATTCTTAGAATTAACAAGATGGAGAAGAAAAAACCTAGTTCATTCAAGTTTGCAAATTTCTTGGTCCACAAACCGGGTTTTTTGGAAGTTGTTAAGAATAATTGGGATCTGGCTATTACGGGTGTTCATCAGTTTCGGTTGGTTAAAAAGCTTCGTGCATTAAAGTCTCCTCTTAGATCTCTTTTATTCAAGCAAGGAAATCTTCACAAAAAAGTTGAAGAATTACGTGGAAAGCTAGATGCGATTCAAAAGGAAGTCGAAAGAGATCCGTTTAATGAAGATGCTAGACGTGAAGAAGTTAATGCTACCAGAGTTTTTCAAGAAGCGTGCCTTGATGAGGAACGATTTTTAAAGCAAAAATCTAAAGTGGCTTGGTTACGAGCGGGGGATGCAAATTCAAAATTTTTTCATTTGTCGCTTAAAACTAGAAATCATCGAACAAGAATTGAAGGTATTACCGATAATAATGGGATTTTTTGTGAAGGCGAGTCCGTTCCAGATGCGTTTGTCAATCACTTTGAGACGTTTTTAGGGTGTGAAGGTGATATTTCTTTGAGTCTGTCGCCAGAGATATTCACGAATCGTCTGAGTATGACTGTTGCTGATAGTATGGTTCGGCCGATTACAGTAGAGGAGATCAAAACGGCTATGTTTGCTATCGGTAATGATAAAGCTCCAGGTCCGGATGGGTACACAGCGGCTTTTTTTAAGAGTTCTTGGGAGATTGTGGGTTCTGATGTGACGAATGCTGTTATGGATTTCTTTATTACAGGTCGGTTGCTTCAGGAGATAAATCATACTCTTATTGTTCTTTTGCCTAAAATGACTACCCCTGCTACGGTAAAGGATTTTCGTCCTATTGCTTGTTGCAATGTCATATATAAGTGTATTAGCAAGATTGTGTCTGATCGTTTAAAGGTGGCTCTTAATGATATTGTTAGCATAAATCAATCAGCGTTTGTTCCTGGTAGGAAAATATCGGACAATATTCTTCTTACACAAGAATTAATGCATAATTATCATAGAGATTATGGGCCTCCTAGGTGTGCGTTTAAAGTTGATATCCAAAAAGCCTATGATACGGTTGATTGGAAGTTTCTTGAAGAGGTGTTACTGGGTTTCGGTTTTAACCAGATGATGATAAAGTGGATTATGCTTTGCGTTTCTACTCCGTCATATTCTATTAGTGTGAATGGTAGTGTTCATGGTTTCTTCAAGGGCAAACGTGGGCTCCGGCAAGGGGATCCTATTTCTCCTTACCTTTTCACTTTGGTTATGGAAGTCTTGACGTGTAAGTTACAACAAGCCTCTTCGATTGATTCGTCTTTCAGGTTTCATAACAAGTGTCAACGTCAACGTATTATCAACCTTTGCTTTGCGGATGATTTGTTTTTGTTTGCTAGAGGTGATGTCAAATCGGCTACATGTATTATGAATGCGCTCTCTCAATTCTCTCGTATGTCTGGGTTGATTCCGAATGTTCAAAAGAGTACCAGTTTCTTTTGTAATGTTCCGCAGCATGTTAAGGGGGCTATTTTAGGGATTATTCCTTTTGTGGAAGGGGAGTTGCCAGTCAGGTATATGGGAGTCCCTTTGATTTCGTCTAGGCTCCTTTACAAAGATTGTAGTGTTTTGATTGAAAGATTGGAGAATCGCATTTCAGGTTGGAAGAATCGGCTTTTGTCCTTTGCGGGTAGAGTTCAGCTTATTTTATCTGTTTTATCCTCTATGCATATTTTTTGGGCTTCTGTCTTAATTCTTCCGGCTAGGGTTATCAAGGAGTTAGAGAACAGAATGAGAAATTCTTTGTGGTCTCAAGATGGTTCTTTTCAGAGAGGGAAAACTAAGATTTCATGGAGCTCTATATGTAAGCCGAAATATGAAGGAGGCCTTGGGTTGCGAAGAATTCAAGATGTTAATAAAGCTCTTATGGCCTCGCATGTATGGAGCATTATTACCAGGAGGGATTCTCTTTGGGTTCAATGGATATACTCTAATCGATTAAGGAATACTAATTTTTGGGCATGTAGAATTCCTTCGGTGTGTTGCTGGAGTTGGAGGAAAATCCTCCAGTTACGGCCAGTTATTAGAAATCATGTTTGGTCAAAGATTGGAGATGGGGGGATGACATCCGCATGGTACGACCGTTGGTGTGAGTGCGGACCATTGGCCAATTTCATATCTCCGAGGATTATTTATGAAGCTGGATTTGCTCTTCATGATTCGGTTAAAGATGTTTGGACGAATGGCTCTTGGAAGTGGCCTACGGCTTGGCGTGATTTGTTCCCTGTTTTGATTCAGATTGATAATTTGCAAATTAACCCGAATAGTAGAGATAGATTCTTTTGGAAAGATGGTGACAAACTGAATGACTATTCGTCTTCGTGTGTGTGGCAATCTATCAGATCTAGGGAGACGGAAGTTGACTGGGTGAATGTGGTATGGTTCTCGCACTGTATTCCTCGGCATGCATTCCTTATGTGGCTTATCATGCGTAGGAAACTTTTGACTCAGGATAGGATTCTACAGTGGGATTTGTCTAGAAGAAAAAACATGAATATGATGTGTTGCTTACTATGCTTCGAGAATAATGACTCGCATGATCATCTGTTTTTCGAATGCAAGTTCTCGGCTCAGGTTTGGTGTTCGGTAAGGGATAAAGTGAATATGAATACGGTTGATCCTAAGTGGTTAGACATCATGAATTGGCTTTTAACTAGAGGGGCGTCCAAATCGGCGTATAACATTTCAAGTCGTCTTATAGTGGCAGCTACAGCTTATTTCATTTGGCAGGAGCGGAATGCACGTCTTTTTAAAAATCAGACAAGACCTCCAGAAGTAATTATCTCCTTGATTTTTCAGACTGTTCGATATAAACTTATGGGAGCTAAATACAAGAGTACGGACAAAGTGAGACGCTTTCTAGAGATGTGGGATATTCATGAAGACTCGATGCTTGACGATGGTGGCTAGTGTTTTCTGAATTGTTTTAATTTGTTTTATCTAGATTATGGTCTAGTGGGTGTTGAATTGTGATTTAGAGTTTCGTTTTTTCTTGTTTACTTTCATGGGGGGATGTCCCATGTTAGAACTAGTATGGGTTTTCCATACTACTTGTGTTTATGTTTTGTGAATATACAGAATCACCGGGGTAACCCTTTACCCAAAAAAAAGAATATCCGTTGAGGAAAATGACTCCGTTTGTTCATTTTCGTTCTGAAGAGTATCCGTCGAGGGAAATGAATATCCGTTGATTATTCTTTCATTCCCGTTTCTGACGAAGAACCCGTTGAGGAAAATGAATCATCCATTCATTTTCACTTCTGAAGAATATCCGTTGAGGGAAAAGAATATCCGTTTAGTTAACTCCTTCATTTTCCATTTTCGAAGAACCCGTTGAGGAAAATGACTCCGTTCGATCATTTTCTCTTCTGAAGAATATCCGTTGAGGAAAATGACAGGATTATGCCTTGCGTATCGCTGAGGATCATTTAACACAAAGTCACAGAGAGACTCCTACGAATAAATTTCGGGACGAAATTTCCTAAAGTAGGGGAGATTGTGACACCTGGGTCACTGTGACCAGCAAACAAATACCAAATCAATGAAATATTGTGTTTCATACTTGGAATTTGTATAAATATGTGTGATCTTTGCACATATCAATTCTTGTTCGATTTCGAACTTTAAATCGCTTTATAGAAGGTTATACGCAATCTAATGCGTAAATATAAACAGTTTAATGCAACAAACACTCCGGAACAGTGACATTTGCTTAACATACCTTAAATAACCTTTACATAACTTAGAAATGAGTTTTGAAGGCTTTGGTATGGCAAAATCAAGTTTATTCGCTTACAGGGACTAAATTCGACAAACTGCGAAAGTATGACGATTTGTACTGGAACAGACATTCCGGAACATGACCATAAGTTAAACATACCATAAATATCCTTTACATAGCTTAGAAATAGGCTTTGAGGAGTTAGGTGTGCTAAAATAAACTTTTGGGTCATTCAAGGACTAAAAGCGTCAAAAAGTGCACAAGTTTGCATTTTCGCGCATAACATACATTCTGAATACATCCGGACATCCAAAAATTTTTGTAAGCATTAAAATATTTTATTTTAGTGTTTGGCATAAGAAAACTCCATTCGTCGCACAATTTGGATCGTTTTTCGCGCTTATGCGCATTCCGTCGTAATTAAGCGAATAACGCAACTGTACGACCAAACGAACCAACATCCGAGATACTTTTGAGCATGTTTTGAGTTCCCTATGCTTTAACTTTAGAGTTAATTACATAGGTAGTCCCTGTGGTTTGCACAAAATAACATACTTAGGTACTAATAGTTTAAAATCACCTTCTAGGGTATTAACTTTTCATTTTGTAACTTTTGGAGGTATTAACTTCTAAGGTAGTAACATAGGTAGTCCCTGTGGTTTGCACAAAATAACATACTTAGGTACTAACAGAATGTGATTTTAAGCCTACAAATAAGCTTAATACCCCCAAACGTTACAAAATGAAAAGTTAATACCCTAGAATGTTATTTTAAACTATTAGTACCTAATTATGTTACTTTGTGCAAACCACAAGGACTAACTATGTAATTAACTCTTAACTTTATTTTAGAGCCTTGAAATGGGGTTAACGGGGCTTAAAAGTGCAAAAAAATCAAGTTTTGCAAGTGCAAGGACCATTTTTTAAATTTCTGACCAGATTCAATGAACCTAGTCCATTTTGAAGTGTTGATGGTTTAACCCATGGTTTTGCACACATGTAAGGTCCAGATCAAAGCTCAGTTTTCGATGAATGATCTTAACGGTTCTTGAATTCCTATAAATACACACCCTCACTTCCTCCCAAAGCACACTTGAATCTGATTTTGGCTCTCTAAGTTGAAGTTTATGCTTCATACCTGAGAGTAAATCGGATCAAGAGCTTGCGGGGACCTTCTGTAAGTATTCTTTCGTTCTTTTCATTCGTTTTTGTCGTTAAAGTCAAACTGCGTTTGACTTTCTACTTTGACCAGTTTATGGTCAACGCGAAGTTCGTTTGAACTTCATAACGTGAGCGCAATCACGATGGTTATAGTCCCTAGTGACTATACCTACTGATTACCACGTTATCTAGGCTCAGTGACGAGTCGTAGTTTCGGCCAAAATGCGTTTTCTCGCGTATTTTGTAACCAAACTACTCTAGGATATCAAAACCGTTTGTTTTGATATCAAAACTTGTTTTCTAACTTAGTTAAGCATGTTTTAACATGCTTAGCTCGTCACTTTTAGTTTTGTGCTTGTCTAGGGTCGTAAAGGTAAGCGATCTAATCAATCGCTTATACTTTCGAACCCGACTAGGATCCGACCAAACATGTTAAGTGACCATAGTAGCGTAGGGAATAACCTTCCGAGGTTATACCTTATGGTCACTTAGGTTTGATTAGTCGCATGATAGGTAGTTTATATGCCTTGGGTAAATTACCAAAATGCCCTTTTTACGCCAAAATTCATTTTAAGCCTATGTAGCATAATTTTTTATATCTAAACTGATTTAGCAACAATATTAGACATGTTAAGGCATATTTTACTTGTCATAGGACTAGTTAGGCGGTCCGAACGTGTTTTACGCGAACAACGCGTTAAAGCAGCATAAGCTACCTAAACGGGTCGTAACGGGTCGTAAGCACTTAGGTTAGGTTTCATTGTAGTATGTAGGCTTTGTTAAACCATATTACATAAGTCCCATACTCATTTGGTTTACGAACCCTCATTCTATCCGATCCTCCGATTTAGGTCCAGTTTATTAACATAGTTACCTATACTAGGTGCCGTTGATTTTCCGTGATCTCTAGCATTGCTTGGTCGTTACTCAAGGACTTCTAGGCAATCTCAAGTGAGTACATAGACCCCTCTTTTACTGTTTTCCAAACTGTTTTGGGGTGAAACACATGTGCCTACTTGTTACTTTCATGCTTTCCTGTTTTCACATCATAAACTTGCGATGTTCATTAGTACACTTATAGTACATGATTTACATTACATTGTTTTTGTCACACCCCCAAAATCCACCCGCGGAGTATCACCGCTTGGAGGAGTGACTGATAAAGCCACCAATCATATTGAACAACGTAAATAGTAAGTGCAATTCAACCAAACAATATGAAAGGTGTTCCAAAAACCAAAGTATAGTATCAATGTTTAGCGGAAGCATAAGTATGTAAACCCAATGTAAATCATAAGTTCAAATGTTTAAATATTTAACATGGCATCCTCGATCCATGTCCCACAACGACCTGCTCCTCCCTGTGCAAGCTCCAAATGTACCTAAGGTCCTGCAAGGCATGCAGCAGAGAGTCAACAACTAGTTGAGCGAGTTCACAGTTAATAGTTCAGTAATTGTAATAGTATAGTAAGCCTTGTGTTCGTTCATTAAGTCATGTATCGTATTAGTTCATATCGCGGCCCCCTAGGCATGTATGCGAAGATTAGGGAAAACTTCCCGAGTATTCTAGACTAGGTATATTTGTATCGCGGCCACCCGGCATGTGTGCGAAGTTTAGTGTATAGTTCGCGGCCTTCCCAGGCATGTGTGCGAAGATCAGTCATATTATCGCGGCCAACCCCGGCGTGTGTGCGAAGATCAGTTCTATTAGTATCACTAGTCTAGTCGTATCTTATCAGTAATCCTTCCTCACCCGAGGACCATATAACTAAGTTCCATAAGCTAGGTAAGTACAAGTAAATAATCCAAACCCATTCCCACCCTGGGAACCCCATGCCTTGGCTGTGTGAACTCACCTTGGTTTGCTCGGTATGCTAGGTTATGTGCTCACAGTTAATCAATCACGTCCTAGAGTATGCACGTATACAATAATCAGTTTGTATCCACGAAGTTCACGTATAAGTACAATCACAGTGGACAATGCATTTATATTCACCGAGTAACACATTGCACGTAGTTAACAATCATTCAAGTCATGCACAACATTTAACGGCAGTTAACTACCCAGGTTAATTTCCAACAGAATTAACTAAGTTAAGTGAGCCGTTCACCCATTCGGCGAAACACCCCTTGTTTCGCCGTGGACTCCCTTTGACGAAACGTAACCGTTTCGTCGTTACAACCCTTGGCGAAACATACTTCGTTTCGTCGTGACTGGCCTAGACGAATCATAGTTCTGTTTCGTCATACCCGATTCGGCAGGTTATGTGTTTCGTAAACAAATGTCAGTTACGTCGATCTAATCAGTTACAACATTAACACAGAAACCCTAATCATTATAATCAGTCGTCATCAACATCATCGATCATCATCATTAGTAATTCATAATCATCATCGTAGCTCATAATATCTAGCATGCACCCTAGTTCATCGGTGACAGTTTCAACATCATCACCCAATCATAACCTCAACCCTTTAAACATACATAACAGTTTATGATTTATATGAGTAGGATTTTTATTGGACCACAATGTCCACTTAGCCGACAATCATATATGCTACTCAAAACATATCACATGCACATAAATCAACATGAGCAATTAATTAATCATATATGCAGTCAACATTTAAGAATCATTGGGCCGTTCAATTCTTATGCAAAAATCTAAATATTCTTTTAATTCAATTAAAGTAGCCGACAATGAAGTGATGACTATCTAAATATCACATGCAAACATAGTTGTTAAATCAAACATGAACTGACTTACTAACCAGAAATCTTGATTTATTAAGATGATTGCGAATGAGGAGGGGGGGGGGTCCTGATGCCGTCGCACAAAGATAGAGGGAGAGAAGGTGAGTGGTGTCTAGGGTTTTGCGATCAAACTCTAATCGTATAGGTTGGGATTTAAAACATATAATAGAACATCACTGGGCCAAGGCCCATACCTGTTTTCGTGAAGTGTATGTTTTCATGGGGTGAGGTTTGATTTTCGGCTAGAGTGATTTCGTAGGGGAGAGCTTGGCAAGATTCCATTTACATTAAATAATACATGTTACTCATTTTATTAGTTACCAATTATTATTGCAAGATATGTGTGCACATACACCCATAATATACACACAACGAATCTACAATCAATACGTATATTACACTTCAAATAATATAACGACATACTTTGCAAATAAGTAATAAGTTAAGTCGAATAGGAACCTTGGAAACTCGAGTTGTCACAGTTTTACTTTACATTTCTGCTATGTATGTTGACTGAGCATGCTAGCACATTGATTTACATGGCTTTTCTGCTTTGTATGTTAACTTAGCATACTTAGTACATTGTTTTACATTACAATATGTTGCATATGCTCATCCAGCATATGAACACATTATATTACATTTTGAACCGTTTGTAACTCTTTGACCATGTGAACCGTTGTAACCACTTGACTATGTGAACCGTTGTAACCATTAGACCATGTGAACCGTTATAACCATTTGACCATGTGAATCGTTATAACCATTTGATTATGTGAACCGTTTGTAACTGTTGAACTGTGTAAACCGTATTTGACCATACATAAACATTTCTACAATTGTTAAACATTACATTTTGGTGGTTGTTTGGGTAAGTGATTTAAGTAACGAGGCGACATGTAATACGATAAAAACATGGTGGATACGCCGCTGGTACTTCCTTTATATAAGTGCTTTTATGGTATTACATATCGTAGCGTTATTTAAACCATTTCAGTTTAGACATATTACATCTACAATACAATCTTCACATAAACATCGTTTTACAAATAACTTAACTTATACAAACTCATTTTACATGGTTATTCACTTAACCATACATTATTCTTTTAAACATATATATATCATTTGGTTTATTTATCACTTTTCAAATGACTTATGAAAGGAACCACTCAACAAGATTCATGGCTACTTTTATTAAACAGTTTCTTTAAGCGCCAGTCATGAATCCTATTTTCACAAAACCTATGTATCTCACAGGCATTTTTATGCTGACGTACCTATTTTCACATGTGTTTTCAGGAGCTGTTGCATAGGATGATCGAGACACATTTAGGCGGACCTATGCCTTAGTGACTTAAAACGAAGCAAGAACTAGTTAATTTATGTTATGTACTCTTTGTTTCTTGTTTTAAGACAATGTAACTCTCTTGTTTGTTATATAAAACATAAATTTAATTACCATGGTTGTGAAACAATTAATTCTGTTACAACACTCCCCGACGTTTCCGCCACGTTTCGTTGTTTTACGTGGTCGGGGTGTGACAATCATAACACCATCGATCTTATTAGCCCACTCCTTCTCCACAAATAGCTGAAATTCAGGTTTAGAAGTTATAAAATTCGGGAACTTGAATGGCTTGTGTTTCTTGTCAACTTGACTGGATAATTTCAGGATGCACGGAGTGTGGTCCGAGACACGGAAAGGGTGGTACAAAACAAAAGCGTCCGGAAAAAGATCCAGAAATTTATGTTCCCCATCACACAATCAATCTTCTTTAACAATCCCACCCCTTCCTAAGGCTTCTAGTTCCATGTAAAAATGCCTGAAAACACATGTGAAAATAGGTACGTCAGCATAAAAATGCCTGTGAGATACATAGGTTTTGTGAAAATAGGATTCATGACTTATAAGTTTAGGAAAAATTGTTTAATAACAGTCAGTCATGAACCTTGTAAGTTGTTTTGTTTTGTAAATCATTAAAAGCAATGATATGTATAAATAAGAGAATAATGTAAGGTTAAATGAATAACCAAGTAAAAATGAGTTTGTATAAGATAAGTTGTTTTGTAAATCAATGTCTTGTGAAAATAAGTTGTTTATGTGAAAAGTAATATGTCAAATATTGAAATGATTTAAGTAATGCTACGACATGAAATATCATACGAACACTTATTTATAGGAAGTACCAGCGTCATATCCACCATGCTTGTATTATATTACACTCGCCTCGTTACTCGAATCATTTACCCAAACCAACCATCAATGTAAATTGTTCATGTATAAATGAATTGTCATGTGTTAATGTGTAAACCATATTGAAATGTCTATGTCCAATGTAATCCACTAAATGTGTATATCAATGTCAAAATGTTTATGTTAATGTAGATCATGTAATGTTTACCCAAAAATATCATGTATGGTAAGTGAAATATATCAACTAAACCATATGTAAAATGCACAAAAACCAGGTATTGAAGTAAAACATGGTTTAAATCAAAGTTATGTTTTGTGGAACAAATTGTCACACCCCCAAAATCCACATGCGGAGTACCACCGCTTGGGGGCGTGACTGACCAGGATCCAGCCACCAATTACACCGAACATTAGTAAATAGTGAGAATGATCACCAACCATAATGGTTAATAAAATCATAGTTTTAAGTTTAAAGGTTTAACTTCAAATAACAGTTTAAGTAAGTCGCGGAAGCATAGGCAAAACAGTTTAAACATAGTTCATAGTTCAAGTTACTTAGAACCCAATACACGGGTTTGGACAACCACTACACTTCCCCAAGCCGCAAGCTCCTGAGTCACTGGGTACCTGCAAAGCATGCAGTAGGATATCAACAAAAATGTTGGCGAGTTCACGAGGTTTCCAGTTTTATACTTTTCGAAAACGTAGGTTGTTTAGGTAAAACATTTATAATCACGTCATGGGGAGCTACCCCATATGAAAGCTACTAAACTAATGTTACCGAAACTGTTGACGAGAAGATTTGGTGCCCCAGGTCAATGTCTATCGTCATTGACCGAGATGCAAGGTCTACTAGTTCACGCCTGATCTCCCCCGGTCACGGTGTGAGGTTGTCAAACCTAATAGCGCTATCAACTAATAACCCGTTCGCCCCCGGCGATTAATCGGTACTGTAAGCAGGGACTTTATATGATAGAGATTCGTTTAGTTTTGCTAGTTGTGATTTATAAATAATACCCAAACGCATTTTCCCCCGGAAATAGTAATTTAAAGTTATTCTTGATTTTGTTCGTGTCCCTCCCTGGGACGCATGCTTTTTGTGTGTGAACTCACCTTGGGTTGCTCGGCAGACCGTTTACTTGGTCAAGTACGTTGGTCACCACGTCCTAACATGGTTACCAGTAGGTCAGGTTTGGGTACAGGAAGATCACGTATATTCTACACACAGCTAACACATAGCACGTATGATATACAAATACCCACCAAGTTATGGAGCCTGTTCTATTACTTAAGCAGTTAAACAGTAACCGACACACCTAACATACAAATCGTAAGTGTCATTGGGCCTATTCAGTCATACTAACAGTTAACAGCATCACAGAGTCCAACTAAAACAATATGCACGGTCCACACACTCTTGGCCCAATAACGGAGACAATCAGTCCGTTCGAGACAAGGTGGTCTCGACTCGAGAACGTGCGGTCTCGAGTCGCAACCATGAGATCTCGAGTAATGCCGGCACAAGTCGCAACCTCGGAGGTCTTCGAATCCAGTCTCGAGTCGAGATCATGAAGTCTCGAGTCGAGACCTTTCCGGTCTCGATTCCTTGAAGTCTGCTTGAGTTGCTTGGCCAAGGTCTCGAGTCGCAATTGCTGTGGTCTCGGGTTGTCACGTGTTGGTCTCGAGTCACAACCGGGGGTCTCGACTCGCAACCCCGGATACGTGCACATGAAGTCCTTCTAGAACCTCTGATGTACTAACCAATAGAATTGCAATTTCATGTAATTATGTACTATCCAATCAAATTACCCAAACATGTTTTCTTGTCTAATTACTACTCAAAATAGATCAAACAACCAGATTTCAAATATTCATCCTACATTCAAACAGTTCATCTATTATTCATAACACATTCCACCCTCATTCATCCATTTCATCCTTTGCAAGCATGTTCATTCAAGGCAGCCTAAACCTCTAAACAAATGCATGATTCGGACATCACTAAGGGCTATCATCGGTCTCTATATCTAGCACACAATTACTTGGTTTAATGACAACATATGTATGTATTTGTTACATCATTTTGGCATATCATTCATAAACAACATTCTAACACATAGCTAGCATCAAAGGCTATCATTTACTAAACGTATTGAGTCCATTATTCATGTTAATGAAACATCTTTACCATTCAACCATGTCCATTAAATCAACAAATACTTAAATAATAGCTACAATGCACTTTATCACATAATCAACTCTTTTTATCATTTTACCCAAAAAAAAACTCTTTTTATCATGCATATTCGTGTGTTTACAAGAAACACTAACCGGTCAAGGATTTCGGGTGTAGAAGATGTGAAGGATCGATGAAGGAGCTTCCGAGTATTGATCTCAAGCAAGTCCGAGAACCCTTTGGTTGTCACCGGTTTAATCCGAGAGGGGTGGAGTGTTGAGGTTTAGGGTTTTAGTGAGAGAGAGAGTGTGAAGGGGTGATGATTGAAAAGTGGCAAGGTTGGCCATCAACATAGGTTATATACTAGCTCCAAGTTGGTGCACCCTAATGGATTCCGGTTGGATTAAAGGAGGGGTGCGGCCCAACTGTTTCACTATTTACTCGAGACCAAGTGGTCTCGAGTCAGGTTCATGGTCTCGGCTTACTATATCTTTATATATAGAACTATGTATATCATATTTACACCTTATCAACACATAACTTAGCACGAGGATCATATAGCATATCAAGATCAACACTATATTTTTCATTTAATACTATATACACGCAAGTTCAATACAAGGTGGTTGCTCGGGAAAACCCAGAGTGTCACATTATCCCCAAGTTTTAAGAACTTTCATCCCGAAAGTTAAGGCAGTCACTGTCAAGCTAGTATAAGTGAGAACATTTCAACGGGGTGTCACATCATCCCCCCGTTAGTTTGGAATTTCGTCCCGAAATTCAGTTGTAGCTTCAGTGCTGGGAGTTTCGTTAGGGAACAACTGGGGATACTTGTGCTTCATCTGGTCTTCCCGCTCCCAGGTAAACTCTGGGCCACGTCGCGAGTTCCAACTGACTCGTACGAGAGGTATCTGGCTACGTTTGAGGGTTTTGATCTCTCGATCCGTGATCTCAATCGGTTCCTCAGTAAAGTGTAGCTGTTCGTCAATAGTTAGTTCCTTGAAAGGAATGATGAGTGTTTCGTCTGACAGACACTTCTTCAGATTAGACACGTGGAAGACGTTGTGCACAGCACTCAGTTCTTCAGGCAGATTTAATCTGTAAGCGACCTTACCTATCTTTTCGGTAATTTCAAATGGTCCGACATATCGCGGATTAAGCTTGCCCCGTTTTCCAAAACGAACCACACCCTTCCAGGGTGAGACTTTAAGTAGAGCCCGGTCACCAACCTGGAACTCCAGCGGTTTCCTGTCCTTATCAGCGTAACTCTTCTGACGGTCACGAGCTGCCGCCATGCGTTGCCTAATCTGGGCAATCTTTTCTGTAGTGTCTACCACAAGTTCTGGACCTGTGATCTGGCTGTCACCAACTTCCGCCCAGCAGAGAGGCGATCGGCATTTGCGACCGTATAATGCCTCAAAGGGTGCTGCCTGAATGCTGGTGTGGTAGCTGTTGTTGTAGGAGAATTCCACTAACGGTAGGTGCTTCTCCCAATTCTTGCCAAAATCGATCACACATGCCCTAAGCATGTCTTCTAGGGTTTGGATGGTGCGTTCAGACTGCCCATCCGTTTGTGGATGATAAGCGGTGCTCATGTCTAAACGTGAGCCAAAAGATCTGTGCATAGCTTGCCACAATTCAGAAGTAAAACGCGCGTCTCGATCGGAAATAATAGAGGTTGGCACTCCGTGCTTCGAAACCACTTCCTTTAAGTACACCTCTGCTAAGTTAGAGAACTTGTCTGTTTCTTTAATAGCCAAAAAGTGTGCAGACTTAGTTAACCGGTCCACTATCACCCAAATGGTGTCATTTCCGCGTTGAGACCTAGGCAGGCCAGTATCAAAATCCATGGAAATTTGCTCCCATTTCCATTGCGGGATTTCTGGCTGTTGGAGTACGCCCGATGGTTTCTGATACTCAGCCTTGACTCTTGCACAAGTCAAACATTTTCTGACATAGGTTGCTACGTGGGCTTTCATGCTAGGCCACCAGTACGTGGTTTTCAAGTCGTGGTACATCTTATCCGAACCAGGATGTACTGAGTAACGGGACTTGTGGGCTTCATCCATTACAAGCTCGCGCAAATTCTCATAAAGTGGGACCCATATGCACCTGTTTACGTAGTAAGCACCATCTTCTTTTTGCTCTAGCCGTTTCCTCGATCCTCGCAGGGACTCAGCCCTGATGTTCTCGGCCTTCAATGCTTCAACCTGAGCGTTTCGGATTTGATTAGGGAGGTTCGAGTGGATGGTGAGATGTAAGGCATGAACACGCTTAGGTTTGGTTTCCTTCCTGCTGAGGGCATCTGCTACCACATTAGCCTTGTCTGGATGATATTTAATCGCACACTCGTAGTCATTTAAGAGTTCGACCCATCGGCGTTGCCTCATATTCAACTCCTTTTGTTCCATTATGTGTTGGAGACTCTTGTGATCGGTGTAAATCATGCACTTGGTACCGTACAAGTAATGTCTCCAAATCTTGAGCGCGAAGACCACAGCTCCGAATTCTAAGTCATGTGTCGTGTAGTTCCGTTCGTGGATCTTGACCTGTCGCGAAGCGTAAGCAATAACCTTCTCGCGTTGAATCAACACGCAACCAAGTCCTTGAGTAGAAGCGTCGCAGTAAACAACGAAGTCGTCGATACCTTCAGGTAAGGAAAGAATAGGAGCACTACAGAGGTTCTTCTTTAGTTCCTGAAAGGCATATTCCTGAGCATTACTCCACTTGTAAGCAACACCCTTCTGAGTGAGGGTCGTAAGTGGTTGAGCGATCTTAGAGAACCCCTTGATAAATCTTCGATAGTATCCTGCCAATCCCAAGAATTGGCGAACTTCGGTCGGAGTCTTAGGTATAGGCCAATTCTTAATGGATTCAATTTTGGCGGGGTCGACATGAATCCCATCCTGATTTACTACGTGCCCAAGGAAATGGACTTCTCTAAGCCAGAAATCACATTTCAAGAATTTGGCGCACAGTTGCTCATTGCGAAGGAGTTCGAGAATAAGACGCAGGTGTTGTTCATGCTCCTTTTGACTTTTCGAGTAAATTAGGATGTCGTCAATGAACACAATCATGAACTTGTCGAGATAAGGTTTGCACACTCGGTTCATGAGATCCATGAAGATCGCAGGTGCGTTGGTCATTCCGAAAGGCATAACAAGGAATTCGTAGTGACCATAGCTGGTTCTGAAAGCAATCTTAGAGATATCCTCATCGCGGACTCTCAGTTGGTGATAGCCCGATCGCAGATCGATCTTGGAATAGTAGCTCGACCCTTGCAGCTGGTCGAACAGGTCGTCGATACGGGGAAGTGGATAACGATTCTTGATGGTAACCTTGTTCAGTTCGCGGTAATCAATGCACATTCGGAATGTGCCATCCTTCTTTTTGACAAAGAGCACTGGGGCTCCCCAGGGTGACGAGCTAGGACGGATAAAACCTTTGTCCAAAAGTTCTTGTAGTTGAGTAGAAAGTTCCTTGAGTTCTGCGGGAGCTAGACGATAAGGTGCACGAGCTATAGGTGCTGCCCCGGGAGCTAGCTCGATTTGAAATTCGACCTGACGGTGTGGAGGGAGTCCAGGTAATTCCTCGAGGAATACCTCGGGATAGTCACGTACAACTGGAAAATCTTCGATTCTCTTTTCCTTTTCCTGTGTGTCGGTGACAAGTGCTAAGATAGCGGTGTGCCCCTTTCGTAAACACTTCTGGGCTTTTAAGTATGAAATGATGCTTGTGACTTCTCCGCTTTTGTCGCCTTGAACTATAAGGGGTTTGCCAGAAGGACGGGGAATACGAACAACTTTCTCTTGGCAGAGGATTTCAGCTCAATGTTTGGATAACCAATCCATACCAATGACGACGTCGAAGCTTTCGAGAACGATGGGGAAGAGATCGATACAGAAGGTCTGACCAGACAATTCTAGTTTGCAGTTACGAATAACATGTGAGGCCTCGAGGTTTCTACCATTAGCTAATTCAACGATGTGCTTAGAGCTTAACGGCGTAAGAGTGGACTTAAGCTTCTTACTAATACGTAGGGATACATAACTAGCATCTGCTCCAGAATCAAACAATACGGAAACATAACGATCATTAAGTAGGAACTTACCCGCTACAACGTTGGGGTCATTCCTCGCTTCTCCAGCTCCAATCACAAAAGCCCTTCCTCTTGCACCATTCCCCGCATTGTTGGCGTTGTTGTTGTTATTCCCTGCTCCCTGGTTGTTGTTCTGGTTTAACTGGGGACAATTCTTCTTAATGTGCCCCTCGGCCCCGCACTGGAAACAACCCTTGATGTTCCCATGATGCTGCTGCTGCTGTGGTTGGTTCTGCCTTGCGGGATGAGGGCTCCTACAGTCCTTGGCCTCATGCCCCATCTTGTTGCATCGCTGACACTTGTTCCTCGCACAGGGCCCATTGTGATGTCGATTACACTTGTTACATTTGGGGAGATGGCCCTGGTAGCCGCCCTGCTGCTGAGGTCCCTTGTTGCTTTCAGTTTTCCTTTGCTGGGCTGGGGCCTGAGTAGAGTTAGCATCCTTACCCTAATTTCCATCCCATTTTCGTTTGTTGTCACTAGAAGTTCCAGCAGTAGCACTGATCCTTTTGGGCAGCTTGCCCTCCTCCACAGCCTGATTGGTGAGTTTATGAGCAAGACGGACCACGGGCTGTATGGTATTGAGGTTGGCTGAGGTTACATGGCTCCGGATTTCTGGGACCAAACCCTTGATGTACAATTCGATCCTTCGATACATAGGTCGGGACATGTTTGGGCAAAGTGTAGCATAGTCGTTGGACTGCTTGGTGTAGGTCTCAATCTCTGATCCAACCATCTTGAGCTCATAGTATTCGTTTTCGAGTTTGTGGATGTCATCCCTGTGACAGTATTCCTCTTTGATCATGTTCTTGAAATCCTCCCACGCAGTAGCATTAGCAGTTTCCAGACCAAGCATCTGAATCTGTGCTTTCCACCATGAAAGCGCGTTTCCTTCAAGCGTACTAGTCGCGAACTTCACCCAGCTAGCAGGGGGACACTCACAGACAGCAAAGACAGCTTCGGCCTTTTCAATCCAGTGCAGTAGGCCTATGGCACCCTCAGTGCCGTTGAAAGGGAGAGGCTTGCCATCCATGAAGGTTTTGAAAGTACAAACGCGTGGCTGCGCAGGCGCAGGCTGACCTGTCGTGAGAAGTGAAGCGAATAGGTTAAGAGGTGAAAAGATGATGTGGGGGTAGGATCTAAACATCCTAAAGTAACGAGTTTACCTCCAGGGTGAGCTGCGAAAGCTGCAGCCACCGTGTTGAGCAAGTTAGTGAACTGTGTCTGTGTCATGTTAACGTTTCCTCTTCCGCGTCCACTCATTGTCTTCATAACCAGAAAACACAGTATGAGTGTGATGTCGTAACATAGCGAGAATGAGATAGAAGAGGGATGTGTATCTATCTGATTAGGCACACTAGTACGTATAATAGAACAACAACATAAAGTAAACAAGCAAGTAAACACAAGTCCGAGCTATGAGGTCTAATAGGTTGAGTCTTGGCCCTTGGAGTGTAGTGTCGTCACGAGTCACGGGTTATAGTCTGGTTTTTCTCAAAAAGACTTTCTTCTTAAAACCAAGTTCACTATAACCAATGGCTCTGATACCAATCTGTCACACCCCCAAAATCCACATGCGGAGTACCACCGCTTGCGGGCGTGACTGACCAGGATCCAGCCACCAATTACACCGAACATTAGTAAATAGTGAGAATGATCACCAACCATAATGGTTAATAAACATCATAGTTTTAAGTTTAAAGGTTTAACTTCAAATAACAGTTTAAGTAAGTCGCGGAAGCATAGGCAAAACAGTTTAAACATAGTTCAAGTTACTTAGAACCCAATACACGGGTTTGGACAACCACTACACTTCCCCAAGCCGCAAGCTCCTGAGTCACTGGGTACCTACAAAGCATGCAGTAGGATATCAACAAAAATGTTGGCGAGTTCACGAGGTTTCCAGTTTTATACTTTTCGAAAACGTAGGTTGTTTAGGTAAAACATTTATAATCACGTCATGGGGAGCTACCCCATATGAAAGCTACTAAACTAATGTTACCGAAACTGTTGACGAGAAGATTTGGTGCCCCAGGTCAATGTCTATCGTCATTGACCGAGATGCAAGGTCTACTAGTTCACGCCCGATCTCCCCCGGTCACGGTGTGAGGTTGTCAAACCTAATAGCGCTATCAACTAATAACCCGTTCGCCCCCGGCGATTAATCAGTACTGTAAGCAGGGACTTTATATGATAGAGATTCGTTTAGTTTTGCTAGTTGTGATTTATAAATAATACCCAAACGCATTTTCCCCCGGAAATAGTAATTTAAAGTTATTCTTGATTTTGTTCGTGTCCCTCCCTGGGACGCATGCTTTTTGTGTGTGAACTCACCTTGGGTTGCTCGGCAGACCGTTTACTTGGTCAAGTACGTTGGTCACCACGTCCTAACATGGTTACCAGTAGGTCAGGTTTGGACAGGAAGATCACGTATATTCTACACACAGCTAACATATAGCACGTATGATATACATATACCCACCAAGTTATGGAGCCTGTTCTATTACTTAAGCAATTAAACAGTAACCGACACACCTAACATACAAATCGTAAGTGTCATTGGGCCTATTCAGTCATACTAACAGTTAACAGCATCACATAGTCCAACTAAAACAATATGCACGGTCCACACACTCTTGGCCCAATAACGGAGACAATCAGTCCATTCGAGACAAGGTGGTCTCGACTCGAGAACGTGCGGTCTCGAGTCGCAACCATGAGATCTCGAGTAATGCCGGCACAAGTCGCAACCTCGGAGGTCTTCGAATCCAGTCTCGAGTCGAGATCATGAAGTCTCGAGTCGAGACCTTGCCGGTCTCGATTCCTTGAAGTCTGCTTGAGTTGCTTGGCCAAGGTCTCGAGTCGCAATTGCTGTGGTCTCGGGTTCTCACGTGTTGGTCTCGAGTCGCAACCGGGGGTCTCGACTCGCAACCCCAGATACGTGCACCTGAAGTCCTTCTAGAACCTCTGATGTACTAACCAATAGAATTGCAATTTCATGTAATTGTGTACTATCCTATCAAATTACCCAAACATGTTTTCTTGTCTAATTACTACTCAAAATAGATCAAACAACCCGATTTCAAATATTCATCCTACATTCAAACAATTCATCTATTATTCATAACACATTCCACCCTCATTCATCCATTTCATCCTTTGCAAGCATGTTCATTCAAGGCAGCCTAAACCTCTAAACAAATGCATGATTCGGACATCACTAAGGGCTATCATCGGTCTCTATATCTAGCACACAATTACTTGGTTTAATGACAACATATGTATGTATTTGTTACATCATTTTGGCACATCATTCATAAACAACATTCTAACACATAGCTAGCATCAAAGGCTATCATTTACTAAACGTATTGAGTCCATTATTCATGTTAATGAAACATCTTTACCATTCAACCATGTCCATTAAATCAACAAATACTTAAATAATAGCTACAATGCACTTTATCACATAATCAACTCTTTTTATCATGCATATTCGTGTGTTTGCAAGAAACACTAACCGGTCAAGGATTTCGGGTGTAGAAGATGTGAAGGATCGATGAAGGAGATTCCGAGTGTTGATCTCAAGCAAGTCCGAGAACCCTTTGGTTGTCACCGGTTTAATCCGAGAGGGGTGGAGTGTTGAGGTTTAGGGTTTTAGTGAGAGAGAGAGAGTGTGAAGGGGTGATGATTGACGAATGGATTTTTCTTATGCCAAACACTAAAATAAAATATTTTAGTGCTTACATAAATTTTTGGATGTCCGGATGTATTCAGAACGTGAGTTATGCGCAAAAGTGCAAACTTGTGCACTTTTTGACGCTTTTAGTCCGTGAATGACCCAAGAGTTTATTTTAGCACACCGAACCCCTCAAAGCCTATTTCTAAGCTATGTAAAGGATATTTATGGTATGTTTAACTTATGGTCATGTTCCGGAATGTTCGTTACAGTTCAAATTGGCGTACTTTCACAGTTTGTCAAGTTTAGTCCCTGTAAGCGAATTAACTTGTTTTTGCCATACCAAAGCCTTCAAAACTTATTTCTAAGTTATGTAAAGGTTATTTAAGGTATGTTAAGTATATGTTGATGTTTCGGAGTGTTTGTCGCGTTAAAACTAAGTACGTTTACGCACCAGTTTGCGTATAACTCTCCAGAAAGTGATATAGAGTTTGAAATTGAATAAAAGTTTTTTGGGTAAACAGTTACCCCGGTGATTCTATATATTCACAACCAATAAAAACAAGTAGTGTTGAGAAACCAACACTAGTTCAGACATAGGACAGACCCTATGACTGTAAAAGCCAAAACAACCAAAATAAAACAACCTACACCGTTAACACCTAGACAAAACATCTAGCCAAAATAAAAAAACACATATTCAAGAACAATCAGCCTCCATCATCAGTGACACAGTCGGTATGGATCTCCCAGCTTTCCAGCAATTTCCTCACTCTATTCGTGTTCCTGAACTTAGCTCCCATTAGCTTGTATCGGACAGTACTTAAAACCAGGTCACACACCGTATCCGGAGGTCTAGCATGGTTGTTAAAAAGTCTAGCGTTCCTCTCTTGCCAAATAGTATACGCCAAGGCAGCCGCAATTAAACGACTAACATAATTGCCAGCCGATTTAGAAGTAGCCCGGTCCCGTAACCAATCAATTATGTTACTCCACTTAGAATCGACAGACGCCATGTTCCCTTTGGATCTAACCGAACTCCAAACTTGTGAAGAATAGTCACACTCGAAAAAAAGATGATCATGAGAGTCCACATTCGCATAGCATAGCACACAACACATCATGTTCATATTCTTTCTCCTAGACAAATCCCATTGCAAAATTTTGTCTTGAGTCAAAAGTTTACCCCGCATTACAAGCCACATATGGAACGCATGTCGCGGAATGCACTGAGAAAACCAAACAATTTTAAACCAATTCACTTCAGCTTCAGTAGTTCTAATGGATTCCCAAGCCTCCGCTGAAGAAAAATCACTCAACTTGTTACCAACCTTCCATAAGGTGCGATCACTAATATTCGAAATACAATGAAGATGATCCAATTGATTAAAAATCGGGAATAAATTTCTCCACTCAACAGGCCAGTTCCAAATACCATCCCCATAAACATCCTGTACAGTATCATCTAGGCAAAATCCAGCTCGCGTAATAACCCTCGGCGAAAGGAAAGAACATAGCGGACCACCCTCACACCAAGTATCGTACCATGCCGATGTAGTGCTACCATTTCCAAGTTTAACCCATATATAGTGTCTAAACTCTGACCGTATCTGCATAATTTTCCTCCAACTCCAGCAACAGTTGGTAACAGGTTTACAATCCCATAGAGTGCGGCCTCTTAAGAATGAATCCAAGCCACCCAAAGCGATTCTCGGTTTGTAACAATACTCCACACATGGAAAGCCATAAGAGCACGATTCACATCCCGGATCCTTCGAATACCTAAACCACCTTCATGCTTTGGAAGACAAACCATCTTCCATCCCACTTTCGCTCTCCTCTTTTGAGTCGCATTCGTGGCCCATAGAAAATCACGCATAAGGCCAACAAAAGAAAGAAATTTGTTATTCCAACTGTTAATACGGTTTTCCACACGCTCCACTTGAGCACAAGCTAAAATGACAGGGTCTCCAGTGAAGTGAATTTGGATGCCTTATAGAGGGTCCCTGCAAGTATTTGACCCGATTCACTCTCAGGTAGGAAGCATATACTTCCACTTAGAGAGCAAGAATGAGATCAAATGTGAAATTGAATAAAAGTCAAAACATGAAAAATGTAAAACACAACCAAACAAACATTGGGATCAAATAACATTGTTTTATTGATAACCGAACTGTTCACAATGATTACAAGCACAGATGTTACAGTCTCCCCTACTTGTGGAAATTTCGTCCCGAAATTTATTTAGAGGAAACTCGTGGAAAAAGGTGCGGATATTTCGCCTTCATTTGATCTTCGCGTTCCCAAGTAAACTCGAGTCCACGTTTAGCTTCCCAGCGAACTTTGACCAAAGGAATGCGCTTGCGTTTGAGCCACTTGACTTCACGTTCCATGATTTCCACAGGTTTCTCAACAAATTTCAGTGTTTTGCCAACACGAATTTCGTCGAGCGGTATGTGGAGGTTCTCATCAGCTAAGCACCTCTTGAGATTGGACACGTGAAAAGTTGGATGAACATTTCCAAGTTCAGGAGGTAACTCAAGTCTGTAGGCTACCTTACCGATTCTTTCGACGATCTTGAATGGTCCAACGTATCTAGGTGCAAGTTTTCCTTTCTTTCCAAATCTGATCACACCTTTCCAAGGTGAGACCTTAAGTAATACTTGATCACCGACTTGAAATTCCAAGGGTTTGCGTTTTGGGTCCGCGTAACTCTTTTGACGGCTTCTAGCTGTCTGAAGGTTATCACGAACTTTCTTAACCTTGTCAGTTGTCTCTAAAATGAGGGCAGGTCCAGTAAGTTGAGCCTCGCCGATCTCATTCCAGCAGACTGGTGAACGACATTTTCGACCATAGAGAGCCTCGAAAGGAGCCATTTTGATGCTGGTGTGATAACTGTTGTTGTAGGAGAATTCAATTAACGGAAGATGTGAATACCAACTACCACCAAAGTCGATCACACAAGCTCTAAGCATATCCTCCAGAGTCTGGATTATTCTTTCAGATTGACCATCCGTTTGCGGATGATAAGCTGTGCTCAGGTTAAGTTGGGTCCCCATAGCAGATTGCATGGTTCTCCAAAAATGAGAAGTGAAACGAGCATCTCTGTCAGAAATGATGTCCAAAGGAACACCATGTCGAGCTACAATTTCATCCACATAGATTTTAGCAAGTCTGTCAGCAGGAAAATCCTCACGGATTGGCAAGAAGTGCGCTGACTTAGTAAAACGATCAACAACCACCCAGATGGCATCATGACCTTTCTTTGTGCGTGGAAGTTTGGTAATAAGATCCATAGTAATGTTTTCCCATTTCCAAACTGGGATCTCTGGTTGCACCAATAAACCGGAAGGACGCTGATGTTCAGCCTTAACCTTAAGACAAGTAAGGCATTTTGATACATATAAGGCAATGTCTTTCTTCATACCAGGCCACCAATAGTGAATATGAAGATCCTTATACATCTTATCTGAACCAGGATGAATAGAATAACGAGACTTATGGGCTTCATCCATAAGCAAGGTGCGAAGGTTATCTAGGCTTGGGACCCACAAACGGTCCATGAAGTAATACGATCCATTGTCCTTCAGTTCCAGATCAGGTGTTATGTGATAGGGAAATTCCTTATCCATGAAACCTTGTGAAACACAAGATTGTTGAGCCTGAGAAATGCGTGATTGGATATCGGATCGAGCTTGAATAACAGATTGAATACGTACACAATGAAGCTTAGTACGTTCCTTACGACTCAATGCATCGGCTACGACATTCGCCTTACCAGGATGGTAGCGAATTTCGCAGTCATAGTCGTTTAGTAGCTCAACCCAACGTCGTTGCCTCATGTTGAGTTCTTTCTGGTTGAAGATATGCTGAAGACTTTTGTGGTCCGTGAAAACCACACATTTTGTACCGTACAAATAGTGTCTCCAGATCTTAAGAGTGAAGACAACTGCACCCAACTCAAGATCATGAGTGGTGTAGTTCTTCTCATGTATCTTCAACTGCCTCGATGCATATGCTATGACTTTGTTCCTTTGCATCAGGACACAGCCAAGACCCAATTTAGATGCATCGCAATAAACGACGAAATCATCATTGCCCTCAGGCAAAGTTAGAACAGGCGCGTCGCAAAGCTTCCGCTTCAAGTGTTGAAAAGCTTCCTCTTGTTTGAATCCCCAGTCAAAGGGTTTGTTCTTCTGAGTTAGAGCAGTTAGAGGAACTGCAATCTTTGAGAAGTTCTCAATGAAGCGGCGGTAATAACCCGCTAGACCAAGAAAAGAACGAACCTCAGTGGGAGTAGTAGGCGTATCCCAATCCTTAATCGCACGGATCTTGGAGGGATCTACATGAATACCTTGTTCGTTGATGATATGTCCTAAGAATTGAACTTCTTTATGCCAGAATTCACACTTGGAGAATTTGGCGAAAAGTTGCTCTTTCTTTAGGAGTTCCAGAGTAAGACGAAGATGTTGCTCGTGATCAGCTCGCGTCTTAGAATAAATCAAGATGTCGTCAATAAAAACAATGACGAACTGATCCAAATAAGGTTTGCAGACCCTATTCATTAAGTCCATGGAAACAGCAGGAGCATTAGTCAAACCGAATGGCTTGACTGTGAATTCATAATGCCCATAACGAGTACGGAACGCTGTCTTGGGAATATCTTCTTCATGCACCCGAAGTTGATGATACCCAGAATGTAGATCAATCTTCGAAAAATAAGAAGCGCCCTGTAACTGATCAAAGAGATCGTCTATGCGAGGTAGGGGATATCGATTCTTGATGGTAAGCTTGTTAAGCTCACGATAATCGATACACATCCTAAAAGATCCATCCTTCTTCTTGACAAAAAGAACGGGAGCACCCCAAGGTGAAAAGCTGGGACGGATAAAGCCTTTGTCAGAGAGCTCCTGAAGCTGCTTAGACAACTCTTGCATCTCAGACGGTGCAAGACGATATGGGGCTCTGGCAATGGGATTTGCACCAGGTACGAGATCAATACGGAACTCGACTTGGCGTGCTGGAGGTAGACCAGGTAACTCTTCAGGGAATACTTCAGAATAATCCCGAACGACAGGAATATCTGAAATAGACTTACCCTTGCCTTTATCTGCTGTAACATGTGCTAAGAAAGCCACATAGTTCTTCCGCAGATACTTCCGAGCTTTAAAACAAGACATGAGCTTGAGACCACCAGACGGTTTCTCACCTTGAACCTGTAGGATCTCGCCTGTCGAAAGCGGCACACGAACAATCTTCTCAGAACAAACTATCTCTGTGCGATGCTTAGATAACCAATCCATACCCACTATAACGTCGAAGCTTCCAAGTTGCATTGGCGTGAGGTCAATAGGGAAAAGATGGTCGTTAAGGTTTAACTGGCAGTTGCGTAGAACAGAATCAAGAACAATGGGTTCACCACTAGCAACTTCTACTGTCAAGGGTTTTCCTAGTTTCGTTTTAGACACGCGAAGCATTGGCTCAAAAGACAATGACACGCGAAGCATTGGCACCCGAATCAAAAAGAACAGTTGCAGGCTGATTATTAATAAAGAACGTACCGTTCACCACATTATCGTCCGCCTGCGCCTCTTGGGCATTCAAGTTAAAAGCTCGCCCTTGAGCCTGAGCCTGATACTGATTTGGATTCTGATTCTGGTTAGCTAGCCTTGGGCACCGGTTTCTGTAGTGGGTCAGATCCCCACAGTTATAACAAGCACCTGGTGGGTAGTGTGGTCGTGCAGCTTGACCCTGTTGCTGAGCAGGAGGCTGAGCAACTTGTTGAGCCGGGTTCTGAACTGCCCGATTCTGAGCAAACTGACAAACATCGACAAGATGACCTGAGTTCCCACAGTTAGTACAGAAACGGCACTGATGTTGCGGCTGATGGTGACTGTTGCATCTATTGCACAAAGGTGCATTCCCTGAATACGGCTTCTTCGCTGAAGGCTGTGCGGGTTGGTTGGGAGCTGCCTGGTTAGCTTGGGCAGTGACAGCATAGTTTTGGGAAGCCTTACGCTTCCTTGCCCTTTTCGATGAACCAGTATCCTTTCCATTCTTGTTTTGACCTTTCTTGCTATCTTCTTTGTCAGATGTCTGTTTCTTGCCCTTGTCACCCTTCCTGTGTAACTTATTCTTCCGAATCTACGACTCAGTCAATGTCGCTGATAACTCGATAGCCTGACGGAGTGTGGCAGGGTTACTACCAGTAATGATGTCTTGCACTGAGTCAGGTAGGCCGTCGATGTACCTTTCGATAGCCTTGTCGAGTGGGGTAACCATTGTTGGGCATAGCAGACTCAACTCCTCAAACCTATCAGTATAAGCCCTGTGCTCGCCACTATCTTGCTTCAAGTCATCAAACTCTTTCTCCAACGCTCGCTGTTCATGGCGAGGACAGAATTCCCTCATCATAAGGGCCCTAAGTTCAGCCCAAGTTTGTGCTAGAGCAACTTCTGCACCACGGTCTCTCATAACCCCGTTCCACCATGTGAGAGCCCTCTTCTGAAACACGCTCGAAGAAAACTCGACCTTGCGATTATCCGGACACTGCACGTGGCGGAAAGTATTCTCAATGCTCTCGAACCATTGAAGAAGCCCAGTCGCTCCTTCAGAACCACTAAACTTGAGTGGTTTAGCCGAGTTAAAATCCTTGTATTTGCATGGAGCATTGTTGTTGTTGTTTTTTTTTTGGGTAAAGGGTTACCCCGGTGATTTTATATATTCACAAACAAAAAGCACAAGTAGTGTAGGGAGTCTACACTAGTTCAATCATGGGACATGTAACACCTGTGCCTCCACGGCCATCAAACAAATACCAAACCAATGAAATATTATATTTCATACTTGGGATTTGTAAAATTATGTGTATCTTTTACACATATCAACTCTTGTTTGATTTTAAGCTTTAAATCGCTTTCTGGAGGGTTATACGCGCTCTGATGCGTAAATATAACCAGTTTAATCCAACGAACACTCCGGAATAGTGAAATAGGCTTAACATACCTTAAATAACCTTTACATAACTTAGAAATAAGTTTTGAAGGCTTTGGTATGGCAAAAACAAGCTAATTCGCTTACAGGGACTAAATTTGACAAACTGCGAAGGTATGCCAATTTGAACTGTAACAGACATTCCGGAACATGACCATAAGTTAAACATACCATAAATATCCTTTACATAGCTTAGAAATAGGCTTTGAGGGGTTCGGTGTGCTAAAATAAACTTTTGTGTCATTCAGGGACTAAAAGTGTCAAAAAGTGCACAAGTTTGCATTTTCGCGCATAACCTACGTTCTGAATACATCTGGACATCCAAAAATTTATGTAAGCATGACTACATTATATTTTAGTGTTCGCTATAAGAAAAATCCATTCGTCGCGTCATTTGGATCGTTTTTCACGCTTATGCGCATTCCGTCGTAATTAAGCGAACATCGCGATCGTACGGCCAAACGAACCGACATCGGAGATATTTTTGAGCATGTTTTGAGTTTTCTATACTTTAACTTCATTTTAGAGCCTTGAAATGAGGTTAACGGGGTTCAAACGCATCAAAAATCGCTTAAACAAGGTGCAGGGACCATTTCTGCAAAATCTGCCAAAACAGGGGCCTAGCGTGACGCGACTGGCCTTAGCGTCACGCGAGCCCCCTTCTGGACCAGATTCCATGTTTTTAACAGCGGGTCCCAGCTGTTCGATTCTCAACCACACATTCCCATGAGTCTAGTCAGATGATAAGGATGGATTTTTAGCCACCATAAGGTCCCGACAAGTGTACGGTTCCGATTAAGGCACGTTATTCAAGAAACGATCTTAACGGTTACCCGAAATCTATAAATACCCCACCCCCCTTTACTTCATTTCTCACAAATCTGATCATTTGGGCTCTAAGTTGGAACCTTCGTTTCATACCTGAGCTATTTTGATCTGGGTTAGCATTCGGGGACCCTTCGTAAGTATTCTTTCGTTCTTTTCCTTATTTTATTGCTTTTCGAGTCAGAAAGTCAAACTTTGTTTGACTTTCAGCATTAAACTTTGTTTGACTTTCAGCATTGACCAGTAATGGTCAATGCGAAGTTCGTTTGAACTTCGCAACGTGAGTGTAATCACGTTGGTCATAGTCCCTTGGGACTATGCCACTGATTACCACGTTGTCTAGGGTCGTAGGGTAGGCGATCTAATAAATCGCCTATACCTTCGAACTCGACCCATTTGGTCGATCATTAGGATCCGACCAAATACATTAGGTGACCATAGTAGGTAGGGAATAACCTTCCGAGGTTATACCCTATGGTCACATCGTTTAAGTAGTTGTATGATAGGTAGTTTATATGCCTTAGGTAAATTACCAGAATACCCTTTTCATGTATAATTGGTAATTAAGCATATGTAACCTAAACTTTTGTCACATAACTGATTATGTAACATGTCTAGGCATATAACACTTGTCATAGGACTAGTTAGACGGTCCGAACGCGTTTCACGCACACGACGCGTTAAAGTAGCATAAGTTACCTTAATGGGTCGCGATGGGTCGATAATACTTAGGTTAAGTTTCATTTAGTATGTAGGCTTTGTTAAACCATATCATATGAGTTCCTACACTCATGTGGTTTACAAACCCTCCTGCTACCCAGTCTTCCGATTTAGGTCCGGGTTATTTATGTAATTACCTATATTAGGTACCGTTTGATTTCCGGGACTCCTCTAAGCTTTCTTGGTAGTTGTTCAAGACTCCTAAGCACTCCCAGGCGAGTACATTCTTCCCCTATTTTACTGTTTTCAATTGTTTTGGGGTGACTCATATGTGCTAAATGTTTTCGATGTTATAACGATGGTTTCAAAAACAATTAAGGCGATTTATACAAAACTAATAACGATTTCATAAAGTGAACAAACTTGTTGGTTGTGTTTACATAACAAATGACATTCATTAGCAATGATCAAGCCGACCAGTATTAGGTTATGGTACCATAGGATCTGACTAATCCCGTTATTTACTACACCCGTGGTTATGTGTGGGTATGGTAGGTAGCGACTGAATCTGTAATTGTTAACTTACCCTATGGAGGTTTGTTAATACGAAAACGAGAAGCGACGAAAACGAGAAGCGACGAGAGTCACGAAGGTTTGAATGTTATTAGCGAGACGACCATATAAGTAGTTTCACGACCTAAAACGAATTAAACGATTTACGATTGGTTTTCACACGATGTTTTAACGATTGGGTAACGATTGGGTTTCACACGATGTTTTAACGATTGGGTAAACGATTGGCTTCAAAGCGATATACGATATTATTTTGGTTATACATATTACATGATTTACATTTGGGCATGAACATTACTTTGGTGGTTTGGTTTGGATTAAGTGATTAAGTAACGATGCGTGTGGAATATGATACAAGCATGGTGGATACGCCGCTGGTACTTCCTATATATAAGTGTTTGTATGGTATTACATATTGTAGCGTTATTTGAATCATTTCAGTTTGAGACATAGAACATTTTATACAAGTAACATACTTTTCACAAGACATTTATTTACAAACAACTTATCTTATACAAACTCATTTTTCATGGTTATTCATTTAATCATGCATTATTTTCTTATTTATACATATCACCTGAACTTATCATTGTTTTTCAAATAATTTACTAAAACAAATGTTTTTGGGTTAAGAGTCATGGTTACGAGGTTTTACAAATTATAACCCGCTTGATTTGAGTTGGTTAATTAAGTTGCAATATTATACTCTTTTCAAAAACAAGGTTTTTAAATAAAGTATTGCAACGTCTAAACTAGCCATGATTTCGACACTCCTACAAAACCTATGTACCCGCCAGCATTTCTTTGCTGACCTCGTTTTCACATATGTTTCAGGTATTGTTGGATGATATCGATTGATAAGATGCATGCTCACATAGGACTGGACAAGGCCTTAGTGACTCAATAACAATGATAGACTATGTTTAAATAGTGTATTTAGATTTCCAGACAATGAAATTGCTCTATGTATAATAAAACGAAACACTTTTGATATCCATGGTTATGAAACATTAATTCTGTTGCAACACGCCCCGATGTTTCCGCCGCGATTTGTTGTTTTACGCGGTCGGGGTGTGACAGAAAAGATGGTATCAGAGCCAATGGTTATAGGGAATTAGGTTATTAGTAATGCTTTGACCTAGTCTATAACTTTCTTAGGACCCTAACGCGAGTTTACTTGCGTTTAGTCATAAAACAATACCGTCACCTATCCTTAGGTGACGACCACAACAAGAACATATATTTCAAAACCGCTTTGAAAATTAATCATCTGTTCTAGGATGATTGATTACTAGGTTTTGAACCCTCTATTGTAAGGTTTTGAACTCTCTATTATATGGTTATGAACCTCTTTGAGTTTTCAAAATCTCGTCAAGGTTTTAGGTTTTAAATAATGTGAACACGTGCAAACTGGAAGGGTGAATGCCTGTATTCTGAGTTTTCTGTCTAGGCAAGCACTTCGTATACATCTCATCAGACGCGAGACCAGTTGTGCTTACCTGGGAATTCTTGGGATGAGTGTTCACTTATAGGCGAGCATGTCTTCGCGATACATTATTTTGACCCATTTACTTTGATTTGTCACCATCTCATTTGTTTGCCTTAGGTAACAAACAAATGATCACAATTTTCATTCGTTACCATTCTGTATTGATTAATCAATAACCTTTCACTCGTTTCTTCCTCTGTCTTTCATTTTCTTCTAGAATGTCTATTCCTCTTGGCACTGGTCAAATGCCCGAGCGAACAGCCAAATTTGTCCAGCAAATTGGTGAAGTGATTCAGAGGACTGTGGATTTAGGCATTGCCATGTCTCGTCTCAACAATGAAGCCACTCGAGAAGCATCGAAAGAAGTAAAAGCCAAGCCTTCGAAAAGGTCAAGGAAGCGTAAGGCTCCAAAGGATCCGGTAACCGTTGCACCAAATCAATCAAAACCTAGCAAGGTGGCAGCGCCACCAGCCAAGAAGCCGTACTTGGGAACTGCTCCCTTGTGCAATCAATGCAATGGCCATCACCCAGTCCAAACGCCATGTTTCAAATGTGCCCACTGTGGACGATGGGGACATTTGGTCAGAACATGCCATTTTGCGATCAGGAATAAAACTGTTGCAGATTCTACTGCTGTTCAAGTCAACCTAACTCAAGCTCGTTTTCCATGTGGTACTTGCTACAACTGTGGCGAGATGGGCCATTTTCGAAGAAATTGCCCAAAGATTTCTAATGCGAATCCAACCCACGGGTGAGCAGTTGGCTGAGTAGAAGATGTTGCTATCTCATGCTTTTGTTTCTTTCGTTTTCTTGTAATGTGAAACAATCTGATTTGTTTATAAATAAATTATTGTTCACAAATCCTGATATACGAGTATAATTACATGTGTGTATGACTTTTCCTATAATACCTGCACTAAGGAACTATGTTCCTTACAAACTACTCTTGTGATTCTCTCTTTCAAGTGATCGCTCATAATTTCCTCGAAAGTTCTAAGTACTCGTTTCATTCTAAGAAACGAAGTACAGGAAATAAAGTGAAATTATGAGTAATCGTGCTTTTTGCACATCTGTATTTTTGAATCCTTGGTTGGATAACTAAGGATATTTTCAAATCTCATACCCATTACGTTTTGATTTTTTTTCAACATTCACAGTACAAGTATTTCAAAACAATCTTCATGATCTCAAAATATTTCATATAGTTTGAAAACAATTTTTCTAGATGCATTGTCTATGTTATTTCAAAAACATTGGCCATGTTATCAAAACCAACCTTTCTAATTTCAAAATATTTCATATAGTCTGAAGACAATATTAACACAATACATTTTTCTGATCAAGTGCATGATTTCGAAAAGCATCATTCATGTCTTTCAAAAACCTTATACATAATTTCAAAATTCATCCCGCATGATTTTAAAAACATTTTTTGTAAATATATCTACCTAATACACCTACTTTATTTCAAAAGTATTATATATAAGGTTTCAAAAACGTTAAACACCTTTTTCTTAAAAGAACCCCATGCATAGTTTTCAAAAATATTTTCCTCATACATTGACTTAACCTTCAAAATTCTGCTTCATATGTCGCCTTGACATATCAAGCATCTCAACTTCATAAGCATTTTACATCATGTTTTGACCTAAGCACATCCCGTGCAAGGTCTCAAAACATCTTCAACTTCTAAAATTCATATGGGATCTTTTTATCTTTACAATTAGATCCTTGTGGATGATTATCATTCAAATCAGAGTCCTTAATTGGATTCCTTATGTACCTTAATTCGAACACTTCGGTTCCTAATAATCGAAATCGAATTTTCTTTTTGAATCTTTCTATCTTTATGGTTTGATTCTTGGTAATGTTTAAAGTACCAAATGAAATCCACGGAATGGATTCCTAGTATGCTTTAAATACCCATGTCCAAAGATAACAAATTAAACGATTATACGAATAAACGATTTTGCGATTAAACGATTTTGCGATTAAACGATTATACGATTATGCGATTATGTGTTTATGTGTTATGTGTTCTCCTCTATGTTTTTGTGTGATCCAATTTTCAAATCCTCATAGAATCTTTCGTATCTTTATATGAGGGATTCATAGTAGGATATTCAAAAGGTACTACTTTAAATCCTTAATGGGCTTCTACGTTGTAGTTAAAGACCCTTGGGATTATATGGTACCATTCCATGATTCGATGAGAGACCCTTAAGTGGTCTAGTCTAAAAGATTGATTCACAATTTGGTTAAAGAACGACATCTAGTGATGTAGCTGGACAGACTCCTTGATAGTCTATTTAGATCATTTGTTGATTTAATTTAAAGGACTCTAAGGCGGTCTAGTCACACTCATCACCGGTTTGTTCATTTGGTTTTCCCCTACACACTATAAAATAGACTGTGTGAATTGTGCAAAGAATTTTCTGATTATGGACGCGTACATAATTATGAAATTTAGTGCACAGAAACCCAGTAAGATTTATTATGTGTAAGAACCGATAGTGACAACAATAACGAAATGAGAACGATGTAATGGAGGTATGGTGGACGCACCAATGACGCTTCATATACTTGTATATAAGTGTCCCTCTTACATTGCAAACATAATGTTATTAAGGTTACTAGAAGTTCAAGAACCCTAACCAATGTTGTTTGATCTTTTCAACTTCATATTTCCAAGCTCTCACAAGTTTCCTCTAATTAAATTTCGGGACGAAATTTCCTAAAGTAGGGGAGACTGTAACACCTGTGCCTCCACGGCCATCAAACAAATACCAAACCAATGAAATATTATATTTCATACTTGGGATTTGTAAAATTATGTGTATCTTTTACACATATCAACTCTTGTTTGATTTTAAGCTTTAAATCGCTTTCTGGAGGGTTATACGCGCTCTGATGCGTAAATATAACCAGTTTAATCCAACGAACACTCCGGAATAGTGAAATAGGCTTAACATACCTTAAATAACCTTTACATAACTTAGAAATAAGTTTTGAAGGCTTTGGTATGGCAAAAACAAGCTAATTCGCTTACAGGGACTAAATTTGACAAACTGCGAAGGTATGCCAATTTGAACTGTAACAGACATTCCGGAACATGACCATAAGTTAAACATACCATAAATATCCTTTACATAGCTTAGAAATAGGCTTTGAGGGGTTCGGTGTGCTAAAATAAACTTTTGTGTCATTCAGGGACTAAAAGTGTCAAAAAGTGCACAAGTTTGCATTTTCGCGCATAACCTACGTTCTGAATACATCTGGACATCCAAAAATTTATGTAAGCATGACTACATTATATTTTAGTGTTCGCTATAAGAAAAATCCATTCGTCGCGTCATTTGGATCGTTTTTCGCGCTTATGCGCATTCCGTCGTAATTAAGCGAACATCGCGATCGTACGGCCAAACGAACCGACATCGGAGATATTTTTGAGCATGTTTTGAGTTTTCTATACTTTAACTTCATTTTAGAGCCTTGAAATGAGGTTAACGGGGTTCAAACGCATCAAAAATCGCTTAAACAAGGTGCAGGGACCATTTCTGCAAAATCTGCCAAAACAGGGGCCTAGCGTGACGCGACTGGCCTTAGCGTCACGCGAGCCCCCTTCTGGACCAGATTCCATGTTTTTAACAGCGGGTCCCAGCTGTTCGATTCTCAACCACACATTCCCATGAGTCTAGTCAGATGATAAGGATGGATTTTTAGCCACCATAAGGTCCCGACAAGTGTACGGTTCCGATTAAGGCACGTTATTCAAGAAACGATCTTAACGGTTACCCGGAATCTATAAATACCCCACCCCCCTTTACTTCATTTCTCACAAATCTGATCATTTGGGCTCTAAGTTGGAACCTTCGTTTCATACCTGAGCTATTTTGATCTGGGTTAGCATTCGGGGACCCTTCGTAAGTATTCTTTCGTTCTTTTCCTTATTTTATTGCTTTTCGAGTCAGAAAGTCAAACTTTGTTTGACTTTCAGCATTGACCAGTAATGGTCAATGCGAAGTTCGTTTGAACTTCGCAACGTGAGTGTAATCACGTTGGTCATAGTCCCTTGGGACTATGCCACTGATTACCACGTTGTCTAGGGTCGTAGGGTAGGCGATCTAATAAATCGCCTATACCTTCGAACTCGACCCATTTGGTCGATCATTAGGATCCGACCAAATACATTAGGTGACCATAGTAGGTAGGGAATAACCTTCCGAGGTTATACCCTATGGTCACATCGTTTAAGTAGTTGTATGATAGGTAGTTTATATGCCTTAGGTAAATTACCAGAATACCCTTTTCATGTATAATTGGTAATTAAGCATATGTAACCTAAACTTTTGTCACATAACTGATTATGTAACATGTCTAGGCATATAACACTTGTCATAGGACTAGTTAGACGGTCCGAACGCGTTTCACGCACACGACGCGTTAAAGTAGCATAAGTTACCTTAATGGGTCGCGATGGGTCGATAATACTTAGGTTAAGTTTCATTTAGTATGTAGGCTTTGTTAAACCATATCATATGAGTTCCTACACTCATGTGGTTTACAAACCCTCCTGCTACCCAGTCTTCCGATTTAGGTCCGGGTTATTTATGTAATTACCTATATTAGGTACCGTTTGATTTCCGGGACTCCTCTAAGCTTTCTTGGTAGTTGTTCAAGACTCCTAAGCACTCCCAGGCGAGTACATTCTTCCCCTATTTTACTGTTTTCAATTGTTTTGGGGTGACTCATATGTGCTAAATGTTTTCGATGTTATAACGATGGTTTCAAAAACAATTAAGGCGATTTATACAAAACTAATAACGATTTCATAAAGTGAACAAACTTGTTGGTTGTGTTTACATAACAAATGACATTCATTAGCAATGATCAAGCCGACCAGTATTAGGTTATGGTACCATAGGATCTGACTAATCCCGTTATTTACTACACCCGTGGTTATGTGTGGGTATGGTAGGTAGCGACTGAATCTGTAATTGTTAACTTACCCTATGGAGGTTTGTTAATACGAAAACGAGAAGCGACGAAAACGAGAAGCGACGAGAGTCACGAAGGTTTGAATGTTATTAGCGAGACGACCATATAAGTAGTTTCACGACCTAAAACGAATTAAACGATTTACGATTGGTTTTCACACGATGTTTTAACGATTGGGTAACGATTGGGTTTCACACGATGTTTTAACGATTGGGTAAACGATTGGCTTCAAAGCGATATACGATATTATTTTGGTTATACATATTACATGATTTACATTTGGGCATGAACATTACTTTGGTGGTTTGGTTTGGATTAAGTGATTAAGTAACGATGCGTGTGGAATATGATACAAGCATGGTGGATACGCCGCTGGTACTTCCTATATATAAGTGTTTGTATGGTATTACATATTGTAGCGTTATTTGAATCATTTCAGTTTGAGACATAGAACATTTTATACAAGTAACATACTTTTCACAAGACATTTATTTACAAACAACTTATCTTATACAAACTCATTTTTCATGGTTATTCATTTAATCATGCATTATTTTCTTATTTATACATATCACCTGAACTTATCATTGTTTTTCAAATAATTTACTAAAACAAATGTTTTTGGGTTAAGAGTCATGGTTACGAGGTTTTACAAATTATAACCCGCTTGATTTGAGTTGGTTAATTAAGTTGCAATATTATACTCTTTTCAAAAACAAGGTTTTTAAATAAAGTATTGCAACGTCTAAACTAGCCATGATTTCGACACTCCTACAAAACCTATGTACTCGCCAGCATTTCTTTGCTGACCTCGTTTTCACATATGTTTCAGGTATTGTTGGATGATATCGATTGATAAGATGCATGCTCACATAGGACTGGACAAGGCCTTAGTGACTCAATAACAATGATAGACTATGTTTAAATAGTGTATTTAGATTTCCAGACAATGAAATTGCTCTATGTATAATAAAACGAAACACTTTTGATATCCATGGTTATGAAACATTAATTCTGTTGCAACACGCCCCGATGTTTCCGCCGCGATTTGTTGTTTTACGCGGTCGGGGTGTGACAGGACATGCCCCATGAAAGTAAAACAAGTTGAAAAAACACATGAAAACACTACCAAACGGTAAAACAACTAGACTAGGCACTAGAAACAAAAACCAACACTATTCAATCAGCCAACATCTTCAAGAAGATCAGCTCCAATAATCCCCCAATCACCTAGAAGCCTTCTGACATTTTCACAGTTCTTTAGCTTCGCTCCCATCAATTTGTATCTGACCTGTTGAAAAATAAGTTCAACAATAGCTTCTGGAGGTCTCAACTCATTCTTGAATAACCTAGCATTACGCTCCTGCCATATGATATAAGCAGTGGCCGCTACCACTAATCTTGCAACATAGTTCCTAGCTGATTTCGACCTGGACCGCACTACGAGCCAATTAACTATATCATCCCATTTAGGTTGAACCGACAACATACCCGCTTTATGTCTGACTTTATGCCAAATCTGATCCGAAAATTTACACTCGAAGAATAGATGATTATGAGAATCATTATTTGCATAACATAGCAAACAACACATCATGTTCATTTTTTTCTACGTGATATATCCCAGCTCAAAATCTTATCCTGAGTAAGTAACTTACGCCTCATAATCAGCCACATTAAAAACGCATGACGAGGGATGCATTGAGCGAACCAAACAATACGACACCACTCTACCTCCACCTCTCGATGTCTAAGAGAATCCCAAACTCGAGCCGTAGAAAAGTCATTCAGAAGATCTCCTTGTCGCCATAATAGTTTATCATCCTGATTCGGATTAATAGACAAAACATCGAGTTGATTAAGGGTGGGAACTCGATCTCTCCATTCATTAGGCCAGCCCCACGAAGACTCCAAGAAAATATCAGCCACTTTAGCATCCAGATTGAAACCAGCATTCGCAATAAGTCTCGGGGAAAGCAACTGAATCAGCGGGCCTAAACTACTCCATGTATCAAACCAAACTGATGTCGATAAACCATTCCCGATTTCGGACCAAATAAAACTCCTTATGTCCGGCCGAAGCTGAAGCATTTTCCTCCACGACCAGCAACAAGAAGATGGGATATTACAAGCCCAGAAACTCTTATCTCTTAATCTGTATGAATTAACCCACTCAACCCATAAAGATTCACATTTAGTGAGAATGCTCCATATATGCGATGACATGAGGGCTTTATTAACATCTCCAATACGACGAATCCCTAACCCACCCTCATACTTAGGAACACAAACTGCTTTCCAAGATACCTTAGCCCTGCCCTTTTGAAACGAACTGTCATGAGACCATAGAAAATTACGCATCAAAGCTTCCAAATTAGAAATCACCCGAGCAGGCAAGATAAAGACAGACGACCAATAAATATGCAGGGATGACAAAACCGAAGTAATAAGTTGCAGTCTACCTGCAAACGAGAGTAATTTATTCCTCCAATGCATAATACGTTTTTCGAGCTTCTCCACTAACAGCTGACAATCTTTATATAATAACTTAGACGATATAAGAGGAGCTCCCAAATATCTCACTGGCAACGAACCCTCTATAAAAGGCATCATATTCAGAATAGCAGTTTTAACAAAAGATGGAACGTTAGAGAAAAACACTGTACTTTTCTAGATATTAGGCACCAAACCCGACATTTTCGAAAAAGAATTGAGCGCTTTCATGATACATCTGGCCGACGCAATCTCACCCCTTGCAAAAATAAACAAGTTGTCCGCAAAACATAGATTGATAATCTGTTGGCGCTCACACTTGTTATGGAATTTGAACGAAGAGTCAATCCTTACCGTCTGATTTAAAATCGCTGTGAGGATCTCCATCACAAGAGTAAAAAGATACGGGGAGATAGGATCACCCTGACGAAGCCCCCTATTACCCTTGAAAAAACCATGAACATCACCATTAATACAAACTGAAAACGTGGTCGTAGACACACAAACCATAATCCAGTGAACCATGCTTCTATGAAACCCAAACCCTATCAAAATGTTCTTTAAGAAAGCCCAATCAACAGTGTCATAAGCCTTCTGAATATCCACTTTGAACGCACATTTAGGGGGACCGATATTTCTATGATAATTATGCATCAACTCTTGCGTTAAAAGGATATTATCAGAAATTTTTCTACCTGGAACAAAAGCCGACTGATTGACACTAACAATGTCATTAAGCACCCCTTTGATTCTCTCAGCAACAATTTTACTGATACACTTGTATAGCACATTACAGCAAGCAATCGGACGATAATCCGTAACCACAGACGGTGAAGGAACCTTAGGAATAAGAACAATAAGCGTATGGTTTAATTCCTTTAGAAGCTTTCCTGTGTTAAAAAAATCAATAACAGCTTTTGACACCTCATTACCCACGATTGGCCAAGCATTTTTAAAAAAACCCGCTGTAAACCCATCCGGCCCTGGAGCTTTATCCGAGCCAATAGAAAACATCGCCTTTTTAACCTCTTCCGGAGTCACCCGCCGAATCATATGAGCCGCAACATCCTCCTCTAACCTTTTAGTAAACAAATCAGGAGTAGGATTAACTGACGTATCACCCGGCATTCCTAAGAATTGCTCATAGTGATCAACAAAAGCTTTGGAAACCATATCATCCGAAAACTCATTCCCTCTAGCATCACGAATAACCTCAATACGACTAAAATGAACTCTGTTTTTAAGCGATGAGTGGAAATATGCCGTATTCATATCCCCAGCCGCTAACCAGTCCACTTTAGACTTTTGCTTCAAAAACCGCTCTTCATCTAATAACGCAGCTTGATAATTACATCGAGTAGTGACTTCCTCATCTCGCAGTGTTTGACTAGTCGGATCATTATCAATATCACTTTGAATTCTATCAAGCTTATCTCTTAACTCTTGAACTTTTTTATGCAAATTTCCTTGCTGAAAAAGTAACACTCGTAACGGAGATTTCAATTGACGAAGTTTTATAACAACCGAAAATTGGTAAACACCTTCAATGGTCATACCCCAAACCTTCTCCACAAGCGGTAAGAATTCAGGTTTATAGGCCAGAAAGTTTGCAAATTTGAAAGATCGGTGTTTTACTTTTTCAGTTTCCGTGAATCTAACTACACACGGACAATGATCCGATAACCGAGAAGGATGAAACACCGCAACAGCACTCGGATATTTAGCAATAAAGTGAGAGTTTCCCATAACTCTATCAATCTTTTTCATCAACCCAACTCCTTTCTTCGGTTTCTGATTCCACGTATAATGGATACCAGAACTTTTTAAGTCTACCATCTCAATGTCATCAACACAATCCTGAAATTCCTTCATGCTCAAAGAAACCGAGGAGCACCCCATAGATTTTTCTTCAAGATTCAACGCCGAATTAAAATCACCTAAGATGACCCAAGGTTCATTAGACACAAAATTCTTATGCAAAGAAAGATTTTTCCACAACTCCCTTCGATTGATATAATAATTTGCTGCATAAATTATGGAACAAAAAATCATTTTTTTCGTCTGTTTAAACATCAACTGAATATGCATAACCTGATCAGACTCCGAAATCACCATAACATCAAAAATAGACGGATTCCACCCAATAATAATACGTGTTCCTTTATCACAACGGGCTCCATTCGACGTCCAATGCCACGACCGAAAAACAGACTTACACACTTTCGGAAGATTACTCACATCCACATGTGATTCAAGAATAGCACATAAACTCAATTTCAACTCCTTTATAACATGGCGAACCTCTGTTTGCTTAATGGGGCGGTTCAAACCCCGAATATTCCAAGAAGCGATACTAACCATTGATCACCGATGCAGAAGGAGTGCTTGCCCCTTTTAAAGATTTAATATTAAGCGTGCCTTGCCTCAGAAACCCATCCATCTCAAAGCCATCGTCCTTGTTAAATTCATCAACAAGCTCTTCCTCTTCCAAATTCACTTGATCCGCAACTGGCCCATCTCCATCCACCTCCACATTAATACTCGGATCATTTAGAATCTCAAAGGGATTAGACGACTGAAAATTTGTCGAACCTTTAACCGGATCTTCCTTCTTTTTAGACACCACAGGCCTATATACGAACTGTTGCTTAGGCTTGTTAATAGGAAAACCATTTTTTCTAGCAATCTTTTTACTATGCACCCCTGTAAACCCATCATCATCAACAACCGGATTTTTATCAGGACGTCTAGCATGAGTTTACTGCTTACTACCCGTCTCCATCCTTCTAGCATTAATTTGATTCAATTTTTGATGCGTACAATTATCATCTGAATGACCAAAGACACAACAATGGCCACAACGAAGAGGGTACCATTCATATTCAACAGACATAGATTCCTTGATAAATCCTTCCCCCTCCAGAACCGGGATCGCCATTGTTATCTCTTCTCTAAGAGTTTTATCAGCCGACACCTCTATAAGGGCTCTTGCATAACTACTACGACCCCACAAATCCATGCACATTGACGTAGTATAAGAATCCAATAGTTTCGGTTCTCCTATAGTCGTGGCTAACATACTAAGCCCATCTTCTGTATACGCAGTAATCGGAACATCATGAATTTTTACCTAGATTTGTACCTTCTTTACTTCCTTTTTCTCTAATTTAGTCGTTGGGGTCCAAATATTAAGAAAAAGCGGCTGTGATCGAATAATCCATGGCCCATCCTCCAAAACCCTCATCATTCCTGCCTCCTCCGCAAATTTGAAGAAAAAATACCCGTTAGAGTTCATCATAGATTTTAAAATTCCATATTTCTTCCAGTTATTACGAACAAAATATTCAACGAGCGGGTACGCCACACGATCCCCAAGGAAGTAACCAAACAAGGTATTCGCCATTTTATCTTGGACCATACGAACAGATTCCCTTGGGAGAACAACATCACAACCATCATGCACAGAATCACTAGCTAGAGAACGAAACTTCAACTTAACAGATTTATTTGCAATTAACGAATCAGCATAAGACTTAGGTTTCGGATAGTTACCAATATCCTCATTAACTCCCGAATACGAACCCTCACATACCGTTTTTTCCACAACCGGCTTCTTCAGCTTACCTGTAACCTGGTCGCTAGTTTCATTACTCTTTGGCTTCTCAAGATTCTGATCAGAATTCAGATTGTCAACCATCACCGGCTCTGTGATCTTAATTAATTCATCAATTACATTGATTTTCTTAGGTTCCGATTGCATATCCATCTCCGGTGAAGATTCCTTGGCAGCATCAACCACAGGAACCGGAACATTAATTACATTGCTTGGTCTTGATTCAGCATTCGACTTGAAAATTCCCCTACGCGCAGGTTTCAGATTGCCATCATTCAAAACTTGACTACCGCCGCCTTTAGAGAACAATGGAGGCTTTCCACGATCAGGTTGAAAGTCAGATTTCTTACAACCATCCATTCTGAATAAATCTCCTCTCTCAAATACTACGTAAACCAGAAACCATGCACCACAAGAAAACCAGAAAACCGAAAACACAAAAGAAAACAGAAAACAGAAAAAACCCTAATCTAGCAAACCCTAATCCATAGTTCTTACAATATTGAATAGCGAAATTGGTAAATCTATGAATCGACTAACCAACAACTCTATGCAGATTGATCAAACACAAGAAAAGGGCGGCGACTAAGAAACAAAAAGACAACCCTATTTCCAAACGGACACAAATGCTAACTAGTTCGTTACACAGATTTAGCAAGCCAAATCAATGATCACAGACTGTTATACATTTGATTACGAAAAGAAGGAAGGATCAGTAAGAAAAAATCGCCATGCTAGGAGAGAGCATTAGGGTGCAACTTCATTTTTGATTCATTGTTGTTGTTGTTGGCTTGGTGCCATTGAGCAAAGAGATTTGGAAATTGAGCAGCCATCTGCTGCGCAAAAATTTCTGCCAGTTCGGCAGTCGTAATCAAATTGTCGCGTCGAGGAGGCATTCTAAAAGAGGAACAAGAAAGGAAACGAGTGAGATGATTGGGTGAAAAGAATGAGATGAAACAAAATCAACAAAAGCAAAGATGGTGGTCATTCGTCCGCATTACCAAGCAAACAAACGACACACTGTGATTAATCAAAGTAAATGGATCAAAAATAATGTATTGCGAAGACATGCTCGCCTATAAGTGAACACTCTTCCAGTTTGCACGTGTTCACATTATTTAAAACCCAAAACGTTGACGAGATTTTGAAAATTTGAAGGCACAAGGCCAAAAATTTAGTCAAACTGGAAGGGTTCAAAACCTTACAAAAGAGGGTTCAAAACCTTGTAATAAATCATCCAAAAACAGATGATTGTTTTTCAAAAATCGTTTTGGAAAATTTGGATTTTGTTTTGATAATCACCTAAGGATAGGTGATGTACATGTTTTAAGATCTAAACACAAGATAACTTGTGTTAGGGTCCTAGAAAAGTTATAGTCTAGGTCAAAGCATTACTAATAACCTAATTCCCTATAACCACTGGCTCTGATACCAACTCTTCTGTCACACCCCGACCGCGTATAACATGCAACCGCGGCGGAAACGTCGGGGAGTGTTGTAACATAATTAATTGTTTCATAACCATGGCATTCAAAGTTGTATTTTATTTATAAACATAAGAGTTACATTGTCTTAAACAGGAAATAAAGAGTTCAGAACATAATTAAACTAAGTCTATCTTCATTTTATGTCTCTAAGGCACAGGTCCGCCCTAGTGTCACGATCATCATCCTACGGAAAAGCTCCTGAAAACACATGTGAAAATAGGTACGTCAGCATAAAAATGCCTGTGAGATACATAGGTTTTGTGAAAATAGGATTCATGACTTATAACTTTAGGAAAAATTGTTTAATAACAGTCAGTCATGAATCTTGTAAGTTGTTTTGTTTTGTAAATCATTAGATCGCCTACCCTACGACCCTAGACAACGTGGTAATCAGTGGGCATAGTCCCAAGGGACTATAACCAACGTGATTACACTCACGTTGCGAAGTTCAAACGAACTTCGCATTGACCATAACTGGTCAATGTAGAAAGTCAAACAAAGTTTGACTTTCAGACTCGAAAGACTCGAAAAGCAATAAAAGAACGAAAGAATACTTACGAAGGGTCCCCGAATGCTAATATCGATCCGAGAATCTCAGGTATGAAACAATGGTTTCAACTTAGAGTTTCTAAGATCAAAATTCTTGTGATTTTAGCAATGGGGGTGGATGGGTATTTATAGGAATACCCGAACCGTTAAGATCGCTTGTCGAATATCGTGCCTTAATCGTATCCGTACAAGTGTCGGAAAGTTATGGTGCCTAAATTCCATCCTTATCAGCTGACTAAGCATGTTAGAATGTGTGGTTGTGAATTAAACAGCTGTTTATACATCGAATCTGGTCCCGAAAGTGCAAAACTGATATTTCTGCCCAGATAAGGCGCTCGCGTAGCGCGACGGTAAAGGCCCTATGCAGTCGCGCTACGCCACCATGCACCAGCTTCAGAAAAGTTTCAAAATTGACAGTTTTGGTCCCTGTGGTGTTTTAAGGCCTTTTTCGATGCGTTTGAACCCCGTTAACCTCATTTCAAGGCTCTAAAATGAAGTTAAAGTATAGGGAACTCAAAACATGCTCAAAAATATGCCGGATGATGGTTCGTTTGGTCGTACGAACGCGATGTTCGCTTAATTACGACGGAATGCGCATAAGCGCGAAAAACGATCCAAATGACGCGACGAATGGATTTTTCTTATGGCGAACACTAAAATAAAATATTTTAGTGCTTACATAAATTTTTGGATGTCCGGATGTATTCAGAACGTAAGTTATGCGCGAAAATGCAAACTTGTGCACTTTTTGACACTTTTAGTCCCTGAATGACCCAAAAGTTGATTTTGCCATACCAAAGCCTTCAAAACTTATTTCTAAGTTAAGTAAAGGTTATTTAAGGTATGTTAAGCCTATGTCACTATTCCGGAGTGTTTGTTGCATTAAACTGGTTATATTTTACGCATCGGTGCGCGTATAACCTTCCAGAAAGCGATTTAGAGTTTGAAATTGAACAAGAATTGATATGTGGAAACGATACACATATTTTTACAAATCCCAAGTATGAAATAAAATATTTCATTGGCTCGGTATTTGTTTGATGGTCACAGTGACCCAGGTTGTCACAAGTTCATCAATCACGTTTATCTTCCTGATCTCCGACTGTGAATTATTAGTAGTACCTCTACGCGGCATAAACTTAGCACCATCAATGTTCAAAAATTTACTCGCAATACCCGTAGGTAAAGGTGGCTTCCCCCGATCATCCTTCGGGAACCCACTTGATTTTTTACGATCATCCATAAGGAGTACAACAAATCTCTCTATTAACACCGAAAGCAAGAAACCATGCAAGAATAAACCAGAGACCCAGCAGAACCACCCAAGCCGAGAAAACCCTAGACTAGCACAAAACCCTAACTTTTGAATCTAGCAAAATCGAATAGTGTAATCGTTAAGTCAAGGTTTCTGCCCTACCAGAAGGACCGACAAACCAACAACACTATCCAATCAGTTCGAAATCAGGAAGCTAAGGTAGCGATTGAAAAGGAGAACGAAATCAAAACCCTAATTCATGTTCGGTCACAAATCCGCTAACGAGTTCGTTATAGATCATTGAAAAATCAATTCACTAATCACAGACTGTTATACGAAGAAGATCACGACGCACGAAATTAGGGTTGCATGAGGAACAAGATCCGCTAACGAGTTCGTAAACCAAATGAGTATAGGAACTCATGTAATATGGTTTAACAAAGCCTACATACTAAAATGAAACCTAACCTAAGTGCTTACGACCGATTATGACCTATTTAGGTAGCTTTTTTTTGGGTAAAGGGTTACCCCGGTGATTCTATTATAGACAACCGCCAAATAAGTACAAGTAGTGAGGATGAGTTCCCCACTAGTTCATATACAGGACATGCCCCATATATGTAAGCAAAAAGCAAACAAACCAACATACCACCTCAATCTAGCCTACTACAATCATGATAATGACTAACTAGTAGACAAACGAAAAAAAATCAAACAACGACGTCAACCGCCATCATCAAAAATGAAATTGCTACAAACCGGCAGCCCCTTAGCATGAAACAGAAGCCACCTATCCATTGGACAACTTTGTGTGAGAGGTGCTTGCCCCTGTACTGGAAGACGTAGGACATGTACCCGATGTCATAAACTCATTCGTTTCATCATATACAACCTCTACCTCGTCATCGTCAGACTCCTCATTTAGCTCACGACCCCCTTTATGTCTCCCCTGGAATGAACCCCCATTCCTCCCAACAAACCCAAGAGCACTAAACGAATTGTGTGTTTGAACCTTGGACGAACTAGTGCACCGCGCATTCACGTAGGAAGAACTCACTGCCTTTTTCTTTTTATCCACAGGTCTATATTCAAACTTTGGCTTTTGATTGTTAACTTGAAAACCGCTCTTCTTTACATTCTTCTTTGTCTTGACTTCCGTATAACCATCCTCATCTACTTTCGAACTGTTTGTAGGAGGTTTCACTGTCGATCGAATGCATTTTGGACACTCCTCTGAATCATGCCCAAATACACAACAGTGGGCACATCTCGGGGGTTTCCATTCATATTCCACACGAATAGTCTCATTGACATACTTGTTCTCATCCAACTCAGGAATTGGTTAGGACCTCTTTAAATTCATGTTCGGCAGAGATATCAATGAGGGCCCTAGCATAGCTGCTTCGTCCCCAAGCCTCGTTGCACATATCAATAGTATACGAATCCAACCGCAAAGGAGAACCAATTTTAGACGCCAACATGCTTAACCCATCATCAGTATACTCCGCTAGAGGAACCTCATGCAATTTCACCCAAACTGCAACCTTTTAATATCTTCTTTTTTAAGAGTGTTCGTAGGGGACCAAGTGTTGAGAAAAATAGGTTTGTTCCGAATCAGCCAAGGTCCCCCTTCAAGCACATCAGTCATACCCTTTCTGTCTTCAAACTTGAAGAAGAAAAACCCATTTGAATTCATCATAGTTTTTTGTAGTCCATATTTTTTCCAATTTGTTCGCACAAAATAATCAACAACCGGATAAGCAATTTTATCCCCCAAGAAGTACCCATAAAGAGTATTAGCTAACTTGTTGTTAACCTCACGAACGGACTCAATTGGTAACACAACATCCACTCCATCCAATGAAACATCTGAATTTAAAGATCGAAAGTTGATTTTTGGAGCTTGATCAGCCAGTTCATTGGCATTTCTAACTATACCATCACCATTCTGATTCTGATTTGAACCGAGACCGATGTTAACATCACCTTGCTTAGCTTGATCATTTGAGACCACACTAGCATAAGATTGATGTTGCAAATGACTTCCCGGAATCTGATATTGGATTGGAGAATCAGGATACACATCATTTAGCGGAAGGACAAAAGCTACCTTCCTTTTATCAACAACCTTAGCGTAATTCTGAATAGGAGAATCAGAACGACCAGCATGAAGCACATCATTAACCGGTAGCAAAAATCTTACCTTCTTCGGAGAATCAGAAAACCTAGCCACCATACGTAGAGCTTGTCTTGGCTCGTAAGGCTTTCCCTCAATGTTCTTAATCTTCCTAGCGAAAACATTTGCGTTGTCGGCACTATTTTCATCCATGAATCAGAAACACGAAACACAAACGTTTAAAACCGAACGCCAATCAAACAGCGACCGAATGGGTTTGAAATTGCAGAAACCTTAATACAAATCGGACAGCCGAACATGTACTAAGAACCGACCCTTTAAACCCCGTAATCTGAAATCAGCCAATCGGAAAACAAAAGAAACCGAAACCCTAGAAAACGTAAACCCTAATCTGATTTCAATTGGATAGAAACGAAGGAGCAATTCAGGATTCCTTACCAGTAAAGAATCGAACACCCTAGTTGCTAAGCAAAATCAATCAAGACCAGGATTGGAATGAAGAACACTAGGATTCCTGTTTAGGTAGCTTACGCCACTTTAACGCGTCGTTCGCGTAAAACGCATTCGAAACGCCTAACTAGTCCTATGACAAGTATTATATGCCTTAATATGTCTAATATTGTTGTCTAATCAGTTTAGATATAAAAAATTATGTTACATATGCTTAAAATAAATTTATGCGCCAAAAAGGGCATTTTGGTCATTTACCTAAGGCATATAAACTACCTATCATACAACTACTTAAACGAAGTGACCATAAAGTATAACCTCGAAAGGTTATTCCCTATGAAACTATGGTCACCTAATGTGTTTGGTCGGATCCTAATGATCGACCAAACGGGTCGGGTTCGAAAGTATAAGCGGTTGTTTAGACCGCTTACCTAACGACCCTACATAAGCACTAAACCTAAAGTGATGAGCTAAACATGTTAAACATGTTTAACGAGGTTTGAAAACAGGTTTGGTATCAAAACAAACGGTTTTGATACCTAAAAGTTGTTTGGTTACAAAATACGCAAGAATACGTATTTTGGCCGAAACTACGACTCGCCACTATGCCTAGATAACGTGGTAATCAGTAGGTATAGTCATAAGAGACTAAAACCATCGTGATTACGCTCACGTTATGAAGTTCAAACAAACTTCGTGTTGACCATAAACTGGTCAATGCAGAAAGTCAAATAAAGTTTGTCTTTCATGCTAAAAACGCGTAAAAGAACGAAAGAGGACTTACAAAAGGTCCAAGAATGGAAATCTAGATCCAACTTGCTCAGGTATGAGGTGATAAGCCCCAACTTAGAGCAAAGAGATCAGATTGTGTGAGTTGCAACAATGAGGAGCATGGGTATTTATAGGATTTAAAAAACCCTAGTGCTCTCTCTCTCTAGCTTGGCGATTTCGATCATCATGAATCCTCAGATGTTTTTCGTAATGATTTGTATAACAGTCTGTGATTAGGGATTACTCCTTAATCTCTATAGCGAACTCGTTAGCAGGTTTGATCGTTTTTCATCTAGGGTTTTTTGTTTTTCTCTTGTCTGTTCAGTCGTCGCCTTATTTCTGTGTCATTCTCACGTGGTGTATAGTCCTCTTGGTTGATCGATCAGTTTAGGATCTTGATTTACCTGGTTTACTATATATTGCAAAAGGGTGCATGGAGTAGGGTTTGCTAGAATTAGGGTTTTCTGTCTTCCGGTTTTCTGCTTGTTGCGTTTCTGGTTCACGTGTTTTTTGGTGCATGGTAGTTTATTTTCCTGGTCAATAGAGAGAGGTGTTAATATTATAATGGATGCTCGTCCCAAACCCGATGATTCTGTTCTACCAGATCGAGGTAAGCCGCCGTTACAATTCAAGGGTTTAGCTAGTCGTATGGTCAATATAGATGGTAATCCGGTGTTACCTAGACGGGGTACTGTGCAACTGCCGCAGCATGATGCAAAGGAATTTAGAATAATAGACGAATTATCCAAGATTACTATTCCGGTTCCGTCATTGGAATATGAGGCTGGGGGTTTTAATTATGATGGTAGTGATAAACTTGAAAATCAGCCGAGTAAGGGTTCTACTTCCAAATCTATGTCATATGCAGATACAGTAGCAGTTAATGGTTTGAAGAAAGTAAACTTTCGCTCACTTGCTAGTTCTGTAATACATGATGGCTGTGATGTTGTCTTGCCGAGGGAATCTGTTCGGTCAGTACAAGATAAGCTGGCTAATACTCTGTATGGGTATTTTTTAGGAGATCGGGTTGCCTTCCCTGTGGTTGATTATTATGTTCGGACAAATTGGAAGAAGTATGGCTTGTTAAAAACTATGATGAACGCGAATGGTTTTTTCTTCTTTAAATTTAATGATGAAGTTGGTATGTCGAATGTTCTGAAGGATGGGCCTTGGATAATTAGATCCCAGCCATTATTTCTGGATGGCTGGACTCCAACAACTAAGCTAGAGAAGAAAGAGGTAAAGAAGGTGCAAGTATGGGTTAAAATTCATGAAGTTCCGTTAGCGGCTTATACGGAGGATGGTCTTAGCTTGATTGCAACTACTATTGGGGAACCAAAAATGCTGGATTCGTTTACTACGTCTATGTGCATCGACTCTTGGGGTCGCAGTAGCTATGCTAGGGCGTTGATTGAGGTCTCGGCTGAGAAAGAGTTTCGAGAGGAAATTACAATGGCGATTCCTGAACCGGAAGGGGAGGGTTTCAATAAAGAAACTATGTATGTGGAGTTTGAATGGAGTCCGCATCGGTGTGCTAACTGCTGTGTGTTCGGTCACTCAACCGATATTTGCCCGAAACAACCGAAGAAACCAAATAAGGTTGTGTATGAGAATCACAATCGGAATGTTCAAAAGAATCGTCCTGTAAAGAAGGTGCCTATTGTGGATCAAGACGGATACATAGGAGTGTATGGTAAGAAAGCGGCTAAGAAGGTTGGTATTCCTGTTAATAAGCAAAAGTCTAAATTCGAATATCGTCCTGTTGGTTCAAAACCAAAAGGCGACACCAATAAAGATTCGAGTTCTATGAATATAAGATCGAATAACCCTTTTGATGTTCTCAATGAAGTGGAAGACGAGTCGGGTACTAGCAACAAGATGTCGGGGTTGAATAATGACGAATCTGATGAAGACGAGGTTATAGAGGTGGAAAACGAAATGGATGGGTTTATGACGGAGGGTACTCTAAACGTTAAAAGTAAAGGGGCAAGCACTCCTTCTCCGATAGTTACCCAAGGTTAGTATTGCGGCTTGGAATATAAGGGGGTTGAACCGCCCTCTTAAACAGAAGGAGGTTCGGCAAGCAGTTAAAGATTTTAATTTGAGTTTGTGTGCTATTTTAGAGTCTCATGTGGACGTTGGTAATTTGGGTAAAGTATGCAAGTCAGTCTTCAGATCTTGAGAATGGACTTCGAATGGAAGTTGTTGTGATAAAGGCACGAGAATTATTATTGGATGGAATCCGGCCATTTTTGATGTGATGATCTTGGCGCAATCTCATCAGGTTATGCATTTTCAGCTTGTTTTCAAATTGGATAAAAGAACGATGTTTTGTTCAGTCGTTTATGCTGCTAATTATTATATGGCCCGTAAAGAGTTATGGAATAATCTTTCTATGCACAAAGCCCTTGTTAATAATAAACCTTGGTGCATTATGGGCGATTTTAACACAGCTCTTAACATTGAGGATAACTCTATGGGAACTTCATCGATTTCTACTGGTATGCGAGACTTTCAAGAGTGTGTGGATAATATTGAAGTCGTTGATATTAACCGTATAGGGATTCACTTTACTTGGAGTCAAAAGCCAAAAAATGGGGTAGGTTTGCTGAAGAAACTTGACCGAGTGATGGGAAATACGAATTTTATAGCTGAATTTCCGAATTCGGTGGCCATTTTCAAACCGTATAGGCTATCGGATCACTGCCCTTGTATTCTCTCGTTCCCGGAAGCTAGTAGACTGAAGCCGAGGTCTTTCAAATTTGCTAATTTCCTGGTGTATAAACCAGAGTTCTTGGAGATTGTTAAAAGCAACTGGGATACTAACGTTAATGGTGTTCATCAGTTTAGAGTGGTTAAAAAGCTTCGATTACTTAAACACCCGTTGCGTTCTTTATTATTCAAACAAGGTAATCTTCATAAAAAAGTTGATAATCTGCGCTCGGACCTAGATATTATTCAGCAAAAGATTTATCGTGATCCTTCTAATGCTGATCTTCGGGCAGCCGAGTGTTTGATAAGTCGTGACCTCCAAGAGGCATCGTTAGACGAAGAACGTTTTCTGAAACAAAAGTCTAAAGTAGATTGGTTGAGTGCGGGGGATATGAACTCTGCTTTTTTTCACTCATCTCTGAAAATTAGAAATCATTGTAGCAGGATTGAGGTGATTAAAGATTCGGAAGGGAAGCTCTATGAGTGTGATACGGTTTTTCAACCGTTTGTCAAGCATTATGAGGCCATTCTTCAGCATGCGGTTCGTATTGACTCTTCGTTTAAATTTCATAATAAATGCGAAAAACAGCAGATTATCAATCTTTGTTTTGCAGATGATTTGTTCCTTTTTGCTAGAGGAGAAGTAAATTCGGCTAGGTGTATTATGATGTCCCTTTCTAAGTTCACTAAGATGTCGGGGTTAGTGCCGAGTAATCAGAAAAGTACGATATTCTTTTGTAATGTCAATGGCCATGTCAAAGATGCTATTTTGGATCTTATGCCTTTTGTGGAAGGAAATTTGCCTGTCAAATATCTGGGTGTACCGATCTCTTCCAGACTCGGTTATAGTGACTGTCTAGTGCTCGTGGAAAGATTACAAAAACGTATAACGCATTGGAGGAACAAGTTGCTTTCGTTTGCTGGTAGGTTACAGCTTATTACTTCATTTCTCTCATCTATGCACATCTATTGGTCTTCTATATTTATGTTGCCGATTCGTATTGTTCATGAGCTCGAAGCTTGTATGCGAAATTTCCTATGGTCCCAAGAGAGTTCGTATTCTAAAGGCAAATCAAAAGTTTCTTGGAAGACCGTTTGTACTCCGAAGTATGAAGGAGGGTTGGGCATTAGACGGATTGTGGATATGAATAAGGCTCTTATGTCTTATCATATTTGGAGTATCGTTTCTAAGCGGGATTCTTTATGGGTGGATTGGGTGCACAGTTACCGGTTAAAAGGCAAGAGCTTCTGGGTGTGTAAAACCCCCTCTAGTTACTGCTGGTCTTGGAGAAAGTTAGCGCAACTACGGCCTCTTATCAGGAATCATATATGGTCAGAATTAGGCAATGGCGTTGATACATCTGCATGGTTCGATTACTGGTGTGATATAGGGCCGCTTGGTGATTTTATTTCGCCTAAAACCATTACTGATGCAGATTTTAATCTGGATGATTCGGTGGCTAACATCTACTCGCATGGTTCTTGGTCTTGGCCTATGGAATGGAGAGATCTCTTTCCGGTTCTCATTCAGTTAGACCAAGTACAGTTAAATCCGACAAAGCATGATAAATTGGTATGGAGAGATGGTAGTGATATAATGGAGTTCTCCTCTTCGTGTGTTTGGCATTCGGTTCGGTACACGGCTTCGGAAGTGAATTGGTGTAATTTGGTTTGGTTTTCGCAGTGTATCCCTCGACATGCCTTTATGATGTGGCTGGTCCTTAAAGGTAAGCTTTTGACTCATGACAAAATTCTAAAGTGGGATCTCTCGCGGAGGAAAAACATGAATATGATGTGTTGCCTATTATGTTATCAGAACTTTGACTCACATCCGCATTTATTTTTTTAATGCAAATATTCATCTCAAGTATGGCATCTAATTCGAAACAAGGTGACTATGGATGCTATTAGTCCGAAATGGACTGATATAGTTGATTGGTTGCTGGTTCGTGCTCGTTCTAAATCGGCTATGAATTATGTTGCTAAAATTCTGGTTGCGGCTGCTGTGTACTTTATTTGGCAAGAAAGAAATGCTAGAATTTTCAAAAATCAGCTAAGACCATCGGAGAAACTTAGTGAGATTATTTTAAACACGGTCAGATACAAGCTGATGGGAGCTAAACTAAAGAACACTACTAGTGTGCGGAGACTTCTTGTAGAGTGGGAGATTCGTGGGGATCACGTGGATGACGATGGCGGCTGATTAGTTTGTTTAATGTCGCATTTGTCTAGAGTTTAGTCTAGTTGTCTCCTTGTTTTGTTTGGATGTTTATGGTTGTTTTTTTTTTGTTTTACTTTCATGGGGCATGTCTCATGATTGAACTAGTGTAGACATTCTACACTACTTGTTTTGTTTGGTTTGTGAATATATAGAATCACCGGGGTAACCCTTTACCCCAAAAAAGGGTATTTATAGGATTTCTAGGACCGTTAGGATCGTTCCTCGAAAACCGAACTTAAATCTGGACCGTACACATGCACCCATGGTTTTGCAAAACCATGGGCACCTTAAAAATAACCCATAGTAAGTTATAAACCATGTGCAAATGAGGGGAACAGCTGGAACAAGCTGAAAATCAGATTTTCCATTTTGGTCCCCTCCTAAGATAACTATGGCAGATTATCAATTTTGGTCCCTGAATGTGCAAAACATGGTTTTTGATGCATTTTTGACACGTTTAAGCCCTGTTAATCCCATTTCAAGGCTCTAAAATGAAGTTAAAGTATAGGAAACATGAAACATGCTCAAAAATATCTCAGATGTCGGTTCGTTTGACCGTACGGTTGCGTTATTCGGTTAATTACGACGAAACACGAACGAACGCGAAAAACGGTCCAAATTACGCGACGAATGGATTTTTATCAAGCCAATCACTAAAATAAAATATTTTAATGATTACATAAATTTTTGGATGTCCGGATGTATTCAGAACGTAAGATATGCGCGAAAATGAAAACTTCTGCACTTTTTGACGCTTTTAGTCCCTATTGATCAAGAAAGTTTATTTTTGCGCACCAAACACCTCAAAGCCTATTTCTAAGCTATGTAAAGGATATTTAGGGCATATTTAACTTATGATCAAGTTCCGGAATGTTCGTTACAGTACAAATCGGCATACTTTCACAGTTTGTCGAAATTAGTCCCTGTAAGTGAATAAACTTGATTTCGCCACACCAAACCCTCCAAAATTTATTTCTAAGTTATGTAAAGGTTATTTATGGTATGTTAAGCCTATTTCACTATTCCAGAGTGTTCGTTGCATTAAACTGGTTATATTTACGCATCCGTGCGCGTATAACCTTCTAGAAAGCGATTTAAAGCTTGAAATCGAACATGAATTGATATGTGCAAACAATACACGTATTTTTACAAATCCCAAGTATGAAACAAAATATTTCATAAATTTGGTATTTGTTTGATGGTCGCAGAGGCACAGGTGTCACAAGACATACTTTAAAGGTTTATTCAAACACTCACACATGAACTCGCTCAACTTTTGTTGATATTTTTAAACTACATGTATTTCAGGGAACTAGTGGATCTGGCAAGTGTTGCAGGTTTTTCAAGCTGCGTTTAAATAAAACCTGAGTTTGGAAACATGTATCCCGTCCAGGAATAGGATACACCCCTAAACTCAACAACCATGGATAACATTAAAGTCTTTTGTGGAGTCTTTATGAACTCAGTTAGACAAGTCATGTTTTGTAACTTAAATTTGGTATCGATGTTTCAAACAAGTTTGTTGTGGTATTTTCTAAACTTAATATATGTCACACCCCTTTCTGCGGCGGAAGCACGAGGTGTGATCATGAAAGGTTCTCATTGCATACGAAAGGTAAACATGCTATATGCTCGTAAAAACATCAAATACCATAATTTGAAAACATAAGTTTAGCGTTTATATCGCTAAGTCGCATAAAACATTGTCTTAAAAGTTTACAACTTTATTTAAAGATAAACTTAAGCGACATCCACAAGCATAAGCATAAGCGAGACCGCGCGCACATCCATCCTAGTTACCTGAAATACATGTGAATTTTGGAAAAACGTCAACATAATGTTGGTGTGAATTCATGCAGTTTTGTATTTCACGTTTGTATACTTTGTATAAAAACATAGTTGTGAATAAATCAAGTTTTTCTTGAGTACTCCACGTACTTCAAGTTATATATCAATCTTCTTGAGTACCCCACGTACATCAAGTTATATATCAATTTTCTTGAGTACCCCACGTACTTCAAGTTATATATCAATCTTCTTGAGTACCCCACGTACATCAAGTTATATATCAATTTTCTTGAGTACCCCACGTACTTCAAGTTATATATCAATTCTAATATGGTATGAATTTTATATAAATACAGTATTTCTGTAAATATCAGGATTGTTAATGGGTTGCAAAGCCATTAACATGTGACACGACATAGGAAGTCACCAAACCTAAGGCATTTAATTGGTATATTATGAGACACAAAAGCACTACTCGATTCTCGCCCTCACCGAGAGTGTGGCTGCCAGGCACCCGTTAGATCTAACCTTTTGTTCTGCGGTCCAAGTATATTGTTGATTAATGGTGCTTCTGTACCCTATTCGTGACACTATTTCTCATAACGCATCCTACTTGGTTCTTGTCCTCACCAAGCGCGTTTCTTTTTATCATTTCTCATAACGCATCCAACTTGGTTCTCGTCCTCACCAAGCGCGTTTCTTTTTATCATTTCTCATAACGCATCCAACTTGGTTCTCGTCCTCACCAAGCGCGTTTCTTTTTATCTTATATTTTGTCACAGTTGGTTCTCGTTCTCACCAAGTGTACTTCTTGTATTTATATCATACCATTTATAAATATTGTACTTTTGTACATGTATTTCACCCCCGAAGTTATAAAAACTGAAAACAGTTAAAAGAAAAGGGGGAGCATGAACTCACAACTTTGCGTTCCTGTGCGTCGTAAACTTCACCGGATTTGCTTAATTAACGTCGTAACCTATACGCGTTTTCTTAACGTTAGTCACTAGACTTGTGTCGCACAAGTACAGTCACTCTCTTTTGTGTATATATTCTTGTGTTAAAAATATTTTATATTTTTAACTAAGTATCTTACTTATATTATTTTCTCAAAAATTAATATAAGTATCTCGTGTTTTGCACTTTGCACCTGAATTATGTATCTTGTATGTTGTATGTGTATTTTTATGTTTATACTCATGAGTATTTAGTGTATTTTTAAGTCTTAATACACTAGCACGTATAACACATACTATACACACTTAGCACAAAAGTTGGTGATAAAATAATATATATTTTTCTCTCAAAAATGTACATATTTATATCCATTTTCATTCTTGAAGAAATCCTCATTTCTTATCACCAAAAATTAGGGAAACCTTGGTAATATTTTTAAGCACATTTTTAGGGAATAAGTTTCTTAAAAAAAAAACTTATGTTTTCTTAGTGTCAAAATTTATAAAAATTTTGGCAGAGTTTCCCCTAAAAATGGAGGTTTCCCATGTTTTCAAAACATGTGTTTATTTTCTTTTAACTCGTCAACAACCATCAACAACAATTATCAACAATATTTATCAACAATAATCACTAATTTCTCCATTTCATGAACTTGAATATTTACAAAAATGTGTAGTAACTCACTAGCACATTTAGTAAGTCTTTCCATCTTTAAAAATAAAATCATTATCTCGAAAACTTTATTTTTAAAGAATATGAAGTTTTACAACTTCTAGTCGGTACTTACGAAAGTATTTCTTTGTTAAATCCTTTCGTTACACAAGAGTCTACACACTTTTCGGTTCTCAAAAATGTCTCTATTTCGAGAAAGATCCGGCTTTTTAAACATGATTTCATCATACACTTGGTTATTCAAAAATACCACTTGTAGATCCGTAGATCTACTAATTTTGAACAATATTTCATAAGTAAAATCGTTTTTACACAAGTTCATGATTAGTGTGTGGTAGAGTTTCATCATTTAACCCTTTTTACACTTGAACATACTCTATGTCATGTTTCATGAACATGACCAATCCGGGTTAGATGATGATCCGAGCTACCACAACATAGATCGGCACTAAATAGTTACAAAAAACAAGTCTTACAAGTTTTACACAACATCATAGCTTTTAACCATCATTTTTAACATTTTAGTAGACTTTTAACACTTCATCTTGTAAGTTCATGAGTTTTAACCGTCATATCTTATTTTAACCACTTTAAAATAGATCGAGAGGGCGTTTAAAGCAACTTACTACTAGCTCGAGGCTAGGGAAGGAAACTAGTCGAAAATCACGTGGATAAAAGCAAATGGTGGAGGTTCCTCGCAATCCGAGTGCACCGAGCCTCCTTATACGTGATCCTTAACCCTTGTATATACTTGGAATTGGAAGATGGAAATCGAAAGATGGTGGTGGGGTGCTTGTTGTTCTCGGCCGAATGTAGGAGAGGAGGGAGGGAGAGTATTTGTTTTGCTAAGTGTGGTTTAGAGTGAGGGTATAACCTCTTAGGTCTTTATATAATCCATCCATCACTAATATCCCTTGGTTAAGATGTCTTCTAGATATAAGACATGAATGAATAAAATAATCTTGTAAGGACAAGGGTGTCACCATATGGTGACCGATTTCGGTTGGGATGGGAGGGGGTTTGGTTGGATTATTTGCATATGGGGGGGGGGTAATGTGTAACTTGCAAGATCTTAATTAGATTTACCAAATCTAAGTGTATCAAAGTGAATCTATGAAAGATCTTGTGAATCTAAAAGAGATCTATGAAAGATCATGTAAGATTTTAAGGGATCTTGGCAAGATTATTATGGATTTGGAAAGATCTAGTAAATATTTGGATGTTCCGGGTAATGTCCGGTTGTTCGGTTAAATACCGGTTCTTTAAAGTGCTAAATTACACTTTTTAGTACCCCTTTAAGTACCTTTTTGTATCCCTTTTAATTCCCAACACTTAGGGAAATATTCCGGATAATAAAATGACATTTATGCATAATATTTATATGTCTAAATGCTGAAATATTGCTGAATTATATAATTTCTGCACTTAAAGTGCGTTTCGGGTGCTTTTTTGTGCTTATTTTTGCTTTCGCAATGTCTATAAATTAAACTCTTACATGTACTCTTGGGTTTTAATGTACTTTTGTCGTCGGACCTACACCTAGGCCTCAATTCTTATGTCTGACTGCTTTCTGCAGTTCTATTGACACAGTGTGTCTTACCGGTGAGTTTACTATTATTTCTGACGCAACGCTCTCGTTTATGCATAAAGCAATATTTTTGTAGTATACAACGTGCATGAATTCACTTGTTTAATCATGTGTTCAGACATTGCTGACAATTAAGCACATAATTGCAGTCATTAAGCAATAATTAAAGTGTATGGAAATTACCGGTTTGTGCCAGTTGTCACAGTCTCCCCCCGTTAAAAGAATTTCGTCCCGAAATTCAGGCTGAACTAACTCTTGCTGGAGTCTTCTTGAATAGGTGGGGATACTTTTCTTTGAACTGGTCTTCACGTTCCCATGTGTACTCGGGTCCGTGCTTAGAGCTCCAACGTACTTTGACAAGTTTCACACTGCTCCTCCTGGTCTTGTTGACTTTCCAGTTGGTAACCTCAACGGGTTGTTCTGTAAATCGGAGGGCTTCATCAATATGCACTTCATCCATCGGGATGATCACGTTTTCTTGTGTTGGACTCTTCTTCAGGTTGGATACATGAAACGTATCATGTACTCCATTAAGTCCTTCCGGTAACTCCAACTTGTATGCCACGGTACCAATTCTCTTCAATATTCTGAATGGTCCGATATATCGTGGATTCAGCTTTCCACGCTTTCCAAATCTGACTACGCCCTTCCAAGGTGAGACTTTTAACAACACTTTGTCTCCCACCTTGAATTCTACTGATTTTCTTTTCGAGTCAGCGTAGCTCTTTTGTCGATCTCGAGCCGCCTTAATGCGCTCTCGGATCTGCGCAATCTTGTCGGTTGTCTCTTGTACAAGTTCAGGACCAACCATACGTTTATCTCCAGCGTCTGCCCAACATAAGGGCGATCGGCATTTGCGGCCATACAGAGCTTCGAACGGCGCGGCTTTTATGCTCGTATGATAGCTGTTATTGTAGGAAAACTCAACTAAAGGTAGATGAGTATCCCAGCTGCCGCCTAGATCCATGACACATGCGCGAAGCATATCTTCTAACGTTTGTATAGTCCGTTCGCTCTGGCCGTCTGTTTGCGGATGGAATGCCGTGCTCAGATCTAACTGAGATCCAAAGGCTTCCTGAAATGATTGCCAGATTCTTGAGACAAAGCGTCCATCTCTGTCTGAAATGATTGAGATTGGCACTCCATGTCGTGCCACAATTTCTCTTAAGTATATTTCAGCAAGCTTTCCAGTGCTGTCTTTTTCTCGGATCGGTAGGAAGTGCGCAGACTTCGTTAATCGATCAACTATTACCCATATCATACCGTGCCCTCTCGGGGTCCTGGGTAATTTCGTTATGAAGTCCATCAAGATTTGTTCCCACTTCCACACGGGAATCTCTGGTTGTTGTAGTAGGCCGGACGGTTTCTGATATTCTGCCTTAACCTTGGCACATGTTAGGCATTTTCCAACATAAACAGCAACGTCGCTTTTGAGTCTCGGCCACCAATAGTATTCTTTCAAGTCTTGATACATTTTGTCCGATCCTGGATGGATCGAATATCTCGATTTGTGGGCTTCATTAAGGATGACTTCTCGTATGCCACCATAGAGTGGAACCCAAATACGCTTCTTGAAGTATAAGGCTCCCTCTTCGTTTGGCACCATGTATTTCAGCATACCCCGTAGGTATACAGCTTTACGGTTCTCTCCTTTAAGAGCTTCTTGTTGTGCATCACGAATGCGTGCAGAGAGGTTCGTTCGAATCGTCATTTCCAATGCTCGAACCCTTAGGGTCTTAACCCTTTCTTTTCGGCTCAACGCGTCCGCTACAACATTTGCCTTTCCAGGATGGTACTTAATCTCACAGTCATAATCGTTCAGCAGCTCGACCCAACGTCGCTGGCGCATATTCAATTCCTTCTGATCAAATATGTGTTGTAAACTTTTGTGATCTGTGAAAATTGTACATCGAGTACCATATAAATAATGTCGCCAAATCTTCAAGGCGAATACCACTGCACCCAGCTCCAGGTCGTGTGTGGTATAATTTCTCTCGTGAACCTTCAGTTGTCTTGAAGCGTAAGCGATGACTTTTTTTTTTGGGTAAAGGGTTACCCCGGTGATTCTATTAAAATTCAACCGCAAATAAGTACAAGTAGTGAGGATGTGTTCCACACTAGTTCATATATAGGACATGCCCCATATATGTAAGACAAAACAAAACAAAATAACTATGACACCCCATAACCTAGTCTACTATACATCATGAAAGAGATCTAGTAGACAAACACTGCAAAAACAAAACAAAATCCTCAACCGCCATCATCAAAGATAAAGTTGCCACAAACCGGCAACCCCTTCAAACGAAGCAATAGACGCCTATCCATTCGAGAATTTTGTGGGAGAGGTGCTAGCCCCTGCTTTCGAAGAAAAAGGATGAATACCCGATGTCATAAATTCACTGGTTTCATTGTAGACTTCAACGACCTCCTCTTCATCCGACTCGTGCCTGTCACTCGACTGTTTCTCCTTCTTCTCTATACGACCCACAGTACTACCTCCCTGACCACCATCATCTTCCTTAAGGGCATCAAAGGGGTTAGACGTTGATACCTGATTGTTCATCGGCTTCTTCAAGGATGAAATTGGTTTAGGGTTTACAACTGGTCTGTACACTACCTTCGGCTTCTGATTTTTCATGTGAAGACCTTGGTTAGTAGATTTCTTCTTCTTAGCACCCACCACCTGAAAATCATCAATCTTTTTTCCAGACTCCCCACTCGAAACAACCTGAGGCCTCTTTGGACACGATTGATCCTCATGTCCAAACACGCAACAAGAAGAGCACCTAACAGGCTCCCAATCATATTCAATTTTAACCTCCACCATTGCGTGACTATTACCCTCTAAAGATGGGATTGCAACTGTAACACTCCTCATTAATTCAGCCCCGGCTTGAACTTCAATGAGCGCTCTAGCATAACTGCTTCTACCCCATGACTCAGCACACATTGTAGCAGTGTATGAATCTAGCATCTTAGGCACCCCTATCTTAGAAGCGAGCAAGCTAATACCATCCTCAGTATATGCTGCTAACGGCACTTCATGCATCTTAACCCAAACTGGGATAGCCTTTATATCTTCTTTCTCCAACTTGACAGAGGCCGACCACTCCTTCAAGATTATCGGGACATTTCTAATCATCCAAGGTCCATCCTCCACCAATTTATCCATCCTTTCCTTTGTTTTGAACTTAAAGAAAAAGAACCCGTTTGCATTCATCATTAGTCTAGAGAGACCATATTTAACCCAGTTGTTCTTTGCAAAATAATCCACTACAGGAAAAGCCAGCCGTTTACCCAAGAAATATCCACACAACGTGTTAGCATACCTGTCAGAGACTTGTTTAACCGAAGACAATGGAATGACGACATCAGCTCCATCAACCGACTCGCTAGATTCCATCATCCGAAACTTAACCTTTACGTTCTCCTTTGCGGTGTTCACAACACTAGCAAATGATAACGGTTCTGCATCCACAGATACTTTTGGAATCGAGTTACCAGCCAATGGAGTTGCCAAATTCACTCCATGAACACCTGTAGTAGGCGAGAACAGTTTATCCATGTGAACCGGAGCCGTGACCTTAGTAAGTTCATCAATGATGTTAATACCACGTCTTGGCTGAATATTGTTCCCATCAACATCAAGAATTCGATCCGCTATTTCCTTAAATGACAGTGGTGGCCTTCCACCAGGTTTCATGCGTTCATCCATTAAAAGTAATCCGTATCAGCCAGAATTCGTTCAAAGAACAGCCGCCTGAAATAAACCCTAGTAGCCGTCAAACCACCAATAAACTTGCCGACAATCAGAATGAATGAATTCAGCCGCAAACCCTAGTCGGATTGAGTAAGCCGCCGCAAAATCCAAGACTGAATTGTCGCTAAAAATTGACTGCCAACCCCTAATCTGAATCGTCAAAAGTATTGCCGAAACCCTAATCAGAAAATTGACTGCCAAACCCTAATCAGAATCGACGCAATCCAGAAAATTGACTGCCGAAACCTGAATGAATAACCAGCACCGTGATCTGAAGATGAATTGCCGAATGATTTGCAATCAAGAAAAAACAGCGCCGACAACAAACCCTAATCCGATTACTTGAATATAGCCGACTTCAAGTGATTAGAACCTAAAGAACCGATTAAAGATGAATCGAAATCCTTAGATACTAACCAAGATCAATCGAAATCAAGGATCGAATGGATCGACTAGGGTTTCACCAAATCTCCAAAATCGCCCCTAAGCACTGGCTCACACTGACACTACCAGTAATTAAGCGATGACTTTTTGGCGCTGCATAAGCACGCAACCCAAGCCTTGTCGTGAGGCGTCGCAGTATACCACGAAGTCTTCAGTGCCTTCGGGTAATGATAGTATCGGTGCATCGCAGAGCTTGTTCTTAAGTAGCTGAAAGGCTTCTTCCTGTTTGTGACCCCAGTCGTATTTCTTGTCTTTCTGTGTAAGGGTCGTTAGCGGTTGAGCTATCTTTGAGAAATTCTCGATGAATCGCCGATAATAGCCCGCTAAGCCCAAAAATTGTCGAACTTCAGTTGGGGTCTTGGGAGCTTCCCAATTCTTTATTGCTTCTATCTTGGACTGGTCTACATGAATGCCCTTCTCATTCACAACATGACCAAGAAATTGTACTTCGCGAATCTAGAATTCGCATTTCGAGAACTTTGCATAAAGTTTCTCTTTCTTCAGTAGTTCCAGAATAGTTCTGAGATGTTGCTCATGCTCTTCTTTCGTTCGTGAGTAAATCAGGATATCATCGATAAATACAATCACGAATTATCGAGATATGGTTTGCATACGCGGTTCATTAGATCCATAAAGACCGCTGGTGCATTCGTCAGCCCAAACGGCATCACAAGAAATTCGTAGTGCCCATATCGCGTTCTGAATGCAGTCTTTGGTACGCTTTCCTCTTGGATTCTCAGCTGATGGTATCCAGATCGAAGGTCGATCTTGGAATAGTAGCTTGATCCTTGCAGTTGATCAAATAAGTCATCAATCCTTGGTAGTGGATACCGATTCTTGATCGTGAGCTTGTTCAGTTCCCTGTAGTCGATACACATCCGCAGTGTTCCATCCTTCTTCTTTACGAACAATACTGGAGCTCCCCAGGGTGAGAAGCTTGGCCTTATGAATCCTTTATCCAACAACTCATGGAGTTGTGTAGACAATTCCTGCATTTCGGATGGTGCAAGCCGATAGGGAGCCTTGGCTACAGGAGCGGCTCCTGGAACCAAGTCTATACGGAATTCGACTTGTCGTTGCGGAGGTAGTCCTGGCAGATCTTCAGGAAAAACATCAGGGAATTCCTTCACCACAGGAATGTCTTCGAGTTTTGGCTCCACAGCCTTCTTGTCTATAACGTGTGCTAGGAAAGCGACACATCTTTTCCTCAAGCACTTCTGTGCCTTCATACAACTGATGATTCGAAGAGGTGCGTCTCGTTTTTCTCCATGCACGATGAGAGTTTCACCATTCGCTAAAGGGATGCGAACGATTTTCTCATGACAAATAACTTCAGCTTTGTTCTTGGACAACCAGTCCATCCCGACTACTACATCGAAGCTACCCAATTGAATAGGTAGGAGGTCAATGCTAAATCTTCGTTCACCAAGTTCTAGCGTGCAGCCTCTAACAACTTCGCCCGATTCAACGAGTTTACCATTGGCTAGTTCTATGGAATAAGGAATTTCTAATCTACTAGATTCTATTCCGAGTATGCGTTTAAATTCCACAGACATGAAGCTATAATCGGCACCAGTGTCAAATAATATGGATGCAAAGTGATTGTTAATGAGAAACGTACCGGTGACCACGTTAGGGTCCTCGCGTGCATTCTTTGCTCCAATCACAAATGCTCTAGCCTGAGCATTGTTTCTCTCTGGGCAGTTCTTCATGAAATGATCATTGCTTCCACACTTGAAGCATCCTTGGTTCTGCCCTTTCCCGTTACCATTCTTGTTTCCAACACCGTTTCCGTTTCGGTTCTTTCCTTTTCCCCAACAGTCTTCTGTTTGATGACCCAATTTACCACATTTGTCACACCTTGGAATGCGACAAGCTCCTTCATGATGATACTTACATTTTTGGCATCTAGGTATGGAGCCTTGGTATGCTTTGGTTGCATGGGTTTTCGCCTCCTGGGACGGGTTAGCGTCACGCTTCTTGTTGTTGAAACCCTTATTGTTACGAGTTGCTTGGTTCAGGTTTGCATGTTTTCTCTTTTTGTCACCGGACGACTCAGCATGTGTCTCGGTCTTCTCTGTTGGGTTCAGTGATAGCTTCTTCATACGAACACAATCTTCAGTAAGGCTGACAGCTAGAGTTACAGCCTCAGTGATTGTTTGTGGTTTGGCCGACGTCACCATGCCACGAAACTCTGGGGCCAGTCCCCAAATGTAGCGTTCAACGCGCTTGAATTCGGGAGTCACCATGTAGGGAAGCACTCTGGAGAGATCATGGAACCTTCGAGTATATCCATTAATGTTAGCACCTACCATGGTCAAGTGCCAGAACTCCGTTTCCAGCCTTTGGAGTTCAGCGCGAGAGCAATACTTCTCTCTCATTCTTTCCTTCAGTTCCTCCCAAGTTAAGCCATAAGCGGCATCATCACCCAAGGTTTGGGCTTGCAGGTTCCACCAAGTCAGAGCTTCATCGACGAACAACCCAGTAGCAAAAGTGACTTGCTGGTCCGCGGTACACTTGCTCATGCGGATGGTAGCTTCAATCTTCTCCGTCCAGCGTACAAATGCTACTGCACCTCCTGTGCCATCATAGTTCATCGGCTTGCAGTCGAGGAACTGCTTGAAAGTGCAGCCTGGAATTGATTCAACCAATTCACATGTGAGCAATCGAAGAAACAATGAAACAAAGACCGTTCATAAATTTCCTCATGCTTAGCACAGTGTCTTAAGGTTACCTTGAGCTGTATTGCCTCCAGACGAATCTCCATTCCCATTACGCCTAGCGTTGCTTGGTCCACCACTGTCTTGAGTTCGGTTCGCCTCGTACTGGGCGATAGCAGCGGAGATCCTTTCCTCCAGTAGAGCGTTCAGCTCTTAAGCAGTTCTTGGCAGTGGGGGAGGAGGAGGTTGATCATCATTGCGAGCATTCACAGCTTTCCTGGGTGCCATGTTCTGACAGAACATAACACAACAGGGTTAATCATTTGTTTGATATCGTCACACTAGACAGTAGTATCATATATATTCACAGGTATATATACCACATAAGTGACATCAAACAATTATTACTCTAGCAGAGTACTTAGTAGGCTTGCACTGAGGGAATCTATACGTGACAAGACTTGCTGTGGTTTCTGTGCACTGAATTCCATAATTATGTATGCATCCATAATTACGTAACTCCTTGCACAGGCAGCACAGTTTGTTTCATCCTCGTATCTCTTCCTTCAGATGGGCCATCGCTTTCAGATAAAGTCACGTATACTCGTGACATTCTACTTCTAGTACATGCTAATTATCACACATAATTGCAAGTAATTTCTAGTCAATGACAAGTGCTACTCAAGTGCACTCTAAGTCTCGTAGTGTCACACCCCGACCACGTAAAACAACAAAACATGGCGGAAACATCGGGGAGTGTTGTAACAGAATCATTGTTTCATAACACATGGAAATTGAAATATTGTTTTATTGATTAAAGTAGTTACAATGTCTTGACAATAAAAAAAACATAACATAAATAACTAGTCTTGCATCTTTTATTGTCGCTAAGGCCCATGTCCGCCTAAATGTATCTTGATCAATCCTATGCTTCATTTCCTGAAACACATGTGAAAATAGGTACGTCAGCATAAAAATGCCGGCGAGTACATAGGTTTTGTGAAAATAAGATTCATGACTTCTGTTTAAGAACATGTTTAGTCATGAACCTTGTAATTTGCTTTGTCTTCGTAAATCATTTGAAAAACAATAAGTTCAGATGATACGTATAAATAAGAGAATAATGCATGGTTAAATGATTAACCATGTAAAATGAGTTTGTATAAGTTAAGTTGTTTGTAAAACAATGTATTGTGAAAAGTATGTTATTTGTATAAAATGTTATATGTCATAAACTGAAATGATTCAAATAACGCTACGATATGTAATACCATACAAACACTTATATATAGGAAGTACCAGCGGCGTATCCACCATGCTTGTATCATATTACACACGCATCGTTACTTAATCACTTACTCAAACCAAACCAACAATGTAATAAGTCTATGTTTAAACCAATAGTCAAAAGTCCTTGTATAAACCATGTCAAATGTTTATAGTCCAAAAGTAGTCAAGTAATATGTAATCAAAATGATATGTATGGTAAGTAAAATAAGACTACTTAAACCATAAGTAAAAATGTACAAAACAAAGTATTGAAGTAAAACTTGGTTTAAATCAAAGTTATGTTTTGTAAAATATATGCATGCTATACTGAATATGAACATTTATGCGGTATTGTGAAAATTCATACATCCAAGCCTTGAGACAGTCGGATAACTATGTAAAAATGAGTTATCAAAAGAATATGTATTCGGATTCGGTCATTCCTTACGTCCAAACAAACCCGAGATTTCAGGAATGGGATTTGTCAAGTCCTGTGGTACCACTACCTACTACCGAGCGGCATGATCGGTGTTAATGAATGTACATTGTATCATTTAAACAAACCAAATGTCATACCGAAAATGTAAGCATGTTTTATGAAGATAATGTACCTAGTATGCTAGAGTAAACATATAAGGTAGAGCTGTAAAACAATGTGTCCATATGTTACTGGAACATATGCAACAGAGATGCAATGTAAAATAATGTACTAAGTATGCTAAGTTAACATACAAAGCAGAAAAGTCATGTAAATCAATGTGCTAGCATGCTATCAGTCAACATACATAGCAGAAATGTAATGTAAAAACAATGTACTAAGTATGCACACAATGGACATACATAGCATGAAATGTCATGAAATCATGTACTATAATGTACTAACAAACATAGCCGTTATATGATGTGAAAACAGGAAAACAGGAAAGTAACAAGTAGGCACATGTGTTCCACCCCAAAACGTTTGGAAAACAGTAAAAGAGGGGTCTATGTACTCACTTGAGAATGCTCAGTAATCCTTGAGTGACAACCAAACAATGCTAGAGATCGCGGATATCAAACGGCACCTAATATAGGTAACTATGTTAATAGACCGGACCTAAATCGGAAGATTTAGATAGAATGAGGGTTCGTAAACCAAACGAGTATAGAGACTCGTGTCATATGGTTTAACAAAGCCTACATACTAAATGAAACCTAAAATAACTGCTTACGACCCATTACGACCCGTTTAGGTAGCTTATGCTACTTTAACGCGTCGTTCGCGTGAAACGCGTTCGGACCGCCTAACTAGCCCTATGACAAGTGTTATATGCCTAAACATGTTATATAATCAGTTATGTGACAAAATTTTAGGTTACATATGCTTAATTACCAATTATACATGAAAAGGTATTCTGGTAATTTACCTAAGGCATATAAACTACCTATCATACAACTACTTAACGATGTGACCATAGGGTATAACCTCGGAAGGTTATTCCCTATATACTATGGTCACCTAATGTGCTTGGTCGGATCCTAATGATCGACCAAATGGGTCGGGTTCGAAGGTATAAGCGATTTATCAGATCGCTTACCCTTACGCCCCTAGACAACGTGGTAATCAGTAGGCATAGTCCCAAGGGACTATAACCATCGTGATTACAATCACGTTGCGAAGTTCAAACGAACTTTGCATTGACCATAAGCTGGTCAACGCTGAAAGTCAAACAAAGTTTGACTTTCGGACTCGAAAAGCAATAAAAGACGAAAGAATACTTACGAAGGGTCCCCGAATGCTAATCCCGATCCAAGTAGCTCAGGTATGAAACAAAGGTTTCAACTTAGAGCTCCTCAAATCAGAATTCTTGTAGGTTTTGCAATGGGGTGGGTTGGGTATTTATAGGAATACCCGAACCGTTAGGATCGTTTCATGGAAAACGTGCCTTAATCGCATCCGTACAAGTGTCAGAACCTTATGGTGGTTAAAAATGGTTCTTATCAGCTGACTAAGCATGTGTGAGTGTGTGGTTGTGGATCAAACAGCTGGAAACTGCTGTTAAATGCAGTTAATTTGGTCCAGAAGTCGGACGCGGCCCGCTTCAGGATGCACATAAACTCAGGCGGGCCGCCTGGCCATGTCAGATCAGAACAAAGTTTCAGAAATGACAGTTTCAGTCCCTGCACGTGTTTAAGGCCATTTCCGACACTTCTAAGGCCCGTAAAGCCAACTTTAAGGCCCTAAAATGATGCCTAAACATTGTGGACATGAAACATGCTCAAAAATATGTCGGATGTTGGTTCGTTTGATCGTACGAACGCGATGTTCGCTTAATTACGACGGAATGCGCATAAGCGCGAAAAACGATCCAAATGACGAAACGAATGGATTTTTCTTATGCCAAACACTAAAATAAAATATTTTAGTGCTTACATAAATTGTTGGATGTCCGGATGTATTCAGAACGTAAGTTATGCGCGAAAATGCAAACTTGTGCACATTTTGACACTTTTAGTCCCTGAATGAGCCAAAAGTTTATTTTAGCACACCGAACCCCTCAAAGCCTATTTATAAGCTATGTAAAGGATATTTATGGTATGTTTAACTTATGGTCATGATCCGGAATGTTTGTTATAGTTCAAATTGGCATACTTTCGCAGTTTGTCAACTTTAGTCCCTGTAAGCGTATTAACTTGATTTTGCCATACCAAAGTCTTCAAAACTTATTTCTAAGTTATGTAAAGGTTATTTAAGGTATGTTAAGCCTATGTCACTATTCCGGAGTGTTTGTTGCATTAAACTGGTTATATTTACGCATCGGTGCGCATATAACCTTCCAGAAAGCGATTTAGAGTTTGAAATCGAACAAGAGTTTATATGTGTAAATGATACACATATTTTTACAAATCCCAAGTATGAAATACAATATTTCATTGGTTTGGCATTTGTTTGATGGCCGTGGAGGCACAGGTGTTACACGTAGTGTTTTTTCTAGACTCATGTAGACAGTTTCAGGCAGTGGATGTCGCGGGACGTTTTATGCAATGAAAACTCTCTGAAAATTGTTTTCGTGAATGGATCCTAGAGATTGTAGACTAGACTCGAGAAGGAATCCTGGTTCACTACAATCGCAGCTCTGATACCAATCTGTCACACCCCTTTCTGCGGCGGAAGCACGAGGTGTGATCATGAAAGGTTCTCATTGCATACGAAAGGTAAACATGCTATATGCTCGTAAAAACATCAAATACCATAATTTGAAAACATAAGTTTAGCGTTTATATCGCTAAGTCGCATAAAACATTGTCTTAAAAGTTTACAACTTTATTTAAAGATAAACTTAAGCGACATCCACAAGCATAAGCGAGACCGCACGCACATCCATCCTAGTTACCTGAAATACATGTGAGTTTTGGAAAAACGTCAACATAATGTTGGTGTGAATTCATGCAGTTTTGTATTTCACGTTTGTATACTTTGTATAAAAACATAGTTGTGAATAAATCAAGTTTTTCTTGAGTAGTCCACGTACTTCAAGTTATATATCAATCTTCTTGAGTACCCCACGTACATCAAGTTATATATCAATTTTCTTGAGTACCCCACGTACTTCAAGTTATATATCAATTCTAGTATGGTATGAATTTTATATAAATACAGTATTTCTGTAAATATCAGGATTGTTATGAATTTTATATAAATACAGTATTTCTGTAAATATCAGGATTGTTAATGGGTTGCAAAGCCATTAACATGTGACACGACAAAGGAAGTCACCAAACCTAAGGCATTTAATTGGTATATTCTGAGACACAAAAGCACTACTCGATTCTCGCCCTCACCGAGAGTGTGGCTGCCAGGCACCCGTTAGATCTAACCTTTTGTTCTGCGGTCCAAGTATATTGTTGATTAATGGTGCTTCTGTACCCTATTCGTGACACTATTTCTCATAACGCATCCTACTTGGTTCTTGTCCTCACCAAGCGCGTTTCTTTTTATCATTTCTCATAACGCATCCAACTTGGTTCTCGTCCTCACCAAGCGCGTTTCTTTTTATCATTTCTCATAACGCATCCAACTTGGTTCTCGTCCTCACCAAGCGCGTTTCTTTTTATCTTATATTTTGTCACACTTGGTTCTCGTTCTCACCAAGTGTACTTCTTGTATTTATACAATACCATTTATAAATATTGTACTTTTGTACATGTATTTCACCGCCGAAGTTATAAAAACTGATAACAGTTAAAAGAAAAGGGGGAGCATGAACTCACAACTTTGTGTTCCTGTGCGTCGTAAACTTCACCGGATTTGCTTAATTAACGTCGTAACCTATACGCGTTTTCTTAACGTTAGTCACTAGACTTGTGTCGCACAAGTACAGTCACTCTCTTTTGTGTATATATTCTTGTGTTAAAAATATTTTATATTTTTAACTAAGTATCTTACTTATATTATTTTCTCAAAAATTAATATAAGTATCTCGTGTTTTGCACTTTGCACCCGAATTATGTATCTTGTATGTTGTATGTGTATTTTTATGTTTATACTCCTCATGAGTATTTAGTGTATTTTTAAGTCTTAATACACTAGCACGTATAACACATACTATACACACTTAGCACAAAAGTTGGTGATAAAATAATATATATTTTTCTCTCAAAAATGTACATATTTATATCCATTTTCATTCTTGAAGAAATCCTCATTTCTTATCACCAAAAATTAGGGAAACCTTGGTAATATTTTTAAGCACATTTTTAGGGAATAAGTTTCTTAAAAAAAACTTATATTTTCTAAGTGTCAAAATTTATAAAAATTTTGGCAGAGTTTCCACTAAAAATGGAGGTTTCCCATGTTTTCAAAACATGTGTTTATTTTCTTTTAACTCGTCAACAACCATCAACAACAATTATCAACAATATTTATCAACAATAATCACTAATTTCTCCATTTCATGAACTTGAATATTTACAAAAATGTGTAGTAACTCACTAGCACATTTAGTAAGTCTTTCCATCTTTAAAAATAAAATCATTATCTCGAAAACTTTATTTTTAAAGAATATGAAGTTTTACAACTTCTAGTCGGTACTTACGAAAGTATTTCTTTGTTAAATCCTTTCGTTACACAAGTGTCTACACATTTTTTGGTTCTAAAAAATGTCTCTATTTCGAGAAAGATCCGGCTTTTTAAACATGATTTCATCATACACTTGGTTATTCAAAAATACCACTTGTAGATCCGTAGATCTACTAATTTTGAACAATATTTCATAAGTAAAATCGTTTTTACACAAGTTCATGATTAGTGTGTGGTAGAGTTTCATCATTTAACCCTTTTTACACTTGAACATACTCTATGTCATGTTTCATGAACATGACCAATCCGGGTTAGATGATGATCCGAGCTACCACAACATAGATCGGCACTAAATAGTTACACAAAACAAGTCTTACAAGTTTTACACAATATCATAGCTTTTAACCATCATTTTTAACATTTTAGTAGACTTTTAACACTTCATCTTGTAAGTTCATGAGTTTTAACCGTCATATCTTATTTTAACCACTTTAAAATAGATCGAGAGGGCGTTTAAAGCAACTTACTACTAGCTCGAGGCTAGGGAAGGAAACTAGTCGAAAATCGCGTGGATAAAAGCAAATGGTGGAGGTTCCTCGCAATCCGAGTGCACCGAGCCTCCTTATACGTGATCCTTAACCCTTGTATATACTTGGAATTGGAAGATGGAAATCGAAAGATGGTGGTGGGGTGCTTGTTGTTCTCGGCCGAATGTAGGAGAGGAGGGAGGGAGAGTATTTGTTTTGCTAAGTGTAGTTTAGAGTGAGGGTATAACCTCTTAGGTCTTTATATAATCCATCCATCACTAATATCCCTTGGTTAAGATGTCTTCTAGATATAAGACATGAATGAATAAAATAATCTTGTAAGGACAAGGGTGTCACCATATGGTGACCGATTTCGGTTGGGATGGGAGGGGGTTTGGTTCGATTATTTGCATATGGGGGGGGGGTAATATGTAACTTGCAAGATCTTAATTAGATTTACCAAATCTAGGTGTATCAAAGTGAATCTATGAAAGATCTTGTGAATCTAAAAGAGATCTATGAAAGATCATGTAAGATTTTAAGGGATCTTGGCAAGATTATTATGGATTTGGAAAGATCTAGTAAATATTTGGATGTTCCGGGTAATGTCCGGTTGTTCGGTTAAATACCGGTTCTTTAAAGTGCTAAATTACACTTTTTAGTACCCCTTTAAGTACCTTTTTGTATCCCTTTTAATTCCCAACACTTAGGGAAATATTCCGGATAATAAAATGACATTTCTGCATAATATTTATATGTCTAAATGCTGAAATATTGCTGAATTATATAATTTCTGCACTTAAAGTGCATTTCGGGTGCTTTTTAGTGCTTATTTTTGCTTTCGCAATGTCTATAAATTAAACCCTTACTTGTACTCTTGGGTTTTAATGTACTTTTGTCGTCGGACCTACACCTAGGCCTCAATTCTTATGTCTGACTGCTTTCTGCAGTTCTGTTGACACAGTGTGTCTTACCAGTGAGTTTACTATTATTTCTGACGCAACGCTCTCGTTTATGCATAAAGCAATATTTTTGTAGTATACAACGTGCATGAATTCACTTGTTTAATCATGTGTTCAGACATTGCTGACAATTAAGCATTAATTGCAGTCATTAAGCAATAATTAAAGTGTATGGAAATTACCGGTTTGTGCCAGTTGTCACAATATATGGATGAATGTCTTTTGGTTTTATTATATAGCATTGTTATGATTGAATGCTATGGTATTAAAAAGTCACACCAATAACCATGCTTCCGCAAAAGTCAGGGTGTGACAGCTTGGTATCATAGCTTCGATCGTAGCGAACTAGGATTCTTTCTCGAGTCTAGACTACGATCATTAGGGCTCTCACGAAACGTTTTCATTGCATACACAAAATGTCCAGATCCAGGAAACAACCATTTTTACAAATAAAAGACACAAAATACATTTCAAAGAATTCATTTATATTTCATTCTGAGAGACTGGGGAGTTAGTCTGAGAGACTAGCTGGGTAGTGCAGTCTGAGAGACTGGGGAGTTAGTTTGAGAGACTAGCTGGGTAATTCAGTCTGAGAGACTGGGGAGTTGGTCTGAGAGACTAACTGGGTAGTTCAGTCTGAGAGACTGGGTAGTTTGAGAGACTAGTTGGGGCAGTCTGAGAGACTGGGAGGTTTAGCCTGAGAGGCTGGGTAGTTCAGTTTGGGAAACTGGGATGTTTAGTCTGAGAGACTAAGTAGTCAATCTGAGAGGCTGGGTGGGATAGTCTTGGGAAGACTAGGATTGCATACATGCTTACCTTGTTATTACTTACATGTTTAATTAATGATTGTTGATATATGTGCATATGTTGTGATTATTTTGTTACAGACACCATGTCCTCTTCAGAGAGCGGAGCATCCGACACCATTGATCCCATGGCTATCACTTAGGATGATGAGATCATCCCGACACCCGAGATTCCTATCTCCGACTCAGAGAGCGATCCAGAGATGCTTTCAGATGACACTGACGATTTTCAGCCTTTCGCCTTGCCGGATTTTGGCGATGACATACCACTAGCTGATGGTCTTCCTGGTGAGGATCTACCTCTTGTTCAGATCCCTGCTCCTCTTCCTCTTGCTGCAGTTCCTCTTGAGGATCTGCCTCTTGACGCTATGTCTGACGACGACATCGATCTTTTGATTGAGGGCCCCCTGAGGGTGCCCAGTATGGTGGGGCTCCAATCGATGATGCCGTTGTCGCTCCACTTGTCGAGATCCCAGTTGGTGACGCCCTTGCTATTCCACATGAGGAGATTCCCATTGTCGAGGCTCCTAGTGACCATTCAGGTCCTGATTCATACGAGCCAGTGTCTTCCAGTACCTTACACGCATTGGGATTACAGCGATATCCCACAGATACTGATTCTGACACAGCCATGTCAGTTGCACCCGATATTCCACACGGTGTTGATCATGATTTCGAGTTTGATGATGAGATGGATCCAGTCTTTCCTCACGACTTTGACCCTGATCATGAGATTGAGTTTGTCCCCGATGATCAGCCTTTTGAGGCACCCGTTGATCTTGATTTTGTCACACCCTGATATTTCCACATATTACCGGTGGGCCCGGTGGGGAGTATCGTGACGTAGTTGATATCATCATGGTCAAACACACACAGAATAGCACAGCGGAAGTCTTGGAATATAAAATATTATTACAAACTCAAATGTCTGAAAATATCAAAGTATTTATTATAGACGACCCTGTAATATCAAATCTTTTTGGGTAAAGGGGTTACCCCGGTGATTCTATATATTCACAACCACAAAAAACAAGTAGCGTAGAGGGCCTACACTAGTTCAATCATGAGACATGCCTCATGAAAGTAAGCTAGGAAAAACCACAAACACACCAGGTTAACAAACGACACAACTAGACTAAACTCTAGAAACGAAAACAAAACACTAATCGACCGCCATCACCATCATTGTCAGCGTCAACAATCTCCCATTCTCCTAGAAGCTTTCGTACTCTATCCGACCGCTTCATCTTCACTCCCATAAGCTTATATCGTACAGTCTTGACAATTGCCTCATATACTTGTTTCGGAGGTCTTAACTGGTTTTTAAAAAGTCTAGAATTATGCTCATGCCATATGAAATAAGCACTAGCCGCCACCAAAAGTCTACTAACATAATCAGCTGCTAACTTGGAATGATTTCTGACCATCAACTAGGAAACAATATCCTCCCACTTTGGGTTAACATTCTCCATACTTGCTTTAATCCGAACCATAGTCCAAACCTGCGTAGAGAATTTGCACTCAAAGAATAGATGTGTATGTGAGTCATGGTTCTCATAACAAAGTAAGCAGCACATCATATTCATATTTTTTCTCCTCGAGAGATCCCAGCTAAGAATAACATCTTGAGTGAGTAACTTGTTCCTCATGATCAGCCACAATAAGAAAGAATGCCTCGGAATGCAATGAGCGAACCAGACTACTTTACTCCACTCGACCTCCTGCTCTCTATACCGAATAGAACCCCAAATGCATGAAGCCGAAACGTCATAAAAATTATCACCCACCCGCCATTGAAGTATATCTCGTTTACCTGCAACCGGTTGGACCTGATCCAACTGAATAAGGACAGGAAACAGATCCATCCAAGCCATGGGCCATTGCCAAACACCCTCTGAATGAATATCCGCAACGGAATCATCCAATCTGAAACCTGCACTCATAATAGTTCTTGGCGTCATGAAATTACTAAGCGGTCCTAAGACACACCAAGTATCATACCAAGCAGACGTCGAACTCCCATCCCCAAGCTTAGTCCACAAATGGTTTCTAATCATCGGCCGAAGCTGGGGAAGCTTTCTCCAGCTCCAACAACAATTGGTAGGAATCCTTACAATCCAGAAACTCTTACCCTTTAATTTATAGTCATGCACCCAATCAACCCAAAGTGACTTCCGTTTAGTAATCACACTCCATACATGATTTGCCATAAGCGCTTTATTAACATCACCTATACGTCTAATACCCAAACCTCCTTCATACTTTGGAGTGCAGACGGACTTCCAAGAAACCTTTGCCCTCCCTTTTTGAAACGAGCTATCTTGACTCCATAAAAAATTACGCATTCTAGCTTCAAGATCATGAGTCACCCGAGATGGTAAAATAAATACCGACGACCAGTAAATGTGCATAGAAGAGGACAGCCAAAATAAGCTGTAACCGCCCCGCAAAAGAGAGCAGCTTGTTCTTCCAGTTCGAAATCCGCTTCTCTAGTCTTTGAACAAGGACACTACAATCCTTATATAAAAGCCTTGAAGAAATAAGAGGAACTCCCAAATATCTAACCGGGAGGGAACCCTCCACAAAAGGCATCACATTAAGAATATTATTCTTCACCTGTTGGGGAACATTACAAAAGAAGATAGTGCTCTTCTGAACGCTCGGGACCAAACCTGACATATTAGTGAACTTAGAGAGAGCTGCCATGATACACTTCACCGATGCAACATCTCCTCTAGCAAACATAAAAAGATCATCTGCAAAGCAAAGATTAATAATTTGCTGCTTCTCACATCTATTATGAAATCTGAATGATGAATCCATCCTAGTTTCATGATGAAGAACACCCGTTAGAACCTCCATAACCAGCGTAAACAGATACGGAGATATTGGATCCCCTTGACGTAACCCGCGTTTACCTCTGAAATATCCATGAACATTGCCATTAACACATATAGAGTAAGATGGCGTAGATACACAGATCATAATCCAATTCACCATCTTAATATCAAACCCAAAACCGAGCAACACACTCCTTAAGAATCTCCAATCAACGGTATCATAAGCTTTCTGAATGTCTACTTTAAACGCACACCTTGGGGGGCCTACATTCCTATGATAGTTGTGCATGAGCTCCTGAGTAAGTAAGATATTGTCCGAAATTTTCCGCCCCGGGACAAAACCCGACTGATTAACATTGACAATCATATTCAGCGCCACTTTAAGACGATCCGCCAGAATCTTACTAATACACTTGTACAAAACATTGCAACACGCTATAAGACGGTAATCTGTAACACTAGAGGGGGTAGCAATTTTCAGCACTAGGACAATAAGCGTATGGTTTAATTCACGTAAAAGCTTACCAGTGGAAAAGAAATCAATAATAGCATTCGATACTTCTTCCCCGATAACCGACCAAGCACCCTTAAAGAAAGCGGAAGAATACCCGTCTGGCCCTGGAGCTTTTTTTTTGGGGTAAAGGGTTACCCCAGTTAAATTTTATACCACCAAACCAAACAAACCAAGTGAAGGCAAAAACACCTCCAGTTCTCAAGTATGACAGGCCATACAAGATTAAACAAGTGACACAAACAAAACAAATCGCACTACCAGTACCACTCGAGCCTTTCAAACTCTAATACAATATAACACAAACAACTAATCAGCCACAGTCATCATCCGCAACTAGCAACCCTCGGGGTAAGTTCCACTCCTGCAAAACACGATCCGTGTGAACAGAATTCCGAAACCTCATAGTGTGTAGCTTCATTCGGACCGTAGAAACCACGACCTCTATAAGCTGTTCTTTAGTTCTCCTTTTCGGTGTGAATAGTCTTCTATTCCGTTCCTCCCATACAAAGTAGACTGTTGCACCAACAACTGTCACACCCCGACCACGTAGAACATACAAAACGTGGCGGAAACGTCGGGGAGTGTTGTAACAGAATTAATGTTTCACAACCATGGAAATCGAAGTTTCATTTTATTAATCAAACAAGAAAGTTTACATTGTTTTAAACAAGAACCAAAGAGTACATAACATAAATTAACTAGTTCTTGTCTCGTTTTAAGTCACTAAGGCACAGGTCCGCCTAAGTATGTCTTGATAAGTCCTGTAACAACTGTGCTTGTAATCACTATGAACAGTTATGTTATCAATAAAACAATGTTATTTGATCCCAATGTTTGTTTTGTTATGTTTTACATTTTTCATGTTTTGACTTTTGTTCAATTCCAAACTCTACATCACTTTCTGGAGAGTTATACGCAAACTAGTGCGTAAACGTACTCAGTTTAATGCGAGAAATACTCCGGAACATCAACATATACTCAACATACCTTAAATAACCTTTAAATAACTTAGAAATAAGTTTTGAAGGCATTGGTATGGCAAAAGCAAGTTAATTCGACTACAGGGACTAAATATGACAAACTGCGAAAGTATGTCAATTTGAACTGTAACGAACATTCCGGAACATAACCATAAGTTAAAAACACCTTAAATATCCTTTACATAGCTTAGAAATAGGCTTTGAGAGGTTCGGTGTGCTAAAATAAACGTTTGGGACATTCAGGGACTAAAAGTGTCAAAAAGTGCACAAGTTTGCATTTTCGCGCATAACTTACGTTCTGAATACATTCGGACATCCAAAAATTTATGTAAGCATGACTACATTATATTTTAGTGTTCGCCTTAAGAAAATTCCATTCGTCGCGTCATTTGGATCGTTTTTCGCGCTTATGCGCATTCCGTCGTAATTAACCGAACATCGCGACCGTACGGCCAAACGAACCGACATCCGAGATATTTTTGAACACATTTTAAGTTCCCTATACTTTAACTTCATTTTAGAGCTTTGAAATGGGGTTAACGGGCCTTAAACGTGTCAAAAATGGCCTAAATACAGTTCAGGGACCAAATGTGTAATTCTGCCAAACTTTGGCTAGCGGTGCGCTACACTTTTAGTGTAGCGGTGCGCTAGCCTATCTGCAGACCAGATTCAATGCATTTCACAGCAGAATGCAGCTGGTTAATTGTCATCCACACATTTCCAAGAGTCTAGTCAGCTGATAAGGATGGCATTTTGTCACCACAACTTGCCGACACTTGTACGGTTATGATCGAAACACGTTTTTCCATGAAATGATCTCAACGGTTCCCTAAACACTATAAATAACCCACCCCCCTTTGTTCAAAATCACAAGAAACTCACTTTGAGAAACTCTAAGTTGAAACATTTGTTTCATACCTGAGATTTTCGAATTGAGTTTAGCATTCGGGGACCCTGGGTTAGTATTCTTTCGTTCTTTTCCTTATTTTTACTGCTTTTCGAGTCCGAAAGTCAAACTTTGTTTGACTTTCAGCGTTGACCAGTAATGGTCAATGCGAAGTTCGTTTGAACTTCGCAACGTGAGTGTAATCACGTTGGTCATAGTCCCTTGGGACTATGCCCACTGATTACCACGTTGTCTAGAGTCGTAGGGTAGGCGATCTAATAAATCGCCTATACCTTCGAACTCGACCCATTTGGTCGATCATTAGGATCCGACCAAATACATTAGGTGACCATAGTAGGTAGGGAATAACCTTCCGAGGTTATACCCTATGGTCACATCGTTTAAGTAGTTGTATGATAGGTAGTTTATATGCCTTAGGTAAATTACCAAAATACCCTTTTCATGCATAATTGGTAATTTAGCATATGTAACCTAAACTTTTGCCACATAACTGATTATGTAACATGTTTAGGCATATAATACTTGTCATAGGACTAGTTAGGCGGTCCGAACGCGTTTTACGCGCACGATGCGTTAAAGTAGCATAAGCTACCTAAACGGATCGTAATGGGTCGATAAGACTTAGGTCAAGTTTCATTTAGCATGTAGGCTTTGTTAAACCATATCATATGAGTTCCTACACTCATTTGGTTTACAAACCCTAATGCTACCCAGTCTTCCGATATAGGTCCGGTTTATTAACATAGTTACCTATATTAGGTGCCGTTTGATTCCGTGATCTATAGCATTACTCGGTGGTTATCTTTAGACAACTGAGCAATCTCAAGTGAGTACATAGACCCCTCTTTTACTGTTTTCCAACTGTTTTGGGGTGGAACACATGTGCCTACTTGTTACTTTCATGCTTTCCTGTTTTCACATCATATACATGCTATGTTCAGTAGTACATTATAGTACATGATTTCATTACATTTCATGCTAGGTGTGCCCATAGTGTGCATTACTTAGTACATTGTTTTACATGACATTTTATGCTAGGTGTGCCCATTGTGTGCATTATTTAGTACATTGTTTTACATGACATTTTATGCTAGGTGTGCCCATTGTGTGCATTACTTAGTACATCGTTTTACATGACATTTTATGCTAGGTGTGCCCATTGTGTGCATTACTTAGTACATCGTTTTACATTACATTTTCACGCTATGTATGTTCATTTGATTACATACTTAGTGCATCACATGCTTCCATTTTTGGTATAACATTTGGCTTGGTTAACATGGGACAATACATTCATTAACATTGATCATGCCATTCGTTAGTAGGTAGTGGTACCATAGGAATTGACAACTCCCGTTCCGGACATCCCAGGGTAAGGGGACAGAAAGGAATGACCGAATTCGATATACATAACTTAGATAAATCTTTAATTTGTTTAAAGGTTTATCGCCTCAGTCTCAAGGCTTGGATGTATGCATATTAACAATACCGCATAAATGTTTGTATCAGTATAGCATGCATTTGTTACACACAACATGACTTTGATTTAAACTGTGTTTTACTTCAATACCTTGTTGTTGTGCATTTTACATATGGTTTAGTTGATACATTTCACTTACCATACATGACATTTTGATTACACATTACATGATCTACATTGAACATAAACATTTTGACATTGATATACACATTTGGTGGTTTACATTGGACATAGACATTTTGACATGGTTTACACAATAACACTTGACAATTGGTTTATACATGAACATTTTACATCTTTATGGTTTGGTTTGATTAAGTGATTAAGTAACGATACGTGTGTAATATGATACAAACATGGTGGATACGCCGCTGGTACTTCCTATATATAAGTGTTTGTATAATATTACATAGCATAACGTTATTTGAATCATTTCAGTTTGATACATATAACATTTTATACAAATAACATACTTTTTCATAAGACATTGTTTTACAATCAGCTTATCTTATACAAACTCATTTTACATGGTTATTCATTTAACCTTACATTTAATTATACATATCAACTGATCTTATCGTTTTTCAAATGATTTACAAGACAAAGCAAATTACAAGGTTCATGACTAAACATTTTCTCAAATACAAGTCATGAATCCTATTTTCACAAACCTATGTATCTCACAGGCATTTTTATGCTGACGTACCTATTTTCACATGTGTTTTCAGGTGCTTTTCCGTAGGATGATGATCACAATACTAGGGCGGACCTGTGCCTTAGAGACATAAAAATGGAGCTAGACTATGTTTAATTATGTTATAAACTCTGTTTTTCCTGTTTAAAACAATGTAACATCCTTGTTTAATAAATAAATAAAACTTTGTATGCCATGGTTATGAAACAATTAATTCTGTCGCGATCACTCCCCGGCGTTTCCGCCGCGGTCCGTTGTTATACGCGGTCGGGGTGTGACAGAAGAGTTGGTATCAGAGCCAATGGTTATAGGGAATTAGGTTATTAGTAATGCTTTGACCTAGACTATAACTTTTCTAGGACCCTAACACAAATTATTTGTGTTTAGATCTTAAAACATGTACATCACCTATCCTTAGGTGATTAACAAAACAAGGAGCCAAAATTTTTCCGAAATGATTTTTGAAAAACAATCATCTGTTTTTGAATAATTTATTACAAGGTTTTGAACCCTCAATTGTAAGGTTTTGAACCCTCTGTTATATGGTTTTGAACCCTTTTCAGTATTGGTTTTTGGCCTTGTGCCTTCAAAATTTTCAAAAATCTCATCAAACGTTTTGGGTTTTAAATAATGTGAACACGTGCAAACTGGAAGGGTGAATGCCTGTATTCTGGGTTTTCTGTCTAGGCAAGCACTTCGTATACATCTCAACCAGACGCGAGACCAGTTGTGCTTACCTGGGAATTCTTGGAGTGAGTGTTCACTTATAGGCGAGCATGTCTTCATTATACATTATTTTTGACCCATTTACTTTGATTAGTCACTGTGTGTCGTTTGTTTGCTTTGTGATACGGACGAATTACCACCATCTTTGCTTTTGTTGATTCTGTTTCATCTCATTCTTTTCATCCAATCATCTCACTCGTTTTCTTTCATGTTTTCCTCTTTTAGAATGCCTCCTCGACGCGACAATCAGATAGAAACTGCCGAGCTGGCAGAAATTATTGCGCAGCAGATGACTGCTCAATTTCCGAATCTCTTTGCTCTATGGAACCAGGCCAACAACAACAACAATGTTCCATGCAAGTACAAGGATTTTAATCAGGCTAAACCACTCAAGTTTAGTGGTTCTGAGGGAGCGACTGGGCTTCTTCAGTGGTTCGAGAGCAGTGAGAATACTTTTCGCCATGTGCAGTGTCCGGATAATCGCAAAGTTGAGTTTGCTTCGAGTGTATTTCAGAAGAGGGCTTTGACATGGTGGAACGGGGTTATGAGGGACCAAGGTGCAGAAGTTGCTCTTGCACAGACCTGGGCTGAACTTAGAGCCCTTATGATGAGGGAATTCTGTCCTCGTCATGAGCAACGAGCGTTGGAGAAGGAATTGGATGATCTGAAGCAGGATAGTGGTGAGCACAGGGCTTATACTGATCGGTTTGAAGAGTTGAGTCTGCTTTGCCCGACTATGGTTACCCCACTCGACAAGGCTATCGAGAGATACATCGACGGCCTACCTGACTCGGTACAAGACATTCTTACTGGTAGTAACCCTGCCACACTCCGTCAGGCAATCGAGTTATCTGCGACATTGACTGAGTCGCAGATCCGGAAGAACAAGTTACACAGGAAGGGTGACAAGGGCAAGAAACAGTCGGCTGACAAGGGTGATAGCAAGAAAGGTCAAAACTTGAATGGAAAGAACTCTGGTTCTTCGAGGAGGTCAAGGAAGCGTAAGGCTTCCCAAAATTTTGCTATCACTGCCCAAGCTAATCAGGCAGCTCCTAACCAACCCGCACAGCTTCCAGCAAAGAAACCCTATTCAGGGAATGCACCTTTGTGCAATAGATGCAACAGTCACCATCAGCCGCAACATCAGTGCCGTTTCTGTACTAGCTGTGGGAAGTCAGGTCATTCTACCGAGGTTTGTCGGTTTGCTCAGAATCGCGCAGTTCAAAACCCGGCCCAACAAGTTGCACAGCCTCCTGCTCCGCAACAGGGTCAAGCTGTACGACCACAATACCCACCCGGTGCTTGTTACAATTGTGGGGATCTGACCCACTATAGGAATCGGTGCCCAAGACTGGCGAACCAGAACCAGAACCAGAATCAGGCTCCGGCCCGAGGCCGAGTCTTTAACATGAATGCCCAAGAGGCGCAGGCGGATGAGAATGTGGTGAACGGTACGTTCTTTATTAATAATCAGCCTGTATCTGTTCTTTTCGATTCTGGTGCCGATAAGAGTTTCGTGTCTTTGTCTTTTGAGCCAATGCTTCGAGTGTCTAGAACGAAACTAGGCAAATCTTTGACAGTAGAAGTTGCTAGTGGTGAACCCATTATTCTTGATTCTGTTCTTCGCAACTGCCAGTTGAATCTTAACGATCATCTTTTTCCAATCGATCTTACGCCTATGCAACTTGGAAGCTTCGACGTTATTGTGGGAATGGATTGGTTATCCAAGCATCACGCAGAGATAGTTTGTTCTGAGAAGATTGTTCGTGTGCCGCTTTCGACAGGCGAGATTCTGCAGGTTCAAGGTGAGAAGCCTACCGTTGGTCTCAAACTCATGTCTTGTTTTAAAGCTCGGAAGTATCTGCAGAAGAACTATGTGGCTTTCTTAGCACATGTTACAGAAGATAAAGGCAAGGGTAAGTCTATTTCAGATATTCCTGTCGTTCGGGATTATTCTGAAGTGTTCCCTGAAGATTTACCTGGTCTACCTCCAGCACGCCAAGTCGAGTTCCGTATTGATCTCGTACCTGGTGCCAATCCTATTGCTAGAGCTCCATATCGTCTTGCACCATCTGAGATGCAAGAGCTGTCCAAGCAGCTTCAGGAGCTCTCTGACAAAGGCTTTATCCGTCCCAGTTTTTCACCTTGGGGTGCTCCCGTTCTTTTTGTAAAGAAGAAGGATGGATCCTTTAGGATGTGTATCGATTATCGTGAGCTTAACAAGCTTACCATCAAGAATCGATATCCTCTACCTCGCATCGATGATCTCTTTGATCAGTTACAGGGCGCTTCTTATTTTTCAAAGATTGATCTACGTTCCGGGTATCATCAACTTCGCGTGCAAGAAGAAGATATTCCGAAGACAGCGTTCCGCACTCGGTATGGGCATTATGAATTCACAGTCATGCCATTCGGTTTGACTAATGCTCCAGCTGTTTTCATGGACTTAATGAATAGGGTCTGCAAACTTTATTTGGATCAGTTCGTCATTGTTTTTATTGACGACATCTTGATTTACTCTAAGACGCGAGCTGATCACGAGCAGCATCTTCGTCTTACTCTAGAACTCCTGAAGAAAGAGCAACTTTTCGCCAAGTTCTCCAAGTGCGAATTTTGGCTTAAAGAAGTTCAATTTTTGGGGCATGTTATCAACGAACGAGGTATTCATGTAGATCCCTCCAAGATCAGTGCGATTAAGGATTGGGATACACCTACTACTCCTACTGAAGTTCGTTCTTTTCTTGGTCTAGCGGGTTATTATCGCCGCTTCATAGAAAACTTCTCTAAGATTGCAGTTCCTCTAACTGCTCTAACTCAGAAGAAAATGCCCTTTTACTGGGGATTCAAACAAGAGGAAGCTTTTCAACACCTGAAGTAGAAGCTTTGCGATGCGCCTGTTCTATCATTGCCTGAGGGTGATGATGATTTTGTCGTGTATTGCGATGCATCTAAATTAGGTCTTGGCTGTGTTCTTATGCAAAGGAACAAAGTCATAGCTTATGCATCGAGGCAGTTGAAGATACATGAGAAAAACTACACCACTCACGATCTTGAGTTGGGTGCAGTTGTCTTTGCTCTCAAGATCTGGAGACACTATTTGTACGGTACAAAATGTGTGGTTTTCACTGACCACAAAAGTCTTCAGCATATCTTCAATCAGAAAGAACTCAACATGAGACAACGACGTTGGGTTGAGCTTTTAAACGACTATGATTGCGAAATTCGCTACCATCCTGGTAAGGCGAATGTCGTAGCTGATGCATTGAGTCGTAAGGAACGTACTAAGCTTCATTGTGTACGTGTTCAATCTGTTATTCAAGCTCGATCCGATATTCAAACACGCATTTCTCAAGCTCAACAATCTTGTGTTTCACAAGGGTTAATGGATAAGGAATTTCCTTATCACATAACACCTGCTCTGGAACTGAAGGACAATGGATCATATTACTTCATGGACCGTTTGTGGGTCCCAAGCCAGGATGATCTTCGTACCTTGCTTATGGATGAAGCCCATAAGTCTCGCTATTCTATTCATCCGGGCTCAGATAAGATGTATAAGGATCTTCGTATTCACTATTGGTGGCCTGGTATGAAGAAAGACATTGCCTTATACGTATCAAAATGCCTTACTTGTCTTAAGGTTAAGGCTGAACATCAGCGTCCATCTGGTTTATTGGAGCAACCAGAGATCCCAGTTTGGAAATGGGAAAACATTACTATGGATCTCGTTACCAAACTTCCACGCACTAAGAAAGGTCATGATGCCATATGGGTAGTCGTTGATCGTCTTACAAAGTCAGCACATTTCTTGCCAATCCGTGAGGATTTTCCTGCTGACAGACTTGCACAAATCTATGTGGATGAAATTGTAGCTCGACATGGTGTTCCGTTGAACATCATTTCTGACAGAGATGCTCGTTTCACTTCTCATTTTTGGAGAACCATGCAATCTGCTATGGGAACCCAACTTAATCTGAGCACAGCTTATCATCCGCAAACGGATGGTCAATCTGAGAGAACAATCCAGACACTGGAGGATATGCTAAGAGTTTGTGTGATCGATTTTGGTGGTAGCTGGGATTCACATCTTAAATTGATTGAATTCTCCTACAACAACAGTTATCACACTAGCATCGGAATGGCTCCTTTCGAGGCTCTCTATGGTCGAAAATGTCGTTCACCAGTCTGCTGGAATGAGATTGGCGAGGCTCAACTTACTGGACCTGCCCTCATTTTAGAGACAACTGACAAGGTCAAGAAAGTTCGTGATAACCTTCAGGCAGCTAGAAGTCGTCAGAAGATTTACGCGGATCCAAAACGCAAACCCTTGGATTTTCAAGTCGGTGATCGTGTATTACTTAAGGTCTCACCTTGGAAAGGTGTGATCAGATTTGGAAAGAAAGGAAAACTTGCACCTAGATACGTTGGACCATTCAAGATCGTCGAAAGAATCGGAAAGGTGGCCTACAGACTTGAGTTACCTCCTGAACTGGGAAATGTTCATCCAACTTTTCACATATCAAATCTCAAGAAGTGTACAGCTGATGAGAACTACTCCATACCGCTTGACGAAATTCGTGTTGGCAAAACACTGAAATTTGTTGAGAAACCAGTGGAAATCATGGAACGTGAAGTCAAGTGGCTTAAACGAAAGCGCATTCCTTTGGTCAAGGTTCGCTGGGAAGCTAAGCGTGGACCTGAGTTTACTTGGGAACGCGAAGATCAAATGAAGGCGAAATATCCACATCTTTTTCCACGAGTTTCCTCTAAATAAATTTCGGGACGAAATTTCCACAAGTAGGGGAGACTGTAACAACTGTGCTTGTAATCACTATGAACAGTTATGTTATCAATAAAACAATGTTATTTGATCCCAATGTTTGTTTTGTTATGTTTTACATTTTTCATGTTTTGACTTTTGTTCAATTCCAAACTCTACATCACTTTCTGGAGAGTTATACGCAAACTAGTGCGTAAACGTACTCAGTTTAATGCGAGAAATACTCCGGAACATCAACATATACTCAACATACCTTAAATAACCTTTAAATAACTTAGAAATAAGTTTTGAAGGCATTGGTATGGCAAAAGCAAGTTAATTCGACTACAGGGACTAAATATGACAAACTGCGAAAGTATGTCAATTTGAACTGTAACGAACATTCCGGAACATAACCATAAGTTAAAAACACCTTAAATATCCTTTACATAGCTTAGAAATAGGCTTTGAGAGGTTCGGTGTGCTAAAATAAACGTTTGGGACATTCAGGGACTAAAAGTGTCAAAAAGTGCACAAGTTTGCATTTTCGCGCATAACTTACGTTCTGAATACATTCGGACATCCAAAAATTTATGTAAGCATGACTACATTATATTTTAGTGTTCGCCTTAAGAAAATTCCATTCGTCGCGTCATTTGGATCGTTTTTCGCGCTTATGCGCATTCCGTCGTAATTAACCGAACATCGCGACCGTACGGCCAAACGAACCGACATCCGAGATATTTTTGAACACATTTTAAGTTCCCTATACTTTAACTTCATTTTAGAGCTTTGAAATGGGGTTAACGGGCCTTAAACGTGTCAAAAATGGCCTAAATACAGTTCAGGGACCAAATGTGTAATTCTGCCAAACTTTGGCTAGCGGTGCGCTACACTTTTAGTGTAGCGGTGCGCTAGCCTATCTGCAGACCAGATTCAATGCATTTCACAGCAGAATGCAGCTGGTTAATTGTCATCCACACATTTCCAAGAGTCTAGTCAGCTGATAAGGATGGCATTTTGTCACCACAACTTGCCGACACTTGTACGGTTATGATCGAAACACGTTTTTCCATGAAATGATCTCAACGGTTCCCTAAACACTATAAATAACCCACCCCCCTTTGTTCAAAATCACAAGAAACTCACTTTGAGAAACTCTAAGTTGAAACATTTGTTTCATACCTGAGATTTTCGAATTGAGTTTAGCATTCGGGGACCCTGGGTTAGTATTCTTTCGTTCTTTTCCTTATTTTTACTGCTTTTCGAGTCCGAAAGTCAAACTTTGTTTGACTTTCAGCGTTGACCAGTAATGGTCAATGCGAAGTTCGTTTGAACTTCGCAACGTGAGTGTAATCACGTTGGTCATAGTCCCTTGGGACTATGCCCACTGATTACCACGTTGTCTAGAGTCGTAGGGTAGGCGATCTAATAAATCGCCTATACCTTCGAACTCGACCCATTTGGTCGATCATTAGGATCCGACCAAATACATTAGGTGACCATAGTAGGTAGGGAATAACCTTCCGAGGTTATACCCTATGGTCACATCGTTTAAGTAGTTGTATGATAGGTAGTTTATATGCCTTAGGTAAATTACCAAAATACCCTTTTCATGCATAATTGGTAATTTAGCATATGTAACCTAAACTTTTGCCACATAACTGATTATGTAACATGTTTAGGCATATAATACTTGTCATAGGACTAGTTAGGCGGTCCGAACGCGTTTTACGCGCACGATGCGTTAAAGTAGCATAAGCTACCTAAACGGATCGTAATGGGTCGATAAGACTTAGGTCAAGTTTCATTTAGCATGTAGGCTTTGTTAAACCATATCATATGAGTTCCTACACTCATTTGGTTTACAAACCCTAATGCTACCCAGTCTTCCGATATAGGTCCGGTTTATTAACATAGTTACCTATATTAGGTGCCGTTTGATTCCGTGATCTATAGCATTACTCGGTGGTTATCTTTAGACAACTGAGCAATCTCAAGTGAGTACATAGACCCCTCTTTTACTGTTTTCCAACTGTTTTGGGGTGGAACACATGTGCCTACTTGTTACTTTCATGCTTTCCTGTTTTCACATCATATACATGCTATGTTCAGTAGTACATTATAGTACATGATTTCATTACATTTCATGCTAGGTGTGCCCATAGTGTGCATTACTTAGTACATTGTTTTACATGACATTTTATGCTAGGTGTGCCCATTGTGTGCATTATTTAGTACATTGTTTTACATGACATTTTATGCTAGGTGTGCCCATTGTGTGCATTACTTAGTACATCGTTTTACATGACATTTTATGCTAGGTGTGCCCATTGTGTGCATTACTTAGTACATCGTTTTACATTACATTTTCACGCTATGTATGTTCATTTGATTACATACTTAGTGCATCACATGCTTCCATTTTTGGTATAACATTTGGCTTGGTTAACATGGGACAATACATTCATTAACATTGATCATGCCATTCGTTAGTAGGTAGTGGTACCATAGGAATTGACAACTCCCGTTCCGGACATCCCAGGGTAAGGGGACAGAAAGGAATGACCGAATTCGATATACATAACTTAGATAAATCTTTAATTTGTTTAAAGGTTTATCGCCTCAGTCTCAAGGCTTGGATGTATGCATATTAACAATACCGCATAAATGTTTGTATCAGTATAGCATGCATTTGTTACACACAACATGACTTTGATTTAAACTGTGTTTTACTTCAATACCTTGTTGTTGTGCATTTTACATATGGTTTAGTTGATACATTTCACTTACCATACATGACATTTTGATTACACATTACATGATCTACATTGAACATAAACATTTTGACATTGATATACACATTTGGTGGTTTACATTGGACATAGACATTTTGACATGGTTTACACAATAACACTTGACAATTGGTTTATACATGAACATTTTACATCTTTATGGTTTGGTTTGATTAAGTGATTAAGTAACGATACGTGTGTAATATGATACAAACATGGTGGATACGCCGCTGGTACTTCCTATATATAAGTGTTTGTATAATATTACATAGCATAACGTTATTTGAATCATTTCAGTTTGATACATATAACATTTTATACAAATAACATACTTTTTCATAAGACATTGTTTTACAATCAGCTTATCTTATACAAACTCATTTTACATGGTTATTCATTTAACCTTACATTTAATTATACATATCAACTGATCTTATCGTTTTTCAAATGATTTACAAGACAAAGCAAATTACAAGGTTCATGACTAAACATTTTCTCAAATACAAGTCATGAATCCTATTTTCACAAACCTATGTATCTCACAGGCATTTTTATGCTGACGTACCTATTTTCACATGTGTTTTCAGGTGCTTTTCCGTAGGATGATGATCACAATACTAGGGCGGACCTGTGCCTTAGAGACATAAAAATGGAGCTAGACTATGTTTAATTATGTTATAAACTCTGTTTTTCCTGTTTAAAACAATGTAACATCCTTGTTTAATAAATAAATAAAACTTTGTATGCCATGGTTATGAAACAATTAATTCTGTCGCGATCACTCCCCGGCGTTTCCGCCGCGGTCCGTTGTTATACGCGGTCGGGGTGTGACAAGTCCTATGCATCATCTCCTGAAAACACATGTGAAAATAGGTACGTCAGCATAAAAATGCTTGTGAGATACATAGGTTTTGTGAAAACATAATTCATGACTTATATTTGAGAAAATGTTTAGTCATGAACCTTGTAATTTGCTTTGTCTTGTAAATCATATGAAAAACGATAAGATCAGATGATATGTATAAATAAGAGAATAATGTATGGTTAAATGAATAACCATGTAAAATGAGTTTGTATAAAATAAGTTGTTTGTAAATTAATGTCTTGTGAAAAGTATGTTATTTGTATAAAATGTTATATGTCCAAATTGAAATGATTCAAATAACGCTACGATATGTAATACCATACAATCACTTATATATAGGAAGTACCAGCGGCGTATCCACCATGCTTGTATCATATTACACACGCCTCGTTACTTAAATCACTTACTCAAACCAAACCACCAATGTAAAATTGCTTATGTATAATCAAATGTCAAACTGTTATTGTGTAAACCATATCAAAAGTCTGTGTTTAATGTAAATCATGAATTGTGTATATCAATGTCAAAATGTTTATGTCTAATGTAAATCATGTAATGTGTATCGAAAAATGTCATGTATGGTACGTGAAATATATCAACTAAACCATATGTAAAATGCACAAAAACAAGGTATTGAAGTAAAACATGGTTTAAATCAAAGTTATGTTTTGTGGAACAAATGCATGCTTTACTGATACAAACATTTATGTGGTATTGTGAAAATGCATACATCCAAGCCTTGAGACTGTGGCGATAAACCCTTAAACAAATTAAAGGTTTATCTAAGTTATGTATATCGAATTCGGTCATTCCTTCCAATCCAAACAAACCCAGGATTTCAGGAACGGGAGTTGTCAATTCCTATGGTACCACTACCTACTAACGAACGACGTAGCTAATGTTAATGAATGTATTGTTCCATTGTAAACAACCCAAATGTCATAACAAAATGTAAGCATGTGATGAAAACAACTGTACTAAGTATGAACACAATGGGCATACATAGCATGAAATGTAATGTAAAACAATGTACTAAGTATGCACACAATGGGCATACATAGCATGTAATGTAAAACGATGTACTAAGTACGCACACAATGGGCATACATAGCATGAAATGTAATGAAATCATGTACTATAATGTACTAACGAACATAGCAGGTATATGATGTGAAAACATGGAAAGCATGAATGTAACAAGTAGGCACATGTGTTTCACCCCAAAACAGTTTGGAAAACAGTAAAAGAGGGGTCTATGTACTCACTTGAGATTGCTTAGAAGTCCTAAGATAACCACCAAGCAATGCTAGAGATCACGGAATCAAACGACACCTAATATAGGTAACTATGTTAATAAACCGGACCTAATATCGGAGGATCGGATAGAATGAGGGTTCGTAAACCAAACGAGTATGGAGACTCGTGTAATATGGTTTAACAAAGCCCACATACTAAAACGAAACTTAACCTAAGTGTTTGTGACCCTTTACGACCCGTTTAGGTAGCTTATGCTACTTTAACGCGTCGTTCGCGTGAAACGCGTTCGGACCGCCTAACTAGTCCTATGACAAGTAATATATGCCTTAACATGTCTAATATTGTTGTCAAATCAGTTTAGATGTCAAAAGTTATGTTACATATGTTTAAAATGAATTTTGGCATCAAAGGGGTATTTTGGTAATTTACCTAAGGCATATAAACTACCTATCATACAACTAACTAAACGTCGTGACCATAAGGTATAACCTTGGAAGGTTATTCCCTATATACTATGGTCACCTAATGTGTTTGGTCGGATCCTAATGATCGACCAAATGGGTCGGGTTCGAAGGTATAAGCGATTTATTAGATCGCTTACCCTTACGACCCTAGACAACGTGGTAATCATTAGGCATAGTCACAAGGGACTATAACCATCGTGATTACAATCACGTTGCGAAGTTCAAACGAACTTCGCATTGACCATAAACTGGTCAACGCAGAAAGTCAAACAAAGTTTGACTTTCGGACTCGAAAAGCAATAAAAGAACGAAGGAACACTTACAAAGGGTCCCCGAATGCTAATCTAGATCAAAATAGCTCAGGTATGAAACAAAGGTTTCAACTTAGAGCACATAAGATCAGATTCTTGTGAGGAAAAGTGAAGGGTGGAGGTGGGTATTTATAGTTTTCGGTTCACCGTTAGGATCATTTCTTGGAAACGGGGGCACGATCTAAGCCGTACACTTGTTGGAAAGTTGTGGTAACTCATTTGCCATCCACCATAAGAGTTTGACACTTGGCACTTGGCCTTTGGAGAGTGTTAAGGGCTGTTAAAAGCTGAAAAAAAACGTTTTGCTGCATCTGGCCCCTACTTAAGGACCTAGTTTGGCAGATTTACAGTTTCAGTCCCTGCAACCTCAAAACTTGGTTTTCGATGCGTTTTTTTGACACGTTTAAGCCCCGTTAACCCCATTTGAAAGCTCTAAAATGAAGTTAAATTATAGGGAACTAAAAATGTGTTCAAAAATATCTCGGATGTCGGTTCGTTTAGCCGTACGGTTACGTTGTTCGGTTAATTACGACGGAATGCGCATAAGCGCGAAAAATGATCCAAATGGCGTGACGAATGGATTTTTCTTATGCCAAACACTAAAATAAAATATTTTAGTGCTTACATAAATTTTTGGATGTCCGGATGTATTCAGAACGTAAGTTATGCGCGAAAATGCAAACTTGTGCACTTTTTGACGCTTTTAGTCCCTGAATGACCCCAAAAGTTTATTTTAGCATACCGAACCCCTCAAAGCCTATTTCTAAGCTATGTAAAGGATATTTATGGTATGTTTAACTTATGGTCATGTTCCGAAATGTTCGTTACAGTTCAAATTGGCATACTTTCGCAGTTTGTCATGTTTAGTCCCTGTAAGCGAATTAACTTGTTTTTGCCATACCAAAGCCTTCAAAACTTATTTCTAAGTTATGTAAAGGTTATTTAAGGTATGTTAAGTATATTTGACTATTCCGGAGTGTTCGTTGCATTAAACTGGTTATATTTACGCATCAGTGCGCGTATAACCTTCCAGAAAGCGATTTAGAGCTTGAAATCGAACAAGGGTCGATATGTGCAAAAGATACTCATATTTATACAGATCCTAAGTATGAAATACAATATTTCATTGTCTTGGTATTTGTTTGATGGTTGAAGTGACACAGGTGTCACAGTCTCCCCTACTTTAGGAAATTTCGTCCCGAAATTTATTTGTAGGAGCATGTCTGTGACTTTGTGTTAAATAACCATCAAGGATAAGGCATATCATGATATTCCTCTTTAATGAACATTTTCAGAAATGGAAATGAAGGAAGAATCAGGGATATTCATTTCCTTCGATGGAAAATTTTCAGAAACGAAAAATACACGGGATGAGTTATTTTCCTTAATGGGTATTCTTCAGAAACGAAAATGAACGGAACGAGTCATTTTCCACAATTCCTCCAGAAACGAAAATGAACGGAATGAGTCATTTTCCACAATTTCTTCAGGAATGAAAATGAACGGAATGAGTCATTTTCCACGATTTCTTCAGGAATGAAAATGAACGGAATGAGTCATTTTCCACGATTTCTTCAGAAACGAAAATGAACGAAATGAGTCATTTTCCATGATTTCTTCAGGAACGAAAATGAACGGAATGAGTCATTTTCCACAATTTCTTCAGAAACGAAAATGAACGGAATGAGTCATTTTCCATGATTTCTTCAGGAACGAAAATGAACGGAATGAGTCATTTTCAACAATTTCTTCAGAAATGAAAATGAACGGAATGAGTCATTTTCCATGATTTCCTCAGGAACGAAAATGAACGGAATGAGTCATTTTCCATGATTTCTTCAGGAACGAAAATGAACGGAATGAGTCATTTTCCACAATTTCTTCAGAAACGAAAATGAACGGAATGAGTCATTTTCCACAATTTCTTCAGAAACAAAAATGAACGAATCAACTCTAGACACCTGACAAAACTCGCTGTGGTTTCTGTGCACTGAATTCCATAATTATGTATGCATCCATAATTACGTAATTCCTTGCATAGTCCGCACAGTTTGTCTTGTAATGTTTAGGGGAGGAAAATCAAACCTGTGATGAGTGTGACTGGACTACCATGGGGTCCTTTTAATTAGATCGACAAATGATCTTATTAATTAGGCCACCAAGGAGTCCTTTCAGCTATATCATCACATGATGTTCCTAACAAGATTTTTGGATCAATCTGTTTAACTAGACCACTCAAGGGGTCTAATTATGGAGTAGTACTTTATAATCCAAGGGACTTACTATAACGTAGTAGTCCATTAAGGATTTTATGTAGTACATTTGAGTATCCTACAACGAATCTCTCATATGAAGATACGAAAGGTTCTACGAGGATTTGGATAGCAAAACTTGGATCACACAAAAACATAAAAAGGAACACATAAGCACATAATCACATAGTTGTTTATCTTGGTTATTAATTTGTTATCGATTGAGAATGGATATGGAAACCAGTCGATGGGCTACAATGTCCTCTGGGATCTATCTGAAAAGATAGGAAGATCTCCCAAATATTCGATTTTTGTTCTCAAAGAAACGTAATATTCGAATTAAGGAACATAACAAATTTTAGGATTTACGGAAATACCCTTAGGTACCCTATTAAGGATTTATAGTGGTACTTTGGGTATTCGTCCAGTGTTGTAACTTGCGCCTTGTACTTCGTTTCCTTGGAAGAAACGGGTACTTAGGATTTTCGTGGAAAACGCAAGAGATCATAAAATAGAAAAAAAATTATTTGGGGGTAGTTTGCTTTTCAAGGAATACGATTCCTTGATTGTCGGTATTGTAAGGGATATGTTGTTTATACATACAACCTCATAAATACATTGAAATGTAAATAAAAGATTTATTTATAAACAATGATAACAACTGTTTCATGGACCTTGACAACAAAAGAAAATAATACATAAGACATGATTATTTCTAAGGGTGTTGTCTTCTAGTCGGTCAGATGCTCATCCCTGCGCTGGATTAGCATTAGCAAGCTTTGGGCAATTTCTTCGTAAATGACCCATCTCGCCACAATTGTAGCAAGAACCTGGTGGAAAGCGAGCTTGAGCAGGATTGTTGTCAGCTTGATTTGGTGCAACTTCAGCTCGGCAAACTTTTGCTGTATGACCTTTACGTCCACAAATTTGGCATTCGTGGCACTTCACATTAGCATGATGATGAAGTTTACATTTGTTGCACAAGGGTGAAGTTCCATTATATGGCTTCCTAGCAGGGGGTTGAGCTGGTTGGTTGGGGACGGCTTGATCATTGTGAGTAACCATGGCGAAGTTCTGAGAAGCCTTTCGCTTCTTTGACTGCTTAGGGGATCCAGTCTGTTCATCCATGGTCTTTGATTCCTCGATTGGCTTCTTGTCACCCTTTCGAAAAAGTTTACGTTTCCTGATCTGAGATTCAGTCAAGGTTGCAGATAGCTCAATGGCCTGCCTAACCGTAGTGGGGTTACTACCAGTAACAATGTCCTGAACTGAGTCAGGGAGGCCATCAATGTACTTTTCGATTGCTTTATCCAACGGCGTGACCATGTTTGGGCATAACAGACTTAACTCCTCATAACGGTCCGTGTAGGCTCGATGCTCACTGCTATCTTGCTTCAAACCATCAAACTCTCTTTCCAATGCTCGCAGTTCATGACGAGGACAAAACTCCCTCATCATAAGAGCTCTAAGTTCAGCCCATGTCTGTGCTAGAGCAACTTCTGCCCCACGATCTCTCATAACCCCGTTCCACCACGTAAGGGCCCTCTTCTGGAACACACTCGAAGAAAACTCGACCTTGCGATTGTCAGGACACTGCACGTGGCGGAAAGTATTCTCAATGCTCTCGAACCATTGAAGAAGCCCAGTCGCTCCCTCAGAATCACTAAACTTGAGTGGTTTAGCCGAGTTAAAACTCTTGAAATTGCATGGACCATTGTTGTTGTTGTTGGCTTGGTTCCATTGAGCAAAGAGGTTTGGGAATTGAGCAGCCATTTGCTGTGCAATAATTTCTGCCAGTTCGGCAGTCGCTATCTGGTTTTCGCGTCGAGGAGGCATTCTAAAAGAGGAAACATGAAAGGAAACGAGTGAGAGAATTAGACGGAAAGAATGAGATGAAACAAATCTGATGAAAGCAAGGATAGTGGTCATTTGTTTGTTACTACAAAGCAACAAACGACCCCGGTGATTAATCAAAGTAAATAGGTCAAAAATAATGTATCGCGAAGACATGCTCGCCTATAAGTGGACACTCATCCCAAGAATTCCCAGGTAAGCACAACTGGTCTCGCGTCTGATGAGATATATACGAAGTGCTTGCCTAGACAGAAAACCCAGAATACAGGCATTCACCCTTCCAGTTTGCACGTGTTCACATTATTTAAAACCCAAAACCTTGACGAAATTTTGAAAACTCAAAGGGGTTCAAAACCATATAACAGAGGGTTCAAAACCTTACAATAGAGGGTTTAAATGTAACACCTGTGCCTCCACGGCCATCAAAAAAATACCAAACCAATGAAATATTATATTTCATACTTGGGATTTGTAAAAAATATGTGTATCATTTGCACATATCAATTCTCGTTCAATTTCAAACTCTAAATCGCTTTCTGGAAGGTTATACGCGCACCGATGCGTAAATATAACCAGTTTAATGCAACAAACACTCCGGAATAGTGACATAGGCTTAACATACCTTAAATAACCTTTACATAACTTAGATATAAGTTTTGGAAGGTTTGGTGTGGTGAAATCAAAGTTTAATCGCTTACAGGGACTAAAGTTGACAAACTGCGAAAGTATGCCAATTTGAACTGTAACAGACATTCCGGAACATGACCATAAGTTAAACATACCATAAATATCCTTTACATAGCTTAGAAATAGGCTTTGAGGTGTTCGCTGTGCTAAAATAAACTTTTGTGTCATTCAGGGACTAAAAGCGTCAAAAAGTGCACAAGTTTGCATTTTTACGCGTAACTTATGTTCTGAATACATCCGAACATCCAAAACATTTATGTAAGCACTAAAATATTTTATTTTAGTGTTCGCCATAAGAAAAATCCATTCGTCGCGTCATTTGGATCGTTTTTCGCGCTTATGCGCATTCCGTCGTAATTAAGCGAACATCGCGTTCGTACGGCTAAACGAACCGAAATCCGACATATTTTTGAACATATTTTAAGTTCCCTATACTTTAACTTCATTTTAGAGCTTTGAAATGGGGTTAACGGGCCTTAAACGTGTCGAAAATGGGCTGAATGCATGACAGGGACCAAAAGTGTAAATCTGCCAAACTTAAGCCTAGCGGTGCGCTACACTTTTAGCGTAGCGGTGCGCTAGGGGTCTGCAGAACAAGATCAGACTAACGACTCAGCAGATTCCAGCTGTTTGATCCATACCCACACATTTCCCACTTGCCTAATCAGCTGATAAACATCATTTTTAGCTACCATAAGGTTCCGACAAATGTACGCACAAGATTAAGGCACGTTTTCCTTGAAACGATCTTAACGGTGGACCGAATACTATAAATACCCACCCCCATTGCTTCTAAACCCACAAGAATTCTGATTTGAGAAACTCTAAGTTGAAACCATTGTTTCATACCTGAGATTCTTGGATCGGGATTAGCATTCGGGGACCCTGGGTAAGTATTCTTTCGTTCTTTTCCTTATTTTATTGCTTTTCGAGTCAGAAAGTCAAACTTTGTTTGACTTTCAGCGTTGACCAGCTTATGGTCAATGCGAAGTTCGTTTGAACTTCGCAACGTGAGTGTAATCACGTTGGTCATAGTCCCTTGGGACTATGCCCACTGATTACCACGTTGTCTAGAGTCGTAGGGTAGGCGATCTAATAAATCGCCTATACCTTCGAACTCGACCCATTTGGTCGATCATTAGGATCCGACCAAATACATTAGGTGACCCTAGTATAGGGCATAACCTTCCGAGGTTATACCCTATGGTCACATCGTTTAAGTAGTTGTATGATAGGTAGTTTATATGCCTTAGGTAAATTACCAGAATACCCTTTTCATGTATAATTGGTAATTAAGCATATGTAACCTAAACTTTTGTCACATAACTGATTATGTAACATGTTTAGGCATATAACACTTGTCATAGGACTAGTTAGACGGTCCGAACGCGTTTCACGCGCACGACGCGTTAAAGTAGCATAAGTTACCTTAATGAGTCGCGATGGGTCGAAAGCACTTAGGTTAGTCTCATTGTAGTATGTAGGCCTTGTTAAACCATATCATATGAGTTCCAATACTCATTTGGTTTGCCAAGCCTCATCCTATCCGATCTCCCGATTTAAGTCTGGTTTATTTATATAGTTTAGATTTGCCGACTGATTCCGTGCTCCCTCAAACTTTGTTTGGTTGTTGTTCAAGACCTCCAAGCATTCTCAGGCGAGTACATTATTCCCCTCTTTTACTGTTTTCAACTGTTTTGGGGTGACTCATATGTGCTAAATGTTTTATCAATGATTTCAATAACAATTACAATAGTTTCAAGAACAATTACAATGTGGTTTCAAGAACAATAACAATTATTTCAAGAACGCTAACAATGATTTCAAGAACGAATACAATGATTTCAAAAACTAATAACAAATTTCAAAAAGTGAACAAACTTGTTGGTTGTAGTTACATGACCGATGACATTCATTAGCAATGATCAAGCCGACCAGTATTAGGTTATGGTACCATAGGATCTGACAAATCCCATTATTTACTGCACCCATTGTTATGTGTGGGGGTTGTGGGTAGCGACTGAATCTGTAATTATTAACTTATCCTTTGGTAAGGGTTTGTTAAGAACGAGAGCGAGAGCGAGATGGAGCGAGGAACGCGTCAAGAAGGTTTGAATGTTATTAGAGAATCGACCATAAAGTAGTTTCACAATTAAAACAAGAACGACTAGAACGATTTTACAAAATGGGTTAACGATTGGGTAAACATTGGAACATGATTGACATTTGATCATGTATTTCCCACAAAACATAACTTTGATTTAAACCAAGTTTTACTTCAATACTTTGTTTTGTGCATATGGTTTAGTTGAGACATTTCACTTGCCATACATGGATATTTGACATAGACATTTGACATGGATATTTGACATAGACATTTTGACATGATTTACAACTTGACATGAATACTTTGACATATTATTCAATACATTTGACAATTGATTTAAACATAGACATTTTACATTGTTTGGTTTGGTTTGAGTAAATGATTAAGTAACGATGCGGGTGTAATATGATACAAGCATGGTGGATACGCCGCTGGTACTTCCTATATATAAGTGTTTGTATAGTATTACATGTCGTAGCGTTATTTGAATCATTTCAGTTTGATACATATAACATTTTATACAAATAACATACTTTTCACAAGACATTGTTTTACAAAACAATTTATCTTTTACAAACTCATTTTACATGGTTATTCATTTAATCATGCATTATTCTCTTATTTATACTTATCATCCGAACTTATTATTTTTCAAATGATTTACAAAGACAAAGCAAATTACAAGGTTCATGACTAAACATTTTCTTAAACATAAGTCATGAATCTTATTTTCACAAAACCTATGTATCTCGCCAGCATTTCTTTGCTGACCTCGTTTTCACATATGTTTCAGGTATTGTTGGATGATATCGATTGATAAGATGCATGCTCACATAGGACTGGACAAGGCCTTAGTGACTCAATAACAATGATAGACTATGTTTAAATAGTGTATTTAAATTTCCAGACGATGTAATTACTCAATGTTTAATAAAACGAAACACTTTTGATATCCATGGTTATGAAACATTAATTCTGTTGCAACACGCCCCGATGTTTCCGCCGCGATTTGTTGTTTTACGTGGTCGGGGTGTGACAGAAAAGATGGTATCAGAGCCAATGGTTATAGGGAATTAGGTTATTAGTAATTAGTAATGCTTTGACCTAGTCTATAAGCTTCTTAGGACCCTAACGCGAGTTTACTTGCGTTTAGTCATAAAACAATACCGTCACCTATCCTTAGGCGACGACCACAACAAGAACATAAATTTCAAAACCGCTTTGAAAACTAATCATCTGTTCTAGGATGATTAATTTCTAGGTTTTGAACCCTCTATTGTAAGGTTTTGAACCCTCTGTTATATGGTTTTGAACCCCTTTGAATTTTCAAAATCTTGTCAAGGTTTTGGGTTTTAAATAATGTGAACACGTGCAAACTGGAAGGGTGAATGCCTGTATTCTGGGTTTTCTGTCTAGGCAAGCACTTCGTATACATCTCATCAGACGCGAGACCAGTTGTGCTTACCTGGGAATTCTTGGGATGAGTGTTCACTTATAGGCGAGCATGTCTTCGCGATACATTATTTTTAACCTATTTACTTTGACTAATCACCAAGGTCGTTTGTTGCTTTGTAGTAACAAACAAATGACCACTATCCTTGCTTTCATCAGATTTGTTTCATCTCATTCTTTTCGTCTAAATTCTCTCACTCGTTTCCTTTCATGTTTCCTCTTTTAGACAATGCCTCCTCGACGCGAAACCCAGATAGAGACTGCCGAGCTGGCAGAAATCATTGCGCAGCAAATGGCTGCTCAATTCCCAAACCTCTTTGCTCAATGGAACCAAGCCAACAACAACAACAATGTGCTATGCAAATACAAGGATTTCAACCAGGCTAAACCACTCAAGTTTAGTGGTTCTGAAGGAGCAACTGGGCTTCTTCAGTGGTTCGAAAGCATTGAGAATACTTTTCGCCACGTGCAGTGCCCGGATAATCGCAAGGTCGAGTTCTCCTCGAGCGTGTTTCAGAAGAGGGCTCTTACATGGTGGAATGGGGTAATGAGAGACCGAGGTGCGGAAGTTGCTCTCGCACAGACATGGGCTGAACTTAGGGCTCTGATGATGAGGGAATTCTGTCCTCGTCATGAGCAGCGAGCTTTGGAGAAGGAATTTGATGAGTTGAAGCAAGATAGTGGTGAGCACAGGGCGTATACTGATAGGTTTGAGGAGCTGAGTCTGCTTTGCCCGACAATGGTTACCCCACTTGACATAGCTATCGAAAGGTACATCGACGGCCTACCTGACTCGGTACAAGACATCCTTACTGGTAGTAACCATGCCACACTCCGTCAGGCGATCGAGTTATCAGCGACATTGACTGAGTCGCAGATTCGGAAGAACAAGTTACACAGGAAGGGTGACAAGGGCAAGAAACAGTCAGCTGACAAGGAGGATAGCAAGAAAGGCCAAAACAAGAAGGGTAAGGAAGGTGAGACGTCAAAGAAATCAAAGAAGCGAAAGGGTGCCCAAAATTTTGCTGTTACAGCACAGACTGCTCAGAACCCGCGGAACCAACCAGCTCAGCCACCTGCAAAGAAAGCATATGCCGGTACTGCACCTTATTGTGCACGCTGCAACGGTCATCACGCAGTACAACAAGCTTGCTGGCAATGCACGACGTGTGGTAAACTTGGGCATTTGGCCAAGATTTGTCGTTTGGGACAAAATCAGGCTGCTCAGGTTCAAGCTCCGGTTCAAGGGAATGCTGCGAGATTTCCACTGGGTTCATCTTTCAACTGCGGAGATATTGGTCACTTCCGCCACAACTGCCCAAGACTGTTGAATGCAAATGCTAACGCAAACCCAAATGCGAATGTCAACGTCAATGTGAATCCAGCACGTGGTCGAGTGTTTAACATCAATGAGGCACTCAATGATGAAGGAGTGAACAATTAGTATTTTGTTTTTCCTCTGGTTGGTATCTTGTAACATTTAAAGACAATGCGGTTGTTATATAAATAAAAATTTGTGGTTTTATTTTCTAACTAATGCAATTGTATGAATGTTTGATTCAACCTTGTGATGTCAACACAAAGACAAAACTACTCGTGTGGTTCTGTCATTTTTACGATCACTTGAGATCTCCCTAAGAACCTCAAACACTGGTTTCTTTTAAATCTAAAGTATTTTATCGTCTTGCACCGTTCGAGATGCAAGAATTATCAAAACAGCTTCAAGAGTTGTCTGATAAAGGATTCATCCGTCCGAACTTTTCACCTTGGAGAAACACCTGTTCTCCTTGTGAAAAGAAAAATGGATCTTTTCGAATGTATATCGATTAACGTAAGCCTAGTAAGCTTACCATCAAGAATCGATATCCCCCTACCTTAAATCAACGATTTCTCCGATCAACTGCATAGCGTTCATGCTTTTCCAAGATCGATTTGCGTTTTGGGTATCATCAACTTTGTATTCTCGAAGAAGATATTCCCAAAACGGTTTTCTGCATGAAGTATGGCCATTACGAGTTTACAGTCATGCCTTTTAGGTTGACAAATACTCCAGCCATCTTCAAGGACTTAATAAATAGAGTCTGCAAGCCTTATTTGGATCAGATCGTCATTGTTATTATTGATGACATCTTGAACTATTCATGTCCTGAGACAATCACGATCAACACCTTCGTTGACATCGGAGCCCTGATTGAATTCCTTGTACACTTTAAAATGTACAAAACAACTCAATTAGGACAAACCAAATTCCTTTTAAGATCTTCCTATCTTCATAGTTAGATTCTTGAAAATATTTAAAGTGCCAAAGGAAATCCACGGATTGGGTTTCTGGTATGCTTTAAATACCCGTGTCCAAAGATAACAAATTAAAGGTCAAATTGAACGATTATGCGATTGAACGAGTATGCAATTATGTGACTATGTGTTTATTCATCTTATGTTTTCTTTTATGCATTTTTTGTGTTTTTAATACTCTGGATATTCGTTATCCCAAATCCTCGCAGAATCTTTCATATCTTCATATGAGGGATTCGTAGTAGGATATTCAAAAGGTACTACCTTAAATCCTTATGGGCTTCTACGTAGTAGTTAAGACCCTTGGATTATATAGTACCACTCCATGATTCTTAAGAGACCTTAAGTGGTCTAGTAAAAAAGATTGATTCACAATCTGGTTAAAGAATGACATCTAGTGATGTAGCTGAACAGACTCCTTGATAGTCTCTTTAGATCATTTATTGATTTAATTAAAAGGACTCTATGGCGGTCTAGTCACACTCATCACAGGATTGTTCATTTGGTTTTCCCCTACACATTATAAAATAGACTGTGTGAACTATGCAAGGAATTGTCTGATTATGGACGCGTACATAATTATGAAATACAGTGCACGGTGACCACAGTAAGATTTATTATGTGTAAGAACCGATAGTGACGACAATAACGAAATGAGAACGATGTAATGGAGGTATGGTGGACGCACCAATGACTCTTCATATACTTGTATATAAGTATCCCTCTTACATTGCAATCATGATGTTATTAAAGGTTACTAGAAGTTCAGAACCCTAACCAATATTGTTCGATCTTTTCAACCTCATGTTTTCAAGCTCTCACAAGTTTCCTCTAAATAAATTTCGGGACGAAATTTCCTAAAGTAGGGGAGACTGTAACACCTGTGCCTCCACGGCCATCAAAAAAATACCAAACCAATGAAATATTATATTTCATACTTGGGATTTGTAAAAAATATGTGTATCATTTGCACATATCAATTCTCGTTCAATTTCAAACTCTAAATCGCTTTCTGGAAGGTTATACGCGCACCGATGCGTAAATATAACCAGTTTAATGCAACAAACACTCCGGAATAGTGACATAGGCTTAACATACCTTAAATAACCTTTACATAACTTAGATATAAGTTTTGGAAGGTTTGGTGTGGTGAAATCAAAGTTTAATCGCTTACAGGGACTAAAGTTGACAAACTGCGAAAGTTTGCCAATTTGAACTGTAACAGACATTCCGGAACATGACCATAAGTTAAACATACCATAAATATCCTTTAAATAGCTTAGAAATAGGCTTTGAGGTGTTCGGTGTGCTAAAATAAACTTTTGTGTCATTCAGGGACTAAAAGCGTCAAAAAGTGCACAAGTTTGCATTTTTACGCGTAACTTATGTTCTGAATACATCCGGACATCCAAAAAATTTATGTAAGCACTAAAATATTTTATTTTAGTGTTCGCCATAAGAAAAATCCATTCGTCGCGTCATTTGGATCGTTTTTCGCGCTTATGCGCATTCCGTCGTAATTAAGCGAACATCGCGTTCGTACGGCTAAACGAACCGAAATCCGACATATTTTTGAACATATTTTAAGTTCCCTATACTTTAACTTCATTTTAGAGCTTTGAAATGGGGTTAACGGGCCTTAAACGTGTCGAAAATGGGCTGAATGCATGACAGGGACCAAAAGTGTAAATCTGCCAAACTTAAGCCTAGCGGTGCGCTACACTTTTAGCGTAGCGGTGCGCTAGGGGTCTGCAGAACAAGATCAGACTAACGACTCAGCAGATTCCAGCTGTTTGATCCATACCCACACATTTCCCACTTGCCTAATCAGCTGATAAACATCATTTTTAGCTACCATAAGGTTCCGACAAATGTACGCACAAGATTAAGGCACGTTTTCCTTGAAACGATCTTAACGGTGGACCGAATACTATAAATACCCCACCCCCATTGCTTCTAAACCCACAAGAATTCTGATTTGAGAAACTCTAAGTTGAAACCATTGTTTCATACCTGAGATTCTTGGATCGGGATTAGCATTCGGGGACCCTGGGTAAGTATTCTTTCGTTCTTTTCCTCATTTTATTGCTTTTCGAGTCAGAAAGTCAAACTTTGTTTGACTTTCAGCGTTGACCAGCTTATGGTCAATGCGAAGTTCGTTTGAACTTCGCAACGTGAGTGTAATCACGTTGGTCATAGTCCCTTGGGACTATGCCCACTGATTACCACGTTGTCTAGAGTCGTAGGGTAGGCGATCTAATAAATCGCCTATACCTTCGAACTCGACCCATTTGGTCGATCATTAGGATCCGACCAAATACATTAGGTGACCCTAGTATAGGGCATAACCTTCCGAGGTTATACCCTATGGTCACATCGTTTAAGTAGTTGTATGCTAGGTAGTTTATATGCCTTAGGTAAATTACCAGAATACCCTTTTCATGTATAATTGGTAATTAAGCATATGTAACCTAAAATTTTGTCACATAACTGATTATGTAACATGTTTAGGCATATAACACTTGTCATAGGACTAGTTAGACGGTCCGAACGCGTTTCACGCGCACGACGCGTTAAAGTAGCATAAGTTACCTTAATGAGTCGCGATGGGTCGAAAGCACTTAGGTTAGTCTCATTGTAGTATGTAGGCCTTGTTAAACCATATCATATGAGTTCCAATACTCATTTGGTTTGCCAAGCCTCATCCTATCCGATCTCCCGATTTAAGTCTGGTTTATTTATATAGTTTAGATTTGCCGACTGATTCCGTGCTCCCTCAAACTTTGTTTGGTTGTTGTTCAAGACCTCCAAGCATTCTCAGGCGAGTACATTATTCCCCTCTTTTACTGTTTTCAACTGTTTTGGGGTGACTCATATGTGCTAAATGTTTTATCAATGATTTCAATAACAATTACAATAGTTTCAAGAACAATTACAATGTGGTTTCAAGAACAATAACAATTATTTCAAGAACGCTAACAATGATTTCAAGAACGAATACAATGATTTCAAAAACTAATAACAAATTTCAAAAAGTGAACAAACTTGTTGGTTGTAGTTACATGACCGATGACATTCATTAGCAATGATCAAGCCGACCAGTATTAGGTTATGGTACCATAGGATCTGACAAATCCCGTTATTTGCTGCACCCATTGTTATGTGTGGGGGTTGTGGGTAGCGACTGAATCTGTAATTATTAACTTATCCTTTGGTAAGGGTTTGTTAAGAACGAGAGCGAGAGCGAGATGGAGCGAGGAACGCGTCAAGAAGGTTTGAATGTTATTAGAGAATCGACCATAAAGTAGTTTCACAATTAAAACAAGAACAACTAGAACGATTTTACAAAATGGGTTAACGATTGGGTAAACATTGGAACATGATTGACATTTGATCATGTATTTCCCACAAAACATAACTTTGATTTAAACCAAGTTTTACTTCAATACTTTGTTTTGTGCATATGGTTTAGTTGAGACATTTCACTTGCCATACATGGATATTTGACATAGACATTTGACATGGATATTTGACATAGACATTTTGACATGATTTACAACTTGACATGAATACTTTGACATATTATTCAATACATTTGACAATTGATTTAAACATAGACATTTTACATTGTTTGGTTTGGTTTGAGTAAATGATTAAGTAACGATGCGGGTGTAATATGATACAAGCATGGTGGATACGCCGCTGGTAATTCCTATATATAAGTGTTTGTATAGTATTACATGTCGTAGCGTTATTTGAATCATTTCAGTTTGATACATATAACATTTTATACAAATAAGATACTTTTCACAAGACATTGTTTTACAAAACAATTTATCTTTTACAAACTCATTTTACATGGTTATTCATTTAATCATGCATTATTCTCTTATTTATACTTATCATCCGAACTTATTATTTTTCAAATGATTTACAAAGACAAAGCAAATTACAAGGTTCATGACTAAACATTTTCTTAAACATAAGTCATGAATCTTATTTTCACAAAACCTATGTATCTCGCCAGCATTTCTTTGCTGACCTCGTTTTCACATATGTTTCAGGTATTGTTGGATGATATCGATTGATAAGATGCATGCTCACATAGGACTGGACAAGGCCTTAGTGACTCAATAACAATGATAGACTATGTTTAAATAGTGTATTTAAATTTCCAGACGATGTAATTACTCAATGTTTAATAAAACGAAACACTTTTGATATCCATGGTTATGAAACATTAATTCTGTTGCAACACGCCCCGATGTTTCCGCCGCGATTTGTTGTTTTACGTGGTCGGGGTGTGACATTAAAACCTAGTAATCAATCATCCTAGAACAGATGATTAGTTTTCAAAGCGGTTTTGAAATTTATGTTCTTGTTGTGGTCGTCGCCTAAGGATAGGTGACGGTATTGTTTTATGACTAAACGCAAGTAAACTCGCGTTAGGGTCCTAGAAAGGTTATAGACTAGGTCAAAGCATTACTAATAACCTAATTCCCTATAACCATTGGCTCTGATACCATCTTTTCTGTCACACCCCGACCACGTAGAACATACAAAACGTGGCGGAAACGCGGGGAGTGTTGTAACAGAATTAATGTTTCACAACCATGGAAATCGAAGTTTCGTTTTATTAATCAAACATGAAAGTTTACATTGTTTTAAATAAGAACCAAAGAGTACATAACATAAATTAACTAGTTCTTGTCTCGTTTTAAGTCACTAAGGCACAGGTCCGCCTAAGTATGTCTTGATAAGTCCTATGCATCATCTCCCGAAAACACATGTGAAAATAGGTACGTCAGCATAAAAATGCCTGTGAGATACATAGGTTTTGTGAAAACATAATTCATGACTTATATTTGAGAAAATGTTTAGTCATGAACCTTGTAATTTGCTTTGTCTTGTAAATCATATGAAAAACGATAAGATCAGATGATATGTATAAATAAGAGAATAATGTATGGTTAAATGAATAACCATGTAAAATGAGTTTGTATAAAATAAGTTGTTTGTAAATTAATGTCTTGTGAAAAGTATGTTATTTGTATAAAATGTTATTTGTCCAAATTGAAATGATTCAAATAACGCTACGATATGTAAAACCATACAATCACTTATATATATGAAGTACCAGCGGCGTATCCACCATGCTTGTATCATATTACACACGCCTCGTTACTTAAATCACTTACTCAAACCAAACCACCAATGTAAAATTGTTTATGTATAATCAAATGTCAAACTGTTATTGTGTAAACCATATCAAAAGTCTGTGTTTAATGTAAATAATGAATTGTGTATATCAATGTCAAAATGTTTATGTCTAATGTAAATCATGTAATGTGTATCCAAAAATGCCATGTATGGTACGTGAAATATATCAACTAAACCATATGTAAAATGCACAAAAACAAGGTATTGAAGTAAAATATGGTTGCTGATAGTCCGTGGTTTATTATGGGTGATTTTAATTCGGCGCTAAATATAGAGGATAAATCTATGGGAACGTCTTCCATAACTACTGGTATGAAGGAGTTCCAATCTTGTGTAGATGATATTGAAGTCGTTGATATTAATCGGTCAGGTATTCATTTCACTTGGAATCAAAAACCAAAGCAAGGGATTGGGTTACTAAAGAAGATTGATCGGGTAATGGGAAACACTCACTTTTTGGCTGAATACCCGAACTCAGTTGCTATTTTCAAGCCGTCGCGTCTTTCGGATCATTGTCCATGTATTCTTTCTATTCCGGAAGCTATGAAAATGAAGCCGAGGTCGTTTAAATTTGCTAATTTTCTGGTTTTTAAACCAGAATTCTTAGAGATTGTCAAGAATTGTTGGGATACGCATGTTGAGGGTGTGCATCAATTCAGAGTTGTTAAAAAACTCCGTTTGCTGAAAAAACCGCTGAGGTTGTTGCTGTTTAAGCAAGGTAATCTTCATAGGAAAGTAGATAGTCTCAGATTGAAGTTGGATGGGATTCAACAGAATATTGATCAGAATCCATTTAATGTTGATCTCCGGGCCGAGGAGGCTTCGACTAGCCGTGACTTACAGGTGGCTTTATTGGATGAGGAGCGTTTTCTGAAACAAAAATCAAAAGTGGATTGGCTAGCTGCGGGTGATATGAACACGGCGTTTTTTCATTCTTCTTTGAAAGCTAGAAACCACTTTTCCAGAATTGAGGTTATTATAGATTCGGGAGGTATTACCTATGAGGGTGATATGATATATAAAGCATTTGTTCAGCATTATGAAAATTTTTTTGGTTGTCAAGGTGACATTTCGCTTCAGCCGGCTCCAGAGTTATTCCCCAAAACGCTATCTTATAATGTGGCGTCTCATATGGTCCGAGAAGTAACGACGGAGGAGGTCAGAAAAGCGATGTTTTCTATTGGTAACGATAAAGCCCCTGGGCCGGATGGTTACACGGCAGCCTTTTTTAAAAGTGCTTGGTCGTTAGTTGGTGATGATGTCTCTAATGCGATTAAAGACTTTTTTGAAACGGGTAACATGTTGCGGGAATTGAATCATACCCTCATTGTTCTTATTCCTAAGGTGTCGACCCCTATGCAAGTTACTGATTTTCGGCCGATTGCTTGTTGTAATGTTTTCTACAAATGCATTAGTAAGATTGTTGCTGAGAGAATTAAAGGAGCTCTTAATGATTTTGTTAGTATCAACCAATCTGCCTTTGTTCCTGGTCGGAAGATATCGGATAATATTCTGTTGACCCAAGAGCTAATGCATAATTATCATCGAGATGCGGGTCCCCCGAGATGTGCGTTTAAGGTAGATATTCAGAAAGCGTATGATACTGTGGATTGGGAGTTTCTGAAAAATGTGCTGATTGGTTTTGGTTTCCATAGTAAAATGGTGGAGTGGATTATGGTATGTGTGTCTACTACCTCTTTCTCGGTCTGTGTGAATGGCTCAGTGCATGGTTTCTTCAAAGGCAAACGTGGGCTAAGGCAAGGGGATCCAATGTCCCCATACTTATTTACTCTGGTGATGGAGGTCTTAACGAGCATTTTGCATCATTCGGTTCGAATTGATTCGTCTTTCAAATTCCATAATAGATGTGAAAAGCAGAAGATTATTAATCTTTGTTTTGCAGATGACTTATTCCTTTTCGCTAGAGGTGAAGTAAATTCGGCCAACTGTATTATGTCTTCTCTCGCTAAGTTTACCAAGATGTCGGGGTTAGTGCCTAGCAATCAGAAAAGCACGGTTTTCTTCTGCAATGTTAAAAATCAAACAAAACAAGCTATTCTAGATATCATGCCATTTACGGAAGGAAAGTTGCCTGTTAAATACTTGGGGGTTCCCCTAATTTCGGCTAGGCTGGGGTACAATGACTGTCGTGTGCTAGTGGATAGATTAGAGAAACGTATTATGCACTGGAGGAACAAGCTGTTATCATTTGCGGGAAGACTTCAGCTTATTATTTCTGTGCTTTCTTTTATGCATATTTATTGGGCCTCGGTTTTTGTCTTACCGGTTCGGATTATTAAAGAGCTTGAAGCCAAAATGAGAAACTTTCTATGGTCTCAAGAATCTGCGTTTAATAAAGGTAAATCTAAAGTTTCTTAGAAGTTGGTTTGTACGCCTAAGTATGAAGGTGGTTTGGGTATTAGAAGGGTTGGGGATATGAATAAATCGTTGATGTCGTCTCATATTTGGAGCATTGTCTCCAAGCGAGAATCCTTGTGGGTGGACTGGGTGCATGCGTATCGTTTAAAGGGCAAGAGTTTCTGGGTGTGTAAAACGCCCTCAAATAGCTGTTGGTCTTGGCGAAAACTCACTCAGATTCGGCCTATGGTTAGAAAATATATATGGTCGGATTTAGGTAATGGTGCCAACACATCAGCCTGGTATGATAACTGGAACGAATTGGGTCCTCTTGGTGATTTTTTATCATCTAGAGTGATCACTGATGCTGACTTTAGATTGGATGATTCGGTTGCTGATGTGTATTCGAATGGAGCATGGAGTTGGCCTACGGCCTGGAGGGATTTATTTCCTGTCCTTATTCAGATTGATCAAGTTCGTTTGGATCCCATGAAAACAGATAGGCTGCTATGGAAGGATGGTGATGATCTTAATGGTTTTTCGACGTCCGAGGTTTGGCATTCGTTGCGTCATAGAGAGCTGGATGTTAATTGGTGTAACATTGTTTGGTTCGCCCAGTGTATTCCGAGACATGCTTTCATGATGTGGTTGATTATGAAACGTAAGCTCCTTACGCAAGACAAGATTTTGCGATGGGATTTGTCTCGTAGAAAAAACATGAATATGATGTGTTGTTTATTGTGTTTTGAGAATGTTGATTCTCACCCTCACTTGTTTTTTGAATGCAAGTACTCATCGCAAGTGTGGGCTCAAATTAGGAATAGGGGGGATGAACTCGGTTTGTCCGAAATGGTCGGAGATTATTGACTGGCTTTGTGCTCGTGCTCATCAAAAGTGGGCGGATACTTATGTTGCTAAGCTTCTTGTTTCGGCTGCTGCTTATACTATTTGGCAAGAGAGGAATGCCAGGTTGTTTAAAGATCAATTGAGACCTCCTGAGACGGTTAGTGATGTTATTATAAAAACGGTGCGATACAAGTTGATGGGAGCAAAGTTGAAGGATACCGTTAGGGTGCGGAAGATTCTTGAAGAATGGGAGATCCATGCGTTTGAGAAGAGTGACGATGGAGGCTGATTAGTTTTTAGTTGTTTTGGTTATTCGGTCTAGAAATTTTGTCTAGTTGTTTATTTTCCTTTTGTTGGTTGGATGTTTTGTTTGTTGTTTGGTGTTCCGGGTTTACTTTCATGAGGCATGTCTCTTGATTGAACTAGTGTAGACACTCTACATTACTTGTTTCTTTTTGGATGTGAATATATAGAATCACCGGGGTAACCCTTTACCCAAAAAAAAAAGTAAAACATGGTTTAAATCAAAGTTATGTTTTGTGGAACAAATGCATGCTTTACTGATACAAACATTTATGTGGTATTGTGAAAATGCATACATCCAAGCCTTGAGACTGTGGCGATAAACCCTTAAACAAATTAAAGGTTTATCTAAGTTATGTATATCGAATTCGGTCATTCCTTCCAATCCAAACAAACCCAGGATTTCAGGAACGGGAGTTGTCAATTCCTATGGTACCACTACCTACTAACGAACGGCGTAGCTAATGTTAATGAATGTATTGTTCCATTGTAAACAACCCAAATGTCATAACAAAATGTAAGCATGTGATGAAAACAACTGTACTAAGTATGAACACAATGGGCATACATAGCATGAAATGTAATGTAAAACAATGTACTAAGTATGCACACAATGGACATACATAGCATGAAATGTAATGTAAAACAATGTACTAAGTACGCACACAATGGGCATACATAGCATGTAATGTAAAACGATGTACTAAGTACGCACACAATGGGCATACATAGCATGAAATGTAATGAAATCATGTACTATAATGTACTAACGAACATAGCAGGTATATGATGTGAAAACATGGAAAGCATGAATGTAACAAGTAGGCACATGTGTTTCACCCCAAAACAGTTTGGAAAACAGTAAAAGAGGGGTCTATGTACTCACTTGAGATTGCTTAGAAGTCCTAAGATAACCACCAAGCAATGCTAGAGATCATGGAATCAAACGGCACCTAATATAGGTAACTATGTTAATAAACCGGACCTAATATCGGAGGATCGGATAGAATGAGGGTTCGTAAACCAAACGAGTATGGAGACTCGTGTAATATGGTTTAACAAAGCCCACATACTAAAACGAAACTTAACCTAAGTGTTTGTGACCCTTTACGACCCGTTTAGGTAGCTTATGCTACTTTAACGCGTCGTTCGCGTGAAACGCGTTCGGACCGCCTAACTAGTCCTATGACAAGTAATATATGCCTTAACATGTCTAATATTGTTGTCAAATCAGTTTAGATGTCAAAAGTTATGTTACATATGTTTAAAATGAATTTTGGCATCAAAGGGGTATTTTGGTAATTTACCTAAGGCATATAAACTACCTATCATACAACTAACTAAACGTCGTGACCATAAGGTATAACCTTGGAAGGTTATTCCCTATATACTATGGTCACCTAATGTGTTTGGTCGGATCCTAATGATCGACCAAATGGGTCGGGTTCGAAGGTATAAGCGATTTATTAGATCGCTTACCCTTACGACCCTAGACAACGTGGTAATCATTAGGCATAGTCACAAGGGACTATAACCATCGTGATTACAATCACGTTGCGAAGTTCAAACGAACTTCGCATTGACCATAAACTGGTCAACGCATAAAGTCAAACAAAGTTTGACTTTCGGACTCGAAAAGCAATAAAAGAACGAAGGAACACTTACAAAGGGTCCCCGAATGCTAATCTAGATCAAAATAGCTCAGGTATGAAACAAAGGTTTCAACTTAGAGCACATAAGATCAGATTCTTGTGAGGAAAAGTGAAGGGTGGAGGTGGGTATTTATAGTTTTCGGTTCACCGTTAGGATCATTTCTTGGAAAAGGGGGCACGATCTAAGCCGTACACTTGTTGGAAAGTTGTGGTAACTCATTTGCCATCAACCATAAGAGTTTGACACTTGGCACTTGGCCTTTGGAGAGTGTTAAGGGCTGTTAAAAGCTGAAAAAAAACGTTTTGCTGCATCTGGCCCCTACTTAAGGACCTAGTTTGGCAGATTTACAGTTTCAGTCCCTGCAACCTCAAAACTTGGTTTTCGATGCGTTTTTTTGACACGTTTAAGCCCCGTTAACCCCATTTGAAAGCTCTAAAATGAAGTTAAAGTATAGGGAACTTAAAATGTGTTAAAAAATATCTCGGGTGTCGGTTCGTTTAGCCGTACGGTTACGTTGTTCGATTAATTACGACGGAATGCGCATAAGCGCGAAAAATGATCCAAATGGCGTGACGAATGGATTTTTCTTATGCCAAACACTAAAATAAAATATTTTAGTGCTTAAATAAATTTTTGGATGTCCGGATGTATTCAGAATGTAAGTTATGCGTGAAAATGCAAACTTGTGCACTTTTTAACGCTTTTAGTCCCTGAATGACCCCAAAAGTTTATTTTAGCATACCGAACCCCTCAAAGCCTATTTCTAAGCTATGTAAAGGATATTTATGGTATGTTTAACTTATGGTCATGTTCCAAAATGTTTGTTACAGTTCAAATTGGCATACTTTCGCAGTTTGTCAAGTTTAGTCCCTGTAAGCGAATTAACTTGTTTTTGCCATACCAAAGCCTTCAAAACTTATTTCTAAGTTATGTAAAGGTTATTTAAGGTATGTTAAGTATATTTGACTATTCCGGAGTGTTTGTTGCATTAAACTGGTTATATTTACGCATCAGTGCGCGTATAACCTTCCAGAAAGCGATTTAGAGCTTGAAATCGAACAAGGGTCGATATGTGCAAAAGATACTCATATTTATACAGATCCTAAGTATGAAATACAATATTTCATTGGCTTGGTATTTGTTTGATGGTTGAAGTGACACAGGTGTCACAACAACCAGCTTCGCAATGACATTTACAGCCTTTTTTGAGTTAGCAATACTTAACAGATACTCAAAAATATCATTCCACGAATTCTGAATAGCGCCCATGCCAGCTCTTCCCCGAACCCCATACCAAATATGCTTGGCTTCATCACACTCAAAAAACAAGTGCTCGTGCGAGTCAGGACCTCTTGAACACATCGAGCAGCATAACAGGTTAAGATTCATATTACCCGTGTTCCATCTACTCATGACATCATGGGTTTTCAATTTTTTTAGAACAAGCAGCCATAAAAGAAAAGAGTGGCGAGGTATAGCTTGCGGATACCAGACTATACTCGCCCATTGGACCTCATTATGCGAATGCCTCAAATCATCCCACGTCGTTGACGTACTAAAATCAATTTTTCGACCGCCATTTGTACACCAAACCAATCTATCATGTTCATTTGTGTTTAATTCCGGAACCTGCATAGCGAGCAAACCCGGAAACCGACTAACCCAAGCCTCCGGCCACACCCATTCACCATTAATGCAAACATCAGCTACACGAGAGCTCATTTCAAAACCCGCATTAGCAATGGTTCTAGGAGAAATAAAATTACCAAGCGGACACATTGCATCCCATTTATCAAACCAAACACATGTGTTCGCACCATCTCCAAGTTTCACCCATATATTATTTCGGATACACTGTCGTAGGCCTAACATCTTACGCCAACTCCAGGTTATGTTGTTTTTTACTGGAACCTCCCAAAAGTTTCTCTCTCGAATACGGTATGCATGAATCCACTTGACCCATAGTGATTCCCGGTTCGTAAGCAAACTCCAAATGTGCGCCACCATTAGAGCTTTATTCATATCCCCGATCCTACGGATGCCCAACCCCCTTTCAGTTCTTGGCAAGCAAACCACTTTCCAATTAACCTTAGCCTTACCTTTGATGCCATTTCCTTGAGCCCAAAGAAACCTCCGCATGCAATCCTCCAGATCATTGATTAGGAAGGATAAAGACCGAAGCCCAGTAAACATGCAACGAAGATAGAACTGATCTAATAAGCTGTAACCTGCCTGCGAAAGATAAACTCTTATTTTTCCAATCAGTAATTCTAGCTTCCATTCTATCCACCAAAACTTTACAATCTTTGTAATAGAGGCGAGACGAGATAAGCGGAACACCTAGATACTTCATTGGGAGAACCCCTTCCTCAAATGGCATAATAGCTAGAATACGAGCTTTCACAGAATTAGCCACATTACCGAAAAAAAACCGTACTCTTTAGCATACTAGGGACAAGCCCAGACATGTTCTTAAATTTATCCACAGAGTCCATAATCACCCTAGCCGATTTCGGGTCCCCTCGAGCAAACAAAAATAGGTCATCCGCGAAACAGAGATTAATAATTCTTTGCTTTTCACATTTAGCATGATACCTAAAATCCATAGATTCCATAACCTGCTTTTGAAGAACCAAGGTCAAAACCTCCATCACCAAAGTAAAAAAGATATGGGGACATAGGATCACCCTGACGCAGACCGCGCCTTCCCTTAAAGTACCCGTGCATATTTCCGTTAATCGCTATAGAAAACGAGGTGGAAGAGACACAAGCCATAACCCATTTCACCATTTTCGAATGAAACCCAAACCCCACTAACGCTTCTTCTAGGAATTTCCATTCAACCGTATCATAAGCCTTTTGGATATCCACCTTAAACGCACATCTAGGAGGACCCATATTGCGATGATAATTATGCATAAGTTCCTGAGTTAACAGGATATTATCAGAAATTCTTCTGCTCGGCACAAAGGCTGATTGGTTTATACTCACAATATCCCCTAATCCTTCCTTAATTCGGTTAGAGATGATCTTACTGATGCACTTGTAAAGAGTATTACAGCACGAAATAGGTCTAAATCAGTTATGAGAGCCGGAGTCGGTACCTTCGGAATTAATGATAGCACAGTATGGTTTAGTTGCTGAAGAAGCCTCCCGTTGTTAAAAAAACTCCCTAATCGCTTTGCACACCTCCTCACCAACAATATGCCAAGACTTCTTGAAAAAGACAGACGTATAACCATCCGGGCCTGGTGCTTTGTTTCCCGCAATAGAAAACATCACATTCTTAATTTCCTCATCCGTCACATTACGAACCATAAAGTCAGCCTTATCCACCGAAAGCTTCTGATGAAATAAGTCTGGTGACGGCTGAATCGTTGTATCAGTTGTAGTGCCAAAAAAATCCATATAATGATCTACCAAAGCTTGTGGCACTTCACTACCTTCAAATAACTGCCCTGCAGCATTTCGAACTGTGAAAATTCGACTTCGATGATTCTTAGCTTTAACAACATTATGAAAGTATCTTGTGTTAGAGTCTCCCAATGACAGCCAGTCGACCTTCGATTTCTGTTGCAAAAATGAAGCTTCATCCCGAACAGCCTCCTTATACATCTGTAAAACCTTTTCATGTTTCAACTATAAATCATCATTACCCGGGCGCGTTACCAGCTCCGTCTGGCACTCCTCCAACCGCTTCCTCATCAATACCACTTTCTCATGCAGATTGCCTTGGTTATAAAGAAGTTTCCTTAACGGACCCTTCAAAAGCTTAAGCTTATACACCACCTTATACATCGTATGTCCCGAACATTCCGTTTCCCATACCCAATCGAAAACATAGCCTTACGAACCTCATCAGCCGTAACCTGACGAACCATGTGGGTAGCAACTACGGGATCCAAAGAATTACCAAATAGCTCAGCCGAAGGAAAGCAGGATATATCGCCCTGACACCCCAAAAATTTTTCATAGTGTTGCACTAGCGCCAGCTGCACGTTCTCACCTTCATACATAACGCCACTCGAGTCCTTAATGACATCAATCCTACTACGGTGATTCCTATTTTTAAGAGACGCATGAAAAAAAGCCGTATTCATATCACCAGCTTGTAACCAATCCACCTTTGACTTTTGCTTAATAAACCGTTCCTCATCCAAAGAAGCTTCCTGGTATTCACGCATCTATGAGACTTTGAATACCATCTAGTTTAGAACGCAGCTCATTAACCTTCCGATGCAAGTTTCCCTGTTTAAAAAGAAGAGCTCTAAGAGGACCCTTAAGCACCTTGAGTTTCTTTACGACCCGGAACTGGTGCACACCATCAACATTCAACTCCCAAGACCGTTTCACAATATCCAAAAAATCCGGCTTGTGAATTAGAAAATTAGCGAACTTAAAGGATTTACGTTTACCATCCTCCGCTTTAGGGATTTTAAGGATGCAAGGGCAGTGATCCGACAACCTGTACGGGTGAAAATAAGCAACCGAGCTAGGATACTCAACCACAAACTGAGTATTCCCCAACACTCGATCAATTTTCTTAAGCAACCCTACGCCCACCTTTGGTTTTTGATTCCATGTGAAGTGGATAATGCACATAACACACATAACATGTTAGATCATTTACAGATAGCATACTCAACATTTAGACACGCAAATTACAACTTATGTCGTTTCAGCTTAAATATTCAAAACTGGGCTGTTTTCGGGGATTTTAATAAAATAGTCAACTTATTCCAAAAATTCACAAATTTTTACAGAATGTCTTAAACGTTCCAAATTTTATTGTGTAAAAATATCGGGGTCCAGTTCATTACTAATATTTTATAAAAATTCATTTTCCGGACTGAACTCGGATTTATCTTTTTCTGACCACAGTCCACGGAACAATTTATTAAAAATTCATCGCGAGTCTGATTTACGAAATTCCAGTGGGGTAATTACAAATACATCAGTTGTCATCTACAATACTAGTTTCATGATCTAACTCGACACAGAACTCTAGTTATGACAGAAAACAAAACGCATATTTTCAGCAGAAAAATGCAGCTCTAGCTGCTGTTACAAAAAGACGCTTTAAAAATAGTAAACGAAGTCCAAAAATTATGATTCCGGTGCCATTAGAACCGTATTTCATAATACATAACCCTAGACTTCAGAAAATACATTTCTCGTTAAGTTATGGTCCTGTTACAGCCAACTGAAGTTGGCTGTAATTACCAAATAGCCTACTGTTTCAGCTTTTAACCTTCTAAATTGTGTTCGATTGATTCCGTTAACATGTTTAGTGAGCACAACAACATTAAACATCAATATTAACAAGTAAATCAGCAAATAATCAGTAACATCTCAAGACAACATCATACTTAACATAAATACATCATGTTTCATCTTCTTGTTTAAACCCTTTTTAGTGTTCTTGTAGGTTTAACATATGACATCCTTCTCTACACAAAATGGACATGAACAAGGGTTAAATAGAGACTTACTACTAGCTTAAAGCTAGGGAAAAAAATCTAGTGAAGAAGATGATAAGAGATGATGATGAACAAGCAAGAACAAAGATCCTTTGAAGCTTCCACGAGTTGCAACCTTCTTGTATCACCCTTGAAGCTTATATGGAACTTGAAGATGGATGAATGAGGTGGTGGAAGGGTGGTGATGGTGGCGGTTTGGGGTGACCGAAAGTGGGAGAGAGGAGAGAGTGAGGAGTGTAGTGAATCTTGTGAAGTGATGATGGTGATCTTCTAAGTCCATACTTATAATCTTCATCCATATATTTGGTTCATTCATAGAAGCAAGCCATCCAATCAAATATATGGTAATCTTTGAAGACATGGTGAAGATTTTTGTGGGCCCACTTGGGGACCGATTTGGTTAGGAGGGGGGGTCTTGATGTAAAATGTGACTAATTTTTTTTTGGGTAAAGGGTTACCCCGGTGATTCTATATATTCACAACCAAAGAAACAAGTAGTGTAGGGAGTGGAGTATACACTAGTTCAATCATGAGACATGCCCCATGAAAGTAAACCAGAAAAAACCAAAAAACACAAAAACAACCAACTAAGGAAAAACAACTAGACAAGAACTCTAGACATAAAGACCAATAACACAACTAATCAGCCCCCATCGTCGTCTTTTTCTTTCGTATGGATCTCCCATTCTTTAAGAAGCTTGCGCACCCTAACGGTATCCTTCAGCTTTGCTCCCATCAACTTGTATCGCACTGTTTTCATAATTACATCACTAACCGTCTCAGGAGGTCTCAACTGATTTTTAAATAACCTGGCATTCCTCTCTTGCCAAATACTATACGCAGCAGCTGCTACAAGAATTTTAGCAACATAAGAATCGACCCTCCTTTGATGAGCACGAGCACAAAGCCAGTTAACAATCTCCGTCCATTTCGGCGAAACAGTATTCATCCCCACCCTATTTCTAATTGTAAGCCACACTTGAGATGAGTACTTGCATTCAAAAAACAAGTGCGGGTGAGAATCAAAGTTCTCATAACACAATAAACAGCACATCATGTTCATGTTTTTTCTCTGAGACAAATCCCATTTCAGAATTTTATCTTGCGTAAGAAGCTTACCTTTCATAATCAACCACATCATGAAGGCGTGTCTCGGAATACACTGGCCGAACCACACAACATTACACCAATCGACTTCCGGCTCTCTATACCGAACCGAGTGCCATACCCCAGAAGACGAGAACTCATTAAGATCACCACCATCTTTCCATAATAATCTGTCATCTTTTAAGGGATCCAACTGAACTTGATCAATCTGAATAAGAACAGGGAAGAGATCCCTCCAAGCCGTAGGCCACAACCAAGCACCATTAGAGTAAACATCAGCCACGGAGTCATCCAACCTAAAATCTGCGTCCGTGATAGTTCTGGGCGACACAAAGTCGCCAAGAGGCCCCAAGTCACTCCAATTATCGAACCAGGCCGAAGTATTCGCACCATTCCCTAACTCCGACCAAATATGCTTCCTAATCAAAGGCCGCAACTGAGTGAGTTTTCGCCAAGACCAACAGCTATTCGAAGGCGTTTTGCTGACCCAGAAGTTCTTATCTTTTAACCGATACGAAAAAACCCATTCAACCCATAGAGAGTCACGCTTGGAGACAATACTCCAAACATGAGACGACATCAGAGCTTTGTTCATATCCCCAATTCGTCTAATACCCAAACCCCCTTCATACTTAGGCGTACAAACCGAATTCCAAGAAACTTTAGATTTACCTTTACTGAAAGAAGAATCCCGAGACCATAAGAAATTTCTCATTTTAGCTTCTAACTCCTGAATAATCCGAGCTGGCAAGATAAAAATCGAGGACCAATAAATATGCATCGAAGAAAGCACTGAAATAATAAGTTGAAGCCTTCCCGCAAATGATAATAGTTTGTTCCTCCAATGCATAATACGTTTTTCTAATCTTTCCACAAGCACACGACAATCATTGTAACCAAGCCTAGCCGAAATCAGGGGTACCCCCAAGTATTTCACGGGTAACTTTCCTTCCGAAAAAGGCATAATATCCAGAATAGCTTGTTTGACATGATCCTTAACATTACAAAAGAAAACCGTACTTTTCTGGTTACTAGGCACTAACCCCGACATCTTAGTAAACTTCGAGAGAGAAGACATAATACAATTAGCCGAATTCACTTCCCCTCTAGCGAAAAGAAATAAGTCATCCGCAAAACAAAGATTAATAATCTGTTGCCTTTCACATCTGTTATGGAACTTAAAAGAAGAGTCAATACGAACTGAATGATGAAGAATACCAGTTAAGACCTCCATAACGAGAGTAAATAAATATGGGGACATTGGATCTCCTTGCCTTAGCCCACGTTTACCCTTGAAAAAACCATGCACAGTGCCATTAACACAGACCGAAAATGAGGTAGTCGACACACAAGTCATAGTCCACCCCACCATCTTACTGTTAAATCCAAATCCAATCAGAACACTTTTAAGAAACCTCCAATCGACAGTATCATAAGCTTTCTGAATATCTACTTTAAAAGCACATCTTGGAGGACCCACGTCTCTGTGATAATTATGCATTAACTCTTGGGTTAAAAGAATATTATCCGAAATCTTTCGCCCAGGAACAAAAGCAGATTGGTTTATGCTGACGATATCATTTAGAGCCCCTTTAATTCTGTCCGCAACAATCTTACTAATGCATTTGTAAACGACATTACAACAAGCAATCGGACGAAAATCAGTAACAAGCAGAGGAGTCGAAACCTTTGGAATAAGCACAATAAGAGTATGGTTCAATTCCCGGAGCATGTTACCAGTTTCGAAAAAATATTTAATGGCATTAGATACATCACTGCCAACTAAAGACCAAGCGCTTTTGAAAAAAGCCGCCGTAAAACCATCTGGCCCAGGAGCTTTGTCATTTTTTGGGTAAAGGGTTACCCCTGTGATTCTATATATTCACAACCAAACCAAACAAGTAGTGTAGAGAGTCTACACTAGTTCAATCATGGGACAGGCCCCACGAAAGTAAACCAAATAACAACCAAAACTACCAGTAAACAAAACAAACATAAACTACTAGACTACCATCTAGACAACCCAAACATCACGAAAAAACCCTACTCAGCCGCCATCATCATGACCGAGATCCCCACCAATTTCCCAATCTTCAAGCAGCTTCCGCACATTTGCAGTATTCTTTAGTTTTGCTCCCATTAGCTTGTATCTCACTGTCTTTAAAATAACTTCACTAACCATCTCCGGAGGTCTCAGCTGAATTTTGAATAACCGGTTATTTCTCTCTTGCCATATAACATAAGTAGTAGCTGCCACTAGAAGCTTAGCAACATAAACCACCACCGATTTTGACCGAGCACGAGCAAGTAACCAATCCACAATATCTCTCCATTTCGGGTTAACCGATGACATACCCACCTTTTGCCTCACTATATGCCAAACTTGAGACGAAAACTTACACTCGAAGAAAAGATGGGGATGAGAATCGAAATCCTCATAGCATAAAAGACAACACATCATATTCATATTTTTCCTCCTTGCAATATCCCACTTCAGAATTTTGTCTTGGGTTAAAAGTTTACCTTTCATGACCAACCACATCATAAAAGCATGACGAGGGATACACTGGGCGAACCAAACTAAATTGCACCAGTTAACTTCCGGCTCCTTGTATCTAACCGAGTGCCAAACATTCGAAGATGAGAAATCGTTCAACTCATTACCATCCTTCCATAATAGAGTGTCTTGTTTTGTTGGATTTAACTGTTTCTGATCTAGAAGAATGAGCACAGGAAACAAATCTCTCCAAGCCGTCGGCCATCTCCAAGAACCATTAGAATAGACATTAGCCACTGAATCATCTAGCTGAAAATCCGCACCGGTAATTGTTCTCGGAGTTAGAAAATCGCCTAACGGACCCATATCACACCAATAATCAAACCAGGCCGAAGTATTTACTCCATTACCAACGTCCGACCAGATATGTTTACGGATCACAGGCCGCAGCTGAATCAACTTTCTCCAAGACCAACAACAATTAGTAGGAGTTTTGCAAACCCAAAAACTCTTACCTTTTAAATGATAGCTATGAACCCACTGAACCCACAACGAATCACGCTTAGCAACGATACTCCAAATGTGAGAAGACATAAGAGCCTTATTCATATCCCCAATCCGTCTAATGCCCAAACCCCCTTCATATTTTGGAGTACAAACGGTTTTCCAAGAAACTTTAGATTTACCTTTATTAAACGAATTCTCTTGCGACCAAAGGAAATTTCGCATTCTAGCTTCTAGCTCGTGAGTTATCCTCACCGGAAGGATAAAAACAGACGACCAATAAATATGCATGGAAGAGAGGACATAAATAATAAGTTGTAGTCTACCAGCAAACGAGAGCAACTTGTTCCTCCAATTGGTGATACGCTTCTCTAATCTTTCAATAAGAACACGACAATCATTATACCCAAGTCTAGAAGAAATTAGAGGCACACCCAAATATCTGACAGGCAATTTTCCTTCCACAAAAGGCATAATATCCAGAATAGCATCTTTGACATGACTTTTAACATTGCAAAAGAAAATCGTGCTTTTCTGATTACTAGGAACTAACCCCGACATCTTTGTAAACTTAGAAAGAGAAGACAAAATACATCTCGCCGAATTAACTTCTCCTCTAGCAAAAATGAACAAATCATCCGCAAAACAAAGATTGATAATTTGCTGTTTCTCACATTTGTTATGAAATCTAAAAGATGAATCAATACGAACCGCATTGTGAAGAATAGCCGTTAGAACTTCCATGACTAGAGTGAAAAGATAAGGAGAGATTGGGTCCCCTTGTCTTAAACCGCGGCCACCTTTAAAATAACCATGCACAGATCCATTGACACAGACCGAAAACGAAGCCGTAGAAACCAAAAGCATGATCCAATCAACCATCTTGCCGTGAAAGCCAAACCCAAGTAACACACTCTTAAGGAATCTCCAATCAACAGTGTCATACGCTTTCTGGATATCAACTTTAAACGCACACCGAGGAGGACCCATACTTCTATGGTAATTATGCATTAATTCTTGCGTGAGCATAATATTATCAGAAATTTTCCTTCCCGGAACAAACGCCGATTGATTAATGCTAACAATATCCTTTAGCACCACCTTTTATTCTATCAGTAACAATCTTGCTTATACACTTGTAAATTTTCCTTCGCAGGAGTTGTCACCTTCGGAATAAGAACGATAGTAGTGTGATTCAATTCCCGAAGAAGATTACCTGTTTCAAAAAAATCCAAAATGGCACTAGTAACATCATTACCTATAATAGGCCACGCACTCTTAAAGAAAGCGGCTGTATATCCATCCGGACCAGGAGCTTTGTCAATGCCAATAGAAAACATAACTTTTTTTACCTCCTCCACAGTTACATGTCGAATCATATGAGAAGCTTTTTGAGGATCAATGACTTTAGTGAATAAATCTGGAGCCGGAGAGAGAGAAATATCCCCTTGATTACCGAAAAAATTCTGATAATGATTGACAAAAGCTTGATAAACCGCATCACCTTCATAAAAGTTTCCATCCGAACCTTTAATCACATCTATTCGGCTGCAATGATTTCTGATTTTAAGCGAAGAATGGAAAAAAGCAGAGTTTGAATCCCCCGCCCTTAGCCAATCAACCTTTGACTTCTGTTTAAGAAAACGTTCCTCATCCAACGAAGCTTCTAAAAACTCACGGCTAGCCTTTTTTTCAGCCACACGGAGTTCGACATTACTCGGATCAAGATCAATACGTTGCTGAATTTCATCCAGTTTCAATCGAAACCCTTCCACTTTCTTGTGGAGATTACCTTGCTTGAACAACAATGAGCGAATCGGATGCTTAAGTAATCGAAGTTTCTTCACCAATCGGAATTGATGAACTCCACTCACATTAGAATCCCAAATGTTCTTAACAATTCCCAAAAATTCTGGTTTGTAAACTAAAAAATTTGGAAACTTGAAAGATCTCGGCTTCATTCTACCAGCTTCCGGAAAAGAAAGAATACACGGACAATGATCAGAAATTCTGTAAGGCTTGAAAAAAGCAACAGAGTTCGGATAATCAGCAATAAACGCCGTGTTTCCCATAATTCGATCTATTTTCTTCATAAGGCCTATCCCATTTTTCGGCTTTTGACTCCAAGTATAATGGATCCCCATACGATTGATATCAACAACCTCAATATCATCCACGCACTCTTGAAAATCACGCATACCAATAGAAATCGAAGACGAACCCATAGAATTATCTTCAATATTCAAAGTCGTGTTAAAATCACCCATGATACACCAAGGTTTATTTCCAACCAGAACTTTGTGCAAAGACAAATTATGCCATAATTCTTTACGCGAGACATAATAATTATCAGCATAAACGAAAGAGCAAAACACCATTCTTTTATCAATTTTAAAGACAAGCTGAATATGCATAACCTGAGGAGACTGCGACAAAATCATGACATCAAAAATAGCCGGGTTCCATCCGATAATAATTCTAGTACCTTTGTTACAACATCCCCCATTAGAACTCCACTCCCACGATCGAAAAACGGACTTACACACTTTACTCAAATTACCAACCTCCACATGAGACTCCAGAATCACACACAAGCTCAAATTAAACTCTCTAACTGCCTGACGAACCTCCTTCAGTTTGAGAGGGCGGTTCAACCCCCTAATATTCCATGAAGCGATACTAACCATTGATAACTATCGGAGAAGGAGTGCTTGCCCCTTTGCTTTTGATATTAAGAGTACCTTCCGTCAAAAAGTATCCGTTTCGTTGTACACTTCTTCTACATCGTCATCAGTTTCCTCATTGCCCATACCCGAATTCTTAATTCTGGCACCCGAATCATCATCCACTTCATTGAGAATATCAAAAGGGTTATCCGATCTATTGTTGTTCGAAGTAGAAGCCTTGTTGCTACCTCCCTTTGATTTCGGTCCGACAGGACGATATTCAAATCTGGGTTTTTGCGTATTGACAGGAATTCCGACTTTTTTAGCAGCTTTTTTACCAAATACTTCCGTGTACCCATCCTGATCCACCACCTGCATTTTTTTGGTTGGTCGTTTTTTAGGAACATTCCGATTTTGCTCATCATGCAAAGACTTGATTGGTTTCATTGGTTGTTTCGGACAATTATCAATGTTGTGACCAAACACACAACAAGTCGCACACCGATGTGGGCTCCATTCATACTCCACATACATCGTTTCTTTAATAAAACCCTCTCCTTCAGATTCAGGAATGGCCATAGTAATCTCCTCCCGAAAGTCTTTATCAGCCGAAATTTCAATTAAAGCTCTAGCATAGCTACTCCTACCCCATGAGTCTACACACATAGACGTAGTAAACTGATCCAGCATCTTTGGTTCACCAATAGTTGTTGCAATAAGACTAAGACCATCTTCCGTGTAGGCTGCAATAGGCACATCATGAATTTTAACCCATAATTGTACCTTCTTAACCTCTTTATTTTCAAGTTTAGTAGTTGGGGTCCAATTATTAAGAAACATAGGTTGCGACCGAACTATCCATGGCCCATCCTTAAGAACATTCGACATACCAGTTTCATCTTTAAATTTGAAAAAGAAAAATCCGTTAGCATTCATCATAGTTTTCTGTAATCCATATTTTTTCCAGTTTACACGCACAAAATAATCAACCACTGGGAATGCCACACGATCGCCTAGAAAGTACCCATAAAGGGTGTTAGCCAGCTTATCTTGTACCGTACGGACAGACTCCTTCGGTAACACAATATTACAACCCTCTTGTACTACGGAACTCGCCAAGGAACGAAAATTAACTTTCTGCTCTTTGTTGGCTATCACCGATTCCGCATAAGATTTAGGTTTTGAGCTACTACTATGAACCGAATGTAAACCCTGAAACCCATATGCATCCTTATTATCCGCTGGGGTTTGATTCTCCGACGACAGAACAGGCACAGTGATCTTTTCCAATTCATTGATAACATTAAACATCTTCTGATCAGACTGAACATTCTGAATCGTACCTCTTCTAGGAAGTAACGGATTTCCATCTATATTGACAACTCTACTCGCTAATCCCCTAAAGGGTAATGGCGGCTTACCTCTATCACCCGTAGGAACATCATCCGTTTTTGACCGATCCTCCATTGAAACAGACAGCAACTCTCTCTATTAAAACGTAACCGAAGCAAGCATGCACACAAGAACAACGTAAAAACCAGAACCCAAGATACCGAAAAACGAATTAAACCAAGAAACCAAGAAACCCTAATTTAGCTTGACGACAAAACAGAAAAAAAACCCTAGAATTAAACCAATCCTCTCGCTAACGAGTTCGAATCAGTTATACTGATAAATCAGTACACCGATAATCAGACTGTTATACGAAAATCATGAAGAAAAACTAAGGTACGAAGAAGACACAAAATCGCCATAGCAAAATAAAATATTCTCTCAAAATAAATTATCCATATAATTTATTAGTTTGTCAAGTGCAATTATTTAGAAAACCAATTTCTAAATATTCTAAGTGTTGATATTTATTTATTTGATCATATCATAAATAAATATTGTAAGTGTTTGTCTAGCTTGTTATTGGGTATGACTCGACTTGGATCATAACGTACTAGCCACATCAATTTAATATGTGTCTTGGGCATACAGAGTCCACCAATCTCCCACTTGCACAAGATACATAGAAGATTGATGCAAGTAGTAAATGACACCTAACTACGGTTTACTACCCCTAATACGTATGACTATATGTGCCATTCAATAACATCATCTCCTTCAAGTCCCTTACTTGAACATGATTTAGGTGAATCTATCATTTATCCTTTCGTTACAGATGTCATGTCAAATCCAGAGACACAGAGTGATCACTCTCTGTTGATTTAAATTTAGCAGGCCTTAGACATCTTACTCTCAACGAATAAGAGGAACAAATCCCATCTTGACTACATACGTCTCTCACAATCACCTTGTACCACACCTGAGCTTAGCCTTATGTACTGTCATATTATTGACAGCGAAGAAATAAGTCAAGGCATAATATTTGGTGAATATCAAGACCCAATATGTATCTCAGGTCTGAGGATACTATGATATTCTCCTTTACTCAAATTTACTTATGATCAATCACAGATGATTCCATGCAGTAATATTTGAGAGCGGGTCAGTCCAATATTTGTATCCCACAAATATCTATGAACTTTGGCAGCAACACTTTGCTCTATATTCATATCTTAATGAATATCCACCAATCCAAATTCATAATAGTCTTACATTCATATTTGTTCCCACAATTATGATCCAAATTCATAATAGAATCACCGGGGTAACCCTTTACCCAAAAAAAAAAAAAAAACTTATTCACGGATTTAAACATGCTAAAATGGAACATAACTCAACATACCATAAAGAGTTATAATAACAATTGTTCCAATATCGAAATACAAAATAGATCAAATCCAATCACTAGAATATCGAAGTCCTAAGGCACAAGTATGACCCTTTCATGCTTTGCCCATTCAAGGAGCTTCGTGAGTGGATCCACAATATATTGATCAGTGTGAACTTTGCGAATACATATCTTTCTCTTTTCAACTTCATCCCTTATGTAGTTGAAACTCCGCTCAATGTGCCTAGTCTTTTGATGTACACGAGGTTCCTTGATTTAAGCAATCGCACCATCGTTATCACAAAGATCTCTAGGGTTCCTGAATGGTAGGGACTACCCCTAGATCGGCAATAATTCAAGTGGCAGATCCATATGAATTATCACAATCAATGAAGCGGCGATGTATTCTGATTATGTAGTGGACAATGCTACCCTGATTGTGATCGAGGACCGTTTCGATCAGTTTGGAAACTCGTTTCTATGTAACCCTTTACAACGAATTCCGAAACTCGCATCCCTGTAACCTTTTACAACGAGTTCTTTTCACCAGATCCATATATTAGAAATATATCCTTAGTCCTTCTAAGGTATTTCAATATACTTTCTAATAGTCATCCAATGATCGTTATTTGGATTTTACTGGTATCTTCTCGTCATGCTTAAAGCGCATAACTTGTCCGGTTTAGTACATATCATTACATACATAATGAATCCTATAGCTGACGTATATGGGATTCCTTTCATTCTTTCTTGCTCATCCTTTGAGCTTGGACATTGAAACGCATTCAATATTGTCCACTCTTTGAATAGGTACCAAACCTTTCATAGAGTTCTCTATCTTGAACCCTTTCAAGACTTTGTCAACGTATGCACTTTAGTTTAAACCTATCTAGCGCCTTGATCTATCCCTATAGATCTTTATTCCCCAAATATAGGTGACTTCACCAAAATTCTTAATGGAAAAACAACTTTCAAGCCAGGCTTTTACACCCTCCAAGGTTGGAATGTTATTTCAAAATAGTAGAATGTCATCGACATATAATACTAAGAAAGTAATAATGCTCCCACTAGCCTTCTTATTCACACAAGCTTTATCAACGTTTTTGATGAATCCATATTCCCTAATCTCTTCATCAAAACGGTGATTCCAACTTCTAGACGCTTGTTTCAATCCATAGATTGATATCTTTAACTTGCATACTTTGTTAGGATGTTTTGGATCGATAAAACTTTCAGGCTTAACCATATAGACATCTTCTTCAAGATATCTATTAAGGAAAGCTGTTTTGACATCTATTTGCAAAATCTCATAATCATATTATGCAGGTATGGCAAATAATATCCTTATTGACTTTAGCATCGCCACAAGCGAAAAGGTCTCATCATAATCAAGCTCTTGAGTTTGAGTGAAACCTTTTGCTATAAGTCTCGCTTTACAAGTATCCAAGTTACCATGCATATCTGTTTTCTTCTTGAAGACCCACTTACTTCCAACTACTTTGGAGTTGAGTGGTGATACAACCAATTCCCAAACTTGGTTGTCATACATGGATTGCATCTTTATGTTCATGGCTTCAAGCCATTTGTCACAATCGGATTTTGACATTGCATCATGGTATGTGGTTGGTTCATCTGAATCTACCACGTAGCATCCATCCATGAAAAATCCATATCTTTCAGGTGGATTACTAATTCTACCAGATCTGCGAACATTTTTGTGTGTTCTGATCAACCTCTTGATCGTTTTCAACAACCACTTGTTGAATGCTAGTATCAACCAAACGTGTATCGGCTTGTGGTTCTCGATCCTTATCAAGTTCCACTGTTCTACTAATATCTTCCACAAGGAACTTAGCTTCCAAGAACTCAGCCTTTTGAGCAATAAATACCTTTTGCTCTGTTGGATCGTAGAATTAATATCCTATACCATCTTTAGGATATCCTACAAAGATACACTTAGTGGATCGTACTTCCAATTTGTTTGGGGTGTATTGCTTCACATAAGCTTCACAACCCATACTTTTAAATATGATAATGATGGAGCCTTTCCATGTCATATTTTAAAAGACGTCGTATCCACTTTCTTGGTTGGGGCCATATGGGCCACGGAGAGCAAAGCGTAACCCCAATGTGATAGAGATAATGCGCTCCTAGCCATCATAGATCGAACCATATCTAATAGAGTTCGATTCCTCCTTTATCGAAACGAAGAACTTTAAAAGAGTTGATTTTGTACTTCAACTTTTGAAGATTCTGAACGTTTCAAAACTTCCTCTTTGTGTCTAGTACACATAACCATAACTACTATAGTTGTCGGTTAAAGTAATGAAGTATCTTTCACCATACCTAGTCATTGGCTTAAAAGGATCACATACATTTGAATGTATGATACCTAAGAAATCTATTGCCCTTTCCCACTGAAGGGTTTCTCTTAGTCATATTACTTCGTAAACAAGATTCGCACATATCAAATGAACCAATTTCATTTGTTTCCAAAAGACAATTCTTTCGAAGTGTTTACATGCGACATCTGTTTATATGACCAAGGCAATAATGCCAAGGATAGGTCTTACTCAAATCCATTTTGAGTTTGTTGGTGATTGCTTGGTACATTGAACTATCAAATGATGTATTATTATGAACCAATTCATAACTACCATTTGAAGGCATAGTTTTTAAAGTAAAACATGTCATTCATCGAAATATAAATGCCATTGTTTACAAACTTTAAATCAAAACATATTGTCTCAAAAGGGAAACTTAAATAATGTTCCTAGTCTAACTAGAAGCATTCAAGACATTTTAAAACAATTTCCAAACCATTTGGAAGTTTCAAAACATTGTCTCCTTTCTTGTAATGTTTTATTTCTTTTGAACCTTTTGCAACGAATTGCAAACATGAGTTCCACATCCGGTATCTAATACCCATGTGTTAGAAGAAATAACATTAAGGTCAATATGTATCATTAAGATTGTACCTGAGGTTTGCCTAACATCCCTCTTGTTTTTCAACTCTTTGAGATAGATTGGACAATTCCTATTTAAATGCCCTATCTCACCACACTTAAAGCATGGATCGTTCGTGGCAACCTTTGCCTTCTTCTCTTTTGGTTTTGGTGGTTTCGCTTTAGTCTTTCTAATTCTTTCCCTTTGATGTGCCCCTTTCCTTTGGCAACATTTGCTTTGGTGTCGGGGTGATGCCCTTTCTTTGTTACCACCCTCATTGATCGTTAGAATGGATAAAACCCTTTTATCCATATTGAGCCTTTCGAGGTGATCAATGTGGCTTTTCATCTTAAAGACATAAGATGAGTCCGATTGGGTTTCTTCCATTCGACATACATGAAGCGCTCGAACCGTTCTACCCTTAGGAACATTTCCTACAATTGGGTAATCATGTCGTATGCTCATGATGTTCAAAACCTTTTTGAATCTCGGGAATCATAATTCCTAACATGAGGCAAGAGGCTTGCGTAGTATCCTCGATATACTTATTCCAATCGTTAAAGGCATCCTTATCTTCCATAAGATGTTCATTGGGATTAGGATCGTTCAACTAGTGATAAGTTACGGACGGTTTGGGTAATATTGTTAGCGGCCATCTACAAAATTTAACAAGGTTCAATTTTAGTATTTTCGATATTATTATATTTTAATCATTAATACCCTTTTGTGTCTCATAGACAATTAATAATTAAAATCTAGAATCCAACGTTACATTTAAATATTGGTTAGGTGACCTTTATCCCTCTATTTAAATTAACAAGGTAGTCAACGTTTGACAATTGCAACTCTTTGCAACTTCTAGCCATATGGGATCGGTTAAACATCTTTATGTTTAGTTGGCATGTTTAATCCCATCAACACCGTTTGTTCGCCATGCTTCGGTGACCCTAAGTTCATGGTTTCCAAATCAAGTCGTCCAACTTACACACACGTGTGAGTTTATACACATAAGTGGTTAGGTGACCTTTATCCCACAAACATGGTAAACCCACCTCGAATATACAAGTTCCCTCAAATGTGGTTAGGTGACCTTTATCCCACGAAAGAGTTCCCAAGTGATTCGAGTGTTGTATAAAAGGATGGTGTTTGACTTGTTTTATAAAAGGGATTTTTGAGCTTTCAAAATTCTAGTTTAGAAAACTTTATGTACCATACATTTGCATGCATTCAAATCCTTGGTACTTTAGTGAAAATCAATTTTCAAGGTTCTTTTTAATAAAACCCATTTTATTATAAGAATCATTAATTTTTAATAACCTTTTATTAACCAATTTTAATGATCTTGTAAAGAACCAATTTTACGCTTGTTGTTGATTATTAGTTTGTTAAGCATGCATATCCAAATATCATCAAAACAATATAAATAAGCAACCACACAAGCACAACACATATATCATTAGGTGCATAACCATAGCCAACTATTTTGACCACACTTGTTAGCCGAAACAAGTGTGCCAAAAGGTCCTTCCTAAAGGGTGAAAAATGACACAAGCGATGTGTCGTTGAACTCCCACTTGATCCCGCATCCAAATGCTTCAAGTCTCCCTTTTGTGTTGTGATTTTTCCACTTTCTTTGAGCTTCCAAAATGTACTTTAATTCAGCTCCAAACTCCTTTGGGCTCCGAAAATGTGTTTTGGTTTTCGGGCTAAAATCCCGTTAAGAACTATGAAGTCCTTTATGCCCGAAATTGGCAAAAACCAAAACCGCATTTTTGTGTGCATCTTCTTTTACAAAATATATCCTAATACATTTTTCTAGTAAAATAAAATGCACCTAATCTATTTATTTTACATACCAAATGAAAATAAATAAATTACATAACTTTACAACTGGAAGAACAAAATAATAATTATTACAACCTTTGAAATAATTTAATAAACAAATCACAACACAATCATTCAACACAAGGTCATGGCTAGGTCATATGCACCAAAATATATATCCACATATATATTTATATTAATTTCAAGAAGCATAAAAAAATGGTTCCCTTTTATAAACATTTTCGGCTATTATCAAAAACCCGAAAAGGTTAGTTTTGTCCAAACAAACAAATCATCCATATGAAATAATTTTTCAAGATTCATTTATGCATGTAAGAATATAATCTTGAAAAACAAAGGGATAACCATACTTAGAATTTCGGCCATAGGGTTTTCACCAAACCCGAAACCCAAAAATTTTAAGTCTATTGAAGCTTGCACTCATATAAGCGGCTCTAGATGCCATTGATGGGATTTTAGCATGTTTATCAAAGCAATTTCATCCATATGAAATAAAAACGCAGCGGAAAATAAGTTTAAAACATGTTACTTTTATGAGATATAAAACCATTTATATGCAAAATCCCAAAACCCGGATCCATATATGAGATGTATACTATCAAACACAACCATAGGATGTTTAGAAAACTACCTTCTTGAAGTACAAGGATTATGAAACGGATGATGCTTCTTGAAGTGGTTGTCTTCAAGAGTAGAAGACCTCAAGCTTGTATACCCCAAGCCTTCCAACAAACACTTTATGTTTAGCTAGGATTTCACACTTGCAACTCACATGAAAGATCCCCTCTTGGAACCATCATATGGCCGAAAATTAGAGGGCCTTTTGTTGAGTTCTTGCACTTGTTGTATGAACTTGAAACTCACCAATAGATCAACCATACATGACCCGATTTATTTAGAGTCTTACACTTGATTTTTCAACTAAAAATCAACTCTTGGATGATCATGTGAATTCCGAAAATGTGCAGCCATTTTTCACATATTTTTCAAGTTTATCTTTATCCATTTTTGACACAAAATTCTCTTAAAGAAGGTGAGAGAAGATGCCACCCCATTTGCCCAATCAATGATCCTCTAACACATGCATTTGCATGTTATTTGATTGGACCATTTTTTCTTGAGAAGACCTCCCAATCAAGAGGCCTCTAACTTATGACAACATGCATGGAACATTATTGGCCACTTTATGTCTTGGGAAGGGGGGGGGGGGGGGGCGGCCTAGCTTTTTATATATAAAAAAAAACAAATTTCTTTTATATAAAATATAAGTCTTGCATATATATATATATATATATATATATATATATATATATATATATATATATATATATATTATAACTTTTATAAAATATAACATTATATGTTATAAGACTTATGCTATTTTTATTATGTTATTTAACCCATTAAATAACAAAATAAAATATTCTCTCAAAATAAATTATCCATATAATTTATTAGTTTGTCAAGTGCAATTATTTAGAAAACCAATTTCTAAATATTCTAAGTGTTGATATTTATTTATTTGATCATATCATAAATAAATATTGTAAGTGTTTGTCTAGCTTGTTATTGGGTATGACTCGACTTGGATCATAACGTACTAGCCACATCAATTTAATATGTGTCTTGGGCATACAGAGTCCAACAGTCGCCTTCATAAAGAGTCCCTCCCGAATTGTTAATAACATCAATCCTGCTAAAATGATTTCTTGCTTTCAAAGAAGAATGAAAAAAAGCAGTATTCATGTCACCCGCAGCTAACCAATCCACCTTAGATTTTTGCTTCAAGAAACGCTCCTCATCCAACAAAGCCTCCTGTAAATCACGGCTAGTAGAAGCCTCTTCGGCCCAGATATCAACATTTAACGGGTCCTGATCAATATTTTGTTGAATCACATCCAGCTTCATTCTAATATTTTCAACTTTCTTGTGAAGATTTCCTTGCTTGAATAGCAAAGACCTAAGCGGGTTTTTCAGCAAACGAAGTTTTTTGACAACTTTAAACGGATGCACCCCGTCAACATTTGACTCCCAATGCCTTTTGACAATCTCTAAAAATTCTGGTTTAAAAACCAAGAAATTAGCGAATTTAAACGACCTCGGCTTCATTTTCATGGCTTCCGGAATGGATAGAATACATGGACAATGATCTGAAAGCCGATATGGCTTGAATATTGCAACCGAGTTCGGCAATTCATCTACAAACGGAGTGTTCCCCATTATCCGATCAATTTTCTTTAATAATCCCACCCCTTGTTTCGGCTTTTGGTTCCATGTGAAATGGATACCCGTCCGATTTATATCAACCACTTCAATGTCTTTTTTTTTTTTTTTTTGGGTAAAGGGTTACCCCGGTGAATTTTATAACAATCAAAAAACAAGTGAGGAATAAAAACATTCCCCAGTTCTCATGTATGACATGTCATACAAGAGTTAAACAAACCAAAAATAACCAAATAACACGCTATAAAGCAAAACAATGCTCAACGCAACCAACATCAAACTATCAAAAAGTAGACTAGCTAACCACAATCATCATCTGCTAACAAAAGGCCACGCGGCAGACCCCAGTCATGTAAAACTCGGGCCATTTGTAACGAGCTCTTGAACCGCATCGTATGAAGCTTCAATCTAACCGTAGCTAAAATGACGTCAACTAGCTGATCCACATTCCTCCTTTTTCTTGAAAACAATCTTCTATTTCTTTCCTCCCAAACGAAATAAGCCGTGGCACCTACGACAAGCTTAGCGATAACATTGATGGCCCTCTTCGAGTTAGCAATATCCAGCAAAAAAACATAGATCACATTCCATTTATTCTGAATCGAAGCCATGCCCGCTATATCTCTAACTCTATACCACACCTGCTCTGCGTAAGTACACTCAAAAAACAAATGCTCGTGAGAGTCCGGCCCCCGCGTACATAGAGAACAACACAAGAGATTGAAATTAGCATTCTCCGAGTTCCACCGCCTCATGACATCTTGAGTTTTCAATTTTCTTTGTATGATCAACCACACAAGAAACGAGTGCCTAGGAATAGCTTGAGAAAACCACTTCAATGTCATCAACACAAGCTTGGAACTCCCTCATGCCAATAGATATAGACGACGTTCCCATAGATTTATCCTCTATGTTTAGAGCCGAGTTAAAATCACCCATAATAAACCAAGGTTTATTAGCAACAAGGGTTTTATGCATAGAAAGTTGATGCCACAATTCCCTACGAGTCGCATAATAATTGGCTGCATAAACAATAGAACAAAATTCCATCCTTTTATCCATTTTAAACACAAGTTGGAGGTGCATAACCTGAGACGATTGCGCCAAGATCATCACATCAAATATAGCAGGATTCCACCCAATAATAATTCTTGTGCCTTTTTCACAGCATCCTCCATTTGAAGTCCAATCCCACGAGCGAAAAACCGTTTTACACACTCTACCCAGTTTATTGACATTCACATGCGACTCTAAAATAGCACACAAACTCAAGTTATAATCCTTCACTGCCTGTCGAACCTCCATTTGTTTAAGCGGGCGGTTCAACCCCCTTATGTTCCAAACTGCGAGACTAACCATCAGCAACTACCTGAGAAGGAGTGCTTGCCCCTTGTTTGCTCTTTATATTTAGAGAACCTTGCTGCATAAAAAGATCCGTTTCGTTGTATACCTCGTCAACCTCATCATCCGTATCCTCCTGACCCATATCCGACCCTTTCTTGCTTGTACCTTCCTCCGAGTTGATTTGGTTCAAAACTTCAAAGGGAATGTTCACATTAACAGGCATTGGAGTTGAACCGTTATTGACCTTCGGCTGAGTCTTTGATCCCACCGGCCGATATTCAAATTTATTTTTTTGTTTGTTCACCGGTATACCAACCTTTCTAGCAACTTTCTTACCATGAACTTCCGTATAACCCTCCTGATCCAAATTCGGTATCTTTTTCACTTGTCTATTTCTTTGAAAATTGCGGTTGTGATCCTCATATCTAACATTTTTCATTGGCTTTTTTGGACACATCTCGTTAGAATGACCAAATACACAACAAGTAGCACAACGATGCGGGCTCCATTCATATTCCACATACATAGTTTCTTTGATAAAACCCTCCCCGTCAGGTTCAGGTATAGCCATCGTGACATCCTCACGGAACTCCTTATCAGCCGAAATTTCCACCAAAGCTCTAGCATAGCTACTACGGCCCCATGACTCCGTACACATAGACGTAGTAAAAGAATCCAGCATCTTTGGCTCCCCAATTGTTGTAGCTATGAGACTAAGGCCATCTTCCGTATAGGCCGCAATTGGAACCTCATGAATTTTCACCCAAACTTACACTTGCTTTACCTCTTTCTTCTCCAATTTGGTCGTAGGAGTCCATATATTCAGAAAAAGTGGTTGCGACCTGATAATCCACGGACCATCTTTAAGCACGTTCAACATCCTGCCTTCATCATTAAACTTAAAGAAGAAAAAGCCGTTTGCATTCATCATCGTCTTTTGCAATCCATATTTCTTCCAATTAACTCTAACATAATAGTCAACAACCGGGAATGCAACTCGGTCTCCCAAAAAATAACCGTAAATGGTATTAGACAATTGTTCCTGCACTGTTCGGACAGATTCCTTAGGTAGAACGACGTCACAACCTTCATGCACAACCGAGCTCGACAACGATCGGAAATTTACTTTCTGAACATTACTGCCTACAACCGAATCCACATAAGACTTAGGGTTTGAGCTGCTACCTTGAACCGTATGTGATCCCTGAAAACCATAAGCAGCCACATTATCCTCTGAAGCTGGATTTACCGACGATTGAACAGGGATGGTGATCTTGGATAATTCATCAATGACGTTAAACAACTTCGGATCGGACTGAGAATTCTGCACCGTACCCCTCCTAGGAACCGGATTACCATCAATACTCACCACTCTACTGGCCAAACCCATATACTGTAACGGCGGCTTACCTCGATCCCCCTTAGCAACATCATCATGTTTTGGACGATCATCCATTGAGCAAATAAGCGACTCTCTCCTTTAAACAACAATTGAGACAACCATGCACGCAGAATACCGAAAAACCAAGAAAGAACCCAAGCCAAACGAACACAATGAAAACCCTAAGTAGCTTGACGACAAAGAAACAAAAAGGAACCCTAGATTCAAAACAATCCTTCCGCTAACTAGTTCGAATCAGACTTATTGATAAATCAATACTCCGATAATCAGACTGTGATACGAAAATCATGAATAAAAATCGAAGGTAGGAAGATAACTCAAAATCGCCGTAGCTAGAGAGAGAAATTAGGGTTTTAACTTTCTTGTGAAGATAACTCAAAATCGCCATAGCTAAGTGCTAGTTACATTTCAAGTTTCATGGTGTTATATCTTAGTTGTTGGATTTTTAGCGGGTGTTATGGTGAACGGGGATCAAGACTAGCCAAAAATAATAACACAATGTATTTGGCAAATGTTTGGTGTCCCGGGTAATGTCCGGTTGTTCGGTCGGATACTGTTTCGTTAAAGTGTTTAATTATTCCGTTAAGTGTCTATTATATATATTTTTGTAACGCAATTTATTCCTAGCACATAGGAAAACATACCGGACTATTTAGTAACTTTTCTGTATACTACTAGTATGCTAACACGCACATGTAAGTATAACACAGTAATCAGAGAGCAGTTAAATGATTCAGCACAGTCATCACGCACTTTAATTATCATTAATAAATTGTATAGATACATGTAATTTTGAGGGTTGTCACAAGTGGGATATTCATGGAGCTGATTTAGTGATGGATAATGGATGAGTTCGTATAGTTTTGACGTGTTTTTGTTCTAGATAGTTTGTCTAGTGGTCGATTTGGTTTAATATTAGTGGTTTATTTTTTGTTTTACTTTCATGGGGGTATGTCCCATGTTAGAACTAGTAAGGATGTTACCTTACTACTTGTTTTCTTTTTTGTGAATATATAAAATCACCGGGGTAACCCTTTACCCAAAAAAAATATATATATACAACCACAAAACAAGGTCGGGCCAGATTTACATATTCCACAACAATCACAAAATATACCGGGCAAACTTTTGGTCAAGCAAAACAAATAAAATATTGACCAAAATTAAAGTTGCCCTTAAAATTATTTAGATCAGAAACTTTAAAAAAAATTAAAGTTTGTGTTCTAATTCCGGTTAAAAGACCGGTACCGATTTGTATGTTGTAAGCAAGGCTCTGATACCACTGTTGGGTTTCAGTGGTGATCAATTTTACTTTTATCAAAAACAGGTTTGATATATATTATTAATTAAATAGGTAATTAATAAACGCAGCGGAATGAATATATTAATGAACACCAAAAACGAACCGAACTGGATCATGGTTACAAACATGCAAGCACGGTATACAATATTATTAATCTACCGATGAGATAGATATACCTTAGTGGTTAAAGACTATAACGGACTATAACGGGGTGCGTCGGGTAACCGGTGGTGTTTTTTTTGGGTAAAGGGTTACCCCGGACTATAACGGGGTGCGTCGGGTAACCGGTGGTGTTTTTTTTTTTTGGTAAAGGGTTACCCCGGTGATTCTATTATAGACAACCGTCAAATAAGTACAAGTAGTGAGGTTGAGTTCCCCACTAGTTCATATACAGGACAGGCCCCATATATGTAAGCAAATAAACAAAACAAACCAAACTACCACCTCGACCTAGCCTACTACAATCATGATAATGACTAACTAGTAGACAACAGAAAATAAATCATACAACGACGTCAACCGCCATCATCAAAAATGAAATGGCCACCAACCGGCAGCCCCCTAGCATGAAATAAAAACCACCTATCCATTTGATAACTTTGTGGAAGAGGTGCTTGCCCCTGTACTGTAAGACATAGGATGTGTACCCGAAGTGATAAACTCATTCATTTCATCATATACAACTTCTACCTCATCATCGTCAGACTCCTCATTTAACTCACGTCCCCCTTTATACTTCCCCTGGAGGGAACCCCCATTCCCCTCAACAAACCCAAGAGCACTAAACGAATTGTATGTTTCAACATTGGACGGACTAGTACCCCGGTGCTGAACAGCAGCGATTGAACAAAATTGTGGTACTGTTTTAATATGAAGTCTTCAAACTTGAAGCCAAAATGAGTGAGCTTGCAAAGAAAGAATCTTTAAGGTGAATCTACAAGACCCATCAAGAAAACTTAAAGAATCACAGGGTCATTGAATGTGTAACAAATGTGGAAGATATATGAAACACAAGATCCGACAAGAAGTGCTAACTTGTGTTGGAAAGTTACCCTTTTCTTTTAGTGCTTAAATTAGGTCATAGTGGCAAAATTAGGTTTGTGCACTAAAACCAAAATAATAATTATCTTTGATTATTAACCGGGTACCAAACTAATATATGTAGAACAAGTTCAAGACGCGATATAAAGCCCGAGAATAACTTAATAAACGTTATATATGTTATTTATAATTAGTATAAATAATATATCCGTTTATTTTGTTAATTGTTCGTGATTACCAGTTAATCGAGTTAAGTGGATTTAGTGTTCATTGCCCAAGGTGTAACTCTCATGGGTCATAGCTCGGTCAGCAGCGTTGACTTATCAAATCCGTACATATAAATCCAACATGTTTGACACAACATTAGCGTACGATTGAGAAGTAGCTCGAGGGATAGGACTAACATCATTCAACGGGAGCACAAAAGCTACCTTTCTTTTATCAAGAACCTTAGCATACTGCTGATTAGGAGAATCAGATCAACCAACATGTTCATCATCCTCTAATGGTAGCATAAAGTTACCTTCTTGCTCAGTTCAGTAACCCTCGCAGCTATATTCGACGTTAGTTTTGGCTCAAAGGGTTTTCCGTCAATATTCGTTATCTTTCTCGCAAAGACGTTTGCTTTGTCTGCATTTTGAACATCCATTTCAGCTGGGTTGAATAATTCTCTTCATGATTCTTAAGTTGTCTAGACGCATAAGCTATAACCTTTTGGCGTTGCATCAATACACATCCATAACCTAATTTAGAAGCGTCACAATAGACAACAAAGTCTTCAGTTCCTTCTGGTAACGCTAATATGGGTGTATGGGTTAATCTTTGCTTAAGAATTCTAAATGCTTCTTCGTGTTTTGGTCCCCATTCAAACTTAATGGATTTACAGGTTAACTTAGTTAAAGGAATGGCTATTCTAGAAAAATCTCGAATAAATCTTCTATAATAACCGGCCAATCCTAAGAAACTTCTAACCTCAGTTGGTGACTCAGGTGTTTTCCATTTAGTTATCGCCTCTATCTTTGTTGGATCCACATGAATTCCTTCATGGTTCACTAATTGTCCAAGAAATTGTACCTGTTCTAGCCAAAACTCGCACTTTGAAAATTTAGCATAAAGCTTTTCCTTTCTTAATAGACTTAAAAGTGCGTGCAAATGCTTTGCATGATCTTCCTTATTTTTAGAATAAATGAGAATATCATCTATGAAGACGATTATGAATTGGATGAGAATCGTTTGGTTTTCGCAATTGGACCAGGTGCGTTTGAATCCGATAAAACATGATAGAATGTTATGGAGAGATGGTAGTGATAAAACTGAGTTTTCTTCTTCGATTGTTTGGCATACAATTCGATACAAAGACCCCGAAGTAAATTGGTGCAATATTGTTTGGTTTTCGCAATGTATTCCAAGGCATGCGTTTATGATGTGGTTGGTAATTAAAGGTAAACTTTTGACTCAAGACAAAATTTTAAACTGGGAGATATCGCGGAGGAAGAATATGAATATGATGTGATGCCTGTTATGTTATAAGGATTTTGACTCTCATTCGCATTTATTCTTTGAATGCGAATATTCTTCTCAAGTTTGGTAGATAATTCGAATCAAGGTGGGTATGGATATGGTCAGTCCGAAATGGACTGATATTGTTGATTGGTTTTTGGGTAAAGGGTTACCCCGGTGATTCTATATATTCACAACCAAGAAAACACAAGTAGTGTAGAAAGCCTACACTAGTTCAATCATAGGACATGCCCCATGAAAGTAACAACCAGGAAAAACAGAATTAAAAACAACCACCAAACTGACTCCCACTAGACTACAAATCTAGACTCAAAAATACGAAAATTAACAAGGACAATCAGCCGCCATCATCAAGCAATTCTGTACCAGCAATATCCCAATCCCCTAGAAGCCTTCGAACATTTTCACACTTTTTCAGCTTCGCTCCCATCAGTTTGTACCGCACTTGTTGGATAATAATTTCACTTAAAGTTTCCGGAGGCCTCAATTGGTTCTTGAATAATCTAGCATTCCGCTCCTGCCAAATCAAATAAGCACTAGCCGCTACTAAAAGTTTAGCAACGTAAACAGTGGCCGATTTCGAATTTGACCGATCACATAACCACTTGACAATATCGTCCCACTTAGGCCGCACCGAATCCATGCCCACTTTTTCCCTAACCATAAGCCATACTTGCGTCGAGAAGTTGCATTCGAAAAACAGGTGACTATGAGAGTCATGGTTCTCATAGCATAACAAACAACACATCATATTCATATTTTTCCTACGCGAAAAATCCCAGCTCAATATCTTATCTTGAGTAAGCAGCTTCCTTCGCATGATAAGCCACAATAAAAAAGCATGTCGCGGAATACACTGACCGAACCACACAATACGACACCAATCAACCTCAGCTTCATGATGCCGTACCGAATTCCAAGCTCTCGACGAAGAAAAATCATGTTTGTGATCCCCTTGACGCCACAATAGTTTATCAGACTTATTCGGATCCAATGACACTCTATCAAGCTGAATAAGAACCGGGTACGTATCCCGCCAAGCAACCTGCCACCTCCAAGAATTGTCAGAATAAATATCAGACACCTTTGAATCCATGTTAAACCCCGCACTAGCAATAACTCTAGGAGAAAGAATCTGATCCAGCGGACCTAGATCACTCCATGTATCAAACCATGCTGAAGTAGCCGACCCGTTTCCAATATCTGACCAAATGAATTTCCTCATAATCGGCCGAAGCTGAAGAAGCTTTCTTCAAGACCAACAACAAGTAGAAGGAACTTTACAAGCCCAAAAACTTTTACCTTTCAACCTGTAAGAGTGAATCCACTCCACCCACAAAGATTGACGCCTCGAAAGAATACTCCAGATATGGGCTGTCATAAGAGCCATATTAACATCTCCAATCCGACGAATACCTAAGCCACCCTCAAGCTTAGGAACACACACCGCTTTCCACGAAACTTTGGCCCGACCCTTCTGAAACGCACTGTCATGAGACCATAGAAAATTCCGCATCAATGCCTCCAAATTAAGAATCACCCGGTTCGGCAAAATAAACACAGAAGACCAAAAAATATGCATAGAGGATAACACAGAAATAATAAGTTGCAGCCTGCCTGCAAAAGAAAGTAACTTATTCCTCCAATGCAATATGCGTTTCTCTAGCTTTTCCACCATAACATAACAATCTTTATAAAGCAGCCGCGAAGAAATAAGGGGCACACCCAAATATCTCACTGGCAACGAACCCTCCTTAAAGGGCATAATATTCAGAATAGCATTTTTCACATAGGAAGGCACATTCGAGAAAAAAACTGTACTTTTCTGAACACTAGGCAACAAACCCGACATTTTAGTAAAGGAGTCAAGCGACTTCATAATACACCTGGCTGAAGCAATCTCACCCTTAGAGAAAATAAACAAATCATCCGCGAAACATAGGTTGATAATCTGTTGACGCTCACACTTATTATGAAATTTAAAAGAATTATCAATCCTAACCGTATGTTGTAAGATAGCCGTAAGAACTTCCATGACTAGAGTAAACAAATACGGAGAGACCGGATCACCTTGTCTTAAACCCCTGTTACCCTTAAAGAACCCATGAATCTCGCCATTAACGCACACCGAATACGTGGTAGTGGAAACACACAACATAATCCAATGAACCATCTTAGGATGAAAACCGAAGCCAAACAAAATACCCTTCAGAAACTTCCAATCGACCGTGTCATACGCCTTCTGAATATCAACTTTAAACGCACATTTAGGGGGGCCAATATTACGATGATAGTTGTGCATCAACTCTTGCGTTAACAAAATATTATCCGAAATCTTTCTACCTGGCACAAACGCTGATTGGTTGACACTAACGATATCATTTAATCCCACTTTAATTCTTTCAGCTACAATCTTGCTAATGCATTTATACAAAACGTTGCAACAAGCAATCGGACGGTAGTCCGTAACCACAGACGGGGAAGAGGACTTAGGGAGAAGAACTATAAGCGTATGGTTCAATTCCCGAAGAAGCTTCCCTGTAGCAAAGAAATCAATAACAGCATCCGACACTTCACTTCCAACAATAGGCCAGGCACCTTTAAAGAAACCAGCGGTAAAACCGTCAGGACCTGGAGCTTTGTCTGACCCAATCGAGAACATCGCCTTTTTAACCTCATCAACTGACACCGGACGAACCATGTGATTCGCTACGTCTAAATCCAACTTTTTCGTAAATAAATCTGGAGATGGAGTGATCGAAGTATCGCCCGGGCAACCCAAAAAATTCTCGTAATGGTTAACAAACGCTAACTGAACCAGATCATCCTCAAACACCTTCCCACTAGTATCCTGAATAACATCAATCCGACTATAGTGAACTTTGTTCTTAAGAGACGAGTGGAAAAAAGCCGAATTCATATCCCCAACCGCTAACCAATCGACCTTGGACTTTTGCTTCAAGAAACGCTCTTCATCTAATAATGCTTCCTGATAATCACGACGAATAATAGTTTCCTCCTCCCGAATAGACACACTAGACGGATCTTTATCAATACCATGCTGAATCCCATCAAGTTTATCACGTAAATCTTGAACTTTTTTGTGCAAATTACCTTGCTGAAAAAGTAACACACGAAGAGGAGACTTAAGCAACCGAAGTTTTTTAACGACAGAGAACTGATACACACCTCTAATATTGGACTCCCAAATTCGTTTCACAATGACTAAAAACTCCGGTTATGAACAAGAAAATTAGCAAACTTGAAAGACTTGTGTTTAACTTTACCAACTACCGGAATTTTGAGAATACTCGGACTGTGATCCGATAACCGAGCTGGACAAAAGACCGCCACCGCATTCGGAAATTGGGATATGAACTGTGAATTCCCCATGACTCTATCAATTTTTTTCATCAAACCAATCCCTTTCTTTGGCTTCTGACTCCACGTAAAGTGAATACCCGAACGATTCAAATCCAGCATCTCTATATCATTGACACAAATTTGAAACTCTCTCATGCTAGCTGAAATCGATGAACACCCCAAAGACTTATCTTCAAGATTCAAAGCTGAATTAAAATCACCAAGCATTACCCATGGATCATTACGAACCAGAGCTTTATGCAAAGTGAGGTGGTCCCATAACTCCCTACGAGTAACATAATAGTTTGCAGCATATATAACCGAACAAAACACCATTTTTTTCTCTTGTTTAAAAAATAGTTGTAAATTCATGACCTGATCCGACTGAAAAAGCACCATAACATCAAAAATAAACGGATTCCAACCAACGATAATTCTCGTACCTTTATTACAAAGAGCCCCATTAGAAGTCCAATGCCAAGACCGAAACACCGACTTGCATATTTTAGAAAGATTACTTGGAACAATGTGGGATTCAAGAATAGCGCATAAACTTAACTTATAATCCTTAACAACTTGCTGAACCTCAGCTTGCTTAATGGGGCGGTTCAAACCCCTAATATTGTTGATTGGTTGCTGGTTCGAGCTCGGTCTAAAGCGGCTGGGATTTATGTTGCAAAATTTCTGGTTGCTGCTGCTCTTTATTTCGTGTGGCAGGAAAGAAATGCTAGATTATTTAAAAATCAGCTGAGGCCTCCGGAGAAACTCAGTGAATTTATTTTATCCACGGTTAGATACAAGCTGATGGGAGCTAAGCTAAAGAATACTACAAGGGTGTGAAGAATTCTTGAAGTTTGGGAGATTCACGAGGGGCACGTTGATGATGATGGAGGCTGATTTGTTTTTGTTTTATGTCTCTAATTTCTAGATGTTAGTCTAGTGGGTTTCTAGTTTGTTTTGGTTTTTCGGTTACGTTGTTATTTTGTTCTACTTTCATGGGGCATGTCTCATGATTGAACTAGTGTAGGCTCACTACACTACTTGTTTTCCTTGTTTGTGAATATATAGAATCACCGGGGTAACCCTTTACCCAAAAAAAAAAGACGATTATGAATTTATCCAAATATGGCTTACATATTCGGTTCATCGTGTCCATAAATGCGGCTGGGGCATTGGTTAAACCAAATGGCATGACTGTAAATTCATAATGGCCATACCTCGTTCTAAATGCGGTCTTAGGAATGTACTCTTCCTGTACCTTTAATTGATGATATCCTGACCTTAAATCGATTTTAGAGAAAAATCGAGCTCCTTGCAGTTGATCGAACAGATCATCGATTCTCGGTAATGGATACCGATTCTTAATCGTGACTTTGTTCAATTCACGGTAGTCAATGCACATACACATTGATCCGTCCTTTTTAACGAATAATATTGGTGCTCCCCATGGTGACGAACTTGGCTGTATAAATCCCTTCTCTAATAATTCATCTAATTGTTTCTTTAATTCCTGCATTTCTGCGGGTGCCAAACAGTAGGGTGCTTTGGCAATTGGTGTTGTTCCTGGTAGCAGATGGATTCTGAATTCAACTTCTCTGTCTGGTGGTAGTCCTGGTAGTTCTTCTGGAAATACATCTGAAAACTGAGACACTACTGGAATGTCTTTTAGTTCTTTTCCTTTAGTGTTAGTGATTATGGAAATCAAATACACTATAGAACCTTTTCTTATATAACTTGCAGTTTTCATCACAGAGATGAATTTAGTGGATCTAGATGGTTTATCTCCTTTAATTGTGATCGTTTTACCTTTTGGTGAATTTACTTGGATTGACTTTTGATCACATAAAATACTGGCTTTATTGGCTATTAACCAATCCATTCCTAATACAACATCAAATCTTGCCAGATTCATTGGATACAGATTGGCAATATACTTTTGATTTAAAATTTCTATTCTTGCTCCCTGCAAGATTTCAGAAATCCTAACAGTTTCTCCATTAGCCGTCTCTGCTAAACATTCTTGTGGTAGTTTAGTTAATGACTGATTTAGAAGTTTGCAAAAAGAAGTATTAATAAAACTCTGGTTCATACCAGAGTCAAATAATACTTTAGCAAATACACCATTAACTAAAAACGTACCAGCTATCACGTCTGGAATCATCTTGGCCCCATCTGCAGTCAGAACAAATGCTCTAGCATTTTTAGTGTTCCTGTTGTTCACAGCTGGAGCCAATTTCAGACAGTTTAGCTTGATGTGACCTTTTTCTCCACAGTTGTAGCATAGTCCATTACTGGATTTCCTCCTGCAATCTTCTTCCTTGTGTCCTGGTATTTTGCAAAAATTGCAAAGAGTGGAGCATTTTCCCGAATGGTTTTTCTTGCAGACCTTGCAGAATGGTGCAGAGGTAGAACCCATATTCCTACAGTTGTAATTCCCATAACGGAATTCTTGAGTAAGTCTTTGGGTTAGGTTTCTCCTCTGGTCTTCTTCTCTAGTACGGATTAACTCATCTGTTAAGGTATTTGCTAGTTCTACAGCTTCTTCTATAGTTTGAGGTCTAGCTGCCTTGACTACATGTCTAATTTCTACAATTAATCCCCAGATATAACGGGAGATTAACACTGGTTCAGGTGATGCAAGGGTTGGTACTATTCTAGCATATTCAAAGAATGTGGTAGTATAACCCTTACTATCTACCCCGGTCATTCTTAAGTTTAGGAACTTATTAGCTATCTGTTCCTTTTCATTAGGAGGGCAGAATTTCCTTTCTACCGTATTTTTAAAATTTTTTTTTGGGTAAAGGGTTACCCCGGTGAATTTTATTACTACTCAACCAATAAAACCAAGTGAGGAATACAACACAATCCTCAGTTCTCTGGTATGACATGCCATACTAGAGGAAACCCGCACAAGGCAACACAAAAACAACTAGCCAACTAATAACTAGAAGTAGTTAAGAACAAAAGACATCCACTCCTAGCCATAATCATCATCTTCTACCAACAACCCACGTGGTAATCTCCATTGTTGCAGAATCGCTTCAACCTGTATAGTACTTTTAAATCTTAATGTGTGTAATTTCATCCGCACCGTAGCTAAAATAAGCTCCACCAACACCTCGGGATCCCTTTTTTTCGTTGAAAACAAGCGCTGGTTCCTCTCCTGCCAGATAAAATAAGCCGCAGCCCCAACAGCAAGCTTAGCAATAACATGCTGAACCTTCTTTGATTTCGCTATACCCACCATGTAATCAAGAATAGCATCCCATCTTTCGTTCACTTCATTCATGTTAACTTTATCCTTAATTCTAGCCCAAACTTTTGAAGCGTAACAACATTCAAAAAACAGATGTTCATGTGAGTCTGGACCCGAAGTACATAAAGAGCAAACAAGCAGGCCATAATTAGCATTACCTGAAGCCTGCCACGTAGACATCACATCCTGCGTTTTCAGTTTTTTGTTCACGAGAAGCCACATAAAAAACGCATGTCGAGGAATAGATCGAGGAAACCAAACCAAATTCAGCCATGGAACTTCTGGCTGAGTATTGCGAATGTTATTCCAAACCGTCGAAGTGCTATAGTCTTCATCTTTTCCCATCCGAAACCGCCAAATAAGCTTATCTCGAGCCATGTTTGTTAGAACAATCGGCCGCATATTGAGAAGCACCGGAAATCTATCAACCCATCCAATCGGCCATTGCCATAAACCATGATCTATCACCTCGGATACTTTAGTGCTCAACGAGAAGCCTGCATTGGCAACAAGCCGTGGAGTAATGAAAGAGCTAAGTGGGCAAATGTCATCCCACTTGTCAAACCACAGAGAAGTACTACTCCCATCTCCTAGTTTTGTCCAAACATGATCTCGTATTTTTAAATTCCTCCCATTCCAGGTTGTATACCCTATCACTTCCTCTTGACTGGAGGATAGTGTTCCACCATTCTAAGGCTGAGTTCTTAAACAGATTAGAAGCAAACATTATTTTGTCTTCTTCAGCACACTTGCTTATTTTTAAAACAGCCTCAGTCTTCTCTATCCAGCGTAGAGCTGCAATGGGTCCTTCATTGCCCGAGAATTCTATTGGTTTGCAGGACCAGAATTCTTTGTAAGAACAACCATAAGGCATGGTTCTTCTTCTTTTGGGAATGGGCACTTGAAGTATGGGTCCATTGTTTACGCTGTGTTCTGGTTCTATTGGTCGCTTACTGCTATGTTTACTTTTATTATTCGCTTCTTGAATCGTTTGAATAATAAATGGCATTGCATCTATGATTCCTTGTGTCACTATGTGTTGAACGGCACTATTATCCATTTGGTTTCCATTGTTATTGATGCTCGAATTCTCATTAACCACGTTAATGTTACTCTGGTTATCGTTATTCAGATTTCCTTGATTTCCCTCATCGGCCATCTGAATTTTAAACATTTACCCCATATTAATATCACAAAATAGTATTTAATATAGTCAATCACATGACACGCAATTTAGCCAAAAGCGTCGATCATTGCAACTTTACTCTATTCATATATTAGGCATCTATTACAAACCAGTACTGAAATAAAAGTACAATACCGACTGAAATAAAAATTACACTAATAATAGTAGGCATCCGTACACACTTATTTTATTTTATTTTTATTTTATTATTATTACTATTACCGTTCCCACCATCATATTAAGCATATGGATTCATCCAAAAATCAATATTACGCTCGTCGTATTTCCAGACGAGTCTCTCTCCCACCTGTCGCATTCTCTCACTGCTTTCTAAAATTTCCTCACCAATATCCTAAGTTCTTGTACGTTTTCTGCACTCATTGGGGGTGCAGGTTCTAGGACTGGGTTCGGAATCTGGGGTGCGGGTTCCTGGTATGGGGGTGTAGGTGCCTGAAATCGGTAAGGATCTTCTAAGATTTCCCTAACGTATTCATCGTGGTAATAGGGATCTAAAGGGTCCATACCTGGATAGGCTCCTATGTTCTGCATGGGTGTATCTTCATGTATCGGGTAGCGTTGCACATAGTCCCTAACTTCATCCCACCAGGGATCGTAATTTGGGTATAGGGGGTTTGGTGCAGTTACCCTAGGTATTTCTTCCGGGTTGAAGTCATGCATCTCTACTTGGTTTTCAGGGTTTTCTATTTCCATGGGTTGGTCAGGGATTAGTGGCTGTGGTTGGGGTTCTATTATTTGCTCCTGATTAGGGTCAGCTGCAGTAGTTGCTAGGATGTGAATATTGGCTATACCCCTATTTATCATATCCTGGGCATAGGCATCTATCTCTCTTTTGGCTGCTGCTAGTACCCTCTGGTCTTGTAACCTTTTCATACGTTTTCTACGCTCGTGTGCTCCTCGACAGAACCATCCCCTCTTTTTCTGAAGAAATGGCTCTTCTGACTGAGCCTTAAACACAAAGATTCCTTCTTCCGTATCAGCAGAATACCCTGAGAGGGCAGGCTGAGAAGAGGAGGTGCCTTCGCTTCTAGGCGAACCAGACAATTGACGGTACGCGTGAGATGGTCCTTGGTCGCTCATACTGTAAACTAACAAATAGTCAAATAACACATAGCAATAAAATACAGTTATGCACGTATTTCCATAATTTATTTCCTAACACTTTACATTTTGATGTCACTAGAACACTTCTGTGGCTGAATCAGTGGCTTAGCTCTGATACCACCTCCTGTCGCAACCCCCGATCCCTCATCCCCGGGAACGGGCGGCTGCGAGCCAGTTTCGGTGGTATCTCGTATTATCTAATTTGGCAGCGGAAATTTTCATCAGGACCATAGTTAGGAAATATTGATCAGAGTAAAATACCACATTTTCATAGTATTAAACAAATGGGTTAAAACCCAAGTTCGTAGTACACACGTTTTTATAGGAATAAATCCTATTTTGTTTAAGAAAAACATCTATTTCTTTTTAGGTAACTTTATTGCCACTTTTCCAAGCCTTCAGTGCTGTCCAGCTGGCTTCTATTTGGCTTTCACAGTTTGTTACCTGTAACTCGTTTTAAAAACATTTGTCAGTGGGAAATACTGGTGAGTGAATCCCAGTTTAATCAAGTTTACGTAAAACCAAATCCCAGTGTACAGTATTGAGGGCGATCCCGCAATTATATTTGTTTCCAAGACATATCAATTAACATCCATGGTACTGTCGAACCCGACTTGTGGAAATGTTACTGGTGATAACAAATTTTGTATACTTTCCCCAACATAGTCATCATAATTGTATTCTTACAAATACTCAATAACTGTTATTCGCATGGAAAAGTATTTAAGGTTTTGTAAAAACAGTTAACAAAAGGTTTACAAAAAGTGGATTAACTCACATTGCTGTCTTAGATTTTCCGTAAGGATTTCCTGGTGATAATCTAAAATTTACACAAATGCACACGCGTTAGTATAATAACCCATTTTAACATTAGAAATACCCTCCCCGAGACGGCATTCCAATGACTACGTCGGGCAGAACCACGACAGCCATTACGGAACCCTAGATCAATCGGGCAGCGTATCTAATACGTATCCAGGGGTTATAATACTTACAACGGAGCATAACTTCGCTAATTAGGGGGGTATAATACCCGCTTATAAAGCCTACTATTCTGATTTTGAGATTGAGAAAAGAAAATGGGACGAACAGACTGAAGATCCGATGCATTTTATTTATAGTTGCTGAGTTTGGCTATGTCGCGGCCCGTGTAACATAGGGGCAGAGCCTACGCGGCCCGCGTTGACTCCAGGTCAACATGTAGCCCATTCGGATCACTATGTAGGCTCTACATACGTTGGGCCACGTGGCGGCCCAGGGCCGTGCCAGGCCTTAAGTTGACGCGGCCCGCGTCAGGCTTGGGGTGGGGCTTACGCGGCCCGCCTCAGAACAAAAAATCACTTTTTAATTATTTTTAATACTATTTAATGTATTTGGGGCCCGTTTTCGCGTATGGGGTGTATTTTGGGACATTTTGGGATATTTTAAAATATACTAGGCTGTCAGAAATATTATGAGGGTGTCGATTTTATTGAGGATTGTTACAACGCGCATTTTGACCGAAACTATGACTCGTCATTAAACCTAAATAACGTGGTAATCAGTAGGTATAGTCACAAAGGACTATGACCATCGTGATTACGTTCACGTTGAGAAGTTCAAACGAACTTCGTGTTGACCAAAACGAGGTCAAAGCAGAAAGTCAAACACTGTTTGACTTTCATGCTTGAAAACGCATAAAAGAACGAAAGAGGACTTACAAAAGGTCCAAGAATGGAGGTTTGATTCCAAAATTTCTCAGGTATGAAGTGCTAAAGCTCCAACTTAGAGAAATTTCAGAATCAAGTGTGAGTTGGAAGTGAAATGGGTGGGGGTTTATATAGATTTCATAGAACCGTTAGGATCGTTCCTCGATAATTGAGCTTTGATCTGGACCATCCATGTGTGGCACATGGTTTTGGAATACTAGGGTTGCCCCAAAACCATCAAACCGTATTGAAAAAGTTACAAAAAAGACCCCCAAGTTCAATCCCATTGCTGAAAAATGTTGAAAATCAAATTTTCTGCCCAGATAGGGCCGTGGCATCGCGCCACAGCAAAGGGGGGGGTACCCCGTCGCGTGACGCCACCACTCACCTTAGCCAGAACTTTCAAAAACTGGCAGAAATGGTCTCTGCAACACTTGTGAGCCATTTTTTATGCATTTAAACCCCGTTAACTCATTTTCAAGGCTCAATAATGAAGTTTTTTTTTTGGGTAAAGGGTTACCCCGGTGATTCTATATATTCACAAACAAACCGGAACAAGTAGTGTAGAGTGTCTACACTAGTTCAATCATGAGACATGCCTCATGAAAGTAAACTCGAAACACCAAACAACAAACAAAACGTCCAACCAACAAAGGAAAGTAACAACTAGACAAAATTCTAGACCGAATAACCAAAAACAACTAAAAACTAATCAGCCTCCATCGTCACTCTTCTCAAACGCATGGATCTCCCATTCTTCAAGAATCTTCCGCACCCTAACGGTATCCTTCAACTTTGCGCCCATCAACTTGTATCGCACCGTTTTTATAATAACATCACTAACCGTCTCAGGAGGTCTCAATTGATCTTTAAACAACCTGGCATTCCTCTCTTTCCAAATAGTATATGCAGCAGCCGAAACAAGAAGCTTAGCAACATAAATATCAGCCCTCTTTTGATGAGCACGAGCACAAAGCCAATCAATAATCTCCGACCATTTTGGACAAACCGAGTTCATCCCCCCTATTCCTAATTTGAACCCACACTTGCGATGAGTACTTGCATTCAAAAAACAAGTGAGGGTGAGAATCAACATTCTCAAAGCACAATAAACAACACATCATATTCATGTTTTTTCTACGAGACAAATCCCATTGCAAAATCTTGTCTTGCGTAAGGAGCTTACGTTTCATAATCAGCCACATCATGAACGCATGTCTAGGAATACACTGGCCGAACCAAACAATGTTACACCAATTAACATCCGGCTCTCTATGACGCAACGAATGCCAAACCTCGGACGTCGAAAAACCATTAAGATCATCACCATCCTTCCATAGCAGCCTATCTGTTTTCATGGGATCCAACCGAACTTGATCAATCTGAATAAGGACAGGAAATAAATCCCTCCAGGCCGTAGGCCATCTCCATGCTCCATTCGAATACACTTCATCAACCGAATCCTTCAAACTAAAGTCAGCATCAGTGATCACTCTAGACGATAAAAAATCACCAAGAGGACCCAATTCGTTCCAGTTATCATACCAAGCTGATGTGTTAGCACCATTACCTAAATCCGACCATATATATTTTCTAACCATAGGCCGCATCTGAGTGAGTTTTCGCCAAGACCAACAGCTATTCAAAGGCGTTCGACACACCCAGAAACTCTTACCCTTTAAACGATACGCATCAATGATTTATTCATATCCCCAATCCTTCTAATACCCAAACCACCTTCATACTTAGGCGTACAAACCAACTTCCAAGAAACTTTAGATTTACCTTTATTAAACGCAGATTCTTAAGACCATAGAAAGTTTCTCATTTTAGCTTCAAGTTCTTTAATAGTCCGAACCGGTAAGACAAAAACCGAGGCCCAATAAATATGCATAGAAGAAAGCACAGAAATAATAAGCTGAAGTCTTCCCGCAAATGATAACATCTTGTTCCTCCAATGCATAATACGTTTCTCCAATCTATCCACTAGCACACGACAGTCATTGTACCCCAGCCTAGCCGAAATCAGGGGAACCCCCAAGTATTTAACAGGCAACTTTCCTTCCGTAAAAGGCATGATATCCAGAATAGCTTGTTTTGTTTGATTTTTAACATTGCAAAAGAAAACCATGCTTTTCTGATTGCTAGGCACTAACCCCGACATCTTGGTAAACTTAGCGAGAGAAGACATAATACAGTTTGCCGAATTTACCTCCCCTCTAGCGAAAAGGAATAAGTCATCTGCAAAACAAAGATTAATAATCTTCTGCTTTTCACATCTATTATGGAATTTGAAAGACGAATCAATTCGAACCGAATGATGCAAAATGCTCGTTAAAACCTCCATCACCAGAGTAAATAAGTATGGGGACATTGGATCCCCTTGCCTTAGCCCACGTTTGCCTTTGAAGAAACCATGCACTGAGCCATTCACACATATCGAGAAAGAGGTAGTAGACACACATACCATAATCCACTCCACCATTTTACTATGAAAACCAAAACCAATCAGCACACTTTTCAGAAACTCCCAATCCACAGTATCATACGCTTTCTGAATATCTACCTTAAACGCACATCTCGGAGGACCCGCATCTCGATGATAATTATGCATAAGCTCTTGGGTCAACAGAATGTTATCCGATATCTTCCGACCAGGAACAAAGGCAGATTGGTTGATACTAACAATATCATTAAGAGCTCCTTTAATTCTCTCAGCAACAATCTTACTAATGCATTTGTAAAAAACATTACAACAAGCAATCGGCCGAAAATCAGTAACTTGCATAGGGGTCGAAACCTTTGGAATAAGAACAATGAAGGTATGATTCAATTCCCGCAACATGTTACCCGTTTCAAAGAAGTCTTTAATCGCATTAGAGACATCATCCCCAACTAACGACCAAGCACTTTTAAAAAAGGCGGCCGTGTAACCATCCGGCCCAGGGGCTTTATCGTTACCAATAGAAAACATCGCTTTTCTGATCTCCTCCGTCGTTACTTCTCGAACCATATGAGACGCCACATTATAAGATAACGTTTTGGGGAATAACTCTGGAGCCGGCTGAAGCGAAATGTCAACTTGAGAACCAAAAAATTTTTCATAATGCTGAACAAATGCTTTATATACCATATCACCCTCATAGGTAATACCTCCCGAATCTGTAATAACCTCAATTCTAGAAAAGTGGTTTCTAGCTTTCAAAGAAGAATGAAAAAACGCCGTGTTCATATCACCTGCAGCTAGCCAATCCACTTTTGATTTTTGTTTCAGAAAACGCTCCTCATCCAATAAAGCCACCTGTAAGTCGCGGCTAGTCGAAGCCTCCTCGGCCCGGAGATCAACATTAAATGGGTTCTGATCAATATTCTGTTGAATCCCATCCAACTTCAATCTGAGACTATCTACTTTCCTATGAAGATTCCCTTGTTTAAACAGCAACAACCTCAACGGTTTTTTCAGCAAACGGAGTTTTTTAACAACTCTGAATTGATGCACACCCTCAACATGCTTATCCCAACAATTCTTAACAATCTCTACGAATTCTGGTTTAAAAACCAGAAAATTTGCAAATTTAAACGACCTCGACTTCATTTTCAAAACTTCAGGAATAGAAAGAATACATGGGCAATGATCCGAAAGACGAGACGGCTTGAAAATAGCAACAGAGTTCGGGTATTCAGCCACAAACTGAGTGTTTCCCATTACCCGATCAATCTTTTTTAGTAACCCAATCCCTTGCTTTGGTTTTTGATTCCAAGTGAAATGAATACCTGACCGATTAATATCCACGACTTCAATATCATCTACACAAGATTGAAACTCCTTCATACCAGTAGTTATGGAAGACGTTCCCATAGATTTATCCTCTATATTTAGCGCCGAATTAAAATCACCCATAATAAACCACGGACTATCAGCAACAACTATTTTATGCATAGACAATTGGTGCCATAACTCTCTACGTGTCACATAGTAGTTGGCTGCATAAACAATAGAACAAAAAACCCTCCTCTTATCCAGTTTAAAAACAAGTTGGAGATGCATAACCTGAGACGACTGAGCCAAGATCATGACATCAAATATAGCCGGATTCCACCCAATAATGATTCTAGTGCCTTTATCACAACACCCACCATTCGAAGTCCAATCCCACGAGCTAAAAACAGACTTACAGACACTCGCCAATTTAGCAACATTCACATGAGACTCTAAAATTGCACACAAACTCAGCTTATAATCCTTAACTGCCTGTCGAACCTCCATTTGTTTTAGCGGGCGGTTCAGCCCCCTTATGTTCCAAACAGCTAGACTAACCATCAGCAACTAATTGAGAAGGAGTGCCTGCCCCTTGTTTACTCTGTATTTTTAGCGTACCTTGCTGCATAAAAACATCCATTTCATTATACACTTCTTCAACCTCATCATCTGTATCCTCCTGGCCTTTGCCCGATGACTTCTTACTAGTACCCTCCTCCGAATCCATTTGATTTAATACATCAAAAGGGTTATTCAATTTAACGGCTGATGAAGTTGACCCATTATCACCTTTCGGCTGAGGCTTTGAAGGCACAGGGCGATATTCAAACCTGTTTTTTTGTTTATTCACCGGAATTCCGACTTTTCTAGCAACTTTCCTACCATGCACTTCAGTATAACCATCCTGGTCGACATTCGGAACTTTTTTCATTTGCTTATTCTTTTGAACATTACGATTTGTCCCATCCTGCCTAGCATTTTTCATTTGATTTTTCGGACACATCTCAACCGCATGACCAAACACACAACATGTAGGACAACGGTGCGGGCTCCATTCATACTCCACATACATAGTTTCTTTTATAAAACCCTCCCCTTCCGGTTCGGGTATCGCCATTGTTATCTCTTCACGAAACTCTTTATCAGCCGAAATTTCCACCAAAGCTCTAGCATAACTACTACGGCCCCATAAATCCGTACACATAGATGTTGTATAAGAATCCAGCATCTTTGGCTCACCAATTGTTGTAGCTATCAGACTCAATCCATCTTCCGTGTAAGCCGCAATAGGAACCTCGTGAATTTTAACCCACACTTGTAGTTTCTTAACTTCTTTTTTTTCCAGCTTGGTTGTAGGAGTCCATATATTTAAGAACAACGGTTGCGACCTGATAATCCACGGACCATCTTTGATGACATTCAACATTCCGCCTTCATCATTAAACTTAAAGAAGAAAAAAACCATTAGCATTCATCATCGTCTTTTGCAATCCATACTTTTTCCAATTCACCTTAACAAAATAGTCAACAACCGGGAAAGCCACTCGTTCCCCCAAAAAATACCCGTAAATAGTATTAGACATTTTCTCCTGCACAGTTCGGACGGATTCCTTGGGAAGAACAACATCACATCCTTCATGCACAGCCGAACTAGCCAGTGAACGAAAGTTAACTTTCTGAATGTTATTAGCAATGACTGAATCCGCATAAGATTTAGGGATTGAACTACTTCCCTGAACCGTATGTGATCCCTGAACAACATCAGCCGCCCCACTATCCTTCTGAGTTTGATTCACTGACAGTTGAACCGGGACTGTGATCTTAGCTAACTCATCGATGACATTAATTAGTTTTGGATCAACTTGAGAATTCTGTACCGTACCACGCCTAGGAAGCACTGGATTTCCATCAATACTTACCACCCTACTCGCCAAACCCTTAAAGGGTAAAGGCGGCTTTCCCCGATCACCCTTATCATAATGACCAGGTTTTGAACGATCATCCATACCTAATGTAGACATCTCTCACGTAAAACAGAAAAATAAACAAGCATGCACCCGAAAACCAAACACCTACTGCCGCACCCAAGAATACGAATAACAAAACCCTAATCCTATAAACCCTAACTTGAAACCTGAACCCTTAATCGATTAAACCTGAGCATCAATCTAGCTAAATTAATCTCAGTTAACCGCAATCAACGACTTCCAGTTTAATAAATCAGGGTTCTTGAATCAAAAATAGAGCAGCGATTTGAAGAAAAGAAAAAAACCCTAGTTCTAAATCGATCCCTAGTGTTAACAAGTTCGTTATAGAGATTTGCAAGAACAAACCTCTAATCACAGACTGTTATACACAAGATCACGAAGAAAAACATTGGATTCATGATGAACAAGAAAAATCGCCTATAGGAGAGAGAGCATAGGGTTTTTTGTTGCACAAGGAGATAGTAAGAAGTCCCAAACCAGGAAAAGTGTTTCGTTCCGTTTCAATAATGAAGTTTAAGTATAGGGAACATGAAATATGCTCAAAAACATCTCAGATGTCGGTTCATTTGGTCGTACGGTTGCGTTGTTCGGTTAATTACGACAAAACACGAACGGACGTGAAAAACGATCCAAACTATGCGACGAATGGAATTTTATCATGCCAATCACTAAAATAAAATATTTTAATGATTACATAAATTTTTAGATGTCCGGATGTATTCAGAACGTAAGATATGCGCGAAAATGCAAACTTATGCACTTTTTGACGCTTTTAGTCCCTGAATGACCAAAAAGTTTATTTTAGCACACCAAACCCCTCAAAGCCTATTTCTAAGTTATGTAAAGGATATTTAGGGTATGTTTAACTTATGATCAAGTTCCGGAATGTTCGTTACAGTATGAATCAGCATACTTTCGCAGTTTGTCGAAATTAGTCCCTGTAAGCGAATAAACTTGATTTCGACACACCAAACCTTCCAAACCTTATTTCTAAGTTATGTAAAGGTTATTTAAGGTATGCTAAGCCCATGTCACTGTTCCGGAGTGTTTGTTGCGTTAAACTGATTACGTTTACGTATCAGCTCGCGTATAACTTCCCAAAAAGCGATTTAGAGCTCGAAATCGAACAAGAATTGATATGTGCAAACAATAAACACATTTATACAAATTCCAAGTATGAAACACAATACTTCATTGACTTGGTATTTGTTTGATGGTCGTGGAGGCACAGGTGTCACATAGTTCAATATACTACCAAATCATGAATTAGGTATATTTCGATATACTACCAACATGATACTGTTTTACTAATGTATAGTTTGATATACTACCAAATCACGGTCTGTATATTTCGATATACTACCAACGTGATACTGTTTTACCAAAGTATAGTTTTGATATACTATAGACTCTGTAATTTCACAAACTAAAGTATATTTTGATATACTACCAAAGCATTGTGTATATTCTATTTTCAAACCAAAGCATAGTTGATATGCTATTTTCAAACCAAAGCATAGTTTAATATGCTATTTTCAAACCAAAGTATAATTTGATATACTACCGATGTTTTCATTCTTAAACCAAAGTATACTTGAGATATACTACCAAAACTATTATTTCATTAAACAGAGTATATTTTGTTTTTGGTTTGTGATATATAAAAGTGAACCGGGGTAACCCTTTACCCAAAAAAAAAACTATTTCAAAACTAAAGTATACTTTGATATACTATTTACCCGATCTTTTCAAAACCAAAGTATATTTCTGCATATACTACAAACCTTTTTACCAAAGCAATGTGTTTTCGAAACCAAACTTTTTACATGGATTCATGGCTATTTTTATAAACGCAAAACCTTTTCTTGTACTATCCAAAGCCATGAATCTAATTCACAAAACCTATGTTACTCACAGGCATTTTTATGCTGACGTTTTATTTTCACATATGTTTCGGGTACTACTACTATGTGATGATTGTTGATGCATGCTACACATAGGACAGACCCGTGCCTTAGTGACTTTAAAATTTAAAAGATAATTATTTGTATTTATCTGGTTTGTATTAAGACAATGAGTTCATTAATGAAACAAAACAAATCTTAAATCACCATGTGTTGTGAAACAATGATTCTGTTACGACACTCCCCGACGTTTTCGCTGCGGTTTGTTGTTTTACGCGGACGGGGTGTGACAGAAAAGTTGGTATCAGAGCTCATGGTTATAGGGAATTAGGTTATTAGTAATGCTTTGACCTAGACTATAACCTTCCTAGGACCCTAACGCAAGAAATTTGCGTTTAGATTCTTAATACAATACCAATCACCTATCCTTAGGTGACTAACAAAAAACAAAACACAATTCATTCTCCCGAGTCAAAATTTTTCAAAACATCACAGGAAGTCATCTATCCTTAGATGATTTGTTTTAAGGCTTTTAAGCCTTTGGTGTTTTCAAAATCTCGTCAAAGTTTGGGTCTTTATAATGTGAACACATGCAATCAGGAAGGGTGGGTGCCTGTACCTCGAGTTTTCTGTCTAAGGCTAGAGTGTTCGTACAAATCTGCAGTATCGGACCAGTCACTCTTACCTGGGAACTCTTGGGGTGAGTGTCCACTTATAGGCTAAAGCATGTCTTCGCGATACATTATTATGACCCACTTACTTTGATTAGTCACTATGTGTTGTTTGTTTGTTTGAAGTAACAAACGAATGATGACAATCCTTATGCTTTGTCGATATTCTTAACATCCAGTTTTGAATATCCAATAACATCTCACTTGTTTTCCCTCATGCCTCTTTGCTCTTTTAGAATGCCTCCTTGACGTGATCAAACTCAGGATGCCGCCATGGCAGCCTTAATAACTCAGCAAATCGCTGCTGTACTCCTGAACCTTATTACCCAGATAAATCAAGCGAACAATAACAATGTTCAGTGCAACTATAAGACATTCAACTCAGCTATGCCACTTACATATAATGGGTCTGAAGGAGCCACTAGGCTCCTACAGTGGTTTGAGAGTCTTGAAAGCACGTTTCGTCATGTACAATGCCCAAACGAGCGAAAGGTTGAGTTTGCATCGAGTGTATTCCAGAAAAGAGCACTCACATGGTGGAACGGCGTAATGAGGGATAGGGGTGCCGATGTGGCAATGGCACAAACCTGGGAAGAGCTTCGAGCTCTAATGATGAAGGAATTATGTCCTCGTCATGAGCTCAGGGCATTGGAAAGGGAATTTGACGATCTTAAACAAGACAGCGGTGAACATCGAGCCTACACTGATCGTTATGAGGAGTTAAGTCTGTTATGTCCTACCATGGTAAGCCTTTGGATAAGGCGATTGAAAAGTACATCGATGGCCTCCCTGACCTAGTTCAGGACATTGTTACTGGTAGCAACCCTACTACCGTCAGACAGGCCATTGAACTATCTGCTACCCTAACTGAATCTCAAATCAGAAAGGGTAAACTTTTCAGAAAAGGCGACTAGAAACTATCTGACAAGTCTGCACAAGAAAAACCAAAGGATAAATAGACTGAGTCCTCCAAGAAGTCGAAGAAGCGTAAGGCTTTACAAAACTTCGAAGTAGTTGCTCAAAACAATCAGGTTGCACCAAACCAGCCAGCACAGCCTCGTGCTAGGAAAAACTATATTGGTATTGCACCTTTGTGCTACAAATGCAACCGTCATCATTTGGATCAAACACCGTGTCACAAATGTACCCACTATGGGCGATTGGGACATTTGGTCAATACACGCCGTCATGTTATCCAAAACCATAATGCTGCAAATCCTACTGCTGCTCAAGCACCATATCCACCTGGATCGTGCTACAACTGTGGTGATCTTACTCACTATCAGAACAATTGCCCAAGACTTGTTAATGAAAATCCAGCTCGTGGATGAGTATTTAACATAAACGAGGCAAACGCATATGACAATGCGTCAGTGAACAATTAGACTTTTGTATTTTCCTTGTTATTATCTATGACACTTGGAACAATTCAGTTGTCATATAAATAAATTTGTTGTTTCAAATTTATTTACGAAATTAATGCAAATGCGTGTATGTGTGACATACCCCTACGATACCGACACCAAGGAACCGTGTTCCTTGCAAGACGAACTACTCATGTGGTTCTTTCATTCTTTATGATCGCTCGCGATCTCCACAAAATCCTAAGTACTCGTTTCTTTTAAAGAAAACAAAGTACAAGGTACAAGTTACAATTTTTTTAACAGATACTTGAAGTACCATTTCAAATCCTTGATTTGATATCTAAAGGTACTTTCATAAGTCCTTAATTGGACCCATGCTATGTGACTATGTACACGATTATTAAGTACATTTATGCTTCGTGTGTGGCCTTAACATGCCTAGCACATTGATTTCAAGGACCCTTTTTGCGTAATATGCTGACTTAGCATATCTAGCACCTTGATTTCATGAACACTTCACTTCGTATGTTGACCTAACATACCTAGTACATGGATTGCAAAAACATTTTCACCACACAAATTCCAAATCCTATCAAGATCTTCCTATCTTCATAGTTAGATCCTTGAGGATGTTTGAAGTACTAATTGAAGTCCTTGATTGGATTGCTGATGTACTTTAAACACATATATACATGTTAACGAATGAGCTGATAACCAAGTTAACGATTATGTGATTGTGTGTAATTCTAGTGCTCGCTATCTCAATCCTTGTAGAATCTTCCGTATTTTCATATGTTAGATGCTCTAAAGGATACCCAAAGCGCTATCTTAAATCCTTAAGGAGTTTTCTATGCAAATAGTCAGACCCTTGGATTTCAAAGTGCTATTTCAAAACGATTATTTGCTTCAAAGTTAAAACACCCTTTGGTGGTCTATTTAAAGAGATCATATACGTCGATCTAGTTAAAGAGATCATGTGTTGATCTAGAAGATCGTTCGTTGATCTAGTTAAAGAGATCCTTTGGTGGTCTAGTCAAGTCATTACATGTTTGTTCGATTGATTTTTCCCCTACACATTATAAAATGAACTATGCGGACTGTGCAAGGAATTACGTAATTATGGATGCATACATAATTATGGAATTTAGTGCACAGAAACCACAAGTTTTGTCATGTGCTAAGACCTATAGTGATAAGAATAACGAAACGGGAACAATGTAAAAAGGGCATGGTGGATACGCCGCTAGTACTTCCTATATATAAATGTTCCTTATTACATTGCGAGCGTAGCGTTATTTAAGTTACTAGAAGTCCTGGACCTTGACCAATGTTGTTTTATCTTGCACTCTCCGACTCTGATTTTGAGCACACACAAGTTTCATATAATAGTCTTCATAGGAAACATTCTTCTATTCGTTGTCCGATTAAACTCCATATTTTGTTGCAATAAGGACATCACTTTGACATGAACAAATTCGCTGGAAATCCAAACGTAGCCTAGAGTTTTACTTAGGGAATGGAGGATTCGTCCGAAAGCGAAATAATCACATCTGCTTTCACAAGTTTCCTCTAAAATTAAATTTCGGGACGAAATTTCCTAAAGTAGGGGAGACTATGACACCTGTGCCTCTACAACCATCATACAAATACAAATCTAATGAAATCTTGTGTTTCATTCTCGTGATTTGTACAAATGCATATGACATTTATACATATCAATTCTTGTTCGATTTCGACCTCTAAATCGCTTTCTAGAAAGTTAAACACAAACTGTTATGCAAACATAATCAGTTTAACACAACAAACTCTCTGGAATAGTGATATAAGCTTAACATACCTTAAATAACCCTTACGTAACTTAGAAATAAGTTTTGAAGGGTTTGGTATGGCAAAACAAGTTTATTCGATCATAGGGACTATTTGCATCAAACTGCAAAAGTCTACCGTTTCGTATGGTAACATACATTCTGGAACATGATCATAAGCTAAACATACCATAAATAACCTTAACATAGCTTAGAAATAAGGTTTGAGTGGTTCGGTATGCGAAAATGCGCTTATTTGGTCAACATGTACTAAAAGCGTCAAAAACGGCGTAAGTAGTTTATATGCCCATAGAAAATGACCAAAATGCCCTTTTGAAGCTTAAGTTCATATTTTGCATATGTGATCAAGTTTTTGACATATAAACTGATTTAGTAACATATTTAGGCATAATTGGGCATGTAAGACTTGACATAGGACATAGATAACCGTCCAACCTTAGATTTACGCAAACGACGCGTTATAGTAGCTTAAACTACCTTAATGGGTGAATAGGGTCAAAAGCACTTAGGTAAACTTTCCAATCAGAATGTTAGCTCTATTAAATCATGCCATATGAGTTCCAATACTCATTTGATTTATAGAACTACATTCTATCCTATCTCCCGATTTAGGTACCAATTATTTAACATAGTGATTCCATACTAGGTACCACTTGATTCCTTGATTTCTCAAGCTTTGTTAGGACACTTAATCAAGGATACTTGCACCCTCAAGTGAGTACATAGTCCCCTCTTTTACCGCTTTCAAATGTTTTGGGGTGAAACATATGTGCCTATTCACTATTTTCATGATTTCAACTATATGATTACACATGCATAGTACTTATCTTTTGAGAAATTGAACTATTATCCATGGCTTAAACACTGATTTTTAAAGTTGTTAAACTATTTGTTGGTTCATATTATTACTTGTACATTCATTAACAATGATCAAGCCGATTGGTAGTACGAAATAGCGCTATAGGACTAGACACCCCATTCCTGTTGTATGGAATGTCGGATACCAATGTTTTAACCAAATAGAATTGCCTTTGTGGTATTTCTATAGTCTCCAAAGTGTAGTTTGATGCACTAAGGTTTGTATGTATTACCAAATCGCGATATATGGTATATTTTGGTATACTATTATGGCATATTTTTATATGCTACCAACGTGATACTGTTTTTCTAAAGCATAGTTTGATATGCTATTGTTTACCAAATTATAGTTTAATATACTACAAAATCATGAATTTGGTATATTTCGATATACTGCCAACATGATACTGTTTTAGTAATGTATAGTTTGATATACTACCAAATCACGGTCTATTCACAAACTAAAATATATTTTGATATACTACCAAAGCATAGTTGATATGCTATTTTCAAACCAAAGCATAGTTGATATGCTATTTTCAAACCAAAGCATAGTTTAATATGCTTTTTTCAAACCAAAGTATAATTTGATATACTACCGATGCTTTCATTCTTAAACCAAAGTATACTTGAGATATACTACCAAAACTATTATTTCATTAACCAAAGTATATTTTGATATACTATCTATTTAACTATTTAAAAACTAAAGTATACTTTGATATACTATTTATCCGATCTTTTCAAAACCAAAGTATATTTCTGCATATACTACAAACCTTTTTATCAAAGCAATGTGTTTTCGAAACCAAACTTTTTACAAGGATTCATGGCTATTTTTATAAACACGAAACCTTTTCTTGTACTATCCAAAGCCATGAATCTAATTCACAAAACCTATGTTACTCACAGGCATTTTTATGCTGACGTTTTATTTTCACATATGTTTCAGGTACTACTACTATGTGATGATTGTTGATGCATGCTACACATAGGATGGACCCGTGCCTTAGTGACTTTAAAATTTGAAAGATAATTATTTGTATTTATCTGGTTTGTATTAAGACAATGAGTTCATTAATGAAGCAAAACAAATCTTAAATCACCATGTGTTGTGAAACAATGATTCTGTTACGACACCCCCCGATGTTTCCACCGTGGTTTGTTGTTTTACGCGGTCGGGGTGTGATAGATTGTCCTAAAGCAAAGGGCCAGAATGCCAGGGGTAGAGCATTCGAGCTAACCGCCGGAAAGGCACATGACGATCCTGCTGTTGTTACCAGTATGTTTTTGATCAACCACCATTTTGCGTTCGTACTGTTTAATACTGAGGCTGACTTGTGTTTTGTTTCGGAAAAAAAATTAGAACCATTTTTGTGTTCTCCAACAAGTAAGAAAAGTAAAAAGTACTCGATAGAACTAGTAAATGGTAAACTGATAAAGACTAGCGAGGTTATTCGCAGGTGTAGTATTTAGTTAGGTGATCATAGTTTTAGTATCGACTTGTTTCCAGTGGAGCAGGGGAGTGTGATGTAGTTGTGGGAAGATCTAAGATAATCCTATTGTTCGCAATTTTCCAGAAGTTTTTCCCTGAAGACTTACCTAGATTTCCCCCTATGAGACAGATCAAATTCCAAATTGATCTAGTACCCGTTGCTGCACCAATTGCAAAATCTCCTTATATATTAGCACCGTCAGAGATGAAAGAAATGTCGAATCAGCTTCAAGGGCTACTAGACAAAGGTTTCATTCAACCAAGTTTTTCGCCTTGGGGTGCACCTGTTTTGTTTGTGAGGAAGAAGGATGGATCCTTCAGAATGTGTATTGATTATAGAGAGCTGAATAAGTCGACTATCAAGAATTGGTACCCTTTACCGAGGATTGACGATTTGTTCGATCAGCTAAAGGGATCCAGCTACTACTCAAAGATTGACCTGCGTTCAGGATATCATCAGTTGAAGGTGGCCGACAAGGATATTCCGAAGACTACTTTTCGAACATGATATGGCCATTATGAGTTTTTAGTGATGCCTTTTGACTTAACTATTGCGCCAGTTGTGTTCATGGTTTTCATGAACAGGGTATGCAAACCCTATTTGGATAAATTCATGATAGTATTCATCGATGATATACTTATCTGTCCGCGAACCAAAGAAGATCATGAGTATCATTTGAAGTTGATATTGGAGTTGTTGAGGAAAGACAAGTTGTATGCCAAATTCTCCAAGTGCGAATTCTGGATTCGGAAAGTTCATTTTCTCGGGCATGTCATAAATGAGAAAGGTATACATGTGGATCCGTCTAAGATCGAAGCAATTAAGAATTGGGAAGCGCCAAAGATGTCACACCCCCAAAATACCAGTTGCGGAAAACACCACGGGCGTGTGACATACCAGGATCTTAGCCACCAATCACATTGAACTCATAATTATATTTAAATAAAGCTTTCATTCATTAACATAAGGTATTACAAAACGTTTCATAAAATTCATTGTATACAGCTGAAGCATAATGTCACACCCCCATAATCCACAAGCGGAGTATCACCGCAGGAGGCGTGACATGACCAGGATCAAGCCACCAATCATATTGAACAATATAGTAAGTGAATAGAAGTCCAACCACACAATATAATTAGTGTTCAAAAACAGTTTAACAAATCTAAGTCATCAGCGGAAGCAAATAGTTCAAAACCCAAATCATAAACTAAAAGTGTTTAAGTTCATCATGAACACACAATGTCCATGCTCCACAACGACCCCTCCCATGCAAGCTCCTGCTAAGTACCAATCGACCTGCAAGGCATGTAACAACGAGTCAACAACAAAGTTGAGCGAGTTCACAGTTAATTGTCTAGTTTTAATGTTATCCCAAAAACCATAAGTTGTTTCGAAAACCACGAGTTATCCAGTTCCTTGTTTTCCCAAACCATAATCAGTGGGGGCTTCCCCATGTTAACCACTAGACCCGTTACCATATCGACAACTGACTGGAGTCATGTATGTGCCCTACATCAATGTCTATCATCATTGACTAAGTGCCCAGATCCATTAGTTCACTCCCGCCCTCTGCGGCACGCTTGTCAAACCTAAATAGCGCTATCTAACTAATGACCCGCTCGCCATTGGCCTGGCGATTAAGTCGATATAAAAATGAGGGACTTCATGATAGAGTTTTGTCTAGTAAGTTATATGTTGTCGTCCTTCCCAACCGAGGACGGAAGTACGTAATCTACACAAGGAGAATACACAGGTTAAATGTTGTCATCATTCTCAACGAGGATGGAGGTACATATTCTACCCAAGAAGAATATGCAGGTTCCGTTTCAGTTTTATTAACCCATTCCCAACCACCGGGAATCCCATGCCTTATAGAAAGTGTGAACTCACCTCGGTTTGCTCGGTATGGTTAACTACTTGTTCACAGTTAATCAGTCAAAGCCTAAAGTTTGCATACGTACATAATCAGTTTGCATTCACAAAGATCACGTGTAAATACAAATTACAGTGGTTATTCAATCAGTGATCACCAGGTAGCACATAGTAGTTACACCACTTGTTCTATTTTACAGTTTACATGTAACAACAGTCGAGTATGGTAATCAACATTGAATCATGTTTCCTCATGCATATCTTCAACAGGAAACAGTCAGCATCTAAACATACATCATTACACTTGTACAAAACTACATTCTGTTTGTGAGGTCCTGACCCACGGCGAAACCCCTAGGCGACGAAACCCCAAGGTGGCGAAACCCCTGGGTGACGAAACCTTCCATGTTTCGTCGGCTTGGAGGTGTGAAGAAACCTCACATGTTTCGTCGGCATTGAATGTGATGAAACTCTACTGAGTTTCGTCGTCAAAGGTGTTTCGTCGGGTGGGACTTTCATCGTCACTGTAACAGTTAAACATACACACTGACAACCCTAATCATCAACAGCCATTTCACCATCACCATCAATCATACAGTTATCATCCAAAACAATAAACATTAATGCTATTTACCATCATTCCAAATACATCACCGCACTTAACATCTAGCAAGAACCCTAAATCGTAAAATCACCGTATATGATCTAGATTGGTACATGAATGTATTCAATGATCAGATCCATTCAACACAGTTACAATATCAAACAGAAACATGGCTCTTATTAGTGAACATGAACGAGTACAATTCCACGAGTTACCGTCATAGAGTTTCTAAACAATTCGATTTGCACAAGAACATCAAAACCCTAGTTATATGACTTTCGATTCAAGCATCAATCATAGGCAAATCATCTAGCGAACAAACCCACTCATAATGCTAGTTATCTACACACACAATAACACGTAAATTGAATCGAACATCGAGACTAACCGGTTGTGAATGAAACACAGGAACTCCTAGAGAGGATGTTTCCGTCGGGTGCCAAAGAGAGAAAGATAGTCTAGGGTTTCGTGTAATGTGGCGTGTGCAATATATAACGTAACTGCCGATTTGATTGGGCTATACTTGGGCCGAAGCCCATTTTGGCGAAACCCCCTAGTTTCATCGGGGAGTGAATGACGAAACCTCTAGGTTTCATCGAGTGATGGTTGTGGTGAAACCTCATAGGTTTCGTCGTGGTGTGTGTGTGGCTCACCATGTTTCGTCGCTTGTAGGTTTATAATCTCAAACAATACATAAATTCCTATCACTCATAAATAGTAACACATCACATAACACAATATTTTAAACATATAATCAAATGTGCACAATTTACAAGGCAGCCAAGTTATGCAACACAATTGTGAAACAAATAACGTGTAGAGGAAAGACCTTGAAAACTCGGGTTGTCACATCATCCCCAACTTGAAAGAAATTTCGTCCCGAAATTTAGCACGTGGTTAGTGAGGAAGCTAGTTAGGTTGCCTGGTTTTCTTGGTTTTCCTAGGGTGTCACATCACCCCCCGGTTGGTTTGGTCTTCTCATTCCCAGGTAAACTCTGGGCCACGACGGGAGTTCCAACGAACTCGAACAAGAGGTATCCTGGTGTCCTTGAGAACCTTAACGTCTCGGTCTGGAATCTTTATTGGTTCCTCGATGAGTCGCAGCTGATCGTCGATGGTGAGCTCCTTGAGAGGAACTATGAGGGTCTCATCTGACACACACTTCTTCAGATTTGACACGTGGAATACGTTGTGAACTCCGCTGAGTTCTTCGGGGAGATTCAGTTTGTAGGCCACCTTGCCTATTTTCTCTGTGATTTCGAAAGGCCCAACATAACGCGGATTAAGCTTGCCCCTTTTCCTAAAACGATCCACATCCTTCCAGGGTGAGACTTTAAGTAGAACCCGGTCCCCGACCTGGAATTCTAGAGGTTTCCTACGCTTATCAGAGTAGCTTTTCTGACAGTCACGAGCTGCCGTCATTCGTTGTCGTATCTGTGCAATCTTCTCTGTTGTATCCACTACCAGTTCTGGACCAGTGATTTGGCTGTCGCCAACCTCTGCCCAGCAAAGAGGTGATCGGCATTTTCGTCCGCACAATGCCTCAAACGGAGTAGCCTGGATGCTGGTGTGGTAACTGTTGTTATAGGAAAACTCCACTAATGGGAGGTGTCTTTCCCAGCCGTTACCAAAATCGATTACACATGCTCGAAGCATGTCTTCAAGGGTTTGAATGGTGCGTTCAGACTGCCCATCCGTCTGCGGATGATACGCCGTGCTCATGTCTAATCGAGAGCCAAAGGACTTGTGCATCGCTTGCCACAATTTAGATGTAAAACGTGAGTCACGATCTGAAATGATGGAGGTTGGCACCCCGTGCCTCGAAACTACTTCCTTTAGGTAGATGTCTGCTAGAGTAGAAAACTGATCCGTTTCTTTGATAGCCAGAAAATGTGCAGACTTGGTCAGTCGATCCATGATAACCCAAATGGTATCATTTCCGCGTTGAGATCTAGGCAGGCCAGTAACCAAATCCATGGAAATTTTCTCCCATTTCCATGTCGGTATCTCTGGTTGTTGAAGTAGGCCTGATGGTTTCTGGTATTCTATTTTGACTCTCGCACAAGTCAGACATTTACTAACATAGGTCGCTATGTTAGCTTTCATGTGGGGCCACCAGTATGTAGTCTTGAGATCGTGGTACATTTTATCCGAACCAGGATGTACCGACTAACGAGACCTGTGTGCTTCATCCATCACTAGCTCACATAGATTTCCATAAAGTGGGACCCAGATGCGCCCTGTTATGTAATAAGCACCGTCTTCCTTTTGTTCCAACCGTTTCCTCGATCCTCTCAGGGACTTAGCCCTGATGTTCTCTGCTTTCAATGCTTCAATCTGAGCATCTCGTATCTGAGCGGGAAGATTAGAGTGGATGGTAAGCTATAACGCACGTACACGCTTAGGTTTAGACTCTTTCCGGCTGAGGGCGTCGGCCACAACATTGGCTTTGCCCGGATGGTATTTGATCGTGCATTCATAATCATTCAGGAGTTCAACCCATCGACGTTGTCGCATGTTCAACTCCTTCTGTTCGAAGATGTGTTGGAGACTCCTGTGATCAGTGTACTTGGTGCACTTGGTACCGTACAGGTAATGCCTCCATATCTTGAGTGCAAAAACAACAGCTCCCAGCTCCAGATCATGAGTAGTGTAGTTCCTTTCGTGAACCTTAAGTTGACGCGATGCAAAAGCAATGACTTTATCCCGTTGCCTCAACACACAACCAAGTCATTGGATTGACGCGTCACAATAGACCACAAAATCGTCTGTTCCTTCAGGTAACGAGAGAATAGGCGCGCTACAAAGTCTCTCCTTTAAGTGCTAAAATGCGGATTCCTGTGAATCACCCCAACGATAGGTGACACCCTTCTGAGTTAGGGAAGTGAGAGGTTGCGCAATCTTCGAGAAATCCTTGATGAACCTTCTGTAGTAACCCGCCAAACCCAAGAATTGGCGGATTTCAGTTGGTGTACGGGGTGCAGGCCAGTTCTTGATCGAGTGAACCTTGGATGGATCTACATGAATCACATCCTCATTTACCACATGGCCTAGGAAATGGACTTCGCGAAGCCAAAAGTCACATTTCGAGAACTTAGCATAAAGCTGCTTTGTTCGAAGAAGTTCCAGAATAAGGCGCAGATGATGTTCGTGCTCCTCCGGACTCTTAGAATAGATCAGGATGTCGTCGATGAAAACAATAACGAATTTATCCAGGTAAGGTTTGCACACTCGGTTCATGAGATCCATGAAGACCGCAGGTGCGTTTGTCAGCCCGAAAGGCATAACCAGAAACTCGTAGTGCCCGTAACGAGTCCTGAATGCTGTTTTGGAAATGTCCTCGTCTCGGACTCTCAGCTGATGATATCCCGATCTCAGATCAATCTTTGAGTAGAAGCTCGACCCTTGCAACGGGTCGAATAGGTCATCAATACGCGGAAGAGGATAACGATTCTTCATGGTCACCTTGTTGAGTTCGCGATAGTCAATACACATTCGGAAGGTACCGTCTTTCTTCTTCACAAACAAGACTGGAGCTCCCCAGGGCGAAGAGCTAGGACGAATGAAACCCTTGTCTAATAGCTCTTGTAGTTGGGTAGACAATTCCTCTAGTTCTGATGGAGGTAAGAGATAAGGTGCACGAGCTATGGGTGCTGCTCTAGGAGCCAGCTCGATTTGAAATTCAACCTGACGATGAGGCGGAAGACCAGGTAATTCCTCAGGAAATACCTCAAGAAAGTCGCGTACAATAGGAATCTCTTCTATCTTCTTTTCTTTCGTTGTGGTGTCAGTAACGAGGGCTAGAATAGCTGTGTGGCCCTTTTGTAAACACTTCTGAGCTTTAAGGAAAGATATGATGCCTACCATTGCACCACTCTTGTCACCAAGAATCATGAGAGGTTCTTCACCAGAGCGAGGGATGCGGACAATTTTCTCCTTGCAAAGAATTTCCGCTTGGTGTTGAGATAACCAATCCATCCCGATAACAACGTCGAAACTACCCAGAACGATAGGAATGAGGTCGATAGAGAAGGTCTGATCAGCAAGAACAAGATTACAACTCTTAACTATGTGTGTAGCCTCGAGATTTTTACCATTTGCTAGTTCTACAACATGCTTGGTGTTCAAAAGTGTTGGTGTACGCTTAAACATCTGACTAACTTTTAAGGACACATAACTAGTATCGGCACCCGAATCAAATAAAACAGTAACATAGAAGTCGTCCAGTAGGAACTTACCCATCACAACATTGGGATCGTTCCTTGCATCACCCTGCCCAATCATGAAGACACATCCCTTGGCACCGTTGCCATCATTGTTACCCCTATTGTTGTTCCCATTTCCTTGGTTGTTGTTCTGGTTTTGATTCAACTGTGGACAGTGTCTCTTGAAGTGACCCTCAGCACCACACTGAAAGCATCCCTTGTTACCCTGCTGTTGCTGTTGCTGGTTATGTGGAGCTTGTTGCGGTTGCTGACGATTCTGATTCGTAGGATATAGGCTCCTGCAATCCTTGGCTGCATGACCAGGCTTGTTGCACCTATGACAGCGAACCTTGCTACATGGCCCACTGTGGTGCAAATTGGAACGGTTGCACTTAGGTTGATTACCCCTGTACCCTCCTTGACCCTGATTCCCAGAAGACTGTGTCACACCCTCGAAAAACCCCACCCCGCCTTGGAGGCGTGACATGCCCAGGATCATAGCCACCAATCATATTGAACAAAGCATGTAAGTAATTTTTATAAAATCCAACACAATACAATTGGTGTCAAAACATAGTTTGAGTTTACAGCGGAAGCACAAAACATAAGTTTAATATTAATTGAAATGTTTTCCCACAACGACCACGCCTCCTCGTGCAAGCTCCTTAAGCTAGGGATCTAACGACCTGCAAGGCATGTAACAACGAGTCAACAAAAAAGTTGAGTGAATTCACGGCTCTGTTCACTGGCTCACAGCCCGTAGGATTATCCATCCCAAAGTTTTGTTTTGTTCGTTCTACCCACTGAGAACGTACGTATTCTGCACTCTGGAGAATTCGTATGTATCGCGGTCTCCCAGACATGTGTGCGAAGATTAGTGGTGTGGCATCCTACCTACTGAGGATGGCCGTGCCTTGTAGAAAATAAAGTGTGAACTCACCTTTGCTTTGACAAGCTTCCTGATTCTAACTCTTCTGAAAATTAGCATCTACTTTGGTATGAGGTAGAGTTTAGCCTACTGATAAGCTAAATAACCTAATTTGCACACGAAACTAGGTAAATAACTAATACAGCTTTTACGATAACTCACGAGATCAAACCCTCACAACAAATGACAAAGTGCGATACTTAAACATCCAGCGGATTCACAACGAATGACAGAGTATAGTCCGATTTCGAACAGCACTCAAACATTCAAGTCGAAATCACGACGAATGACAAAGTATAAACCCAATTTGAGCAGCACTTAAACATCTATCAGATAGTTTCAATCGATCGGACATTGAATCGTAGCAGCGATTGAATTAATACCCTGTATCGTAGCATCAATTAGTGATCGTGTGTGTTAATTGAAGTAATCGGACCAAAACTCAGAGAATAATACGAATTTCTTCGTCGCTCAAACTCCAGAAACTAAGTGCCAATGTATGCTATTTATACACGAAATTTGATTAGCTTACGCACCGTAACCCTTATTTCCTTACGGTTCGTAACCACCCTTGCGCACCGTAACACTAATTTCCTTACGGTGCGTAAGGAAAACCTAAGCACTATAGGGTTGCCACGTTTGGGACTAGCCTAGCTGAGTCAACAAATTCTTAAAATTAAACTTCGACAGCAAGTTATTAGGAAAATCATCAATAGAAAATACCCCCCCTGAGTTTTAGGGGCCCTAATCCTGATTCTGATTGTTCTGGAAATCTTAGGGTTTCTGCAGAATCACTTGGGTTTCTCAATTTGGGTTTCCTATTGGACTAATTATAATAATAAATAGGACTTTTTAGTGAGAGTTGCTACAGACTGCTGCCCGGGGTTCTTGTAATCGTCTGTCTTTCTCTGCTGAGACTAAGACTGAACAGAAGTAGAACCTTTGCTTGAATTTCCATCCCATTTACGCTTGTTGTCGCTAGGAGCATCTGAAGTAGCTGTAGCACTAATACGTTTGGGCAGCCTGTTTTGCTCAACTGCCTGATCAGTGAGACGGTGGGCAAGCCGTATGACCTGCTGAATAGTACCAAGGTTAGCCACAGTCACATGGCTCTGAATTTCTGGCACAAGACCCTTGAGGTACATCTCAATACGTTTGATAGGAGGATCCACCATGGTAGGGCACAATACAGCCAATTCGTTCGATCTCTTCGTATACGCCTCAATTTCAGACCCCGTCATCTTTAAATTATAAAACTCAACTTCCAGCTTGTGTATGTCATCACGATGACAGTACTCCTCTTTGATCAGATCCTTGAAGTCGTTCCATGGGGTGGCATTAGCAGCTGCCAACCCTAGCATCTGAACCTGGTTCCACCAAGTTAACGCAGCACCTTCGAGTGTTCCAGTAGCAAATTTCACCCTACGAGCCTCAGGGCATTCACACATCTCAAAAACAGATTCGATCTTCTCGAACCAGTGGAGAAGACCTACAGCTCCTTCTGTGCCGTTGAAGGTACTGGGTCGGCAATCCATGAAAGTTTTGAACGTACACGCAGGAGGCTGAGCAGGTTGACCTGTAGCGTGAGCAAGAAAGGATCCATGAAGTTCCTATTGCTGCATATACAGAGGATGGTCTTAGTTTGATTGCCACTGCTATTGGCGAACCTAAACTTCTTGACTCGTACACAACTACAATGTGTATGGATTCATGGGGACGTAGCAGTTATGCTAGAGCATTGATTGAAGTTTCGGCTGAAAAAGATCTGAAAGAGGAAATTACTATGGCCATTCCGAAACTGGAGGGTGAGGGGTATGTAAAGGAAACTATGTATGTTGAGTATGAGTGGAGTCCGCTAAGGTGTTCTCATTGTTGTGTTTTCGGGCACTCGGATGATCAATGTCCGAATCAGCAAAGGAATCCGGGTAAACAGTCGACTGGTGATAGGAATCGAATGCATGTGGATAAACTGAAACATGTTGATCAAGGACGGAGGGCTGATAAAAAACCGGTTGTAGATGAGGATGGGTATATGGGTGTGCATGCTAAGAAACTGGCTAGGAAAACGGGTTTTCAAATGTACAAACCAAAGCAGAAATTCAAGTATCGTCCTATTGGAGCTAAGCCGAAGGATGTGGTGACAAATGTGGTGTCATCTAATAGTGTTCTCTCTAGCAATCCTTTTGATGTTTTGAGTACTGAAGGTGAGGCTCAAGGGCAAAGCAGCAAGGATGCGGGTGGTGGTCAAGATGATTTGGATGATGAAGAGGTTCTTGAAGTTTATAATGAAACTGATGAGTCTATCATGGAAGGCACTCGTAATACTAATAAAAAAGGGGCAAGCACTCCTAAACCGAAAGTGTCTGATGGTTAGTCTAGCTGCATGGAATATAAGAGGGTTGAATCGCCCTCTTAAACAAAAAGAGGTTCGTCAGGTTGTAAAAGATAGTAATCTTAGTTTGTGTGCTATTCTGGAGTCTCGTGTGGATGTAGCGAATTTGAGTAAGGTGTGTCTGTCAGTTTTTCGTCGTTGGGATTGGACATCTAATGGGGGTTGTTGTGACAAAGGTACTCGCATTATCATAGGGTGGGATGTCACACCCCCAAAATACCACACGCGGAAACCCCCGCGAGGCGTGTGACGTACGATGATCCAAGCCACCAATCACATTGAACTCATGAATTTGTTTAAATAAAACTTTCATTAATTAACATAAGGCATTACAAAATGTTAAACATATTTCAACATATACAGCGGAAGCATAAATCATTTGTTAGTGTTTCATAAATCACATGTACAAAACCATTAGACTTGACTTGCGATTCCATGTATCTCGACCCATGACCACTCCAGCATCCTAGACAGCAAGTTCCAAATGATATCAACCTATAGACCTGCAAGCATGCAGACAAGTGTGTCAGACGACGCTGGTGAGTTCAAAGTTTTGTTATCGTCTTTAGATACCAGTTACCAGTTTAAAGCGTTTCACAGTTTCGATGATTTGATTTGATGTTGTTATTAACTCGATTACCGCAACTGGCTACAAGATATGAATGCCCAACCCCAATGCCTCTATCAAGGCATTGGTCAAGTGGTCGAGGTAATTAGCTCAACTAATAACCTCGAGTAGATGTAAGGGGTCTTATATATACACGATGTGAATGCCCAACCCCAATGCCTCTATCTAGGCATTGGTCAAGTGGTCAAGGTAATTAGTTCACGCCCGTCCTTTCGGCACGGTGTGAGGGTGCCAATCCTAATAGCGCTATCAACTAAATACCTCGTTGCCTTCTCAGCAACACGGTAGATGTAGGGGGTCTTACATAATAGAAACTGAGTAATAACAAACATCCCATTAACCTGCATTCCTCCCTGGAACGTTACCCGATATCCCTTCCCGGGATGCATGCTTGGAAAAGAGCAGTGAACTCACCTGAGATTGCTCGGTATGTTATATTACTTTGTTTCACGTTGATCTGCCAAACCCTAATGTGTTTATCACTAATAGTCAGTTCCGTATGCAATGAAACCACAAGTTCTACGCGTGCAATAAACAAGTATCGTACAAGTATGCATACCCATCTTTTCACATGTTATAACAGAAATTCACGTATTCATAGCATTCATCACATGCACGTAATAACATACGAGAAGCACACATGTTCTATGAATCATAACAGTTTATCATGTTACATGTCAGCCGGTTATCATCAGGGAATCTCACAATAGGTAATTGGTTCACTTACGAGTTCGTATTTCACACGACACGTAATAGTTAACATTTCGTTTCGTTATTCATAACGTGTGCAATTTAAACAAGTTAGCGGCTCACTCGAGAGAGTGCGATCCAAGAACCCAATATGCAAATCGTGTTAGTTGTGGCCCATTTATTTGTTCGGCTCCTTGCTACACCTCGGCCCATATTCAGTATGTGGCCCAAATGTAATATGTGACCAAGTATTTACCATATGACCCATATATGAAGTGGCCCAGTATATATGTGTGACTAACTATGATAGTGCAATCCAAAATGTAATAGGCCCAATACAAACAAGACCTGTGCGATTACCCGATTAACTCGAACATGCATATTTATTACATATATGAAAAACTCGGGCCAATTCATATCACAAGTGATAATCAGGATTTATCAAGTACCTGAAACACCCCCTAAGCCTAGGTTAATTATCACCTTCGATCAAGCATCATTTTCCACTGTTTATATAATTCGAACCCTCATTAAATCATGGTCATGGATTTAATACCCTACCACTTCTAGGTCACAACATACAGCTCACCAATGCACTATAATATTTCTTTGGTTTACGTTGACTTTGCACATCTTAATTAATAATCAAATAAACATTACACATATCACTAATACTAATTGTTTAATAATAAAACAGTGATCGAACACGTCCAAGTCAGTTTACGGACAAAACTCTCATCATACAATGATATTATATTAACTAGCAACATTCCACCTACTCATAACATTGGTTAACTAATCTGCACTTAAATGACAATTTGGCCCAACCACAGCCGGCCCAACCCATGTACAGATTCTCAAATAACAACTCACAACTTTCATCATCATCATTAAACTTCACATGATCTTCAAACATTTACGTGTAACTTGGGCAACAACTATATGCATTCTAAATTCTTATTGGACCTCACAAAATAGTGGGCCTGACAAACTCATGGACCAAGAAATTGTGTTTATCCTTACAATTCAATTCTTACCAAATCAAAACACCACATGCACCCTAATCATTTGGCAGTAACATTCATCATGATTATCAATATTCAAACAATGCAAACATCCATAATCTATCACATACACGGCTTGTCACGTGAACCACCATTATTAATCATTATTCTATCAAATCCTAAATCAATTACCAATAAACCAAGACACCTCACACATGGCCGAGAATGACCAAATCATGATTAGAATAACCCACCGATTCACGCAATCCTAGTTTCAAAAACATAAATACTCGTGCAATATTGATCATACATCACATAGGTGCACATATAGATGAAAGAAATCAATTAAAACTAAAACAAATAAGATCATCGATATATAGAAGATACCCTAATTCGAGACACAATCCAGCCGATTACTAACACATATCCGAGCCTATTCACTACACATATATAGTCCTCACGTATACTTTCTTTGTAAATTAAGCACATATACAAACAAGATCACATAATTAAACTTAACACAATACAGAATTACTAACCAAGAGACTTGTCGAATGAGATGATGTTGCCTCCAATGGGGTGGGGTAGCTACTGCCGTTTACAAGATTGAGAGAGGGGGGTAGGGTTTTTGTTTTGAGTTTATCACCATGCAATCATATGATACGTAACATGTGCTCTAAGTAGTCAAAGTTTTAGGGTAATTAATTGGGCTGCCGCACACAAGCACACAAATGGCGGTTTGGGTTCTCAATTCAATTGGTTAGGTTTTGGGCTTCAAGGGTGGTGCGGCCCAATTATAATAGTGTGTGCTTAACAAAGTTTTAAATACGCATAACAGAATTACACTAGCACGAAACGCGTGACAAATAGAAAGGAATAATCGAGGAGTTAGGATCACAAGTTTAAACGTTACAAACCTCGAAAGTTCGGGTCGTCACATCATCCCCAACTTGAAAGAAATTTCGTCCCGAAATTTGGCAAGTAAGCACAGAGGAGTGAAGTGAGAAATCAAGATTGCTGCAGGTTTTCCCCAGGTGCCACATCATCCCCAACTTGAGGAGGAATTTCGTCCCGAAATTCACCAGTAGTACCCGACTTAGATTGGTCAATAGGAAAAAGTTGAGGATACTTGAGTTTCATCTGATCCTCACGCTCCCACGTGAATTCCGGTCCTCGTCTTGAGTTCCAACGAACTCTCATGGTTGAAATTTGACTGTGTTAACAGTGGGTTTCTCAAGCAATCTTCCGAAGGGTTCCGAATACAAGTCCTGGACTTGTGATTAGGTTGCTACTTGCCTTAATCCAACAAGGAGATTGGCATTATCGTTCATGAGTTGCCTCAACAGAGCTGTCTGGTTACCAGAATGATAACCGTCGCAGTGGTACTCCACCATAGGTAAGAGTCCTTCAAATTACACCAACGCCAGTCACGCAAATGCTCGCAGCATGCCTTCGAATGTCATGGGAGGGGGGTTTCGTTTATTCTGACCATTTATCCTACGGCGATAAGAAATGCTCTGGTCCTGACGTGAGCCAGTGGAGTTGTGTATTGCCTGAAATAAATCATGCGTATATCAAATTCAGAGGTAACAGGAGTTGGCACCTCGTACCTAAAAGCCGCCTCTCCTAGAGGAACATTCACAACTGTGAAGACTCGTCAGTTGTCTTGATTGCAAGAAAGTGTGCTGGTAATGTGAGTCCATCAATGATCATCCAGGTGAAAATGTTTTCATTTCGAGTTGTAAGTAGACTAGTGATAAAATCCATGGCAGTCTATTCTCATTTCCATATATGTGGTTCTGGTTGCTAATATCCCACCTTGACTTTCCCACAAGTCAAGCATCGTTCTCATGCGTTGCTATGTGGGCCTTCAGGCCCGGTCATAGGTACATGGTCTTCAGGTTTTAATTCATCCTGTTAAAACTCAAATGAATAGGATATCGAAACCCGTGTGCTTTGCCTGCACCAGTTCCCCGAGGTTGATGTATAGTAAGGTCCATATTCGTTCCATGAAGTAGCAAATATCGTCCGACCTGCCAAAGGTTGCTTCCCCATGCCCCGCATGGGTCAATCATGAGAACTCTCTTCCTTCAGTTCTTCAGTTTGAACAAAGCGGGTCTGATCAGGTATGTTAGAGTGGATAGCAAGCCGCAAAGCTCGTGCACGTCCAGGTTTCACGGTCGTATTCATCCAAAAGTTCCACCCAGCATTGCCATCACACGTTTAGCTCACACGGGAGGCCTTTGTGATCGGTCTAGGTAGTGCACTTGGTACCGTCCAAGTAATGCCTCCAACTTAAATCCAAAGACCAGGGCTTCCACCGTAGGTCGTGACTCGTGCAGTTCTTCCTGTAAGTCCATTAAATAAGTCATCACTGTCTCGTGTTGCGTCGGTGTGTAAACATTACAGAGTTGGGATTCGAAAGCTGAAAAGACGTCCTCCTGTTTTGTCTTTCACGAACACAGCACCCTATTGTGCTAAAAAGATTTAAGCTGCGCGATCTTCAGAAATCCTAAAGCGAATCTGCGATAGAGTCTAGTGTGACCAAGAAATTGCTGCATCCTCGAAGGGATCTTTGGTGCCGAACAATATCTAACGAAATGGGTTTTAGCAAGATCCACGTGTATTCCCACTTCGTTGATCATATGACCAAAAAGGTATCTCTCGAATCCAGAAGTTACCTTTAACAAGACTTCGCGCGGAGTGGCTCCTCCCTCAGGAGCTCTAAAATAAGATACAAATGCCGCCCATGATGTTCCTTCCTCTTGGAAATGATCCAGAACGTCATCCATAAATACGGTCGATTCATGTGGTCCATAAAGCTGCTGGTGTGTTGACTAACTCAATGGTCATGGTGTACAAAGTCGCAATGGCTGTATTGCATTCGATATGCCGTTTCAGGAGCATTCTCCTCTTGGTCTTCCGTCAATACATGGTCGAGGCAAACAGTTCTTGATTGTCACCTTGCTGAGTTCTGGATAATCAGTACACATACGAAAAGGCTTTATCTTCCCGAATATAGCTGGGGCTCCCCAAAGCGAACAAAAACTATGTCCAATAAAACTCCTGTCTAACCGTTCCTGTAGATAGTCCTTGCAACCCTCCTGGTGCAAGACGGTATGTAGCACAAGTAATCAGGGCTGCCCCTGTCGTGAGATCAAACTGAGATTCTGCCTAACAGTGGTGGAGGTAAATCTGAAAGCTCCACGGGTAGCACACTGAGAGGAATCACGAACAATTGGTGGATCCTCGATCCTCTTTCCCTTAGCCTCAACATCAGTAACAGTCGCTAACGTAGCGGGGTGATCCCTCCGTAGACACTTCTGGGCCTTCATAGTTGATATGGCGCTAACCTTTGCACCACTCTGTTGCTTTAGAACAAATAACGATTCTCCACCCAAAATTTTCTCCTCACAATGTATGTCTGCGCGATTCCTGAATAACCAATCCACACTAACTACTGCATTGTAACCATCAGGGGTAGTAGAAGGAAGGTCGATGTCGAACACCTGTCCCCCAAGGTCGAGTTTGCATCCCAGCGAACATATAAGGCTTCAATTGACTTGCATCAGCCGACTTCACAACAGGTTCGGTTTCAAGAATCATCAGGGTTAAACAGAACAGAGACGAGCGAATAGCTACCCATCCAAGCTATCGTGTTGCTATTACGCCTGGTATAGCCTATGCCAATACTAAATGTCCTTCCATGAGCTTCACTTCCAGTGTTGTTTTCATCACGAGAATTTCCAGTACTGCCGTCGTTCCCTTGGTTATCGTCACCTTCGTTTCCATACTGTAAGCTACGATCACGAGTACCTTGATGTTGCCGCGACCGTTGCCTCTAATATTGTTGTCTGTAGCGGTGTCCTGCGTCCCTTCACCAACAAGGTCCATCTTTTCACATTCCGTGCCACATCCTAAGGCACTACTCATGTTGCGGGCGGTTACACAGTCCGCTCCACAGTCAATCGTCATCGATTTTGTCCCGATTGGTTCGTAAGAGTCGACTCCCATGAGTCGCTGGCTGGGGTTAAGGATTCGATTGGAGTCAAATCGTTGTTGTTCGTTGCCGGTAACTAGGGTCGTTCAAATGCCGGAGTCGGTAAAGTACTACGTTTACCCTCTTGTTCATCGTTCTTGCAAGTTGACTGAGTAATACACGGTATGTCGCGAGAGTGTTGCAGAAGTGATCGCACTTCGGGATCTAAGGCGTCAACACGCTAAGTTCCAGCAAATAAAGATAAGTGAGGACAATATAGTCCAATCATTTGACGCTGAGTCATCCAAATCAGGGACGTTCGTACTAGCACCTAACATTCTACACAGTTCGCTAGGCGTTCAGATGTATGATCAGGTGATACTCGATAGCATCGAGATTCGTAAGGATTCAGAAAAGGGAGAAAAGATCATGTTCGAGTAGGAGACAATCACTGCTATGACTCCTATAGACTGCTGAGTTCTAACATAACATCAATTAACAGAGCGGAACCCCTCTCACACTCGTTAAGCCTCACTGGGACTCACATGCACCCCACATTATTATTATGTGTGCACCCATAATAATAAAGCAATTTGCATGCTTATCTCAGTGCCTCTTAACTCGCGCTAAAAGGTTCCCCGAATTCAAGCAATAAGACAGATGACGCCACAACATAGATCATGAAAGTTCAAGAAGAGTCGCACTCTTAAAACACGTAACATGGGTTGGTAACATAGAAGTTCATACTGCAGTGCTAAGTGTGCATTCACGTGTGATGTTATTCATAAGCAAACACTAGATATACTATGCAATAGTAAACGAGAAACGAACCTTGCAGTCTGGAGCTGAGTGTCATGGTCGATTTCAGATCTGTTCGGTTATAGTCTGGTTTTATGAAAACGTTTTAAAACCAAGTTCACTATAACCAGTGGCTCTGATACCAAACTGTCACACCCCCAAAATACCACACGCGGAAACCCCCGCGAGGCGTGTGACGTACGAGGATCCAAGCCACCAATCACATTGAACTCATGAATTTGTTTAAATAAAACTTTCATTAATTAACATAAGGCATTACAAAATGTTAAACATATTTCAACATATACAGCGGAAGCATAAATCACTTGTTAGTGTTTCATAAATCACATGTACAAAACCATTAGACTTGACTTGCGATTCCATGTATCTCGACCCATGACCACTCCAGCATCCTAGACAGCAAGTTCCAAATGATATCAACCTATAGACCTGCAAGCATGCAGACAAGTGTGTCAGACGACGCTGGTGAGTTCAAAGTTTTGTTATCGTCTTTAGATACCAGTTACCAGTTTAAAGCGTTTCACAGTTTCGATGATTTGATTTGATGTTGTTATTAACTCGATTACCGCAACTGGCTACAAGATATGAATGCCCAACCCCAATGCCTCTATCAAGGCATTGGTCAAGTGGTCGAGGTAATTAGCTCAACTAATAACCTCGAGTAGATGTAAGGGGTCTTATATATACACGATGTGAATGCCCAACCCCAATGCCTCTATCTAGGCATTGGTCAAGTGGTCAAGGTAATTAGTTCACGCCCGTCCTTTCGGCACGGTGTGAGGGTGCCAATCCTAATAGCGCTATCAACTAAATACCTCGTTGCCTTCTCAGCAACACGGTTGATGTAGGGGGTCTTACATAATAGAAACTGAGTAATAACAAACATCCCATTAACCTGCATTCCTCCCTGGAACGTTACCCGATATCCCTTCCCGGGATGCATGCTTGGAAAAGAGCAGTGAACTCACCTGAGATTGCTCGGTATGTTATATTACTTTGTTTCACGTTGATCTGCCAAACCCTAATGTGTTTATCACTAATAGTCAGTTCCGTATGCAATGAAACCACAAGTTCTACGCGTGCAATAAACAAGTATCGTACAAGTATGCATACCCATCTTTTCACATGTTATAACAGAAATTCACGTATTCATAGCATTCATCACATGCACGTAATAACATACGAGAAGCACACATGTTCTATGAATCATAACAGTTTATCATGCTACATGTCAGCCGGTTATCATCAGGGAATCTCACAATAGGTAATTGGTTCACTTACGAGTTCGTATTTCACACGACACGTAATAGTTAACATTTCGTTTCGTTATTCATAACGTGTGCAATTTAAACAAGTTAGCAGCTCACTCGAGAGAGTGCGATCCAAGAACCCAATATGCAAATCGTGTTAGTTGTGGCCCATTTATTTGTTCGGCTCCTTGCTACACCTCGGCCCATATTCAGTATGTGGCCCAAATGTAATATGTGACCAAGTATTTACCATATGACCCATATATGAAGTGGCCCAGTATATATGTGTGACTAACTATGATAGTGCAATCCAAAATGTAATAGGCCCAATACAAACAAGACCTGTGCGATTACCCGATTAACTCGAACATGCATATTTATTACATATATGAAAAACTCGGGCCAATTCATATCACAAGTGATAATCAGGATTTATCAAGTACCTGAAACACCCCCTAAGCCTAGGTTAATTATCACCTTCGATCAAGCATCATTTTCCACTGTTTATATAATTCGAACCCTCATTAAATCATGGTCATGGATTTAATACCCTACCACTTCTAGGTCACAACATACAGCTCACCAATGCACTATAATATTTCTTTGGTTTACGTTGACTTTGCACATCTTAATTAATAATCAAATAAACATTACACATATCACTAATACTAATTGTTTAATAATAAAACAGTGATCGAACACGTCCAAGTCAGTTTACGGACAAAACTCTCATCATACAATGATATTATATTAACTAGCAACATTCCACCTACTCATAACATTGGTTAACTAATCTGCACTTAAATGACAATTTGGCCCAACCACAGCCGGCCCAACCCATGTACAGATTCTCAAATAACAACTCACAACTTTCATCATCATCATTAAACTTCACATGATCTTCAAACATTTACGTGTAACTTGGGCAACAACTATATGCATTCTAAATTCTTATTGGACCTCACAAAATAGTGGGCCTGACAAACTCATGGACCAAGAAATTGTGTTTATCCTTACAATTCAATTCTTACCAAATCAAAACACCACATGCACCCTAATCATTTGGCAGTAACATTCATCATGATTATCAATATTCAAACAATGCAAACATCCATAATCTATCACATACACGGCTTGTCACGTGAACCACCATTATTAATCATTATTCTATCAAATCCTAAATCAATTACCAATAAACCAAGACACCTCACACATGGCCGAGAATGACCAAATCATGATTAGAATAACCCACCGATTCACGCAATCCTAGTTTCAAAAACATAAATACTCGTGCAATATTGATCATACATCACATAGGTGCACATATAGATGAAAGAAATCAATTAAAACTAAAACAAATAAGATCATCGATATATAGAAGATACCCTAATTCGAGACACAATCCAGCCGATTACTAACACATATCCGAGCCTATTCACTACACATATATAGTCCTCACGTATACTTTCTTTGTAAATTAAGCACATATACAAACAAGATCACATAATTAAACTTAACACAATACAGAATTACTAACCAAGAGACTTGTCGAATGAGATGATGTTGCCTCCAATGGGGTGGGGTAGCTACTGCCGTTTACAAGATTGAGAGAGGGGGGTAGGGTTTTTGTTTTGAGTTTATCACCATGCAATCATATGATACGTAACATGTGCTCTAAGTAGTCAAAGTTTTAGGGTAATTAATTGGGCTGCCGCACACAAGCACACAAATGGCGGTTTGGGTTCTCAATTCAATTGGTTAGGTTTTGGGCTTCAAGGGTGGTGCGGCCCAATTATAATAGTGTGTGCTTAACAAAGTTTTAAATACGCATAACAGAATTACACTAGCACGAAACGCGTGACAAATAGAAAGGAATAATCGAGGAGTTAGGATCACAAGTTTAAACGTTACAAACCTCGAAAGTTCGGGTCGTCACATCGGTGGGACCCGGACATTTTTTATGTTATGGTCTTATTTCAATCGTCTCAACTTATGCATATCCAGCTTGTGTTTAAAGAAGACAAGAGAAGTTTGTTTTGCTCTATTGTGTATGCGGCCAACTACTATATTACTCGGCGTGAATTATGGGCTCAATTATCTATGCATAAACACATGGTAGCCGACAAGCCATGGGTGATTATGGGAGATTTTAACTCGGCGTTACACCTAGAGGACAAGTCTGTGGGAGCGTCCTCTATTTCAGCAGGTATGCGTGATTTTCAGAATTGTGTGTTAGACATTGAAGTGATGGATATTAACCGGTCGGGTCTCCATTTCACATGGAATCAAAAGCCAAAGAAGGGAGTTGGTTTGCTCAAGAAGATTGATCGTGTTATGGGTAATACTCCGTTTATAGCTGAATTTCCATTCAGTTGCTTTTTTTCATTTTTATCGGTTATCGGATCACGCTCCTTGTATTCTTAAAATCCAACATCATCTTAAACGGAAACATAAACCATTTAAGTTTGCTAACTTTTTGGTGCATAAGCTGGATTTTATGAGTATTGTGAAGGAAACCTGGGAAGCGAATGTCAATGGGGTGTTTCAGTTTCAGGTTGTGAAGAAGCTTCGGCAACTAAAGTCTCCATTGCGAGCTTTATTATTCAGGCAGGGTAATCTTCACAAGAAAGTGTGCTAGAGCTTCGTGGTATTTTGGATGATATTCAGCATGATATTGATAACGACCCTATGAATGTGGACCTAAGAGCTCGAGAAACTAAAGTAACTTCTGATTATCAGGAGGCCTGTTTAGATGAGGAAAGGTTCCTGAAACAAAAGTCTAAAATTGAGTGGCTTAGGGTGGGTGATGCAAATACTGCATATTTTCATGCAGCCGTGAAGAGTAGAACTCATCGGAATCGGATTCAGGTTATTTCGGATGTGAACGGGATGATGTATGAAGGAGAGGATGTTATCTCTATTCTAGTTCAACATTACGAGAACTTCTTGGGTTGTCAAGATGACCTTCTAGTGCAACCATCTCTGGATTTGTTTACGAAACATGTGAACCCAATGGATGCTTCTTTTATGGTTCGGCCAGTTACGGAGGATGAGGTTAAAAAAGCTATCTTTTCGATAGGTAATGATAAGGCTCCAGGTTCGGATGGATACACGGCTGCTTTCTTTAAAGCTGCGTGGCCGATTGTTGGAGATGATGTTTCGAAGGCGGTCATTGATTTTTTCGTTACAGGTAAGTTACTCCGGGAATTAAATCATACTTTAATTGCTCGTGTGCCAAAGAAATCGATGCCTACGTTGGTTACGGATTACAGACCAATTGCTTGCTGTAATGTATTGTTCAAGTGTATTACCAAGATTATTGCTGACCGCTTAAAAGGGGTTCTCCATTAAGTGGTTAGCATTAACCAGTCGGCTTTTGTCCCTGGGAGGAAGATTTCAGATAACATCTTGTTGACTCAGGAGCTCATGCATAATTATCATAGAAATACAGGTCCCCCTCGGTGTGCTTTTAAGGTGGACATTCAGAAAGCATATGACACAGTTGACTGGAAGTTCTTGAAGAGTGTGTTGATAGGGTTTGGTTTTGATTCTAAAATGGTCGACTAGATTATGATATGTGTCTCCACGGCTTCTTATTCCATTTGTGTTAATGGAAATATTCATGGGTATTTCAAGGGAAAGCGAGACCTTCGGCAAGGAGATCCTTTATCCCATTATCTTTTCACTCTTGTAATGGAGGTTTTGACGTGCGTCCATCAACATTCTACCAGGATTGATGCGTCTTACAGGTTTCATAATAAATGTGAAAGGCAACGGATTATTAATCTTTGTTTTGCAGATGATTTATTTTTGTTTGCAAGAGGAGATATTAATTCGGTTAAATGCATTATGTCTTCTCTTACGAACTTCACCAAAATGTCTGGATTGGTGCCTAGTCTTCAGAAGAGTACCGGGTTCTTTTGTAATGTGCCTACTAATGTTAAAGCCCATATTCTAGATATTATGCCTTTTGTGGAGGGATCGTTACCAGTCAGATATCTGGGTGTTCCGCTTATTTCATCTAGACTTCTATATAAAGATTGCAGTATCTTAGTGGAAAGACTGGATCAACGAATTATGAGCTGGAGAAATAAGTTTCTATCATTCGCTGGAAGGTTACAACTTATCAACTCGGTGCTCTCTTTGATGCATGAATATTGGTCCTCAGTTTTTATTCTTCCTGCTCGGGTTATTCTAGAGCTGGAAGCGAAAATGAGGAATTTTTTATGGTCGTCAGCTGGGTCGTTTCAAAAAGGGAAGTCGAAGGTATCCTGGAAGTCTGTTTGTGTTCCCAAGTTTGAAGGGGGTCTGGGGGTTCGTAGAATTAGTGAATTTAATAAAGCTCTTATGACCTCTCACATTTGGAGTCTCTTGGTTAAACGACAATCCTTATGGGTTGATTGGATTCATACGTACAGATTAAGAGGGTCTGTTTTTGGACTTGCAAATCGGTTTCTAATTGTTGTTGGAGTTGGCGAAAAATCCTTCAGCTTAGGCCTTTCATTAGAGAGTTTGTCTGATCCAAGATAGGGGATGGTAGCAATACTTCGGCTTGGTATGATTCCTGGTGTCAATTGGGTCCGCTAGGTAATTTTATTTCGCCAAGAACTATTACTACAGCGGGTTTTAGTCTTACTGCTACAGTTCAAGATGTTTATCTTAATGGTGGTTGGAGATTGCCGGTTGCATGGAGAGATCTCTTTCCTGTGCTTAATCAGATCGACCACATTCATACGGCCCCTAATTCGCGTGATAAACTCCTGTGGAAGGATGGTAACGATTTGTTTGAGCATTCGGCTTCCTAGGTTTGGCATTCGGTTCGTCAGAGGGAACAAGAGGTGGACTGGGTGAATTTTATTTGGTTCCCTCAGTGTATTCCGAAGCATGCCTTTTTATGTGGTTGGTTATTCGTCGTAAACTCTTGACTCAAGGCAAAATACTCCAGTGGGATATATCGAGAAGAAAGAACATGAACATGATGTGTTGTCTTCTTTGTTATGCGGATGTTGACTCTCATGCTTACTTGGTTTTTGAATGTACTTATTCGACACAAGTTTGGAACTCGGTTCGAAACAAAGGTGGTATGAGAAACGTTGGATCAGATTGGGGTTCGATCGTTAACTGGATGGCTGCTAAGTCATGTTCGAAATCGGCATCTAATTATATTAGCATGTTGGTTCTTGCTGCTTCTACTTATTTTATTTGGCAAGAGAGAAACGCGAGACTTTTCAAGAACCAGACGAGACCTTCGAAAGCTTTATGTGATACTATTCTTCATACGGTTCGATATAAGCTTATGGGAGTGAAGTTAAAGGACACTATGAAGGTGAGGGACCTGCTTCGTGCTTGGGAGATTTATGATACCCGTTTGTCTGATGATCGCGGCTGATCATTTATAGTTTGTGTTTCTTTCTAGATATGAAGTCTAGTTGTATTTTCATTGGTTGTTTTCATTGGTTTCTTTGTGTTTGTGTTTTACATTCATGGGGGATGTCCCATGTTTGAACTAGTTTGGACTCTCCATACTACTTGTTTTGTTTTGGTTTGTTGATATATAGAATCACCAGGGTAACCCTTTACCCAAAAAAAAAAAACATGTGTACCTAATTGTTATGTTCATGATTTCAAAGTATAATTGATTATACATGTTAGTACTTATATTTTGACAAACTAAATGATTATTTATGGTTTAAACACTAATTTTTCAAAGATTATAAAATTAAATGTTGGATTGTACTTGTTTTATACGTTCACCAGACCGATTGGTAGTATGATATAGCGCTATAGGATTAGACACCCCATTCATGTTGTATGGAATGTCAGAAACCGATTTTTATCCAAATAGAGATTGCCTTTGTGGTATTTCTATAGTCTCAAAGGTGTATTTTGATACACTAAGGTCTGAATGAATTCTTAAATCATATTTTTGTTGTATATTTTGTTATACTCTCAAAGGTATAGTTTGATATGCTCTCATATGTGATAATGTACAAAACAACATATATTTTGTTAATTACTAAAACATAGTTAATATGTTATTTACAAAACCAAAGCATAGTTTAATATGTAATTTATAAAACCAAAGCATAGTTTAATATGTTATTAATAAAACCAAAGTATACTTTTGATATACTACTGAAAACTATTATTTTTGTTGGACTCTGTATGCCCAAGACACATATTAAATTGATGTGGCTAGTACCCAAGTCGAGTCATACCCAATAACAAGCTAGACAAACACTTATATTATTTATTTGTGATATGATCAAACAAATAAATATTAACACTTACAATATTTGGAATTTGGTGTTCTAAATAATTACACTTGAGAAACTAATAAATTATATGGATAATTTATTTTGAGAGAATATTTTATTTTGTTATTTAAAGGGTTAAATAACATTTTAAAAGGTTGTATAAAGTCTTACATTTATGTAGTGTTATATTTATAAAAGTTATAAATATATAAACCAAGACTTGAATTTTATAAAAGAAATATTTTTTTTATAAATAAGTGCCCCCCCCTTTTTGTCTTACCAAGATGAGATCTTGATCCAATCATGATTCATGCTTTTGCATGTGTTAGAGAGGATGTGATTGGGTGGCCTAACCAAGACTTTTGGTCCAATGGGGTTTCATGCACTTGCATGTGTAAGTTGGCACATGATTGGTCATGGTGGGTGGCAATTCTCTCTCATGGCTCTATAAATACTTGTATGACAAAAATGCAAGAGATGAACTTGCAAGAACTAGAGAAATTGCTCTCTAATTTTCGGTCATCATAAGTATCATTCAAGTGTTCGGTTTTGAATTTTAGTGTTGAAATCCTAGCTACAATCGTAGTGTTGTTGGAGGCTTGGGGTATACAAGCTTGAGGTCTTCTACACTTGAAGGCAACCGTTCAAGAAGCATCATCTTCTTCATATCCATTACTCCTTGGAAGGTAGTATTCTAAATACTCTATGGTTGTGTTTTAATTTTTATAGCATGCATATTCGTATATGGATCCGGGGATTGGGTTTTACATATAAAATGGGTTTTATATCTTGTAAGTAACATGTTTTAAATAATAATTTTCCGCTGCGTTTTTATTTTATAAGGATAAAATACTTTGATAAACATGTGAAAAACCCAACAATTTTGACGACTAAAGTATATTTAATATACTATCTGTTTAACTATTTTGGGAACTGAAATATATTTTAATATATTACTTATTCGACATTCTTAAAACCAAAGTATATTTTTATGTATACTACAAACCCTTTTATCAAAACATTGTTTTCAAACAACATATTTTATACAAACTCATTTTACTTAGTTATTTATTTATGCATCTTTCTTTTATATGATCTGATTTCTTATCACTCGTTATATGATTTATAAAAGAAAACATTTTTAAGTTCATGACTATTTTGTTAAACATTCTTTTAAAAATTATAAGTCATGAATCCTGCATTAATAAAACCTATGTATCTCACATGCATTTTTATGCTGACGTACCTATTTTTACATATGTTTCAGGTGTGGCTATGTGATGATTGTTGATACATGCTATACATAGGATGGACTCATGCCTTAGCGACTTTAAAACTTGAAAGACAATATTTGTATTTATTTGATTTGTAATAAAACAATGAGTTCATTAATTCAATAAAACAAAATTATTAAATCCATGGTTGTGAAACAATGATTCTGTTACGACACTCCCCGACGTTTCCGCCATGATTTGTTGTTTTACGTGGTCGAGGTGTGAGAAATACCACCCCGCCTAACTCGAGGTCGTGAGTGGTATAGTTCTTCTCATGAACTTTTAGTTAATGTGGCGCGTATGCAATAACTTTTTCTCGTTGCATGAGCACGCAACCCAATCCTTGATGCGAAGCATCACAATATACTACAAAGTCATCGGTATCATCGGGTAGTGATAAGATTGGTGCATCACACAACTTATCCTTTAGAAATTGAAATGATTCTTCTTGTTTCTCGATCAGGTAAGGGAGGCTAGCGGTTGAGAAATTTTAGAAAAATTGTCTATAAATCTTCGATAGTACCCCGCTAATCCCAAGAATTGTCGGACTTCAGTTGGAGTCTTGGGCGCTTCCTAGTTCATAATTGCTTCGATCTTGGAGGTGTCTACTCGAATGCCTTTCTCGTTCACTATATGCCCGAGAAATTGTACTTCACGAATCTAAAACTCGCACTTGGAAAATTTCGTGTATAGTTTCTCCTTCTTGAATAATTCTAAGATGGTTCTCAAATGTTGTTCGTGCTCAGCTGCTGATCGTGAATATATCAAAATATCGTCAATGAACACTATGACGAATTTGTCGAGATACGGCTTGCAGACGCGATTCATCAAATCCATGAAGACCGCTGGTGCGTTCGTTAAACCAAAAGGCATAACGAGAAACTCGTAATTGTCACACCCCTACCACGTAAAACAACAAACCGTGGCGGAATCGTCGGGGAGTGTTGTAAAAGAATCATCGTTTCACAACCATGGTAATTAAAAGTTTCATTTTATTGATTCATTTAATAAATTACATTGTCTTAATACCAAACAAACAAATTAAACATCGTCTATTATCGTTATTAAGTCACTAAGGACTCGTCCAGATCCTATGTGACTCATGCATCCTAGCAATCGATATCACGCAACACCACCTGAAACATATGTAAAAACAAATTCAGCAAAGAAATGCTGGCGAGCACATAGGTTTTGTGAGAGTATCGGATTCATGGCTCGTTTATATGTTGCAGTACCTCATTAGACTACAAGAGTCAAAAGTACAAATCTCGTTTTGAAAAGTGTATTGCAACATAATTAACCAACTCAAATCAAGATGGTTATAGTTTATAAAGTCTCGTAGCCATGATTCTTAACCCCAAAACACTTATTTTAGTAAACCAATTCGTAAAACATCTCGTAAAAATTCATTAATAAACTTGTATGGTTTATATCATTTCGAAAACCTCGTTATGTGACATCGTTTCAAAATCGTTTCCCAAGTGAACTAAATAATGACATGAAATGTAATATGATAAAAGCACTTATATATAAAATGTACCAGCGGCGTATCTACCATGCTTTTATCATGCTGCACCCATCCCATTATCTAATCACTACCCAAAACCAATCGTTTAATCGAATCGTTTATCTCGTTTAAGTCGTTTCAAATCGTTTAACTCGTTTCCAAATTGTATTAGTTTTAATTGTGAAACTACTTATGGTCGTCTCGCTAATAACATTCAAACCTTCGTGACTCGACTATCTCGTTTCTCGCATTAACAAACCACCAAAGGGTAAGTTAACATGTGAAAAACCCAACAGTGGTATCAGAGCCAGGTTATATGAGTACATGCTTCAAAGGATATGAAATTTTTAGGTTTCGGGTTTGGTTAAACCCTATGGCCGAAATTTTATATATGGTTATCCTTTTGTTTTTCAAGATTATTTTCATACATGCATAAAAGTATCTTGAAAAATTATGACATTTGGATGATTGTTTGTTTGGACAAAAACCCACTTTTCGGTTTTTTTCATTCTTGACCGAAAAGTTGGTTGTAAAAGGGAAACCATTTTAGCTTCTTGAATTTTATATATTTGGATATATATATATTTTGGTGTTCATAACCTAGCCATGACCTAAAAAGCAATAAATGGGTTCTCTGGGCGATTTTGGCGAATTGGTAAAACCCTAATTTTCTCTTGCTAATCCTCGTATCGATTGTTCTTGTTTATCAGCTTAGGATTATGATCGATCCTTAGGTGTTATTCAATTGTTCTCGGATTAGGGTTTGTAGTTAGGGTTTTGTTTTCGGCTTTAATTTCTGTTTGCAAATGGGGGTGTAGCTGGTTGTTTAGCATTTGCGCTTCTGATTTGTGTAACACCTGTGTCATTTCAACCATCAAACAAATGCCCAACCAGTGAAATATTGTATTTCATACTTGGGATTTGTAAAAAAAAATATGTGTATCGTTTACACATATCAATTCTTGTTCGATTTCAAGCTCTAAATCGCTTTCTGGAAGGTTATACGCGCACTAATGCGTAAATATAACCAGTTTAATGCAACGAACACTCCGGAATAGTGAAATAGGCTTAACATACCTTAAATAACCTTTACATAACTTAGAAATAAGTTTTGAAGGCTTTGGTATGACAAAAACAAGTTAAATCGCTTACAGGGACTAAAGTTGACAAACTGCGAAAGTATGCCAATTTGAACTGTAACAGACATTCCGGAACATGACCATAAGTTAAACATACCATAAATATCCTTTACATAGCTTAGAAATAGGCTTTGAGGGGTTCGGTGTGCTAAAATAAACTTTTGGGTCATTCAGGGACTAAAAGTGTCAAAAAGTGCACAAGTTTGCATTTTCGCGCATAACTTACGTTCTGAATACATCCGGACATCCAAAAATTTATGAAAGCATGACTATATTATATTTTAGTGTTCGCCATAAGAAAAATCCATTCGTCGCGTCATTTGGATCGTTTTTCGCGCTTATGCGCATTCCGTCGTAATTAAGCGAACATCGCGTTCGTACGACCAAACGAACCATCATCCGGCATATTTTTGAGTATGTTTTGAGTTCCCTATACTTTAACTTCATTTTAGAGCCTTGAAATGAGGTTAACGGGGTTCAAACGCATCGAAAATCGCTTAAACAAGGTGCAGGGACCATTTATGTAAAATCTGCCAAAACAGGGGCCTAGCGTGACGCGACGGGCCTTAGCGTCACGCGAGCCCCCTTCTGGACCAGATTAAGTGTATTTGACAGCTGGTTGCAGCTGTTTTGCACTCCCTAACCCCTTGCCAAGTGTTGATTCCTTATGGTGGTGAGCATTTTGAGGCACCACAACTTTCCGACAAGTGTACGCCTTGGATCATGGCACGTTTTACAACAAACGATCTTAACGGTTACCCGAAAACTATAAATACCCATCCACCCTCAACCCCAAAACCCACAAATCTAATTAAGAAAGCTCTAAGTTGGAACCTTCGTTTCATACCTGAGCTATTTTGATCTGGGTTAGCATTCGGGGACCCTTCGTAAGTATTCTTTCGTTCTTTTCCTTATTTTACTGCTTTTCGAGTCAGAAAGTCAAACTTTGTTTGACTTTCAGCATTGACCAGTAATGGTCAATGCGAAGTTCGTTTGAACTTCGCAACGTGATTGTAATCACGATGGTCATAGTCCCTTGGGACTATGCCTACTGATTACCACGTTGTCTAGGGTCGTAGGGTAAGCGATCTAATAAATCGCTTATACCTCGAACCCGACCCAGTTTGGTCGATCATTAGGATCCGACCAAACACAGTAGGTGACCATAGTAGGTAGGGAATAACCTTCCGAGGTTATACCCTATGGTCACATCGTTTAAGTAGTTGTATGATAGGTAGTTTATATGCCTTAGGTAAATTACCAGAATACCCTTTTCATGTATAATTGGTAATTAAGCATATGTAACCTAAACCTTTGTCACATAACTGATTATGTAATATGTTTAGGCATATAACACTTGTCATAGGGCTAGTTAGGCGGTCCGAACGCGTTTCACGCGAACGACGCGTTAAAGTAGCATAAGCTACCTAAACGGGTCGTAATGGGTCGTAGACACTTAGGTTAAGTTTCATTTAGTATGTAGGCTTTGTTAAACCAAAAGACACGAGTCTCTACACTCGTTTGGTTTACAAACCCTAATGCTACCCGATCCTCCGATTTAGGTCCGGTTTATTAATGTAGCTACCTATACTAGGTGCCGTTTGATATCCGCGATCTCTAGCATTGTTTAGTTGTTACTCAAGGACTACTGAGCAATCTCAGGTGAGTACATAGACCCCTCTTTTACTGTTTTCCAAACTGTTTTGGGGTGGAACACATGTGCCTACTTGTTACTTTCATGCTTTCCTGTTTTGACATCATATACTTGCTATGTTCATTAGTACATTATAGTACATGATTTCATTACATTTCCTGCTAGGTATGCCCATTGTGTGCATTACTTAGTACATTGTTTTACATGACATTTCCTGCTAGGTGTGCCCATTGTGTGCATTACTTAGTACATTGTTTTACATTGCATTTTGTTGCATATGCTCATCCAGCATGTGAACACATTATACTACATTTTGAACCGTTGTATCTATGAACCGTTTGTATCTGGGAACCGTTGTACCTGTGAACCGTTTGTATCTGTGAACCGTTTGTATCTGTGAACCGTGTGAACCGTATTTGACATAGACATTTCGGCATAGACATTTTAACATGATTGACATTTGATCATGCATTTCCCACAAAACATAACTTTGATTTAAACCAAGTTTTACTTCAATACTTTGTTTTTGTGTATATGGTTTAGTTGAGACATTTCACTTGCCATACATGATATTTTGACATAGACATTTGACATGGATATTTGACATAGACATTTTGACATTGGTTTGGTTTGATTAAGTGATTAAGTAACGATGCGTGTGTAATATGATACAAGCATGGTGGATACGCCGCTGGTACTTCCTATATATAAGTGTTTGTATGGTATTACATATTGTAGCGTTATTTGAATCATTTCAGTTTGATACATATAACATTTTATACAAATAACATATTTTTCACAAGACATTGTTTTACAAACAACTTATCTTATACAAACTCATCTTACATGGTTATTTATTTAACCATACATTATTTACTTATTTATACATATCATCTGAACTCATTGTTTTTCAAATGATTTACAAAGCAAAGCAAATAACAAGGTTCATGACTAAACATTTTCTCAAACATAAGTCATGAAACCTATTTTCACAAAACCTATGTATCTCACAGGCATTTTTATGCTGACGTACCTATTTTCACATGTGTTTTTCAGGAGCTGTTGCATAAGATGATCAAGATACATATAGGCAGACTTGGGCTTTAGTGACAATAAAAGATGATAGACTAGTTAATTATGTTATATTTCCTTGTTTGACTAGACATTGTAACACTTTTAATCAATAAAACGAAACTTCAATTGCCATGGATTTGAAACAATTAATTCTGTTACAACACTCCCCGATGTTTCCGCCATGTTTTGTATGTTCCACGTGGTCGGGGTGTGACAGAAAAGATGGTATCAGAGCCAATGGTTATAGGGAATTAGGTTATTAGTAATTAGTAATGCTTTGACCTAGTCTATAACCTTCTTAGGACCCTAACGCGAGTTTACTTGCGTTTAGTCATAAAACAATACTGTCACCTATCCTTAGGCGACGACCACAACAAGAACATAAATTTCAAAACCGCTTTGAAAACTAATCATCTGTCCTAGGATGATTGATTACTAGGTTTTGAACCCTCTGTTATATGGTTTTGAATCCCTTTGAGTTTTCAAAAATCTCGTCAAGGTTTTGGGTTTTAAATAATGTGAACACGTGCAAACTGGAAGGGTGAATGCCTGTATTCTGGGTTTTCTGTCTAGGCAAGCACTTCGTATACATCTCATCAGACGCGAGACCAGTTGTGCTTACCTGGGAATCCTTGGGATGAGTGTTCACTTATAGGCGAGCATATCTTCGCAATACATTATTTTTGACCTATTTACTTTTCACCGGGTCGTTTGTTGCTTTGTAGTAACAAACAAATGACCACTATCCTTGCTTTCATCAGATTTGTTTCATCTCATTCTTTTCGTCTAATCCTCTCACTCGTTTCATTTCATGTTTCCTCTTTTAGAATGCCTCCTCGACGCGAAAACCAGATAGCGACTGCCGAGCTGGCAGAAATCATTGCACAGCAAATGGCTGCTCAATTCCCAAACCTCTTTGCTCTATGGAATCAAGCCAACAACAACAACAATGGTCCGTGCAACTTCAAGAGTTTTAACTCGGCGAAACCACTCAAGTTTAGTGGTTCTGAGGGAGCGACTGGGCTTCTTCAATGGTTCGAGAGCATTGAGAATACTTTCCGCCATGTGCAGTGTCCTGACAATCGCAAGGTCGAGTTTGCTTCGAGTGTGTTCCAGAAGAGAGCCCTTACGTGGTGGAATGGGGTTATGAGAGATCGTGGTGCAGAAGTTGCTCTAGCACAGACATGGGCCGAACTTAGGGCTCTCATGATGAAGGAGTTTTGTCCTCGTCACGAGATCAGGGCTTTGGAAAGGGAATTTGATGATCTTAAGCAAGACAGCGGTGAGCATCGAGCCTACACGGACCGTTATGAGGAGTTAAGTCTGTTATGCCCAAACATGGTCACACCATTGGATAAGGCGATCGAAAAGTACATTGATGGCCTTCCCGACTCAATACAAGACATTTTGACTGGTAGCAACCCTACTACTGTTAGGCAGGCCATTGAGTTATCTGCAACCTTGACTGAATCGCAGATCAGGAAACGTAAGCTTTTCCGAAAGGGTGACAAGAAACTGGTCGAGGAATCGAAACCAATCGAGGAATCAAATACCATGGATGAACAGACTGGATCCTCTAAGAAGTCAAAGAAGCGAAAGGCTTCTCAGAACTTCGCCGTGGTCGCTCACAATGATCAAGCCGTCCCCAACCAACCAGCTCAACCCCCTGCCAGGAAACCCTACAAAGGAACTGCACCCTTGTGCAACCAATGTGGCCTACATCATCATGCTGGTGTGAAGTGCCGCACATGCCAAGTTTGCGGACTTATAGGTCATACAGCGAGGGTTTGCCCAACAGCAGCAGCACCAAATCAGATTAACAACAATCCTGCTCAAGCTCGTTTCCCACTGGGATCTTGCTACAACTGTGGCGAGATGGGCCATTTTAGTAGAAATTGCCCAAGACTTGATGATGCAAATCCAGCGCAGGGATGAGTATCTGACCGACAGAAGATAACGCTGTTTAGAAAATAATCGAGCCTTGTGTATTATTTTCTTTATCACAATCTATGAAACAGTTGTTGTTATTATTGTTTATAAATAAATCTTTCATTTACATTTCAATATGTGTATGTGGTTGCATGTATAAACATATCCCATACAATACCGACAATCAAGGAACCGCATTCCTTGAAGAACAGACTACTTCCAAATTTCTTCCCTTGAATAATCTCTTGCGTTTCCACGAAAATCCTAAGTACCCGTTTCTTCCAAGAGAAACGATGTACGAGGCGCCAAGTTAATAGCAATCAATAACAAGAAAATAACAATTAAACAATTATGTGGTTATGTGCTTATGTGTTATCCTTTATGTGTCATGTGATCCAATTTATGTTATTCAAATCCTCGTAAAATCTTACATATCTTTGTGCAAGAGATTCATAGTAGGATACCCAAAGGTACTACTTAAATCCTTAATGGACTTCTACGTTGTAGTTAAAGTCCCTTGGATTATAATGTACTACTTCATAATTAGACCCCTTTAGTGGTCTAGTTAAACAGATTGATCCAAAAATCTGATTTGGGATATCATGTGATGATATAGCTGAAAGGACTCCTTAGTGGCCTAATTAAGAAGATCCTCTGTTGATCTAATTAAAAGGACCCTATGGTAGTCTAGTCACTCTCATCTCAGGTTTGATATCTTTCCCCACAACATTTCAAAACAAACTGTGCGGACTGTGCAAGGAATTACGTAATTATGGATGCATACATAATTATGGAATTTAGTGCACAGAAATCACAGCAAGTTCTATCATGTATCAAGAGTTAACCCTATTCATTTCCAATTCTGATGAAGCATCCGTTGAGGAAAAATGAACTAGCTATTCATTTTTCACTTCTGAAGAATATCCGTTGAGGAAATGAATATCCGTTGTTTATCTTTTCATTTCCATTATGAAGAATAACCGTTGAGGAAAATGAATTATCCATTCATTTTCGTTCTAAAGAATATCCGTTGAGGAAATGAATATCCGTTGTGAAATCCTTCATTTCCAACTCTGAGGAAGCAACCGTTGAAAATGACTCCGTTAGTTCATTTTCGTTTCTGAAGATTTATCCGTTGAGGAAATGAATATCCGTTGTGTAATCCTTCATTTCCAACTCTGAGGAAGCAACCGTTGAAAATGACTCCGTTAGTTCATTTTCGTTTCTGAAGATTTATCCATTGAGGAAATGAATATCCGTTGTGTAATCCTTCATTTCCAACTCTGAGGAAGCAACCGTTGAAAATGACTCCGTTACTTCATTTTCGTTTCTGAAGATTTATCCGTTGAGGAAATGAATATCCGTTGTGTAATCCTTCATTTCCAACTCTGAGGAAATAACCGTTGAAAATGACTCCGTTAGTTCATTTTCGTTTCTGAAGATTTATCCGTTGAGGAAATGCATATCCGTTGATTTTTCTTTCATTTCAAATTCTGAAGAACAAACCGTTGAGGAAAATGACCCCGTTTGTTCATTTTCGTTCTGAAGAATATCCGTTGAGAGAAATGAATATCCGTTGATTTTTCTTTCATTTCAAATTCTGAAGAACAAACCGTTGAGGAAAATGACCCCGTTTGTTCATTTTCGTTCTGAAGAATACCCGTTGAGAGAAATGAATATCCGTGGATTATTCCTTCATTCCCATTTCTGACAAAGAATCCGTTGAGAAAGAATGAATCATCCATTCATTTTCACTTCTGAAGAATATCCGTTGAGGGAAATGTATATTCGTTTAGTTAATTCCTTTATTTTCCATTTCCGAAGAACCCGTTGAAGAAAATGACTCTGTTCGTTCATTTTCGCTTCTGAAAAATATCCGTTGAGGAAAATAATCAGATTATGCTTTACATATCTTTGATGACTATTTGAAACAAAGTCATAGACAGACTCCTACGAATTAATTTCGGGACGAAATTTCCTAAAGTAGGGGAGACTGTAACACCTGTGTCATTTCAACCATCAAACAAATGCCCAACCAGTGAAATATTGTATTTCATACTTGGGATTTGTAAAAAAAAATATGTGTATCGTTTACACATATCAATTCTTGTTCGATTTCAAGCTCTAAATCGCTTTCTGGAAGGTTATACGCGCACTAATGCGTAAATATAACCAGTTTAATGCAACGAACACTCCGGAATAGTGAAATAGGCTTAACATACCTTAAATAACCTTTACATAACTTAGAAATAAGTTTTGAAGGCTTTGGTATGACAAAAACAAGTTAAATCGCTTACAGGGACTAAAGTTGACAAACTGCGAAAGTATGCCAATTTGAACTGTAACAGACATTCCGGAACATGACCATAAGTTAAACATACCATAAATATCCTTTACATAGCTTAGAAATAGGCTTTGAGGGGTTCGGTGTGCTAAAATAAACTTTTGGGTCATTCAGGGACTAAAAGTGTCAAAAAGTGCACAAGTTTGCATTTTCGCGCATAACTTACGTTCTGAATACATCCGGACATCCAAAAATTTATGAAAGCATGACTATATTATATTTTAGTGTTCGCCATAAGAAAAATCCATTCGTCGCGTCATTTGGATCGTTTTTCGCGCTTATGCGCATTCCGTCGTAATTAAGCGAACATCGCGTTCGTACGACCAAACGAACCATCATCCGGCATATTTTTGAGTATGTTTTGAGTTTCCTATACTTTAACTTCATTTTAGAGCCTTGAAATGAGGTTAATGGGGTTCAAACGCATCGAAAATCGCTTAAACAAGGTGCAGGGACCATTTATGTAAAATCTGCCAAAACAGGGGCCTAGCGTGACGCGACGGGCCTTAGCGTCACGCGAGCCCCCTTCTGGACCAGATTAAGTGTATTTGACAGCTGGTTGCAGCTGTTTTGCACTCCCTAACCCCTTGCCAAGTGTTGATTCCTTATGGTGGTGAGCATTTTGAGGCACCACAACTTTCCGACAAGTGTACGCCTTGGATCATGGCACGTTTTACAACAAACGATCTTAACGGTTACCCGAAAACTATAAATACCCATCCACCCTCAACCCCAAAACCCACAAATCTAATTAAGAAAGCTCTAAGTTGGAACCTTCGTTTCATACCTGAGCTATTTTGATCTGGGTTAGCATTCGGGGACCCTTCGTAAGTATTCTTTCGTTCTTTTCCTTATTTTACTGCTTTTCGAGTCAGAAAGTCAAACTTTGTTTGACTTTCAGCATTGACCAGTAATGGTCAATGCGAAGTTCGTTTGAACTTCGCAACGTGATTGTAATCACGATGGTCATAGTCCCTTGGGACTATGCCTACTGATTACCACGTTGTCTAGGGTCGTAGGGTAAGCGATCTAATAAATCGCTTATACCTCGAACCCGACCCAGTTTGGTCGATCATTAGGATCCGACCAAACACAGTAGGTGACCATAGTAGGTAGGGAATAACCTTCCGAGGTTATACCCTATGGTCACATCGTTTAAGTAGTTGTATGATAGGTAGTTTATATGCCTTAGGTAAATTACCAGAATACCCTTTTCATGTATAATTGGTAATTAAGCATATGTAACCTAAACCTTTGTCACATAACTGATTATGTAATATGTTTAGGCATATAACACTTGTCATAGGGCTAGTTAGGCGGTCCGAACGCGTTTCACGCGAACGACGCGTTAAAGTAGCATAAGCTACCTAAACGGGTCGTAATGGGTCGTAGACACTTAGGTTAAGTTTCATTTAGTATGTAGGCTTTGTTAAACCAAAAGACACGAGTCTCTACACTCGTTTGGTTTACAAACCCTAATGCTACCCGATCCTCCGATTTAGGTCCGGTTTATTAATGTAGCTACCTATACTAGGTGCCGTTTGATATCCGCGATCTCTAGAATTGTTTAGTTGTTACTCAAGGACTACTGAGCAATCTCAGGTGAGTACATAGACCCCTCTTTTACTGTTTTCCAAACTGTTTTGGGGTGGAACACATGTGCCTACTTGTTACTTTCATGCTTTCCTGTTTTGACATCATATACTTGCTATGTTCATTAGTACATTATAGTACATGATTTCATTACATTTCCTGCTAGGTGTGCCCATTGTGTGCATTACTTAGTACATTGTTTTACATGACATTTCCTGCTAGGTGTGCCCATTGTGTGCATTACTTAGTACATTGTTTTACATTGCATTTTGTTGCATATGCTCATCCAGCATGTGAACACATTATACTACATTTTGAACCGTTGTATCTATGAACCGTTTGTATCTGGGAACCGTTGTACCTGTGAACCGTTTGTATCTGTGAACCGTTTGTATCTGTGAACCGTGTGAACCGTATTTGACATAGACATTTCGGCATAGACATTTTAACATGATTGACATTTGATCATGCATTTCCCACAAAACATAACTTTGATTTAAACCAAGTTTTACTTCAATACTTTGTTTTTGTGTATATGGTTTAGTTGAGACATTTCACTTGCCATACATGATATTTTGACATAGACATTTGACATGGATATTTGACATAGACATTTTGACATTGGTTTGGTTTGATTAAGTGATTAAGTAACGATGCGTGTGTAATATGATACAAGCATGGTGGATATGCCGCTGGTACTTCCTATATATAAGTGTTTGTATGGTATTACATATTGTAGCGTTATTTGAATCATTTCAGTTTGATACATATAACATTTTATACAAATAACATATTTTTCACAAGACATTGTTTTACAAACAACTTATCTTATACAAACTCATCTTACATGGTTATTTATTTAACCATACATTATTTACTTATTTATACATATCATCTGAACTCATTGTTTTTCAAATGATTTACAAAGCAAAGCAAATAACAAGGTTCATGACTAAACATTTTCTCAAACATAAGTCATGAAACCTATTTTCACAAAACCTATGTATCTCACAGGCATTTTTATGCTGACGTACCTATTTTCACATGTGTTTTTCAGGAGCTGTTGCATAAGATGATCAAGATACATATAGGCAGACTTGGGCTTTAGTGACAATAAAAGATGCAAGACTAGTTAATTATGTTATATTTCCTTGTTTGACTAGACATTGTAACACTTTTAATCAATAAAACGAAACTTCAATTGCCATGGATTTGAAACAATTAATTCTGTTACAACACTCCCCGATGTTTCCGCCACGTTTTGTATGTTCCACGTGGTCGGGGTGTGACAATTTGGGCTCTGATTTCGTTAGTCTGATTTCGGCTTTACATCTGATTTCGGCTTACATCTGGTTTAGTTGTTCTGTTTTCGGCGCTATTAAGGTGATTCCAGATTTCGAGATTAGGGTTTTGTAGTCGTGGTTTTCTGTTTGCGAAGGTGGTGCGGCTGGTTCTTTTTTGCTTTAGGGTTTCAGCAGGTTTCTTTATCTTCGATTTTCTTTGTTTTGGCTGGTTTGTTGATCACAATCTGTCCGAATGGAGAGCCAAACTGCAGAAAACTCAAATGTGTTTGCCAAAAAAATTAAGAACATTGACGGTAAAACATTTGAGCCAAGACAAACATCAGTTTTGGCGACTAGGGTTTCTGAAATGCCGAGTAAGAAGGTATGTTTTATGATGCCGCTTAATGATACTGAACATGTTATTGGTTGTTCTGATTCTCCTAATCAGAATTATGCGAAAGTCTTTGACAAGAGAAAGGTAGCATTTGTGTTACCGGTGAATGATATTAGTCCTACTCGAGTTCAAAATCTGAATCAAGATGATAATGCTCATGCCAATCTTATGCGGATGTGGTCCTACATGGACGAATTGAGCAGGGTGATACTAAGAGGGGTGGGGATTCAATTCAGGATCAGAATGAAGATGAAAACACTAGGAAGGCCAATGATGCGGTTGTTCAAGTTCCTAAAGTCAATTTTCGACAACTAAAATAAGATGTATCATTGGATGGAGTGGATGTAGTGCTTCCGATTGATTCGGTTCGCCAGGTTAATAACAGGTTAGCAAATACTCTTTATGGTTATTTCCTGGGGGATAGGATTGCATATCCAGTAGTTGAATATTTTGTCAGAAAAAATTGGAAAAAACATGGTCTTCAGAAAACTATGATGAATTCAAATGGTTTCTTTTTCTTCAAGTTTGAAGACAGAAAGGGTATGGATACTGTTCTTGAAGGGGGACCTTGGCTGATCCGTAACAAACCTATGTTTCTCAACATTTGGTCTCCTACAAACACCCTTAAAAAAGAAGAGGTTAAAAAGGTTGCAGTTTGGGTTAAATTGCATGATGTTCTGCTAGTGGCATATTCTGATGATGGTTTAAGCATGTTGGCTTCAAAAATTGGTTCCCCTGTGCGCCTGGATTCGTATACTAGTGATATGTGTAATGAGGCTTGGGGAAGGAGCAGCTATGCTAGGGCTCTCATTGAAATATCAGCTGATCATGAGTTGAAAGAGGCTCTAACCATGGCTATTCCTGAATTGGATGGGAACAAATATGTTAATGAGACTATTCGGGTGGAGTATGAATGGGAACCTCCGAGATGTGTCCACTGCTGTGTATTTGGGCATGATTCTGAGGAGTGTCCAAAACGCATTCGACCGACAGTGAAACCTCCTACATATAGACCGAAAGTAGATGAGGATGGTTATACGGAAGTCAAGACAAAGAAGAATGTAAAGAAAAGCGGTTTTCAAGTTAACAATCAAAAGCCCAAGTTTGAATATAGACCTGTGGATAAAAAGAAAAAGGCAGTGAGTTCTGCTTACATGAGTGCGAGGAGCACTAGTTCTTCTAAGGTTCAAACACATAATTCGTTTAGCGCACTTGGGTTTGTTGGAGGGAACGGGGATAAAGGGAGACGTGAGCCAAATGAGGAGACTGATGATGACGAGGTAGAGGTTGTATATGATGAAACGAATGAGTTTATGACATCGGGTACACATCCTACGTCTTCCAGTACAGGGGCAAGCACCTCTCACATAAAGTTGTTTAATGGATAGGTGGCGTCTATTTCATGCTAAGGGGCTGCCAGTTGGTAGCAATTTCATTTTTGACGATGGCGGTTGACGTCTTTTGTTTGTTTTTTCATTTGTCTACTAGTTAGTCATTATCATGATTGTAGTAGGCTAGATTAATGTGGTAACTTGGTTTGGTTGGTTTTTGTTTACATATATGGGGCATGTCCTGTATATGAACTAGTGGGGAATTCATCCTCACTACTTGTACTTATTTGGCGGTTGTCTATAATAGAATCACCGGGGTAACCCTTTACCTAAAAAAAAAAAACCTAGCCATGACCTTGTATGAATATGTTGAATGATTGTGTTTGTGATTTGTATTTAATTATTTCAAAGGTTGTAATAATTATTATTTTTGGTTCTTCCATTTGTAAAGTTATGTAATTTATTTATTTTCATTTGGTATGTAAAATAAATAGATTAGGTGCATTTTATTTTACTAGAAAAATGTATTAGGATATATTTTGTAAAAGAAGATGCACACAAAAATGCGGTTTTGGTTTGGACCATAATTTCCGGTCTAGAGAACTTCATGGTTCTCAACGGGATATTAACCCGAAAAACCAAAACACATTTTTGAAGTCCAAAAGAGTTTGGAGCTGAATTAAAGTATATTTTGGAAGCTCAAAGAAAGTGGAGAAATCACAACACAAAAGGGAGACTTGAAGCATTTGGATGCGGGATCAAGTGGGAGTTCAACGACACATCGCTTGTGTCATTTTTCACCCTTTAGGAAGGACCTTTTGGCACACTTGTTTCGGCTAACAAGTGTGATCAAAATAGTTGGCTATGGTTATGCACCTATTGTTATGTATGTTGTGCTTGTGTGGTTGCTTATTTATGTTGTTTGGATGATATGTTGATATGCATGCTTAACAAACCAATAATCAACAATAAGCTTAAAATTGGTTCTTTAAAAGATCATTGAAAATGGTTAATAAAAGGTTATTAAAAATTAATGATTTTATAATAAAATGGGTTTTATTAAAAAAGAACCTTGAAAATTTGTTTTCTCAAAAGTACCAAGGATTTGAATGCATGCAAATGTATGGTACATAAAGTTTTCTAAACTAGAATTTTTGAAAACTCAAAATCCCTTTTATAAAACAAGTCAAACACCATCCTTTTATACAACACTCGAATCACTTGGGAACTCTTTTGTGGGATAAAGGTCACCTAACCACATTTGAGGGAACTTGTATGTTCGAGGTGGGTTTACCATGTTTGTGGGATAAAGGTCACCTAACCACTTATGTGTGTAAACTCACATGTGTGTGTAAGTTGGACGACTTGATTTGGAAACCATGAACTTAGGGTCACCGAAGCATGGGGAACAAAAGGTATTGATGGGATTAAACATGCCAACTAAACATAAAGATGTTTAACCGATCCCATATGGCTAGAAGTTGCAAAGAGTTGCAATTGTCAAACGTTGACTACCTTGTTAATTTAAATAGAGGGATAAAGGTCACCTAACCAATATTTAAATGTAACGTTGGATTCTAGATTTTAATTATTAATTGTCTATGAGACACAAAAGGGTATTAATGATTAAAATATAATAATATCGAAAATACTAAAATTTGAACCTTGTTAAATTTTGTAGATGGCCACTAACAATATTACTCAAACCGTCCGTAACCTATCACTAAAAAACAATCCTTGACAAGGATCGTCTCAATCATAACACTTCATGGATTAATATCGAAACTTAAGAATCGTTCTCAAGTAAAATATATCCTATGTATTGAACGATCCTAATCCCGATGAACATCTTATGGAAGATAAGGATGCCTATAACGATTGGATTAAGTATATTGAGGATACTATGCAAGTTGTCTCATGTTAGGAATTATGATTCCCGAAATTCAAAAGGGTTTTGAACATCATGGGCATACGACATGATTACCCAATTGAAGGAAATATTCCTACAATATGCAAGGGTAGAACGCTTTGGGCGCTTCATGCATGTCGAATGGAGGAAAACCAATCAGTCTCATCTTATGTCTTTAAGATGAAAAGCCACATTGATCACCTAGAAAGGCTCAATATAGATAAAAGGGTTTTATCCATTCTAATGATCAATGAGGGTGGCAACTAGAAAAGGCATCACCCCGACACCAAAGTAAATGTTGAAAATGGAAACGGGTAATTCAAAGGGAAATGATTAGAAAGACTAAAGCGAAACCACCGAAACCAAAAGAGAAGAAGGCAAAGGTTGCCATGAACGATCCATGCTTTAAGTGTGGAGAGATAGGGCATTTAAATAGGAATTGTCCAACCTATCTCAAAGAGTTGAAAAACAAGAGGGATGCTAGGCAAACCTCAGGTACAATCTTAATGATACATATTGACCTTAATGTTATTTCTTCTAACACATGGGTATTAGATACCGGATGTAGAACTCATGTTTGCAATTCGTTTCAAAAGGTTCAAAAGAAATAAACATTACAAGAAAGGAGACTATGTTTTGAAACTTCCAAATGGTATGGAAATTGTTTTAAAATATATTGAATGCTCCTAGTTTGACTAGGAACATTATTCAAGTTTCCCTTATAAGACAATATGGTTTTGACTTAAAGTTTGCAAACATTGACATTTATATCGATGAATGACATGTTTTATTTTAAACCTATGCCTTCAAATGGTATTTATGAATTGGTTCATAATAATACATCATTTGATAGTTTAATGTACCAAGCAGTCACCAACAAACTCAAAATGGATTTGAGTGAGACTTATCTTTGGCATTATCGCCTTGGTTATATAAACAGATGTTGCATGTAAACACTTCAAAAGAATTGTCTTTTGGAAACAAATGAAAATGGTTCATTTGATACATGCGAATCTTATTTACAAGGTAAAATGACCAAGTAATCCCTTAGTGGGAAAGGGCAAAAGATTTATTAGGTATCATACATTCGAATGTATGTGATCCTTTTTAGCCAATGACTAGGAATGGTGAAAGATACTTCATTAAGTTTACCAACAACTATAGTAGTTGTGGTTATGTGTACTTGACACAAAGAAGAAGTTTTGAAACGATCAGAATCTTCAAAAAGTGAAGTTCAATATCAACTCAATTAAAGTTCTTCATTTCGATAGAGGAGGAGTCGAACTCTGTTAGATATGGTTCGATCTATGATGGCTAGGAGCGCATTATCTCTATCATTTTGTGGTTACGCTTTGCTCTCCACGGCCCGTATGGCCCCAACCAAGAAAGTGGATAAGACACCTTTCGAAATATGGAATGAAAAGGCTCCATCATTAATAATATTTGAAGGTATGGGGTTGTGAAGCTTCTGTGAAGCAATACACCCCAAATAAAAGTACGATCCACTAAGTGTATCTTTGTAGGATATCCTAAAGATGGTATAGGATATTATTTCTACGATCCAACAGAGCAAAAGGTATTTGTTGCTCGAAAGGCTGAGTTCTTGGAAGCTAAGTTCCTTGTGGAAGGAATTATTAGAACAGTGGAACTTGATAAGGATCAAGAACCACAAGTCGATACACGTTTGGTTAAAACTAGCACTCAGCAAGAGGTTGTTGAAAATAATCAAGTGGTTGATAAACACACACAAAACGTTCGCGATTCTGGTAGAATAAGTAGTCCACCTGAAAGATATGGATTTTTCATGGATGGATGCTATGAGGTAGATTCGGGTGAACCTACCACATACCATGATGCAATGTCAAAATTCGATTGCAACAAATGGCTTGAGGCTATGAACATAGAGATGCAGTCCATGTATAACAATCAAGTATGGGAATTGGTTGTAGCACCTCTTAACTCCAAAGTAGTTGGAAGTAAGTGGGTTTTCAGGAAGAAAACAGACATGCATGGTAACTTGGATACTTGTAAAGCGAGACTTATTGCAAAAGGTTTCACTCAAACTCAAGTGGTTGATTAGGACGAGACCTTTTCGCCTGTGGCGATGCTAAAGTCAATAAGGATATTATTTGCCATACCTGCATAATGTAATTATGAGATTTGGCAAATGGATGTCAAAACGGCTTTCCTTAATAGATATCTTGAGGAAGATGTCTATATAGTTAAGCCTGAAAGTTTTGTCGATCCAAAACATCCTGACAAAGTATGCAAGTTAAAGAAATCAATCTATGGATTGAAACAAGCATCTAGAAGTTGGAATCACCGTTTTGATGAAGAAATTGAGAATTTTGGATTCATCAAGAACGTCGATGAAGCTTGTGTGTATAAGAAAGCTAGTGGGAGCAATATTACTTTCTTAGTATAGCATTATTACTTTCTACTATTTGGAAATGACATTCCAGCCATGGAAGGTGTAAAAGCCTGGCTTGGAAGTTGTTTTTCCATTAAGGATTTTGGTGAAGTCGCCTATATTTAGGAATAAAGATCTATAAGGATAGGTCAAGGCGCTAGATAGGTTTAAACAAAAGTGCATACATTGACAAAGTCTTGAAAAGTTCAAGATAGAAAACTCTATGAAAGGTTTGGTACCTATTCAAGAGAGGACAAAATTGAAAGCGTTTCAATGTCCAAGCTCAAAGGATGAGCAAGAAAGAATAAAAGGAATCCCATATGCGATTGCTATAGGATTAATTATGTATGTAATGGTATGCACTAGACCAGACAAGTTATGCGCCTTAAGCATGACAATAAGATACCAGCGAGTAACGATCATTGGGTAACTGTTAAAATATATATATATTGAAATACCTTAGAGGGACTAAGGATATATTTCTAATATATGGGTCTGGTTAAAAAGAACTCGTTGTAAAGGGTTACAAGGATGCGAGTTTCGGAATTCGTTGTAAACGGTTACATGGATACGAGTTTCCAAACTAATCAAGATGGTTCTCGATCACAATCAGGGTAGCATTGTCCACTACAAAATCAGAATACATCGCCGCTTCATTGATCGAGATAATTCATATGGATCTACCACTTGAATTATTGCCAATCTAGGGGTAGTCCCTACCATTCAGGACCCCTAGAGATCTTTGTGATAACGATGGTGCGATTGCTTAAATCAAGGAACCTCGTGTACATCGAAAGACTAGGCACATTGAGCGGAATTTCAACTACATAAGAGATGAAGTTGAAAAAGGGAAAGATATGTATTCGCAAAGTTCACACTGATCAAAATATTGCGGATCCACTCACGAAGCTCCTTGAACGGGCAAAGCATGAAAGGGTCATACTTGTGCCTTAGGACTTCGATATTCTAGTGATTGGATTTGATCCATTTTGTATTTGGATATTGGAACAATTGTTAATATAACTCTTTATGGTATTTTGAGTTATGTTCCTTTTTAGCATGTTTAAATCCGTGAATAAGTTTCTTATTCTAAATGTCCGTAGTCGATCATACTTGTGGGAACAAATATGAATGTAAGACTATTATGAACTTGGATTGGTGGATATTCATTAGGTATGAATATAGAGCAAAGTGTTGCTGCCAAAGTTCATAGATATTTGTGGGAGACAGATATTGGACTGACTCGCTCTCAAATATTACTGCATGGAATCATTTGTGATTGATCATAAGTAAATTTGGGTAAAGGAGAATATCATAGTATCCTCTGACCTGAGATACATATTGGGTCTTGATATTCACCAAATATTATGCCTTGACTTATTTCTTCGCTGTTAGTAATATGACAGTACATAAGGCTAAGCTCAGGTGTGGTAGAAGGTGATTGTGAGAGACGTATGTAGTCAAGATGGGATTTGTTCCTCTTATTCGTTGAGAGTAAGATGTCTAAGGCATGCTAAAGTTAAATCAACAGAGAGTGATCACTCTGGGTCTCTGGATTTAACATGGCATTTGTAACGAAAGGATAAGTGATAGATTCACCTAAACCATTTTCAAGTAAGGGACTTGAAGGGGATGATGTTAATGAATGGGACATATAGTCATACGTATTAGGGGTAGTAAACCGTAGTTAGGCGTTATTTACTGCTTGCATCAATCTTTTATGTATCTTGTGCAAGTGGGAGATTGTTGGACTCTGTATGCCCAAGACACATATTAAATTGATGTGGCTAGTACGTTATGATCCAAGTCGAGTCATACCCAATAACAAGCTAGACAAACACTTATATTATTTATTTGTGATATGATCAAACAAATAAATATTAACACTTACAATATTTAGAAATTGGCGTTCTAAATAATTACACTTGAGAAACTAATAATTTATTTTGAGAGAATATTTTATTTTGTTATTTAATGGGTTAAATAACATTTTAAAAGGTTGTATAAAGTCTTGCATTTATGTAGTTTTATATTTATAAAAGTTATAAATATATAAACCAAGACTTGAATTTTATAAAAGAAATATTTTTTTATAAATAAGTGGGCCGCCCCCCCCCCCCCCCCTTTGTCTTACCAAGATGAGATCTTGATCCAATCATGATTCATGCTTTTGCATGTGTTAGAGAGGATGTGATTGGGTGGTCTAACCAAGACTTTTGGTCCAATGGGGTTTCATGCACTTGCATGTGTAAGTTGGCACATGATTGGTCATGGTGGGTGGCAATTCTCTCTCATGGCTCTATAAATACTTGTGTGACAAAAATGCAAGAGATGAACTTGCAAGAACTAGAGAAATTGCTCTCTAATTTTCGGTCATCATAAGTATCATTCAAGTGTTCGGTTTTGAATTTTAGTGTTGAAATCCTAGCTACAATCGTAGTGTTTGTTGGAGGCTTGGGGTATACAAGCTTGAGGTCTTCTACACTTGAAGGCAACCATTCAAGAAGCATCATCTTCTTCATATCCATTACTCCTTGGAATGTAGTATTCTAAACACTCTATGGTTGTGTTTTAATTTTGATAGCATGCATATTCGTATATGGATCCGGGGATTGGGTTTTACATATAAAATGGGTTTTATATCTTGTAAGTAACATGTTTTAAATAATAATTTTCCGCTGCGTTTTTATTTTATAAGGATAAAATACTTTGATAAACATGTGAAAAACCCAACAATTTTGACGACTAAAGTATATTTAATATACTATCTGTTTAACTATTTTGGGAACTGAAATATATTTTAATATATTACTTATTCGACATTCTTAAAACCAAAGTATATTTTTATGTATACTACAAACCCTTTTATCATGATTGTAGTAGGCTAGATTGAGGTGGTAACTTGTTTTGTTTGCTTTTTTGTCTACATATACGGGGCATGTCCTGTATATGAACTAGTGGGGAACTCATCCTCACTACTTGTTCTTATTTGGCGGTTGTCTATAATAGAATCACCGGGGTAACCCTTTACCCAAAAAAAACCCTTTTATCAAAACATTGTTTTCAAACAACATATTTTATACAAACTCATTTTACTTAGTTATTTATTTATGCATCTTTCTTTTATATGATCTGATTTCTTATCACTCGTTATATGATTTATAAAAGAAAACATTTTTAAGTTCATGACTATTTTGTTAAACATTCTTTTAAAAATTATAAGTCATGAATCCTGCATTAATAAAACCTATGTATCTCACAGGCATTTTTATGCTGACGTACCTATTTTTACATATGTTTCAGGTGTTGCTATGTGATGATTGTTGATACATGCTATACATAGGATGGACTCATGCCTTAGCGACTTTAAAACTTGAAAGACAATATTTGTATTTATTTGATTTGTAATAAAACAATGAGTTCATTAATTCAATAAAACAAAATTATTAAATACATGGTTGTGAAACAATGATTCTGTTACGACACTGCCCGACGTTTCCGCCATGATTTGTTGTTTTACGTGGTCGAGGTGTGACAAATACCACCCCGCCTAACTCGAGGTCGTGAGTGGTATAGTTCTTCTCATGAACTTTTAGTTAATGTGGCGCGTATGCAATAACTTTTTCTCGTTGCATGAGCACGCAACCCAATCCTTGATGCGAAGCATCACAATATACTACAAAGTCATCGGTATCATTGGGTAGTGACAAGATTGGTGCATCGCACAACTTATCCTTGAGAAGTTGAAATGATTCTTCTTGTTTCTCGATTCGGTGAGGGAGGCTAGCGGTTGAGAAATTTTAGAAAAATTGTCTATAAATCTCCGATAGTACCCCGCTAATCCCAAGAATTGTCGGACTTCAGTTGGAGTCTTGGGCGCTTCCCAGTTCTTAATTGCTTCGATCTTGGAGGTGTCTACTCGAATGCCTTTCTCGTTCACTATATGCCCGAGAAATTGTATTTCACGAATCTAAAACTCGCATTTGGAAAATTTCGTGTATAGTTTCTCCTTCTTGAGTAATTCTAAGATGGTTCTCAAATGTTGTTCGTGCTCAGCTGCTGATCGTGAGTATATCATAACGTCGTCAATGAACACTATGACGACTTTGTCGAGATACGGCTTGCAGACGCGATTCATCAAATCCATGAAGACCGCTGGTGCGTTCGTTAAACCAAAAGGCAAAACGAGAAACTCGTAATTGTCACACCCCTACCACGTAAAACAACAAACCGTGGCGGAATCGTCGGGGAGTGTTGTAACAGAATCATCGTTTCACAACCATGGTAATTAAAAGTTTCGTTTTATTGATTCATTTAATAAATTACATTGTCTTAATACCAAACAAACAAATTAAACATCGTCTATTATCGTTATTAAGTCACTAAGGACTCGTCCAGATCCTATGTGACTCATGCATCCTAGCAATCGATATCACGCAACACCACCTGAAACATATGTAAAAACAAAGTCAGCAAAGAAATGCTGGCGAGCACATAGGTTTTGTGAGAGTATCGGATTCATGGCTCGTTTATATGTTGCAGTACCTCATTAGACTACAAGAGTCAAAAGTACAAATCTCGTTTTGAAAAGTGTATTGCAACATAATTAACTAACTCAAATCAAGATGGCTATAGTTTATAAAGTCTCGTAGCCATGATTCTTAACCCCAAAACACTTATTTTAGTAAACCAATTCGTAAAACATCTCGTAAAAATTCTTTAATAAACTCGTATGGTTTTTATATCATTTCGAAAACCTCGTTATGTGACATCGTTTCAAAATCGTTTCCCAAGTGAACTAAATAATGACATGAAATGTAATATGATAAAAGCACTTATATATAAGATGTACCAGCGGCGTATCTACCATGCTTTTATCATGCTGCACCCATCCCATTATCTAACCACTATCCAAAACCAATCGTTTAATCGAATCGTTTATCTCGTTTAAGTCGTTTCAAATCGTTTAACTCGTTTCCAAATTTTATTCGTTTTAATTGTGAAACTACTTATGGTCGTCTCGCTAATAACATTCAAACCTTCGTGACTCGACTATCTCGTTTCTCGCATTAACAAACCACCAAAGGGTAAGTTAACAATCATCAGATTCGGTCGTTACCTACATAACCCCCACACATAACCATGGGTGTAGTCTGATAACGGGATTTGTCAGATCCTATGGTACCATAACCTAATACTGATCGGCTTGATCAATGCTAATGAATGTCTTTCGTTATGTAAATATGTCCAACAAGTTCGTTCACATTATCGATATCGTTATTAGTTTAATATAAAACATCTTAATCGTTTTTGAAACCATCATTTAAATATCGAAATCGTTTTAATACATATGAATCACCCCAAAACAATTGAAAACAGTAAAATAGGGGAACTATGTACTCACATTGAATAGAAGGGTATCCTTGATCTAAAAAACTTAGCGAAGCTCAGGCAAAGCAAGGAAATTCAAGTAGTACCTAGTAATCGGATTACTAGTAAATAAATCGACACCTAAATCGGAAGATCGGACAGAATGAGGTCTTGTAAACCAAATGAGTGTTGGAACTCACGTGATATGGTAATCAAGTTTATTCGGATGAGAACCCTAAACTCTATCTCCTTTAGGCGATTTTCTGTTCTTCACCCTGAATCCTTCGGTTTTTCTTCGTGATCTTATGCATAACAGTCTGTGATTAGAGTTTTGTTCTTTCAAAACCCTATAACGAACTTGTTAGCATTAGGGATCGATCCAAAACTAGGTTTTTTTCTTGTTTTTTCAATCGTTGCCGTAGTAATCACTGTCGATACTCTCATTTATTAACCTGGTTGTTATTGATTGCGGTTAGCTGAGACTAATTTAGCTAGATTGATACTATGGGTTAATTGATTAAGGGTTGAGATTTGATAGGGTTTAAAGGATTAGGGTTTTTCGTCTTCTGTGCTTTTGTTCATCTGGTTCGAGAGTTTTCTTCTTGCATGGTTCGTTGCTGATTTGTCGTGAGAGAGAGGTGTCACTTTTAGTATGGATGATCGTAAGAAATCGGAGGGGGATGTGCATGATGGTCGATTTAAACCGCCATTTACTTCCTCATTGCGCCAGGGTTTAGCTTCTCGAGTGGTAGACATTGAAGGTAAAACTTTAATGCCCGGTAGGGGAATTGTTTCTTCTGTTACCCATGAGCCGGCTAAGTTTAATGTGATAGATGAGCTTACCAAGATTACTGTTCCTGTAACTAAGGATGATGTTCAACCGGATCATAAGAGCGCTGATTCGTCATCCATGGCTGACTTGTTTCAGCATGGGGAGGATAAGGGAAACAAACCTATATCTTATGCTGAATCCGTGATGAATGCTTCAGGTAAAAAGCTTAACTTTAGGTCTCTTGCTACTTCAGATCGACGTGAAGATTGTGATGTGGTATTGCCGAAGGAGTCTATTCGAGTGGTAAAAGATAAGCTATCAAACACGCTTTATGGATACTTTCTGGGAGATCGGATTGCGTACCCGGTGGTAGAATATTATGTCAAAAATAACTGGAAAAAGTTTGGGTTGCAAAAAACTATGATGAACGCGAATGGATTCTTTTTCTTCAAGTTTGCTGATAACACGGGTATGATGGCTGCTCTAAATGGAGGACCTTGGATAATCAGATCTCAACCTCTTTTTTTATGCGAGTGGAGTCCAAGCACTAAATTGGTTAAAAAGGAGGTGAAGAATATGCAGATTTGGGTGAAAATTCATGAGGTTCCTCTAGCGGCTTATACAGAGGATGGGCTGAGTTTGATTGCTACAACGATTGGTGAGCCAAAGCTTCTTGATTCTTATACCACATCGATGTGTCTTGATTCCTGGGGTCGAAGGTATCCTGGAAGTCTGTTTGTGTGCCCAAGTTTGAAGGGGGTCTGGGGGTTCGTAGAATTAGTGAATTCAGTATAGCTCTTATGACCTCTCACATTTGGAGTCTCATGATTAAACGTCAATCCTTATGGGTTGATTGGATTCATGCGTACAGATTAAGAGGGAAGAGTTTTTGGACGTGCAAATTGGTTTCAAATTGTTGTTGGAGTTGGCGAAAAATCCTCCAGATTAGACCTTTCATTAGAGATTTTGTCTGGTCTAAGATAGGGGATGGAAGCAATACTTCGGCTTGGTATGATACTTGGTGTCATTTGGGTCCGCTAGGTAACTTTATTTCGCCAAGAAATATTACTACCGCGGGGTTTAGTCTTACTGATACGGTTCAAGATGTTTATTTTAATGGTGGTTGGAGATGGCCGGTTGCATGGAGAGATCTCTTTCCTGTGCTTAATCAAATTGATCATATTCATACGGCCCCGAATTCGAGTGATAAACAACTATGGAAGGACGGTAATGATTTGGTTGAGCATTCGGCTGCCCAGGTTTGGAATTCGGTTCGGCAGAGGGATCAAGAGGTGGACTGGGTAAATTTTATTTGGTTTCCTAAGTGTATTCCGAAGCATGCCTTTTTTATGTGGTTGGTGATTCGTCGCAAACTTTTGACTCAAGACAAAATTCTCCAGTGGGATATATCGAGAAGAAAAAATATGAACATGATGTGTTGTCTTCTCTGTTATGCGGATATTGACTCTCATGCTCACTTGTTTTTTGAATGTACTTATTCGACACAAGTTTGGCACTCGGTTCGCAAAAAAGGTGGTATGAGGAATGTTGCTTCAGATTGGGGTTCGATCATGAACTGGATGACTGCTAGGTCATGTTCAAAGTCGGCGTCTAATTATGTTAGCAGATTGGCTCTTGCTGCGTCTACTTATTTTATTTGGCAAGAGAGAAACGCGAGACTTTTCAAGAACCAGACAAGACCTCCCGAAGTTTTATGTGATAATATTCTTCATACGGTTCGGTATAAGCTTATGGGAGTGAAGTTAAAGGACACTGTGAAGGTGAGGGAGCTGCTTCGAGATTGGGAGATTTATGATTCCCGTTTATCTGATGATGGCGGCTAATCATATTTAGTTTGTGTTTCTTTCTAGATATGTAGTCTAGTTTTTTTTTTCGGTAAAGGGTTACCCCGGTAAATTTTATAAAATAAACAATAAGTACAAAGGTGTGCCTGACATAGCACACACAGCTAGCCTTGGCATACCAAGACTAGGAAACCCAGAAAACAGACACAACCAGCTAATATCACGAACAGTTAAAAGGAAAACACAACCCAAAACATGGCCACGCCAACTACAAATTAACTAAAAACACTCCATAGGATCTGAATTATCCCGGGTCCTCATCCAACGTCCTTGAAGGGATCTGCCACTTCTTCAGAACTTTGTTATGATCACTATGACCTTGAAAATTGAAACCCATCAACCGAAGCCTAACTGAATTTTTAATCTTCTCGGACACCTGAATAGCCGAACACTCTAATCGAGAGAATAGCCGGTTATTTCTTTCTTACCATATGAAGTAAACCGAAGCTGCTAGCACCAATTTACACACAACTTGTTCCAACTTCTTAGAATTCGAGTGCTGGTTCATCCAATCTGAAATAGAGCTCCAAGATTCACTAACATTATCCATATCCACCATTGTTTTAATATTATTCCATACCTGTGAAGCAAATCTACACGAGAAAAACAAATGATCTCGTGAGTCACGGTCACACTGGCATAGTGGGCAACACATCAACCTTAAGTTTGTTTCACTACCCGCTTCCCAAACTTTCAGCCGATCTTGAGTCTTCAACTTATTCTTTATAACCAGCCATAACAAAAAAGAATGTCTCGGAATACATTGGCTGAACCAAACCATGCTACCCCAATTAATAGGATCATTACGCGAATGAATGGTATGCCACACTTCCAATGATCAAGAGTCAATCCAATTAACACAGGATAGGTATCATACCATGCTTGAGGCCATTTCCATTGCCCATTCTCATCTAATAAATCCGCAACAGAAGATTGGAGATTAAATCCCGCATTAGCAATGTGTCTCGGTGTTATAAAAGCCCTGAGGGGACTAAGATGACACCAATTATCGCTCCACGCATTCGTTTGCATTCCACTTCGAATATCCTTCCAAATGAAAGGTCGAACAATATTGCGAATGGATAGAATCTTCCTCCATCCCCAGCTCATGCTACCCCTACATTGGACCTCCCAGAAACTTTGATTCTTCAATTTATGATCATAGATCTATTGTACCCACAGAGATTTTCTTTTAACTAGGATACTCCAAATATGATTAGTAATAAGAGCTCTGTTGACATCCCCAACTCCCCGAATGCCTAATCCACCCTCCGACTTAGGGAGACAAATATCATTCCATGCCACCTTAGCTTTAACCGTACCAGAATTTCCAGCATTCCAAAGAAATCTCCTTAAACGCTTCTCTAAATCATTAATAACTCGAGTCGGAATAACGAAGACCGAAGCCCAATAAATATGCATTGAGGAGAGGACCGAATTGATAAGCTGCAATCTGCCAGCAAAGGATAGCGTTTTTGTCATCCAGTTGTTAATTTTCTTATCCATTCGGTCCACTAAGAGCTTACAATCTCCTGCACTTAACTTCGATGTGATCAACGGCACACCTAGGTAACGAACTGGCAAGGAACCTTGCTGAAACGGCATAACACTAAGAATTTCCTGCTTGACCTGAAGAGGAACATTACAAAAAAATACCGTGCTTTTAGCAGGACTCGGGACCAGACCCGACATACTCGTGAACTCCTCCAACGCAGCTTTGATCTTGCTAACCGAAAAGACACTCCCATGAACAAAAATAAAAAGGTCATCAGCAAATGAGACATTTATTATTTTTTGCTTCATACAATGAGCATGGTACTTAAATGATGTGGTTGAGCGAGCTGAATTTTGGAGAAGGAGGGTAAGCACCTCCATTACAAGCGTAAACAAATACGGGGACATCGGATCCCCTTGGCGAAGACCCCTTCTCCCTTTAAAAAACCCGTGAAGATTATCGTTAATACTCAATGAATACGTAGCCGTGGTAACACACGCCATTATCCACTTCACCATTTTCGTATGAAAACCAAAATGATAAAGAATTTTCTTACGAAAAGACCAACTAACCGTGTCGTAGGCCTTTTGAATATCAATCTTGAACGCGCATCTAGGAGGGCCTTTATTCAAGTGATAGTTGTGCATTAGCTCTTGGGTTAAGAGAATATTATCAGAAATCCGTCTGGCTGGCACGAATGCAGACTGATTAATACTAACCAATAACTCCAAGCTCCCTTTAAGTCTATCCGTAATAATATTGCTAATGCATTTGTAGAGTACATTGCAGCAAGAAATAGGATGATAATCCAGAACAGAATCAGGGGTGTCCACTTTTGGAATAAGAGCTAGAATTGTGTGATTTAACTGTTTCAGCATTTTGCCAGTGTCAAACAATTCTAGAACTGCATTCGTAACCTCATTACCCACTATTTCCCAAGCATGTTTAAAGAACGCTGACGTATACCCATCCGGGCCAGGAGCTTTGTTCTCACTTATGCTGAACATGGCATTCTTTACTTCCTCACTCGTAACCTGTCTCACCATATTTTCGGCTGCATCAGGGTTAACAACATTAACAAAAATGTCAGTCAAGTTAATGCTAGATACCATATCTTCCGTGCCTAAAAACACTGAATAATGATTGACAAGAGCAACCGCCGCTTCATCTCCCTCGAACCGATTACCATCCACATCCCGAATGCACTGAATTTTACTTCGATTATTTTTGCACTTCACACTATTATGAAAAAACGCCATATTAGAGTCCCCAGAACAAAGCCATTCCACCTTCGATTTTTGTTTCAAAAAACATTCCTCATCATACGCTGCAACTTGGAATTCCTGAAGACATTCTAACTCCTTTTTGCGAATCTCCACATCCATCGGGTTCGCATCCACCATTTTCTGAACCTCATCCAGCTTCTTTCGCAGCTCCACAACTTTAATATGTAAATTTCCTTGCTGAAAAAGGATCTTTCTTAGCCCTGGTTTCAGATTTTTCAACTTACTAGTGACCGAGAACATAGAATAACCCTCAATCCTTTTCGCCCACTCTCTTTCGACGCAAACTTTGAATTCTGGTTTGGAAGTAATGAAGTTGGCGAACTTGAAAGGCTTTGGCAGAGAAGATTTTGAACTATTAGCCAGCTTCAATATACACGGAGTGTGGTCAGAAACCCGATACGGGTGATATATAACATAAGCATCAGGATATAACTCTAGACACTTAACATTACTCATGACTCGATCAATTTTCCTAAGTAAACCAATCCCTTCCTTCGGCTTCGGATTCCAAGTGTAATGAATACCATGCCCCTTTACATCAACAAGTTCCGTATCTTGGACACAGTCATAAAACTCCCGCATGCCAATCGATTGACTAGACGTTCCAAAAAGCGAATCATCCCCATGAAGAGCTGAATTAAAGTCGCCCATGACGAACCATGCCTTGTCCGTACATAACAACTTATGCCTACATAAATCCTCCCACAGACTCCTTCGCTCTTGATACTTGTTCTTTGCATACACAAATGAGCAAAAGACACTCTTATTATCTGCTTTGAACCAGATTTGCGCATGGATGACCTGATCTGTTTGAGACAAAACCATAACATCCACCAAATCACTATTCCATCCTAAAATAATTCTGGTACCCCGATCACATAACCCCCCATTAGACGTCCAACTCCACTGTCTAAAGACATTTTTACAAACTCTAGCCAAATTAGTGACCCCCACATGAGACTCTAAAATAGCACAAACCGATACTTTATGTTCCGAGAGAATTACACGAACCTCATTCTGTTTCAGGGGACAGTTCAATCCCCTTATATTCCAAGTTAGAATACTATCCATTAAGACCAGTGATACCGGGAGTGCTTGCCCCCTCAGCTACCTCATCATGATTATCATTCGTCATAAACTTTGATGTTTCCGTAGGTATAGTTTCCACCACCTCCTCATCGATCTTATTGTGCTTCCCATTATCCTTGTTCACAGTTTTCCTCAAAACATTGTCATCCTTCCACTCCTGGCCATCTATCTTCGATAATGCCTCAAAAGAGTTCCGTATTTGAAAGATCATGAGTTGTGTAGTTCTTCACGTGGCGATCTGGGCGATTCTTGGAGAACAACTTGAAACCCTAGTTCGATCTTTCGTCGGTCTTTTTAGGGTTTTGATTGTTTTTGTTTCTTGTTTGCTTATTGATCAGATTGAGTTTTGATTCGATTGAACGGCTGATTCTTAATTACATCTTCGGAGTTTTTGTGATCCAATCTCAGCCTGATTCACATTAGGGTTTCAGCAGGGGTGCGGCTTATCATTTCCGTTGGCTGGTTAGGATCTCGGCAGGTTCAGGTCCTTTCATTCGCTGATTGATTGAAGTTCAGTTACAACATAATCAGATTCAATCGTGGCATATCAGTCCCTAGTTCTTTCGGCTCTAGGGTTTCGGCTGGTGGTGTCTTGAGTTTCTATTGTGACTGTTGTTATGGATGATTTAGCAGACAACTCCAAGGTGTTTGCTTCTAGAATTAAGAATATTGACGGAAAACCATTTGAGCCAAGACAAACCTCACTTATGGCGGCTAGGGTTTCTGAAATGCCGAGTAAGAAGGTATGTTTTATGATGCCGCTTAACGATTCTGAACATTTTATTGGCTGTTCTGATTCTCCCAATCAGAATTATGCGAAGGTATTTGACAAGAGAAAGGTAGCATTTGTGATACCGGTGAATGATGTTAGTCCTACTCGAGTTCAAAATCAGAAAAAGGATGATAATGCTCATGTCCAATCTTATGCGGATGTGGTCCTAAATGAACAGGTCGAGCAGGGTGATTCTAAGCGGGGTGGTGTTTCAAGTCAGATTCAGAATGAAGATGAAAACACTAGAAAGGCCAATGACGTGGCTGATCAAGTTCCTAAAGTCAATTTTCGATCTCTAAATTCAGATGTCTCATTGGAAGGAGTGGATGTAGTGCTCCCGATTGATTCGGTTCGCCAAGTTAATAACATGTTAGCTAATACTCTTTATGGTTATTTCCTGGGGGATAGGATTGCATATCCAGTAGTTGAATATTTTTTCAGAACAAATTGGAAGAAACATGGTCTTCAGAAAACTATGATGAATTCAAATGGTTTCTTTTTCTTCAAGTTTGAAGATAGAAAGGGTATGGACACTGTTCTTGAAGGGGGGCCTTGGATGATCCGTAACAAACCTATGTTTCTCAACATTTGGTCTCCTACGAACATCCTTAAAAAAGAAGAGTTTAAAAAGGTTGCAGTTTGGGTTAAATTGCATGATGTTCCGCTAGTGGCTTATTCTGATGATGGTTTAAGTATGTTGGCATCAAAAATTGGATCCCCTGTGCGCTTGGATTCGTATACTAGTGATATGTGTAATGAGGCTTGGGGAAGGAGCAGCTATGCAAGGGCTCTCATTGAAATATCAGCTGATCATGAGTTGAAAGAGGCTCTAACCATGGCTATTCCTGAATTGGTTGGGAACAAATATGTTACTGAGACTATTCGGGTGGAGTATGAATGGGAACCTCCGAGATGTGCCCACTGCTGTGTATTTGGGCATGTTTCTGGGGAGTGTCCAAAATGCATTCGATCGACAGTGAAACCTCCTACAAACAATCCGAAAGTAGATGAGGATGGTTATACTGAAGTCAAGACAAAGAAGAATGGAAATAAGAGCGGTTTTCAGGTTAATAATCAAAATCCCAAGTTTGAATATAGACCTGTGGATAAAAAGAAAAAGGCAGTGAGTTCTTCCTACGTGAGTGCGCGGAGCAATAGTTCGTCCAAGGTTAAAACTTATAATTCGTTTAGTGCTCTTGGGTTTGTTGGGGGGAACGGGGGTTCCTTCCAGGGGAGATATTGTCACACCCTGGCTTTGCGGAAGCGTGGTTAATTTGGTGTGACTTCTTAATACCATAGCTTAACCATAACAAAGCTATATGAAATAAAACCATGCAAGATCATCCATTCGATTAAGTTTTAAAAACCAAATACAATAACATTGTCTTAACGGAAACACATCCTAACGACATAAACATTGTTCAACAAACACAATATAACATAAGCATAGTTTAAGGACTGTGACTTGTCCAGGAAAGAGTCACATTCCCTAAACCCGGATGACCTCGTAACTAGTGCAGCGGGAAAACGTGTCATACCGCGCCAGATCCTTTAATTCCCTGAAATACATGTAAGTTGAAAAATCAACAATAATGTTGAGCGAGTTCATGTGTAAGTGAGTAAATAAACCTTTGTAAGTATAAAAAATCCTGGTATGTAGCACATAAGGGAATTGAGATCACCAATGGTTTGCAAGGCCACTGATATGTGTGAAGTGCAAGTAGGGAGACTCAAACCTAGCGGATTTATGCGTCGGGCACGAAGTCACCCCGAGGTCCGTTTCTAGTTTGGCCTGGGGCTGGGCTCGCTACACCCAGATAGATCTACCGCTCCTGTCCCTCGATCCTACCATGAGGACTAATGGCCTCATGTTGCTCCTACCCACTCACATGATCTAAGTAGTAAACCTCCTTACGCTAACCATACCATGTATAAAGTACTTGTAATCAAAGTAACATGTATTTCACCCCCTTAGTTTAGAAAAACTGAAAACAGTTAAGAGAAAAGGGGGACATGAACTCACAGTGGTGCGTCTCTACCAAGTATACCTCCAGATCAAGCAGCTGTGTGACGACCTACACGTACTAACTCTATTAGACGGACGGCCGTGCCTTAGCTTTAAGGTTTAAGTTTTTGGGAAATAGTTAGACAACCATTTCGTGTTTACATTCTGTATACTTGGTAATCATTTTCCTTCCCAAGGATGGGGGATTTAATACATGTGTGTTCGTAAATCTTTGAAATATATTATTAGGTCTCACTTAATATATATTTATTCCTAACTCCAAAATATAATTATTTTCCTCAAAAATATTATATTTTAACTCATACGATTTTCCCAAAATAATACTTTGTCAAAATTACGCGTTCATAAATATTTCCTTAAATTGCGTAAGTTACGTTTTAACGATCGAGTGGTAATAATAATTACCGGCGTAACTTATGTATTTATCGTAGAGGCGTTCGTATTATTTTGGATTCGTTAACATTCGATAATATTATTTTCACCCTAAAAATAATATTTATACACTTCATAAAATAATTGACAAGTGACGTTGTGAAAAATAAATATATTTACTAAATATATATTTATCGCGTTTTATTTTGTGAAATCCCACCTCCGATATTTTGTAAATAAAGTCGTGGCGAAACTTATATTTTGAAAACATGTCGAGAAGTATCTCTAACACTTATAGTGAAAATAATTCTAAGTGTTAGGTTTTTAGAAAAATTTCGCCAGAGTTTCCTCTGTAACTAGAGGTGGCCACGCTTTCAAGCGTATCATTTTCTTTTATAAATCAAATCAACCATTTTTCTTATTTAACCAAAACAATATTCAACGCATCAAACTAGTTAATAAACATGTAATTCGCAAGAATCTCATGAACTTGTAGTTTTTCCAACACTATGATGTAAATCCCAATACTTTAAGCGGATCTTTATATAAAGCAATCCGATTTCGTAAAAACCTCGTTTTTAAGGAAACTCCGTCTTTACAACTTCTCGTCATCTTTTTCAAAAATAGTTATTTTGTCGAAAGTGTGTGCTACACAAGTGTTTACACACTTGCGTGTTCTAAAAATCATTCGTGTTAGTGTAAGATCCGTCTTTAGAAAACATGATTTCTTTGATACTTGGTTCTTTGAAAATACCGCTTGTAGATACGTAGATCTACTAGTTTTAAACACTATTTCACAAGCAAAATCGCTTTTACACAAGTTCATGATTCGTGTGTGGTAGAGTTTCATCTTTTAACCCTTGTTACTTCCAAAACAACCTTATGTCATGATCCATGATCATGACCACCCCGGGTTAAATGACGATCCGAGCTACCACAACATAGATCGGGTCCAAATAATTACACAAATCAACTACTACACGATTTACACAACATATGAGCTTTTAACCATCATTACAACCATTTTTAGTAAACTTTTGTGTGTCATTTTGTAAGATTACGAGTTTTAACCGTTACAAATCATATTAACCACTTCAAAATAGTTCGAGAGGGTGATTATAGCAACTTACTACTAGCTCGAGGCTAGGGAAGAATTTAAGCGCAAAATGAGAGGATAAAAGCAATAGAGTGAGGTCCTTCGCCTTCCGAATGCACCAAGCCTTCTTATCCGCGATCCTTAACGCTTGTATGGACTTGGAATGTGAAGATCAAAACTCAAAAATGGATGGTTGATATAGGGGTGTTCGGCCGAGAGCCTTGAGAGAGAGAGGAGAGTGTGTGTGTTGTGATGTTTATTAAGTGTGTGTAATGGTGGGTTAAACTTGGAACTTATAGGCAAACTCAAGATCATTATCCAAAGGATTTTATGTCTAATAGATATTAGACAAATGAGATTTTAATAATCTAGCAAGTACAAAGGGGTGTCCCCTTGGGGACCGAATTCGTAAAGGGGGGGGGGGGGTAATTAGTTCATTTCTAACCAATTAGTTAGATAATAGTTAGGTTAATCTAGGTTAGTTAAGTGATTAACCCGGTTAGTTGTGCTTTATTGCGGGTGTTAGGGTATTCAGGGACCCTAACTGGCTCAGAAAAAGATAAGTAATGTTATTAGCAATATTTTCATGTTCCGGGTATAGTCCGGTTGTTCGGTTGGATAGTAATCCGTTAAAGCGTTAAGAAAGCTTTAAAGTGTCGTTAATACCATTTTTAGTGACACAACTTATTCCTCCAAAGTGTCGGGAATATTGTCCTCATGTCTTGGCACTTTATTAGGTAGCTTAATGCTGAATTATTATGTAAAGTGCTGAATTTTGTGCTTAGAGCACGTTTTAGGCACATCCAGTCATTGTCACTTATTCCTAGAGACGCAGTTCTACAACCCTTGTATCCTTACACTCACCACTAGTGTAGTAAAATATTTCTGGCTCATACAGGCCTTAGAGGCAGTGTCTGCCTAATGCTGGCTTTATCAGCATGTTCAATAGGTTATCCGTTCATTGTGCTACTGTGCTTTTGGTGCATCATGTTTGTCACTAAGGTTCAGCATGTAAATAATGTAGTGACGGTAAGTAAAGTATGATGCAGGTATATGCATGTATCAGAAATCAAGTAGCAGTTCATCAGTAATTTCAAACAAGCACAGTAATTAAGTAGTAATTAATTATTAATTAAGTCGTACGGATACCTGGTTTAGTGAGGGTTGTCACAGATATAAAGGGGGTCGTGAGCCAAATGACGAGTCTGATGATGACGAGGTAGAGGTTGTATATGATGAAACGAATGAGTTTATGACATCGGGTACACATCCTACGTCTTCCAGTACAGGGGCAAGCACCTCTCACAAAAGTTGTCTAATGGATAGGTGGCTTCTGTTGAATGCTTTGGGGCTGCCGGTTGGTAGCAATTTCATTTTTGATGATGGCGGTTGACGTCGTTTGTTTTGATTTTTTCGTTTGTCTACTAGTTAGTCATTATCATGAGTGTAGTAGGCTAGTTTGAGGTGGTAACTTGGTTTGTTTGTTTTTTGTGTTTACATATATGGGGCATGTCCTGTATATGAACTAGTGGGGAATTCATCCTCACTACTTGTACTTCATTGGCGGTTGTCTATAATAGAATCACCGGGGTAACCCTTTACCCAAAAAAAGAGTTCCGTATTTGAACATTATCCTTTGTCTTCTTTTCAATGTTTACCTCTTTCGTACCAGATGTGCTTGGATCCAGCTTATTAATCTTTGGTTTGTATATAACCTTCGGCTTTTGTTTCTTTTGTATCACACCTATCAGAGCCGTCTTCCTCTTATCCGTAACAAAACCCTCGTCATCCACGATCACTTGTTTTTCTTTTTTAGCTTCATTTTTAGCACACGTTTGGTCATTGTGACCAAAAACACAACACAAGGAGCACCTTTGCGGCTTCCACTCATATTCCACCTTCACTACTTCATTATGCAATGGAATACTACAAGAAGAAATAACATGAATATGATGTGCTGTCTCTTATGCTACGAAAATATTGACTCACATGATCATTTATTTTTTGAGTGCAAGTACTCGGCTAAGGTTTGGGAGATGATTCGTGCTAAAGCAGGTATGGGCATTGTGGAACCTAGGTGGAGTGTTATTATCGAGTGGCTACGGCATCGGGCTACATCTAAATCTACTGCTAACCTAGTGTCTCGATTGATTGTTGCTGCTTCTGCTTATCTTATATGGTGAGAAAGAAACCATCGTTTATTCAAGAATCATGCAAGGCCCCCAGAAAGTATATGTGCTTTGATTTTTGACACTGTCCGATACAAATTGATGGGTTTAAAGTTCAAGAATACTTCTAAAGTGAGGATGCTTCTTGAGAAGTGGGAGATTCATGGTGACCCAGTCGTAGATGATGGAGGCTGAGTGATTGTTTTTTTATCTATTTTCTAGATGTTAGTCTAGTAGTGTTTCTTTTTAGTTATGATAGTCTCTTGTGTTCGTTTGTTTCCACTTTCATGAGGCATGTCTCATGATTGAACTAGTAAGGTTTTCTCCTTACTACTTGTTTTGATTTGTTTGTGAATATATAAAATCACCGGGGTAACCCTTTACCCAAAAAAAATACTTCATTAATATATCCCTCCTCCTCCTCAAGCTTTGGAATAGCAACGACTATATGATCCTTAAGTTCCTTATCCTCATTTATTTCAATCAAAGCCCGAGCAAAACTACTCCTGCCCCAGTTTTCCAAACACATATCAGCTGTATAGCCATTTAGACGTTTAGGTTCACCTATCTTGGATGCTAATAAGCTTAACCCATCATCATTGTAAACCGAAATGGGAACATTATGAAGTTTCAACCACACAGGAACTGACTTAATACCTTCTTTCTTAAGACTAACTGACGGGGACCAGATGTGACACCTGTGTCACTGAGACCATCAAACAAATGCCCAACCAATGAAATATTGTATTTCATACCAGGGATTTGTAAAAATATGTGTATCGTTTACACATATCAATTCTTGTTCGATTTCAAACTCTATATCGCTTTCTGGAAGGTTATACGCGCACTGATGCGTAAATATAACCAGTTTAATGCAACGAACGCTCCGGAATAGTGACATATACTTAACATACCTTAAATAACCTTTAAATAACTTAGAAATAAGTTTTGAAGGCTTTGGTATTGCAAAAACAAGTTAAATCGCTTACAGGGACTAAAGTTGACAAACTGCGAAAGTATGCCAATTTGAACTGTAACAGACATTCCGGAACATGACCATAAGTAAACACACCATAAATATCCTTTACATAGCTTAGAAGTAGGCTTTGAGGGGTTCGGTGTGCTAAAAATAAACTTTTGGGTCATTCAGGGACTAAAAGTGTCAAAAAGTGCACAAGTTTGCATTTTCGCGCATAACTTACGTTCTGAATACATCTGGACATCCAAAAATTTATGTAAGCACTAAAATATTTTATTTTAGTGTTTGGCATAAGAAAAATCCATTCGTTTCGTCATTTGGATCGTTTTTCGCGCTTATGCGCATTCCGTCGTAATTAAGCAAACATCGCGTTCGTACGACCAAACGAACCATCATCCGGCATATTTTTGAGCATGTTTCATGTCCACAATGTTTAGGCAACATTTTAGGGCCTTAAAGTTGGCTTTACGGGCTTTAGAAGTGTCGGAAATGGGCTTAAACACGTGCAGGGACTGAAACTGTCAAAACAGCAGCATAGTTCTGATCTGCAACTCTCAGGCGGCCCGCCTGAGATTTGCTTGATTCTGACGCGGGCCGCGTCCGCATGTCTGATCAGATTAGAACTAACAGTCAGCGTGTTCCAGCTGTTTTAACCACAACCACACCTTTCCCACTTGCATATTCAGCTGATAAGGATGGCATTTAGGCACCATAACTTTCCGACACTTGTACGGTTACGATTAAGGCACGATATTCGACAAACGATCTTAACGGTTACCCGAAAACTATAAATACCCCACCCCCATTACTCTAAAACCACTAGAATTCTGATTTGAGGAGCTCTAAGTTGAAACCATTGTTTCATACCTGAGATTCTTGAATCGGGATTAGCATTCGGGGACCCTTCGTAAGTATTCTTTCGTTCTTTTCCTTATTTTATTGCTTTTCGAGTCAGAAAGTCAAACTTTGTTTGACTTTCAGCGTTGACCAGCTTATGGTCAATGCGAAGTTCGTAGGAACTTCGCAACGTGAGTGTAATCACGTTGGTCATAGTCCCTTGGGACTATGCCTACTGATTACCACGTTGTCTAGGGTCGTAGGGTAAGCGATCTAATAAATCGCTTATACCTTCGAACCCGACCCAGTTTGGTCGATCATTAGGATCCGACCAAATACATTAGGTGACCATAGTAGGTAGGGAATAACCTTCCGAGGTTATACCCTATGGTCACATCGTTTAAGTAGTTGTATGATAGGTAGTTTATATGCCTTAGGTAAATTACCAGAATACCCTTTTCATGTATAATTGGTAATTAAGCATATGTAACCTAAACTTTTGTCACATAACTGATTATGTAACATGTTTAGGCATATAACACTTGTCATAGGGCTAGTTAGGCGGTCCGAACGCGTTTCACGCGAACGACGCGTTAAAGTAGCATAAGCTACCTAAACGGGTCGTAATGGGTTGTAATCATTTATGTTAGGTTTCATTTAGTATGTAGGCTTTGTTAAACCATATTACACGAGTCTCCACACTCGTTTGGTTTACGAACCCTCATGCTACCCGATCTTCCGATATAGGTCCGGTTTATTAACATAGTTACCTATATTAGGTGCCGTTTGATATCCGCGATCTCTAGCATTGTTTGGTTGTTACCCAAGGACTACTAAGCAATCTCAAGTGAGTACATAGACCCCTCTTTTACTGTTTTCCAAACTGTTTTGGGGTGAAACACATGTGCCTACTTGTTACATTCATGCTTTCCTGTTTTCACATCATATACCTGCTATGTTCGTTAGTACATTATAGTACATGATTTCATTACACTTATGCTATGTATGTCCATTGTGTGCATACTTAGTACATTGTTTTACATTACATTTTGTTGCATATGCTCATCCAGTATATGAACACATTATACTACATTTTGAACCGTTGTAACCTTTTGACTATGTGAACCGTCGTAACCGTCTGATTATAGAAACCGTTTGTATCTGTGAACCGTTTGTATCTGTGAACCGTGTGAACCGTATTTGACCATACATAAACATTTCTACAATTGTTTAACATTACTTTGGTGGCTTGGTTTGATTAAGTGATTAAGTAACGATGCGTGTGTAATATGATACAAGCATGGTGGATACGCCGCTGGTACTTCCTATATATAAGTGTTTGTATGGTATTACATATCGTAGCGTTATTTGAATCATTTCAGTTTGAGACATATAACATTTTATACAAATAACATACTTTTCACAAGACATTGATTTACAAACAACTTATCTTATACAAACTCATTTTACAATGGTTATTCATTTAACCATACATTATTCTCTTATTTATACATATCATCTGAACTTATCGTTTTTCAAATGATTTACAAAACAAAGCAAATTACAAGGTTCATGACTAAACATTTTCTCAAACATAAGTCATGAAACCTATTTTCACAAAACCTATGTATCTCACTGGCATTTTTATGCTGACGTACCTATTTTCACATGTGTTTTTCAGGAGCTGTTGCATAAGATGATCAAGATACACATAGGCAGACTTGGGCTTTAGTGACAATAAAAGATGCAAGACTAGTTAATTATGTTGTATTTCCTTGTTTGTTAAGACATTGTAACACTTTTAATCAATAAAACGAAACTTCAATTGCCATGGATTTGAAACAATTAATTCTGTTACAACACTCCCCGACATTTCCGTCACGTTTTGTATGTTCTACGTGGTCGGGGTGTGACAGAAAAGATGGTATCGGAGCTAATGGTTATAGGGAATTAGGTTATTAGTAATGCTTTGACCTAGTCTATAATCTTCTTAGGACCCTAACGCGAGTTTACTTGCGTTTAGTCATAAAACAATACCGTCACCTATCCTTAGGCGACTACCCCAACAAGAACATAATTTTCGAAACCGCTTTGAAAACTAATCATCTGTTCTAGGATGATTGATTACAAGGTTTTGAACCCTCTGTTATATGGTTTTGAACCCCTTTGAATTTTCAAAAATCTTGTCAAGGTTTTGGGTTTTAAATAATGTGAACATGTGCAAACTGGAAGGGTGAATGCCTGTATTCTGGGTTTTCTGTCTAGGCAAGCACTTCGTATACATCTCATCAGACGCGAGACCAGTTGTGCTTACCTGGGAATTCTTGGGATGAGTGTTCACTTATAGGCGAGCATGTCTTCGCGATACATTATTTTTGACGTATTTACTTTTCACCAGGGTCGTTTGTTGCTTTGTAGTAACAAACAAATGACCACTATCCTTGCTTTCATCAGATTTGTTTCATCTCATTCTTTTCGTCTAATACTCTCACTCGTTTCCTTTCATGTTTCCTCTTTTAGAATGCTTCCTCGACGCGAGACCAGTTCTACGTGGTCGGGGTGTGACACCAGACATTTAGAAACAACGGCACCTTCCTGATCAGCCATGGCCCTCCTTCCAACACTTTAGCCATACCCTCTTTTGAATCAAATTTAAAGAAAAAGAACCCATCCAAGTTCATCATGAGTTTAACGAACCCAAACTTCGCCCACACATTCTTAGCATAGTATTCAACAACAGGGTATGGTAACCGATTCCCCAAAAAAATATCCATATAAAACATTCACAAATTTCTCCTGAACTTTACGAATTACCTCACGAGGAATGACAACATCAGCATCCGGATTTGTCTCTCCCGAGTCCATCTTTCTGAAATTCACTTCTCTTTTCCTTGTGCTCATATTCTTAACTTTATCCGCATAAGACAGTATGGTAACACCCTTGCCGGTTTCCTCCTCCAAGTTTCGATCAGCCAAAACACTTGATTCTTGAACTGGAACAGTCACCTTTTCCAATTCGTCAATGATATTAATCATTCTCGGCTCGTTTTGGACAACACCTCGTCTCAGCAGCATCGGATTTCCATCAATTTTCAAAGACTTAGCATCAAGACTATTACCAAACGTATGAAGAATAGGACGCTGGTCTGTGGCAGTTTTATTTTTTATGATGGAGGATGATCTCTAGTTCTGTTTTGTTTTATCTTGTCTACTAGATAGGTTTTCCATTATGTGTAGTAGACTAGGTTATGTGGTGTCATAGGTATTGTGGTTTTTGTTTTTGCTTGGCTTACATATATGGGGCATGTCCTGTATATGAACTAGTGTGGAACTCATCCTCACTACTTGTACTTATTTGGGATTGTTTTAATAGAATCACCGGGGTAACCCTTTACCAAAAAAAAAGAATAGGACGCCCCTCCTGAGGAATCGACGGCATAGCACTGCTCGCAGAGATAAGAATATCCCCATGCAGCTTTTCGGTGAACGATTGAAACCCTAAATCCTCCAACCCTGTATCCTTATTTCTCTCCATGCACGACAATGAACGTAGATCTCAACCAAAAGAAAAAACATGCAGCCACCAAGAAACTGTCACACCCTGGCTTTGCGGAAGCGTGGTTAATTTTTGGTGTGACTTCTTAATACCATAGCTTAATCATAACCAAGCTATATGAATTAAAAACATGCAAGATCATCCATTAAGTTTTGAAAACCAAGTACAGTACCATTGTTTTAACGGGAACATACCCTAACAACCATAACCTTGTTCAACAAACATTACAACTTAAAACATAACATAAAGATGGTTTAAGGATTGTGTCTTGTCCAGGAAAGAGACACATCCCCTAAACCCCGGATGACCTCGGAAACTAGTGCAGCGGAAAACATGCCATACCGTGCCAGATCTCGTTAATTTCCTGAAATACATGTAAGTTGAAAAATCAACAATAATGTTGAGCGAGTTCATGTGCAAGTGAGTAAGTAAAACACTTGTAAGTATAAAAGTTCCCTGGTATGTAGCAGTGTAAGGAAAAGAGATCACCAATGGTTTGCAAGGGCATTAGCATGTTGTGAAATGCAAGTAGGAAGACTCAACCCTAGCCGATTTTTGCGTCGGGCAACCAAGTCACTCAAGGTCCGTTCTGTTGGTCCTCACAGAGGTCCGTTCTGTTGGGCCTAGAGTTGGGCTCGCTACACCCAGATAGATCTACCTCTTAAGTCCCTCGGTGTTCTGCCTACCCATTCACATGATCTAAGTAGTAAACCTCCTTACGTTAACATACCGTGTATAATAGTACTTGTAAACAAAGTAACATGTATTTCACCCCCGCAGTTAAGAAAACTGAAAACAGTTAGAGAAAAGGGGGACATGAACTCACAGTGAAGCGTCTCTACCAAGTGTCTCAAAATCCGAAAGCTGTGCGACGACCTACAAGTGCTAATTCTATTAGACGGACGGCCGTGCCTTAGCTTTATAGTTTAAGTCTTTGGGAAATAGTTAGGCAACTATTCCGTGTTTACATTTCGTATATACTTGGTAGTTAATTTCCTTCCCAAGGATGGGGGATACGATACATGTGCGTAAGTTACGTTTTAATAAACGAGTGGTAATATAATTACCGGTGTAACTTATATATTCATGTGAAAGCGTTCGTATTATTTTGGAATCGTTAACGCTTGTAAATATTATTTTTACTCTAAAAATAATATTTATGTATTTCACAAAATAATCATAAACAGTGTGTGAAAATATATATTTATCACGTTAACATTTTGTGAAAATCCCACCTCCAAATATTAGTAAATAAAGTCATGGCGAAATTTTATGTTTCGAAAACATGTCAAAATGATTCTAACACTTGTAGTGCAAATATTTCTAAGTGTTAGGTTTTTAGAAAAATTTCGCCAGAGTTTCCTCTGTAACTGGAGATGGCCACGCTTTCAAGCGTATCATTTTCTTTTAACAAATCAAATCAACCAATGTTCTCAACATTATCAAACAACTTTTCAACATTTTAACCAGTCAAAGATAGACATAATCGCAAAAATATACGAACTTGTGGTTTGTCTAAAATATGTAGTAAATCTCTTTACTTTTAATGGATCTTTTGTGTAAATAATCCGATTTGGTAAAAACCTCGTTTTTAGAGAAAATCTATCTTTACAACTTCTAGTAACTTTTGACAAAACTAGTCCCTTGCCGGATCTTTTCATTTCACAAGTGTTTACACACTTGTGGTTTATAAAATCATGTTTGTTAGAGTAAGATCCATCCTTTGTAATACGTGATTTCTTTGATGTGTGGTTCTTTGAAAATACCACTTGCAGATACGTAGATCTGCTAGTTTTAAACACTATTGTACAAGTTAAAACATTTTTACACAAGTTCATGTCTCATGTGTGGTAGAGTTTCACCTTTAACCCTTGTATAATTTCAAAACAAGCTTATGTTAAGATCCGTGATCTTACCAAACCGGGTTAAACGGGGATCCGAGCTACCACAACATAGATCGGGTCTCAATAACCATATATTTCAAATACTACAACTTTTACACATTCCATATGCTATTAACCACCATTTTAAGTATTTTTAGTAGACTTTTGATCATCATCTTGCATTTTAACGAGATTCAACCGTCATAATTCCTTTTAACCACTTTAGATATGTTCAAAAATGAGTTGTAAACAATATACCTCTAGCTCAAGGCTAGGGAAGATTCTTGGCGAAAATGGCGTGGATAAAAGCTAAGCAACGAGGTCCTTCGTGTTCCGCTTGCTCCAAGCCTCCTAATACGCGACCTCTAACACTTGTATGATGATGGAATGGCAAGATGGAAATCGAAAATGATGGATAAGGGGGGTGGGGTGTTCGGCCGAGAGGTAGAGAGCAAGAGGGAGAGGTGTGAGTTGGTGTTGAGTGATGGTGATTATGTTAAGTAATCTCTAGAACTTATAGGCAAATGGCAAGGGTTTTAACCAATGGTTTATGTGTTGCCTTGATACTAGACATTAGGGATTTAAATAATCAATTAGTACTAAACATGTCCCCCCATAGTTAGGCCGATTGGAGGGGGGGGGGGTTACCTTGTTCGATTTCAACTAGCTTAGTTGGTGTTTAGTTATGTTAAATAGGTTAGTTAAGTGTTTAACTTAGTTAGTTGTATGTTATGTGTTATGACGGGTGTTAGGGTAATCAGGGACCCTAACTGGCTCAGAAAAATATAAATAGTGAAAATAATAATATTTTCATGTTCCGGGTAAAGTCCGGTTGTTTGGTTGGATAGTAATCCGTTAAAGCGTTACAAAAGCTTTAAAGTGTCGTTATTAACATTTTTAGTGACACATCTCGTTTCCGACACTTTAGAAAGTGTCTAGTAATATTTTCCCCATATTTTGGCACTTTACTAGTCAGCTAGAAGCTGGATTATTTATTAAAGTGCTGTGTTTTGTACTTAGAGTACGTTTTAGACACATCTAGTCACTGTGACTTATTCCTAGAGACGCAGTTCTACAACCCTTGTATCCTACACTCACTATTGGTGTAGCAAAATATCTCAGGCTCTTATAGGCCTTGGAGGCAGTGTTTGCCTGATGCTGGCTTTATCAGCATGTTCAGTAGGTTATCCGTGTATCGTGCTACTGTGCTTTTTGTGCATCATGTTTGTCACTATGGTTCCGTATGTAAATAATGTAGTGACAGCAAGCAAGTATGATGCAAGTAAGTACATGTATCAGTATTCAAGTAGCAGTTTCTCAGCTAGTTCAAGCAAGCACAGTAATTAAGCAGTAATTAATCATTAATTAAATCGTACGGATACCTGGTTTAGTGCGGGTTGTCACATTCTCCCCCCGTTAAATAAATTTCGTCCCGAAATTTAAGTTCTGCTTGTAGATGCAGAGTTCTTAGGAAAAAGGTGGGGGTATTTCTCTTTCATCCGGTCCTCACGCTCCCAGGTGAACTCAGGACCATGTCTGGCATTCCAACGCACCTTGACGAGTTTGACACTGCTCCGGCGGGTCTTGTTAACTTTCCAATCTGTGACCTCGACCGGTTCTTCAACGAAGTGGAGCGTGTCGTCAATATGAATCTCGTCGATGGGAATGGCAACGTCAACTTGAGTTGGACTTTTCTTTAGATTGGATACATGAAATGTATCGTGAACGCCATTTAGTTCAGCAGGTAGGTCCAACTTGTATGCTACTTGTCCTATTTTGTCCAAAATTCTGAAAGGACCAATGTAGCGCGGATTTAACTTCCCACGCTTCCCAAAGCGTGCCACCCCCTTCCAGGGTGATACCTTCAATAAAACCATTTCTCCAACTTGAAAATCCACATGTTTTCGGTTTGGATCCGCATAGGCCTTTTGTCTGTGGCGAGCTGCTTCGATGCGTTTAAGAATCTGCGCGATCTTGTCTGTCGTCTCTTGGACGATTTCTGGACCAGCAAGCTGCCTATCACCTGCGTCAGCCCAACATAGTGGTGATCGGCACTTGCGTCCGTAAAGGGCTTCAAATGGCGCAACACCAATACTGGTGTGGTAGCTGTTGTTGTACGAAAATTCGACCAAAGGTAAATGTTTATCCCAGCTACCGCCCAAATCCATAACACACGCTCTCAGCATGTCTTCCAAGGTCTGTATCGTTCGCTCGCTCTGGCCATCAGTTTGCGGATGAAACGCAGTGCTCAGATTCAACTGTGAGCCGAAGGCTTCTTGGAAGGATTGCCATATCCTTGACACAAACCTTCCGTCTCTATCAGAGATGATTGAGAGAGGCACTCCATGACGTGCGACGATCTCTCTCATGTAAATTTCCGCGAGTTTACTAGTGCTGTCTTTTTCTTTGATTGGCAGAAAGTGTGCGGATTTTGTTAGGCGGTCAACTATCACCCAAATCATGTCATGGCCTCTTGGCGTTCTTGGTAATTTTGTAACAAAATCCATTGAGATTTGTTCCCATTTCCACTTGGGAATCTCAGGTTGTTGCAGCAGCCCTGAAGGCTTCTGGTATTCTGCCTTTACCTTAGCGCACGTTAAACATTTGCTCACATAGACAGCAACGTCGCCTTTCATTCTAGGCCACCAATAGTAATCCTTGAGATCTTGGTACATCTTATCCGCTCCAGGATGGATAGAGTACCGTGATTTGTGAGCTTCATCGAAAATAACCTTCCTTAAATCACCAAACAGAGGAACCCAAATCCTTTTCCCAAAACATAATGTTCCTTCCTCGTTTGGTACCAAAAGCTTCTCCATCCCACGGAGATATTCCTCTTCAAGATTCCTTTCCTTGAGAGCTTCCTTTTGTGCGGCACGAATGCGTAAGGAAAGATCGGTTCGTATGATCATTTCCAAAGCCCTAACCCTTATGGGCTTGATTCTCTCTTTACGACTTAGGGCATCGGCGACTACATTCGCCTTCCCTGGATGGTACTTTATCTCGCAGTCGTAGTCGTTCAACAATTCAACCCAACGTCTTTGCCTCATATTCAACTCCTTCTGGTTGAATATATGCTGTAGGCTCTTGTGATCTGTGAAGATTGTACATTTCGTACCATAAAGGTAGTGTCTCCAGATCTTTAGTGCAAAAACCACTGCACCGAGCTCCAAATCGTGTGTGGTATAGTTCTTTTCGTGCATTTTCAACTGACGCGATGCGTAAGCAATAACCTTCTGGCGTTGCATCAACACGCAACCCAATCCTTGGCGCGATGCGTCGCAGTATACCACAAAATCATCCGTACCTTCTGGTAGAGCTAAGATAGGCGCATTGCAAAGCTTATCCTTCAGTATCTGGAATGCTTCTTCCTGTTTGATTCCCCAATCAAACGTCTTATCTTTCTGCGTGAGGAGCGTCAATGGTTGAGCGATCTTTGAAAAATCCTCAATGAATCTTCGATAGTAGCCAGCCAAACCCAAGAATTGCCGAATCTCGGTTGGCGTCTTTGGCGTTTCCCAATCCTTGATCGCCTCGATCTTTGTTGGGTCCACGTGGATTCCATCTCCATTTACCACGTGCCCAAGGAATTGGACTTCGCGTAGCCAAAACTCGCACTTGGAGAATTTGGCGTACAGTTGTTCCTTCCTTAGCAGCTCCAAAATGGTTCTAAGATGTTGCTCGTGTTCAGCCTTCGTCTTTGAATAAATTAAAATGTCATCGATGAATACAATCACGAACTTGTCCAAGTACGGCTTACAAACTCTATTCATCAAATCCATAAAGACTGCAGGTGCGTTTGTCAAACCAAACGGCATAACAAGGAACTCGTAGTGTCCATAACGAGTTCTGAAGGCTGTCTTTGGGATACTTTCCTCTTGTATCCTTAACTGATGGTATCCAGATCGAAGATCGATCTTTGAATAAAAGCTTGATCCTTGAAGTTGGTCAAACAGATCATCAATTCTTGGCAGAGGATATCTATTCTTGATCGTCAGCTTGTTCAGCTCCCGGTAGTCGATGCACATACGAAAACTACCGTCCTTCTTTTTGACAAACAGGACCGGAGCTCCCCAAGGCGAGAAGCTTGGTCGGATAAAACCCTTGTCTAACAACTCTTGAAGTTGTGTTGACAGTTCCTGCATCTCAGACGGAGCAAGTCTATAAGGTGCCTTAGCCACAGGTGCAGCGCCTGGGACTAAGTCGATGTGAAACTCTACTTGCCTCTGAGGTGGCAGTCCGGGTAAGTCTTCCGGGAAGACTTCTGGATACTCCCTCACGACAGGGATGTCTTCGATTCTTGGCTCAGCAGCCTTCTTATCCACAATGTGTGCCAGAAAAGCAACACATCCTTTCTGCAAACACTTCCTTGCTTTCAGGCAGCTGATAAATCTTAGCGGCGTGTCACGCTTCTCTCCGTGGACAACGATGGTCTCACCATCATCGGTTGGGATACGAACAACCTTCTCGTGACATACTATCTCAGCCTTGTTTCCTGATAACCAATCCATTCCTACTACCACGTCGAAGCTTCCCAACTGGACTGGTAGCAGATCTAGAGTGAACTCACGTTCTCCCAATTCAATCACACAACCTCTAATCACTTCATTGGCTTCTACTAACTTCCCATTGGCTAATTCGATCGAGTAGGGAATATCTAACTTATTAGCGGCTAACCCAAGCATATTCTTAAATTCTAACGATACGAAGCTATAATCGGCACCAGTATCAAATAAAATGGATGCATAGCGTTGGTTCACAGGGAACGTACCAGTGACGACATTGGGGTCCTGGCGTGCTTCCCTAGCTTCGAGTTGGAACACCCTTCCACGGGCTTGGTTTAAATCTGGGCAGTTCTTCTTAAAATGCCCAACATCACCGCAGTTAAAACATCCAAGTTTTCGGCCACTTCCAGTGCCATCCCCAACTTGCTGGTTGTTTTGGTTCGCATTGTTGACTCCGTTCCCTCCATTATTTCCTTGTGGGCGATTACCACCACGGTTATTGTTTCTGTTTCCAAATCCTCCCTGGCCTCCCCGGCCGGCAGGGGCCCAACAAGTGTCTTTTGAGTGACCACGTTTCCCACATACTTCGCATACTTTTAGCCCACATTGACCAGAATGGTGGCGTTGGCAGGTATTGCATCTGGGCTGGGTGCCCATGTATCCTCTTCCTTTCTTTCCACTACCAGCTGTAACCTGAGCTGTTGCGTTTGGTTCCCCTTTCTTACCAACACTGCCAATGCCTTGTTTGAAGTTCGAGAACTTTCTTTTGTTGCCTCCTGATGACTCAACGTGAGTCTCTGCCTTCTTCGTCTTGATCTCATCAAACTTGTTCAGGCGGATGGCCTCTTCCGTGAGTGCCACGCTCAAATAAATGGCTTCAGTGATAGTCGCTGGTTTGGAGGAGGTTACCATGCTTATGATTTGGGGAGCCAAACCCCAAATGAAGCGCTCGATTCGCTTGTATTCTGGCGTAACCATGTAAGGAACCACTTGAGATAAGTCATGGAATCTTTGAACGTACTCCGCTACCTTTGGACCGTCCATTTTCAAGTGCCAGAACTCGGTCTCCAACCTCTGGATCTCTGCGCGGGAACAATACTTTTTGCGCATAAGTTCTTTTAGTTCGGTCCAGGTCAGCGCGTAGGCAGCAGCTTCGCCTAGTGTTTGTACTTGTAGATTCCACCAGGATAGGGCTCCATCTAGAAACAGCCCTGAGATGTAGGTGACTTGTTGATCCAGCGCGCACTTGCTCATGCGTAGAACAGATTCGGTTTTCTCCGCCCAACGAACGAAGGCACCTCCTGTGCCATCAAAGTTTACGGGCTTGCAGTCTAAGAACTGCTTGTAGGTGCACCCTGCACATACGTTATAACATATGAATGGCATTAGCATCACCGCTAAAGATATCCAATTTGGTCACGGTATGTCTTAATGACTTAGTATTACCGTGTGGTGGATTGTTATTGCCTTGGTTAATACTTCCGCTCGTTCCGGGCTGGGATGCTGCATACTGTGCTATGGCAGCAGCAATAATCTGCTGGAGCTCTGCCTCATTAGTAGGCATGCGTGTCTCACGTCTTGGCGGCATCTTCTAAAAGATGGTTTAAGTTGGTCAGGCCATAGTAAAGCTCCGATGTTATAATACGTAAGTCAGGTCATATTGTAGGGTACGTATATAACGATAGTAATAGTATAACCACATAACATCTCATGTTATCAATACATCACAAATACCAATCACACAACATCCCATGTCAACAAAAATGCAAATAAGTAATCAAGCGAATCAGATATGATGAGAATACTGCGATTGCCATATATCGAGACTACAAAGTAAGTGTATCAGTACATCATAGTGTCATACAATCATCAATCAACTAGGGGCTACATCACCCCTGTACAAAAACCATAACAGATCAGTGTCAAATACATCATCAAATACATGTCAACAAAAGTCAGGATCATAAAGTAGTCTCCAAAAATACTGTGCAATCCAACAATCGCCGTCTTCTCATCCTCGTCTACCCAAATAGTAACTGGTGAGCTCTACGCAGATGGTGGTGGAGGAGGGGGAAAGTGAGTATAAAACAAACGACGTAACTGGAGCCAGTCCTCCTCCTGGGCTCGCTGAGTACGGATGATGGAAGCAATCTGCTGCTCTAGTGTAAAGAGACGGGCAGCAAAATCTGAAGGTAAAGGTCGAAATGTCTGCAGAGGAGAGTGTGTCTGACCATGGCATGGACACGGTGGCAGCTGAGCTCTCTCGAGCTCCTGGATGCGCTGCGTGTGTGACTCGTGCTGTGCTACAAAGGACATCAAGACGTCCTCGATAGTGTGTCCCATGTGAAAAGCATGGTAGGGATCAGTAGGTGGCATACCAGAGCCTGGTGCCCAAAGAAATGGCTCGCTGGTGGGGTCGAAAGGTGCCACGTGAAATGGAGCAACAGCGGGTGGAACAGATGACATCTGTGGCATGAAAGGGATAGACATCGGTACATGCCCAAAAGGATGGGCTGAAGACCCCTCTCCAGGCCTCGCTGGAGGTACAAACTGTGGAACCTGAAAGGAAAAATCAACATGTCGCGTAACAGGGATCTGTGGGGGAAAAGGCGGTACATCCTCATCAGCAGGTATCCAACCGTGCTGTGCATGCTCATCTGGTGGATCCATGCGTGCCGCGAACAGTGCATGCTCGGGCTCTAGTGGAACGGGATCAGGGGCAACAAAAGGGTGAACAGGTGCAATGTGCCCAACAGGATGGTCAACAGGTATATCAACAACAGGTAGAGGAACGACAGGATCAACAACAACATGATCGCCCTCTAACAAAGGAACATCCACGGGGAGATCATCAACAGGTAGGTCTGCTATAACAGGCTCAAGAGGGATGTCAGCATGTATGAGGTCATGCTCAAGTATGGGGTCTAGAGCGGCTGCCTGCTCAGGAGCGACGACAGGCTCAGGGTCATCGAACGCCATCTCGAAGTCAAACTCTGGGTCGATAGGGTCTACTGGGTCAGCTGGATCCTCCATGGGCTGATCCATAGGTATAAACTCGATATCACGATCCGGGTCGTATCCCGGGGGAAAGATAGGATCAGAATCCTCTATGTCATCATGGCCAAACTCAAAACTGGGTAAAGGTGCAACAGAAGATGCCTGGTCAGGATCAGAATCATGCGCAAGGTGCTGTGCGCTCAGTGTGTGAGAAGGTGCGGATGCCACAGACTCGAAGGAGTCTGGGACAGGAGAATGTGCTGGCGAATCCTCAGCGGGAACGTCAGCGATCATCAAAAGATCGTCCGCAGGAAGAAGGGCCTCGCCCTGGATCTCATCCTCAAAAGGCTCATCCTCAAACAGGTCAACATCGCCGTCAGCCTCGGCGTCAGGAAGGTAATCATATGCTGGATAAACGGCTAAGAGTATAGGAGCCGGAATCTCCACTAGGGGTAGGTACTCAGCGGGAGGGTCATCTGCAGGCTCATCAGCATCATCGGGTAATGCGAAGGGCTGGAAATCGTCCTCATCAGTACTGGTATAGTCAGACGTGTGCACCTCGTGCTCGGAGGACATAAGGTCGTCAGATACGATAGGTATGGGTCCCGTAATGTCCGAATCGTCGGTACCGGCGGAATCCATGAGTCTGTAACATAAACACAAATATGCTCAAACAGTCAATCATATAATCAAATAATCACATAAGTCACCAAGTAAGCATTCAAATCATTCTCCTAGTCCCACTAGCCTCCCAGCCTCTCAGACTGCTCTTCCTAGTCCCACTAGCCAATTCTCCTAGTCTCACTAGCCAATTCTCCTAGTCCCACTAGCCTTTTCTCCTAGTCCCACTAGCCATTTCTCCTAGTCTCACTAGCCAACTACCTCGTTCTCTCAGACCGAGCCTCGGCCTCTCAGACCGAGCCTATAATAAAATGTGCTCAACATTTGTTTGTAAAAAGTTCGGATCTGGACTTAAGTGGTATGCAGTAAAAATGTTTTCATGAGAGCCCTAGTGATCATAGTCTAGACTCGAGAAAGAATCCTAGTTCGCTATGATCAGAGCTCTGATAGTAAGCTGTCACACCCTGGCTTTGCGGAAGCGTGGTTAATTTTTGGTGTGACTTCTTAATACCATAGCTTAATCATAACCAAGCTATATGAATTAAAAACATGCAAGATCATCCATTAAGTTTTGAAAACCAAGTACAGTACCATTGTTTTAACGGGAACATACCCTAACAACCATAACCTTGTTCAACAAACATTACAACTTAAAACATAACATAAAGATGGTTTAAGGATTGTGTCTTGTCCAGGAAAGAGACACATCCCCTAAACCCCGGATGACCTCGGAAACTAGTGCAGCGGAAAACATGCCATACCGTGCCAGATCTCGTTAATTTCCTGAAATACATGTAAGTTGAAAAATCAACAATAATGTTGAGCGAGTTCATGTGCAAGTGAGTAAGTAAAACACTTGTAAGTATAAAAGTTCCCTGGTATGTAGCAGTGTAAGGAAAAGAGATCACCAATGGTTTGCAAGGGCATTAGCATGTTGTGAAATGCAAGTAGGAAGACTCAACCCTAGCCGATTTTTGCGTCGGGCAACCAAGTCACTCAAGGTCCATTCTGTTGGTCCTCACAGAGGTCCGTTCTGTTGGGCCTAGAGTTGGGCTCGCTACACCCAGATAGATCTACCGCTTAAGTCCCTCGGTGTTCTGCCTACCCATTCACATGATCTAAGTAGTAAACCTCCTTACGTTAACATACCGTGTATAATAGTACTTGTAAACAAAGTAACATGTATTTCACCCCCGCAGTTAAGAAAACTGAAAACAGTTAGAGAAAAGGGGGACATGAACTCACAGTGAAGCGTCTCTACCAAGTGTCTCAAAATCCGAAAGCTGTGCGACGACCTACAAGTGCTAATTCTATTAGACGGACGGCCGTGCCTTAGCTTTATAGTTTAAGTCTTTGGGAAATAGTTAGGCAACTATTCCGTGTTTACATTTCGTATATACTTGGTAGTTAATTTCCTTCCCAAGGATGGGGGATACGATACATGTGCGTAAGTTACGTTTTAATAAACGAGTGGTAATATAATTGCTGGTGTAACTTATATATTCATGTGAAAGCGTTCGTATTATTTTGGAATCGTTAACGCTTGTAAATATTATTTTTACTCTAAAAATAATATTTATGTATTTCACAAAATAATCATAAACAGTGTGTGAAAATATATATTTATCACGTTAACATTTTGTGAAAATCCCACCTCCGAATATTAGTAAATAAAGTCATGGCGAAATTTTATGTTTCGAAAACATGTCAAAATGATTCTAACACTTGTAGTGCAAATATTTCTAAGTGTTAGGTTTTTAGAAAAATTTCGCCAGAGTTTCCTCTGTAACTGGAGATGGCCACGCTTTCAAGCGTATCATTTTCTTTTAACAAATCAAATCAACCAATGTTCTCAACATTATCAAACAACTTTTCAACATTTTAACCAGTCAAAGATAGACATAATCGCAAAAATATACGAACTTGTGGTTTGTCTAAAATATGTAGTAAATCTCTTTACTTTTAATGGATCTTTTGTGTAAATAATCCGATTTGGTAAAAACCTCGTTTTTAGAGAAAATCTATCTTTACAACTTCTAGTAACTTTTGACAAAACTAGTCCCTTGCCGGATCTTTTCATTTCACAAGTGTTTACACACTTGTGGTTTATAAAATCATGTTTGTTAGAGTAAGATCCATCCTTTGTAATACGTGATTTCTTTGATGTGTGGTTCTTTGAAAATACCACTTGCAGATACGTAGATCTGCTAGTTTTAAACACTATTGTACAAGTTAAAACATTTTTACACAAGTTCATGTCTCATGTGTGGTAGAGTTTCACCTTTAACCCTTGTATAATTTCAAAACAAGCTTATGTTAAGATCCGTGATCTTACCAAACCGGGTTAAACGGGGATCCGAGCTACCACAACATAGATCGGGTCTCAATAACCATATATTTCAAATACTACAACTTTTACACATTCCATATGCTATTAACCACCATTTTAAGTATTTTTAGTAGACTTTTGATCATCATCTTGCATTTTAACGAGATTCAACCGTCATAATTCCTTTTAACCACTTTAGATATGTTCAAAAATGAGTTGTAAACAATATACCTCTAGCTCAAGGCTAGGGAAGATTCTTGGCGAAAATGGCGTGGATAAAAGCTAAGCAACGAGGTCCTTCGTGTTCCGCTTGCTCCAAGCCTCCTAATACGCGACCTCTAACACTTGTATGATGATGGAATGGCAAGATGGAAATCGAAAATGATGGATAAGGGGGGTGGGGTGTTCGGCCGAGAGGTAGAGAGCAAGAGGGAGAGGTGTGAGTTGGTGTTGAGTGATGGTGATTATGTTAAGTAATCTCTAGAACTTATAGGCAAATGGCAAGGGTTTTAACCAATGGTTTATGTGTTGCCTTGATACTAGACATTAGGGATTTAAATAATCAATTAGTACTAAACATGTCCCCCCATAGTTAGGCCGATTGGAGGGGGGGGGGGTTACCTTGTTCGATTTCAACTAGCTTAGTTGGTGTTTAGTTATGTTAAATAGGTTAGTTAAGTGTTTAACTTAGTTAGTTGTATGTTATGTGTTATGACGGGTGTTAGGGTAATCAGGGACCCTAACTGGCTCAGAAAAATATAAATAGTGAAAATAATAATATTTTCATGTTCCGGGTAAAGTCCGGTTGTTTGGTTGGATAGTAATCCGTTAAAGCGTTACAAAAGCTTTAAAGTGTCGTTATTAACATTTTTAGTGACACATCTCGTTTCCGACACTTTAGAAAGTGTCTAGTAATATTTTCCCCATATTTTGGCACTTTACTAGTCAGCTAGAAGCTGGATTATTTATTAAAGTGCTGTGTTTTGTACTTAGAGTACGTTTTAGACACATCTAGTCACTGTGACTTATTCCTAGAGACGCAGTTCTACAACCCTTGTATCCTACACTCACTATTGGTGTAGCAAAATATCTCAGGCTCTTATAGGCCTTGGAGGCAGTGTTTGCCTGATGCTGGCTTTATCAGCATGTTCAGTAGGTTATCCGTGTATCGTGCTACTGTGCTTTTTGTGCATCATGTTTGTCACTATGGTTCCGTATGTAAATAATGTAGTGACAGCAAGCAAGTATGATGCAAGTAAGTACATGTATCAGTATTCAAGTAGCAGTTTCTCAGCTAGTTCAAGCAAGCACAGTAATTAACCAGTAATTAATCATTAATTAAATCGTACGGATACCTGGTTTAGTGCGGGTTGTCACAGAAACCCTAATCCTTTAAACCCTAGTGTTAATCTTCAACCCTTAACCGATTAATCCAATGTTTTTGATCTAGCTAAATTAATCTCAGTTAACCGCAATAAAAAACAACTAGATTAATAAATCAGAATTTCGAATTGAACACTAAGGAGGCGATTGAAGAAAAACAAGAAAAAACCCTAAATTCAAAATTGGTCACAATTGCTAACTAGTTCGTTATAGAGTTTCGAAAAATCAAATCACCAATCACAGACTGTTATACAAAAGATCACATATAAGAATCAAGGATTTCGTGAGGAAGCAAGATCGCCTAGGGATTGAGAGAAAACGGCTATAATATATATGTAGTCTAGTTGTTTGTCCTTTGGTTGTTTTTTCTTTGGTTGTCGTGTGTTGTTGGTTTACATTCATGGGGAATGTCCCATGTTTGAACTAGTATGGACTCCATGCTACTTGTTTTGTTATGTTTTGTTATGTTTTGTTGATATATAGAATCATCGGGGTAACCCTTTACCCAAAAAAAAAGTGTCGGCTGAAAAGAAGCTTAAAGAGGAAATAACCATGGCTGTTCCGGAGCTGGAAGGTGACGGATATGTTAAGGAAACCATGTATGTTGAATATGAATGGAACCCGCATAGGTGCTCCCATTGTTGTGTGTTTGGCCACACAGATGATATTTGTCCTAAACAACCGAGGAAGATGGCTAAACAATCCAATGGAGATAAGTCTTATAAGCCCCTTGAGCAAAATCAAAGACATGATAAGAAACCGGTTGTCGATGATGAAGGGTATACGGGTGTGCATGCCAAGAAAGTAGCCCGGAAGGTAGGTTTCCCAGTTAATAAGCAGAAGCCGAAATTTGAATATAGGCACATTGGACCTAAGCCGAAGGAGCCTGTTAGTAACTCGGATCAGCTTCACTCGGTTATAACTTCGAATCCTTTTGATGTTTTAAACTTTGCTGATAACATGGAGACGGGACAGAGTAGTAAAGATGGAGGAGGTGATCAACAACTTTCGGATGATGAAGAGGTAGTGGAGGTTTACAATGAAACGAATGAGTTTATAATGGAAGGTACTCTTAATCCTAAAGAAAATAAAGGGGCAAGCACTCCTAGTATGGGGGTTACCAATGGTTAGTCCTGCTTTCTGGAATATTAGGGGTTTGAACCGCCTCTAAAACAAAAAGAGGTTCGTTCTGTAGTTAAAGATAGTAAACTAAGTTTTTGTGCTATTCTTGAGTCCCATGTTGAAGTTAATAAACTTAGTAAGGTGTGTAAGTTGGTTTTTCGTCACTGGGATTGGACTTCGAATGGGGTTATGTGTGATAGAGGTACCCCTATAATTATAGGTTGGGATCCGGAGATCTTTGATGTGATGGTTTTATCTCAAACAGCGCAAGTAATGCACATTCAATTGTTTGTTAAAGAGGATAAGAAGTGGCTGTATTGTTCAGTGGTGTATGCGGCGAATTACTATGTTACTCGTCGTGATCTTTGGTCTCATCTTTCTTTTTTTTTTTTGGGTAAAGGGTTACCCCGGTGATTCTATATATTCACAACCAAGAAAACACAAGTAGTGTAGAAAGCCTACACTAGTTCAATCATAGGACATGCCCCATGAAAGTAACAACCAGGAAAAACAGAATTAAAAACAACCACCAAACTGACTCCCACTAGACTACAAATCTAGACTCAAAAATACGAAAATTAAGAAGGACAATCAGCCGCCATCATCAAGCAATTCTGTACCAGCAATATCCCAATCCCCTAGAAGCCTTCGAACATTTTCACACTTTTTCAGCTTCGCTCCCATCAGTTTGTACCGCACTTGTTGGATAATAATTTCACTTAAAGTTTCCGGAGGCCTCAATTGGTTCTTGAATAATCTAGCATTCCGCTCCTACCAAATCAAATAAGCACTAGCCGCTACTAAAAGTTTAGCAACGTAAACAGTGGCCGATTTCGAATTTGACCGATCACATAACCACTTGACAATATCGTCCCACTTAGGCCGCACCGAATCCATGCCCGCTTTTTCCCTAACCATAAGCCATACTTGCGTCGAGAAGTTGCATTCGAAAAACAGGTGACTATGAGAGTCATGGTTCTCATAGCAAAACAAACAACACATCATATTCATATTTTTCCTACGCGAAAAATCCCAGCTCAATATCTTATCTTGAGTAAGCAGCTTCCTTCGCATGATAAGCCACAATAAAAAAGCATGTCGCGGAATACACTGACCGAACCACACAATACGACACCAATCAACCTCAGCTTCATGATGCCGTACCGAATCCCAAGCTCTCGACGAAGAAAAATCATGTTTGTGATCCCCTTGACGCCACAATAGTTTATCAGACTTATTCGGATCCAATGACACTCTATCAAGCTGAATAAGAACCGGGTACGTATCCCGCCAAGCAACCGGCCACCTCCAAGAATTGTCAGAATAAATATCAGACACCTTTGAATCCATGTTAAACCCCGCACTAGCAATAACTCTAGCAGAAAGAATCAGATCCAGCGGACCTAGATCACTCCATGTATCGAACCATGCTGAAGTAGCCGACCCGTTTCCAATATCTGACCAAATGAATTTCCTCATAATCGGCCGAAGCTGAAGAAGCTTTCTCCAAGACCAACAACAAGTAGAAGGAACTTTACAAGCCCAAAAACTTTTACCTTTCAACCTGTAAGAGTGAATCCACTCCACCCACAATGATTGACGCCTCGAAAGAATACTCCAGATATGGGCTGTCATAAGAGCCATATTAACATCTCCAATCCGATGAATACCTAAGCCACCCTCAAGCTTAGGAACACACACCGCTTTCCACGAAACTTTGGCCCGACCCTTCTGAAACGCACTGTCATGAGACCATAGAAAATTCCGCATCAATGCCTCCAAATTAAGAATCACCCGGTTCGGTAAAATAAACACAGAAGACCAAAAATATGCATAGAGGATAACACAGAAATAATAAGTTGCAGCCTGCCTGCAAAAGAAAGTAACTTATTCCTCCAATGCAATATGCGTTTCTCTAGCTTTTCCACCATAACATAACAATCTTTATAAAGTAGCCGCGAAGAAATAAGGGGCACACCCAAATATCTCACTGGCAACGAACCCTCCTTAAAGGGCATAATATTCAGAATAGCATTTTTCACATAGGAAGGCACATTCGAGAAAAAAACTGTACTTTTCTGAACACTAGGCAACAAACCCGACATTTTAGTAAAGGAGTCAAGCGACTTCATAATACACCTGGCTGAAGCAATCTCACCCTTAGAGAAAATAAACAAATCATCCGCGAAACATAGGTTGATAATCTGTTGACGCTCACACTTATTATGAAATTTAAAAGAATTATCAATCCTAACCGTATGTTGTAACATAGCCGTAAGAACTTCCATGACTAGAGTAAACAAATACGGAGAGACCGGATCACCTTGTCTTAAACCCCTGTTACCCTTAAAGAACCCATGAATCTCTCCATTAACGCACACCGAATACGTGGTAGTGGAAACACACAACATAATCCAATGAACCATCTTAGGATGAAAACCGAAGCCAAACAAAATACCCTCCAGAAACTTCCAATCGACCGTGTCATACGCCTTCTGAATATCAACTTTAAACGCACATTTAGGGGGGCCAATATTACGATGATAGTTATGCATTAACTCTTGCGTTAACAAAATATTATCCGAAATCTTTCTACCTGGCACAAACGCTGATTGGTTGACACTAACGATATCATTTAATCCCACTTTAATTCTTTCAGCTACAATCTTGCTAATGCATTTATACAAAACGTTGCAACAAGCAATCAGACGATAGTCCGTAACCACAGACGGGGAAGAGGACTTAGGGAGAAGAACTATAAGCGTATGGTTCAATTCCCGAAGAAGCTTCCCTGTAGCAAAGAAATCAATAACAGCATCCGACACTTCACTTCCAACAATAGGCCAGGCACCTTTAAAGAAACCAGCGGTAAAACCGTCAGGACCTGGAGCTTTGTCTGACCCAATCGAGAACATCGCCTTTTTAACCTCATCAGCTGACACCGGACGAACCATGTGATTCGCTACGTCTAAATCCAACTTTTTCGTAAATAAATCTGGAGATGGAGTGATCGAAGTATCGCCCGGGCAACCCAAAAAATTCTCGTAATAGTTAACAAACGCTAACTGAACCAGATCATCCTCAAACACCTTCCCACTAGTATCCTGAATAACATCAATCCGACTATAGTGAACTTTGTTCTTAAGAGACGAGTGGAAAAAAGCCGAATTCATATCCCCAACCGCTAACCAACCGACCTTGGACTTTTGCTTCAAGAAACGCTCTTCATCTAATAATGCTTCCTGATAATCACGAGGAATAATAGTTTCCTCCTCCCGAATAGACACACTAGACGGATCTTTATCAATATCATGCTGAATCCCATCAAGTTTATCACGTAAATCTTGAACTTTTTTGTGCAAATTACCTTGCTGAAAAAGTAACACACGAAGAGGAGACTTAAGCAACCGAAGTTTTTTAACGACAGAGAACTGATACACACCTCTAATATTGGACTCCCAAATTCGTTTCACAATGACTAAAAACTCCAGCTTATGAACAAGAAAATTAGCAAACTTGAAAGACTTGTGTTTAACTTTACCAACTACCGGAATTTTGAGAATACTCGGACTGTGATCCGATAACCGAGCTGGACAAAAGACCGCCACCGCATTCGAAAATTGGGATATGAACTGTGAATTCCCCATGACTCTATCAATTTTTTTCATCAAACCAATCCCTTTCTTTGGCTTCTGACACCACGTAAAGTGAATACCCGAACGATTCAAATCCAGCATCTCTATATCATTGACACAAATTTGAAACTCTCTCATGCTAGCTGAAATCGATGAACACCCCATAGACTTATCTTCAAGATTCAAAGCTGAATTAAAATCACCAAGCATTACCCATGGATCATTACGAACCAGAGCTTTATGCAAAGTGAGGTGGTCCCATAACTCCCTACGAGTAACATAATAGTTTGCAGCATATATAACCGAACAAAACACCATTTTTTTCTCTTGTTTAAAAAATAGTTGTAAATGCATGACCTGATCCGACTGAAAAAGCACCATAACATCAAAAATAAACGGATTCCAACCAACGATAATTCTCGTACCTTTATTACAAAGAGCCCCATTAGAAGTCCAATGCCAAGACCGAAACACCGACTTGCATATTTTAGAAAGATTACTTGGATCAATGTGGGATTCAAGAATAGCACATAAACTTAACTTATAATCCTTAACAACTTGCCGAACCTCAGCTTGCTTAATGGGGCGGTTCAAACCCCTAACATTCCACGAAGCAATGCTAACCATTATTAACTTGAGAAGAAGGAGTGCTTGCCCCTTTTTTATTATCATTTTTCATAGTCCCTTGCCTCAAAAAATCATCGAGCTCATACCCGTCCCCCTCATAATAACCATCGTCCACCTCATCCTCCTCCACATCAACTGGAACCTCACCTGACTTGTTATCGGCCTCTTTCTCATTAACACTAGGATCATTAAGAACATCGAATGGATTCACAGATTGAAATTTAGGCTCAGACGACCTAATACCCGGCTCATGATTCTTCTTAGAAACCACAGGTCTATATTCGAATTTTGGTTTCGGCTTGTTGACCGGGAAACCAGCTTTTCTAGCAACCTTCTTTCCGTACACACCCCCGTATAACCCTCCTCATCAATCACTGGCTTCTTACCAGCCCTAGTATTATTACCCTGCTGTTTAGGCTGATTAGGGTGCTGTTTAGGCTGGTTAGGACAACTTTCATCATAGTGGCCAAAAACACAACAATGGGCGCATCTCAAAGGGTACCATTCATATTCAACCGACATAGACTCCTTAATAAAACCCTCCCCTTCAGATTTAGGAATCGCTAAAGTAATCTCCTCTCTTAAACTCTTATCAGCCGAAACCTCTATTAAGGCTCTCGCATAACTACTACGGCCCCACATATCCATACACATCGACGAAGTGTAAGAATCCATAAGTTTCGGCTCACCGATCGTAGTAGCAATCATACTAAGACCATCCTCTGTATAAGCCGCAATCGGTACATCATGAATTTTCACCCAAATTTGCACCTTTTTTACTTCCTTTTTTTCCAGTTTTGAAGTTGGGCTCCAAATATTTAGAAAAAGAGGCTGCGAACGAATGATCCATGGCCCATCTTTCAAAGCATTCATCATACCTGCCTCATCCGAAAACTTGAAGAAAAAAAACCCGTTAGCGTTCATCATAGATTTCTGGACACCATATTTCTTCCAGTTATTACGCACAAAGTAATCTACAACTGGATATGCAACCCGATCCCCCAGAAAGTAACCATACAGGGTGTTTGCCATTTTATCTTGAACTAATCTCACAGACTCCCTTGGAAGAACAACATCACAACCATCAAGCACATTTTCACTAGAAAGAGACCGAAAATTCAGCTTTAAAGACTTGTTACCAATCAACGAATCAGCGTAAGACATTGCCTTCGAACTACTGCCCACAGTCTCGTTGACTCCCTGAATGTCACACCCCGACCACGTAGAACATACAAAACGTGGCGGAAATGTCGGGGAATGTTGTAACAGAATTAATTGTTTCAAATCCATGGCAATTGAAGTTTCGTTTTATTGATTTAAAAGTGTTACAATGTCTTAACAAACAAGGAAATACAACATAATTAACTAGTCTTGCATCTTTTATTGTCACTAAAGCCCAAGTCTGCCTATGTGTATCTTGATCATCTTATGCAACAGCTCCTGAAAAACACATGTGAAAATAGGTACGTCAGCATAAAAATGCCTGTGAGATACATACGTTTTGTGAAAATGAGATTCATGACTTATGTTTAAGAAAATGTTTAGTCATGAACCTTGTAGTTTGCTTTGTTTTGGTAAATCGTTTGAAAAGCAATAAGATCAGATGATATGTATAAGTAAGAGAATAATGTATGGTTAAATGAATAACCAAGTAAAAATGAGTATATATAAGATAAGTTGTTTTGTAAAACAATGTCTTGTGAAAGGTATGTTATTTGTATAAAATGTTATATGTCTAAATTGAAATGATTTCAAATAACGCAACGATATGTAATACCATACAATCACTTATATATAGGAAGTACCAGCGGCGTATCCACCATGCTTGTATCGTATTACACACGCCTCGTTACCTAAATCACTTACTCAAACCAAACCAACAATGTAAGATGTCTATGTTTAACCCAACTTCCAAATGTATTGAAATAATATGTTAAAATGTTTATGTCAAGATGTAAATCATGTAATGTATAACCAATGTCAAAAGTGTTTATGTGTCAAATGTAAACCATGTAATGTGTAACCAAAATGATATGTATGGCTAGTGAAATGCATCAACTAAACCATATGCACCAGAACATAGTATTGAAGTAAAACTTGGTTTAAATCAAAGTTATGTTCTGTGTAGTAAATGCATGCTATACTGATATAAACATTTATGCGGTGTTGTGAAAATTCATACATCCAAGCCTTGCGACAGTCGGATAACTATGTAATAATGAGTTATCAAAAGAATATGTATTCGGATTCGGTCATTCCTTACGTCCAAACAAACCCGAGATTTCAGGAATGGGATATGTCAAGTCCTATGGTACCACTACCTACTACCGAGCGGCATGATCGGTGTTAATGAATGTACATTGTCTCATTTAAACAAACCAAAAGTCATAACAAAATGTAAGCATGTGATGAAAACAATTGTACTAAGTATGCAAATAAATGAACATACATAGCATGTGATGTGATGTGAAACGATGTACTAAGTATGAACTAAATGGACATACATAGCATAAAATGTAATGTAAAACGATGTACTAATAGTGTACTAATGAACATAGCAAGCATATGATATGAAAACATGGAAAAGCATGAAAGTAACAGGTAGGCACATGTGTTTCACCCCAAAACGTTTGGAAAACAGTAAAAGAGGGGTCTATGTACTCACTTGAGATTGCTCAGAAGTCCTAAGATAACCACCAAGCAATGCTAGAGATCACGGAATATCAAACGGCACCTAATATAGGTAACTACATTAATAAACCGGACCTATATCGGAAGATCGGGTAGAATGAGGGCTCGTAAACCAAATGAGTATGGGTACTCATGTAGTATGGTTTAATAAAGCCTACATACTAAATGAAACCTAACCTAAGTGCTTACAACCCATTACGACCCGTTTAGGTAGCTTATGCTACTTTAACGCGTCGTTCGCATAAAACGTGTTCGGAACGCCTAACTAGTCCTATGACAAGTAAAATATGCCTTAACATGTCTAATATGGTTGTCAAATCAGTTTAGATGTCAAAAGTTATGTTTTTTGGGTAAAGGGTTACCCCGGTAAATTTTACAAATCAACGAAATTAAGAACAAGGGTGTGACAAAGTGACCACACCTACTAGACTTGGCATACCAAGACTAGGAAACAAACAAAAAGCTCTATGCCAAACAACTAACCAAACACAGCCAAACAAAACTACCACACCAAAAAGACACTAACTAGACCCGCCTACCGGAATCCTCAGCCCGGTTCTTCATCCAACGCCCTTAACGGGATCTGCCACTTCTTCAGAACTCGGTTGTGATCCGCATAACCTTGGAACTTAAAGCCCATCAACCGAAGACGCACGGAAGTTTTAATTTTCTCTGACACTTGAATAGCTGAACAATGAAGCCGGGAGAATAATATGTTATTTCTTTCTTGCCAAATAAAATAAACCGAAGCCGCTACGACCAACTTGCAAACAATTTGCTCCAATCTCGTTGAGTTCGCGTGTTGGTCTATCCACGCCAAAACTGAACTCCACGACTCATTAACATAATTCATATCCACCATAGATTTAACACTCGTCCAAACCTGCAAAGCAAATTTGCACTCGAAAAAAAGATGGTATCTAGAGTCACGATCATGCTGACATAAAGGACAACACATTAATCTTAGGTTTGTTTCACTACCCGCTTCCCATACTTTCAACCGGTCTTGAGTCTTCAACTTGTTCTTAATCACTAACCATAGCTGAAAGGAATGCCTCGGGATACATTGACTGAACCAGACCATATTTGCCCAGCTGACTGGATTGTTACGCAAACGGATGGTATGCCAAACTTCCAACGAACTAAATTGTCGTTCATTCCCCTCCAAATCTTTCCACACCATACGGTCATTTAATTGTGAACTATTTTGATCAACTGTCAAGCCAATTAAAACTGGGTAAGTATCATACCAAGCTTGGGGCCATCTCCATTGTCCGTTAGCATCTAAAATATCCGCCACAGAAGACTGAAGATTGAAGCCAGCATTAGCAATGTGACGCGGAGTAATAAATGCCCTAAGAGGACTCAAGTGACACCAGTTATCGCTCCAGGCATTTGTTTGTAACCCACTCCGAATGACCTTCCAAAAAAATGGCCGAACCATATTGCGTATCGATAAAAGTTTCCGCCAACCCCAACTAACGGAACCCCTACACTGGACATCCCAAAAATTTTGATTCTTTAATTTGTGAGCATAAATCCATTGCACCCATAGAGATTTCCGTTTAACAAGGATACTCCAAATATGCTTCGTGATAAGGGCTCTATTTACATCACCAATTCTCCGAATTCCTAAGCCACCCTCCGCTTTAGGAAGACATATATCGGTCCATGCCACTTTTGCTTTAATTTTCCCAACACTCCCGGCATTCCAAAGGAACCTACGAATTCGTTTTTCCAGCTCATTGACAACCCGAGCCGGGATAACAAAAACCGAGGCCCAATAAATGTGCATAGAAGAGAGGACTGAATTGATAAGCTGAAGTCTACCCGCAAAAGATAGCGATTTTGTCATCCAATTATTAACTTTCTTATCCAAACGGTCCACTAAGAGCTTACATTCCCCAGCTCCTAACTTTGAAGAGATTAGCGGCACTCCTAGGTATCGAACAGGCAAGGATCCTTCCTGAAATGGCATTTCGTTAAGAATATCAGATTTGACCTGTTGAGGAACATTACAAAAGAACACCGTGCTTTTGGCCTGGCTCGGAACAAGACCCGACATACTCGTGAATAACTCCAAAGCGGCTTTAATCTTCCTAACCGAATGAACACTTCCATGAACGAAAATAAAGAGGTCATCAGCAAAGGAGACATTTATTATTCGTTGTTTCATACAATGAGCGTGGAACTTAAAAGAAGGGCTTGAACGAGCATTCTTTTGGAGCAATAAGGTAAGAACCTCCATAACGAGAGTGAACAAGTACGGAGACATTGGATCCCCTTGTCGAAGACCCCTTTTACCTTTAAAAAAACCATGAAGATTACCGTTTATGCTCAATGAATACGTAACCGTAGTAACACACGCCATAATCCATTTCACCATCTTCTTATGAAAACCAAACTTGTTAAGAATCTTCTCCAGGAATGACCAACTAACTGTATCATACGCCTTTTGAATGTCGATTTTAAACGCACATCTAGGAGGGCCTTTATTCAAGTGATAGTTGTGCATCAACTCCTGAGTTAACAGAATGTTATCAGAAATCCGTCTGCCTGGGACAAAGGCAGATTGGTTAATACTAACCAAAGACTCCAAGCTCCCTTTTACCCTATCCGTAACAATCTTACTAATGCATTTGTAAAGAACATTACAGCATGAAATAGGCCGATAATCAAGAACAGAATCAGGGGTATCCACTTTAGGAATAAGAGCCAAGATTGTGTGATTTAACTGTTTCAGGATTTTGCCATTGCCAAAAAAATCTAGAACTGCATTCGTTACCTCATTACCCACTATATCCCACGCATGCTTAAAGAAGGCTGACGTATAACCATCTGGACCAGGAGCTTTGTTTTCGCTTATACTGAACATAGCATTCTTTACTTCTTCCCGCGTAACCTGGCGGACCATATTAACTGCGTTTTCCGGATTAATAACATTAACAAAAACTTCATCCATACTGACATTAGTAACCGGATCCTCCTTTCCCAAAAACGATGAATAATGATCAACAAGAGCGGTCACCGCTTCATCACCTTCAAACCGATTGCCAGCCATATCCTTAATGCACTGAATTTTGGTTCGATTATTTCTGCACTTAACAGTATTGTGAAAGAAAGCCGTATTCGAATCCCCAGCACATAGCCATTCCGCCTTCGACTTCTGTTTCAAAAAACATTCCTCGTCATAAGCAGCAGTTTTGAACTCCTGAATGCACTCGCGCTCCATTTTCCGAATATTCTCATCCATCGGATTAGCATCAACCTCCTCCTGGATATCATCAAGCTTCTTTCGAAGCTCAATGACTCTTCTATGCAGGTTACCTTGTTGGAAAAGGATTTTTCTGAGACCTGGTTTCAGATTTTTTAGCTTACTAACAACCGAGAACATTGCAAACCCATCAATCGTTTTCGCCCATTGTTGCTCCACACAGCACTTAAATTCAGGTTTTGAAACAATAAAGTTTGCAAACTTAAACGGCTTAGGCCGAGAGTCATTAGACGTATTGGTCAGCTTCAAAATGCATGGAGTATGATCAGAGACACGATACGGGTGATAAATAACGAAAGCATCCGGAAATAAATCTAGACACTTAATATTACTCATTACTCTATCAATTTTCCTCAGCAAACCAATTCCTTCTTTCGGCTTCTGGTTCCAAGTGAAATGAATACCATGGCCCTTAACATCAATAAGCTCCGCTTCTTCAATACAATCACAAAATTCCCGCATGCCAATCGATTGACTAGAAGTACCAAATAACGAGTCATCCGCGTGGAGAGCTGAATTAAAATCCCCCATGACGAACCATGCCTTATCCATGCACAAAAGTTTATGTTTACATAACTCCTCCCAAAGGCTTCTTCGTTCTTGATACTTGTTTTTCGCATAGACAAACGAACAGAAAAAAGTCGAATTATCGTGTTTGGACCAGATTTGCGAGTGTATAACTTGATCAAAACGAATTTTGGCATCATAGGGATATTTTGGTAATTTACCTAAGGCATATAAACTACCTATCATACAACTACTTAAACGAAGCGACCATAAGGTATAACCTCGGAAGGTTATTCCCTACATACTATGGTCACCTAATGTGTTTGGTCGGATCCTAATGATCGACCAAATGGGTCGGGTTCGAAGGTATAAGCGATTTATTAGATCGCTTATCCTTTCGACCCTACAACGTGGTAATCAGTAGGCATAGTCACAAGGGACTATAACCATCATGATTACAATCACGTTGCGAAGTTCAAACGAACTTCGCATTGACCATAAACTGGTCAATGCTGAAAGTCAAACAAAGTTTGACTTTCAGACTCGAAAAGACTCGAAAAGCAATAAAAGAACGAAAGAATACTTACGAAAGGTCCTCGAATGCTAATCTAGATCCAAATAACTCAGGTATGAAACAATGGTTTCAACTTAGAGTCTTTTAGATCAGATTCTAGTGAGGAATGAGTGAAAATGGGTTGGCTATTTATAGTAAACCCACAACCGTTAGGATCGTTTCTTGGAAAAGGAGGCACGATCTAGGTCGTACACTTGTCAAAATGTTGTGGTAACTTATTTTGGCCACCATAGGAGATTAACATGTGGCACTTGACCTTTGGGAAGTGTTAGGGGCTGCTAACTTATGTTTAAAATGGCTTTTTGCTGCATTTTTTATTTATTTATTTTTTTATTTTTTTATTTTTGCAGTTTTGCAGTTTTGGTTCCTGAGCGCGTATCGTCGTGTTTTGGCACTTCTAACACCCGTCAAGCCCATTTTTAAGCTTCAAAAGGATGTTAAAGTATAGGGAACATGAAACATGCTCAAAAATATGCCGGATGTCGGTTCGTTTAGCCGTACAATCGCGTTGTTCGGTTAATTACGACGGAATGCGCATAAGCGTGAAAAACGATCCAAATTGCGTGACGAATGGATTTTTCTCATGCCAAACACTAAAATAAAATATTTTAGTGCTTACATAAATTTTTGGATGTCCGGATGTATTCAGACCGTAAGTTATGCGCTAAAATGCAAACTTGTGCATTTTTTTTGACACTTTTAGTCCCTGAATGACCCAAAAGTTTATTTTAGCACACCGAACACCTCAAAGCCTATTTCTAAGCTATGTAAAGGATATTTAAGGTGTGTTTAACTTATGGTCATGTTCCGGAATGTCTGTTACAGTTCAAATTGGCATACTTTCGCAGTTTGTCAACTTTAGTCCCTGTAAGCGTATTAACTTGTTTTTGCCATACCAAAGCCTTCAAAACTTATTTCTAAGTTATGTAAAGGTTATTTAAGGTATGTTAAGCCTATGTCACTATTCCGGAGTGTTTGTTGCATTAAACTGGTTATATTTACCCATTGGTGCGCGTATAACCTCCCAGAAAGCGATTTAGAGTTTGGAATTGAACAAAAATTGATATGTGCAAATGATACACATATTTTTACAAATCCCAAAGTATGAAATATAATATTTCATTGGTTCGGTATTTGTTTGATGGCCGTGGAGGCACAGGTGTTACACTGAACCCCTTCTGGACCGGCTTGATTATTACTCGAAGTCTCACCTTCCAAACGTTCCATGTCTATATTAACCGGTGAAGTAATCTTAGAACTGAAATTATACATCTTTTCCTGGTTAAGACCCGAATCAGCATAGGAAACCGGCTTCCTCAAAGAATCACCCAATTTCACCTCTGAATTAGCCAGAACCGGTTCATCAATCTGATTGTTAGTCTGATTATTAGGTTTTTCACGAACCGGACACCCACCAGTATTCAGGTCGTTCAATTTCTCCATGTCCGGTGAAGATTCCTTAGCAACATCGGCCTGAGGAACCGGAACAGAGATTTTTTGAAGCTCATCAATTACATTTATCGGTTTAGGTTCAGCATTTGACTTGTAACTTCCCCTACGTGCAGATTTCAGAATTCCATCATTCACACCATGACTACCGCTGCCTTTAGAAAACAAAGGAGGCTTTCCACGATCAGGCTGCTGATCAGATTTCTTACGAACATCCATTATGGAGAATACACCTCTCTCAAAATCAACGTAAACAGAAAACCATGCAAAGAAAAATCCAAGAAAACCCAGAAGACGCAACTAACCAGAACGAAAACAAAAACAAAACCCTAATCTAGCGCTTTACCCCATGCCTCTATCAAATCAGTATAGGGATTAAGGTAAATCTAGGTCTATAACCGATAAACCCTAATCACTATACCAATGGATACGAAACACAGATTAAAGGTAGGCGACACATAAAACAAAAAACCCTAGATAAACCTCAATCCTTTGGCTAACAAGTTCGAATCAGATGTGTTGAGAGAATCACAATCCGATGATCAGACTGTTATACCAAAATCAAGAAGAAAATCGAAAGTTACAGGAAGAAAGAGTCGCCATGCTAGAGAGAGAGTTTAGGGTTTGTCATACATCTCTTATCGTAAGCAGCTGGTGGGTGATAAGCCGTGGCTTGTCATGGGCGATTTCAATTCTGCTTTACATTTAGAGGATAATTCTATGGGTGTGTCAGCCATCTCTACGGGTATGCGGGATTTTCAGGCTTGTGTGGCGAATATTGAGGTGATGGATATTAATCAGTCTGGTCTTCACTTTACATGGAACCAGAAGACAAAAAAGGGTGTTGGTTTACTCAAGAAAATTGATCGTATTATGGGCAATACTTCGTTTGTAGCTGAATTTCCTAACTCAGTGGCTGTTTTTCACCCTTATGGGTTGTCGGACCACTCACCGTGTGTCCTAACTATGAATCGAGCTAATCCTGACAAGCGTAAGCCTTTTAAATTTGCAAATTTTTTGATTCATAAACCGGATTTCCTTAAAATTGTGAAGAATACTTGGGAGGATAACGTTAGTGGAGTTCATCAATTTCGGGTTGTCAAAAAACTTAGGCTATTAAAGAGCCCATTACGTGCCTTACTTTTTAAGCAGGGTAATCTCCACAAGAAGTGTCACACCCCGACCACGTGGAACATACAAAACGTGGCGGAAACATCGGGGAGTGTTGTAACAGAATTAATTGTCTCAAATCCATGGCAATTGAAGTTTTGTTTTATTGATTTAAAAGTGTTACAATGTCTAAATAAACAAAGAAGTACAACACAATTAACTAGTCTTGCATCTTTTAATGTCACTAAGGCACAGGTCCGCCTAAGTATGTCTTGATAAGTTCTATGCTTCATCTCCTGAAAACACATGTGAAAATAGGTACGTCAGCATAAAAATGCCTGTGAGATACATAGGTTTTGTGAAAATAAGATTCATGACTTATGTTTGAGAAAATGTTTAGTCATGAACCTTGTAATTTGCTTTGTCTTGTAAATCATTTGAAAAACGATAAGTTCAGATGATATGTATAAATAAATGTAAGGTTAAATGAATAACCCTATAATGAGTTTGTAAAAGATAAGTTGTTTGTAAATCAATGTCTTGTGAAAAGTATGTTAGTTGTATAAAATGTTCTATGTCTCAAACTGAAATGATTCAATTAACGCTACGATATGTAATACCATACAAACACTTATATATAGGAAGTACCAGCGGCGTATCCACCATGTTTGTATCATATTACACATGCATCGTTACTTAATCACTTAATCAAACCAAACCACCAAAGTAATTGTTTAACAATTTTAGGAATGTTTATGTATTGTAAGTAATGTAAAGTTAAACGAATAACCTTATAGTAGCATATCAAAAGTATACTTTGGATTTGTAAGTAACATATTAAACTATGTTTTGGTTTCATAAGTAACATATCAAAATATGTTTTGGATGTTTAACAAAATATATGTTGGTTTGTACAATACCACACATGAGAGTATATCAAATTATACTTTAATAGTGTGATTTAAGAATTCATTCAGACCTGGTGCATCAAAATACACCTTTGAGACTATAGAAATACCACAAAGGCAATCCCTATTTGGATGGAGCAACAAATTGGTTTCAGACATTCCATGACAACAGGAATGGGGTGTCAAATCCTATAGCGCTATATCATACTAACAATCGGTCTGGTGAACATAAAATAAGTACAATTCAACAGTTTATTTTATGTTCTTTGAGAAATTAATGTTTAAACCATAGATAGTCATTTAGTTTGTCAAATGATAAGTAATAACATGTATAATCAATTATACTTTGAAATCAAGAAAATATAAGCATGTGATGAAATCAGATGTACTAAGTAATGCACACAATGGGCACACGTAGCATGAAATGTAATGTAAAACGATGTACTAAGTACGCACTCAATGGGCATACATAGCATAAACTGAAATGAAATCATGTACTATAATGTACTAATGAACATAACCGATATATGATGTGAAAACAGGAAAGCATGAAAGTAACAAGTAGGCACATGTGTTCCACCCCAAAACAGTTTGGAAAACAGTAAAAGAGGGGTCTATGTACTCACTTGAGATTGCTCAGAAGTCCTAGGATAACCACCAAGCAAAGCTAGAGATCACGGAAATCAAACGGCACCTAGTATAGGTAACTATGTTAATAAACCGGACCTATCTCGGAAGACTGGGTAGCATTAGGGTTTGTAAACCAAATGAGTGTCGGAACTCACGTGATTTGGTTTAACAAAGCCTACATGCTAAATGAAACTTAACATAATTGTTTACGACCCATTACGACCCGTTTAGGAAGCTTATGCTACTTTAACGCGTCGTGCGCGTGAAACGCGTTCGGACCGCCTAACTAGTCCTATGACAAGTATTATATGCCTAAACATGTTACATAATCAGTTACGTGACAAAAGTTTAGGTTATATATGCTAAATTACCAATTATGTATGAAAAGGGTATTCTGGTAATTTACCTAAGGCATATAAACTACCTATCATACAACTACTTAAACGTCGTGACCATAAGGTATAACCTCGGAAGGTTATTCCCTACACTATGGTCACATAATGTGTTTGGTCGGATCCTAATGATCGACCAAACTGGGTCGGGTTCGAAGGTATAGGCGATTTATTAGATCGCCTACCCTACGACCCTAGACAACGTGGAAATCAGTAGGCATAGTCCCAAGGGACTATAACCATCGTGATTACAATCACGTTGCGAAGTTCTAACGAACTTCGCATTGACCATTACTGGTCAATGCTGAAAGTCAAACAAAGTTTGACTTTCCGACTCGAAAAGCAGTAAAAATAAGGAAAAGAACGAAAGAATACTTACGAAGGGTCCCCGAATGCTAACCCAGATCAAAATAGCTCAGGTATGAAACGAAGGTTCCAACTTAGAGCTTTCTTAATCAGATTTGTGGGTTTTGAACAAATGGGGGGTGGGTATTTATAGAAAAGGTAGAGCCGTTAGGATCGTTTCTTGAATAACGTGCCACGATCCGAGCCGAACACTTGTCACAAACTTGTGGTGGCTAGAAACTTGTTCTTATCTGCTGACTAGACCCGTTTAAAATGTGTGGACACGAATCGATCAGATGCAACTTGTGATTAAAAACACTGAATCTGGTCCAGAAGGGGGCTCGCGTGACGCTAAGGACCCTCGCGTCACGCTAGGCCCCTGTTTTGGCAGATTTTGCAGAAATGGTCCCTGCACTTTGTTTAAGCGATTTTCGATGCGTTTGAACCCCGTTAACCTCATTTCAAGGCTCTAAAATGAAGTTAAAGTATAGGGAACTCAAAACATGCTCAAAAATATCTATGATGTCGGTTCGTTTGGCCGTACGATCGCGATGTTCGCTTAATTACGACGGAATGCGCATAAGCGCGAAAAACGAACCAAATGACGCGACGAATGGATTTTTCTTATGGCGAACACTAAAATATAATGTAGTCATGCTCACATAAATTTTTGGATATCCAGATGCATCCAGAACGTAAGATATGCGCGAAAATGCAAACTTGTGCACTTTTTGACACTTTTAGTCCCTGAATGACCCAAAAGTTTATTTTAGCACACCGAACACCTCAAAGCCTATTTCTAAGCTATGTGAAGGATATTTATGGTATGTTTAACTTATGGTCATGCTCCGGAATGTCTGTTACAGTTCAAATTGGCATACTTTCGCAGTTTGTCATATTTAGTCCCTGTAAGCGATATAACTTGTTTTTGCCATACCAAAGCCTTTAAAACTTATTTCTAAGTTATGTAAAGGTTATTTAAGGTATGTTAAGCCTATTTCACTATTCCGGAGTGTTTGTTGGATTAAACTGGTTATATTTACGCATCAGAGCGCGTATAACCCTCCAGAAAGCGATTTAAAGCTTAAAATCGAACAAGAGTTGATATGTGCAAATGATACACATATTTTTTTACAAATCCCAAGTATGAAATACAATATTTCATTGGTTTGGTCTTTGTTTGATGGTTGAAATGACACAGGTGTTACAGTCTCCCCTACTTTAGGAAATTTCGTCCCGAAATTTAATTCTAGAGGAAACTTGTGAAAACAGCTGTGACGGTTTCGCCTTCCAATAGATCCATTGAACCCTTAAGTAAAACTCTGGGCCCTGTTAGGATCCTTAGCGAATTTGTTAACCCTCAAAGTGAATTCCTTGTAATAGTAAAACATGGAATTTTTGAACTACCAACAGAATAACGTTTCTTATGAAGACTTATCATAGGAAACTTGGTGTGTGATTGATATCAGAATTGAGGAGTGTGAGAATAAATGACATTGGTCGAGGTCCAAGACTTCTCCCGTATCATTACTCTTATCACTATAGGTTTTAACACATGACAAAACTTCTTGTGGTTTCTGTGCACTGAATTGCATAATTATGTAGGCCTCCATAATTACGTAATCCCTTGCACAGTCCGCACAGTTCATTTCATAATGCGTAGAGAAAAGTCAATTGAATAAACATGAAGAGACCTGACTAGACCACCAAAGGATCTTTTCAATTAGATCAACGAACAGTCTTTTCAACTAGATCAACACATGACCTTATTAACTAGACCGTCGTACGATCTCCTTAAATAGACCACTGAAGGGATCTTTTCAATTATATCATCACATGATATTTCTAACCAGATTTTCAAATCAATCTGTTTAACTAGACCTCCCAAGGGGTCCAATTATAATATAGTACTTTAAAAATCCATGGGATTTGACTACAACGTAGAAGTCCATTAAGGATTTAAGATAGTAACTTTGGATATCCTATTAAGAATCTCTTATACAAGATATGTAAGATTCTATGAGGATTTGGATGGATCACATACAACCATTAACATGTAAGAAAACACATAAGCACAAAATTAGTTAACTTGATTCTTTAATTTGTTATCTTTAGGTATAGATAATTAAAGCACACTAGGAATCCAATCCATGGATTTCATTTGGCACTTTAATCATTTCCAATGATCCATCTATAAAGATAGAAGGATTTTCAATAAGAGTTTGGCTTTGTTTCTTAAAAGAAACTAATGTTTAAGGTTCTTGGGGAGATCACAAGTGATCATAAAATGACAGAACCATACGAGTAGTTTGTATTTGGGTTGACATCATAAGGTTGTATCAAACATTCACACAATTGTATCAGTTTTGCAAAAATAAAAACGACGAATTTTTATTTATATAACAACTGACTTGTCTTTAAACGTCATAGTTAACAACCAAGGGAAATAACAAAACACTTGTTGTTCACTGCCGCATCATTGTTTCTGTTTGCCTTGTTGATGTTAAATGCTCATCCTCGCGCTGGAGGTGCGTTAACAATCCTTGGGCAATTGTTTCTGTAGTGAGTAAGGTCACCACAGTTATAACATGACCCCGGAGGGAACCGTGCTTGAACAGCAGCAGGGTTTGCAGCAGCTTGATTTGCATATCGACAAACATTGATCAGATGTCCTAACCGTCCACAGTGGGTACATTTGTGACATTGCTCTTGCGCTAGATGATGACGGTTGCACTTGTTGCACAAAGGTGCGGTACCAACATAGTTTTGCCTTTTGCGAGGTTGTGCTGGTTGGTTTGGTGCAATCTGTTTGTCTTGAGCAGTTATCGCGCAGTTTTGAGAGGCCTTGCGTTTCTTCTTCTTGGATACCTCATCCTGTTTTTCCTTTGGCTCAGCTGGAGCAGTCTTGTCAGATGGTCTTGGGTCGCCTTTTCGAAAAAGCTTTTTCTTCCTGATGTGGGATTCAGTTAGGGTGGCAGACAGTTCAATGGCTTGTCTGACAGTAGTAGGGTTGCTGCCAGTAACAATATCCTGAACTAGGTCAGGAAGACCATCAGTATATTTCTCGATCGCCTTATCCACAGGAGTAACCATAGCAGGACACAACAGGCTCAATTCTTCAAAACGGTCAGTATAGGCTCGATGTTCACCACTGTCTTGCTTCAAATCATCAAACTCCCTCTCCAAAGCTCGTAGTTCATGACGAGGGCAAAACTCCTTTATCATAAGAGCCCTAAGCTCAGCCCAAGTCTGTGCTAATGCAACCTCAGCACCGCGGTCTCTCATCACTCCGTTCCACCATGTGAGAGCCCTCTTCTGAAACACACTTGAAGAAAACTCAACCTTACGATTTTCAGGACACAGAACATGACGGAAGGTATTCTCAATGCTCTCGAACCACTGAAGAAGCCCAGTTGCTCCCTCAGAACCACTAAACTTGAGCGGTTTTGCCGAGTTGAAACTCTTAAAATTGCATGGAGCATTGTTGTTGTTGATGGCTTGCATCATTTGAGCATAAAGATTTGGGAAGGCAATAGCCATTTGCTGTGCGATGATTCCCGCCAGTTCGTCATTTGCCATCTGATTGTCGCGTCGAGGAGGCATTCTAAAAGAGGAAACATGAAAGGAAACGAGTGAGAGATTTAGACGAAAAGAATGAGATGAAACAAATCTGATGAAAGCAAGGGTAGTGGTCATTTGTTTGTTACTACAAAGCAACAAACGACACACAATGACTAATCAAAGTAAATGGATTAAAATAATGTATCGCGAAGACATGCTTGCCTATAAGTGAACACTCATCCCAAGAATTCCCAGGTAAGCACAACTGGTCTCGCGTCTGATGAGATGTATACGAAGTGCTTGCCTAGACAGAAAACCCAGAATACAGGCATTCACCCTTCCAGTTTGCACGTGTTCACATTATTAAAAACCCAAAACCTTGACGAGATTTTGAAAATTCAAAGGGGTTCAAAACCATATAACAGAGGGTTCAAAACCTTGTAATAAATCATCCTAGAACAGATGATTAGTTTTCAAAGCCGTTTTGAGATTTATGTTCTAGTTGTGGTCGTCGCCTAAGGATAGGTGACAGTATTGTTTTATGACTAAACGCAAGTAAACTCGCGTTAGGGTCCTAAGAAAGTTATAGACTAGGTCAAAGCATTACTAATAACCTAATTCCCTATAACCATTGGCTCTGATACCAACTTTTCTGTCACACCCCGACCACGTGGAACATACAAAACGTGGCGGAAACATCGGGGAGTGTTGTAACAGAATTAATTGTCTCAAATCCATGGCAATTGAAGTTTTGTTTTATTGATTTAAAAGTGTTACAATGTCTAAATAAACAAAGAAGTACAACACAATTAACTAGTCTTGCATCTTTTAATGTCACTAAGGCACAGGTCCGCCTAAGTATGTCTTGATAAGTTCTATGCTTCATCTCCTGAAAACACATGTGAAAATAGGTACGTCAGCATAAAAATGCCTGTGAGATACATAGGTTTTGTGAAAATAAGATTCATGACTTATGTTTGAGAAAATGTTTAGTCATGAACCTTGTAATTTGCTTTGTCTTGTAAATCATTTGAAAAACGATAAGTTCAGATGATATGTATAAATAAATGTAAGGTTAAATGAATAACCCTATAATGAGTTTGTAAAAGATAAGTTGTTTGTAAATCAATGTCTTGTGAAAAGTATGTTAGTTGTATAAAATGTTCTATGTCTCAAACTGAAATGATTCAATTAACGCTACGATATGTAATACCATACAAACACTTATATATAGGAAGTACCAGCGGCGTATCCACCATGTTTGTATCATATTACACATGCATCGTTACTTAATCACTTAATCAAACCAAACCACCAAAGTAATTGTTTAACAATTTTAGGAATGTTTATGTATTGTAAGTAATGTAAAGTTAAACGAATAACCTTATAGTAGCATATCAAAAGTATACTTTGGATTTGTAAGTAACATATTAAACTATGTTTTGGTTTCATAAGTAACATATCAAAATATGTTTTGGATGTTTAACAAAATATATGTTGGTTTGTACAATACCACACATGAGAGTATATCAAATTATACTTTAATAGTGTGATTTAAGAATTCATTCAGACCTGGTGCATCAAAATACACCTTTGAGACTATAGAAATACCACAAAGGCAATCCCTATTTGGATGGAGCAACAAATTGGTTTCAGACATTCCATGACAACAGGAATGGGGTGTCAAATCCTATAGCGCTATATCATACTAACAATCGGTCTGGTGAACATAAAATAAGTACAATTCAACAGTTTATTTTATGTTCTTTGAGAAATTAATGTTTAAACCATAGATAGTCATTTAGTTTGTCAAATGATAAGTAATAACATGTATAATCAATTATACTTTGAAATCAAGAAAATATAAGCATGTGATGAAATCAGATGTACTAAGTAATGCACACAATGGGCACACGTAGCATGAAATGTAATGTAAAACGATGTACTAAGTACGCACTCAATGGGCATACATAGCATAAACTGAAATGAAATCATGTACTATAATGTACTAATGAACATAACCGATATATGATGTGAAAACAGGAAAGCATGAAAGTAACAAGTAGGCACATGTGTTCCACCCCAAAACAGTTTGGAAAACAGTAAAAGAGGGGTCTATGTACTCACTTGAGATTGCTCAGAAGTCCTAGGATAACCACCAAGCAAAGCTAGAGATCACGGAAATCAAACGGCACCTAGTATAGGTAACTATGTTAATAAACCGGACCTATCTCGGAAGACTGGGTAGCATTAGGGTTTGTAAACCAAATGAGTGTCGGAACTCACGTGATTTGGTTTAACAAAGCCTACATGCTAAATGAAACTTAACATAATTGTTTACGACCCATTACGACCCGTTTAGGAAGCTTATGCTACTTTAACGCGTCGTGCGCGTGAAACGCGTTCGGACCGCCTAACTAGTCCTATGACAAGTATTATATGCCTAAACATGTTACATAATCAGTTACGTGACAAAAGTTTAGGTTATATATGCTAAATTACCAATTATGTATGAAAAGGGTATTCTGGTAATTTACCTAAGGCATATAAACTACCTATCATACAACTACTTAAACGTCGTGACCATAAGGTATAACCTCGGAAGGTTATTCCCTACACTATGGTCACATAATGTGTTTGGTCGGATCCTAATGATCGACCAAACTGGGTCGGGTTCGAAGGTATAGGCGATTTATTAGATCGCCTACCCTACGACCCTAGACAACGTGGAAATCAGTAGGCATAGTCCCAAGGGACTATAACCATCGTGATTACAATCACGTTGCGAAGTTCTAACGAACTTCGCATTGACCATTACTGGTCAATGCTGAAAGTCAAACAAAGTTTGACTTTCCGACTCGAAAAGCAGTAAAAATAAGGAAAAGAACGAAAGAATACTTACGAAGGGTCCCCGAATGCTAACCCAGATCAAAATAGCTCAGGTATGAAACGAAGGTTCCAACTTAGAGCTTTCTTAATCAGATTTGTGGGTTTTGAACAAATGGGGGGTGGGTATTTATAGAAAAGGTAGAGCCGTTAGGATCGTTTCTTGAATAACGTGCCACGATCCGAGCCGAACACTTGTCATAAACTTGTGGTGGCTAGAAACTTGTTCTTATCTGCTGACTAGACCCGTTTAAAATGTGTGGACACGAATCGATCAGATGCAACTTGTGATTAAAAACACTGAATCTGGTCCAGAAGGGGGCTCGCGTGACGCTAAGGACCCTCGCGTCACGCTAGGCCCCTGTTTTGGCAGATTTTGCAGAAATGGTCCCTGCACTTTGTTTAAGCGATTTTCGATGCGTTTGAACCCCGTTAACCTCATTTCAAGGCTCTAAAATGAAGTTAAAGTATAGGGAACTCAAAACATGCTCAAAAATATCTATGATGTCGGTTCGTTTGGCCGTACGATCGCGATGTTCGCTTAATTACGACGGAATGCGCATAAGCGCGAAAAACGAACCAAATGACGCGACGAATGGATTTTTCTTATGGCGAACACTAAAATATAATGTAGTCATGCTCACATAAATTTTTGGATATCCAGATGCATCCAGAACGTAAGATATGCGCGAAAATGCAAACTTGTGCACTTTTTGACACTTTTAGTCCCTGAATGACCCAAAAGTTTATTTTAGCACACCGAACACCTCAAAGCCTATTTCTAAGCTATGTGAAGGATATTTATGGTATGTTTAACTTATGGTCATGCTCCGGAATGTCTGTTACAGTTCAAATTGGCATACTTTCGCAGTTTGTCATATTTAGTCCCTGTAAGCGATATAACTTGTTTTTGCCATACCAAAGCCTTTAAAACTTATTTCTAAGTTATGTAAAGGTTATTTAAGGTATGTTAAGCCTATTTCACTATTCCGGAGTGTTTGTTGGATTAAACTGGTTATATTTACGCATCAGAGCGCGTATAACCCTCCAGAAAGCGATTTAAAGCTTAAAATCGAACAAGAGTTGATATGTGCAAATGATACACATATTTTTTTACAAATCCCAAGTATGAAATACAATATTTCATTGGTTTGGTCTTTGTTTGATGGTTGAAATGACACAGGTGTTACAAGAAGGTTGCTGACATCCGTGATAGTTTAAATGACATTCAGTCTAAAATTGATCAAGACCCTATGAATGCGGATCTTAGAGCTCTAGAAACGAAATTAAACTCTGATCTTCAAGTTGCTTCTCTTGATGAAGAAAGATTTTTAAAGCAAAAAGCTAAGATGGAGTGGCTAAGAGCTGGAGACGCAAACACAGCTTTTTTCCATGCTATTGTTAAAAGCAGGAACCATAGATGTAGAATTCAAGTGGTTCGGGACATGAATGGGGTGGAATATGAAGGAGAGGCGGTTCAAGATGCATTTGTTAAACACTATGAGATATTTTTGGGATGCCAAGATACTCTATCTTTGTATCCTACTCATGATCTCTTTACTAAGCATGTGAACCCGACTGATGCTTCTCATATGATTCGTCCGGTCACGATGGAGGAGGTAAAGAAAGCCATGTTTTCTATAGGTAATGACAAGGCCCCAGGTCCGGATGGCTACTCTGCTGCGTTTTTAAGGCTGCCTGGCCGATAGTAGGAGGAGATGTTTCTCTAGCTATTATTGATTTTTTCAACTCAGGCAGATTGCTCGGTCAGATTAATCATACCCTTCTTGCTCTTATTCCGAAGAATTCCTCTCCGGTTTTAGTTACTGATTATCGGCCAATAGCTTGTTGTAACGTCCTATTTAAATGTGTGAGTAAGATTATTGTGGATCGTATAAAGGATGTTCTTAATCAAGTGGTTAGTATAAACCAATAAGCTTTTGTTCCTGGCAGAAAAATCTCGGACAACATCCTTCTCACCCAAGAGTTACTACACAACTATCATAGACATACGGGACCCCCACGTTGTGCTTTTAAGGTAGATATTCAGAAAGCCTATGATACGGTTGATTGGTGTTTCTTGAAACAGGTTTTGATTGGGTTCGGATTCAATGTTAAGATGGTCGATTGGATTATGGTGTGTGTTACAACAACATCGTATTCTTTGTGTGTTAATGGTAATGTGCATGGCTATTTCAAGGGCAAGCGTGGTCTTCGACAGGGTGATCCTCTTTCTCCTTCTCTATTTACGCTAGTTATGGAAATTTTGACTTGCATTCTTCAGCGAGCTGCTCGAATTGATAAGTCTTTTAAATTTCACAATAAATGTGAGAAGCAGCGGATTATCAATCTAGAGGAGACATTAGCTCGGTTCAATGTATTATGACGTCTCTTTCAAATTTTACAAGTATGTCTGGGTTAGTTCCTAGTATTCCAAAGAGCACGGGGTTTTTCTGTAATGTAACTTCTCATGTTAAAAATCATATTTTGAGCATTATGCCTTTTGTTGAAGGGTCTTTGCCGGGTAAATACTTGGGAGTTCCTCTTATTTCTTCTGGTCTTCTGTATAAAGATTGCAGTATTCTTATTGAAAGATTGGATCAACGGATTTCCAACTGGAAGAATAAGCTTCTTTCCTTTGCAGGTAGATTACAGCTTGTGAATTTGGTTCTTTCGTCAATGCATATCTTCTGGTCCTCTGTTTTTATCCTTCTGAATCGGATCATTCTTGAATTGGAAGCTAAACTGCGTAACTTTTTGTGGTCATCGGATGGTTTGTTTCATAAGGGGAAGGCCAAAGCTTCTTGGAAATCAATATGTGTTCCTAAATATGAGGGTGGGTTAGGTATTCGCAGAATTGGGGATGTAAATAAAGGCTTGGGTTCACTCGTATAGGCTCAAAGGGAATAGTTTCTGGATTTGCAAGGCAGTGGCGTCTAGTTGTTGTAGTTGGCGGAAGTTATTACAGCTTGGGCCTCTTATTAGAGATTTTATCTGGTCTAAGTTGGGTGATGGAAGCAACACATCAGCTTGGTTTGATTGGTGGAGTCATTTAGGTCCTCTTGGTAATATTTTGACTCCCAGAACCATCTCAAATGCAGGTTTTTCTCTTAAATCTACAGTTCAGGAGATTCATGATAACGGGGTTTGGAGGTGGCCTGTGGCGTGGAGGGATATTTTTCCTGTCTTAATCCAGCTTGATAACGTTCGTCTGGATTCTAATCATTCTGATCAGCTCTTGTGGAAGGATGGCAATGATCTAGCTGAACACTCATCTTCTCGGGTTTGGCACTCTATTAGACATCGAGCCGAGGAGGTTGATTGGGTTAAACTTGTATGGTTCTCACAATGTATTCCGAAGCATGCTTTCTTCATGTGGTTGGTGATACGTCGTAAGCTCCTAACTCAAGATAAAATTCTGTAGTGGGATTTGTCGAGAAGGAAAAATATGAATATGATGTGCTGTCTTCTGTGCTACGCGGATACTGACTCTCATAATCATCTGTTTTTTGATTGTAACTACTCGACTCAAGTTTGGATCAAGGTTCATGGTAAGGGGGGGTATGAATACTGTTCCTTCAGAATGGGAAGATATTGTAGACTGGCTAGCGGTTCGTGCCAATTCGAAATCAGCGATTAATTTCATCAGTCAACTTATAGTAGCAGCTGCGATCTATTTTGTTTGGCAAGAACGTAATACCAGAATTTTCAAGAACCAGACGAGACCTCCAGACGTTCTGAGTGATTTAATCTTGCAGACGGTTCGATATAAGCTAATGGGGGTTATGTTTAAGGAGAGCACTAATGTTCGAAGATTGCTGGAATCTTGGGGGATTTATTCAAACCATTTGGACGATGATGGAGGCTGATTAAGTTTGTTTGTTTTTTTCTAGATTATAGTCTAGTTGTCTTGTTTGATGTTTTGGCTTTTTGTTTTTGTTATCCGGGCTTACTTTCATGGGGGGTGTCCCATGTTTGAACTAGTGTGGGTTTTCCACGCTACTTGTATTATTTGGTTTGTTGATATATAGAATCACCGGGGTAACCCTTTACCCAAAAAAAAAGATTACATACATTCAATCCTAAATCATCATGCAAAAAATCCGAAAACAAGACATGATAGCCGATTATCATCATCATACACATCCGATTCACTAGAACATCATCATTCACACAAACTATTCTAGTCATCACATAAAATCATGGCATCCATAATATCATCTTAACAAAACAATAACAGTGCAACACTAACCGGTTAGAAAGTAGATCAAAGATTGATCCGAACAAGGAAGCTTCACGAGATGGGGCTTCGGCTATGAAGATTGCCGTCGATCAAGAAAGAACTGATTTCGTCTGGTAACCCTAAACTCTCTCTCCTGGGCGATTTTTCTTGTTCATCATGAAACCTAATTTCTTTGTGATTCGTTTGTATAACAGTCTGTGATTAGAGGTTTGTTTATCAAATCTCTATAACGAACTCGTTAACAATAGTAATCAATCTGAAATCAGGGTTTTTTTTCGTTTCTTCTTCAATCGCCGCCATAGATACTGTTTCGAGATCCTGACCTATTAATCCGGGTGTTATTGGTTGCGGTTAACTGAGTTTAATTTAGCTAGATTGATACTCTGGGTTAATCTGTTAAGGATTGAAAATCAGTTCTAGGGTTTCAGGATTAGGGTTTTTCTGTCTTCGGGTTTTTCGTTTTTCTTGGTTTCGTGGACGTGTCTGGATTGCATGGTGTTCTCGTTTACGTTGTTTAAGGGAGAGTTGAGTTTCTTTTAATGAATGATCGTGATTTTTCTGGGAGTAACATCCCATTAGATCAGGTGAACCGAGGATTGTTTGATCGGGATGGTTATCCTTTTTCTCCAGCGCCTGCTGATGTTCTGAATGATTCTGTGAATCAAGGGGTCGGGTCTTCTCCGGATACAGTTCCTGTTCGTGGCATTAGTCTTCGTGTGACTAATATTGAAGGTAAACCAGTGTTGCCGAGGAGGGGTATGTTTTGCTCTGATAATGTTTCGGTTATAGATGGACTCGCTGCCATTTCCAAACCGGTTAACATTGATAATGTAGGAGCTAGAGGCAAATCGGCTGGTACTGGTGTACCAAAAGAACCACAGCCGATTCAGGAAAATACTTCAAAACCGATGTCATATGCAGATACAGTAGCTGTTAATAGATTGAAGAAAATAAACTTTCGCTCACTTGCTAGTTCTGCGATACAAGATGGATGTGATGTTGTTTTGCCGAGGGAATCTGTTCGGTCAGTGCAAGATAAGTTGGCTAATACTTTGTATGGGTATTTTTTAGGAGATCGGGTTGCTTTCCCTGTAGTTGATTATTTTGTTCGAACAAACTGGAAGAAGTATGGCTTGTCTAAAACTATGATGAACGCGAATGGTTTCTTTTTCTTTAAATTTAATGATGAAGTTGGATTGTCGAATGTTCTGAAGGACGGACCTTGGATAATTAGATCCCAGCCATTATTTCTGGATGTCTGGACTGCAACAACTAAGTTAGAAAAGAAGGAGGTTAAGAAGGTTCAGGTATGGGTTAAAATTCATGAAGTTCCCTTAGCGGCTTATACGGAGGATGGTCTTAGCTTGATTGCAACTACTATTGGAGAACCAAGAATGCTGGATTCTTTTACTACGTCTATGTGCATTGACTCTTGGGGTAGAAGACACATGTTGTGTTCTACTACGAATTAGGGTTTCAAAATCAGGTTCAAACAGTCGTGTTCTTGTGTGATTTCAGTTTAGGGTTACGAATGAGTGACCAGAAATCGGATGGGGTGTTTCCTTCGGATGATGGTGGAAAACCTCCAACCTCTTTTGAGCAGAAGACACATGTTGATGTCGGCAGACCTACCTTTTCGTTTGATAGTTTGGCCAGCCGAGTTATTGATGTTGAAGGTAATACTTGGTTCCCCCGACGAGGCACAATTCAATCGGCTCAAACTGATCCCTGTAAGTTTAACATAATCGATGAATTGTCAAAGATTTCAGTTCCAATCGAAGCTGGAAACTTGCGGCCAGCTACTAGGGATTCTGTAAGGGAAGGGATTTATCAAGCTAGCATGAGATATGCGCCTAGTTCAGCTCTTGATGTTGCTGCATTGGCTGGTCAAGGGAACACGAAAACTTCGTTTGCTAATGTAGTAAACAACACTAAGGAGAAGGTGAAGGTGAATTTTAGGGAGATGGAGTCTTCCGAGGTTGTGGATGGAGCTGATGTGGTTATTCCGTTGTCTTCGGTTAAACAAGTCACGGACAGGTATGCAAACACTCTCTATGGGTATTTCTTGGGTAAACAGCTAGCGTTTCCTGTGGTGGATTATTTTGCTAAGAACAACTGGGTTAAGTATGGTCTGGTTAGATTGATGATGAATGCGAACGGATTCTTTTTCTTCAAGTTCAAAACTAAGGAAGGGATGGATAAAATGTTAGAGGATGGGCCATGGTTGATAAGAAATGTTCCGATTATTTTGAAGGAGTGGTCAGCCTCTATCAAACTGGAGAAAGAGAATATTAAAGCTATTCCAGTGTGGGTAAAGATGCACGATGTGCCGTTAACGGCATATACTGAGGATGGTCTTAGTTTGCTTGCCTCTAAGATTGGGGTGCCTAAGATGTTGGATTCGTATACTGCCACGATGTGTGCTGAATCTTGGCGTAGAAGCAGTTATGCTAGAGCGCTTATTGAGGTTCAGGCGGGGGCGGATTTAAAGAGGAGTGTTGCTGTTGCAATTCCTTCATTAGATGGTAATGGTTATTCAAAGGTGGAGGTAAAAATTGAATATGATTGGGAGCCTCTAAGGTGTACTTCTTGTTGTGTGTTTGGTCATGAAGATAGCTCGTGCCCAAAGAACCCTCAGGTTGTTTCGAATGGGGAAGTTGGAAAGAAGAGTGATGATTTTCAGGTTGTGGGTGACAAAAAGAAAAAAGCTAACAACCAAGGCCTCCACATGAAAAATCAAAAACCTAAGTTGGTTTACAGACCAATTATCAAACCTAAACCAAAACAACCCTTAAGGAGTTCGAACCAGGTTTCAACGTCTAACCCATTTGATGTCCTTAAGGAAGATGATGGTAATCAGGGAGGTACCACTGTGGGTCGAGAGGAGAAGAAGGCTACGCAGGCTAGTGGCGAGCAGGATTCGGATGATGAGGAGGTTGTTGAAGTCTATAATGAAACTAACGATTTTATGACTTCGGGTACACGTTCTTCATCTTCGAGAATAGGGGTGAGCACATCTTCCACAAAGTTCTATAATGGATAGACGGGTTTTGGTTCGTGTTAAGGGGAGGATAGCTTGTGATTATTTTGTCTTTGATGATGGAGGTTGATGGTTTTTTGTTTCGGTGACAATTGCTTGTCTACTTTGTTTTTCTTGATGTAAAGTAGGCTAGGTTTTGTGGTGTCTTTGTTACATTGTTTATTTTTTTGGTTTGCATATATGGGGCATGTCCTATATATGAACTAGTGTGGAACTCATCCTCACTACTTGTTCTTATTTGCGGTTTGTTTTAATAGAATCACCGGGGTAACCCTTTACCCAAAAAAAAGACTCTTGGGGTAGAAGTAGCTATGCTAGAGCATTGATTGAGGTCTCGGCTGAGAATGAGTTTCGAGAAGAGATTACAATGGCAATTCCTGAACCGGAAGGGGAGGGTTTCATTAAAGAGACTATGTATGTTGAGTATGAATGGAGTCCACATCGGTGTGCAAACTGTTGTGTGTTCGGCCACTCCACTGATATGTGCCCGAAACAACCAAAGAAACCAATGAAACCGGTGTATGAGAATCACAATCGGAATGTTCAAAAGAATCGTCCTGTAAAGAAGATGCCTGTTGTGGATCAAGACGGATACATAGGAGTGTATGGTAAGAAAGCTGCAAAGAAAGTTGGTATTCCTGTTAATAAGCAAAAGTCTAAATTTGAGTATCGTCCTGTTGGTTCTAAACCAAAAGGCGACGGCAACAAAGATTCGGGTGTTATGAATGTAAGATCAAATAACCCTTTTGATGTTCTTAATGAAGTGGAAGACGAGGCGGGCACTAGTAACAAGAATTCGGGGTTGAATAATGATGAGTCGGATGAAGAAGAGGTTATAGAGACGGAAAACGAAATGGATGGGTTTATGACGGAAGGTACTCTTAATGTTAAAAGTAAAGGGGCAAGCACTCCTTCTCCGATAGTTTCCCATGGTTGGCATTGCGGCGTGGAATATAAGGGGGTTGAACCGCCCTCTTAAACAGAAGGAGGTTCGGCAAGCAGTAAAAGAGTTTAATCTCAGTTTGTGTGCTATTTTAGAGTCTCATGTCGACGTCAGTAATTTGGGTAAAGTTTGCAAGTCAGTATTTAGATCTTGGGAATGGACTTCGAATGGAGGTTGCTGTAATAAAGGTACGAGAATTATTATTGGATGGAATCCGGCCATTTTTGATGTGATGATCTTGGCGCAATCTAATCAGGCTATGCATTTTCAGCTTGTGTTCAAGTTGGATAAACGAATGTTGTTTTGTTCAGTTGTTTATGCTGCGAATTATTATATGACCCGGAGAGAGTTATGGAGTAATCTTTTAATGCATAAAGCCCTTGTTAAGGATAAACCTTGGTGCATTATGGGCGATTTCAACACGGCTCTTAACATTGAGGATAACTCGATGGGAACTTCTTTGATTTCTGCTGGTATGCGAGACTTTCAAGAGTGTGTGGATAATATTGAAGTTGTTGATATTAACCGTATAGGAATTCAGTTTACGTGGAGTCAAAAGCCAAAGAATGGGGTCGGATTGCTGAAAAAGCTTGACAGAGTGATGGGAAATACGGAATTTATAGCTGATTTTCCGAATTCTGTGGCCATGTTTAAACCCCTATAGGCTATCGGATCACTGTCCTTGTATTCTCTCATTCCCGGATGCTAGTAGACTGAAGCCGAGGTCTTTCAAGTTTGCTAATTTCCTGGTGTATAAACCTGAGTTCTTGGAGATTGTTAATAGCAATTGGCATACTAACGTTAATGGTGTTCATCAATTTCGAGTGGTTAAAAAGCTTCCGTTGCTTAAACACCCGTTGCGTTCGTTATTATTCAAACAAGGGAATCTTCATAAAAAAGTAGAAAATCTGCGATCGAATCTTGATGTCATACAGCAAAAGATTGATCTTGATCCTTCTAATGCTGATCTTCGGGCAGCCGAGTGTTTGACAAGTCGTGACCTTCAAGAAGCTTCGTTAGACGAAGAACGTTTTTCTGAAACAAAAGTCTAAAGTTGATTGGTTAAGTGCGGGGGATATGAATTCTGCTTTCTTTCACTCATCTCTGAAAATTAGAAATCATTGTAGCCGAATAGAGGTGATTAAAGATTCGGAAGGGAACCTCTATGAGGGGGATATGGTTTTTCAACCGTTTGTCAAGCATTATGAAAAGTTTTTCGGTACTCAAGGTGATATTTCTCTTACTCCGGCTCCGGATTTATTCTCTAAAGTCTTATCTCCTCAGGTTGCTGATCATATGATCCGCCAAGTTTCACCGGAAGAAGTGAAGAAGGCGATGTTTTCTATTGGTATTGATAAAGCTCCGGGCCCTGATGGTTATACAGCGGCTTTTTTCAAAAGTGCGTGGCATATTGTTGGTAATGATGTTACTAGTGCTATCATTGATTTCTTTGAGACAGGAAACCTTCTTCGTGAATTGAATCACACTAATATTGTGCTTATTCCGAAAATTCCTACCCCTTCGACAGTCAATGATTATCGGCCGATTGCTTGCTGTAATGTCTTATACAAATGTATCAGTAAAATCATTGCGGATAGAATTAAAGGTGCTCTGAATGATATCGTTAGTATTAATCAATCGGCTTTTGTTCCTGGTAGGAGAATTTCTGACAACATTTTGCTGACTCAAGAATTAATGCATAATTATCATAGACATACGGGTCCTCCAAGGTGTGCGTTTAAAGTGGATATCCAGAAAGCTTATGACACGGTTGACTGGAGATTTCTTAAAAGTGCTCTGCTTGGGTTTGGGTTCAAGGATAAGATGATTGAGTGGATCATGGTGTGTGTCTCGACTACCTCCTTTTCTATGTGTGTCAATGGATATGTTCATGGGTTCTTTAAGGGCAAACGAGGTTTAAGGCAAGGGGATCCAATATCCCCGTATCTTTTTACCTTAGTTATGGAGGTTTTGACGGCCATTCTTCAGAATGCGGTTCGTATTGATTCTTCCTTTAAATTTCACAATAAATGCGAAAAACAGCAGATTGTCGATCTTTGTTTTGCGGATGATTTGTTCCTTTTTGCTAGAGGAGAAGTTAATTCGGCTAGGTGTATTATGACGTCTCTATCTAAGTTCACAAAGATGTCGGGGTTAGTGCCGAATAATCAGAAAAGTACGATATTCTTTTGTAATGTCAATGGCCATGTCAAAGATGATATTTTGGATTTCATGCCGTTTGTGGAAGGTACGTTGCCTGTTAAATATTTGGGTGTGCCCCTCATCTCTTCCAGACTCGGTTATAGTGAGTGTCGAGTGCTAGTGGAAAGATTACAAAAACGTATAACGCATTGGAGGAATAAGTTGCTTTCATTTGCTGGTAGATTACAGCTTATCACTTCAGTTCTCTCAGCTATGCACATCTATTGCTCTTCTGTTTTTATGTTGTCGATCCGTATTGTTCATGAGCTTGAAGCTTGTATGCGTAATTTCCTTTGGTCCCAAGAGAGTGTGTATTCTAAAGGTAAATCTAAAGTTTCTTGGAAGACCGTTTGTACTCCGAAATATGAAGGAGGGTTGGGTATTAGACGAATTGGGGATATGAATAAGGCTCTTATGTCTTATCATATTTGGAGTATTGTGTCTAAGCGGGATTCTTTATGGGTGGATTGGGTGCATAGTTACCGGTTAAAAGGCAAGAGCTTTTGGGTGTGTAAATTCCCAGCTAATTGTTGTTGGTCTTGGAGAAAATTAGTGCAATTACGGCCACTTATTAGAAAACATATATGGTCGGTTTTAGGTAATGGAGTCGATACATCTGCTTGGTTCGATTACTGGTGTGATATAGGGCCTCTTGGTGATTTTATTTCACCTAGAACCATTACCGATGCGGATTTTAAACTGGATGATTCTGTGGCTAACATCTATTCGCAGGGTTCTTGGTCTTGGCCTGTGGCTTGGAGAGATCTTTTTCCGGTTCTTATTCAGTTTTTTTTTTTTTTGGGTAAAGGGTTACCCCGGTGATTCTATATATTCACAAAACATAAACACAAGTAGTATGGAAAACCCATACTAGTTCTAACATGGGACATCCCCCCATGAAAGTAAACAAGAAAAAACGAAACTCTAAATCACAATTCAACACCCACTAGACCATAATCTAGATAAAACAAATTAAAACAATTCAGAAAACACTAGCCACCATCGTCAAGCATCGAGTCTTCATGAATATCCCACATCTCTAGAAAGCGTCTCACTTTGTCCGTACTCTTGTATTTAGCTCCCATAAGTTTATATCGAACAGTCTGAAAAATCAAGGAGGTAATTACTTCTGGAGGTCTTGTCTGATTTTTAAAAAGACGTGCATTCCGCTCCTGCCAAATGAAATAAGCTGTAGCTGCCACTATAAGACGACTTGAAATGTTATACGCCGATTTGGACGCCCCTCTAGTTAAAAGCCAATTCATGATGTCTAACCACTTAGGATCAACCGTATTCATATTCACTTTATCCCTTACCGAACACCAAACCTGAGCCGAGAACTTGCATTCGATAGATCAAGTTCAATTAAATCCAACAAAGCATGACAAATTGGTATGGAAAGATGGTAGTGATACAAGGGAATTTTCTTCTTCATGTGTGTGGCATTCGGTTCGGTACATGGCACCGGAAGTGAATTGGTGTAATATTGTTTGGTTTACGCAGTGTATTCCTCGACATGCTTTTATGATGTGGCTGGTCCTTAAAGGTAAGTTGTTGACTCAAGATAAAATTCTAAAGTGGGATCTCTCGAGGAGGAAGAACATGAATATGATGTGTTGCATGTTATGTTATCAGAATTTCGACTCACATCCGCATTTATTTTTTGAATGCAAATATTCGTCTCAAGTATGGCATATTATTCGGAACAAGGTGACTATGGGTGCTGTTAGTCCGAAATGGACTGATATAGTGGATTGGTTGCTGGTTCGTGCTAGATCTAAATCGGCTATGAATTATGTTGCTAAAATTCTGGTTGCGGCTGCTGTGTACTTTATTTGGCAAGAAAGGAACGCTAGAACTTTCAAAAACCAGCTGAGACCTCCGGAGAAACTAAGTGAGATTATTTTAAACACGGTCAGATACAAGCTGATGGGAGCTAGATTAAAGAACACTACGAGTGTGCGGAGACTTCTTGTAGAGTGGGAGATTCATGGGGATCAAGTGGATGACGGTGATGGCTGATTAGTTTGTTGCATGTTGCATTTGCCTAGATTCTAGTCTAGTTGTCTATTTGGTTTGTTTGGATGCTTTTGGTTGTGTTTGTTTTTACTTTCATGGGGCATGTCTCATGATTGAACTAGTGTAGACATTCTACACTACTTGGTTTGTTTGGTTTGTGAATATATAGAATCACCGGGGTAACCCTTTACCCAAAAAAGATTGTCGTCAATCAAGAGAGAGAGAGAGAGAGAGAACTAGGGTTTAAGGTGTGTTGTGTTTTGCAAGTTATGAGGAGTAGTATACCCTTACTCCATAGTGTTATGCGTGCAAAAGGGAGTGGGCCGAACCCATCATGGGATGCCCTTGATCCGAATACAAAAATATGGCCCAAATGGGCTTGTGCGACCGGTTCGATTTGTGCGCTTGGGCTCGCTTAATATACATAAACATATAACATACATTTAATTGATTATCAAAGTTCACATAATCACGCAATCACACATTGATCAACTAGTCACATCAAAGTACAATGAAAGGTTTGAAATACGAGTTGTCACATTATCCCAAGTTGAAAGAAATTTCGACCCGAAATTTGGTACGTACTCACTGAGGAAGCTAGTTAAGTTGCATGGTTTTCCTGGGGTGTCACATCCTCCCCCCGTTGATCTGGAATTTCGTCCCGAAATTCCGCAGTAGCTTCAGCCTCAGTAGTGGTTGTACTGTTTGCGAATAATTGGGGATACTTGTGTTTCATTTGGTCTTCGCGTTCCGAGGTGAACTCTGGGCCACGACGGGAGTTCCAACAAACTCGAACAAGAGGTATTCTAGTACACTTGAGAATCTTCACATCTCGGTCAGTAATCTCTACTGGTTCTTCGACGAATCGCAACTGTTCGTCGATAGTAAGCTCCTTCAAAGGAACTATGAGGGTTTCATCTGACAGACACTTCTTCAGATTCGACACGTGGAAAACGTTGTGAACTCCATTGAGTTCTGCTGGTAGGTTCAGTTTGTAGGCCACCCTGCCTATTTTCTCTATGATGTCGAATGGTCCAACATATCGTGGGTTAAGTTTGCCTCGTTTGCCAAAACGAACAACACCCTTCCAGGGTGAGACTTTAAGTAGCACTCGATCCCCAACCTGGAACTCGAGTGGTTTCCTGCCCTTATCAGCGTTGCTTTTCTGACGGTCACGAGCTGCCGCCATTCGTTGTCGTATTTGAGCAATCCTTTCTGTTGTGTCTGCCACAAGTTCTGGGCCAGTGATCTGACTGTCGCCAATTTCTGCCCAACAAAGAGGTGATCGGCATTTACGCCCGTACAATGCCTCAAACGGAGCGGCCTGGATGCTAGTGTGGTAGCTGTTATTATACGAAAATTCCACTTGTGGCAGATGCTTTTCCCAGCCGTTGCCAAAGTCAATCACACATGCCCTAAGCATGTCTTCAAGGGTCTGGATGGTGCGTTCAGACTGCCCATCCATTTGCGGGTGATAAGCTGTGCTCATATCTAAACGTGAGCCAAAGGACTTGTGCATTGCTTGCCACAGTTCAGAAGTAAAACATGCATCACGATCAGAGATAATAGAGGTGGGCACCCCGTGCCTCGAAACCACTTCCTTCAAGTAAACGTCTGCTAAAGTAGAGAACTTGTCAGTTTCTTTGATAGCCAAGAAGTGTGCAGATTTTGTGAGTCGATCCACGATCACCCAAATAGTATCATTTCCACGTTGAGATCTAGGCAGGCCAGTAACGAAGTCCATGGAAATTTGCTCCCGTTTCCATTGTGGTATCTCTGGTTGTTGAAGTAGGCCTGAGGGTTTCTTGTATTCGACCTTGACTCTCGCACAAGTCAAACATTTGCTGACGTAGGTTGATATGTAGGCTTTCATGCTAGGCCACCAATACGTAGTTTTCAAGTCGTGGTACATCTTATCTGAACCAGGATGTACTGAGTAGCGAGACTTGTGTGCTTCATCCATCACAAGTTCGCGTAAGTTTCCATAGAGTGGGACCCAGATGCGTCATGTTACGTAGTAGGCGTCCTCTTCCTTTTGTTCTAACCGTTGCCTTGAGCCGCGTAGGGCTTCAGCCCTGACGTTTTCTGGTTTCAATGCTTCAATCTGAGCATCTCGTAACTGTGAAGGAAGACTAGATTGGATGGTGAGTTGTAATGCTCGCACACGCTTAGGCGTAGTGTCCTTTCGACTGAGGGCGTCAGCCACGACATTGGCTTTGCATGGATGGTACTTGATGGCACCTTCGTAATCATTGAATAGCTCGACCCATCGACGTTGACGCATGTTCAACTCCTTTTGTTTGAAGATATGTTCGAGACTCCTGTGATCGGTGTAGATGGTGCACCTGATTCCGTACAGGTAATGTCTCCATATCTTGAGTGCGAAAACAACAGCTCCCAGCTCCAAATCGTGTGTAGTGTAGTTCCTTTTGTGAACTTTAAGTTGACGTGACGCATAAGCCATGACCTTGTCACGTTGCATCAACACACATCCAAGTCCCTGAATGGATGCGTCGCAATACACCACAAAATCGTCTGTGCCTTCAGGCAATGAGAGGATAGGGGCGCTACAAAGTCTATCCTTTAAGTGTTGAAACGCAGTTCCTTGTGCATCACCCCAACGATAAGTGACACCTTTCTGAGTTAGTGAGGTGAGAGGTTGCGCAATCTTGGAGAAATCCTTGATAAACCTTCTGTAGTAGCCCCGCCAAACCCAAGAATTGACGAATTTCTGTTGGTGTACTAGGTGCAGGCCAGTCCTTGATCGAGTCTACCTTGGATGGATCAACATGAATCCCATCCTTGTTCACCACGTGGCCTAGGAAATGGACTTCACGAAGCCAGAAATCGCATTTCGAGAACTTTGCATAAAGCTGTTCTGTTCGAAGGAGTTTCAAAATAAGTCTTAGATGCTGCTCGTGTTCCTCCTGACTCTTAGAATAGATCAGGATGTCGTCGATGAAAACTATAACGAACTTATCTAGGTAAGGCTTGCACACTCTGTTCATAAGATCCATGAAAACCGCAGGTGCGTTTGTTAACCCGAATGGCATAACCAGGAACTCGTAATGTCCATACCGAGTCCTGAACGCTGTCTTAGAGATGTCCTCGTCGCGGACTCTCAGCTGGTGATATCCCGATCTTAGATCTATCTTTGAATAGAAGCTTGACCCTTGCAGCTGGTCGAATAGGTCATCAATGCGTGGAAGAGGATAGCGATTCTTCACGGTCACCTTGTTGAGTTCACGGTAGTCAATGCACATTCTGAAGGTACCGTCTTTCTTCTTAACAAATAGCACTGGAGCTCCCCATGGCGAAGAGCTAGGACGAATAAAACCCTTATTCAAAAGCTCTTGTAGTTGCGTAGACAGTTCTTCCAATTCTGATGGGGCTAAACGATAAGGTGCTCGAGCTATGGCGCTGCTCCAGGGGCTAGCTCGATTTGAAACTCGACTCAACGATGAGGCGGAAAACCAGGTAATTCCTCAGGAAATACCTCAGGATAGTCGCGTACGATCGGAAAATCTTCTATCTTCTTCTCTTTCTTCGAGGTGTCAATAACGAGAGCCAAAATAGCAGTGTGACCCTTTCGCAAACACTTCTGGGCCTTAAGGAAAGAGATGATGCTCACCACAGCACCACTCTTGTCGCCACGAATCATGAGAGGTTCATCACCTGCCCGAGGAATATGGACAATCTTCTCGTTGCAAAGAATCTCTGCTTGGTGTTGGGATAACCAATCCATCCTAATGACAACGTCGAAACTACCCAAAACGATAGGAATGAGGTCGATAGAGAAGGTCTGATTTGCAAGAACAAGATTACAACCCTTGACTACGTGTGTGGCCTCTAAACTCTTACCATTAACTAGCTCTACAGTGTGCTTGGTGTTCAAAAATGTTGGGGTATGCTTAAGCATTTGGCTAACTTTTAAGGACACGTAGCTTGTATCGGCACCCGAATCGAATAAAACTGTAACATAAAAGTCGTCTAGTAGAAACTTACCCGTCACAACGTTGGGATCGTTCCTTGCATCACATTGGCCAATAACGAACACACGACCCCTGGCACCATTGCCGTTGTTATCCCCGTTGTTTCCATTCCCCTGGTTGTTATTATTGTTGTTGTTCTGATTCTGGTTCAGCTGGGGACAATCTCTCTTGAAGTGGCCTTCAGCTCCACACTGAAAGCATCCCCTGTTGCCTCGCTGTTGTTGCTGCTGGTTCTGCGGAGCTGGTGGTTGTTGTTGTTGGTTCTGATTCGCAGGTCGTGAGCTCCTACAATCCTTAGCTTCATGACCCATCTTGAGACACCTCTGGCAACGACCCTTGTTGCACTGACCCCTGTGGTGTCTATCGCATTTGTTGCACTTTGGAAGGTTTCCTCGATATCCACCCTGCCCTTGACTACCAGAAGATTGCTGACCAGGGCTCTGATAGTCATCAATCTTTCGTTGATGTGCCTGGGACTGAACTGAAATCGAACCCTTGCTGGAGGTTCCATCCCACTTTCGTTTGTTGTCACTGGAAGTAGCAGGAGTAGTAGTAGAAGCACCGATGCGCTTAGGCAGCCTGTTCTGTTCCACTGTCTGGTTTGTGAGACGATGAGACGATGAGCAAGACGAGTAAAATCCTGGATAGTAGCGAGGTTAGCAGCAATCACATGGCATTGAATCTCTGGTACTAAGCCTTTGAGGAACAGCTCGATGCGCTTGATGGGAGGATCCACCATAGTTGGACACAAGATTGCCAGTTCATTTGATCGCTCGTATACGCCTCTACTCTGACCCCGTCATCTTCGGGTTAAAGAACTCCACTTCCAACTTGTGGATGTCATCACGACTACAGTATTCCCGCTTGATCAATTCCTTAAAGTCGTTCCATGGGGTGGCATTGGCAGCTACCAGCCCCAACATTTGGACTTGTGCGTTCCACCAAGTCAACGCAACGCCTCGACCAGTGGCATACTTCACCCTATGAGCTTCAGGGCATTCACACATTTCGAAGACTGACTCGAGCTTCTCGAACCAGTGGAGGAGTCCAACTGCCCCTTCAGTGCCACTAAAAGTACTAGGACGACAGTCCATGAAAGTTTTGAACATGCACGCAGGCAGCTGAGCATGCTGGGCCTGTTGTATAAACGAGAATAGGACAAAGTTAAACACAAGAGTGGGGTTAGGAGTGTAGGATCTAATGATCCTAGAGTGGGTTGCAACTGCAGGATATACCTCCTGCTTGGGCGGCTGCAAGTGCCGCAGCAACTTGTTGGTTAATCAGAGCCGTCAACTGGGCTTGAGTCATGTTAACGCGTCCAGCCATGATCTTCATATCAAGGGAAAACATGAGTGAGAGAGGTTCGCGAAAGTGCGATGACAGAAGAGAGTAAGCACGTAATGTTGCAAACAGTAGTTACTACGTTATCTAACCATACCATGCGCAATGTTCTATGTAATCTAGCAAGTAGGCAATGTAAACATAAATCGTATCACCTAGAATATTGAGTCTTGCACGTGGAGCGAAGCGTCGTTGTGGATCGTAGAGCACTGTACAGGTTATAGTCTGGTTTTAACAAAAACTTTTCCCCTTATTAAAACCACGTTCACTATAACCAATGGCTCTGATACCAATCTGTCACACCCCCAAAATCCACACGTGGAGTATCACCGCTTGGAGGCGTGACTGACCAGGATCAAGCCACCAATCATATTGAACAATGTATGTAGTAAATATAATTCAACCAAACAATATGAAAGATGATCAAAATCAAAGCATAGTTAAGTGTTTAGCGGAAGCATAATTGTAAAACCCAATGTAAGTATTAAGTACGAAATAAAGTAATGTTTTTAGCATGGCACACACTGCCATGTCCCACAACGACCGCGCCTCCCTGTGCAAGCTCCATGAGTACCTAACGACCTGCAATGCATGTAGCAACGAATCAACAACAAAGTTGAGCGAGTTCACAGTTGGTTGTTTAGTGATAGCATTCGTTTCGTAAATCGTATGTTCGTTTTGTAAACCATGTATCGTATTGATTCGTATCGCGGTCACCCTGACATGTTTGCGAAGATTAGTGGGGGCTTCCCATGTGTTACTAGACCACGCGTATCGACTGCTACGAAAATGTAAGAGGTGCCCTAAGTCAATGTCTATCAGCATTGACCCTTTGCCCATAGTCCATTAGTACACGCCCGTCCGATTGGCACGGTGTGAGGTTTGTTAAACCTAATAGCGCTATTAACTAATGACCCGCTCGCCATAGGCCTCGGCGATTAAGTCGCTAAATGAGGGACTTAAAGTGATAGAGTGATGGTCTTATGGTCGTACGTATTCTGTTGTATGGGGAATACGCAAGTTTGTAGTTACCGTTCAGTTCTTTAACCCATTCCCAACCCTTGGGAATCCCATGCCTTGGATAGAGTGTGAACTCACCTTGGTTTGCTCGGCAGATACACAGAAAGGTTACTTGAGCTATATGTGGTCAACCACGTCCTAACATGGTTACCATACAAGTCAGGTCTAGGTTCAAGTAATGCACGTATGTTTACACATAGCTTAACAGGTTATGAACACGTATGGATCATGGCAACACGTTAAACATGCTAGACGAAACAGTAAACACATAAAATCCAACTTGTGCGATCAGGATGTATTGGGCTGAGATACCAATGTAGGCCCAATAACATCTTGTGTGCGTGGGTAGTTGAAACCCAACACTACCCGGCCCAACATAAATAAACAGTCCAACATGTAAATGTAACACCCCGAAAATATAAAACTTTATATTAGAATTATAAAGCATAAATAAACAAGAATTTACTAACTAGGAATTTTAACCTAGTTAGCTAATTTCTAGAAGTAACTTATAATAGGGTTAAAAATAACCAAACTTTAAGTTAAGCAAAAGTGGAGGGGCTTGTCTTGTAGAATCTGAAACTTAATTAGATAAAAAAAATATACAAGGACCACACACACAAAAGTGTGTCTGGTCGTACATGGGACGCAGGAGGGGCGACCAGGAGACCTCACCAAGCCCTAGTTCATCACTTAATTCACAAAATTGAAGGTCTAAATCTGATCAAAAACGAAAATCGAGCATAGATTACTGATCCTCATCACAAGAGGATTACAAGGTATGTAAAATTTGATGAAAACTCTCAACTTGAAATTCTAATGAAATTGGGAAAATCTGATATTTATGGTTGCATGTCTGTTTTATGATGGATTAGGAACAATATAGAGTCTAGGGACAAACCCTAGACAAATAAAAGTTGAGATCATGTGAAATTTTAGTGAAACCTATGAACACCATTGTAGGTGATTAGTGGGTTTTGTATAATTTGATGAACACTAGGAATTTGGGTGTTGTTCTAGTGTAAATTGACAATTGTGAAGTAACTTCAAAATTATAGAAGCTAACAATTATGTAAAATGGTTGATTGATGTGAAATTAGGTCTAAGTGATAAGCTAGAGACTTGATATTTAATCATGTAAAAATCTGCCCTTAAGGTGTTTGTAAAAATGCCTCAAAGAAGGCTTAAAACTGAAATTCAAAGTTTAAACGCATAATTATGATGTTTTGGTGTATTATGCGATATATGGTTAAAAGAGAGTTCTAAACATGTCATAAATGAACTCTATAGGAAAGGACGCAGGAGCGTCAAGCGGACAAGCAGGTGGCGAATCACGTTTGAAAGGCCTACTTTGAAGGTATGTAACTTGACCCGTTACATTAATCGAATTGTTGTTAAATTGTGTGTAATTACATTGTAGGATAGTTATGGTGTTGATTGTAGCGACCATGATCGCTACTTGAGTTAATAGGCATTAGAATTGATAGGGAACCGTTTGGTAGTCATCATATTGGAGGTTTTCAATAAGATGAGTCAACGGGTCGGATAATTGTGTAAAACGCAGCACTAGTGTTTTGATTGGATAACAATGGTGATATGTCACACCCCCAAAATCCACACGCGGAGTATCACCGCCTGGAGGCGTGACTGACCAGGATCCAGCCACCAATCATATTGAACAAGCATGTAAGTAATTAGAAAATCCAACCAAGACAATTGGTGTCCAAACAAAACATAGTTTAAGTTGCAAGCGGAAGCATAATGATTAAATCCAAAACCAAATATAAGTTAAAATGTTTAAATGTTTAACATGGCACACGGTTGTCCATGTCCCACAACGACCACGCCTCCTCGTGCAAGCTCCATAAGTACCTAACGACTTGCAAGGCATGTAACAACGAGTCAACAACAAAGTTGAGCGAGTTCACAGTTGGTGTTCTTTGTTAGGTTGTTTCAAAAACCATGAGTTCGTTTGTAAGTAGTAAGTTAATCCGTCTACCCTGTTTCCCAAACCAGTCCATAGTTGGTGGGGGCTTCCCCATGTTAACCACTAGACCTATTTACCATATCGACCACTGACTAAAGTAAGTTGGTGCCCTGACGTCAATGTCTATCATCATTGACTAGTGCCCAGATCCATTAGTTCACGCCCGTCCTCTGCGGCACGGTGTGAGGCTTGTCAAACCTAAATAGCGCTATCTAACTAATGACCCGCTCGCCATTGGCCCGGCGATTAAGTTGATATAAAAAGGAGGGACTTCATGATAGACATTTTGGTCTAGCATCAGTGTTGTCACCCTTCAATAAAGAGGGTGTGTACGAAATCCCCAAACCAGGAGATTACGTAGGTTCCAAATTATTTCCTTATCACATGTTGTCACCCTTCAATAAAGAGGGTGTGTACGTGTTCCAAACCAGGAGATCACGCAGTTTCCGTTCAAATCCTTTACCCATTCCCAACCCCTGGGAATCCCATGCCATGTAGAAAGTGTGAACTCACCTTAGGGTGCTCGGTTTGATAATGTACTTCTAACGTTAAATAAATGTTAGGTCCGTTACTCGCGACCTAAGGTATAATGTCATAATAGTGAGTACACGAGTAGGGTTTTGCAATACCTTAATGTCCAAACAATCCGATGTCTAATGTAATACTTTTTGACAGGCAGTAACACACAACACACAGTTATCTATTCTTACTTGATGGTCGAGACAATAGACTCACAACCAACTTGTATTACATCAAATAATTCATCAAATCATTATTGATTTAACATACATATATGAAATAGTCTAATACTTTAACTATCTGTTCACTTAATTCAACACACATACATATTAAATTAACTTAAAACAACTATCATACTCAATCAATTGTTTCAATTTCCATATACAGTGAAGTAACACATGCGGCCCAAACCTCATCCGTGTACCACAGCCCTTTTATGCGGCCCAACCCAGCCACAAGTGTGTTATAGTTATCTCAGTTACGTGTAAAGCCCAAACCTTACATTCGGCCCAAGTGGTCATGTGTTTATTTGTGATTACCCGGCCCAGAAGGTATGCCCTATTTTCCTTCGATGTTCCCGTAATACACAGCTTCAATGACCCTCCCCTAAGATGACTTCTATTTAACAATTCAATACATATCAATTCAATTGACCACACAACTTGTTTCAATAACCTGTTCATTAGCCTACATGCCATGATCCACCAACACATTCATTATTTATTCAATATCTAACTTTCATGTGTCTATCACAAAGAGTTTTTCATAAAATCAAAACAATTGATAAGACTTAACAACTTGAGTATTCTGACAACATGCTTAGGAGGTGCACATGGTTTGGTGAGATCATGATTACAAAGGCACATGGGCCATCACCTACTTACTCAAGGTTATCCAATTTATCAATTCATCACCCACAAATTCTATTGGACCTTTTAAACTTATTTGCCTCAAAATTGATTTAGATGTCCACTACTGTTACATCATCATTAATTTCGAATCACACATAGTATTTCTTGATTATCCATATTCATAGTATTTCTTGATTTGATCTACCAGAAAGAATAATAAGGTGTTTATTATTATCACACATAATAAATCTTGACATGAATTCTAATTCATCTAGCCATCACCATTCATTAACATCCAAATCAAGTAAATTCCTCGGTTAGCACAATAGACCATAACGATCCACACATGATCAAGAACAACTAGCAAAACTCGTAGTTACATATTCCTCAACGTTACATAACACATATATCATGGCATTACTGCAACCATAATCACAAAATTAACAAGGATTGCAAGCAACCATAAATATACTAACCGGTGAACTGGTGTTTCGAGGGGGGGGGGGGTGTCTCCTGCCGCACGCAACTTGGAATAGGTAGGGTTTTGTTTTGAGTTTTAGTGGTAAACAATAACATGGTACGTTCACATAGCTTGTTAAATAGTTTGGGTGGTTCCCCTTTGGCCGAGATAATGGGCTTGCCCATACTAACGATCAAGGCCCAATCACATATTCAACATATAGGCAAGACATATTGACTTCAATAGTTTGGGGTGCGGCCCAATCCTGTTCGCAACACAAAATTCGGCCCAATTCACACACACTCATTCACGTTTACTCGAATACATTATACATTTAGCAATTAGTCACAAGTGTTTACTATTTTTCTTATCATCGCAAGGAATATGAACGAGACATAACAAGAAACAGGATCACGTGACTAAGAGACACTGACCTTGAAAGTTCGGGTTGTCACATGATATCAATCATTAACACATTGAACCATGGAAATTGGTAAGGAAATGCGAGTGGTATTAAGCCCCGGATGATGGGCATAAAGCACCATAAACTTATTAGTAAATGGTAGAAAAATGGGTAAAGTTAGAATGGGTCGAATAAATGATAGTATAGTAACTTTTAGCCGTATGATCGGTGAGTCAAAGATTGGTATGATAGTCGAAATGAACATGTCCGTAATGAATTTACAGACATATAGGGAAGAAATAGCCTAAAACGGCATGCGGATTTGGGCGAAATCAATAAAATAGTTAAATGGCAAAGTTACAGAGCCCACCGTAAATTACGGTATGCACCGTAATTTACGGTGGAAAACAAAAGTCTTACGGTGGATCCCTTCTGATTTACGGCAGACCAAAAAAATTTACTGTCTACCGTAATTTACGGTAGATACCGTAAATTACGGTAGAACCCAGAAAACTTTGTATTTTATTTGAATTTCGATGTCGGAATTTGTTTACATGTACTATATTAATGTCAAAACTAATGTTTTTAGTGGTTTTGACCCTAGGTGACGATGTGGATCTTACGGATGGCGCTCAAGCAAGTTTTGAAGAACCGAACACACATTAGAAGCTTCCGCGATATCTAAACTCAATAGACAATCTTTTAAAATGTAACCAATTAGCTAAACTGTCACACCCCGACCACGTGGAACATACAAAACGTGGCGGAAACATCGGGGAGTGTTGTAACAGAATTAATTGTCTCAAATCCATGGCAATTGAAGTTTTGTTTTATTGATTGAAAGTGCTACAATGTCTAAATAAACAAAGAAGTACAACACAATTAACTAGTCTTGCATCTTTTAATGTCACTAAGGCACAGGTCCGCCTGAGTATGTCTCGATAAGTCCTATGCTTCATCTCCTGAAAACACATGTGAAAATAGGTACGTCAGCATAAAAATGCCTGTGAGATACATAGGTTTTGTGAAAACAGAATTCATGACTTATGTTTGAGAAAATGTTTAGTCATGAACCTTGTAATTTGCTTTGTCTTGTAAATCATTTGAAAAACGATAAGATAAGATGATATGTATAGATAAGTGAATAATGTATGGTTAAAGGAATAACCATATGAAATGAGTTTGTGTAAAATAAGTTGTTTGTAAATCAATGTCTTGTGAAAAGTATGTTACTTGTATAAAATGTTCTATGTCTCAAACTGAAATGATTCAATTAACGCTACGATATGTAATACCATACAAACACTTATATATAGGAAGTACCAGCGGCGTATCCACCATGTTTGTATCATATTACACATGCATCGTTACTTAATCACTTAATCAAACCAAACCACCAAAGTAATGTTTAACAATTGTAGAAATGTTTATGTATTGTAAGTAATGTAAAGTTAAACGAATAACCTTATAGTAGCATATCCAAAAGTATACTTTGGATTTGTAAGTAACATATTAAACTATGTTTTGGTTTCATAAGTAACATATCAAAATATGCTTTGGATGTGATAAATAACATATTAAACTATGTTTTGGTTTTGTAAATAACATATCAAAATATGCTTTGGATGTGATAAATATATGTTGGTTTTGTACAATACCACACATGAGAGTATATAAAAATATACTTTAATAGTGTGATTTAAGAATTCATTCAGACCTGGTGCATCAAAATACACCTTTGAGACTATAGAAATACCACAAAGGCAATCCCTATTTGGATGGAGCAACAAATTGGTTTCAGACATTCCATGACAACAGGAATGGGGTGTCAAATCCTATAGCGCTATATCATACTAACAATCGGTCTGGTGAACATAAAATAAGTACAATTCAACAGTTTATTTTATGTTCTTTGAGAAATTAATGTTTAAACCATAGATAGTCATTTAGTTTGTCAAATGATAAGTAATAACATGTATAATCAATTATACTTTGAAATCAAGAAAATATAAGCATGTGATGAAATCAGATGTACTAAGTAATGCACACAATGGGCACACGTAGCATGAAATGTAATGTAAAACGATGTACTAAGTACGCACTCAATGGGCATACATAGCATAAACTGAAATGAAATCATGTACTATAATGTACTAATGAACATAACCGATATATGATGTGAAAACAGGAAAGCATGAAAGTAACAAGTAGGCACATGTGTTCCACCCCAAAACAGTTTGGAAAACAGTAAAAGAGGGGTCTATGTACTCACCTGGGATTGCTCAGTAGTTCTGGAGTGACAACTAAACAATGCTAGAGATCGCGGATATCAAACGGCACCTAGTATAGGTAGCTACATTAATAAACCGGACCTAAATCGGAAGATCGGGTAGCATTAGGGTTTGTAAACCAAACGAGTGTAGAGACTCGTGTCTTTTGGTTTAACAAAGCCTACATACTAAATGAAACTTAACATAAGTGTCTACGACCCATTACGACCCGTTTAGGTAGCTTATGCTACTTTAACGCGTCGTTCGCGTGAAACGCGTTCGGATCGCCTAACTAGTCCTATGACAAGTGTTATATGCCTAAACATATTACATAATCAGTTACGTGACAAAAGTTTAGGTTACATATGCTTAATTACCAATTATACATGAAAAGGGTATTCTGGTAATTTACCTAAGGCATATAAACTACCTATCATACAACTACTTAAATGCCGTGACCATTAGGTATAACCTCGGAAGGTTATTCCCTACACTATGGTCACCTAATGTATTTGGTCGGATCCTAATGATCGACCAAACTGGGTCGGGTTCGAGGTATAAGCGATTTATTAGATCGCTTACCCTACGACCCTAGACAACGTGGTAATCAGTAGGCATAGTCCCAAGGGACTATGACCATCGTGATTACAATCACGTTGCGAAGTTCAAACGAACTTCGCATTGACCATTACTGGTCAATGCTGAAAGTCAAACAAAGTTTGACTTTCTGACTCGAAAAGCAGTAAATATAAGGAAAAGAACGAAAGAATACTTACGAAGGGTCCCCGAATGCTAACCCAGATCAAAATAGCTCAGGTATGAAACGAAGGTTCCAACTTAGAGCTTTCTTAATCAGATTTGTGGGTTTTGGGGTTGAGGGTGGATGGGTATTTATAGTATTCGGTCCACCGTTAAGATCGTTTCTTGAATAACGTGCCTTAATCGGAACCGTACACTTGTCGTAAAGTTGTGGTGTCCAGAAAGTTGTTCTTATCCGCTGACTAGACGATAGGAAATGTGTGGACACGAATCAACCAGTTGCAACTTGCAACAAAAACAATGAATCTGGTCATATTAGGCAGTCGCGTAGCGCTACTGCCAAGGCATGAGGCAGTCGCGCTACGCTAGCACTCCCCTGATTCAGAAATGTTTCAAAAGTGGCAAGAATGGTCCCTGCACGTGTTTAAGGCCTTTTTCGATGCGTTTGAACCCCGTTAACCTCATTTTAAGGCTCTAAAATGAAGTTAAAGTATAGGGAACTCAAAACATGCTCAAAAATATGCCGGAGGTTGGTTCGTTTGGCCGTACGAACGCGATGTTCGCTTAATTACGACGGAATGCGCATAAGCGCGAAAAACGATCCGAATGACGCGACGAATGGATTTTTCTTATGGCGAACACTAAAATATAATATAGTCATGCTTACATAAATTTTTGGATGTCCGGATGTATTCAGAACGTAAGTTATGCGCGAAAATGCAAACTTGTGCACTTTTTGACACTTTTAGTCCCTGAATGACCCAAAAGTTTATTTTAGCATACCGAACACCTCAAAGCCTATTTCTAAGCTATGTAAAGGATATTTAAGGTGTGTTTAACTTATGGTCATGTTCCGGAATGTTCGTTACAGTTCAAATTGACATACTTTCGCAGTTTGTCATATTTAGTCCCTGTAAGCGAATTAACTTGTTTTTGCCATACCAAAGCCTTTAAAACTTATTTCTAAGTTATGTAAAGGTTATTTAAGGTATGTTAAGCCTATTTCACTATTCCGGAGTGTTTGTTGGATTAAACTGGTTATACTTACGCATCAGAGCGCGTATAACCCTCCAGAAAGCGATTTAAAGCTTAAAATCGAACAAGAGTTGATATGTGCAAATGATACACATATTTTTTACAAATCCCAAGTATGAAATACAATATTTCATTGGTTTGGTCTTTGTTTGATGGTTGAAATGACACAGGTGTTACAGTCTCCCCTACTTTAGGAAATTTCGTCCCGAAATTTAATTTCTAGAGGAAACTTGTGAAAACAGCTGTGACGGTTTCGCCTTCCAATAGATCCATTGAACCCTTAAGTAAAACTCTGGGCCCTGTTAGGATCCTTAGCGAATTTGTTAACCCTCAAAGTGAATTCCTTGTAATAGTAAAACATGGAATTTTTGAACTACCAACAGAATAACGTTTCTTATGAAGACTTATCATAGGAAACTTGGTGTGTGATTGATATCAGAATTGAGGAGTGTGAGAATAAATGACATTGGTCGAGGTCCAAGACTTCTCCCGTATCATTGTTCTTATCACTATAGGTTTCAACACATGACAAAACTTCTTGTGGTTTCTGTGCACTGAATTCCATAATTATGTAGGCCTCCATAATTACGTAGTTCCTTGCACAGTCCGCACAGTTCATTTCATAATGCGTATGGGAAAAAAATCAATTGAATAAACATGAAGAGACCTGACTAGACCACCAAAGGATCTTTTCAATTAGATCGACGAACAGTCTTTTCAACTAGATCAACACATGACCTTATTAACTAGACCGTCGTACGATCTCCTTAAATAGACCACTTAAGGGATCCTTTCAATTATATCATCACATGATATTTCTAACCAGATTTTCAAATCAATCTGTTTAACTAGACCTCCCAAGGGGTCCAATTATAATATAGTACTTTAAAAATCCATGGGATTTGACTGCAACGTAGAAGTCCATTAAGGATTTAAGATAGTAACTTTGGATATCCTATTAAGAATCTCTTATACAAGATATGTAAGATTCTATGAGGATTTGGGTGGATCACATACAACCATTAACATGTAAGGAAACACATAAGCACAAAATTAGTTAACTTGATTCGTTAATTCGTTCTCTTTAGGTATAGATAATTAAAGCACTCTAGGAATCCAATCCATGGATTTCATTTGGCACTTTAATCATTTCCAAGGATCCACCTATAAAGATAGAAGGATTTTCAATAAGAGTTTGGCTTTGTTTCTTAAAAGAAACGAATGTTTAAGGTTCTTGGGGAGATCACAAGTGACCATAAAATGACAGAACCATACGAGTAGTTTGTATTTGGGTTGACATCATAAGGTTGTATCAAACATTCACACAATCGTATCAGTTTTGCAAAAATAAAAACGACGAATTTTTATTTATATAACAACTGACTTGTCTTTAAACGTCAAAGATAACAACCAAGGGAAATAACAAAACACTTGTTGTTCACTGCCGCATCATTGTTTCTGTTTGCCTTGTTGATGTTAAATGCTCATCTTCGCGCTGGATGTGCGTTAACAAGCCTTGGGCAATTGTTTCTGTAGTGAGTAAGGTCACCACAGTTATAACATGACCCCGGAGGGAACCGTGCTTGAACAGCAGCAGGGTTTGCAGCAGCTTGATTTGCATATCGACAAACATTGATCAGATGTCCTAACCGCCCACAGTGGGTACATTTGTGACATTGCTCTTGCGCTAGATGATGACGGTTGCACTTGTTGCACAAAGGTGCGGTACCAACATAGTTTTGCCTTTTGCGAGGTTGTGCTGGTTGGTTTGGTGCAACCTGTTTGTCTTGAGCAGTTATCGCGCAGTTTTGAGAGGCCTTGCGTTTCTTCTTCTTGGATACCTCATCCTGTTTTTCCTTTGGCTCTGCTGAAGTAGTCTTGTCGGATGGTCTTGGGTCGCCTTTTCGAAAAAGCTTTTTCTTCCTGATGTGGGATTCAGTTAGGGTGGCAGACAGTTCAATGGCTTGTCTGACAGTAGTAGGGTTGCTGCCAGTAACAATATCCTGAACTAGGTCAGGAAGACCATCCGTATATTTCTCGATCGCTTTATCCACAGGAGTAACCATAGCAGGACACAACAGGCTCAATTCTTCAAAACGGTCAGTATAGGCTCGATGCTCACCGCTATCCTGCTTTAAATCATCAAACTCCCTCTCCAAAGCTCGCAGTTCATGTCACACCCCGACCACGTGGAACATACTAAACGTGGCGGAAACATCGGGGAGTGTTGTAACAGAATTAATTGTTTCAAATCCATGGCAATTGAAGTTTCGTTTTATTAATTAAAAGTGTTACAATGTCTAAACAAACAAAGAAATACAACTTAATTAACTAGTCTTGCATCTTTTATTGTCACTAAAGCCCAAGTCTGCCTATGTGTATCTTGATCATCTTATGCAACAGCTCCTGAAAAACACATGTGAAAATAGGTACGTCAGCATAAAAATGCCTGTGAGATACATAGGTTTTGTGAAAATAAGATTCATGACTTATGTTTAAGAAAATGTTTAGTCATGAACCTTGTTGTTTGCTTTGTCTTTTAAATCATTTGAAAAACGATAAGATCAGATGATAAGTATAAATAAATGTAAGGTTAAATGAATAACCAAGTAAGATATGTTTGCATAAGATAAGTTGTTTATAAATCAATGTCTTGTGAAAAGTATGTTATTTGTATGAAATGTTCTATATATCAAACTGAAATGATTCAAATAGCGTTACGACATGTAATACCATACAAACACTTATATATAGGAAGTACCCGCGGCGTATCCACCATGCTTGTATCATATTACACACGCATCGTTACTTAATCACTTAATCAAACCAAACCAAACAATGTAAAATGTTCATGTCAAGATGTAAATCATGTCAAAATGTCTATGTCAAATATCCATGTCAAATGTCTATGTCAAATATCCATGTCAAATATCTATGTCAAATATCCATGTCAAATGTCTATGTCAAATATCCATGTCAAATGTCTATGTCAAAATGTCATGTATGGCAAGTGAAATGTCTCAACTAAACCATATGCACAACAACAAAGTATTGAAGTAAAACTTGGTTTAAATCAAAGCTATGTTTTGTGTAAATGCATGCAACTATTTAATATGAACATTTATGTGGTATTGTGAATATGCATACATCCAAGCCTGGCGACTGTGGTGATAAAACCCTTTAAACAAATTAAAGGTCTATCTGTCTTAATGTCAACGAATTCGGTCATTCCTTTCTGTCCCCTTACCCTGGGATGTCCGGAACGGGAGTTGTCAATTCCTATGGTACCACTACCTACTAACGAACGGCGTAGCTAATGTTAATGGATATATTGTCCCATGTAAACAAACCAAATGTCATAACAAAATGTGAGCATGTGAAAACAATGCACTAAGTATGTAATCAAATGAACATACATAGCGTGAAATGTCATGTAAAACGATGTACTAAGTAATGCACACAATGGGCATACCTAGCATGAAATGTCATGTAAAACGATGTACTAAGTAATGCACACAATGGGCATACCTAGCATGAAATGTCATGTAAAACGATGTACTAAGTAATGCACACAATGGGCATACCTAGCATGAAATGTCATATAAAACGATGTACTAAGTAATGCACACAATGGGCACACCTAGCATGAAATGTCATGTAAAACGATGTACTAAGTAATGCACACAATGGGCATACCTAGCATAAGATATAATGAAATCATGTACTATAATGTACTATCGAACATAGCAGTATATGATGTGAAAACTGGAAAGCAGGAAAGTAACAAGTAGGCACATGTGTTCCACCCCAAAACAGTTTGGAAAAACAGTAAAAGAGGGGTCTATGTACTCACTTGAGATTGCTCAGAAGTCCTAGGATAACCACCAAGCAAAGCTAGAGATCACGGAATCAAACGGCACCTACTATAGGTAACTACATTAATAAACCGGACCTAAATCGGAAGATCGGGTAGCATTAGGGTTTGTAAACCAAACGAGTGTAGAGACTCGTGTCATTTGGTTTAACAAAGCCTACATACTAAATGAAACTTAACCTAAATGTTTACGACCCATTACGACCCGTTTAGGTAGCTTATGCTACTTTAACGCGTCGTTCGCGTGAAACGCGTTTGGACCGCCTAACTAGCCCTATGACAAGTGTTATATGCCTAAACATGTTACATAATCAGTTACGTGACAAAAGTTTAGGTTACATATGCTTAATTACCAATTATACATGAAAAGGGTATTCTGGTAATTTACCTAAGGCATATAAACTACCTATCATACAACTACTTAAACGATGTGACCATAGGGTATAACCTCGGAAGGTTATTCCCTACCTACTATGGTCACCTACTGTGTTTGGTCGGATCCTAATGATCGACCAAATGGGTCGGGTTCGAGGTATAAGCGATTTATCAGATCGCTTACCCTACGACCCTAGACAACGTGGTAATCAGTAGGCATAGTCCCAAGGGACTATAACCAACGTGATTACACTCACGTTGCGAAGTTCAAACGAACTTCGCATTGACCATTACTGGTCAACGCTGAAAGTCAAACAAAGTTTGACTTTCTGACTCGAAAAGCAGTAAAAATAAGGAAAAGAACGAAAGAATACTTACCCAGGGTCCCCGAATGCTAATCGTGATCGAATAGCTCAGGTATGAAGCGAAAACCTCAACTTAGAGCATTTGGATCAGATTTGGTGGGTTTTGAATGGAAGGGGGGTTGGGTATTTATAGTAAACGGTCCACCGTTAGGATCGTTTCTCGATTTCCGTGCTTCGATCTCACCCCTACACTTGGGCTCATGGTTTTACAATACCATGTGCACCTCCTAATCAGCCCATAGTATTTAGAATACCATGTGCAAGAGTAATGGACCAGATTCAATGCATTCTGCCAAGTTTCTGCTGTCTGACCTTAGCTTACGGACCTCAACACTGTCAATGTTGAGGTCCTCAAGGTAACAACTTTGGCAGATTTACAGTTTTGGTCCCTGCAGCCCCTAAACTTGGTTTTTGATGCACTTTTGACACGTTTAAGCCCCGTTAACCCTATTTCAAAGCTCTAAAATGAAGTTAAAGTATAGGGAACTTAAAATGTGCTCAAAAATATCTCGGATGTCGGTTCGTTTGGCCGTACGGACGCGATGTTCGCTTAATTACGACGGAATGCGCATAAGCGCGAAAAACGATCCAAATGACGAAACGAATGGATTTTTCTTAAGGCGAACACTAAAATAAAATATAGTCATGCTTCCATAAATTTTTGGATGTCCGGATGTATTCAGAACGTAAGTTATGCGCGAAAATGCAAACTTGTGCACTTTTTGACACTTTTAGTCCCTGAATGACACAAAAGTTTATTTTAGCACACCGAACCCCTCAAAGCCTATTTCTAAGCTATGTAAAGGATATTTATGGTATGTTTAACTTATGGTCATGTTCCGGAATGTCTGTTACAGTTCAAATTGGCATACTTTCGCAGTTTGTCAAGTTTAGTCCCTGTAAGCGAATTAACTTTGATTTCACCACACCAAACCTTCCAAAACTTATATCTAAGTTATGTAAAGGTTATTTTAGGTATGTTAAACCTATTTCACTATTCCGGAGTGTTTGTTGCATTAAACTGGTTATATTTACGCATTAGTGCGCGTATAACCTTCCAGAAAGCGATTTAGAGTTTGAAATTGAACAAGAGTTGATATGTGCAAAAGATACACATATTTTTACCAATCCCAAGTATGAAATATAATATTTCATTGGTTCGGTATTTGTTTGATGGCTGTGAAGGCACAGGTGTTACAGTCTCCCCTACTTTAGGAAATTTCGTCCCGAAATTTATTTAGAGGAAACTTGTGAGAGCTTGGAAATATGAAGTTGAAAAGATCAAACAACATTGGTTAGGGTTCTTGAACTTCTAGTAACCTTAATAACATTATGTTTGCAATGTAAGAGGGACACTTATATATACAAGTATATGAAACGTCATTGGTGCGTCCACCATGCCTCCATTACATCGTTCTCATTTTGTTATTGTTGTCACTATCGGTTCCTTCACATAATAAATCTTACTGGATTTCTGTGCACTAAATTTCATAATTATGTGCGCATCCATAATTAGCGAATTCCTTGCACAGTTCACACAGTCTATTTTATAATGTGCAGGGTAAAACCAGATGAACAATCCCGTGATGAGCGTGACTTAGACCGCCATAGAGTCCTTTAGACTAAATCAATAAATGATTTAAATAGACTATTAAGGAGTCTGTCCAGCTACATCACTAGATGTCGTTCTTTAACCAAATTGTGAATCAATCTTTTTGATTAGACCACTAAGGGTCTCTAATGAATCATGGAGCAGTACTATATAATCCAAGGGTCTTAACTATTACATAGAAGCCCATTAAGGATTTAAGGTAGTACCTTTTGAATATCCTGCTACGAATCTCTCATATGAAGATATGAAAGATCCTGCGAGGATTTGGATAACGAATTATCCAGAGTATAAAAACACAAAAATGCATAAAAGAAAACATAAGATGCATAAACACATAGTCACATAACCACAAAATTGTTTAACTAGAAGTTCGTTCTGCTAACAAAGCACATGTATTTAAAGCACACTAGGAATCCATCTCGTGGATTTCATTTGGTACTTTAAACATTATCAAGAATCTATCTATAAAGATAGAAAGATTCAAAAAGAAAATTCGATTTCGATTATTAGGAACCGAAGTGTTCGAATTAAGGTACATAAGGAATCCAATTAAGGACTCTGATTTGAATGATGATTATCCACAAGGATCTAAATGTGAAGATAAAAAGATCCCATATGGATTTTAGAAGTTGAAGATGTTTTGAAATCTTGCACTGGACGTGCTTATGTCAAAACATGATGTAAAATGCTTATGAAGTTGAGATGCTAGATATGTCAAGGCGACATATGAAGCAGAATTTTGAAGGTTAAGTCAATGTATGAGGAAAAATATTTTTTTGAAAACTATGCATGGGGTTCTTTTAAGAAAAATGTGTTTAACGTTTTTGAACCCTTATATATAATACTTTTTGAAATCATAAAGTAGGTGTATTAGGTAGATATATTTACAAAAATGTTTTAAAATCATGCGAGATGAATTTTGAAATTATGTATAAGGTTTTTGAAAGACATGAATGATGCTTTTCGAAATCATGCACTTGATCAGAAAATGTATTGTGTTAATATTGTCTTCAGACTATATGAAATATTTTGAAATTAGAAAGGTTGGTTTTGATAACATGGCCAATGTTTTTGAAATAACATAGATAATGCATCTAGAAAAATTGTTTTCAAAATATATGAAAATGTTTTGAGATCATGAAGATTGTGTTGAAATACTTGTACTGTGTATGTTGAAAAAAAATCAAAACGTAATGGGTAAGAGATTTGAAAATATCCTTAGTTATCTAACCAAGGATTCAAAAGCACAGATGTGCAGAAGCATGATCACTCATAATGTCACTTTATTCTTTGTACTTTGTTTCTTAGAATGAAACGAGTACTTAAATTTTTTTTGAAGGAATCATGAGCGATCATTTGAGAGAGAGAATGACCAGAGTAGTTTGTAAGGAACATCGTTCCTTAATGTAGGTATTATAGGGAAATGCCATAAACACATGTAATTATACTTGTATTTCAGAATTGCGAACAACTTTTATTTATGAACAAAACATATTGTTTCACAATACACGAAAACAAAAGAAACAAAGGCATAAGACAGCATCATCCTTTGTTCAGCCGAATGCTCATCCAAGGTTTGGATTTGCACTGACTATCTTCGGGCAGTTGTTCCTAAAATGGCTCGTATCGCCACAGTTGTAGCAAGTACCACGCGGGAAACGAGCTTGAGTAGGGTTGACTTGTGGTTGGTTAGCAGCAAGGTTTGTAACAGCTTTGTGTTGGGCAACAAAGCGGCATGTATTAATCAGATGTCCCCACCGTCCACAGTAGGTACATTTGGAGCAGGGTATGAGGTTTAAATGATGACGGTTACATCGCTTGCACCATGGGGCAGCTCCCAAGTACGGCTTCCTAGCTGGTGGCATCGCTACCTGGCTAGGTCCCGCTTGATTAGGTGTAACCGCTGCGGGTTTCATTGAAGCCTTACGCTTCCTTGATTTTGGTGCAGGCTTGACTTCCGCCGCCTTCGATGGTTCTTGAGTGGCTTCATTGTCGAGACGAGAGACTTCATTGTTGAGACGAGCCATGGAAATGCCTAGATCCACAGACTTCAGTATCACCTCGCCTATTTGCTGGGCAAATTTGGCTGTTTGCTCGGACATTTGACCAGTGCTGAGAGGAATAGACATTCTAGAAGAAAATGAAAGAAAAAGGAAGAAACGAGTGAAAGGTTATTGGATAATCAATACAGAATGGTAACGAATGAAAATTGTGATCATTTGTTTGTTACCTAAGGCAAACAAATGAGACGGTGACTAATCAAAGTAAATGGGTCAAAAATAATGTATCGCGAAGACATGCTCGCCTATAAGTGAACACTCATCCCAAGAATTCCCAGGTAAGCACAACTGGTCTCGCGTCTGATGAGATGTATACGAAGTGCTTGCCTAGCCAGAAAACCCAGAATACAGGCATTCACCCTTCCAGTTTGCACGTGTTCACATTATTTAAAACCCAAAACCTTGACGAAGTTTTGAAAACTCAAAGGGGTTCAAAACCATATAATAGAGAGTTCAAAACCTAGTAATCAATCATCCTAGAACAGATGATTAGTTTTCAAAGCGGTTTTGAAATTTATGTTCTTGTTGTGGTCGTCGCCTAAGGATAGGTGACGGTATTGTTTTATGACTAAACGCAAGTAAACTCGCGTTAGGGTCCTAAGAAGGTTATAGACTAGGTCAAAGCATTACTAATTACTAATAACCTAATTCCCTATAACCATTGGCTCTGATACCATCTTTTCTGTCACACCCCGACCACGTGGAACATACTAAACGTGGCGGAAACATCGGGGAGTGTTGTAACAGAATTAATTGTTTCAAATCCATGGCAATTGAAGTTTCGTTTTATTAATTAAAAGTGTTACAATGTCTAAACAAACAAAGAAATACAACTTAATTAACTAGTCTTGCATCTTTTATTGTCACTAAAGCCCAAGTCTGCCTATGTGTATCTTGATCATCTTATGCAACAGCTCCTGAAAAACACATGTGAAAATAGGTACGTCAGCATAAAAATGCCTGTGAGATACATAGGTTTTGTGAAAATAAGATTCATGACTTATGTTTAAGAAAATGTTTAGTCATGAACCTTGTTGTTTGCTTTGTCTTTTAAATCATTTGAAAAACGATAAGATCAGATGATAAGTATAAATAAATGTAAGGTTAAATGAATAACCAAGTAAGATATGTTTGCATAAGATAAGTTGTTTATAAATCAATGTCTTGTGAAAAGTATGTTATTTGTATGAAATGTTCTATATATCAAACTGAAATGATTCAAATAGCGTTACGACATGTAATACCATACAAACACTTATATATAGGAAGTACCCGCGGCGTATCCACCATGCTTGTATCATATTACACACGCATCGTTACTTAATCACTTAATCAAACCAAACCAAACAATGTAAAATGTTCATGTCAAGATGTAAATCATGTCAAAATGTCTATGTCAAATATCCATGTCAAATGTCTATGTCAAATATCCATGTCAAATATCTATGTCAAATATCCATGTCAAATGTCTATGTCAAATATCCATGTCAAATGTCTATGTCAAAATGTCATGTATGGCAAGTGAAATGTCTCAACTAAACCATATGCACAACAACAAAGTATTGAAGTAAAACTTGGTTTAAATCAAAGCTATGTTTTGTGTAAATGCATGCAACTATTTAATATGAACATTTATGTGGTATTGTGAATATGCATACATCCAAGCCTGGCGACTGTGGTGATAAAACCCTTTAAACAAATTAAAGGTCTATCTGTCTTAATGTCAACGAATTCGGTCATTCCTTTCTGTCCCCTTACCCTGGGATGTCCGGAACGGGAGTTGTCAATTCCTATGGTACCACTACCTACTAACGAACGGCGTAGCTAATGTTAATGGATATATTGTCCCATGTAAACAAACCAAATGTCATAACAAAATGTGAGCATGTGAAAACAATGCACTAAGTATGTAATCAAATGAACATACATAGCGTGAAATGTCATGTAAAACGATGTACTAAGTAATGCACACAATGGGCATACCTAGCATGAAATGTCATGTAAAACGATGTACTAAGTAATGCACACAATGGGCATACCTAGCATGAAATGTCATATAAAACGATGTACTAAGTAATGCACACAATGGGCACACCTAGCATGAAATGTCATGTAAAACGATGTACTAAGTAATGCACACAATGGGCATACCTAGCATAAGATATAATGAAATCATGTACTATAATGTACTATCGAACATAGCAGTATATGATGTGAAAACTGGAAAGCAGGAAAGTAACAAGTAGGCACATGTGTTCCACCCCAAAACAGTTTGGAAAAACAGTAAAAGAGGGGTCTATGTACTCACTTGAGATTGCTCAGAAGTCCTAGGATAACCACCAAGCAAAGCTAGAGATCACGGAATCAAACGGCACCTACTATAGGTAACTACATTAATAAACCGGACCTAAATCGGAAGATCGGGTAGCATTAGGGTTTGTAAACCAAACGAGTGTAGAGACTCGTGTCATTTGGTTTAACAAAGCCTACATACTAAATGAAACTTAACCTAAATGTTTACGACCCATTACGACCCGTTTAGGTAGCTTATGCTACTTTAACGCGTCGTTCGCGTGAAACGCGTTTGGACCGCCTAACTAGCCCTATGACAAGTGTTATATGCCTAAACATGTTACATAATCAGTTACGTGACAAAAGTTTAGGTTACATATGCTTAATTACCAATTATACATGAAAAGGGTATTCTGGTAATTTACCTAAGGCATATAAACTACCTATCATACAACTACTTAAACGATGTGACCATAGGGTATAACCTCGGAAGGTTATTCCCTACCTACTATGGTCACCTACTGTGTTTGGTCGGATCCTAATGATCGACCAAATGGGTCGGGTTCGAGGTATAAGCGATTTATCAGATCGCTTACCCTACGACCCTAGACAACGTGGTAATCAGTAGGCATAGTCCCAAGGGACTATAACCAACGTGATTACACTCACGTTGCGAAGTTCAAACGAACTTCGCATTGACCATTACTGGTCAACGCTGAAAGTCAAACAAAGTTTGACTTTCTGACTCGAAAAGCAGTAAAAATAAGGAAAAGAACGAAAGAATACTTACCCAGGGTCCCCGAATGCTAATCGTGATCGAATAGCTCAGGTATGAAGCGAAAACCTCAACTTAGAGCATTTGGATCAGATTTGGTGGGTTTTGAATGGAAGGGGGGTTGGGTATTTATAGTAAACGGTCCACCGTTAGGATCGTTTCTCGATTTCCGTGCTTCGATCTCACCCCTACACTTGGGCTCATGGTTTTACAATACCATGTGCACCTCCTAATCAGCCCATAGTATTTAGAATACCATGTGCAAGAGTAATGGACCAGATTCAATGCATTCTGCCAAGTTTCTGCTGTCTGACCTTAGCTTACGGACCTCAACACTGTCAATGTTGAGGTCCTCAAGGTAACAACTTTGGCAGATTTACAGTTTTGGTCCCTGCAGCCCCTAAACTTGGTTTTTGATGCACTTTTGACACGTTTAAGCCCCGTTAACCCTATTTCAAAGCTCTAAAATGAAGTTAAAGTATAGGGAACTTAAAATGTGCTCAAAAATATCTCGGATGTCGGTTCGTTTGGCCGTACGGACGCGATGTTCGCTTAATTACGACGGAATGCGCATAAGCGCGAAAAACGATCCAAATGACGAAACGAATGGATTTTTCTTAAGGCGAACACTAAAATAAAATATAGTCATGCTTCCATAAATTTTTGGATGTCCGGATGTATTCAGAACGTAAGTTATGCGCGAAAATGCAAACTTGTGCACTTTTTGACACTTTTAGTCCCTGAATGACACAAAAGTTTATTTTAGCACACCGAACCCCTCAAAGCCTATTTCTAAGCTATGTAAAGGATATTTATGGTATGTTTAACTTATGGTCATGTTCCGGAATGTCTGTTACAGTTCAAATTGGCATACTTTCGCAGTTTGTCAAGTTTAGTCCCTGTAAGCGAATTAACTTTGATTTCACCACACCAAACCTTCCAAAACTTATATCTAAGTTATGTAAAGGTTATTTTAGGTATGTTAAACCTATTTCACTATTCCGGAGTGTTTGTTGCATTAAACTGGTTATATTTACGCATTAGTGCGCGTATAACCTTCCAGAAAGCGATTTAGAGTTTGAAATTGAACAAGAGTTGATATGTGCAAAAGATACACATATTTTTACCAATCCCAAGTATGAAATATAATATTTCATTGGTTCGGTATTTGTTTGATGGCCGTGAAGGCACAGGTGTTACAGTTCATGACGAGGGCAAAACTCCTTCATCATAAGAGCCCTAAGCTCAGCCCAAGTCTTTGCTAATGCAACCTCAGCACCGCGGTCTCTCATCACTCCGTTCCACCATGTGAGAGCCCTCTTCTGAAACACACTTGAAGAAAACTCGACCTTGCGATTTTCAGGACACTGAACGTGACGGAACGTATTCTCAATGCTCTCGAACCATTGAAGAAGCCCAGTCGCTCCCTCAGAACCACTAAATTTGAGTGGTTTAGCCGAGTTAAAAGTTTTGAAATTGCATGGGGCATTGTTGTTGTTGATGGCTTGCATCATTTGAGCATAAAGATTTGGGAAGGCAATAGCCATTTGCTGTGCGATGATTCCCGCCAGTTCGTCATTTGCCATCTGATTGTCGCGTCGAGGAGGCATTCTAAAAGAGGAAACATGAAAGGAAACGAGTGAGAGATTTAGACGAAAAGAATGAGATGAAACAAATCTGATGAAATCAAGGATAGTGGTCATTTGTTTGTTACTACAAAGCAACAAACGACACACAATGACTAATCAAAGTAAATGGATTAAAATAATGTATCGCGAAGACATGCTCGCCTATAAGTGAACACTCATCCCAAGAATTCCCAGGTAAGCACAACTGGTCTCGCGTCTGATGAGATGTATACGAAGTGCTTGCCTAGACAGAAATCCCAGAATACAGGCATTCACCCTTCCAGTTTGCACGTGTTCACATTATTTAAAACCCAAAACCTTGACGAGATTTTGAAAATTCAAAGGGGTTCAAAATCTTATAACAGAGGGTTCAAAACCTTGTAATAAATCATCCTAGAACAGATGATTAGTTTTCAAAGCGGTTTTGAAATTTATGTTCTTATTGTGGTCGTCGCCTAAGGATAGGTGACGGTATTGTTTTATGACTAAACGCAAGTAAACTCGCGTTAGGGTCCTAGAAAGGTTATAGACTAGGTCAAAGCATTACTAATAACCTAATTCCCTATAACCATTGGCTCTGATACCATCTTTTCTGTCACACCCCGACCACGTGGAACATACAAAACGTGGCGGAAACATCGGGGAGTGTTGTAACAGAATTAATTGTCTCAAATCCATGGCAATTGAAGTTTTGTTTTATTGATTGAAAGTGCTACAATGTCTAAATAAACAAAGAAGTACAACACAATTAACTAGTCTTGCATCTTTTAATGTCACTAAGGCACAGGTCCGCCTAAGTATGTCTCGATAAGTCCTATGCTTCATCTCCTGAAAACACATGTGAAAATAGGTACGTCAGCATAAAAATGCCTGTGAGATACATAGGTTTTGTGAAAACAGAATTCATGACTTATGTTTGAGAAAATGTTTAGTCATGAACCTTGTAATTTGCTTTGTCTTGTAAATCATTTGAAAAACGATAAGATAAGATGATATGTATAGATAAGTGAATAATGTATGGTTAAAGGAATAACCATATGAAATGAGTTTGTGTAAAATAAGTTGTTTGTAAATCAATGTCTTGTGAAAAGTATGTTACTTGTATAAAATGTTCTATGTCTCAAACTGAAATGATTCAATTAACGCTACGATATGTAATACCATACAAACACTTATATATAGGAAGTACCAGCGGCGTATCCACCATGTTTGTATCATATTACACATGCATCGTTACTTAATCACTTAATCAAACCAAACCACCAAAGTAATGTTTAACAATTGTAGAAATGTTTATGTATTGTAAGTAATGTAAAGTTAAACGAATAACCTTATAGTAGCATATCCAAAAGTATACTTTGGATTTGTAAGTAACATATTAAACTATGTTTTGGTTTCATAAGTAACATATCAAAATATGCTTTGGATGTGATAAATAACATATTAAACTATGTTTTGGTTTTGTAAATAACATATCAAAATATGCTTTGGATGTGATAAATATATGTTGGTTTTGTACAATACCACACATGAGAGTATATAAAAATATACTTTAATAGTGTGATTTAAGAATTCATTCAGACCTGGTGCATCAAAATACACCTTTGAGACTATAGAAATACCACAAAGGCAATCCCTATTTGGATGGAGCAACAAATTGGTTTCAGACATTCCATGACAACAGGAATGGGGTGTCAAATCCTATAGCGCTATATCATACTAACAATCGGTCTGGTGAACATAAAATAAGTACAATTCAACAGTTTATTTTATGTTCTTTGAGAAATTAATGTTTAAACCATAGATAGTCATTTAGTTTGTCAAATGATAAGTAATAACATGTATAATCAATTATACTTTGAAATCAAGAAAATATAAGCATGTGATGAAATCAGATGTACTAAGTAATGCACACAATGGGCACACGTAGCATGAAATGTAATGTAAAACGATGTACTAAGTACGCACTCAATGGGCATACATAGCATAAACTGAAATGAAATCATGTACTATAATGTACTATTGAACATAACCGATATATGATGTGAAAACAGGAAAGCATGAAAGTAACAAGTAGGCACATGTGTTCCACCCCAAAACAGTTTGGAAAACAGTAAAAGAGGGGTCTATGTACTCACCTGGGATTGCTCAGTAGTTCTGGAGTGACAACTAAACAATGCTAGAGATCGCGGATATCAAACGGCACCTAGTATAGGTAGCTACATTAATAAACCGGACCTAAATCGGAAGATCGGGTAGCATTAGGGTTTGTAAACCAAACGAGTGTAGAGACTCGTGTCTTTTGGTTTAACAAAGCCTACATACTAAATGAAACTTAACATAAGTGTCTACGACCCATTACGACCCGTTTAGGTAGCTTATGCTACTTTAACGCGTCGTTCGCGTGAAACGCGTTCGGATCGCCTAACTAGTCCTATGACAAGTGTTATATGCCTAAACATATTACATAATCAGTTACGTGACAAAAGTTTAGGTTACATATGCTTAATTACCAATTATACATGAAAAGGGTATTCTGGTAATTTACCTAAGGCATATAAACTACCTATCATACAACTACTTAAATGCCGTGACCATTAGGTATAACCTCGGAAGGTTATTCCCTACACTATGGTCACCTAATGTATTTGGTCGGATCCTAATGATCGACCAAACTGGGTCGGGTTCGAGGTATAAGCGATTTATTAGATCGCTTACCCTACGACCCTAGACAACGTGGTAATCAGTAGGCATAGTCCCAAGGGACTATGACCATCGTGATTACAATCACGTTGCGAAGTTCAAACGAACTTCGCATTGACCATTACTGGTCAATGCTGAAAGTCAAACAAAGTTTGACTTTCTGACTCGAAAAGCAGTAAATATAAGGAAAAGAACGAAAGAATACTTACGAAGGGTCCCCGAATGCTAACCCAGATCAAAATAGCTCAGGTATGAAACGAAGGTTCCAACTTAGAGCTTTCTTAATCAGATTTGTGGGTTTTGGGGTTGAGGGTGGATGGGTATTTATAGTATTCGGTCCACCGTTAAGATCGTTTCTTGAATAACGTGCCTTAATCGGAACCGTACACTTGTCGTAAAGTTGTGGTGTCCAGAAAGTTGTTCTTATCCGCTGACTAGACGATAGGAAATGTGTGGACACGAATCAACCAGTTGCAACTTGCAACAAAAACAATGAATCTGGTCATATTAGGCAGTCGCGTAGCGCTACTGCCAAGGCATGAGGCAGTCGCGCTACGCTAGCACTCCCCTGATTCAGAAATGTTTCAAAAGTGGCAAGAATGGTCCCTGCACGTGTTTAAGGCCTTTTTCGATGCGTTTGAACCCCGTTAACCTCATTTTAAGGCTCTAAAATGAAGTTAAAGTATAGGGAACTCAAAACATGCTCAAAAATATGCCGGAGGTTGGTTCGTTTGGCCGTACGAACGCGATGTTCGCTTAATTACGACGGAATGCGCATAAGCGCGAAAAACGATCCGAATGACGCGACGAATGGATTTTTCTTATGGCGAACACTAAAATATAATATAGTCATGCTTACATAAATTTTTGGATGTCCGGATGTATTCAGAACGTAAGTTATGCGCGAAAATGCAAACTTGTGCACTTTTTGACACTTTTAGTCCCTGAATGACCCAAAAGTTTATTTTAGCATACCGAACACCTCAAAGCCTATTTCTAAGCTATGTAAAGGATATTTAAGGTGTGTTTAACTTATGGTCATGTTCCGGAATGTTCGTTACAGTTCAAATTGACATACTTTCGCAGTTTGTCATATTTAGTCCCTGTAAGCGAATTAACTTGTTTTTGCCATACCAAAGCCTTTAAAACTTATTTCTAAGTTATGTAAAGGTTATTTAAGGTATGTTAAGCCTATTTCACTATTCCGGAGTGTTTGTTGGATTAAACTGGTTATACTTACGCATCAGAGCGCGTATAACCCTCCAGAAAGCGATTTAAAGCTTAAAATCGAACAAGAGTTGATATGTGCAAATGATACACATATTTTTTACAAATCCCAAGTATGAAATACAATATTTCATTGGTTTGGTCTTTGTTTGATGGTTGAAATGACACAGGTGTTACATAAACTATTTGTGATTGTTTGAATTAGTTGACTAATGTTTTGCTACTTGTGAACTATATCCATGGAACATATGTTATAATTGGATGCTCTTTAACTATTGTTAATCAAATTATTATTAAATTCAAGTAGAAATTTAGACGGGTGTTGCAAGTTGGTAATCAGAGCTTAAGGTTGTCAACCAAGTGTTCGGTTCAAGCTTGATCGATCGTCCGGTAAGAATTAATTGCTTTAGTAGACTTACTAGAATACTAGAAAAAGGAAATTTGAATTGATATACACGAGAAGTGCGTGTTTACACACTCAAACCCGGAGAAGTGCACTAAGCATAAATGGTTTAAGCAAGTGGTGAACTTGACTAGATCAAAATGAATGACGCATATGTCATAAATGAAATGTTTAACAATTAGTGTAAACATTTCAATTTCAAGATGACGGAAGGATGGGAGGAGTGTATGAATACGCTCGAACCCGGGAAAATACACTAAGTAAGAAAGGTAAGGCAAGATATATACTTGACCAAACCGAAAAAGAATAACACATTATTTATGATTGATGGAGAGTGATATAAATTTCCGTATAATAGATGGAAATGAATTAAATAATTATTGATAAAGTGTGATGGATGTTCCAGTTAAAGAAATGTCTGGAGTAACCGGAGATGATTCGACATCTCAATTGACTGAACAAATGAAAGCTAAGATTTCCGAGGAGGTCGGAAAAGCTCTAGAAAATAGTCTATCACAGTATATTGATAGATTACAAACCACAATCATGCCGGTGGTGAACGATATGATGGTTGAATTGAAAGACAGCATACTACAAGAAATAGAAGAAGGGAGGGTGTTGGATATGAATCCAAGATCCCTAAAGAAGTCCAAGTCTAATAAAGCTCCCAAGAAGGGAGTTACAAAAAGTGTGTTACATCAGTGTAGATTTGTGGAAAAATTCACAAGGGCACATGTGGTAAGCCAAGACATAAAAAGTCAAAATGTCCAGAGAGGTTTGGAACCAAGGACACAACCGACACAAAGTCTGATGCCCAGAAATCAAGGACAAAGTTGTTTTATATAACAGCCACAACAGCCACGGAGGCTAAAGCTGAACCTGATGTCGTTTCAGGTATACTCTTGTAAATTAAATTTCAGCATGAATTTTTATTTATTACGAGTGCAAATAAATCGTTTGTTTTATATCGATTTATTTAACATTCTACATTAGTGTTAACGAAATTACCAAGGCTTTGAAAAATAGAAAGAGGTAATAATAAAAGTTCTATTGTTAATAAGAGGTGCTGAAACTATACGTTGAGCATCAAGGTAAAAATAATCATGATAAATATTGCCTTGAGAAGGGGTGCGCGCACACTTGAACCCGAGAACGTAATGAAAGATAAGCGTCATAATAGGGGGGAGTGTAATAACACCCGAACCCTGGGAGTTGACAATAGTAATAGATGACAAGGACATGGTTATAGACTAAGCCAGATAAGACTTGAGACATGGGGCCTTCGGGACATTTGTAAAAGAAACAGACCTAAGGGTCGCGTCGCTGACAAAAGAAAGGTGGTGTACGGATTAATTAAGTAAAGTGCTTGATAATAAAAGTAAACGGAAGCCGGATAATGGGGGCATATTACATTAAGATAATGAGCCCAAGGGAAGGGATAAGAATCAAGTAAACGAAAATATGAATCGACAATTTAGAATGTCAAGGCATAAGGATAAAATTGACTGTCATAGACGATGGAACTCACACGAACAAGTCAAACCAGACGAGTGGAAGAATAAAAGACTTGGTTGAGTAAAAGCGGTGGATTTTGCTGATACGGCCAAATAAATCGAGAAACAAAGTCTTAAGGAATGACGGAAGGGTTGCTATGAAAATAATGTCGATAAAATACTCAATTAATAGGTTTGTTTTCAGATAAATGCGTAACAAACAGTCAAGAACGCGAATTAAAAGTCAAGAGACTCGGATTAAGAGTTATGACTGAGAAAACGATAAAATTTTGCAAAAACAGAAATTTCGATAGTCATGTTCAACTACTTTAATGTTGGGCGGGTTGAATAAAGTATAGTAGTTGATATCCCAAGTAAGCGCAACCTGGATAATGAAAGCGCGAAATATTATTGAATCTATGGGATAGGTCATAAAAGAGTATGAAAGGGAAAATGCAAACCAATGAAACCGGAGTGTTAAAAAAAAATATATCAAGATCAAGAACCCGGGTAACGGGTTGAAAGGAAATAGAGGCATAAACCAAATAACGGTATGAGTAAAATAGCCGACGCGAAGGACACATAAGAAGTCATAGAATCGGAAAGATAATCCGAAAGAAAATGAGTGTAGCCTTAGACTACGGTCAAGGCCAAACGAATAGAAGATGATCCATGGGATCACCATAACCTCCAAATTATAAACAATGTAAAGACCTACGGGAACAAAATGACCATTGGGTCGCAAATACAAATGGAACATACTAGGGAGGGGTCTCACCCTAAAAAGGTGAAGACCTAATAGAATAGTCTACAAGGCTAAGTAAAGGAACCTACGGGTCGATAATATAAAGCGTGGAGAACCAATTATGATCTCTCGCGTAAAATGATAATCCCGAAGAATAATCCTTGTCGTCAATTCCTTGATATGATTAATCGACATGGTTAAAGAGAAAAACATTAAACTAAAATTCAGTTTTAGTAAAGAAACGATATTCTAACACCTATGAATACCGAGAGAGAAATAAGAAAATGGTTAGTACTAAAGAGTATAGGTCTAACGCCGAAAGCTGTAAGATGATGCATTCGGAGGAAAGATTCTTAAGAATGAAAAGTCGATGTAAAACTAAACATGGCGTGATGTGATCACGGACACAAAAGTAATATAGAATGTAATCACGTTATAGTGTGAATGACTAGATATGAAATTATAAGCACGCAAAGGGCCGATAACGGCAATATTGCATACCCGAATGACGAGGTATGAGGTAAAATGGTGACCAATTAGTTTAGGCAATAAAACAAGTTGTAGCCTAAATAACACTGTGACCTATGTAGAACGCCTGTTAATATAAAACTAGCGTCAAGTAAGTATGCTAACGGACTCAGTGACTGAATGGTCAAAAGACAACCCGATTAAAAAGGGCGACAAAGGATAGGAAATAGGTGATATAGTTACGCTAAAAGTTTTCCCCAAGGAAGGGTGTTATCCGATTCAGAAAAAGAGAGAAACTAAGCCCGAGGTTTATCGGGCCATTTAAAATCATCGAACGGGGTTGGCAAGGTGGCTTATCACCTCGAGCTACCGTAAGAGTTGAGTGGAATACATGGCATGTTCCACGTGTCACATCTCCGAAAATGTTTAGCAGACGAAACTGCTCGTATCCACTGCGATGATATCGAGGTGGATAACAGCCTCAACTATGTAGTAAAACCAATTGCGATTTTAGATCGTAAAGAGAAGAGTTTGAGGAACAAAGTGATTAAGCAAGTCAAGGTCAAATGGGAGCATAGGAAAGGTTCGGACACTACGTGGGAGTCCGAAAAGGAGATACCATGTCTCCACCCTACATTATTTGGTACGTACTTTGGTTTCGGGGACGAAGCCGTTTTTAAGGGGGGTGGACTTGTAACACCCCGAAAATATAAAACTTTATATTAGAATTATAAAGCATAAATAAACAAGAATTTACTAACTAGGAATTTTAACCTAGTTAGCTAATTTCTAGAAGTAACTTATAATAGGGTTAAAAATAACCAAACTTTAAGTTAAGCAAAAGTGGAGGGGCTTGTCTTGTAGAATCTGAAACTTAATTAGATAAAAAAAATATACAAGGACCAAACACACAAAAGTGTGTCTGGTCGTACATGGGACGCAGAAGGGGCGACCAGGAGACCTCACCAAGCCCTAGTTCATCACTTAATTCACAAAATTGAAGGTCTAAATCTGATCAAAAACGAAAATCGAGCATAGATTACTGATCCTCATCACAAGAGGATTACAAGGTATGTAAGATTTCTTGTTTCTTCATGAATCCTCATGTTTTTCGTTGTGATCTTATGCATAACAGTCTGTGATTGGAGTTTTGATTTATCATAACTCTATAACGAACTTGTTAGCATTAGGGATCAACTTAAAACTAGGGTTTCTTTTGTTTTTCTTTGATCGCCGCCCTTGTGATCATTTCCGAAATCCTGATTTATTAACCTTATAGTATTGATTGCGGTTAACTGAGATTAATTTAGCTAGATCGATACTAAAGTTTAATCGATTAAGGGTAGAGGTTTTTTGATTCTAGGGTTATAAGGATTAGGGTTTTTTCTGTGTCTTATAAGCTTCTTCGTTTTCTTGGATTGCTGGTCGTTTTTTGTTTGCATGGTGTTTCCAATTTCGTTGTTTAAGGGAGAGTTCTGTTATTGCTAATGAATGATCGTGATTATCTTGGGAGTAACATCCCTTCTAATCAGGAGTGCCAAGGATTGTTTGATCAGGATGGTTATCCTTTTTCTCCGGCGGCAATGGCTGATAATACAGGTAAAGAGACCGGTTCTACTCCGGGTACAGTTCCTGTTGAAGGAATTGGCCTACATGTAACCAATATTGAAGGGAAAGCTATGTTGCCGAGAAGAGGTTTGTTTTTCTCTGATAATGTACCGATTATTGATAGACTTGCTGCCATATCAAAACCTGTAAACCTGGAGGATGTGGAATCGGATATTCAGGGTGCTGACAAGCATCAGGATCGGGGTGTTGGTAGTCAGCAGAATCGTGGTATGTTAGCAAAACCGTTGTCTTATGCTGAATCTGTTAAGGGACCATCTATAACGAAGGTGAATTTTCGGCCATTATCGTCTAATGAGAAACAGGATGGGTGTGATGTTGTTTTATCCAGGGATTCAGTTAGAGTAGTACAAGACAAGTTAGCTAACACGTTGTATGGATACTTTTTGGGGGATAGGGTGGCGTACCCGGTGGTGGAATATTATGTTAGAAATAACTGGAAACGGTTCGGATTACAAAAATCGATGATGAATGCTAGTGGTTTTTTCTTTTTCAAATTTGCTGATCAAGCAGGTATGCAAAAGGCTCTTACGGAAGGACCGTGGATTATTCGATCGCAGCCATTGTTTTTGGAAATCTGGTCACCGTCAGTTAAGCTCGAGAAAAAGGAAGTAAAAAAGATTCAGGTTTGGGTTAAACTCCATGAGGTTCCTATAGCGGCGTATACGGAGGACGGGTTAAGTATGATTGCAACAACTATTGGAGAGCCAAAAGCCTTGGATTCGTATACTAACTCAATGTGCGCTCACTTGTGGGGTAGAAGCAGTTTTGCTCGTGCTCTGGTTGAGATATCAGCCGAAAATGATTTAAAAGAGGAATTGACTATTGCGGTTCCTTGTCTTGAAGGAGATGGTTATGTTAAGGAAAAGATTTATGTAGAATATGAATGGAATCCTCTCAGGTGTTCTACATGTTGTGTTTTTGGTCATGCTAATGACTCCTGCCCTAAAAAGCCTAGGAAACCAGTGATGATAGGTGTTAAACAACCTGGAAATCGTGGCAATTCTCAAACTAATAAGGCGCCAAGAGTAGATGATGATGGCTATACAGAGGTTCAAAGTAAGAAGATGGCTAGGAAACCGGGTATCCAGATCACTAAACCGAAACCAAAATTCGAGTACCGGCCGATCCCTAACAAGAATAAAGCGGTTTCAAACATTAAGTCGGCTGGTCCGATTTTATCCACTAACCCTTTTAATGTCCTAAATTCAGCTGATGCGGACGAAGGTCAAAGTAGTAAGGGGCCGAGTGGGGAGATTATGAAGAGTCAGAGGATGAGGAGGTCATGGAGGCGTATAATGAGACGAATGAGTTTATCGTGGGTGACTCTAAGAAGCCAAAGGAAACTAATGGGGCAAGCACTCCTTCTACAGCGGTTGCCAATGGTTAGTCTAGCTTCGTGGAATATTAGGGGGTTGAACCGCCCTCTGAAACAACAGGAGGTTCGACAAATTGTGAAGGAGAATAGTTTGTCTTTTTGTGCTATTCTAGAATCCCATGTGGATATTCATAATCTGAATAAGGTTTGTTCTTCTGTTTTTCGTCGTTGGGAATGGACTTCGAATGGGAGTAGCTGTCAGAAGGGTACGAGAATCATTGTTGGTTGGGATCCGGATATTTTTGCATCTTAATTGATCAATCATCTCAGGTTATGCACTTCCAAATCATTTTTAAGCAAGATAAAAAACTTTTATTTTGTTCGGTTGTTTATGCGGCTAATTATTATATCACTCGAAGGGAATTATGGCATCATTTATCAAAACACAAAGTGCTTGTTGGTAAGAATCCATGGGTTATCTTAGGCGATTTTAATTCAGCTCTTAATCTGGATGATAAGTCTATGGGTGTTTCGAATATTTCGCCTGGTATGAGGGATTTTCAAGAGTGTGTCTCGGATATTGAAGTATTTGATATTAATAGTTCGGGTATGCATTTCACTTGGAATCAAAAGCCTAAGAAGGGTGTTGGTTTATTGAAGAAAATAGATAGAGTTATGGGCAATACCCCTTTTGTTGATGTTTTTCCCAACTCGGTTGCTTTCTTCCATCCATATCGGTTATCCGATCATTGTCCTTGTTTATTAAAGATTCCACTTACAGAGAAGAGGAAGCATAAATCATTCAAATTTGCTAATTTTTTATTGCATAAGCCGGGTTTTATTGAGGCGGTCAAGAAGGTGTGGGAAACTAATATTGAAGGTGTTCAGCAATTCCAGTTAGTGAAGAAACTTCGTCTTTTGAAAAGGCCTCTTCGAGTTTTATTATTCCAACAAGGTAACTTACATAAGAAAGTAGAGAAATTGCGTGGAGACTTGGATGCAATTCAACGGGAGATAGATAGAAGCCCCTTTAATCTTAATCTTCGTGATCAAGAATCGCGGATTACGGCTGATTTTCAAGAGGCTTGCTTAGATGAAGAGCGTTTTTTAAAACAAAAATCTAAAGTGGATTGGCTTCGTGCTGGGGATTCCAATACGGCGTTTTTTCATGCTTCGTTGAAAAGCAGAAATCACTCAACTCGTATTGAGGTTATTATGAATTCGGAAGGGGAGCTGTTTGAAGGGGAAAGTGTTACTAAGGCGCTTGTTACTCACTATGAGAAGTTCCTTGGTAGTGAAGATATTTTACAGATTCGTCCCTCAAATGATCTTTTTTTGAATAAGTTGAATGTGGATGATTCTATTCATATGATTCGTCCAGTGACAAGTGAAGAGGTTAAATTGGCAATGTTTTCTATTGGCAATGAAAAAGCTCCTGGACCTGATGGGTATACGGCGGCGTTTTTTAAAAGTGCGTGGAATGTGATTGGGCAAGATGTGTCGAATGCTATTATAGATTTTTTTAATACAGGCAAACTTCTTCGAGAGCTGAATAATACGCTTATTGTTCTGATCCCTAAAAAGCCCACTCCGTCTATGGTCACGGATTATCGGCCTATAGCTTGCTGTAATGTTATTTATAAATGTATTAGCAAGATTGTAGCGGATCGTATTAAGAATTATCTGAGTCAAATTGTTGGTATTAACCAATCGGCATTTGTTCCGGGAAGGAAGATATCTGATAACATATTGCTTACTCAGGAGTTGATGCACAATTATCATAGGAATTTTGGTCCTCCTCGGTGTGCTTTTAAGGTGGATATTCAAAAAGCTTATGATACGGTTCATTGGAGTTTTCTCAAGGATGTGCTGCTTGGGTTCGGTTTCAACTCGAGGATGGTGGATTGGATTATGACTTGCGTATCTTCTCCAACCTATTCTCTTTGTGTCAATGGGGAAGTGCATGGGTACTTCAAGGGTCGTCGGGGGTTACGCCAAGGAGATCCACTCTCTCCTTATCTTTTCACGCTTGTCATGGAAATTCTAACGTGCATTCTTCAGCAGGCTTCTAGGCTGGATAGGTCGTTCAAGTTTCATAATAAATGTGAAAAGCAGCGTATTATCAACCTCTGTTTTGCAGATGATCTGTTTCTGTTTGCTCGTGGAGATGTTTATTCTGCTCGGTTTATTATGGAAGCTCTTAATCGGTTCACTAACATGTCGGGCTTGGTCCCTAGTATCCAAAAAAGCACAGCGTTTTTCTGTAATGTTTCTAATAATGTCAAGGATGCTATTTTGGATGTTTTACCGTTTGAGGAGGGTGTATTGCCGGTTAAGTATTTGGGTGTTCCTCTTATTTCGACGACACTACTTGCTAAAGATTGCAGTGTTTTGGTGGAGAGAGTGGAAAAGAGAATAGCTAATTGGAGGAATAAGCTTCTTTCTTTCGCTGGTCGTCTTCAACTTATTACCTCGGTTTTGGCTTCGATGAATGTTTACTGGTCTTCAGTTTTCATTTTACCCGCTAGTATCATAAAAGATTTGGAAGCGAAAATGCGGAATTTTCTTTGGTCTCAAGAAGCTTCTTTCCATAGAGGAAAAGCAAAAGTTTCTTGGAATGCTATCTGCGTTCCAAAGTATGAAGGTGGGTTGGGAATTAGGAGACTTGGAGATGTTAACAAAGCACTTATGGCGTCTCATGTTTGGAGTATATTGGTCAAGAGGAATTCGTTATGGGTTGCATGGATTTATTCTTACAGGTTAAAGCAATGTAATTTTTGGGGGTGTAATGAAGTTGCAAATTGTAGCTGGTCTTGGAGGAAGTTATTACAAATCAGGCCGCTTTTGAGAAGTTATATTTGGTCGAAATTGGGGGATGGTAAAACAACTTCAGCTTGGTTTGATAATTGGAATAATCTAGGGCCTCTCATAAATTTTATATCGCCTAGAATGATAAACAATGCAGGTTTTGTGTTACATGCCAAGGTTGCGGATGTTTATGCTGATTATACATGGGCATGGCCGCAGGTTTGGAGATCTCGGTTTAGTGTTTTGGGTCAGCTGGATAATATCCACTTACAACCGAATAGTGCTGATAGGTTATGCTGGAAAGATGGTGACGATCTTCATGACTTTTCTTCGGCTAGAGTTTGGCATTCTCTTCGGTCTAGGGAGCAAGAGATCGATTGGAGCAATATTGTTTGGTTTAATCAATGTATTCCTAGACACACGTTCTTAATGTGGCTTATTATGCGTCGAAAACTCCTCACGCAAGATATTATTTTAAGGTGGGATATCTCAAGAAGAAAAAATATGAACATGATGTGTTGTCTCTTGTGCTTCGAAAATGTTGATTCCCATGAGCACCTGTTCTTTGAGTGTAGTTTCTCTACTCAAGTTTGGTGTATGATCCGAGATAAGGCAGGTATGGCTAATGTTGATCAAAAATGGTCTTCGATTGTCGGTTGGCTAAAGGATCGAGGAAAGTCGAAAAAGGCGGCTGATTTTGTTAGTAGGCTCCTGGTTGGGGCGACGGCTTATGTTATTTGGCAAGAGCGTAATGCGAGATTATTCAGAAATCAAACGAGACCCCCGGATACGATACGAGATACAATTCTTAAGACTATTAGATACAAACTAATGGGCGTGAAGTTCAGACAGTGTGCTAATGTGAGGAAGCTGTTGGAAGAATGGGAGATTGTTGAAGACAAAGCGAATGATGATGGAGGCTAATTATCATGTTTGATAGTTGTTTGTGTGATTTCTAGATGAGAGTCTAGTTGTTTTTTGTTTTGGTTGTTGGGTGTTTGGCTTACTTACATGGGGCATGTCTCATGTTTGAACTAGTGTGGATGTCTCCTCACTACTTGTATTATTTTTGTGTGAATATATAAAATCATCTGGGTAACCCTTTACCCAAAAAAAAAAGGTATGTAAAATTTGATGAAAACTCTCAACTTGAAATTCTCATGAAATTGGGAAAATCTGATATTTATGGTTGCATGTCTGTTTTATGATGGATTAGGAACAATATAGAGACTAGGGACAAACCCTAGACAAATACAAGTTGAGATCATGTGAAATTTTAGTGAAACCTATGAACACCATTGTAGGTGATTAGTGGGTTTTGTATAATTTGATGAACACTAAGAATTTGGGTGTTGTTCTAGTGTAAATTGACAATTGTGAAGTAACTTCAGAATTATAGAAGCTAACAATTATGTAAAATGGTTGATTGATGTGAAATTAGGTCTAAGTGATAAGCTAGAGACTTGATATTTAATCATGTAAAAATCTGCCCTTAAGGTGTTTGTGAAAATGCCTCAAAGAAGGCTTAAAACTGAAATTCAAAGTTTAAACGCATAATTATGATGTTTTGGTGTATTATGCGATATATGGTTAAAAGAGAGTTCTAAACATGTCATAAATGCACTCTATAGGAAAGGACGCAGGAGCGTCAAGCGGACAAGCAGGTGGCGAATCACGTTTGAAAGGCCTAGTTTGAAGGTATGTAACTTGACCCGTTACATTAATCGAATTGTTGTTAAATTGTGTGTAATTACATTGTAGGATAGTTATGGTGTTGATTGTAGCGACCATGATCGCTACTTGAGTTAATAGGCATTAGAATTGATAGGGAACCGTTTGGTAGTCATCATATTGGAGGTTTTCCATAAGATGAGTCAACGGGTCGGATAATTGTGTAAAACGCAGCATTAGTGTTTTGATTGGATAACAATGGTGATATCAATCATTAACACATTGAACCATGGAAATTGGTAAGGAAATGCGAGTGGTATTAAGCCCCGGATGATGGGCATAAGGCACCATAAACTTATTAGTAAATGGTAGAAAAATGGGTAAAGTTAGAATGGGTCGAATAAATGATAGTATAGTAACTTTTAGCCGTATGATCGGTGAGTCAAAGATTGGCACTGTCTTGTGCGATCCACAGGTCTTATGCGATCATGCACTCCTAAGTTGTATGTAGTGTATCAGCAGTTGTACCCTATCTTGTGCGATTGCCTTGTGCGATCAGATCAGATTCCATGTGATCTGATCTTGTGCGACCGAAGGGAAACTTGTGCGATTTGTTTTAATATCCGAAAGTTATGCTAATCAGTTACATGGTTTCCATATTTGCACACAATCAATCAACAACCAACAGTTTTAGATTATGCAAACTATCGATCAAACAAGGGTTTTATCATCTAATTCATATAAACCCTAATTACATTCAAAGCATAAACAATAACTTATCAAATCATATTATTTGGTCCGATTACATGAACATACAACCGATTACATACATTCAATCCTAAATCATCATGCAAACAATCCGAAAACAAGACATGATAGCCGATTATCATCATACACATCCGATTCACTAGAACATCATCATTCACACAAACTATTCTAGTCATCACATAAAATCATGGCATCCATAATATCATCTTAACAATACAATAACAGTGCAACACTAACCGGTTAGAAAGTAGATCAAAGATTGATCCGAACAAGGAAGCTTCACGAGATGGGGCTTCGGCTATGAAGATTGCCGTCGATCAAGAGAGAGAGAGAACTAGGGTTTAAGGTGTGTTGTGTTTTGCAAGTTATGAGGAGTATACCCTTACTCCATAGCGTTATGCGTGCAAAAGGGAGTGGGCCGAACCCATCATGGGCTGCCCTTTATCCGAATACAAAAATATGGCCCGAATGGGCTTGTGCGACCGGTTCGATTTGTGCGCTTGGGCTCGCTTAATATACATAAACATATAACATACATTCAATTGATTATCAAAGTTCACATAATCACGCAATCACACATTGATCAACTAGTCACATCAAAGCACAATGAAAGGTTTGAAATACGAGTTGTCACATCGTCTGTCCGATCATTGTCCTTGTTTGTTAAAGATTCCATCTCCCGGGAAGCTGAAACATATATCGTTCAAGTTCGCTAATTTTTTGGTTTACAAACCGGGTTTTATTGAGCCGGTGAAAAAGGTGTGGGATACTAATATTGAAGGAGTTCAGCAATTTCGGATAGTGAAGAAACTTCGTCTGTTGAAAGGTCCTCTTCGAGCTTTACTGTTTCAACAAGGTAACTTGCATAAGAAAGTGGAGGACCTGCGCGCAAAGCTGGATGCGATTCAACGGGAGATAGATAGAAGCCCCTTGAATGTCAATCTTCGTGATCAAGAAACAAAGCTTACGGCTGACTTTCAAGAGGCATGCTTAGATGAAGCGCGTTTCTTAAAACAAAAATCTAAAGTGGAATGGCTTCGAGCTGGGGATTCCAATACTGCTTTCTTTCATGCTTCGTTCAAGAGCAGAAATCATTCGACCCGAATTGATGTTATTATGAATTCAGAAGGGGAGTTGTTTGAGGGGGAAAATGTCTCAAAGGCGCTTGTTGCTCATTATGAGAAGTTCCTTGGTAGTGAAGATGTTATAGCGCTTCGTCCCTCGTAATGCTGATGATGCTATCCATATGATACGACCGGTGACGAGTGAAGAGGTTAAACTGGCAATGTTTTCTATTGGTAATGAAAAAGCTCCAGGCCCAGATGGGTATACGACGGCGTTTTTTAAGAGTGCGTGGAATATTATTGGTCATGACGTTTTGAATGCCATTATAGATTTTTTTAATACAGGAAAACTTCTTCGGGAGCTGAATAATACTCTTATTGTTCTTATTCCCAAGAAGCCAACTCCGACTATGGTTACGGATTATCGGCCTATAGCTTGCTATAATGTTATTTATAAATGTATTAGCAAAATTGTGGCGGATCGTATTAAGGGATATTTGAGTCAAATTGTAAGCATTAACCAGTCGGCCTTTGTCCCGGGAAGGAAGATATCTGATAATATATTGCTTACCCAGGAACTGATGCACAATTATCATAGGAGTATTGGTCCTCCCCGTTGTGCTTTTAAAGTTGATATTCAAAAAGCTTATGATACGGTTCATTGGAATTTTCTCAAGGATGTGCTCGTTGGTTTTGGTTTCAATTCGAGTATGGTGGATTGGATTATGATTTGTGTGTCTTCTCCTACCTACTCTCTTTGTGTTAATGGGGAAGTGCATGGCTATTTCAAGGGACGACGGGGATTACGGCAAGGAGACCCGCTCTCTCCTTATCTATTCACTCTTGTCATGGAGATTCTAACTTGTATTCTTCAGCATGCTTCTCGGCTGGATAGTTTATTTAAGTTTCACAATAAATGAGAAAAGCAGCGTATTATTAACCTCTGTTTTGCAGATGATTTGTTTCTTTTCGCTCGAGGTGATGTTCATTCAGCTCGGTTTATTATGGAGGCCCTTACGCACTTCACTAACATGTCGGGTTTGGTCCCTAGTATTCAAAAAAGCACAGCTTTTTTTTGTAATGTTTCCAACATTGTCAAGGATGCTATCTTGGATATTCTGCCGTTTGAGGAGGGCTTGCTGCCGGTTAGGTATTTGGGGGTTCCTCTTATTTCTTCTAGACTCCTTGCTAAAGATTGTAGTGTTTTGGTTGAGAGATTGGAGAAACGTATCACTAATTGGAGGAATAAGCTTCTTTCGTTCGCTGGTAGATTACAACTTATTATTTCTGTTCTGGCGTTGATGCATGTTTATTGGTCCTCGGTTTTTATTTTACCCGCTAGTATTATCAAAGACCTGGAGGCTAAAATGCGGAATTTCTTATGGTCTCAAGAAGCTTCTTTTCATAGAGGGAAAGCCAAAGTCTCTTGGAATGCTATTTGCGTCCCAAAGTATGAAGGTGGGCTTGGGATTCGAAGAGTTGGAGATGTCAACAAGGCTCTAATGGCGTCTCATGCCTGGAGTATTTTGATTAAGAGGAATTCGTTATGGGTTGCATGGATTTATTCTTATAGGTTAAAGCATCGTAATTTTTGGATGTGTAGCGAAGTAGCGAATTGTAGCTGGTCCTGGAGGAAGCTTTTGCAAATCAGGCCGCTTTTGAGAAATTATATTTGGTCGAAGTTAGGGGATGGTAAAACAACTTCAGCTTGGTACGACACTTGGAGTAATCTGGGGCCTCTCACAAATTTTTTATCGTCTCGAATGATCACAAATGCGGGTTTTATGTTACATGCCAAGGTTGCAGATGTTTATTCAGATAATGCCTGGGCCTGGCCGCAGGTATGGAGGTCTCGGTTTACATTTTTGGATCAGCTGGATAATATCCACTTGCACCCGAATAGTGTGGACAGGTTATGCTGGAAAGAAGGTGATGATCTGCATGATTTTTCGTCATCTAAAGCTTGGCATTCGGTTCGATTTAGGGAGCAAGAGATCGACTGGGTTAATATTGTCTGGTTTAATCAATGCATCCCCAGACACGCTTTCTTAATGTGGCTCATTATGCGTCGGAAACTCCTGACGCAAGACATTATTTTAAAGTGGGATATCTCAAGACGAAAAAACATGAACATGATGTGTTGTCTTCTATGTTTCGAGAATGTTGATTCCCATGAGCACCTTTTCTTTGAGTGTCGTTTCTCAACTCAAATTTGGTATATGGTTCGAGAGAAGGCGGGTATGGCTAAGGTTGATCAGAAATGGAGTTCGATTATTAGTTGGCTTAAGGATCGAGGGAAGTCAAATAGGGCGATTGATTATGTCAGCAGGCTTTTGGTTGGGGCGACGACTTATGTTATTTGGCAAGAGCGTAATGCGAGATTATTCAGGAATCAAACGAGACCCCCGGATATTATACGCGATACAATACAAAAAACTATTCGATATAAACTAATGGGCGTGAAATTCAGACAGTGTGCTAATGTGAGAAAGTTGCTGGGAGATTGGGAGATTGTTGAAGATACAACGAACGACGATGGAGGTTAATTATCATGCTTTCAGATAATAGTGCTGGTTCTAGATGCTAGTCTAGTTGAGTTTTAGTTTCTCGTTGTTTGTTATTTGGTTTACTTACATGGGGCATGTCTCATGTTTGAACTAGTGTGGACGTCTCCTCACTACTTGTTTCATTGTTTTGTGAATATATAAAATCACCGGGGTAACCCTTTACCCAAAAAAAAAATCATCCAAGGATAGATGATTAATTTTCGAAGCGGATTTTTTATTGTGTTCTCGTTGTGGTTATCACCTAAGGATAGGTGACGGTATTGTTTTAAAATCTAAACGCAAGATAGCTCGTGTTAGGGTCCTAGAAAGTTATAGTCTAGGTCAAAGCATTGCTAATAACCTAATTCCCTATAACCATTGGCTCTGATACCAACTCTTCTGTCACACCCCGACCACGTAAAACAACAAACCGTGGCGGAATCGTCGGGGAGTGTTGTAACAGAATCATCGTTTCACAACCATCGTAATTAAAAGTTTCGTTTTATTGATTCATTTAATAAATTACATTGTCTTAATACCAAACAAACAAATTAAACATCGTCTATTATCGTTATTAAGTCACTAAGGACTCGTCCAGATCCTATGTTACTCATGCATCCTAGCAATCGATATCACGCAACACCACCTGAAACATATGTAAAAACAAAGTCAGTAAAGAAATGCTGGCGAGCACATAGGTTTTGTGAGAGTATCGGATTCATGGCTCGTTTATATGTTGCAGTACCTCATTAGACTACAAGAGTCAAAAGTACAAATCTCGTTTTGAAAAGTGTATTGCAACATAATTAACCAACTCAAATCAAGATGGTTATAGTTTATAAAGTCTCGTAGCCATGATTCTTAACCCCAAAACACTTATTTTAGTAAACCAATTCGTAAAACATCTCGTAAAAATTCGTTAATAAACTCGTATGGTTTACATCATTTCGAAAACCTTGTTATGTGACATTGTTTCAAAATCGTTTACCAAGTGAACTAAATAATGACATGAAATGTAATATGATAAAAGCACTTATATATAAGATGTACCAGCGGCGTATCTACCATGCTTTTATCATGCTACACCCATCCCATTATCTAATCACTACCCAAAACCAATCGTTTAATCGAATCGTTTATCTCGTTTAAGTCGTTTCAAATCGTTTAACTCGTTTCCAAATCGTATTCGTTTTAATTGTGAAACTACTTATGGTCGTCTTGCTAATAACATTCAAACCTTCGTGACTCGACTATCTCGTTTCTCGCATTAACAAACCACCAAAGGGTAAGTTAACAATCATCAGATTCGGTCGTTACCTACATAACCCCCACACTTTGTAGTCTGATAACGGGATTTGTCAGATCCTATGGTACCATAACCTAATACTGGTCCGCTTGATCAATGCTAATGAATGTCATTCGTTATGTAAGTACGTCCAACAAGTTCGTTCACATTATCGAAATCGTTATTAGTTTAATATAAACCATCTTAATCGTTTTTGAAACCATCGTTTAAATATCGAAATCGTTTTAATACATATGAATCACCCCAAAACAATTGAAAACAGTAAAATAGGGGAACTATGTACTCACATTGAATAGAAGGGTATCCTTCATCTAAAGAACTTAGCGAAGCTCAGGAAAACCAAGGAAATTCAAGTAGTACCTAGTAATTGGATTACTAGTAAATAAATCGACACCTAAATCGGAAGATCGGACATAATGAGGTATTGTAAACCAAATGAGTGTTGGAACTCATGTGATATGGTTTAACAAAGCCTACATTCTAAATCGGAACCTAACCTAAGTGCTTTCGACCCGTTACGACCCGTTTAGGTAGCTTATGCTACTTTAACGCGTCGTGCGTGCAAAAGCGCGTTCGAGACGTCTAACTAGTCCTATGACAAGTATTATATTCCTAAACATGTTTAATTAGGTTGCATAATCAGTTAAGTGACAAATGTTTAGGTTACATATGCTTAAAATCCAATTATGCATGAAAAGGGCATTTTGGTCATTTACCTAAGGCATATAAACTACCTATCATACAACTACTTAAACTATGTGACCATAAGGTATAACCACGGAAGGTTATTCCCTATGCAACTATGGTCACTAAACATGTTTGGTCGGACCTAATGATCGACCAAACGGGTCGAGTTCGAAAGGCTAAGCGATGGTTTAGACCACTTGACTTACGACTCTAAACAAGCACTAAACTAAAAGTGACGAGCTAAGCATGTTAAAACATGCTTAACTAAGTTAGAAAACAAGTTTTGATACCAAGAGTAGTTTGGTAGCAAAATACGCTTAAATGCGCATTTTGACCGAAACTATGACTCGTCACTACGCCTAGTCAACGTGGTAATCAGTAGGTATAGTCACTAAGGACTATAACCATCGTGATTACGCTCACGTTGCGAAGTTCAAACGAACTTCTTGTTGTCCATTGACTGCTCAAAGCTGAAAGTCAAACACTGTTTGACTTTCTCGCTAGGAAAGCGATAAAAGAATGAAGGAAGCTTACAAAGGGTCCTTGCTTTAACTTGATCTTATAATTCTTAGGTATGAAGTTATAAAAACCTCAACTTAGAGAATTTAGATCAAGTGTGAAGAGAATGAATGAAATGGCCAAGCTATTTATACTTGTTGCAAACTTACAAGATCATGACACTTGTTTGTGTGGTCTCCAAGCAATAATCATGGCCATATAATTGTTAGGAGCTGATTAGAAACCTTGGTGATCACTTAAACTTGCCCAACACACAAAAGAATTACCATAACAGCCCCTGAAGTTGCAACAGAATGCAAAAAATGACTTTCTAGTCGCTGGCATGTTCACACGGCCCGCGTAAAGGTAGGGGGAGACCTTACGTGGCCTGCCTGGCCTTACTATCCAGAAATTGCAGTTTAGTCCCTGCACTTGAGAAACTTGTGTTTTGATGCATTTTTGACACGTTTAAGCCCCGTTAACCTCATTTCAAGGCTCAAAAATGAAGTTAAAGTATAGGAAACTTAAAATATGCTCAAAAACATCTCGGATATCGGCTTGTTTGGTCGTACGGTCGCGTTGTTCATTAAATTACGACGAAACTCAAACGAACGCGAAAACGAACTAAATTAAGCGACGAATGGTATTTTTGCATGCCGATCACTAAAATAAAAATATTTTAGTGTGTACAAAAATTTTGGGTGTCCAGATGTGTTCAGAACGTAAGATATGCGCAAAAATGCAAACCTACATCGTTTTTGACACTTTTTTTTTTGGGTAAAGGGTTACCCCGGTGATTCTATATATTCACAAACCAACAAAACAAGTAGTGTAGAAAGCCTACACTAGTTCAATCATGAGACATGCCCCATGAAAGTAAAACAAGAAACAACCAGAATCAACCAAAGAAAAAACAAGGAAAAGCAACTAGACTAATATCTAGAAAGATATGATAATAACCAAAAACTAATCAGCCGCCATCATCTTCCACATGATCCCCACGAATCTCCCACTCTTCAAGAAGTCTCCGCACACTAGAAGTGTTCTTTAATTTAGCTCCCATCAGCTTGTATCTGACCGTGTTTAAAATAATCTCACTTATTTTCTCCGGAGGTCTCAACTGATTTTTGAAAGTTCTACATTTCTTTCTTGCCAAATAAAGTACACAGCAGCCGCAACCAGAATTTTGGCAATATAGTTCATAGCCGATTTAGACCGAACACGAACCAGCAACCAATCTACTATATCATTCCATTTCGGACTAACGTCACCCATCTTCACCTTGTTTCGAATTTTATACCAAACTTGAGCCGAGTAATTGCATTCAAAAAATAAATGCGGATGTGAATCAAAGTTCTGATAACATAACATGCAGCACATCATATTCATGTTCTTCCTTCGCGATATATCCCACTTTAGAATTTTATCTTGAGTCAAAAGCTTACCTTTAAGGACCAGCCACATCATAAAAGCATGACGAGGGATAGACTGCGCAAACCAAACAATCCTACACCAATTCACTTCCGGACCCATGTACCGAACCGAATGCCACACACAAGAAGAGGAGAACTCCATAGTATCACTACCTTCTCTCCAAAGTAATCTATCATGCTTCGTTGGAGTTAACTGAACTTGATCTAACTGAATTAGAACCGGAAAAAGATCTCTCCATGCCAAAGGCCACGCCCAAGAACCATTAGAGTAGATGTTAGCCACAGAATCATGCTTCGTTTTTGACACTTTTAGTCCCTGTAAGATCAAATAAGCATGTTTTCGCACACCGAACCCCTCAAAGCTTATTTCTAAGCTATGTTTAGGTTATTTATTGTATGTTTAGCTTATGATCAAGTTCCGGACTCTTCGATACCATACGAATCAGTATAGTTTCGCAGTTTGACACAAATAGTCCCTGCGATAGAATAGACTTGTTTTCAACACACCAAACCATCCAAAACTTATTTCTAAGTTATGTGGAGGTTATTTAAGGTATGTTAAGCCTATGTCACTATTCCAGAGTGTTTGTTGCGTTAAACTGACTGCGTTTACGCACCAGTTTGCGTATAACCTTCAAGAAATCGATTTAAAGCTTGAAATCGGAATCGAATCAAATAATAAAATCATCAAACATAAATACACACATAATAACACCAGAACACATTGTTATATTGATAATTAACATTGTTTTACACTGTACATCGATTACAGAGCACAGTTGTCACAGTAATAACCATAACGAGTTCGAAAAGCTGTCATTGGTATGCTTTCTTCTTGTATTCGTAACTGGTGATACCTCGATCGTAAGTCTATCTTGGAGTAGAAGCTTGAACTTTGCGATTGATCGAATAAATCATCAATCCTCGGTAGTGGATACCGATCCTTGATGGTGAGTTCATTCAATTCTATGTACTCTATGCACATTCTGAACGTTCCGTCCTTCTTCACAAATAGGACTGGAGCTCGCCAAGGTAAGTAGCTTGGCCTAGTGAATACTTTATCCAACAACTCTTGAAGTTGTGTGGATAACTCTTGCATTTCAGAAGGTGCTAATCGATACGGAGATTTGGCTACGGGTGCCGTTCCCGGTACCAAGTCGATATGAAACTCGACTTGTCGATATGGTTATAGTCCTGGAAAGTCTTCAGGAAAGACTTCAGCCACTGGAATATCTGTCAGCTGTGGCCCAACGGCCTTCTTGTCGACAACATGTGCCAGAAACGCAATACAACCTTTCCGTAAGCACTTCCGTGCCTTCTTGTAATTGATAATCCGCAATGGTGTGTTGCGCTTCTCTCCATGTATAACAAGTGTCTCTCTGTTTGATGGTGGTAGGCGAATAATATTCTCGTGACAAACAACTTCGGCTTGGTTATCGGATAACCAATCCATGCCAACCACTACGTCGAAACCATCCACTCAACGGGTAAGAGATCGATATTGAATTTTCGCTCGCCAAGTTCCAAGGAACATTCTCTAACAAATTCCCTGACTCGACTAGTTTACCGTATGTTGATTCTATAGAATGAGAGGACGTCTAGCTTACTTGGCTCTAGGCCAAGTACATTTTGAATTCTGTGTGGCGAGGACTTCACTGTATAGTTTTAGGAACCCTATGTTTAAATGTAGGATAACCCAATCCATATGTTTAGATGTAGGATAACCCAATCCATATGTTTTAGATGTAGGATAACCCAATCCATATGTTTAGATGTAGGATAACCCAATCCATGTGTTTAGATGTTATTGATGAGCTGATTGTTGATGAGGTGAAGATTGATGACCTTCTTGATGATATTCCGAAGTTTATGGAAAAGAATAAGGGAGACCAACAAGTGAAGGGTTCAAGCAATGCTGGTGATAGTAAAAAACATGGAAATAAGTCTGAGGGTGCAAGCACACCCGGTCTAGAGGGTGTTGATGGGTAGTTTAGCGGTTTGGAACATTAGAGGGTTGAACCACCCCCTTAAACAGAAAGAGGTTCGACAGCTGGTGAAGGAAAATCACTTACAAGTTTGTGCCATTTTGGAAACCCATTTAGTCTATGATGTTTGCAAAAAAGTTTGTGCTTCGTGGAGTTGGGCAGATAATGCGGCTCAATGTAATAAGGGAACTCGAATAATAGTGGGATGGGATGTAAATCTGGTGGATGTAATGATCCTTGCACAATCTTATCAAGTGATCCACACTCAGGTTGTTTTTAAAGTTGCTAGGAAAGCCTTTTTTTTTGGGTAAAGTGTTACCCCGGTGATTCTATTAAAAACAACCGCAATTAAGTACAAGTAGTGAGGCTGATCCACACTAGTTCATATACGGGACAAGCCCCATATATGTAAACCACTAAAAACAAAATACCAATGACTCCACAAAACCTAGTCTACTTTACATCATGAAAAAATGTCCAGTAGACAGACAAAAAGAAACCAACAAGGGACGTTATCCGCCACATCAAAAATGAAATTGCTCCGAAACAGCATCCCCATAACACGAACCAAAAACTGACTAGCCATTGGAGAACTTTGTGGAAGAGGTGCTTGCCCCTGCTTTTGAAAACAAAGGATGTGATGGTATTCTAGATTTCCTTTGCTCCAGCATTTGAATAATACGATTAGAGTTTCTCTTCTTTAGGCGATTTTCTCTCCTTTAGGCAATTTTCTGTTCTTCACCATGAATCCATCAGTTTTTCTTCGTAATCTTATGCATAACAGTCTGTGATTAGAGTTTTGTTCTTCAAAACCCTATAACAAACTTGTTAGCATTAGTGATCGATCCAAAACCAGGGTTTTTTCTTGTTTTCATCAATCGCTGCCTTAGTAATCTTTATCGCTCTGATTTATTAACCTGGTTGTTATTGATTGCGGTTAGCTGAGACTAATTTAGCTAGATTGATACTCTGGGTTAATCGATTAAGGGTTGAGATCTGATTCTAGGGTTTAAAGGATTAGGGTTTCTTCTTAGGGTTTCTCGTTGGTCCTGGCTCTTGGTTTCTGCTTGTTTTACGTTGATTTTTGTTGCATGGTTTGTTTTCTGAGGTGCTAATGGAGAGAGTTGCTGATGATGATGGGGAGGATTACCCCAAACTTGATAATCTACAACACAAAAAGGTGGAGACGCTGAATGAAGATGTCGAAACAACTCCTGGAACAGCTCCGGTTCGTGGAATAGGTTTAAGGGTTACGAATATTGAAGGCAATACGCTATTGCCGAGAAGCGGTTTGTATTCGACGAATAATGTTTCGGTTATTGATGGGTTGTTTGAGATTTCAAAACCTGTCGGATTGGAACATAAGGAAGGGGGACCGGATACTGTATCTCACCATATACATGTTAACGAGACTCCGTTTCAGGAAGGAGTTAATGTGGATCAGCTGAGTAAAATTGCGGATAAACCTGTCACTAGGGATCTTTTCAAACCAGGAACTATGACATTTGCTGAAAAACTTAAAGGAGGACAAAAGACTAGCAAGGTTAATTTTCGTTTTCTTGAAAACAATAATCAGCATGGTGGTGCTGATGTTACAATCCCGGCCGAATCAGTTAAAAAGGTTCAAGAAAAATGCAGCAACGTCTTATTTGGTTATTTCCTGGGTAAGAGACTAGCGTTCCCAGTAGTTGAATACTTTGTAAAAAACCGTTGGGTTAAGTATGGATTGCAAAAGAGTATGATGAAAGCAAAGGGATTTTTCTTTTTCAAGATGGACCGTGGCTTATACATAACATTCCCATATTTCTGAAACCATGGTCTTCTAAGATGGAAATTAAGAAAGAAGAATTGAAAAAGGTTCCGGTTTGGGTAAAAATGCATGATGTTCCTCTGGCTGCGTATACCGAAGATGGGTTGAGTCTGATCGCTTCAAAAATAGGAACTCCGAAGCTACTGGATAATGAAACGTCGAATATGTGTTTGGAGTCTTGGGGCAGGAGCAGCTATGCTCGAGCGGTGATCGAGTTGGATGCTACAAAAGAATTAGAGGAAACAATTTCTGTTGTTATCCCCAATGTTGAAGATGGCGGCTTCTTACTAAGTTCGGTTAAAGTAGAGTATGAATGGTCTCCTCCTAGATGCCCTACTTGTTATATTTTTGGTCATACCAAGGATAATTGCCCTAAGGAGGTTGAGCTGGATATTAATGAAAAACACAAAGGGAAGGAACAGGCTGGTGGGGAGGGTTATAAGGAGGTTAACAAGAAGAAAATGGTTAAAAAAGGAGTGGTTCTCAAGGATAAGCAGAAGTTTGAATATAGGCCTATAAAGAAGCAAGGCAACTTGGTTATTAAAGAGCCGAGTACTCGGCCCAGCACTTCTAGTTCAGCTCCTACTAGAGATAACCGTACATACAAAAAGAATGATGATTACGCTTCTATGCATAGTGTTAAGCTTGGAAATTCGTTTGGATACCTTGGTTCAAGTAGTATGACGAAAGATGATGCAAACGCGGATTATGTTGAGGTGATAGAGGTTAATGAGACTTCAGAGTTTATGCAAGCAGGTAATGTTAAATCAGGGGCAAGCACTCCTGCTGATAATGTTATCAATGGATAGTATCGCATGCTGGAATATAAGGGGGTTGAACCGTCCCCTGAAACAAACGGAGGTTCGGAATGTTATTATTGATAATAAAATTCAGGTGTGTGCTATTTTGGAATCGCATGTGAATGTATCGAATCTTGTGGGTGTTTGTAAAAGGATTTGCCGTGCTTGGAGATGGTCTTCGAATGGGAACATTTGTTCTAAAGGTACTCGTATTCTATTGGGTTGGAATGCTGACTATGTGGATGTTATGGTCATATCCATTACTCCTCAAGTCATGCATGCTCAACTTGTTTTCAAGCATGTTAATAAAGCCTTGCTTTGTTCTTTTGTGTACGCGGATAATAATTACATAGAAAGATGAAAATTATGGGATAGTTTATGTTTGCACAAACAGTTTGTCAAGGATAAGCCATGGGTGATTATGGGTGATTTTAACTCCTCCTTGTTTCTTGAGGATATGGCTATGGGAACTTCAAAAATAACCACAGGAATGCGAGATTTCAAGGAGTGTGTTGAAAGCCTTGAAGTGTTTGATGTGAATAGCTCGGGTATGCATTATACTTGGACTCAAAAACCGAAGAAGGGAGTTGGTATTCTGAAAAAAATTGATCGTGTTTTGGCTAATGTTCATTTTACGGATGAGTTTCCAAGTGCGTGTGCGGTTTTTCATCCTTATAGGATCTCGGATCACACACCGTGTCTTCTTAAAATGCCAGGCACTCAAGTTAGTAAACCAAAACCTTTTAAATTTCCTAATTTTATTGTGTATAAGCAGGAATTTGGAGAGATTGTTAAGGCGGAATGGTTGAAGCACATTGATGGAGTTCCTATGTTTAAAGTGGTCAAAAAGCTTCGAGCTCTTAAGCATCCCTTTCGTAGTTTCCTTTTCAAACAGGGCAATTTGCACAACAAAGTTAAAGTTTTACGCGATGGTTTAGATGAAATTCAATTAAACATTGATAAACAACCGGATGATGAGGGGTTGAGACAAAGAGAATCGGTCCTATTGGCGTCTTATCAAGAAGCGTTACTTGATGAAGAACGCTTTTTGAAACAAAAGTCAAAGGTGGATTGGTTGAAGGCGGGCGATGCTAATTCAGCTTATTTTCATAACTCGCTTAAATGTAGAAATCACCTTAGCCGTATTGACATTATTAAAGATCTTGACGGAAACATTTTTGAAGGTAAGGAGGTTTCGGATGCGTTTGTCAACCACTTTAATGCGTTTCTTGGTCAAAAAGGTGATACCACTCGTATGCCTACCCCGGATCTTTTTCCGAATGTGCTTGACATTCACGTGGCTGAACATATGATCCGAGATGTTACGAATGAAGAAATTAAATCAGCCATGTTCTCTATTGATGATAATAAAGCTCCGGGGCCTGATGGGTACTCTTCTGCTTTTTTCAAGAAGGCTTGGCCGATCATTGGTAATGATGTTAGTGTTGCCATAAAAGATTTTTTCACTTCCAAGCGAATGTTAAGGGAGGTAAATCATACTATCATCGCTCTTATTCCTAAGGTGACTACTCCCTCTAAAGTCACTGATTACCGTCCTATATCTTGTTGCAATGTCATTTATAAGAGTATCACTAAAATTATTTCAACAAGAATTTTAGAAGGTCTTGACAAGGTGGTGAGTTTGAATCAATCAGCTTTTGTGCCAGGGAGAAGAATTTCTGACAATATTCTCCTAGTGCAAGAACTTATGCATAATTATCATAGAAATATCGGGTCTCCTAGATGTGCTTTCAAGGTAGATATTCAAAAGGCTTATGATACGGTGGACTGGGATTTTCTTGGTAATATTCTTAAGGGGTACGGTTTTCATCAAGTTATGATTGATTGGATCATGAACCGCATTACTTCCTCTTCGTTTTCAGTGAGTGTGAATGGTAATATTTTTGGTTATTTCAAGGGTAAGCGGGGTCTTAGACAAGGGGACCCTATGTCTCCTTATCTATTTACTTTGGTTATGGAAGTCTTAACATCCATGCTTCAACTTGCAACGTCTATTGACTCTTCGTTCAGATTTCATAAAAGATGTGAAAAGCAAAGGATTGTTAATTTGTGTTTCGCAGATGATCTTTTTATTTTTTCTAGAGGCGAGGTTAATTCTGTGAAGATTATTATGGATACTTTGAATACGTTCAAAGACATGTCTGGCCTGGTTCCGAGTCTCCCAAAAAGTACGGCATTTTTCTGCAATGTTCCTATTTTGGTCAAGGGTAATATTCTGTCTATCATGCCGTTTGAAGAAGGTTCTCTTCCGATAAGGTATCTTGGTGTCCCTTTGATTGCTTCTAGACTAGTTTATTCTGATTGCAAGGTGCTGGTGCCTATGGTAACTACTCCAATTATGAAACCCTAAGCTCTCTCTCCTGGGCGATTTCCTTGATTCATCATGAAACCCTAATTTTCGTTGAGATTCATTTGTATAACAGTCTTTTTTGGGTAAAGGGTTTCCCCGGTGATTCTATATATTCACAACCAAATAAAACAAGTAGCGTAGAGAGTCTACGCTAGTTCAATCATGAGACATACCCCATGACTGTACACCAAAAAACCAGAAAAATAAAAACACCAATCCGACAAACACACCACTAGACAACAATCTAGCAACAAAACAAACAAAAACCTAATCAACCGCCATCACCATCATTTCCAGCATCAGCAATCTCCCATTCACCTAACAGCTTTCGGACTCTTTCCATCCGCTTCATCTTGACTCCCATGAGCTTATATCGAACGGTCTTGATGATAATTTGATATACTTGCTCAGGAGGTCTCAGCTGATTTTTAAACAGTCTAGAATTCCGCTCCTGCCATATAAAATAAGCACTTGCCGCCACCAAGAGTCTGCTAACATAATCAGCTGCTAACTTAGAAGAAGACCTGGTCATTAAGTATGCAATAATATCCTCCCACTTCGGATTAATACTAACCATACCCGCTCTAACTCGAATCAAAGCCCAAACCTCCGATGAGAATTTGCATTCAAAAAACAAATGATTATGAGAATCATGGTTCTCATAACAAAGCAAACAGCACATCATATTCATGTTTTTTCTCCTCGTAATATCCCAGCTGAGAATAACATCTTGAGTGAGTAACTTCTTCCTCATAATCAGCCACAATAAGAAAGAATGCCTCGAAATACAATGTGCGAACCAAACCACTTTAGACCACTCGATCTCCTGATCCCTATACCAAATAGACTCCCATATTTGTGCAGCCGAAACCTCATAAACATGATCATCTACTCGCCATTTAATCATATCTCTCTTGCCTGCCACAAGTTGGACATGATCTAGCTGAATAAGGACAGGAAATAGATCCCTCCAAGCCATGGGCCATTGCCAAACGCCTCCTGAATAAATATCCGCAACAGAGTTATCCAATCTGAATCCTGCTCTCGTAATGGTTCTTGGCGACAAAAAATTACCTAGCGGCCCTAACACACACCAATTGTCATACCAAGCTGAAGTCTACACCCCATCCCCAAGTTTCGTCCACAAATGGTCTCTAATAATTGGCCGAAGCTGAAGAAGTTTTCTCCAGCTCCACGAACAATTAGAAGGAACCTTAACAACCCAGAAACTCTTCCCTTTTAGCTTATAATCATGCACCCATTCAACCCAAAGAGACTTTCGTTTTGTGATAACACTCCATACATGATTAGTCATGAGGGCTTTATTAACATCACCAATACGACGAATTCCCAAACCTCCTTCATACTTTGGAACACAAACAGACTTCCATGAAACGTTGGCCCTCCCTTTTTGATATGAGCTATCTTGATTCCATAAAAAATTACGCATTCTAGCTTCGAGATCATGCGTGACTCGAGATGGTAAAATAAATACCGATGACCAATAGATATGCATCGAAGAGAGAACAGCCGAGATAAGTTGTAACCGACCCGCAAATGAGAGCATCTTATTTTTCCAGTTCGAAATACGCTTCTCTAAGCCTTCAACGAGGACACTACAATCCTTATATAGAAGCCTTGTGGAAATAAGTGGAACTCCCAAATAACGAACAGGGAGGGAGCCTTCCACAAACGGCATAACATTTAGGATAGCATTCTTCACCTGTTGGGAAACATTACAAAAGAAGATGGTACTCTTTTGGACACTAGGGACCAAACCTGACATATTAGCGAAATTAGTTAGGGCCGCCATAATACACTTCGCCGAACCAATATCTCCTCTAGCAAACAAAAAGAGATCATCTGCAAAGCAAAGGTTTATAATCTGCTGCTTCTCACATCTGTTATGAAACCTGAAAGAGGAATCCATCTTCGTCTCATATTGGAGAATACCAGTTAGAATCTCCATAACCAGAGTAAACAGATATGGAGATATTGGATCCCCTTGCCTTAACCCTCGTCTGCCTCTGAAATATCCATGGACATTACCGTTAACACAAACAGAGTATGAAGGGGTAGACACACAGATCATAATCCACTCCACCATCTTAATATTGAACCCAAAACCCAGCAACACACTCCTTAAGAATCTCCAATCAACGGTATCATAGGCTTTCTGAATATCTACCTTAAAAGCACACCTAGGAGGTCCCACATTTCTATGATAGTTGTGCATGAGCTCCTGAGTAAGCAATATATTATCCGAAATTTTCCGACCCGGGACAAAAGCCGACTGATTAACATTAACAATCAAATCTAACGCCACTTTAAGACGATCCGCCAGAATTTTACTAATGCACTTATACAAAACATTGCAACACGCTATAGGCCGGTAATCCGTAACACTAGAAGGAGTAGCAACTTTCAGCACAAGGACAATTAAAGTATGGTTCAGTTATCGCAAAAGCTTACCCGTTGCAAAGAAATCAATAATAGCATTAGACACATCTTCCCCGATAATTGACCAAGCACCCTTAAAGAAAGCTGAAGAAAAACCATCTGGCCCTGGAGCCTTGTCCGCACCTATCGGAAACATAGCCTTCCTAACCTCATCAGCCATAACCTGCCGAACCATATTGTTAGCAAAAACCGGATCCAACTGATTACCAAATAACTCAACCGACGGACTGATAGAAACATCGCCCTGGCAACCCAAAAAATTTTCATAGTGTTTCACTAACGCCAGTTGAACATTCTCTCCTTCATACATCACGCCATCCGAATCCTTAATGACATCAATCCTCTTACGATGATTCCTAGTTTTAAGCAAGGAATGAAAGAAAGCCGTGTTCATATCACCATTTGTATAACAGTCTGTGATTAGAGTTTTGTTTATCAAATCTCTATAACGAACTCGTTAGCAATAGTAATCAATCTGAAATCAGGGTTTTTTATTCGTTTCTGTTTCAATCGCCACCTTAGTTGCAGTCTTGAGATCCTGACTTATTAATCTGGTTGATATTGGTCGCGGTTAACTGAGATTAATTTAGCTAGATTGATTCTCTGGGTTAATCTGTTAGGATTGATATTCGGCTCTAGGGTTTCAGGATTAGGGTTTTTACTTTCTGTCTCTGTTCTTCGGTTTCTTGGATTCGTGGAAGTGTCTGGGTGTGCATGCTGGTTTCTTTTACGTTGGATTAGAGAGAGTTGTGCTTCTACAAATGATTGATCGTGATCTTAATGGGAGTAACATCCCACTAGATCAGGAGAATCGAGGATTGGTTGATCAGTATGGTTATCCTTTACCTCTGGCGGCTACGGATGTTCTGAATGATTCAGCGTCCCAAGAGATAGGGTCTACTCCGGGATCAGTACCTGTCCGAGGAATTGGTCTACGTGTGACTAACATTGAAGGAAAACCATTGTTGCCGAGGAGAGGTATGTTTTTCTCTGATAATGTTTCGGTTATTGATGGGCTTGCTGCTATATCCAAACCTGTCAACTTTGAAAGTGTGGAGAAGGTGAATATTCCTGATCAGGGTGCCAGTAGTCAGGGTACTAGTAGTCAGCAAGATCCTGTAAATGTAGTAAAGCCCCCATCATATGCTGATTCGGTCAGAGGAGCTAATGCGATGAAGGGGAATTTTCGTGAAGCTATGTCGTTAGCTAAGGTGGTTTAGTCTAACAAGGAAGCCCCAAAAGTCAACTTCAGGACCATGGAGCCGAGTGAAACCATAGAGGGAACTGATGTGGTGATTCCGTTATCTTCTGTCAAGCAGGTTAATGAAAGGTATGCTAACACACTTTTCAGGTATTTTTTGGGTAAACGGCTTGCATTCCCGGTAGTGGATTACTTTGTTAAGAAAAATTGGGTGAAGTATGGTCTTACCAGATTAATGATGAACGCTAAAGGGTTCTTTTTCTTCAAATTCAATACAAAAGAAGGGTTAAAACAATTATTGGAAGATGGGCCTTGGACGATTAGAAATGTTCCGATTATTCTAAAGGAATGGTCTCCCTCGGTTATGGTAGAAAAAGAGGATATAAAAACAATACCGGTTTGGGTTAAACTTCATGAGATTCCGCTAGAGGCATTCACAGAAGATGGGTTGAGTTTAATTGCTTCAAGAATAGGGACTCCAAAAATGTTGGACTCTTATACAGCCACTATGTGTGCTGAATCTTGGGGAAGAAGTAGCTTCGCTCGTGCTCTTATTGAAGTCAAAGCGGATGATGAGCTCAAAAAAGAGGTGACCATAGCTGTACCGAATATGGACGGGAATGGACACTCCAAGGCGCATATTAGAGTTGAATGACTGGGAACCTTTGCGGTGTGCAACGTGTTGTGTGTTTGGCCATAATGATAGTGCTTGCCCAAAAAAACCTAAACCTGCATCCACTAAGGAACAACCGTTTAAACCCGATGAGTTTCAGGAAGTTCATGTGAAGTCAAACAAAGGCAATAACCAAGGAATTCATATAAAGAATCAAAAACAAAAGTTTGTTTACAGACCGGTGACTAAAAACAAACTGAAGATGAATGACAAGGAGGCTACGAACAATGTTACAACTTCTAATCCCTTTGAGGTTCTGAACGAGGGTGAGATACCTAATATCATAGTGGATGCTGGAGGGGAACGAAGACAGAATGTTAAACCAAATGGGAAAAACCGAAACCGTGAAGAACTTGTCTCGGATGATATTGAGCTTAATGATCTCTTAGCTGATATTCCGAGTTGTTTGGAAAGAAACAATGAGTCAAACTTATCTGAGGGTGCAAGCACACCCGGTGGAGTAGGTACTCATGGGTAGCATCGCTTCTTGGAACATAAGGGGTCTGAACCGTACCCCTAAACAGAAAGAGGTTCGTCAGGTGATTTTGGATAATCATGTTCAGGTATGTGCGATTTTGGAAACTCATGTAAATTCGTCTAAGGTGTATAACATTTGTGCGAAAGTTTGTCATAATTGGAGTTGGACGTCGAATGCTAATTGTTGTGATAAGGGGACTAGAATTATGGTGGGTTGGGATGTTAATGAGGTAGATGTGATGACACTAGCCCAAACGGACCAGGTTATTCATACACAGATTGTTTTTAAGATGGATGGTAAGTCGGTGTTCTGTTCCTTTGTCTATGCCGATAATCATTACAAAGTTAGGAGGGATCTTTGGCAAAACCTATGTGTTCATCATTCTTTTATGCATGATAAGCCATGGGTAATCATGGGGGATTTTAATGCGTCCCTGTTTCATGAGGATGTCTTGCAAGGTGCTTCAGCTTTAAGCATAGGGTCAAGGGAGTTCAAAGAGTGTGTTGATAGAGTTGGGGTTTTTGATGTCAATAGTAATGGGCTGCACTTCACATGGTCGAACAAGCAGAAGAAGGGTGCTATATTTAAGAAACTTGATAGAATTTTGGGTAATATCCATCTTGTCGATTCTTTCCCTATGGCAGCTGCGTTTTATCTCCCATATCGGATATCGGATCACTCTCCGTGCATCTTGAAGCTGCCGAACATTTCTAGGGAGAAGCCGAAACCGTTCAAGTTTGTAAACTTGGTGGCAGAAAAAAACGGTTTTTTGGATGAAGTCAAACGGGTGTGGTGCAATGATATTTCGGGGCATAAAATGTTCCAGGTAGTCAAGAAGCTGAAGAACTTGAAATCTCCTATGCGGAAACTTTTATTCAAGCTTGGCAATGTGCATGAAAAGTTTAAGATAGCCAGGAAAGAGTTGGATGATTGTCAACGTGAGATTGATGTTAACCTGGTTAATGAATCGTTACTTGATCAACATGGTGTGTTACTTGCAAAATATAAACAAGCGGTGTATGATGAAGGTGTTTTTCTTCAGCAGAAAGCAAAGGTTGAATGGCTCAATTTGGGTGACTCAAATTCCAAATACTTTCATAGCGTAGTTAAAGCTAAGAACCACCGGAGTAAAGTTTTTGCGATTCGGGATTCTACGGGTACGCTGCATGAAGGAGGCTCTGTCCCTCAAGCTATGGTGGATCACTTCTCGGTGTTCTTTGGTACCGAGAATAATATTGAAACGATCCCGACTCCAGATTTGTTTCAGAAGTTTTTAACGCGTGAGCAAGCTTCCCATATGGTCCGGCAGGTCACTGATGAAGAAATTAAAATGGCTTTGTTCTCTATATCGGGAAATAAAGCACCGGGCCCTGACGGTTTCACGTCGGTATTTTTTAAAAAATCATGGGACATCGTGGGAAAGGATGTTTGTGAGGCGGTTCGAGATTTTTTTTCTAATGGCCAGTTGTTGCAGCAACTTAATCATACGATAATCTCGCTCATTCCTAAGGTATCTACTCCTTTAATTACGGATTATAGACCAATCTCGTGTTGTAACACTTTATATAAGTGTATAACTAAAATTATCACAAATCGAATTAAGGAAGGGTTGTGCGACATTGTCAGTATAAACCAGTCAGCGTTTGTTCCGGGTAGGAGGATTCAAGATAACATCCTTCTCACTCAGGAACTTATGCATAACTATCATCAGAATGTGGGGCCTCCTAGATGCGCGTTTAAAATCGATATTCAGAAAGCTTATGACACAGTAGATTGGAACTTTCTGAGGCATACTTTGATGGGATTTCGATTCGATAGGCAGGTGGTGAAGTGGATTATGGCGTGTGTTACGTCAACATCCTTTTCTTTAGCCATAAATGGTAATTTGTTTGGGTACTTTAAAGGTAAGAGAGGGCTTCCTCAGGGAGATCCAATGTCTCCTTACTTTTTTACGCTAGTGATGGAGGTGCTCACATTAATTTTGCAAAAACAAGTTTCCTTATCCTCGGAGTTCAGATTCCATAGCAAGTGTGAAGCTCAACGGATTATAAACATCTGTTTTGCGGATGATTTATTTCTATTTGCTCGGGGTGATCAGGGGTCAGCTAAGGTTATCCTTGAGGCCATTAATGGGTTCAAAAACATGTCGGGTCTGGTTCCAAGTATGAGCAAGAGCACTGTCTTCTTTGCGAATGTTCCGAATACTATCAAACAACTAATTCGAAACATCATGCCTTTTGAGGAGGGCCAACTTCCGGTCCGCTATCTGGGTGTCCCTCTCATCTCTTCCCGGCTTTCCTATAAGGATTGTATTCGGCTAGTTGAAAATATGGAAAGGAGAATAACTGATTGGAAAACTAAATGCCTTTCATTCGGTGGTAGGCTTCAGCTTATTCGGTCGGTTCTCTCATCGATGTACATATATTGGGCGGGGGTGTTCATTCTCCTAAAGCGTATTATCTGTGAGCTGGAAAGCATGATGAGGCGTTTTCTTTGGGCTCAAGGTAATGATTTTAAAGGTAAAGCTAAAGTCGGATGGGAAAAAGTTTCGTTGCCTAAAAAAGAAGGTGGTTTGGGTATTCGTAGTATTGCGGATATGAATAACGCGTTGATGGTGTCGCATATTTGGAGTCTTCTCACAATGAGGGAGTCGCTGTGGGTTAAATGGATACACTCATATCGTATTAGGGATCGGAACTTCTGGGATATCCCACTTCGAGGTAATGTCTCATGGACTTGGAGAAAATTGCTAAATCTTCGACCTATTATTCAGCAATTTGTTTGGGTTAAGCTAGGGGATGGTACTCGGACATCCTTGTGGTTTGACAAGTGGGATGTCATTTGTCCGTTGAGCTCGTTCATCACGCCGAGGGCTATAGCCAATGTGGGGTTCACATTAAATATGAAGGTGGCGGATGTCTATAACCATGGGGAATGGCGTTGGCCGGATCCATGGATTACCCGCTACCCTAGTCTCCTCGATATACAACATTTCAATCCTCGACCGTGTAGCGATAAGGTGGTTTGGAAGTCTTCATCAGGGAAGGAATTGGACTATTGTGCTTCGAGTGTGTGGAATGATATTCGTAATGCTCAGGAGGAAGTCCAATGGTCGGATATGGTTTGGTTTCCGCAATCTATTCCACGTCATTCGTTCTTCATGTGGCTTTTGGTTAACAAGAAATTGAAGACACAAGATATTATGGCTCGGTGGTTATCTTCGGGGAATATGAACTTCAACTTGATGTGCTGTTCTCTGTGTACTTCGAGGCCGGATTCACACGAGCACTTATTTTTTGAGTGCCCGTATAGTACTCGGGTATGGAAGGGTGTTAAGGAATTAGCGGGTTTAAAGGATATAACTAATTCTTGGGAAAACATCTACAATCATATATCTACAATCATATCTACAATCAATGCTAATTCTAGAACTCTTGAACATATAGTTTGCAATATTCTGGTGGCAGCTTCCACGTACTTTATATGGCAAGAAAGGAACAACCGTTTATTTTCTCAAGTACGGAGGAATGCTAGTGTGCTTTCGAATATTATTTTAGATACAGTTCGGCTCCGGATTATGGGATTCAGAATCGGTAGTGATCCGAAGCAAAAGAAATTATTGGATAGATGGCTGATCTCGAAGAAGAAGATGGATATCGATCCTGGCTAGCGTGGTTGTAGTCTTCTAGCCTTTCGTTTTGTGTGCTGGGCTGTGTTTTTCTCTGGTTGTTTGTTTTGTGGCTGTGGTTTTTGTCGAGTCTTGTTTGCTTGGTTCCTAGGCTTGGTATGCCAAGTCTAGTAGTGTGTATCGATGTCTTGATGCACCCTGTTTTGTATTGTTTGGTTGATATATAAAATTCACCGGGGTAACCCTTTACCCAAAAAAACTCCGGGGATCGAAGAACGCTAAGCATGTGATTGGCAAGTTGGTAGTGAGTGCAGCGGGGTAGTTCGTATGGCAGGAAAGGAATGCTCGTTTGTTTTCTACAAGAAAAAGAAGTGCTGTTCGGCTAACGGAAATTATTTTGGCTACCGTAAGGATGAAACTTCACACGATGCGGTTTAAAAGAACTAATCAAGTGGATAGTATTTTACAAGAATGGAGTCTTCCGCGTGGGCTTGTGGTTGAAGACAACGATTGTGGCTAGAGACCTGTGTTTTTTTTATATTGTATTTGACGGACAAAGGTGTCTAGTCTAGTGTGCTTGTGAGCGTGTTTTCTTTGTGTTTTAACTCTGGTTTGGCATGTCAAACTAGAGAACTGAGGTCTGCTTTTTCCTCACTTGTATTGTTTGTTTGATGGTATAAAATTCACCGGGATAACCCTTTACCCAAAAAAAGGTGCTGGTGCCTGGTGGATAAAATGGAGCGTAGAATTACGGACTGGAAAGCTAAATTTCTATCTTTTGCGGGTAGACTTCAATTGGTTATTTCAGTTTTGTCGGGGTTCTATATTTTTTGGGCATCGGTTTTCATTTTGCCAGGTAGTATTGTTAAACAAATTGAGCAAAAGTTAAGGAGCTTCTTATGGTGTCAAGGCCGTATGATTAAAGGCAAAGCTAAAGTGTCTTGGAAAATTGTTTGCTTACCAAAGAAGGAAGGTGGGTTAGGGATTAGGAGAGTGGCTGATGTGAACAAAGCTTTAATGGCTTTTCATGTATACAGCATTCTCTCTCGAAGGAATTCACTTTGGGTCGAATGGGTTTATTCATACCACTTGCAAAACAGAAGTTTTTGGGACATTCCTAACCAACAAAACATTTGTTGGAGCTCGAGGAAACTACTACAGTTGAGGCCGATGGTTCGAAGGTTCTTTGTATCAAAAATAGGTAATGGGGAGCGCACATTTTTATGGTTTGATAATTGGAGCGTTCACGGTCCCTTAAGCTTGTTCATTACTCCTAGACAAATAACGCACGAGGGGTTGACGATTTACTCTAAAGTGGCCGATGTGGTTCAGGAAAATACGTGGGTGTGGCCTGAAGCTTGGAGGGATGTGTTTCCTATCCTTTTTCAGCTTCCTCCGATCTCTATTGTTCCTCATAAAATGGATACTATTTTATGGAAAAAAGATGGTAACGTAACAGAACCCTTTTCGACAACTTTGGCGTGGGATTCTCTAAGAACACCAGGCCAAATGGTTAGCTGGTACAATATGGTATGGTCTTCTTTTAATACCCCGAGACATGCGTTTTGTTGTTGGTTGATATGTAGGAGAAAGCTTGCAACTCAAGATCGGATCAAGTTCTGGAATAATGCGGCGGGTAACATGAATATGATGTGTTGTCTCCTTTGCAATAGTGACTTGGAAACTCATGAACATTTATTCTTCGAATGTCCTTATTCAAATCAGATTTGGTGTTCGATCCGTCAGAAAATTGATATGGTTCAAATCGATGGAAAATGGGAAGATGTGGTCACATGGATTATCCCTAATGTGAACTCAAAGCTCCTCATATGGGTCATCCGCAAGCTTGTGGTGGCTGCTACAGCTTATTTCGTGTGGCAGGAAAGAAACTCGAGGTTTTTTAACAACCAGTTACGGCCTCCAGATAAACTAGAAGACCTGATTGTCGAGACAATCCGTCTAAAGCTTCACACTTTCAAATTCAAGATGAATGATCGAGTTGCCAGATTGTTGAAGACATGGAGGGTATCATCTTCGGATGAGGTTGACAAAACCTAAATATGAGAATTACTTTTTCGTAATGTATAGTGTTTAGGTGTTGGTTTTTGGTTTTGATTGGTAGTGCGTTTTTGTTGCGCGTTGTTACTTTAGTGTGGTATGTCACACTTTTGAACTAGATTGGCATTCAGCCTCTCTACTTGGTTTGTTTTGGTTTTGATAGTAATACAATCACCAGGGTATACCCTTTTACCCAAAAAAAAGAAAACAAAGGATGTGTACCCGACGTCATAAAATCATTTGTTTCATTATAGACTTCCACAACCTCCTCATCATCAGAATCACCAATATCATCCCTCATCCCCTTACCCGTTTGATGGACCGTACCCTGCTCCTCCCTTAGAACATCAAACGGGTTCTGGGTCACTACACTAGTCGACGGATCCGACTTTTTTACCCCTCCATTCGATTTGAACCCAACCGGCCTGTACTCAAATTTCGGCTTAGCTTTGTTAACATGAAAACCAGATTTCCTAGCCGCTTTTTTACCATCCACGTCCATAAAACCATCTTCATCCACTTCTGGAATCTTCACCGGACCACGAGATTGCTTCCCAGCGTTTTGTTTCGGGGGTTTAGGAACAACCTTAGGAGATTTCCTAGGCTGTTTCGGGCAAGACTCATCAGAATGTCCAAAGACCTTACAATGGTCACACCTATATGGACTCCATTCATATTCCACATTCAGCTTCACTTTAATAAAACCTTCACCTTCTAGCTCAGGCACCGCAATAACTACTTCCTCTTTAAAGGCACTCTCGGCTGAAATTTCTATCAAGGCTCTTGCATAACTGCTCCTACCCCAAGCATCCATGCACATTGAGGTAGTATACGAATCCAACAATTTCGGCTCACCAATAGCCGTAGCAATCATACTCAAACCATCTTCCGTATAGGCAACTATAGGAACATCATGAATTTTAACCCATACTAGAATCTTGTTAACTTCCTTCTTCTCTAGTCTCGCAGTAGGCGACCACACACTAAGGAAGAAAGGTTGAGACCGAAAAATCCAGGGTCCCTCTTTAAGGACATTCAACAGACCTTCTTTGTCCACAAATTTGAAAAAGAAAAACCCGTTCGCAGTCATCATAGACTTTTGCAAACCAAACTTTTTCCAATTGTTTTTCACAAAGAACTCAACCACCGGATAAGCCACACGATCACCCAAGAAGTACCCATACAGTGTATTAGCTAACCTGTCTTGAACTAGTTTAACAGATTCCCGGGAAAGCACTGTGACACCCCAGGAAAATCAGGAAAACAACGCAACTTAACTAGCTTCCTCAGTAACAACGCGCTAGATTTCGGGACGGAATTCTCTTAACAGGGGGAGAATGTGACAACCCTCAAATTTACATGTAACCGTACAGTTTATTAATAATAATTAATGTGCTTGACGACTGGGTGGAATTACTTAACTGATATCTGTGTTATGCTTACACGTATTTGTTAATATACTAATAGTGTACAGAAAGGTCACTAAATAGTCCGTTATATTTTCCTAAGTGTTAGAAAGTAAAAACGTTACAAAATATATAAATAGGACGCCTTACGAATTAATTAAGCACTTTAACGGAACAGTGTCAAACCGAACAACCGGACTTTACCCGGAACATGAAAATATTGCCAGTAACATAGTTTATCTTTTTCTGAGCCAGTTAGGGTCCCCGAATACCCTAACACCCGTTGTAAATTACAACACACATCATACACTAATTAATCCCCAACTTAACTAACTAAACCTTAACTAGATGGTTCAAAACACAATCCTAACCCAACCCCTTAGTCCAAATCGCCCCCCCCCCCCATGGGAGACAACACTCCACACTTTTGAATATTTAATTTGATCTTGTCTAGTCCTTCACCAACACATTAACCTACATGTAAAAGGATGTTGGAGGATTTAATATATAACCACTAGTATCATCTCATCCATTCCATCATAATTCACCAACACATATCACCCTCCTCCTCCCTTCTTACCTACGGCCACTCACCACCACCATACCATCCCCATTTCCATTCCATTATCTAGCATTCTAAGGTGATATTAAGGAGTAAGAAGGCACCTAAGGAAGCTTGGTTCTCTCGGAAGTTGAAGGACCGCTCTCGTTTTCTTTTAACCACCACTTTTACGCCTTGTTTCTTCCCTAGCCTTGAGCTAGTAGTAAGTGTCTCTAATCATCATCTTGATCTTGTTTATGGTGGTTAATAGGTGATATAATGGTTGAAAGTTAAGAACACTAAAGAGCAAAACTCAAAGTCTTGAACATAAGTGTTTAATGATGGATAAAGGAAAGATATGTGTGTAAATCTTATGAATCTTGCATAGTTGTGATTATCTGATAATTTGTTAGTCAAAATTGATGTTTGATGTTGTTATGATCACTAAACATGTTAACGGAAACCAACCAAACACAAACTAGTAAGCTAGAGACTAAAAACAGCAATCTATCCAAGTTTTACAGCCAACTTCAGTTGGCCATAAATAGGACATAAACTCAACGAAAAACCAATGTTTTGAATCTAAAATATGTTATTATGAAATACGGTTCTAATGGCACCGGAATCATAATTTTTGGACTTTGTTTACTATTTTTAATGTGTCGATTTGTAACAACAGCTTAAGCTGAATTTGGACAGCAATAAATGGGTGTCGTACTTTTAGTAATAACCTGAGTTTTGTGATGAATCGGACCATGAAATTTGTACAGTAGATGACAACCAATGCATTTGTAATTACCCCACTGGAATTTCGTAAATCGGACACTCGATGAATTTTTAATAAATTGTTCCGTGGACTGTGATCAGAAATACATAAATCTGAGTTCAGTCCGGAATATGAATTTTTATAAAATATTGGTAATGAACCGGACCCCGATATTTTTACACAATAAAATATGGAACGTTTAAGACATCCTGTAAAAATTTGGGAATTTTTGGAATAATTTAACTATTTTATGAAAATGTCCGAAAACAGCCAGTTTTGAATATAAATGCTGAAATGACATAAGTTGTGACTTGCGTGTCTAAATGTCGAGTATGCTATCTGTGAATGATCTAACATGTTATATGTGTTACGTGCACTATCGTATGTTTGCTTATGAGTGGGGAATGGATGGGAAGTATATATGGGCATAAACAGTTAAAGTAATGCATGTTATGTGATAGATACGTGTAGGAACTTTGTGCTCTATTTGAAACCACTAAATGACTAACTGGTAAATCATACTAGGACGTGATTGACCGACCTTGACTGTTAGCTATATTTGAGAATCTAACCGAGCAAACCGAGGTGAGTTCACACTTTTCTACAAAGCATGGTAAACTCCCGGTGGGAATGGGAATGGGTACAGAAATAGGGATTCCTCGTCCTTTGAGACGTGTTCAGGAATGTAAATTCCTCGTCCTGTTGGGACGTGTTAGACTTACTAGACTAGAACTCTATCAGCGAAGTCCCTCCCTTTTTGTATCGACTTAATCGCCGAGGCTATGGCGAGCGGGTCATTAGTTAATAGCGCTATTAGGTTTAACAAACCTCACACCGTGCCAGTCGGACGGGCGTGTACTAATGGACTATGGCACGTCGGTGGTGATAGAACACCGACGCTAGGGCACAATTGATTTCTTTTGTTAGTAGTCGATATGATAAACGAGTCTGGTAGTTTAAAATACTGGGGCAGCTCCCCATGGCCAAAGTGCCGGGCTGGATAGCCAGGGAAGGTGGACATGGGATGGTTAAGTAATAAACGTTTTCGAACTATGGGGTAACCCCCACGGCTGGACGGCCGAATGAGATTAAACTATGTTTTTGGAAACAACACTAAAACGGACAACCAGCCGTGAACTCACTCAACTTTGTTGTTGACTCGTTATTACATGCTTTGCAGGTCATTAGATGCTATGGAGCTTGCATATGGAGGTGGTCGTTGTGGGATGCGAACTGATATGTCCCGTACTTAATGAATAAACTTTATGAACTTATTTAACCAACGTTTTGGACTTTAAACTTATGAACTATGGACTTATGTTTTGAACTTATGTTTTATACTTCCGCTGTTAACCTAAAATCGGTTTACTTCCTTTTGGTCACCAATCGTATTGTGTTTGGTTTTATTTACTTAATTATGTTGTTCAATATGATTGGTGGCTCGATCCTGGTCATGTCACGCCTCCAAGCGGTGATACTCCGCATGGTGGATTTTGGGGGTGTGACAGATTGGTATCAGAGCCATTGGTTATAGTGAACTTGGTTTTTAAAAGGGAAAAGTTTTTGATAAAACCAGACTATAACCAGTACAGTGCTCAACGATCCACAACGACGCTTCGCTCCACGTGCAAGACTCGACACCATAAGTGGTATGATTTATGTTATATTGTCGGTTAGATAGTTCTCACTGTGCATTAGATAATGTGGTAATTTGCTATTTGAACCTTGTGTGCTTACTCTCTACTATCGTCCCACACTTACGCACTTTCGCGACACTTCTCTCACTTACGTTGCTTCATTATGAAGATCATGAGCGGACGCGAAGGACGTATCAACCTCACTCAAGCCCAGTTGACGGCTTTGATCAACGAACGAGTTGCTGAGGCACTCGCAGCTGTTCCTGCAGGAGGTATAACCTGCCATATCAACCCACCTTAGGACGTTTAGATCCCACCTTCACAAACCAACCCTCATGCTTAATTTTGTCCCTTATTCTCGCGCAACAGGTCAACATGCTCAACCTCCTGTGTGCACGTTCAAGACGTTCATAGACTGCCGACCTACCACTTTCAGTGGCACCGAAGGAGCAGTGGGCCTTCTTCACTGGTTTGAAAAGCTTGAGTCAGTTTTCGAGACGTGCGAATGCCCCGAAGACCGTAGGGTGAAATATGCTACCGGAACACTTGAAGGGGTAGCGCTTACCTGGTGGAACGCTCAGGTTCAGCTGCTGGGGTTGGTTGCCGCTAATGCCACCCCATGGAACGGTTTCAAGGAACTGATCAAAGAGGAATACTGTAGTCGGGATGACATCCACAAACTGGAGGTGGAATTTTTCAATCTGAAGATGACAGGGTCTGAGATTGAGGCGTATACCAAGAGGTCGAATGAACTGGCCATCCTATGCCCTACTATGGTGGACCCTCCCATCAAACGTATTGAGCTTTACCTCAAGGGCCTTGTACCAGAGATTCAAAGTCACGTAACTTCAGCCAACTTGGGTACCATTCAGCAAATTATCAAGTTGGCTCATCGTCTCACCGACCAGGCGGTGGAGCAAAACAGGCTACCCAAACGTATCAGCGCCACGACTACTTCTGATGCACCTACCGACAACAAGTGAAAATGGGATAGGAATTCAGGCAAAGGTTCTACTTCAGCTCAGTTCCAGCAGCGAAAGACAGATGAGTACAGGAGCCCCAGTCAGCAGTCTTCTGGGAATCAAGGTCAGGGTGGATACAAGGGAAATCACCCCAAATGTAATCGCTGTAACTTGCACCACAGTGGGCTATGTGGTAAAGGCAACTGTCATCGATGCAACAAGCCTGGTCACATGGCAAGGGATTGCAGGAGTCAGCATCCGGCGAATCAGAACCGGCAGCAACAGCAAGCCCCACCCAATCAACGCCAGCAGCAGGGCAACAAAGGATGCTTCCCGTGTGGCGCTGAAGGCCACTTTAAGAGAAACTGTCCTCAGCTAAACCAGAATCAGAACAACAACCAAGGAAATGGGAACCACAATGAGAACAACAATGGAGGCAATAATGGAGGCGGCAATGGGGGAAACCACAATGGTAATGGGGCAAGAGGTCGTGCTTTCGTGATTGGTCAGGGTGATGAAAGGAACGATCCCAACGTTGTGATGGGTAAGTTTCTTCTGGACGACTTCTTTGTTACTGTTTTATTCGATTCAGGTGCCGATACTAGTTATGTGTCCGTAAAAGTTAGCCAAATGCTTAAGCGCACTCCAACACTTTTGAACACCAAATACACGATAGAGCTAGCAAATGGTAGAAGTCTTGAAGCCACACACATAGTTAAAGGTTGTAACCTCGTCTTAGCTGGTCAGACTTTCTCTATCGATCTTATTCCTATCACACTTGGTAGTTTCGACGTTGTTATTGGGATGGATTGGCTATCTCATCATCAAGCGGAGATTGTTTGCAAGGAGAAAATCGTCCGCATTCCTCGTTCTGGTGAAAAACCTCTCATGATTCATGGCGACAAGAGTGGTGCTGTCGAAGGCATCATCTCTTTCCTTAAGGCCCAGAAGTGTTTGCGAAAGGGCCACACTGCCATTCTAACACTCGTTACTGACACATCAACGGAAGAGAAGAGAATTGAGGACATCCCTATTGTACGCGACTTTCCTGATGTATTTCCTGAGGAATTGCCTGGTCTTCCGCCTCACCGCCAAGTTGAATTTCAAATCGAGCTAGCTCCTGGAGCAGCGCCAGTAGCTCGAGCACCATATCGCCTAGCTCCATCAGAACTCGAAGAACTGTCCACACAACTACAAGAGCTCTTGGAAAAGGGTTTCATACGTCCTAGGTCTTCGCCCTGGGGAGCTCTAGTCTTGTTCGTGAAGAAGAAAGACGGTACTTTCAGAATGTGTATCGACTACCGCGAACTTAACAAGGTTACTGTGAAGAATCGTTATCCTCTTCCACGTATTGACGACTTGTTCGACCAGTTGCAAGGGTCTAGCTATTACTCCAAGATTGATTTGAGATCGGGATACCATCAGCTGAGGGTCCGAGATGAGGACGTCTCCAAGACAGCATTCAGAACTCGTTACGGCCATTACGAGTTTCTGGTTATGCCATTCGGGCTGACGAATGCACCAGCGGTCTTCATGGATCTCATGAACCGAGTGTGCAAGCCTTACCTGGATAAGTTCGTTATTGTGTTCATCGACGATATCCTGATCTATTCCAAGAGTCAGGAGGAACACGAGCAACATCTACGACTTATGCTGGAACTTCTTCGAAAAGAGCAGTTGTATGCCAAGTTTTCGAAATGTGACTTCTGGCTCCGCGAAGTCCACTTTCTAGGCCATGTGGTAAACAAGGATGGAATTCATGTGGATCCATCTAAGGTTGAATCGATCAAGAATTGGCCTGCACCCCGAACACCAACAGAGATCCGTCAATTCTTGGGTTTGGCAGGATACTACAGAAGGTTTATCAAAGACTTCTCCAAGATTGCGCAACCTCTCACTTCACTGACTCAGAAGGGTGTCACCTATCGTTGGGGTGATGCACAGGAGTCCGCATTTCAGCACTTGAAAGATAGACTTTGTAGCGCGCCTATCCTCTCATTGCCCGAAGGCACAGATGATTTTGTAGTTTACTGCGATGCTTCCATCCAAGGACTTGGTTGCGTGTTGATGCAACGTGACAAGGTCATTGCCTACGCATCACGCCAACTTAAGGTTCACGAAAGGAACTACACTACGCATGACTTGGAGCTGGGAGCAGTTGTTTTCGCACTTAAGATATGGAGAGATTACCTGTACGGTACCAAGTGCACCATTTACACCAATCACAGGAGTCTCGAGCATATCTTTAAGCAAAAGCAGTTAAACATGCGACAACGTCGATGGGTCGAGCTCTTGAACGATTATGAATGTGCGATCAAGTACCATCTGGGCAAAGCCAATGTTGTGGCCGACGCCCTCAGTCGGAAGGATACTATACCTAAGTGTGTACGTGCGTTACAGCTTACTATTCACTCTAGTCTTCCTACTCAGATTCGTGATGCTCAGGTTGAAGCATTGAAAGCAGAAAACATCAAGGAAACGGTTAGTACAAAAGGAAGACGGCGCCTACAATGTAAACGGGCGCATCTGGGTTCCACTTTACGGAAACTTACGCGAGCTTGTGATGGATGAAGCACATAAGTCTCGTTATTCGGTACATCCTGGTTCGGATAAAATGTACCACGACCTCAAGACTACGTATTGGTGGCCTAGCATGAATGCCCACATAGCAACCTACGTCAGTAAGTGCTTGACTTGTGCGAGAGTTAAGACTGAATATCAGAAACCATCAGGCCTACTTCAACAACCAGAGATACCTAAATGGAAATGGGAGCAAATTTCCATGGATTTCGTTACTGGTCTGCCTAGATCGCAACGCGGAAATGATACCATTTGGGTGATCGTGGATCGATTGACTAAGTCTGCACACTTCTTGGCCATCAAAGAAATGGATAAGTTTTCTACCTTAGCAGACATCTATCTAAAGGAAGTAGTATCAAGGCACGGAGTGCCAACCTCCATCATTTCTGATCGTGATGCACGTTTTACTTCTGAACTGTGGCAGGAAATGCACAAGTCTTTTGGCTCACGTTTAGATATGAGCACCGCTTATCACCCGTAGTAGGATGGGCAATCTGAACGCACCATCCAAACCCTTGAAGACATGCTTAGGGCATGTGTAATCGATTTTGGTAATGGCTGGGAAAAGCACCTCCCGCTAGTGGAGTTCTCATATAACAACAGCTACCACACCAGCATTCAGGCCGCTCCATTCGAGGCATTGTACGGACGCAAATGCCGATCACCTCTCTGTTGGGCAGAAGTTGGTGACAGCCAAATCACTGGCCCAGAACTTGTGGTAGATACCACCGAGAGAATTGCTCAAATATGACAGCGAATGGCGGCAGCTCGTGACCGTCAGAAAAGCTATGCTGATAAGGGAAGAAAACCACTCGAGCTCCAGGTTGGGGATCGAGTGCTACTCAAAGTCTCACCTTGGAAAGGTGTAGTCCGCTTTGGAAAACGAGGCAAACTCAACCCGCGATACGTTGGACCATTCGAAATCATTGAGAAAATTGGCAAAGTCGCCTACAGGTTGGATTTACCTGAAGAACTCAGCGGAGTTCACAATGTTTTCCATGTGTCGAATCTGAAGAAGTGTCTGTCAGATGAGACCCTTATAGTTCCTCTCAAGGAACTCACAATCGACGACCAGCTGCGATTCGTCGAGGAACCAGTAGAAGTTACGGATCGAGATGTTAAGATCCTCAAGCATACCAGGATACCTCTGGTCCGAGTTCGTTGGAATGCTCGTCGTGGCCCAGAGTATACCTGGGAACGAGAAGACCAAATGAAACTCAAGTATCCCCAACTGTTTAAGAAAAACGCAACCACTACTAAGGCTGAAGCTACTGCAGAATTTCGGGACGAAATTCCAAATCAACGGGGGGATGATGTGACACCCCAGGAAAATCAGGAAAACAACGCAACTTAACTAGCTTCCTCAGTAACCACGCGCTAGATTTCGGGACGAAATTCTCTTAACAGGGGGAGAATGTGACAACCCTTAAATTTACATTTAACCGTACAGTTTATTAATAATAATTAATGTGCTTGACGACTGGGTGGAATTACTTAACTGATATCTGTGTTATGCTTACACGTATTTGTTAATATACTAATAGTGTACAGAAAGGTCACTAAATAGTCCGTTATATTTTCCTAAGTGTTAGAAAGTAAAAACGTTACAAAATATATAAATAGGATGCCTTGCGAATTAATTAAGCACTTTAACGGAACAGTGACAAACCGAACAACCGGACTTTACCCGGAACATGAAAATATTGCCAGTAACATAGTTTATCTTTTTCTGAGCCAGTTAGTGTGACAACCCTCAATTTACATGTATTCCGTACAATTTATTTAATAATAATTTAAGTGCTTGGTGACTGTGTTGAAATATTTAACTGCTCTCTGATTACTGAGCTATACTTACATGAGCATGTTAACATACTGGTAGTATACAGAAAAGTCACTAAATGGTCCGGTATATTTTCCTATGTGTTAGGAATTTATTTCGTTACAAAAATATATAAATAAGACACTTTACGGAACAATTTAACGGAACAGTGTCCGACCGAACAACCAGACATTACCCGGGACACCAAATATTTGTCAAACATATTATTTAATTATTTTTGGCTAGTCATGATCCCCGTATATCATAACACCCAATAAAAACCTCATACTAACACCTATGATCGTATTACTTGCAATCTAACTACCTATTTACCATCTAGTTACAATTTTTGCAAACAAGACCCCCCCCCCCAACCAAAAATCGGTCCCAAGGGACCCACATATCACCAACATCTCTTCAAGATCTCATTCCCATATTTTCTTAGATTGTTTACTTGTTCTAGTAGACAAAATATTGGAGTATGATTATTAAGTATGGAGTGTTAGATTACTATCATTTTTCACACTCCACTCAACCCTCACATCAATCTACTCTCTCTCTCCCTCACGGTTTTACCCCAAACCGAAACCATCACCACCACTAAACATCATCATCTTCTTCCAAGATACAAGTGCCATTCAAAGCTTGAAGTTCATCTATGGAGGTTGCAACTTGAAAGGACTTTCTAAGGAACTTGTTTCTAGCTTTTCACCATCTTTTTCGTCACATTTCTTCACTAGATTTCATCCCTAGCTTTAAGCTAGTAGTAAGTTTCTTCACACTTTGTTTTTCATCTTGTTCATAGTTGATATGTAGTATGATGTGTTGTTGTTTAAGTCACTAAAGATCAAAAGGATTAAAAGATGTTAAACAAAAGTAAAGATTATAAAAGTTACATAAAGTTATTTATGTCTGAATAATGAAGCGGAAATCTTGTCGGTTTGAGGGTTGGTTAAAACATGCTTGATGTTTGATTGTTGGTTTCTTGTTAAATCCATTGTTCGGACACTCGTTGATGCGATTTAGTAATGCTTAAACCACGAAACAGCATTCTGATGTACTTTTTCAGCCGCATTCAACAGGCTGTAAACAGACTTTAACAAATCGAAAAACGGAATTTCTGAAGCCTAAATCGGGTCTTTTCGAAAAACGGAGAAAATGGCGCTGGAATCGTATTTTTTTGAGGCCGTTTACTATTTTAAAAATCTGTTTTTGTGACAGCAGCTAAGGCTGATTTTAACTGCAGTAAAATGGGTCATACGTTTTCAATCACAACATGAAACCTGAATTGAACCAGCCCCTAAAATTCATACCATAGCTGGTCACTGATGTATTTGTGACCCTCGAACTGGAATTTTGTCAAACGGACTTCCGAGAAATTTTAGACGAATTATTCCGTGAACTGCAATCAGAATGTAGTAAATCTGATTGCAGTCCGGTAAACGAATTTCTATAAATTACTGATAATGAACTGGACCCCCGATATTTTTACACAATAAAATATGGAACGTTTAAGACATCCTGTAAAAATTTGGGAATTTTTGGAATAATTTAACTATTTTATTTAAAGGTCCGAAAAACAGCCGGTTTTGAATATTAATGCTGAATAGACATAAGTTGTGACTCGCGTGTCTAAATGTCGAGTATGCTATCCGTGAATGATCTAACATGTTATATATGTTATGTGCATTATCGTATGTTTTATTTTGAGTGGGGAATGGATGGGAAACTTAGATGGGCATAAACCGTTAAAGTGATGCATGTTGTGTGATAGATACGTGTAGGAACTTTGTGTTCTATTTGAAAATCACTAAATGACTAACTGGTAATTATATTAGGACGTGATTGACCGACCTTGACTGTTAGCTACTTTTGAGAGTCAAACCGAGCAACCGAGGTGAGTTCACACTCTTAAGGCATGGGATTCCCGGTGGGTTGGGAATGGGATTGAATAACTACTCGTACTATCATTACTATTAAACTACTTTTCACCGTCCTCGGATGGAAGGGCACGTACGTAAAACCTACGTACACTCACACTCGCTACGGTCCTTGGATCAAGAAGGGCACGTACAAACACGACTAATCGACACATGGGAAGCCCCCACTAATCTTCGCACACATGTTTGGGAAACCGCGATACGGCCACTAATCATCGCACACATGTTTTGGAAACCGTGATCCGGCCACTAATCATCGCAAACATGTTTGGGAAACCGCGATACAGATAAATAAGATACTTGGTTTACGAAATAAACAAATGATTCACGAACACTATAACTAAACAACCAACTGTGAATTCACTCAACTTTGTTGTTGACTCGTTGTTACATGCCTTACAGGTCGCTAAACATTGGAGCTTGCACGAGGAAGGAGTCGTTGTGGTGTGCGGACGGTTATGTCCAGTGTTTAATGTTTAAAACATTATGAACTTATTAAACCTATGCGTTGGACTTTAAACTTATGAACTGCGAACTTATGTTTTGAACTTTACGTTTATGCTTCCGCTGTCTAAATTAGAAACTGGGTTAACTAGCTTTCGGTCACCAATCGTATTTTGGTTGTCTTTATTTACTTAAGTACGTTGTTCAGTATGATTGGTGGCTCGATCCTGGTCACGTCACGCCTCCAGACGGTGGAACTCCGCATGGTGGATTTTGGGGGTGTGACAGATTGGTATCAGAGCCATTGGTTATAGTGAACTTGGTTTTAATACGGGGAAAAAGTTTTTGTTAAAACCAGACTATAACCTGTACAGTGCTCAACGATCCACAACGACGCTTCGCTCCACATGCAAGACTCAACATTATAGGTAATATGGTTTATGTTTGTATTACCTACCTGCTAGTAGCACATTTGATCATAGTATGCATTAGCTAGTGTAATAACTGCTATTTGAACCTTGTGTGCTTACTCTCTTCTGTCATCCCACACTTACGCACCTTGCGACACCTTCTTACGTGCGTTCCTTCTATATGAAGATCATGAGTGAACGTCTCGACATGACCCAGGGTCAGCTGACGACCTTGATTAACGAACGGATTGCTGAAGCCTTAGCAACCCAAACAGGGAGTCAACCCATGCACCTTCAAACACGCATGGGCACCTTCAAGGCGTTCCTGGAATGCAAACCTCCCACTTTTGACGGCACTGAAGGGACAATCGGCCTTCTACACTGGATCCGAAGAATCGAATTTACATTCGAAGAAAGTGAAAGCCCTACCAACAAACGAGTGGAGTACGCTACTGGCATGTTGCAAGGGAAAGCGTATTCTTGGTGGAACGCACAGGTTCAGATGCTCGGGTTGGCAGACGCGAATGCCACCCTCTGGAGCGACTTCAAGGATTGGATTAAGGAAGAGTTCTGTCACCTGGATGACATACTGAAACTTGAGATAGAGTATTATGGTTTGAAGATGGAAGGATCAGAGATTGAGGCATACACAAAGAGGTCCAACGACTTGGCTGCTTTATGTCCTAACATGTCACAACCCATATCTAGGAGAATCAAGCTATACCTCAGAGGCTTAGTCCCGGAAATCCAAGGGTCTGTAAGTGCGGCCAACCTTCCCACAATCCAGCAAGTCATTCGTTTGGCACACCAGCTCACCGATCAGGCGGTGGAAGAGGGCAAGCTGCCCAAGCGTATTAACGCTACTACTACCGATGCTCCCAGTAACAACAAGCGCAAGTGGGATGGAAATTCGGGCAAGGGTTCTACTCCAGTTCAGTCTCAGTCCCAGCAGCGAAAGACAGATGAACACAGGAACCCCAGTCAGCAGCATTTTGGAAATCAAGGTTAGGGTAGATACAGGGGAAATCACCCAAAGTGCAATCGATGTAGTTTGCACCACAGCAGGCCGTGCAACAAAGGTCGTTGTCAGAGATGTAGCAAGTTGGGACATGAAGCCAAAGATTGCCGAAGCTTACGTCCTGCGAAGCAGAACTGACAACAGCGGCCACAAACTCCCCAAAACCAACAGCAACACCAGCAAGGTAATAAGGGATGCTTCCAGTGCGGTGTTGAGGGTCACTTCAAGAGGCACTGTCCTCAGCTGAATCAGAATCAGAATATCAACCAAGGAAATGAGAATAACAATGGAGGCAAAAACGGGGGTAACAATAACGGCAAAGGTCGCACCTTCGTGATTGGTCAGGCTGACGCAAGGAACGATCCCAACGTTGTGATGGGTAAGTTTCTTCTAGATGATTTCTTTGTTACTGTTTTATTCGATTCGGGTGCCGATACTAGTTATGTGTCCTTAAAAGTTAGTCAAATGCTTAAGCGCACCCCAACACTTTTGACCGCCAAACACACGGTATGTCACACCCCCAAAATCCACTCGCGGAGTACTACCGCTTGGAGGCGTGACATGACCAGGATCAAGCCACCAATCATATTGAACATAAGTAAAAAGTAAAAGTCATTCATCAATACGATAGGTGTTTACAAAACCAAATATAAACAAGTGTGTAGCGGAAGCATTAATGTAAAAACCCAACATCAGTTTAAGTACAAAAAGGCATAATGTTTAACAACACATTCACGATCCATATCCACAACGACTGTGCCTCCCGTGCAAGCTCCAAAAGTACCTATGGTCCTGCAAGGCATGTAACAGAGAGTCAACAACTAGTTGAGCGAGTTCACAGTTGGCTATTTAGTGAAAATGTTCATTTCGTAAATCGTATGTTCGATTAGTAATCATGTATCGTATGTAATAGCATCGCGGCCCTCAAGGCATGTTTGCGAAGTTTAGTGGGGGTTTCCCATGTTTTCTAGACTAGTTATATTTGTATCGCGGCCCTCCAGGCATGTTTGCGAAGATTAAAGTATAGTTCGCGGCCATTCCAGGCATGTTTGCGAAGATCGTTCTAGTATAGTTCGCGGCCATTCCAGGCATGTTTGCGAATATCGTTCTAGTATAGTTCGCGGCCATTCCAGGCATGTTTGCGAAGAGAAGTATGTGTATCACTAGTCTAGTAGTATATACCATTGACCTTCCACTCCCGAGGCCTATGGTATGTAATTCCGATAACTATTCAACATAAAAAAAATCAATCAACCCATTCCCAACCCCGGGAATCCCATGCCTTGGTAGAAGTATGAACTCACCTTGTTTCGCTCGGTATGCTAAGTATGTGCTCACGGTTAATCAATCACGTCCTAAGGTATGCACGTATACATAATCAGTTTGTATTAAAGTTGTTTGTGCGTAAACATAATCATCATGAACATCGCATCAATCACAATACACGTATTTGCAATCATACAAGTAATACTTTATACATAACAGCAGTTGACTAGCTCAGTTAAGTTTTTATCAGAAACAGTTACTGTGCAAATTACCCAAGTCGGCGAAACACCCACTGTTTCGCCATGAGCCCCTCCGACGAATCACTCATGTTTCGTCAAACAAGTCTCGGCGAAACACATTGTGTTTCGCCATGTCGGTTTCATCAATAAAAATGTGTTTCGCCGGTACCTGATTCGTCGAAACACACAATAGTTTCAGCAATAATTATCATGTCACAAATAATCATATCACAAATCCCTTGTGGCCGACTACTATCATTCACCGCCAATTCTCATAGGACCAAAATAACATATAGCCGATTGGACCTTCAACATCAACAACCGATTGGACCCTTATATGCATTATCAACACTACCAACATCACTAATATAAATTGGCGGTTCACAAGTTCCCACCAATCTCGATTTTTAATAAACCACCCATGTTACCCTCCAAAATCTTATCCATCCAGCCGAAAATTCCAAGAAGTGTTCTTTATGTTTCAATATGACAACATATATATACAACCAAAAAAAACAAATGAATCATGAGAAACATATCCTGACAACACACACATGGGTTGCAACTAAAAGCATTCATCAAACCGAATATTTAATCAAAAACAAGTAATCGATTCAGTATATACACACTAACCGAGATGAAAAGAACGATGAATAAGCTAAGGGGGCTTCGAAAGTTCCAAACAGCCGTCACACAGAAGAGGGGCGCTCTAGGGTTTCTATTTTGTTAACGTCTGACGAATGAGACGGTTCTGTGTAATTTATATGCGTACAAGTGAACTGGGCCCTAATGGGCTTTGGTGAAACTGGGCTTCGGCGAAACACCTGTTTCGTCGAGATGCTTATGGCGAAACAGTCTATTTCGTCGGGTCCAGTCTGTTTCGTCGAGTCCTTTTATGTGTTAACAGTTTTAAGTTTTCAACAGGTTTCATGTTATACAGCCAAACACAAAATCATGCAACCACAATGCGTTCATAAAAATATAAAAAAAAATAACGTGTACAGTTACAAGTTAAACAAGTCAAACAACTACACAGTCAAAGTCAACGTGCACTAAATGCGAAAATGAAAGTCGGAAACTCGAGTTGTCACACGGTAGAGCTAGCAAACGGTAAAAGTCTCGAGGCCACACACATAGTTAAAGGTTGTAACCTCGTCTTAGCTGGTCAGATTTTCCCTATCGATCTTATTCCTATCACACTTGGTAGTTTCGACGTTGTTATTGGGATGGATTGGCTATCTCATAATCAAGCGAAGATTGTTTGCAAGGAGAAAATCGTCCGCATTCCGCGTTCTAATAAAGAACCCATCGTGATTCAAGGCGACAAGAGTGGTGCTGTCGAAGGCATCATCTCTTTCCTTAAGACCCAGAAATGTTTGCGAAAGGGCCACACTGCCATCCTGGCACTCGTTACTGACACATCAACGGAAGAGAAGAGAATTGAAGATATTCCTATAATGCGTGACTTTCCTGAGGTATTTCCTGAGGAATTGCCTGGTCTTCCGCCTCATCGTCAAGTTGAGTTTCAAATCGAGCTAGCTCCTGGAGCCGCGCCAGTAGCTCGAGCACCATATCGTCTAGCTCCGTCAGAACTTGAGGAACTGTCCACGCAATTTCAAGAACTCTTGGAAAAGGGCTTTATACGTCCTAGCTCTTCGCCCTGGGGAGCTCCAGTACTATTCGTGAAGAAGAAAGACGGTACCTTCAGAATGTGTAATGACTACCGCGAACTTAATAAGGTGACCGTGAAGAATCGTTATCCTCTCCCACGCATTGACGACTTGTTCGACCAGTTGCAAGGGTTGAGCTATTACTCTAAGATTGATTTGAGATCGGGATACCATCAGCTAAGAGTCCGAGAGGAGGACGTCTCCAAAACAGCATTCAGAACTCGTTACGGCCATTACGAGTTTCTGGTTATGCCATTCGAGCTGACGAATGCACCAGCGGTCTTCATGGATCTCATGAACCGAGTGTGCAAGCCTTACCTAGATAAGTTCGTTATTGTGTTCATCGACGATATCCTGATCTATTCTAAGAGTCAGGAGGAACACGAGCAGCATCTATGACTTATGTTGGAACTTCTTCGAAAAGAGCAATTGTATGCCAAGTTTTCAAAATGTGACTTCTGGCTTCGCGAAGTCCACTTTCTAGGCCATGTGGTAAACAAGGATGGGATTCATGTTGATCCATCCAAGGTTGACTCAATCAAGAACTGGCCTGCACCCCGTACACCAACAAAAATCCGCCAATTTTTGGGTTTGGCAGGATATTACAGAAGGTTTATCAAAGACTTCTCCAAGATTGCACAACCTCTCACTTCACTGACTCAGAAGGGTGTCACCTATCGTTGGGGTGATGCACAGGAGTCCGCATTTCAGCACTTGAAAGATAGACTTTGTAGCGCGCCTATCCTTTCATTGCCTGAAGGCACAGATGATTTCGTGGTTTATTGCGACGCTTCCATCCAAGGACTGGGTTGCGTATTGATGCAACGTGACAAGGTCATTGCCTACGCATCACGCCAACTCAAGGTTCACGAAAGAAATTACACTACTCACGATCTGGAGCTGGGAGCAGTTGTTTTCGCGCTTAAGATATGGAGACATTACCTGTACGGTACCAAGTGCACCATTTACACCGATCACAGGAGTCTCGAGCATATCTTCAAGCAAAAGGAGTTAAACATGCGACAACGCCGATGGGTCGAACTCTTGAATGATTACGAATGCGCTATCAAGTATCATCCGGGCAAAGCCAATGTTGTGGCCGATGCCCTCAGTCGAAAGGATACCATACCTAGGCGTGTACGTGCTCTACAGCTTACCATCCAATCTAACCTTCCCGCTCAGATTCGCGATGCTCAGGTTGAAGCATTGAAAGTAGAGAACATCAGGGCTGAGTCCCTACGAGGATCGAGGCAGCGGCTAGAACAAAAGGAAGACGGCGCCTACTATGTAACAGGGCGTATTTGGGTTCCACTTTATGGAAACTTACGCGAGCTTGTGATAGACGAAGCGCACAAGTCTCGTTATTCGGTACATCCTGGTTCGGATAAAATGTACCACGACTTAAAGACCACATATTGGTGGCCTGGCATGAAAGCCCACATAGCAACCTACGTCAGCAAGTGCTTGACTTGTGCGAGAGTCAAGTCTGAATATCAGAAACCACTAGGCCTACTTCAACAACCGGAGATCCCGAAATGGAAATGGGAGAAAATTTCCATAGATTTCGTTACCGGCCTACCCAGATCTCAACGCGGAAACGATACCATTTGGGTGATCGTAGATCGACTGACTAAGTCTGCACATTTTCTAGCTATCAAGGAAACAGATAAGTTTTCTACTCTTGCAGACATTTACCTAAAGGGAGTGGTATCAAGGCACGGAGTGCCAACCTCTATTATATCGGATCGTGACGCGCGTTTTACCTCTGAACTGTGGCAAGCAATGCACAAGTCCTTTGGCTCACGTCTAGATATGAGCACCGCTTATCACCCACCTACAGAGACCCTTGAAGACATGCTTAGGGCATGTGTAATCGATTTTGGTAATGGCTGGGAAAAGCACCTCCCGCTAGTGGAGTTTTCATATAACAACAGCTACCACACCAGCATCCAAGCCGCTCCGTTTGAGGCATTATAGGGACGCAAATGCCGATCACCTTTCTGTTGGGCAGAAGTTGGTGACAGCCAAATCACTGGCCCAGAACTTGTGGTAGATACCACCGAGAAAATTGCTCAGATATAACAGCGAATGGCGGCAGCTCGTGACCGTCAGAAAAGCTATGCTGATAAGGGAAGAAAACCACTCGAGCTCCAGGTTGGGGATCGAGTGCTACTCAAAGTCTCACCTTGGAAAGGTGTAGTCCGCTTTGGCAAACGAGGCAAACTCAATCCGCGTTATGTTGGACCATTCGAAGTCATTGAGAAAATTGGCAAAGTCGCCTACAGATTGAATCTACCTGAAGAACTCAGCGGAGTTCACAATGGTTTCCATGTGTCGAATCTGAATAAGTGTCTGTCAGAAGAAACCCTCATGGTTCCTCTGAAGGAACTCACTACGACGACCAGTTGCGATTCGTCGAGGAACCAGTAGAGATTACGGATCAAGATGTTAAGATCCTCAAGCATACCAGGATACCTCTGGTCCGAGTTCGTTAGAATGCTCGTCGTGGCCCAGAGTATACCTGGGAACGAGAAGACCAAATGAAACTCAAGTATCCCCAAATGTTTAGGAAAAACGCAACCACCACTTAGGCTGAAGCTACTGTAGAATTTCGGGACGAAATTCCAAATCAACTGGGGGATGATGTGACACCCCAGGAAAACAACGCAACTTAACTAGCTTCCTCAGTAACCACGCGCTAAATTTCAGGACGAAATTCTCTTAACAGGGGGAGAATGTGACAACCCTCAATTTACATGTATTCCGTACAATTTATTTAATAATAATTTAAGTGCTTGGTGACTGTGTTGAAATATTTAACTGCTCTCTGATTACTGAGCTATACTTACATGAGCATGTTAACATACTGGTAGTATACATAAAAGTCACTAAATGGTCCGGTATATTTTCCTATGTGTTAGGAATTTATTTCGTTACAAAAATATATAAATAAGACACTTTACGGAACAATTAAACAATTTAACGGAACAGTGTCCGACCGAACAACCAGACATTACCCGGGACACCAAATATTTGTCAAACATATTATTTAATTATTTTTGGCTAGTCATGATCCCCGTATATCATAACACCCAATAAAAACTTCATACTAACACCTATGATCGTATTACTTGCAATCTAACTACCTATTTACCATCTAGTTACAATTTTTGCAAACAAGACCCCCCCCCAACCAAAAATCGGTCCCAAGGGACCCACATATCACCAACATCTCTTCAAGATCTCATTCCCATATTTTCTTAGATTGTTTACTTGTTCTAGTAGACAAAATATTGGAGTATGATTATTAAGTATGGAGTGTTAGATTACTATCATTTTTCACACTCCACTCAACCCTCACATCAATCTACTCTCTCTCTCTCCCTCACGGTTTTACCCCAAACCGAAACCATCACCACCACTAAACATCATCATCTTCTTCCAAGATACAAGTGCCATTCAAAGCTTGAAGTTCATCTATGGAGGTTGCAACTTGAAAGGACTTTCTAAGGAACTTGTTTCTAGCTTTTCACCATCTTTTTCGTCACATTTCTTCACTAGATTTCATCCCTAGCTTTAAGCTAGTAGTAAGTTTCTTCACACTTTGTTTTTCATCTTGTTCATAGTTGATATGTAGTATGATGTGTTGTTGTTTAAGTCACTAAAGATCAAAAGGATTAAAAGATGTTAAACAAAAGTAAAGATTATAAAAGTTACATAAAGTTATTTATGTCTGAATAATGAAGCGGAAATCTTGTCGGTTTGAGGGTTGGTTAAATCATGCTTGATGTTTGATTGTTGGTTTCTTGTTAAATCCATTGTTCGGACACTCGTTGATGCGATTTAGTAATGCTTAAACCACGAAACAGCATTCTGATGTACTTTTTCAGCCGCATTCAACAGGCTGTAAACAGACTTTAACAAATCGAAAAACGGAATTTCTGAAGCCTAAATCGGGTCTTTTCGAAAAACGGAGAAAATGGCGCTGGAATCGTATTTTTTTGAGGTCGTTTACAATTTTAAAAATCTGTTTTGTGACAGCAGCTAAGGCTGATTTTAACTGCAGTAAAATGGGTCATACGTTTTCAGTCACAACATGAAACCTGAATTGAACCAGCCGCTAAAATTCATACCATAGCTGGTCACTGATGTATTTGTGACCCTCGAACTGGAGGTTTGTCAAACGGACTTCCAAGGAATTTTAGACGAATTATTCCGTGAACTGCAATCAGAATGTAGTAAATCTGATTGCAGTCCGGTAAACGAATTTCTATAAATTACTGATAATGAACTGGACCCCGATATTTTTACACAATAAAATATGGAACGTTTAAGACATCCTGTAAAAATTTGGGAATTTTTGGAATAATTTAACTATTTTATTTAAAGGTCCGAAAAACAGCCGGTTTTGAATATTAATGCTGAATAGACATAAGTTGTGACTCGCGTGTCTAAATGTCGAGTATGCTATCCGTGAATGATCTAACATGTTATATATGTTATGTGCATTATCGTATGTTTTATTTTGAGTGGGGAATGGATGGGAAACTTAGATGGGCATAAACCGTTAAAGTGATGCATGTTGTGTGATAGATACGTGTAGGAACTTTGTGTTCTATTTGAAAATCACTAAATGACTAACTGGTAATTATATTAGGACGTGATTGACCGACCTTGACTGTTAGATACTTTTGAGAGTCAAACCGAGCAACCGAGGTGAGTTCACACTCTTAAGGCATGGGATTCCCGGTTGGTTGGGAATGGGATTGAATAACTACTCGTACTATCATTACTATTAAACTACTTTTCACCGTCCTCGGATTGAAGGGCACGTACGTAAAACCTACGTAAACTCACACTCGCTACGGTCCTTGGATCAAGAAGGGCACGTACAAACACGACTAGTCGACATGGGAAGCCCCCACTAATCTTCGCACACATGTTTGGGAAACCGCGATACGGCCACTAATCATCGCACACATGTTTTGGAAACCGCGATCCGGCCACTAATCATCGCAAACATGTTTGGGAAACCGCGATACAGATAAATAAGTTACTTGGTTTACGAAATAAACAAATGATTCACAAACACTGTAACTAAACAACCAACTGTGAATTCACTCAACTTTGTTGTTGACTCGTTGTTACATGCCTTACAGGTCGCTAAACATTGGAGCTTGCACGAGGAAGGAGTCGTTGTGGTGTGCGGACGGTTATGTCCAGTGTTTAATGTTTAAAACATTATGAACTTATTAAACCTATGCGTTGGACTTTAAACTTATGAACTGCGAACTTATGTTTTGAACTTTACGTTTATGCTTCCGCTGTCTAAATTAGAAACTAGGTTAACTAGCTTTTGGTCACCAATCGTATTTTGGTTGTCTTTATTTACTTAAGTACGTTGTTCAGTATGATTGGTGGCTCGATCCTGGTCACGTCACGCCTCCAAGAGGTGGAACTCCGCATGGAGGATTTTGGGGGTGTGACAGTTAGGGTCCCCGAATACCCTAACACCCGTTGTAAATTACAACACACATCATACACTAATTAATCCCCAACTTAACTAACTAAACCTTAACTAGATGGTTCAAAACACAATCCTAACCCAACCCCTTAGTCCAAATCCCCCCCCCCCCCATGGGAGACAACACTCCATACTTTTGAATATTTAATTTGATCTTGTCTAGTCCTTCACCAACACATTAACCTACATGTAAAAGGATGTTGGAGGATTTTGTCACACCCTGGCTTTGCGGAAGCGTGGTTAATTTTGGTGTGACTTCTTAATACCATAGCTTAATCATAACAAAGCTATATGAAGTAAAATCATGCAAGATCATCCATTTGATTAAGTTTTAAAACCAGAGTAACATACCATTGTCTTAGAGACTTACAACCTCATAACATAAAACATTGTCTTAAATAACATAAACACCGACATGAAATAAACGCAGTTTAAGATTTGTGACTTGTCCAGGAAAGAGTCACATTTCCTAAACTGGGATGACCTTGGAACCCTTATGCAGCGGGAAAACATAACATACCGCGCCAGATCTTTAATTTCCTGAAATACATGTAAGTTGAAAAATCAACAATAATGTTGAGCGAGTTCATGTGTAAGTGAGTAAGTAAACCTTCGTGAGTATAAAAATAGTCTTGGTATGTAGCAAATAAGGAAAAAGAGATCACCAATGGTTTGCAAGGCCATTGATATATGTGAAGTGCAAGTAGGAAGACTCAAACCTAGCAGATTTAGCGTTGGGTACAAAGTCACTCCAAGGTCCGTTCTGTTGGGCCTCTCAGAGGTCCGTTCTGTTGGGCCTAGAGTTGGGCTCGCTACACCCAGATAGATCTACCGCTTACGTCCCTCGGTCCTACAATGAGGATTAATGGTCTCCAGTTTCTGCCTACCCACTCACATGATCTAAGTAGTAAACCTCCTTACGCTAACCATACCATGTATAAAGTACTTGTAATCAAAGTAACATGTATTTCACCCCCGTAGTTAAGAAAACTGAAAACAGTTAAAAGAAAAGGGGGACATGAACTCACTGTCGGTGCGTCTCTACCAAGTACTCCAAATCAGGAAGCTGTGCGACGACCTACAGGTGCTAATTCCATTAGACGGACGGCCGTGCCTTAGCTTTATAGTTTAAGTCTTTGGGAAGTAGTTAGATAACTACTTCGGGTTTACTTTTCATATGTACTTGGTAGTTAATCTCCTTCCCAAGGATGGGGGATTCAATACATGCGCGTTCAAATTATATCATTAAGTTTCACTTAATATATATATATATATTTCCAATTCCAAAATATAAGTATTTTTCTCAAAAATATTATATTTTTATTTCACATAATTTTTCCCCAATAATACGTTGTTAAAATACGCGTTCATAAATGTTTCCGTAAGTGCGTAAGTTACGTTTTAACAATCGAGTGGTAATATAATTACCGGTGTAACTTATATATTTATGGTGAAAGCGTTCGTATTATTTTGGATTCGTTAATGTTCGTAAATATTATTTTTACCCTAAAAATAATATTTATGTATTTTCACAAAATAATCATAAACAGTGTGTGAAAATATATATTTATCACGTTAAATTTTGTGAAAATCCCACCTCCGAATATTTAGTAAATAAAGTCATGGCGAAATTTATATTTCGAAAACATGTCAAAAATAATTCTAACACTTGTAGTGTAAATAGTTCTAAGTGTTAGGTTCTTAGAAAAATTTTGCCAGAGTTTCCTTTGTAACTGGAGGTGGCCACGCTTTCAAGCGTATCATTTTCTTTAACAAATCAACTCAACAATTTTCTTTATTTGATCAGAACAACTTTCATCACAACAACTAATCAACATATGAGTAAATTGCCAAAAATTACATGAACTTGCAGTTTTCCCAAAACTGTGGTGTAAATCCCCTTAAATTTAGTAGATCTTCATATAAGGTAATTTGATCTTGTAAAAACCTCGTTTTTAGAAAAAATCCATCTTTACAACTTCCCGTCATCTTTTACAAAAACTGTTATTTTCTCGGATCTTTTCATTTCACAAGTGTTTACACACTTGTGGTTTATAAAAATCATGCTTGTTAGTGTAAAATCCATCTTTTAAAATACATGATTTCTTTGATACGTGGTTCTTTGAAAATACCACTTGCAGATGCGTAGATCTGCTAGTTTTAAACACAATTTCACAAGTAAAACTCTTTTACACAAGTTCATGATTCGCGTGTGGTAGAGTTTCACCTTTTAACCCTTGTATCATTCAAAACACGCTTATGTTAAGATCCATGACCTTACCAAGCCGGGTTAAACGATGATCCGAGCTACCACATCATAGATCGGGCCCAAATAACCATAAATTTTAATTACTACAAGTTTTACACAACTTCTGTGCTTATAACCAACAATACTTGCAAGTTTAGTAAACTTTAATGCTTCAAAATGCAAGATTCCGAGTTTTAATCATCATACATCTTATTAACCACCTTAGATTTGTTCAAGTACGAGTTTTAAGCATTATACCTCTAGCTCGAGGCTAGGGAAGGATCTAGACGTAAATCGGGTGGATAAAAGCTAGAGAAAGTGGTCCTTCGCGCTCCGAGTGCACCAAGCTTCCTAATACGTGACCCTTGATGTTTGTGTAACCTTGGAATATGATGATCGAACTCGAAAATGGATGGAGGGCCAAGGGGGGTGTTCGGCCGTGAGTGTGGAGAGCAAGAGAGGAGAGAGTTTGTGGTGAAGTGTAGAGTGATTATCCTTATGTGCATATAGTGATACTTATAGACAATTATGGAGTTTTAATCCAATGGATCATGTGCCTTCTAGATTTTAAACACCTTGATTAAAATAATAAAAAGAAATCAAGGCTTGTCTCCCCTTGATGGGGCCGATTTCAATGGGGGGGGGGGGTCTTTAGTTGGCTTCTAACCATTAGTTGGTTACTTAGTTAGGTTAACTAAGTTAAGTTTAGAGATTAACTTGGTTAGTTGTGTGTCACGCGTCACAATGGGCGTTAGGGTAATCAGGGACCCTAACTAGCTCAGAAAAAGATAAATAATGAAAATAACAATATTTTCACGTTCCGGGTATAGTCCGGTTGTTCGGTTGGATAGTAATCCGTTAAAGCGTGTAACAAAGCTTAAAGTGTCGTTATTACCATTTTTAGTGAAACAACTTATTTCCGACACTTTGGAAAGTGTCTAGTAATATTTTTCTCATGTTTTGGCACTTTACTAGTTAGCTAAAAGCTGAATTATTATGTGAGGTGCTGAGTTTTGTGCTTAGAGTACGTTTTAGGCACATCCAGTCATTGTAACTTATTCCTAGAGAAGCAGTTCTACAACCCTTGTATCCCTACACTCACCATTAGTGTAGCAATTATCTCAGGTTCTTACAGGCCTTAGAGGCAGTGTCTGCCTGATGCTGGCTTTATCAGCATGTTCAATAGGTTATCCGCTATTGTGCTACTGTGCTTTTTGTGCATCATGTTTGTCACTAAGGTTCAGTATGTAAACAATGTAGTGACGATAAGTAAAGTATGATGCAAGTAAGTACATGTATCAGATATCAAGTAGCAGTTCATCAGCTAGTTCAAACAAGCACAGTAATTAAGCAGTAATTAATCATTAATTAAGTCGTACGGATACCTGGTTTGGTGAGGGTTGTCACATTCTCCCCCCGTTAAATAAATTTCGTCCCGAAATTTAAGTTCTGCTACTTGATGCAGGGTTCTTAGGAAATAAGTGGGGGTATTTCTCTTTCATCCGGTCCTCACGCTCCCAGGTGTATTCAGGACCATGTCTAGCATTCCAACGAACTTTGACGAGTTTGACACTGCTCCGGCGGGTCTTGTTAACTTTCCAATCCGTGACCTCAACAGGTTCTTCAACGAAGTGGAGCGTGTCGTCAACATGAATCTCGTCGGTGGGAATAGCAACGGTAACTTGAGTTGGACTTTTCTTCAGGTTGGATACATGAAATGTATCGTGAACACCATTCAGTTTTTCAGGTAAGTCCAACTTGTATGCTACTAGTCCTATTCTTTCCAGAATTCTGAAAGGACCAATGTAGCGCGGATTTAACTTCCCACGCTTTCCAAAGCGTGCCACCCCCTTCCAGGGTGATACCTTCAATAACACCATTTCCCCAACTTGGAATTCCACATGTTTCCGGTTTGGATCCGCATAGGCCTTCTGTCTGTGGCGAGCTGCTTCGATGCGTTTAAGAATCTGCGCAATCTTGTCTGTCGTCTCTTGGACGATTTCGGGACCAGCAAGCTGCCTATCACCTGCGTCAGCCCAACATAGGGGTGATCGGCACTTGCGTCCGTAAAGGGCTTCGAATGGCGCGACACCAATACTGGTGTGGTAGCTGTTGTTGTACGAAAATTCGACCAAAGACAAATGCTTATCCCAGCTACCGCCCAAATCCATAACACACGCTCTCAGCATGTCTTCCAAAGTCTGTATCGTTCGCTCGCTTTGACCGTCAGTTTGCGGATGAAACGCAGTGCTCAGATTCAATTGTGAGCCAAAGGCTTCTTAGAAGGATTGCCATATTCTTGACACAAACCTTCCGTCTCTATCAGAAATGATTGAGAGAGGCACTCCATGACGTGCGACGATCTCTCTCATGTATATTTCGGCCAATTTGCTCGTATTATCCTTCTCTCTGATAGGTAAGAAGTGTGCTGACTTCGTTAATCGATCCACTATCACCCAGATAGTGTCATGGCCTCTTGGCGTTCTTGGCAACTTTGTAATAAAATCCATGGAGATTTGTTCCCATTTCCACTTGGGAATCTCTGGTTGTTGCAGAAGTCCTGAAGGCTTCTGGTATTCGGCTTTGACCTTAGCACACGTTAAACATTTGCTCACATAAACAGCAACATCGCCTTTCATCCTAGGCCACCAATAATAATCTTTGAGGTCCTGGTACATCTTATCCGATCCAGGGTGGATAGAGTACCGCGACTTGTGAGCTTCATCAAAAATAACCTTCCTTAGACCTCCAAACGAAGGAACCCAAATCCTTTCCTCAAAGCATAACGTTCCTTCCTCGTTTGGTACCAGTAGCTTCTCCATCCCACGGAGATATTCCTCTTCAAGGTTTCCTTCCTTGAGAGCTTCTTTCTGCGCGGCACGAATGCGCAAGGAAAGATCGGTTTGGATAATCATTTCTAAAGCCCTAACCCTTATGGGCTTGATCCTCTCCTTCCGACTTAGGGCATCGGTGACCACATTCGCCTTCCCTGGATGATACTTTATCTCGCAGTCGTAATCATTCAGCAACTCAACCCAACGTCTTTGCCTCATATTCAGCTCCTTCTGGTTGAATATGTGTTGTAGGCTCTTGTGATCTGTGAAGATTGTACACTTTGTACCATAAAGGTAGTGTCTCCAGATCTTTAATGCAAAAACCACTGCGCCAAGTTCCAAATCATGTGTGGTATAGTTCTTTTCGTGCACTTTCAATTGACGCGATGCGTAAGCAATAACCTTTTGGCGTTGCATCAACACACAACCTAATCCTTGACGCGAAGCGTCACAGTATACCACAAAATCATCTGTACCTTCCGGTAGTGCTAAGATTGGCGCATTGCAGAGTTATCCTTCAGTATCTGGAACGCTTCTTCCTGTTTGATTCCCCAATCAAACTTCTTATCTTTCTGCGTGAGGAGCGTCAATGGTTGAGCGATTTTTGAAAAGTCCTCAATGAACCTTCGATAGTAGCCAGCCAAACCCAAGAATTGTCGAATCTCGGTTGGCGTCTTTGGCGTTTCCCAATTCTTGATCGCTTCGATCTTTGTTGGATCCACGTGGATTCCATCTCCATTTACCACGTGTCCAAGGAATTGGACTTCACGTAGCCAAAATTCGCACTTGGAGAATTTGGCATACAACTGTTCCTTCTTCAGCAGCTCCAAAATAGCTCTTAGATGCTGTTCGTGCTCAGCCTTTGTTCTTGAATAGATCAAGATGTCGTCGATAAACACAATCACGAACTTGTCCAAGTACGGCTTGCAAACTCTGTTCATCAAGTCCATAAACACTGCAGGTGCGTTTGTCAACCCAAACGGCATAACAAGGAACTCGTAGTGTCCATAACGAGTTCTGAAGGCTGTCTTCGGGATACTTTCCTCTTGTATCCTTAACTGATGGTATCCAGATCGAAGATCGACCTTTGAATAAAAGCTTGAGCCTTGCAGTTGATCAAACAGATCATCGATTCTTGGCAGAGGATATCTATTCTTGATCGTCAGCTTGTTCAGCTCCCGGTAGTCGATGCACATACGAAAACTACCGTCCTTCTTCTTGACAAACAAAACTGGAGCTCCCCAAGGAGAGAAGCTTGGTCGGATAAATCCCTTGTCTAACAACTCTTGAAGTTGTGTCGACAGTTCCTGCATCTCAGACGGAGCAAGTCTATATGGTGCCTTAGCCACAGGCGCGGCGCCTGGAACTAAGTCGATGTGAAACTCTACTTGCCTCTGAGGTGGCAGTCCAGGTAAGTCTTCTGGGAAGACTTCTGGGTATTCCCTCACGACAGGGATGTCTTCGATTCTTGGCTCAGCAGCCTTCTTATCCACAACGTGTGCCAGGAAGGCAACACATCCCTTCTGCAAACACTTTCGTGCTTTCAGGCAGCTGATAATCCTTAACGGCGTATCACGCTTCTCTCCGTGAACCACAATTGTTTCGCCATCTTCGGTTGGGATACGAACGATCTTTTCGTGACAAACTATCTCAGCCTTGTTGCCTGATAACCAATCCATTCCTACTACTACGTCGAAGCTTCCCAACTGAACTGGTAGTAGGTCCAAAGCAATCTCACGCTCTCCCAATTCAATCACACAGCCTCTGATCACTTCATTGGCTTCTACTAACTTCCCATTAGCCAATTCGATTGAGTAGGGAATATCTAACTTATTAGCGGCTAACCCAAGCATATTCTTAAATTCTAACGACACGAAGCTATAATCGGCACCAGTATCAAATAAAACGGATGCATAGCGTTGATTTACAGGGAACGTACCAGTAACGACATTGGGGTCCTGGCGCGCTTCCCTTGCTTCGAGTTGGAACACTCTTCCACGGGCTTGGTTTAACTCTGGGCAGTTCTTCTTAAAATGCCCGATATCACCGCAGTTAAAGCATCCAAGTCTTTGCCCGTTTCCACCAGCTTGATCATTCCTCTGATTACGATTCACGGCGCCCGCTTGGTTAGCATTGTTGCCTCGATTCTCGTTACCTCCATAGCTTCCTTGTGGGCGATTTCCATTCCCACCCCGGTTGTTATTTCTGTTTCTGAATCCTCCCTGGCCTCCCTGACCAGCAGTGGCCCAACAAGTGTCCTTCAAGTGGCCACGTTTCCCACATGCTTCGCATACTTTTGGCCCGCACCGGCCAGAATGGTGGAGTTGGCAGTTGTTGCACTTGGGCTGGGTGCCCATATATCCCTTTCCCTTCTTTACACCACCAGCTGTAACCTGAGCTGGCGCATTCGATCCTCCTTTCTTAACCGCCACACTGGCGCTCTGCTTGAAGTTTGAGAACTTCCGTTTGTTACCTCCTGACGACTCGACGTGAGTCTCTTTCTTCTTAAGCTCAGCATCATCAAACTTGTTCAGGCGAATAGCCTCTTCTGTGAGAGCCACACTCAAATCGATTGCCTCAGTAATTGTCGCAGGCTTGGATGAGGTTACCATGCTTATGATTTGAGGAGCTAATCCCCAAATGAAACGTTCAATCCTCTTGAACTCCGGAGTGACCATGTAGGGTACCACATGCGATAAGTCATGGAACCTTTGAACGTATTCTGCGCTCTTTGGACCGTCCATTTTCAAATGCCAGAACTCGGTTTCCAATCTTTGGATTTCCGCGCGAGAGCAGTACTTTTTGCGCATAAGTTCCTTCAGTTCGGTCCAGGTTAGCGCGTAGGCAGCAGCTTCACCAAGTGTCTATACTTGCAGATTCCACCAAGAGAGGGCTCCATCCAAGAATAGCCCTGAGATATAGGTGACTTGCTGATCCAGTGCGCATTTGCTCATGCGTAGAACAGATTCAGTTTTCTCGGCCCAACGAACAAAGGCGACAGCACCTCCTGTGCCATCAAAGTTGACTGGTTTGCAGTCCAGAAACTGCTTGTAGGTGCACCCATGAGGTGGATTATTGTTGCCATTGTTGTTCGAGCTGCTTCCGCTGGGTCCTCCTTGCGAAGCGGCGTATTGTGCAATGGCAGCAGCGATAACTTGCTGGAGTTCTGCCTCATTGGTAGGCATCGGCGTTGGACGTTTAGGCGGCATCTTCTAAAAGATGTATTCACGTCGGTCAGGCCATAGTTATAATACATAAGTCAGGTCATAATTTAGCGTATGTATATAACGGTAATAATAGTACATAACATCTCATGTTATAATCATATCAATCACACAGCATCCCATGTCACAAACATCAATCACACAACATCCCATGTCCTAAAATACAAATAACCAAATCAAGCATCAAATATGATGAGAATACTGCGATTGCCATATATCGAGACCACATAGTAAGTGTATCAGTACATCCCTGTGTCATACAATCATCCATCAACTAGGGGCTACATCTCCCCTGTCCAAAAACTATATCATGTCAGTGTCAAATACATCAAATATATGTTATCAAAAGTCAAAATCATCATGTAGTCTCCAAAAATGCTGTGCAGTCCAACAATCGCCGTCTTCTCACCCTCGTCTACCCAAACAGCACTGATGAGCTCTATACAGATGGTGGTGGAGGAGGGGGAAAGTGGGTGTAAAACAAACGACGTAACTGGAGCCAGTCCTCCTCCATAGCTTGCTGGGTACGAATGATAGAAGCAACCTGCTGCTCTAGTGTAAAGAGACAAGCGGCATAGTCTGGAGGTAAGGGTCGAAATGGCTGCAGAGGAGAGTGTGTCTGACCATGGCACTGGCATGGTGGCAGCTGAGCTCTCTCAAGCTCCTGAATGCGCTGTGTGTGTGCCTCGTGCTGGGCGACAAAAGACATCAAAACGTCCTCAATAGTATACCCCATGTGGAAAGAATGGTAGGGGTCAGTAGGTGGCATAGCAGAGTGTGGTGCCCAAAGGAACGGCTCACTGGTGGGATCAAAAGGTGCCACATGAAATGGAGCAACAGAGGGTGGAAAAGATGACATATGGGGCATAAAGGGGATATGTATATGCCCAAAAGGATGTGCTGAAGAACCCTCTCTAGGCCTCGCTGGAGGTACAAACTGAGGAACCTGAAAAGAAAAATCAACATGTCGTGTATCAGGGATCTGAGGGGGAAAAGGTGGAACATCCTCATCAGCAGGTATCCAACCGTGCTGTGCATGCTCATCTGGTGGATCCATGTGTGCCGCGAACAGTGCATGCTCGGGCTCTACTGGGATGGGATCAGGTGGGGGGGCAACAAAAGGGTGAATAGGTGCAATGTGCTCAACAGGATGGTCAACAGGTATATCAACAACAGGTAGAGGAACAACAGGATCAACAACGACATGATCGCCCTCCAACAATGGAGCATCTATAGGGGGATCATCAATAGGTGGGTCAGCAATGACAGGCTCAATAATAGGTGCGTCAGCATGAACTGGGTCATGCTCAAGCACTGGGTCAGGAGCAGGGTCTAGTGGTTGCTCGGGCTCATCAAAGGCCATCTCAAAATCAAACTCAGGGTCGATAGGATCAACTGGGTCGACTGGATCCTCCATAGGCTGATCCATGGGTATAAACTCTATATCCTCATCTGGGTCGAATCCTGGGGAAAAGTCAGGATCGGAATCCTCCATATCATCATGGTCGAAAGCAAAGCAAGGAATAGGGGCAACAGAGGATGCCTGGTCGGGATCTGATCCATGAGAAAAGTGTTGCGCACTCTGAGTGTGTGAAGGTGCGGAGGCCACAGACTCGAAAGAGTCTGGGACCGGAGAGTGAGCAGGAGACTCCTCGGCGGGAGCATCTGCGATCATCAAAAGATCACCAGCAGCAAGAAGGGCCTTGCCCTGAACCTCATCCTCCAAAGGCTCGTCATCAAAAAGATCGACGTCGTCGTCATCGTCGGCGTCGAGAAGCAAATCATAGGCAGGATAAACAGCTAAGGGTATGGGAGCAGGGATCTCTACTAACGGTAGGTCCCCGGCCAAAGGGCCATCAGCGAGCTCATCAGCACCATCAGGTAAGGCAAAGGGCTGGAAATCATCCTCGTCCGTGCTCGTAACGTCGGATGTGTGAACCTCGCGCTCAGAGGACTCTAGGTCGTCCGATACTATCGGTCTAGGTCCCGTGGTGTCTGAATCACCAGTGCCAGAGGTGTCCATGGTGTCTGTAACATAAACACAAATATGCACAAACAGTCAATCATACAATCAAATAATCACATAAGTCACCAAGTAAGCATCAAATAATTCTCCTAGTCCCACTAGCCTCCCAGTCTTCTAGACTGATACTCCTAGTCTCACTAGCCAAATTCTCCTAGCCTCACAGACTGCTCTTCCTAGTCCCACTAGCCAATTCTCCCAGCCTCTCAGACTGCTCTTCCTAGTCCCACTAGCCAATTCTCCCAGCCTCTCATACCGCTCTTCCTAGTCCCACTAGCCAATTCTCCTAGTCCCACTAGCCAACTACCTCGATCTCCCAGACCGAGCCTCGGCCTCTCAGACCGAGCCTCAGCCCTTTCTAGACTGAGCCTATAAATAATAAATAAAATGTGCTCAACATTTTTTTGTAAAAAGTTTTGGATCTGGACTTAACTGGTATGCAGTAAAAATGTTTTCGTGAGAGCCCTAGTGATCATAGTCTAGACTCGAGAATGAATCCTAATTCGCTATGATCAGAGCTCTGATACCAAGCTGTCACACCCTGGCTTTGCGGAAGCGTGGTTAATTTTGGTGTGACTTCTTAATACCATAGCTTAATCATAACAAAGCTATATGAAGTAAAATCATGCAAGATCATCCATTTGATTAAGTTTTAAAACAAGAGTAACATACCATTGTCTTAGAGACTTACAACCTCATAACATAAAACATTGTCTTAAATAACATAAACACCGACATGAAATAAACGCAGTTTAAGATTTGTGACTTGTCCAGGAAAGAGTCACATATCCTAAACTGGGATGACCTTGGAACCCTTATGCAGCGGGAAAACATAACATACCGCGCCAGATCTTTAATTTCCTGAAATACATGTAAGTTGAAAAATCAACAATAATGTTGAGCGAGTTCATGTGTAAGTGAGTAAGTAAACCTTCGTGAGTATAAAAATAGTCTTGGTATGTAGCAAATAAGGAAAAAGAGATCACCAATGGTTTGCAAGGCCATTGATATATGTGAACTGCAAGTAGGAAGACTCAAACCTAGCAGATTTAGCGTTGGGTACAAAGTCACTCCAAGGTCCGTTCTGTTGGGCCTCTCAGAGGTCCGTTCTGTTGGGCCTAGAGTTGGGCTCGCTACACCCAGATAGATCTACCGCTTACGTCCCTCGGTCCTACAATGAGGATTAATGGTCTCCAGTTTCTGCCTACCCACTCACATGATCTAAGTAGTAAACCTCCTTACACTAACCATACCATGTATAAAGTACTTGTAATAAAAGTAACATGTATTTCACCCCCGTAGTTAAGAAAACTGAAAACAGTTAAGAGAAAAGGGGGACATGAACTCACTGTCGGTGCGTCTCTACCAAGTACTCCAAATCAGGCAGCTGTGCGACGACCTACAGGTGCTAATTCCATTAGACGGACGGCCGTGCCTTAGCTTTATAGTTTAAGTCTTTGGGAAGTAGTTAGATAACTACTTCGGGTTTACTTTTCATATGTACTTGGTAGTTAATCTCCTTCCCAAGGATGGGGGATTCAATACATGTGCGTTCAAATTATATCATTAAGTTTCACTTAATATATATATATATATATTTCCAATTCCAAAATATAAGTATTTTTCTCAAAAATATTATATTTTTATTTCACATAATTTTTCCCCAATAATACGTTGTTAAAATACGCATTCATAAATGTTTCCGTAAGTGCGTAAGTTACGTTTTAACAATCGAGTGGTAATATAATTACCGGTGTAACTTATATATTTATGGTGAAAGCGTTCGTATTATTTTGGATCCGTTAATGTTCGTAAATATTATTTTTACCCTAAAAATAATATTTATGTATTTTCACAAAAGAATCATAAACAGTGTGTAAAAATATATATTTATCACGTTAAATTTTGTGAAAATCCCACCTCCGAATATTTAGTAAATAAAGTCATGGCGAAATTTATATTTCGAAAACATGTCAAAAATAATTCTAACACTTGTAGTGTAAATAGTTCTAAGTGTTAGGTTCTTAGAAAAATTTTGCCAGAGTTTCCTTTGTAACTGGAGGTGGCCACGCTTTCAAGCGTATCATTTTCTTTAACAAATCAACTCAACAATTTTCTTTATTTGATCAGAACAACTTTCATCACAACAACTAATCAACATATGAGTAAATTGCCAAATATTACATGAACTTGCAGTTTTCCCAAAACTGTGGTGTAAATCCCCTTAAATTTAGTAGATCTTCATATAAGGTAATTTGATCTTGTAAAAACCTCGTTTTTAGAAAAAATCCATCTTTACAACTTCCCGTCATCTTTTACAAAAACTGTTATTTTGTCGGATCTTTTCATTTCACAAGTGTTTACACACTTGTGGTTTATAAAAATCATGCTTGTTAGTGTAAAATCCATCTTTTAAAATACATGATTTCTTTGATACGTGGTTCTTTGAAAATACCACTTGCAGATGCGTAGATCTGCTAGTTTTAAACACAATTTCACAAGTAAAACTCTTTTACACAAGTTCATGATTCGCGTGTGGTAGAGTTTCACCTTTTAACCCTTGTATCATTCAAAACACGCTTATGTTAAGATCCATGACCTTACCAAGCTGGGTTAAACGATGATCCGAGCTACCACATCATAGATCGGGCCCAAATAACCATAAATTTTAATTACTACAAGTTTTACACAACTTCTGTGCTTATAACCAACAATACTTGCAAGTTTAGTAAACTTTAATGCTTCAAAATGCAAGATTCCGAGTTTTAATCATCATACATTAAGTTAACCACCTTAGATTAGTTCAAGTACGAGTTTTAAGCATTATACCTCTAGCTCGAGGCTAGGGAAGGATCTAGACGTAAATCGGGTGGATAAAAGCTAGAGAAAGTGGTCCTTCGCGCTCCGAGTGCACCAAGCTTCCTAATACGTGACCCTTGATGTTTGTGTAACCTTGGAATATGATGATCGAACTCGAAAATGGATGGAGGGCCAAGGGGGGTGTTCGGCCGTGAGTGTGGAGAGCAAGAGAGGAGAGAGTTTGTGGTGAAGTGTAGAGTGATTATCCTTATGTGCATATAGTGATACTTATAGACAATTATGGAGTTTTAATCCAATGGATCATGTGCCTTCTAGATTTTAAACACCTTGATTAAAATAATAAAAAGAAATCAAGGCTTGTCTCCCCTTGATGGGGCCGATTTCAATGGGGGGGGGTCTTTAGTTGGCTTCTAACCATTAGTTGGTTACTTAGTTAGGTTAACTAAGTTAAGTTTAGAGATTAACTTGGTTAGTTGTGTGTCACGTGTCACAATGGGCGTTAGGGTAATCAGGGACCCTAACTAGCTCAGAAAAAGATAAATAATGAAAATAACAATATTTTCACATTCCGGGTATAGTCTGGTTGTTCGGTTGGATAGTAATCCGTTAAAGCGTGTAACAAAGCTTAAAGTGTCGTTATTACCATTTTTAGTGAAACAACTTATTTCCGACACTTTGGAAAGTGTCTAGTAATATTTTTCTCATGTTTTGGCACTTTACTAGTTAGCTAAAAGCTGAATTATTAAGTGAGGTGCTGAGTTTTGTGCTTAGAGTACGTTTTAGGCACATCCAGTCATTGTAACTTATTCCTAGAGACGCAGTTCTACAACCCTTGTATCCCTACACTCACCATTAGTGTAGCAATTATCTCAGGTTCTTACAGGCCTTAGAGGCAGTGTCTGCCTGATGCTGGCTTTATCAGCATGTTCAATAGGTTATCCGCTATTGTGCTACTGTGCTTTTTGTGCATCATGTTTGTCACTAAGGTTCAGTATGTAAACAATGTAGTGACGATAAGTAAAGTATGATGCAAGTAAGTACATGTATCAGATATCAAGTAGCAGTTCATCAGCTAGTTCAAACAAGCACAGTAATTAAGCAGTAATTAATCATTAATTAAGTCGTACGGATACCTGGTTTGGTGAGGGTTGTCACAGATTTAATATATAACCACTAGTATCATCTCATCCATTCCATCATAATTCACCAACACATATCACCCTCCTCCTCCCTTCTTACCTACAGCCACTCACCACCACCATACCATCCCCATTTCCATTCCATTATCTAGCATTCTAAGGTGATATTAAGGAGTAAGAAGGCACCTAAGGAAGCTTGGTGCTCTCGGAAGTTGAAGGACCGCTCTCGTTTTCTTTTAACCACCACTTTTACGCCTTGTTTCTTCCCTAGCCTTGAGCTAGTAGTAAGTGTCTCTAATCATCATCTTGATCTTGTTTATGGTGGTTAATAGGTGATATAATGGTTGAAAGTTAAGAACACTAAAGAGCAAAACTCAAAGTCTTGAACATAAGTATTTAATGATGGATAAAGGAAAGATATGTGTGTAAATCTTATGAATCTTGCATCGTTGTGATTATCTGATCATTTTTTAGTCAATGTTGATGTTTGATGTTGTTATGATCGCTAAACATGTTAACGGAAATCAACCAAACACAAACTAGTAAGCTAGAGACTAAAAACAGCAATCTGTCCAAGTTTTACAGCCAACTTCAGTTGGCTGTAAACAGGACAGAAACTCAACGAAAAACCGATGTTTTGAATCTAAAATATGTTATTATGAAATACGGTTCTAATGGCACCGGAATCGTAATTTTTGGACTTCGTTTACTATTTTTAATGTGTCGATTTGTAACAACAGCTTAAGCTGAATATGGACAGCAATAAATGGGTGTCATACTTTCAGTCATAACCTGAGTTTTGTGATGAATCGGACCATGAAATTTGTACAGTAGATGACAACCGATGCATTTGTAATTACCCCCCTGGAATTTCGTAAATCGGACACTTGATGAATTTTTAATAAATTGTTCCGTGGACTGTGATCAGAAATACATAAATCTAAGTTCAGTCCGGAATATGAATTTTTATAAAATATTGGTAATGAACCGGACCCCGATATTTTTACACAATAAAATATGGAACGTTTAAGACATCCTGTAAAAATTTGGGAATTTTTGGAATAATTTAACCATTTTATGAAAATGTCCGAAAACAGCCGGTTTTGAATATAAATGCTGAAATGACATAAGTTGTGACTTGCGTGTCTAAATGTCGAGTATGCTATCTGTGAATGATCTAACATGTTATATGTGTTACGTGCACTATCGTATGTTTGCTTATGAGTGGGGAATGGATGGGAAGTATATATGGGCATAAACAGTTAAAGTAATGCATGTTATCTGATAGATACGTGTAGGAACTTTGTGCTCTATTTGAAACCACTAAATGACTAACTGGTAAATCATACTAGGACGTGATTGACCGACCTTGACTGTTAGCTATATCTGAGAATCTAACCGAGCAAACCGAGGTGAGTTCACACTTTTCTACAAAGCATGGTAAACTCCCGGTGGGAATGGGAATGGGTACAGGAATAGGGATTCCTCGTCCTTTGAGACGTGTTCAGGAATGTAAATTCCTCGTCCTGTTGGGACGTGTTAGACTTACTAGACTAGAACTCTATCAGCGAAGTCCCTCCCTTTTTGTATCGACTTAATCGCCGAGGCTATGGCGAGCGAGTCATTAGTTAATAGCGCTATTAGGTTTAACAAACGTCACACCGTGCCAGTCAGACGGGCGTGTACTAATGGACTATGGCACGTCGGTGGTGATAGAACACCGACGCTAGGGCACAATTGATTTCTTTTGTTAGTAGTCGATATGATAAACGAGTCTGGTAGTTTAAAATACTGGGGCAGCTCCCCACGGCCAAAGTGCCGGGCTGGATAGACAGGGAAGGTGGACATGGGATGGTTAACTAATAAACGTTTTCGAACTATGGGGTAACCCCCACGGCTGGACGGCCGAATGAGATTAAACTATGTTTTTGGAAACAACACTAAAACGGACAACCAACTGTGAACTCACTCAACTTTGTTGTTGACTCGTTATTACATGCTTTGCAGGTCATTAGATGATATGGAGTTTGCATATGGAGGTGGTCGTTGTGGGATGCGAACTGATATGTCCCGTACTTAATGAATAAACTTTATGAACTTATTTAACCTACGTTTTGGACTTTAAACTTATGAACTATGGACTTATGTTTTGAACTTATGTTTTATGCTTCCGCTGTTAACCTAAAATCGGTTTACTTCCTTTTGGTCACCAATCGTATTGTGTTTGGTTTTATTTACTTAATTATGTTGTTCAATATGATTGGTGGCTCGATCCTGGTCATGTCACGCCTCCAAGCGGTGATACTCCGCATGGTGGATTTTGGGGGTGTGACAAGCACCACATCACAACCATCCTGCAACACCGGACTCGCAAGAGTTCTGAAATTTACCTGTTTGGTGTTGGCTGCCACAACGGATTCAACATAAGACCTTGGCTTCGATGCACTACCCAGTTCAGATTGAACCTGGAAATTTGCCTGATGTTCCCTATTTTCCGAAACCCTATAATTAGGCTGCATATTCTCCACAGGAACTTGAACACCTGTTAATGGCGAGAACAGTTTATCCACCTGAACCGGTACCGTGACCTTAGTAAGTTCATCAATAATGTTTATACCACGTCTTGGCTGTATATTGTTCCCATCAACATCAAGTATACGATCCGCTATTTCTTTGAATGACAGTGGCGACTTTCCACCAGGTTTCGTGTGTTCATTCATTAAACCCCAATCTGATCAGCAAAAGAAAACCCTAGCAGCCGTCAACAGAAATTCGTTCAAGAAAAATTGAAGCAGACGAAAGCTATGCAGCAACTGTGTAAATGCAGCAAAACACACGTAACCCTAATTTGTATACGCCCAGATTCAGAATTACAAACCAGCCGACATGAAACAAATCTGAAAATAACCCAATCTGGACACAACTTAATCAGCGACAAAGGAGAAGGACGCCGGAACCCTAACACAAAGAAACCGGCCGCTCACCCTGTCGTCAATTAGAACATCAAACGAAACAGAAAAACTGAACCCTAGAAAACGGAATACCTAGATAGATTTCAATTGTTAGCGTGTAAAGGACGATTGGAATCCTTAGATGCTAGCCAAGATCGATCAATACCAGGTAGAAGGTTGAATCTTCTAGGGTTTCACAAAGTCTCCAAAAATCGCCCAGAGCTGATAGGAAAGCCTTGTTCTGCTCGTTTGTATATGCTGATAACCATTACAAAAATAGAAGAGCTTTATGGGAAAATTTGTGTATGCATCACTCCTTCATGCGAGATAAACCATGGATTATTATGGGCGATTTTAACTGTTCCTTATGTCGGGAAGATACTCTTTCGGGTTCCTCCTCTAATAATATAGGGATAGTTGAGTTTAAGGATTGTGTGGATTCCATAGAGGTGTTTGACATTAATAGTTCGGGCCTTCACTATACCTGGACAAACAAATAGTAGAACCAACGGGCGGTGTTTAAGAAAATTGATCGAATTCTTGGAAATATGAAATTTGTAGACACATTCCAATCGGCTGCTGCATGTTTTAAGCCATATCGGTCATCGGATCACACGCCATGTGTTCTAGTATTGCCAAATATTACTAGAGAAAAGCCAAAACCGTTTAAATTCGTTAATCTTTTAGCTGATAAAGAAGGCTTCGTGGAGGAGGTTAAACGGATATGGAGTTTGGATATTCAGGGAGTGAGTATGTTTAAAATTGTAAAGAAGCTGAAGTTATTAAAGACTCCATTACGAAAGCTCATGCAGCAACAGGGGAACTTACACGAGAATGTTATTCGGGCTAGAAAGGAGGTAGATGAATGCCAAGGTGCCATTGATAATGACCCAACAAATTCTGATTTAGTGGAAAAAGGTTCGAGATTACTTCAAGCATACAATTTAGCGGTTCGAGATGAAGCGTTGTTTCTTCAACAGAAATCTAAGTTGGAATGGTTAGAACTGGGAGACTCGAATACAAAGTATTTCCATAATGTTGTCAAAGCGAAAAATCACCGGAGTAGATTTTTTTCTATCAAAGATGAGAGTGGTAAAGTGTTCGAAGGTGACAGGGTTTACTATGCTTTGGTTGATCATTATGCCAAGTTTTTTGGGACCACTATGAATGCTAGTGTGCAGCCAACTACGGACCTGTTCCATACTATGCTGACAAACGAGAAGGCATAGTTTATGGTAAGAGAAGTTACGGATGACGAAATAAAAAAATATATGTTCTCGATAGCAGGAAATAAAGCTCCGGGGCCTGATGGTTATACTTCGGTATTCTTTAAAAGGGCGTGGAATGAGGTTGGCAATGATGTGTGTCGGGCGGTGAAAGATTTTTTCCATAATGGTAAACTTCTTCAACAACTCAATCATACAGTGGTTTCGTTAATCCCTAAGGTCCCAACTCCTGACTCTATAACGGATTATAGGCCAATCTCATGCTGTAATACGTTATATAAGTGTATCAGTAAAATTATAAGTGAGCGGATGAAGAATGGGTTGGCGGATATTGTTGGTATTAATCAGTCTGCATTTGTGCCGGGGAGAAGGATTTCGGATAACATTCTTTTAACACAGGAACTTATGAATAACTATCACCGTAACTTCGGTCCTCCTAGATGTGCCTTCAAGATAGATATCCAGAAGGCATATGATACGGTCGAATGGAGTTTTTTGGAGAACACTTTGAAAGGTTTTGGCTTTCATGCTAAAATGATAAAGTGGATTATGGCGTGCGTTTCATCTACATCCTTTTCGCTAGCAATTAATGGAAACCTCTTTGGGTATTTCAAAGGGAAACGGGGTCTTCGCCAAGGAGATCCAATGTCTCCATATCTTTTTACTATGGTTATGGAAGTTCTTACATTGATATTGAACCGGCAGGTATCGATCTCTAACGACTTCAGATTCCATAATAAATGTGAAAAGCAAAGAATTATAAACTTGTGTTTTGCGGATGATCTTTTCATCTTTGCTAGAGGTGACCAGAAATCCGCTCGGGTCATAATGACGACTATCAATATGTTTAAGTCTATGTTGGGTCTGGTTCCTAGCATGGCGAAGAGTACAGTCTTCTTTGGTAATGTTAAGGATCAGGTGAAAGCGAGAATCCTTTGTATTATGCCGTTTGAGGAGGGGGTCCTTCCAGTTCGCTACCTGGGAGTACCACTTGTTTCTACTCGACTGAAATATAAGGATTGTAAAAGGCTTATTGAGAGTATGGAGTCAAGAATCACTGACTGGAAAGCTAAATGTTTGTCTTTTGCGGGTAGAGTGCAGCTGATTCGTTCGGTCTTGGCTTCTATGCATATATATTGGGCTTCGGTTTTCATATTACCTAAACGAGTTATCGATGAACTGGAGGAGAAGATGAGATGTTTTTTGTGGTCTCAAGGAAATAAGATTAAAGGCAAAGCTAAGGTCAGATGGAAAACGGTCTGTCTTCCAAGATGCGAAGGGGGTTTGGGTATTCGCAGAGTGCAAGATATGAACAACGCCCTTATGGCATCTCATATATGGAGCTTGGTTAATAATAGAGAATCTTTATGGGTTAAATGGGTTCATGCTTACCGTATCAGAGATAGAAGTTTTTGGGATGTTCCATTAAAGAATGATGTTTCTTGGAGTTGGCGGAAATTGCTTCAATTAAGATCGAATATACGTAACTACATATGGATAAAGGTTGGAGATGGTACATAGATGATGATTTGGTTTGATAAGTGGCATGAGATATGTCCGATTAGAGCCTTTATCACTCCTAGATTGATAGCGAATGCGGGATTCACGTTAAGCACGAAGCTGGCGGATATCCTTGTTAATGGTGAATGGAGATGGCCGATGGATTGGGTGGGCCGGTTTCCTGTTCTTCAACATGTTCAAGTCGTTGAGCTGAATTCTTTACGCAAGGACCAAATAGTATGGAGAAGTCGACAAGGGGTTGATACCAGTTTTACTTCCTATACGGCTTGGGATGATCTTAGGATAGTGCAAGATGAAGTTCAATGGGCTAAGGTTGTGTGGTTTCCTCAAGCTATTCCAAGGCACGCTTTTCTCACGTGGTTGATTCTTAACAGAAAATTAAAGACACAGGATATTATGAGTAGATGGAACTCATCGGGTAATGCTAATCTAAACCTTATGTGTTGCTCGCTATGTATTATAGGCCCAGATTCCCATGATCACTTATTCTTTGAATGTGAGTATGCTTCTAGAGTTTGGGATGGGGTGAAAGACCGGGCAGGTATGGCTTCTATCCAGCATCATTGGAGCCAGATTCTGGATTATTTAACGGGTATAGCGACTTCCAAATCAGCTAAAGATATTATTTCTAAATTGGTGGTTAGTGCCGCTGCCTATTTTGTATGGGATGAGAGGAATGCAAGACTCTTCTCGACTAGGAAGAGAAGTACAGAGCAACTTGTTGATGTTATCCTAAACACAGTAAGGATGAAGCTTCAGACAATGCGGTTCAAAACGTCCAATCAGACAGAAAGAGTGTTACAACAATGGATGCTGCCTCGTGGTTTGCTGGTAGCGGATGATGATTGCGGCTAGTGTCTTATGTTTTGAGTATTTGTATGTAGTGGCCTCCTTGATTGTTAGGAGTGTCTTTTCTGGTGGGATTTGTCCTCGTTTGTTTCGAGTTGTAACTCCCTAGCGGCATGTCGCTTGGGAGAACTGTGAAGTGATTTTGCTTCTCACTTGGTTTTATGTTTTGATATAAAATTCACCGGGGTAACCCTTTACCCAAAAAAAAAATGTAGAATAACCCAATCCATATGTTTAGATGTAGGGTAACCCAATTCATGTGTTTAGATGTAGGATAGCCTAATCCCTATGTTTAGTTGTAGCATAATCCAATCCCTATGTTTAGTTGTAGGAACATCCAATCCCTATGTTTAGTTATAGGATAATCCAGTCCCTAATTGTAGTTAGGACAATCCCATCACTAGCCATGAAACTCATTTCACATGCATGAGTTTGATTGGTAAGAAACGTGTCGGGTAACTACTGTTTGAATGATCGAGGTAGGGTGGGATGATGCGATCATGCCTCAGGTCTCCCGGGCTAAATCCCAAACGTAACGCGCAATGCGTTTGAATTCCGGTGTTACGTAGTATAGAACAACCCTTGAGAGATCATGAAAGCCTCGAGTGTAACCAACAACATTGGCTCTAATCATGATCGAGTTCTAGAATTTTGTTTCCAACCTTGGAATTTAAATCAGCGAGCAATACTCTTCTCGTATAAGATCTTTGAGTTCTTCCCACGTCAACCTCTTCATCGTATCACTCCCTAACGTTTGTACTTGGAGATTCCACCAAGTTAAGGCTGCGTTCAGCAGGAGACTCTCTGTGTATCTAATTGTTTACTTAGGAATACATTTCCTAGTATGACTAATTGACTTCATTGTCTTTATTTGGTGGACAGAACCTACCGCACCTCTCGTATTAACGAGGTCTTGCGGCTTACAGTCCGGAAAGGCCTTAGACTTAAAACCTTGTGCTGTTGCATCTTCCGGTGTGGCATTGCCACTCGTTCCCGATCCATCGGGATTTGAACCACTTGAACTGCTGGTACCACCAGTACCGTCACAAGTGTCGTCTTGATTGACCTCATGTTGTGCAATTTCTGCACCCTCGTGTTGTTCCATAAGAACTTTAGTTCAGCTTTATCAGTAACTTTTCGGCCGTAGACTTTCTTTTAGTGCCATGTTACTTTTGATACTTAGTATAAAGGAATTTAGACTTATATTTGGGTAAATATAGTCTATCATGTGCCCACGAATGAAGAATGAAATCAATCATGGAAACCTCAAGATCGTATTTTTCAAACATGTTCGAATAGATGATAATGTGGATAACCGCAACTAAATGCGTAGTGCCTCTTGCGTGTATTGGTCATATGTCTAAGTGGAAAATGAAATAATTTGTTGAGGGGAAACCAACCAGTGGCCTCCGTCCCTATAGTATGCATTCCATACTACATAGGCTTTGATCATCCGAAGTAGAGAAATTCCTTTGTCGTACTTGTCCATGTGACGAATATGGTAATAGTGCTTGAGCTTCACGAGCTCCAACAAGATCATTAAGATGTTCATAGATATCGAACAAATGCAATGAGGGAGTTGTAGCATGGCTCATGCCATACTATCCCTTTGGATAAGACAAATGTCAAAATGACGGAATTTATTGTATTCATTTCCAATAAATAAGATAAGGTGTCATAGACACCAAAGAACCAACTCATGTACAAGAATTCTAGAATGTTGAGGAAAGATCCTCCATGAGTGGTTAACAAGTTTTGTTTGTTTAGATGACTAGTCTCGAACAACTCGTATTGTAGATCGAATGTTAGGTGCGAACAATACGTATCGTCTTCCTGTATTGTATTGTAGGGTGTTATAGTAACCATCTCGGTTAGTGTTCTACTGGATAGAAAATTGAACAACTTAAGAATTTTGAATGGTTAGTGATCACTAGCTTTGCCCGCATAGTCCACCATGATTTCCATGCACTACAAGTTGTTATTACGTGGGCCCCCGTAATAATAAATTGTCTTGCATGGTCACCCTAGCATTCTCTAGTTCAAAGCAGACGATCAGTCAGAGAGAGGACACTATTGTCTATGTTTAACACAGGAGGGGACTTCATGATAGTTCATGTGTCAACGTCCGTTATCATTACTCGCGGAATGGCACGACGTTAGATGAAATAAAAATAGAGAGAATTTGCAACAATAACGACTGGAGGGCCACCTTTTTTTTTTTTTTTTTGGGTAAAGGGTTACCCCGGTGATTCTATATATTCACAACCAATAAAACCAAGTAGTGTAGAGAGCCTACACTAGTTCAATCATAGGACATGCCCTATGAAAGTAAACAAAATTAACCAAAAACAAACAACGAAAAACACCAAGAGTCCCACTAGACTACACTCTAGACCACCAAAAACAATATAAATGAGAAAGGTAATCAGCCTCCATCATCATTAATGTCATTTCCATGAATCTCCCACTTCCTACAAAGTCTTCGAACATTTTCAGTATTCTTGAGTCTCGCTCCCATCAACTTGTATCGAACCAAACTAATGATTTTGTCACTAACAATCTCCGGAGGTCTCATCCGATTTTTGAACATTTTCAGTATTCTTGAGTCTCGCTCCCATCAACTGGAGGGCCACCTTTAAGATGAGTACTTCATCTTCCTTTTCTGGACAGAAGTGTCATCAATCATGATTCATATGAGCCATAGGGACCTCGTCCCACTAATGAATTTGTTGTCCAAGGCTGCCACCTCCGCCTCATCGTCACTACTGAAGTCAGGCATCTCAGCATCCGCGAGTAAGCAACCATTCTCCCACGGGATCAATGCTTTATGGTCTCACTTAGAAACCACGTTCGTCATAAGCTCCGCAATAGACGTGAGGTCGATATTCTCATGGAAGATGTATTGTATAAAATATGTGTTATGTTTTGAAATTGAGTATTACATCTTGTGTAAAAGATGTCGTGTCTTAACCATGTAATGCATTTCGTTCTTGCCAAAATATTTCGTACAACACATATATAAATGATTGGTATATATAATCATATAAAATTGTTGGACTCTGTATGCCCAAGACACATATTAGATTGATGTGGCTAGTACGTTATGATCCAAGTCGAGTCATACCCAAATACAAGCTAGACAAACACTTATAATATTTATTTGTGATATGATCAAACAAATAAATATTAACACTTAGAACATTTAGAAATCGGTTTTCTAAATAATTGCACTTGACAAACTAATAAATTATATGGATAATTTATTTTGAGAGAATATTTTATTTTGTTATTTAATGGGTTAAATAACATAATAAAAAATAGCATAAGTCTTATAACATATGATGTTATATTTTATAAAAGTTATAAAATATGTAAGACTTATATTATTTAAAAGAAACAAAATTTGAATTTTTTTTTTATAAAAAGACTAGCCCCCCCCCCCCCCCCATGGTGTTCTTCCCAAACCTTTTTGTCCAATAAGAAGGCATGCAAGTTGTCATAATTAGATGAAACATGATTGGGTAAGAATATGGTCCAATAAGCATACATGCATTTGCATGGGTCTTCATTGGGCAAGATGGGTGGCCATGTCTCTCTCTCTTGCTTTAATAACTTTTGTATGACAAAAGACTAAGATGATGAGCTTGAGAATATTAGTAGAAATGGCTGAAAATTTCGGCCATAACATGATCATCCAAGAGGGTTTTTCTTTTGGAGAAATCAAGTGTAAGACTCCCTAAACATCGGGTCATGTATGGTTGATCAAGTAGGCTTTTTCAAGTTCATAAATCAAGTGCAAGAACTCTACAACCTCCTCTCATATTTTTGGCCATATGATGGTTTCAAGAGGGTTTCAATTGTGAGTTCATAAGTGTAGAAATCCTAGCTAAACATAAGGTGTTTGTTGGAAGGCTTGGGGTATACAAGCTTGAGGTCTTCTACACTTGAAGGCAACAATTCAAGAAGCATCATCTTCTTCATATCCATTACTCCTTGGAAGGTAGTATTCTAAACACCCTATGGTTGTGTTTTAGTTTTTGATAGCATGCACGTTCGTATATGGATCCGAGATTGGGTTTTACATATAAAATGGGTTTTATATCTTGTAAGTAACATGTTTTAAATAATAATTTTCCGCTGCGTTTTTTTTTATTTTATACGGATAAAATACTTTGATAAACATGTGAAAAACCCAACAGTGGCATCAGAGCCGCTTATATGAATGCATGCTTCATAGGATATGAAATTTTCGGGTTTCAGGTTTTGGTTAAAACCCTATGGCCAAAATTTTATATATGGTTATCCTTTTGTTTTTCAAGATTATTTTAATACATGCATAAAAGTATCTTGAAAAATTATGTCTTTTGGATGATTTGTTTGTTTGCACAAAAACCCACTTTTTCGGTTTTTTCATTCTTGACCGAAAAATAGGTTGTAAAAAGGAAACCATTTTGCTTCTTGGATTTTATATATGTGGATATATATATTTTGGTGTTCATAACCTAGCCATGACCTTGTGTGAATATGTTGAATATTTGTGTTTGTGATTTGTATTTAATTATTTCAAAGGTTGTAATAATTATTATTTTTTTGGTTCTTCCATTTGTAAAGTTATGTAATTTATTTATTTTCATTTGGTATGTAAAATAAATAGATTAGGTGCATTTTATTTTACTAGGAAAAAATGTATTAGGATAATTGTTTTTGTAAAAGAAGATGCACACAAAAATGCGTTTTTGGTTTTGGCTATTTTCGGGCCTAAGGGACTTCACGGTTCTTAACGGGGTTTTAGCCCGAAAACCAAAACACATTTTTTTAACTCCAAAGGAGTTTGGAGCTGAATATAAAAGACATTTGGAAGCCCAAAGAATGTGAAGAAATCACAACACAAGATGGAGACTTGAAGCATATGGATGCGGGATCAAGTGGGAGTTCAACGACACATCGCTTGTGTCATTTTTCACCCTTTAGGAAGGACCTTTTGGCACACTTGTTTCGGCTAACAAGTGTGGTCAAAATAGTTGGCTATGGTTATGCACCTAATGATATGTGTGTTGTGCTTGTGTGGTTGTTTATTTTGTTGTTTGATGATATTTGGATATGCATGCTTAACAAACTAATAATCAACAACAAGCTTAAAAATTGGTTCTTTAAAAGATCATTAAAATTGGTTAATAAAAGGTTATTAAAAATTAATGATTTTTATAATAAAATGGGTTTTATTAAAAAGAACCTTGAAAATTTATTTTTACAAAAGTACCAAGGATTTGAATGCATGCAAATGTAGGGTACATAATGTTTTCTAAACTAGAATTTTTGAAAACTCAAAATCCCTTTTATAAAAACAAGTCAAACACCATCCTTTTATACAACACTCGAATCACTTGGGAACTCTTTTGTGGGATAAAGGTCACCTAACCACATTTGAAGGAACTTGTATATCGAGGTGGGTTTACCATGTTTGTGGGATAAAGGTCACCTAACCACTTATGTGTACAAACTCACACGTGTGTGTAAGTTGGACGACTTGATTTGGAAACCATGAACTTAGGGTCACCGAAGCATGGGGAACAAAAGGTGTTGATGGGATTAAACATGCCAAACTAAACATAAAGATGTTTAACCAATCCCATATGGCTAAAAGTTGCAAAGGGTTGCAATCGTCAAACGTTGACTACCTTGTTAATTTAAATAATGGGATAAAGGTCACCTAACCAATATTTAAATGTAATGTTGGATTCTAGATTTTAATTTTTAATTGTCTATAAGACACAAAAGGTTATTAATGATTAAAATATAATAATATCGAAAATACTAAAATTGAACGTTGTAAAATTTTGTTGAAGGCCGCTAACAATATTACCCAAACCGTCCGTAACCTATCATTGAAAACGATTCTAATCCCGATGAACCTCTTATGGAAGATAAGGATGCCTATAACGATTGGATTAAGTATATTGAGGATACTATGCAAGTTGTCTCATGTTAGGAATTATGATTCCCGAGATTCAAAAGGTTTTGAACATCATGAGCATACGACATGATTACCCAATTGTAGGAAATGTTCCTAAGGGTAGAACGCTTCGAAACGGTTCGAGCGCTTCATGCATGTCGAATGGAGGAAACCCAATCGGAATCATCTTATGTCTTTAAGATGAAAAACCACATTGATCACCTTGAAAGGCTCAATATGGATAAAAGGGTTTTATCCATTCTAACGATCAATGAGGGTGGCAACAAGAAAGGGCATTACCCCGACACCAAAGCAAATGTTGCAAATGGAAACGGGAAATTCAAAAGGGAAAAAGAAAAGAAAGACTAAAGCGAAACCAACGAAACCAAAAGAAGAGAAGGCAAAGATTGCCATGAACGATCCATGCTTTAATTGTGGTGAGATAGGGCATTTAAATAGGAATTGTCCAACCTATCTCAAAGAGTTGAAAAACAAGAGGGATGCTAGGCAAACCTCAGGTACAATCTTAATGATACATATTGACCTTAATGTTATTTCTTCTAACACATGGGTATTAGATACCGGATGTGGAACTCATGTTTGTTGCAAAAGGTTCAAAAGAAATAAACATTACAAGAAAGGAGACTATGTTTTGAAATTTCCAAATGGTTTGGAAATTGTTTTAAAATGTTTTGAATGCTCCTAGTTTGACTGGGAACATTATTTAAGTTTCCCTTTTGAGACAATATGTTTTGATTTAAAGTTTGTAAACAATGACATTTATATTTCGATGAATGACATGTTTTACTTTAAAACTATGCCTTCAAATGGTAGTTATGAATTGGTTCATAATAATACATCATTTGATAGTTCAATGTACCAAGCAATCACCAATAAACTCAAAATGGATTTGAGTGAGACTTATCTTTGGCATTATCGCCTTGGTCATATAAACAGATGTCACATGTAAACACTTCGAAAGAATGGTCTTTTGGAAACAAATGAAATTGGTTCATTTGATACATGTGAATCCTGTTTACAAGGTAAAATGACTAAGAAACCCTGTAGTGGGAAAGGGCAATAGATTTCTTAGGTATCATACAGATGTATGTGCTCCTTTTAAAGCCAATGACTAGGAATGGTGAAAGATACTTCATTACCTTTAACCAACGACTATAATAGTTATAGTTATGTGTACTTGACACAAAGATGAAGTTTTGAAACGTTCAAAACCCTCAAAAGGTGAAGTACAATATCAACTCAATTAAAGTTCTTCATTCCGATAGAGGAAGAATCGAACTCTATTTGGATATGGTTCGATCTATGATGGCTAGGAGTGCATCATCTATATCATTTGGGGTTACGCTTTGCTCTCAACAGCCCGTATATTAAATATGGCCTTAACCAAGAAAGTGGATAAGACACCTTTCGAAATATGGAATGGAAGGGCTCCATCATTATCATATTTAAAGGTAGGGGTTGTAAAGCTTATGTTAAGCTATACACCTCAAATAAATTGAAAGTACGATCCACTAAGTGTATCTTTGTAGGATATCCTAAAAATGATATAGGATATTATTTCTACGATCCAACAGAGCAAAAGGTATTTGTTGCTCGAAAGGCTGAGTTCTTGGAAGCTAAGTAACTTGTGGAAGGAATTAGTAGAACAGTGGAACTTGATAAGGATCAAGAACCACAAGCCGATACACGTTTGGTTAATACTAGCAATCAACAAGAGGTGGTTGATCATTACACACAAAACGTTCGCAGATCTGGTAGAATTAGTAGTCCACCTGAAAGATATGGATTTTTTGGATGCTACGTGGTAGATTCAGGGGAATCAACCACATACCATAATGCAATGTCAAAACCCGATTGTGACAAATGGCTTGAAGCCATGAACGTAGAGATGCAATCCATGTATGACAACCAAGTATGGAAATTGGTTGTAGCACCTCTTAACTCCAAAGTAGTTGGAAGTAAGTGGGTTTTCAGGATGGAAACCGATATGCATGGTAACTTGGATACTTGTAAAGCGAGACTTGTAGCAAAAGGTTTCATTCAAACTCAAAGTGTTGATTATGATGAGACCTTCTTGCCCGTCGTGATGCTAAAGTCAATTAGGATATGATTTGCCATACCTACATAATATAATTATGAGATTTGGCAAATGGATGTCAAAACGGCTTTCCTAAATGGATATCTTGAGGAAGATGTCTATATAGTCAAGCCTGAAGGTTTTGTCGATCCAGAACACCCTGACAAAGTATGTAAGTTAAAGAAATCAATCTATGGATTGAAACAAGCATCTAGAAGTTGCAATCACCGTTTTGATGAAGAGATTAGGGAATATGGATTCATCAAGAACATTGATAAAGCTTGTGTGTATAAGAAAGCTAGTGGGAGCATCATCACTTTCTTAGTACTGTATGTCGATGACAATCTACTATTTGGAAATTACATTCCAACCATGGAAGGTGTAAAAACCTGGCTTGGAAGTTGTTCTTCCATTAAGGATCTTGGTGAAGTCGCCTACATTCTGGGAATAAAGGTCTATAGGGATAGATCAAGGCGCTTGATAGGTTTAAAACTAAAGTACATACATTGACAAAGTATTGAAAAAGGTTCAAGATAAAGAACTCTATGAAAGGTTTGTTACCTATTCAAGAGGGGACAATATTGAGTGCGTCTCAATGTCCAAGCTCAAAGGATGAGTAAGAAAGAATGAAAGGAATCCCATATGCATCTACTATAGGATTCATTATGTATGTAATGATATGCACTAGACCGGACATGTCGTGCACATTAAGCATGACGAGAAGACACCAGCGAAATCCAAGTAACGGTCATTGGGTGACTGTTATAAATATATTGAAATACCTCAGAAGGACTAAGGATATATTTCTAATATATAGATCTGGTGAAGAAGAACTCGTTGTAAGGGGTTACAGGGATGCGAGTTTCGGAATTCGTTGTAAAGGGTTACATGGGTACGAGTTTCCAAACTGATCGAAATAGTCCTCGATCACAATCATGGTAGCATTGTCCACTACAGAATCAGAATACATCGCCGCTTCATTGATCGAAATGATTCATGTGGATCTACCACTTGAATTATTGCCGATCTAGGGGTAGTCCATACCATTCAGGACCCTAGAGATCTTTGTGATAACGAAGGTGTGATTGCTTAAATCAAGGAACCTCGTGTACATCAAAAGACTAGGCACATTGAGCGGAATTTTAACTACATAAGGGATGAAGTTGAAAAAGCAAAAGATATGTATTCGCAAAGTTCAAACTGATCAAAATATTGCGGATCCACTCACGAAGCTCCTTGAATGGGCAAAGCATGAAAGGGTCGTACTTGTGCCTTAGGACTTCGATATTCTAGTGATTGGATTTGATCTATTTTGTATTTGGATATTGGAACAACTGTTTTTTTTGGGTAAAGGGTTACCCCGGTGAATTTTATATATAAAGAATAAAGAATCACACGAGCATGCCAGAGTAGCATACTAGGGCTAGACTTGGCATACCAAGACTAGCAAAACCAACACAAACAACGAAAAACCACAACCAAACTAAACAAAAAAACAACCAAGGAAAAAACCAGAAGCCGAAACAATGGCAACACACAAACACAAAACCATCAACATAAGACTCTAGCCCGGTTCCATGCTCAAAATCTTCACTTGAAATTTCCACCGTTCTAGCAATAACGGGTTCTTGGATCCTCTCCCTGCCTTGAACGTCATCAACTTCATGCGAACCGTATGGAGAACAATATTGGCAATCATGGTAGCATTACGCTGATTTGTAGAGAAAAGCCTATTGTTTCTTTCTTGCCATATAAAATAAGTCGAGGCTGCCACTACCAGTTTACTTACTAAACTTTCTGGAGACTTCGAATTAGAGTGTTGCTCGAACCATGACATAATAGAATCCCAGTTAGCATCAACTGTATCCATATACGCCATCCCTTTAACCATATTCCAAACTTGCAACCCATATGAGCACTGAAAAAATAAATGATCTCGAGAGTCCTTACCATTCCAGCAGAGCGGACAACACATGAGATTCAGATTGGTAGCACTTCTAGCATCCCAAATACCCATACGATCCTGAGTTTTCAGCCTATTTTTAATAACTAACCACATGTGGAATGAGTGTCTAGGGATACATTGACTAAACCACACCAAATCAACCCAACCGACTTCATCACCACGAGCTCTAATATTCTCCCAAACCTCACTAGCGCTGAAAACCTTTTGCTTTTGCTGTCTATCCTTCCAAGTAATCTTATCCGGTGAGTTATGATCCAGAATCGGCGGCATTAAATTAATTAAAACTGGATAAAAATCATACCATGCAACCGGCCACTTCCAACCATTATGATTATCAATAAGACCTGATACTGTAGTTTGCATATTAAAACCCGCTCCATGTATCCGTCTAGGTGTAATAAACTCTCGTAGAGGACTAAGTTGACACCAATTATCACTCCACGCATTTGCTTTTCGGCCATCACAAATAGTGTACCAAATAAACGGACGGATTGATGATCGAATACTTAGAATTTTCCGCCACCCCCATGTCATACTACCTCTATAAGGGATATCCCAAAAATTCTTTCCCTTAATCCTGTAAGAATGGACCCATTTCACCCATAAGGACTCTCTTTTAAGCAGAATACTCCATACATGGTGCGCAAGAAGCGCTTTGTTCATATCATAAATTCTTCTAATTCCCAAACCACCTTCCAACTTAGGAAGACAAACATTTTTCCAAGCCACTTTAGAGTTAACAACTTTAACCGAACCTCCACTCCATAAAAAATTCCGCATTCTCTTTTCAATGTCACTAATTATACGTGCCGGAAGCATAAATACCGAGGCCCAATAAATGTGCATAGCCGAGATGACAGACTTTATCAATTGAAGCCTTCCTGCAAAAGAAAAAGACTTATTCATCCAATGATCAATCTTTTTATCTACCCGGTCCACCAAAACTCTACAATCCTTATACATAAGTTTAGTAGAAATTAACGGGACACCCAAGTATCTAACAGGAAGATCTCCTTCTTGAAAGGCCAAAAGAGAGCGGATTTCCTGTTTCACCATAGAAGATACGTTACTAAACAACATCGTGCTTTTAGCTAGATTCGGAGTAAGACCCGAGATTCTCGTAAACAAATCCAAAGTATCCCTCATCACTTTAACAGAAACCAGATCCGGATTGACAAACAGGAACAAATCATCAGCAAAAGACACGTTAATAATCTTCTGTTGTTTGCACTTATCATGGTATCTGAAAGCAAGATGTTGATCAGCGGCTTTATGTAACAGGAACGACAGAACCTCCATTACCAAAGTGAACAAGTAAGGGGATATGGGATCTCCCTGTCTAAGACCCCTTTTACCTTTAAAAAATCCACAAAGATTTCCATTGATACTTAGCGAGAAAGACGCAGTGGAAACACAAGTCATAATCCAATCAACCATTTTCATAGGAAAACCAAATCTGATTAATATAGCATTAAGAAAAGACCAGCTAACCGTATCATACGCTTTCTGGATATCAATTTTGAAAGCACATCTTGGCTTACCTCTATTAAGATGGTAGTTATGCATAAGCTCCTGTGTGAGAAGAATATTATCAGAGATCTTACGACCAGGAATAAACGCAGACTGATTTATTGTCACACCCCGACCACGTGGAACATACAAAACGTGGCGGAAATGTCGGGGAGTGTTGTAACAGAATTAATGTTTCAAATCCATGGAAATTGAAGTTCCGTTTTATTGATTAAAAGTGTTACAATGTCTTAACAAACAAAGAAAAACAACTTAATTAACTAGTCTTGCATCTTTTATTGTCACTAAAGCCCAAGTCTGTCTATGTGTATCTTGACCATCTTATGCAACAGTTCCTGAAAAACACATGTGAAAATAGGTACGTCAGCATAAAAATGCCTGTGAGATACATAGGTTTTGTGAAAATAAGATTCATGACTTATGTTTGAGAAAATGTTTAGTCATGAACCTTGTTATTTGCTTTGTCTTTTAAATCATTTGAAAAACGATAAGATCAGATGATAAGTATAAATAAATGTAAGGTTAAATGAATAACCAAGTAAAATGTGTTTGCATAAGATAAGTTGTTTATAAATCAATGTCTTGTGAAAAGTATGTTATTTGTATGAAATGTTCTATGCCTCAAACTGAAATGATTCAAATAACGTTACGACATGTAATACCATACAAACACTTATATATAGGAAGTACCAGCGGCGTATCCACCATGCTTGTATCATATTACACACGCATCGTTACTTAATCACTTAATCAAACCAAACCAAACAATGTAAAATGTTCATGTCAAGATGTAAATCATGTCAAAATGTCTATGTCAAATATCCATGTCAAAGGTCTATGTCAAATATCCATGTCAAATGTCTATGTCAAATATCCAAGTCAAATGTCTATGTCAAAATGTCATGTATGGAAAGTGAAAGGTCTCAACTAAACCATATGCACAAAAACAAAGTATTGAAGTAAAACTTGGTTTAAATCAAAGCTATGTTTTGTGTAAATGCATGATCAAATGTCAATCATGTAAAAATGTCTATACCGAAATGTCTATGTCAAATGTCTATGTCAAAATGTCATGTATGGCAAGTGAAAGGTCTCAACTAAACCATATGCACAAAAACAAAGTATTGAAGTAAAACTTGGTTTAAATCAAAGCTATGTTTTGTGTAAATGCATGCAAATATTTAATATGAACATTTATGCGGTATTGTGAAAATGCATACATCCAAGCCTGGCGACTGTGGTGATAAAACCCTTTAAACAAATTAAAGGTCTATCTGTCTTAATGTCAACGAATTCGGTCATTCCTTTCTGTCCCCTTACCCTGGGATGTCCGGAACGGGAGTTGTCAATTCCTATGGTACCACTACCTACTAACGAACGGCGTAGCTAATGTTAATGGATATATTGTCCCATGTAAACAAACCAAATGTCATAACAAAATGTGAGCATGTGAAAACAATGCACTAAGTATGTAATCAAATGAACATACATAGCGTGAAATGTCATGTAAAACGATGTACTAAGTAATGCACACAATGGGCATACCTAGCATGAAATGTCATGTAAAACGATGTACTAAGTAATGCACACAATGGGCATACCTAGCATGAAATGTCATATAAAACGATGTACTAAGTAATGCACACAATGGGCACACCTAGCATGAAATGTCATGTAAAACGATGTACTAAGTAATGCACACAATGGGCATACCTAGCATAAGATGTAATGAAATCATGTACTATAATGTACTAACGAACATAGCAGTATATGATGTGAAAACAGGAAAGCAGGAAAGTAACAAGTAGGCACATGTGTTTCACCCCAAAACAGTTTGGAAAACAGTAAAAGAGGGGTCTATGTACTCACTTGAGATTGCTCAGTTGTCAAAAGATAACCACCAAGTAATGCTATAGATCTCAGAATCAAACGGCACCTAATATAGGTAACTATGTTAATAAACCGGACCTAAATCGGAAGATTGGATAGAATGAGGTTTCGTAAACCAAACGAGTGTAGAGACTCGTGTCATTTGGTTTAACAAAGCCTACATACTAAATGAAACTTAACATAATTGTTTACGACCCATTACGACCCGTTTAGGAAGCTTATGCTACTTTAACGCGTCGTGCGCGTGAAACGCGTTTGGACCGCCTAACTAGCCCTATGACAAGTGTTATATGCCTAAACATGTTACATAATCAGTTACGTGACAAAAGTTTAGGTTACATATGCTTAATTACCAATTATACATGAAAAGGGTATTCTGGTAATTTACCTAAGGCATATAAACTACCTATCATACAACTACTTAAACGATGTGACCATAGGGTATAACCTCGGAAGGTTATTCCCTACCTACTATGGTCACCTACTGTGTTTGGTCGGATCCTAATGATCGACCAAACTGGGTCGGGTTCGAGGTATAAGCGATTTATTAGATCGCTTACCCTACGACCCTAGACAACGTGGTAATCAGTAGGCATAGTCCCAAGGGACTATAACCATCGTGATTACAATCACGTTGCGAAGTTCAAACGAACTTCGCATTGACCATTACTGGTCAATGCTGAAAGTCAAACAAAGTTTGACTTTCTGACTCGAAAAGCAGTAAAAATAAGGAAAAGAACGAAAGAATACTTACGAAGGGTCCCCGAATGCTAATCTAGATCAGTATAGTTCAGGTATGAAACAAGGTTTCAACTTAGAACACAACTAATAAGATTCTTGTGCCTTAAAACAATGAAAGGCATGGGGTATATATAGTTTTCGGGTAACCGTTAGGATCGTTTCTTGAATAACGTGATCGAATCTCGTGCGTACACTTGTCACAAAGGTTATGGAGCCACATATGCCCCTTATCTTAGTGACTAAGTAACTTAAAACATGTGGTTAAGGATCAATTGGTTGCAACTTGTGATTAAAACATTGAATCTGGTCTGGTTAGGCAGTCGCGTAGCGCTAGTGCAAAGGCACTATGCAGTCGCGCTACGCTAGCACTCCTCTGATTCAGAAATGTTTCAAAGTTGGCAGTTTTGGTCCCTGTTGTGTTTTAAGGCCTTTTTCGATGCGTTTGAACCCCGTTAACCTCATTTCAAGGCTCTAAAATGAAGTTAAAGTATAGGGAACTCAAAACATACTCAAAAATATGTCGGAAGTCGGTTCGTTTGGTCGTACGATCGCGATGTTCGCTTAATTACGACGGAATGCGCATAAGCGTGAAAAACGATCCAAATGACGTGACGAATGGATTTTTCTTATGGCGAACACTAAAATATAATGTAGTCATGCTTACATAAATTTTTGGATGTCCGGATGTATTCAGAACGTAAGTTATGCGCGAAAATGCAAACTTGTGCACTCTTTGACACTTTTAGTCCCTAAATGACACAAAAGTTTATTTTAGCACACCGAACCCCTCAAAGCCTATTTCTAAGCTATGTAAAGGATTTTTATGGTATGTTTAACTTATGGTCATGTTCCGGAATGTCTGTTACAGTTCAAATTGGCATACTTTCGCAGTTTGTCAAGTTTAGTCCCTGTAAGCGAATTAACTTTGATTTCACCACACCAAACCTTCCAAAACTTATATCTAAGTTATGTAAAGGTTATTTTAGGTATGTTAAACCTATTTCACTATTCCGGAGTGTTTGTTGCATTAAACTGGTTATATTTACGCATTAGTGCGCGTATAACCTTCCAGAAAGCGATTTAGAGTTTGAAATCGAACAAGAATTGATATGTGCAAATGATACACATATTTTTACAAATCCCAAGTATGAAATACAATATTTCATTGGTTTGGTATTTGTTTGATGGCCGTGGAGGCACAGGTGTTACATTTATATCCACCAAACTACCCAAACTGCCTTTGATTCTATCCGCCAAAATCTTACTAATGCATTTAAAAATGACATTGCAGCAAGAAATGGGCCTATACTCTAGAACCGACGTAGGAGTAGAAACTTTGGGAACAAGAGCAATTATAGTGTGATTGATCTGTTGAAGCAATTTACCATTATCAAAAAATTGTAGAATGGCATTAGAGACCTCCTCACCCACAATATCCCAAGTCTTCTTAAAGAAAACCGAAGTGTAACCATCTGGCCCGGGGGCCTTGTTATCTCCAATACTAAACATCACAGCCTTTATTTCATCACGGGTAACTGGACGTATCATATGAGCCGCTGCTACCGAACTAACAATATTAGAAAACAAATCCTCACTAACCAGCTCATCAACCTTAGTCTCGACACCCAAAAACTTCTCATAATGATCAACTAAAGCACTTTCAATACCTGAACCCTCAAACTGGTTACCATTAGCATCTTTGATTGAATGAATTTTGCTCCTGGCGTTCCTATTCTTAACAAAGTTGTGAAAATAAGATGTATTTCCATCTCCTGCACTAAGCCATTCCAGCTTTGCCTTCTGTTTTAAAAAAGATTCCTCATCATAAGCAGCGCAATGGAACTCCTTTATAATATCAGACTCCTTAACCCTAGGAGCAGCATCAAACGGATCCAGATCAATCTGTGTATGAACTTCATCCAGTTTGAGTCTAAGCTCATTAACTTTTTCATGCAAGTTCCCTTGGTTTTGGAGAAGTTTGCGTAATGGATGTTTCAGATTCCGAAGTTTTTTTTACCACGGACAGCATAGGAATGCCTACTATCGGTTTTCTCCATTCAGCCACCACACATTCCTTAAAACCATCTTTAGTAGCTAAGAAGTTAACGAATTTAAATGGCTTTGGCTTTACTCGAACATCTCGAGCCATATTCAGAATACAAGGAGTGTGATCCGACAACCGGTATGGATGGTAAATAACATGCGCATTCTGGAAATCATCTAAGAAAGAAACATTACCCATCACCCGATCTATTTTCTTCAATATACCTATCCCATCTCTTGGTTTTTGATTCCATGTAAAATGAAGGCCATGACCAGGTATATCCAGCAACTCGTTATGTTGAACACATTCAAAAAAATCCCTCATACCTATCGTAGGGGTAGAGGAGCCATGTAAACAATCATCCATGTAAAGGGCCGAGTTGAAATCCCCCATCACAATCCACGGTTGATTCCTGACAACCAATTTATGTTTGCATAAGTCTTGCCAAAGAATCCTTCTCTCCTGGTAAGTGTTCTTAGCATAGACAAACGACACAAGCAAAACTTTAGAATCAATTTTAGACTTTATTTGGACATGCATAACCTGGTCAGTTTGAGCTAGCACCATAAGATGAAGAAGATCATCATTCCATCCCACAATGATTCTAGTTCCTCTGCTGCAAACCCCTCCATTAGATGTCCACTCCCACTTTTTAAAAACCCTACCACAAACTTTCGAAAGCTTTGAAACCTCCACATGAGACTCTAAAATAGCACAAACACTCAGTTTATTATCTCTAAGTATTTGCTGAACCTCCCGTTGTTTCAGGGGCCGGTTCAAGCCCCTTATATTCCAGGCGGCTATGATATCCATAAAAACCCATATCAACGGGAGTGCTTGCCCCCTCAGAATTTTCAGACTTTTTATCAGCCTTCATAAATGATGAAATCTCTGTTTGAAAAGGTTCTAGAAAACCCTCCTCCTCAGTATTACACTGATTCGGATTTTTTGACAACTTATCAACTAAAATATTCCCATTCCCATCTGCCTTCTCAAAAATCGGATCCATAGACTTCATATCACTTAACGTACCTGATCTCAAAGAATCATCCGCTAAAGCCTCAAATTTATGATGAATGTCCACACCAGCTTGATCTCTCTTAGAATCTGGTTGAGTTTTTGTGCCTGATGTACTAGCTCCTACAGAGTTAGTCTTGGGCTTATACACGAACTTTGCCTTTTGTTTTTTCTGTGGAAAAACATGCTTAGCTATTTTCCTTTTATCCATAATGTACCCCTCCTCATCAATAGTAATTTGTTTTGTTTTTTCCTTAGGAGCCTTCGGGCATGCCACAGTATTATGGCCAAATAAGCAGCAAGTCTCACACCGATGCGGTTTCCATTCATATTCTATTTTGATTTTTTCCATCACAAAACCTTCTTCCTCCATTTTCGGTATAGCAACCACTACATGACTTTTTAATTCATTATCAGCATTAATCTCCACCATAGCTCGAGCATAACTAGTCCTACCCCAATTTTCAATACACATATCAGCTGTATAAGTGTCTAGCCTTTTCGGTATGCCAACTTTCAAGGCCAGGAGACTTAGACCATCATCTGTGTAGACAGCAAGAGGAACATTATGAAACTTGATCCAAATTGGAACCGATTTTATACCATCCTTCCTTAGACTGACTGTCGGACCCCATATATTCAGAAAAAGAGGCATCTTTCTGATCAACCAAGGACCTCCTTCCAGAACTTTATTCATACCCTCCTTAGATTCAAATTTGAAAAAGAAAAATCCATCTGAATTCATCATCAGTTTTATAAAACCATATTTTGCCCAAACATTTTTTACGTAATATTCAACTACTGGAAACGGCAATCTATTACCAAGAAAGTAACCATAAAGAACGTTCTCAAATTTCTTTTGTACCTGACGAACTGCTTCCTTCGGAATGACCACATCAGCCTCCTCCACCTTCTCTGTAGATTCAAGAAGCCTGAAATTAACCTCACGCTTTACCGTAGTGTTGAGCTTTACCCTGTCAGCATACGTAACCTGAGGCATCTGGGTTAACCTATTTGTATTCGAACTATCTCCTTCACCCGAGTTCTGATCAGGTTGTGTATTCTCCAAAATCACTGGTGTAGTGATTTTCGTTAACTCATCAATGACATTGATCGGTTTCAGATTAGGTTGTGACAACATAGTGTTACCATCAATATCAATGACTCTACTGGCAATCCCCTTGAACGATAAAGGTGGCTTACCCCGATCATCCTGTGGGATATTATCAGATTTGAAACGTACATTCGGAGCAGAAGAATTAATGTTATCCATAGCAGAAAGATTCAGAAAACCATGCAACAAAACCAAACCAGAAGAAAACCAAGATCCTCAACGACAATAGACTACAGAAACCCTAATTAGAAAGAAACGAAAAACCCTAATCCCAACTTCAAAAGATTAGAAACCAGGGTAGAATCTAGAAACCTTACTCAGAAGGATCGATAAAACCCCAATACCTAACCCAGATCGATCAAGATTAAGATTGAAGAAACAAGAACTAGGGTTTCTAGAGTTCCTACGTGATGACCTTTAATGAACTATATTGGAACAACTGTTATTATAACTCTTTATGGTATATTGAGTTATGTTCCATTTTAGCATGTTTAAATCCGTGAATAAGTTAATTATTCTAAATGTCCGAAGTCGATCATACTTGTGGGAACAAATATGAATGTAAGACTATTATGAATTTGGATTGGTGGATATTCATTAGACATGAATATAGAGCAAAGAGTTGCTGCCAAAGTTCATAGATATTTGTGGGATACAAATATTGGACTGACTCGCTCTCAAATATTACTGCATGGAATCATTTGTGATTGATCATAAGTAAATTTGAGTAAAGGAGAATATCATGGTATCCTCAGACCTGAGATACATATTGGGTCTTGATATTCACCAAATATTGTACCTTGACTTATTTCTTCGCTGTCAGTAATATGACAGTACATAAGGCTAAGCTCAGGTATGGTACAAGGTGATTGTGAGAGACGTATGTAGTCAAGATGGGATTTGTTCCTCTTATTCGTTGAGAGTAAGATGTCTAAGGCCTGCTAAAGTTGAATCAACAGAGAGTGATCACTCTATGTCTCTGGATTTGACATGACATCTGTAACGAAAGGATAAATGATAGATTCACCTAAATCATTTTCAAGTAAGGGACTTGAAGGGGATGATGTTATTGAATGGCTAATATAGTCATACGTATTGGGGGTAGTAAACCGTAGTTAGGCGTCATTTGCTGCTTGCATCAATCTTCTATGTATCTTGTGCAAGTGGGAGATTGTTGGACTCTGTATGCCCAAGACACATATTAAATTGATGTGGCTAGTATGTTATGATCCAAGTCGAGTCATACCCAAATACAAGCTAGACAAACACTTATAATATTTATTTGTGATATGATCAAACAAATAAATATTAACACTTAGAACATTTAGAAATCGGTTTTCTAAATAATTGCACTTGACAAACTAATAAATTATATGGATAATTTATTTTGAGAGAATATTTTATTTTGTTATTTAATGGGTTAAATAACATAATAAAAAATAGCATAAGTCTTATAACATATGATGTTATATTTTATAAAAGTTATAAAATATGTAAGACTTATATTATTTAAAAGAAACAAAATTTGAAATTTTTTTTTATAAAAAGACTAGCCCCCCCCCCCCCCCCATGGTGTTCTTCCCAAACCTTTTTGTCCAATAAGAAGGCATGCAAGTTGTCATAATTAGATGAAACATGATTGGGTAAGAATATGGTCCAATAAGCATGCATGCATTTGCATGGGTCTTCATTGGGCAAGATGGGTGGCCATGTCTCTCTCTCTTGCTTTAATAACTTTTGTATGACAAAAGACTAAGATGATGAACTTGAGAATATTAGTAGAAATGGCTGAAAATTTCGGCCATAACATGATCATCCAAGAGGGTTTTTCTTTTGGAGAAATCAAGTGTAAGACTCCCTAAAAATCGGGTCATGTATGGTTGATCAAGTAGGCTTTTTCAAGTTCATAAATCAAGTGCAAGAACTCTACAACCTCCTCTCATATTTTCGGCCATATGATGGTTTCAAGAGGGTTTCAATTGTGAGTTCATAAGTGTAGAAATCCTAGCTAAACATAAGGTGTTTGTTGGAAGGCTTGGGGTATACAAGCTTAAGGTCTTCTACACTTGAAGGCAACCATTCAAGAAGCATCATCTTCTTCATATCCATTACTCCTTGGAAGGTAGTATTCTAAACACCCTATGGTTGTGTTTTAGTTTTTGATAGCATGCACGTTCGTATATGGATCCGAGATTGGGTTTTACATATAAAATGGGTTTTATATCTTGTAAGTAACATGTTTTAAATAATAATTTTCCGCTGCGTTTTTTTTATTTTATACGGATAAAATACTTTGATAAACATGTGAAAAACCCAACAAAAATCCTATCTAACAAGGATTTCCATCGTGTATAAGCTGAACTTGTAAACTGTTTATAATGCGTAAACTGATAATGTAATGTGTTTTAGGCACATAGTCTATTAATGTAATGTGTCTATTTTTCATAGACTTCACCCATGGAAATGTTCTCGCTTGGTTTATATGCAATGAATTTTTGTTGTAGTGGACCTTGAAAGATGTTTATGCAATGAAAACCTCTTGTTCTTGTATAAATTGTTTTCGTGAGAGGTCCCTAGTGATTGTAGACTAGACTCGAGAAAGAATCCTGGTTCACTACAATCGATGCTCATAGCGGAAGCGCGAGGTGTGATCTGATCGGTTCTCATTGCCTAACAATATAAGTGAACATACTAAATGAATAAAACATGCTCCAATGCCATTGCCATAAATGTTTCAAAAGAACACAACATACGTTAAGTGTACTGATTACAAACCATCAAATGAAAATAAGTTGTCATAGCTTCATACATAAAAATGTAAGTTCTGAAATGTTTAAGGGTTTGACCACTATATCATCGCAAAGAGGAGGTATATAACAGGCAAACCCTTCGAATGGTGGCATGGAGTCTTGATAATTGATTTCTTGTCTGTAATCCCCGATATGGTCCACTAATTCCCTGAAATACATGTTAAGTTGAAAACATCAACAAAAGTTGGCGAGTTCATGCAGTTTAGTTGTATAAGATGTATTTGTATCAAAACTATATGTAAAGATGTATCCGTAAAATGTGAGATGCATTTGTATCAGAACTGTATATAAAGATGTATCCGTAAAATGTGAGATGTATTTGTATCAAAACTGTATGTAAAGATGTATCCGTAAAATGTGAGTTGTATTTAGACGAAACCAGTATATAAGATGTCATATGTAAAGCGTCAATGAAATCGTTGATCATTAATGTTTCGCGAGGACATTAATATGTGTGACGAAATAGGAAGCAATCCAAACCTAGACGATTTTATGTCGACTACTATCGACTGGGACACAAATGCACTCTTCTGTATGGGTCCACGACCAAGAGTGGGGCTCGCCAAAACCCATTAGATCTAACCACTTGTACCTAGGTCCAAACTGGATTAATGGTGCTTAGATGTATAACCCTAATTCGCACATGATCTAAGGTGTTTCATTCCCTAACTTTAACATACGTTGAACATGTATTTTCCCCGATAGTTGTAAAGTTGTAAAACATTTAAATGAATAGGGGACATGAACTCACAGAATCGCGTCTGTGAATAGAAGTAACTATGATCTCACGTGCGGTCTGTGACACCTGTGTCACTTCAACCATCATACGAATACTAAACCAATGAAATATTGTATTTCATACTTGAGTTTTGTATAAATATGTGTATTGTTTGCACATATCAATTCTTGTTCGATTTCGAGCTTTAAATCGCTTTTTGGAAGGTTATACGCGAACTGATGCGTAAATATAACCAGTTTAATGCAACATACACTCCGGAACAGTGAAATAGGCTTAACATACCTTAAATAACCTTTACATAACTCAGAAATAAGTTTTGGATGGTTTGGTGTGTTGAAATCAAGTTTTTTCGATCGCAGGGACTATTTGTGTCAAACTGCGAAAGTATGCCAATTCGTGTGGTAACGAACATTCCACAACTTGATCATAAGTTAAACATACCATAAATATCCTTTACATAGCTTAGAAATAGGCTTTGAGGTGTTCGGTATGCTAAAATAAACTTTTTGGTCATTCAGGGACTAAAAGCGTCAAAAAGTGCATAAGTTTGCATTTTCGCGCATATCTTACGTTCTGAATATATCCGGACATCCAGAAATTTATGTAATCATTAAAATATTTTAGTTTAGTGATTGGCATGATAAAATTCCATTCGTCGCTTAATTTGGATCGTTTTTCGCGTCCGTTTGTGTTTCGTCGTAATTAACCGAACAACGCAACCGTACGACCAAACGAACCGACATCTGAGATATTTTTGAGCATGTTTCATGTTCCCTATACTAAAACATCCTTATGGAGCTTAAGAATGGGTTTAACGAGGCTTAAACGTGCCAAAATGCATCAAAAATAAAGTTTGGAGATGCAGGGGCCTGTTCTGCCAATTGCTGAAAGTTGCTGCCAGCACACAAGAGCCATACTGACCGTATGGGGATGCTTACGGTCTGTAAGCCTTCTCCAGCACAAAAAAACTTTATTTTTTGTAAAACCCAGCTATCTCATTGTTTTGCACATGGTTTCTTCCATTCTATGGACTGGTTTTGGATGCCCCTAGTATGTTAAAACCATGGGCACACATGGAGGGCCAAGATTGAAGCTCGGATTTCAAGAAATGATCCTAACGGTTCTTCGAAATCTATAAATACCCAAGCTTTCTTATTCTTGCAACTCACAATTTGATTCATTTTGGCTCTAAGTTGAAGTTTAAACACTTCATACCTGAGCTAACTTGAATCAAACTTCCTAGCTTGAACCTCTTGTAAGCTCCTTTCGTTCTTTTATGCGTTTTTAAGCGTGAAAGTCAAACAGTGTTTGACTTTCTGCTTTGACCAGTCAATGGTCAACACGAAGTTCGTTTGAACTTCGTAACGTGAGCGTAATCACGATGGTTATAGTCTTTTGTGACTATACCTACTGATTACCACGTTATTTAGGCGTAGTGACGAGTCATAGTTTCGGTCAAAATGCATATTCTTGCGTATTTTGCAACCAAACTATTCTTGGGTATCAAGACCCTTTGTCTTGATATCAAACTTGTTTTCAAACTTCGTTAAACATGTTTCAACATGTTTAACTCGTCACTTTTAGATTTGTGCTTATATAGGGTCGTAAGATAAGCGGTCTAAACAACTGCTTAGACTTTCGAACCCGACCCGTTTGGTCGATCATTAGGATCCGACCAAACATGTTTTGTGACCATAGTTGTATAGGGAATAACCTTTCAACGTTATACCTTATGGTCACTTCGTTTAAATAGTTGTATGATAGGTAGTTTATATGCCTTAGATAAATGACCAAAATGCCCTTTTTACGCATAAATTCATTTTAAGCATATGTAACATAAATTTTGACATCTAAACTGATTAGGCAACATTATTATACATGTTAAGGCATATATTACTTGTCATAGGACGAGTTAGGCGGTCCGAACGCGTTTTACGCAAACGACGCGTTAAAGTAGCATAAGTTACCTAAACGGGTCGTAATGGGTCATAAGCACTTAGGATAGGTTCCGTTTTAGGATGTAGGCTTTGTTTAACCATATTACATGAGTTCCTATACTCATTTGGTTTACGAAACCTCATTCTATCCGATCTTCCGATTTAGGTCCGGTTTATTTACTTAGTTACCTATATTAGGTGCCGTTTGATTCCGTGATCTCTCTAGCTTTGCTTGGCTGTTACTCAAGACTTCTAAGCATTCTCAAGTGAGTACATAGTCCCCTATTTTACTATTTTCAATGTTTTGGGGTGAAACATGTGTACCTAATTGTTATGTTCATGATTTCAAAGTATAATTGATTATACATGTTAGTACTTATTTTTTGACAAACTGAATGATTATTTATGGTTTAAACACTAATTTTTCAAAGATTATAAAATTAAATGTTGGATTGTACTTGTTTTATACGTTCACAAGACCTATTGGTAGTATGATATAGCACTATAGGATTAGACACCCCATTCCTGTTGTATGGAATGTCGGAAACCAATTTTTATCCAAATAGAGATTGCCTTTGTGGTATTTCTATAGCCTCCAATGGTGTAGTTTGATACACTAAGGTCTGAATGAATTCTAAAATCACATTTTTGTTGTATATTTTGTTTTACTCCCAAAGGTATAGTTTGATATGCTCTCATATGTGATATTGTACAAAACAACATATATTTTGTTAATTACTAAAACATAGTTTGATATGTTAGTTATAAAACCAAAGCATAGTTTAATATGTTATTCATAAAAACCGAAGCTGTCACACCCAACCACGTAAAACAACAAATCGTGGCGGAAACGTCGGGGAGTGTTGTAACAGAATTATTGCTTCACAACCATGAATACAAAAAGTTTCGTTTTACTTATTCATTAAGTAATTTACATTGTTTTAACACGAAACAAACAAGTTACATATCGACTATCACTGTTATTATGTCACTAAGGCCTCGTCCAGATCCTATGTGACTCATGCATCCTAGCAATCAACATCAAGCAACAACACCTGAAACATATGTAAAAACAAAGTCAGCAAAGAAATGCTGGCGAGCACATAGGTTTTATAGGAGTGTCGGATTCATGGCTAGTTTACATGTTGCAATACCTTATTATAACTTTGTTTTGAAAAGAGTATAATATTGCAACATAATTAACCAACTCAAATCAAGCGGGTTATAATTCATAAAATCTCGTTGCCATGATTCTTAACCCAAAAACATTTGTTTTAATAAACCAAATTGTAAAACATCTCGTATTAACTCGTTAATAAATCTTGTATGATTATCCTTTTGAAAACATCGTTATGTGACATCGTTTCAAAATCGTTTACCCAAGTGAACCTGATAACGCCACGGTATGTAATATGTTGAAAACACTTATATATAAGAAGTACCAGCGGCGTATCTACCATGTTTTCACCATATTACACCCGTCCCGTTATCTAAACACTTAACCAAAAAACAATCGTTTATCCCATTTGTTTAAATTGTTCAAATCGTTTCCAAATCGTTAACTCGTTTAAATCGTTTAAATCATCATCGTTTTAATTGTGAAAACTATTTATGGTCATCTCGCTAATTGTGACACCTTGTGGCGTCGGTATGACTTGCAGCTTGCGCTGATCACGATCGAGCGTTCCATGCAAACTATTACATTTGAGATTGTTGATTCTAAGTTCATCCAGTGGTTGTTATTGCTTCTAGAACTCATTTACTTGTTGTAAACGTTCATATGGAACTCGATTGGTCGAGGTTCCTGTTCATTGTTGGGTCCCTATTGACTTAGTCACACTAGTGACTGTATCTATACGTCTTGTTTCCTTTGACATTAATTTTTAAAACACATTTCTTTTAAACCGTTGGGTTCTTATTGTTAGGGAATGTCATTAAATTCACATGATTCGAATAAGTCTTGTTTCGATTACGCGGTCATTCACTTTGTTATTATTCGGACTTACCTGCGAACAACACAATTCTGAGGAGATAACATAGTCTAAATTTCGAGGACGAAATTTCCGTAACAGGGGGAGAATGTGACAACCGGTGATTTACGGCTCTTAATTACGTGATTAACAGGCGATTAACGTGATAATAAATAGCGTTTAAGACGTAGATTAACTCATTTAGGCCCTTGGAGTGCCCAGGAACTTTATTCGGCTGTACAGTGCGCGTATGGTGATTTACGGAAAGATCCGGTGGATATTAAGCGACAACGAACTGATGCCGTACAAAATACTGACAACGCCGACAAGTATGAAAGTTACATGAATATTTTATGTCTATGAAATTAATTTTGTGAATTTATTGGGCTTCTGTGCGACACAAACGCAAACGTGAACTAAAAACGCGATAGCAGGAAACGCATCGGCAACAAAACAGAAATGACAGAGACGCCTGGCACCTTTGAAACTTACATTTTACGCTATATTTGGCTCCGTAATAAAATTTTAGTAACTACAGTCGAAACTGGATCGAAAAACGGATTAGAAAGACCAACGTCGGATTTTACGCTATTTTTACCGTTAACGACGCACGAGCGCGGCAACGACAAAAACGACATTATTTTACATGTTTTAAAATCTAAAAATTTAGTTTACGGCGTTACAGATAATTCGGGATACAAAAACGGGTTCGTAGGATTGGACGGACCACCAGAAACACGAGAGTTGGGCTTGTGGGCCTTGGGCCCAAGCCCAAAGCCCACAACACTAACATGTATATAAAAGGGGCCACACTCTTTATCTTGTTTCATTTGTGCACAGAACCAAACCCACACACACATCACATTTCTCTCTCTCTCTCTCCGGTATAGGATGGCCGGACTCCGGCCGGCGAGACACCCGGCGGAGACACGGCGGCGCCGCCGCCTACGGCGGTGGTGGAGGTGTTTTCCGGCAACTTTTTTTCGATTCGACACCCTACCCCGACTAAAGCAAACGTTCCCGACACGATGGCGATGCCCGTTTTTTAAGTTCCGGTCAAATTTCCGGTGAACTATTTTCAGAGTTCTAACTGCGTGCATGTCTAGATCGGAGCTTTGGGGACCTCCTGGTACAGTTTTGTTGGAATCGGGGCTCCGGCGACTGAAATCGAGCGACGAAATCGTCGTGAAGCTGATTTTGACAGCGATGACGGTGATTTGATGACGGGATGGTGGCCGACTGCGGCAGTGGCCGCCGGAGCCACGGTGGCGGCGGCGATTAGGGTTGGTACAGGCCTTACTCTGTTCAAGTTTCAGATTTAGCGAGTTTCGTGTTTGCCAGTAAGTCTCTCCGATTGATTCCTTTCTTTACATTCTGATGAAGAAGATGATGATGTTAATGGCTTGCTGTGTCGAGGAAGATGATGATTTTGCGGAAGAAGATGATGTTTTGAAGCAGGTTATGTAAGGCTCAGTTCAGATTAGACGATGGTTCGGGTAACGGTTCGATTCGGGTCAAGTTTTGGGTGCGGTCAACCTTGGTCAGCCGGTTTGGGTTACGGTTCAGCAGGTTCGGGTCAGAACTGCTCAACGGGTTCGGTTCGGTTAACTTGGTTCGGGTCAGAAAGTAAACTCAGTCAACATCCGGGTTCGGTCAACTGTGATCAATGGTTCGGGTCAGATTTTGAAGCGGTTCGACTCGGTCGGACTGAGTCAACTCGGTCAACCCATCTTTTCGACATAAAGATTTGGTAAAAATTAAAGTTGCGATTTCGTTTACACCATTTTATTATATATATTGTTTTAAACGTGGAACGAGTTCTAAAACCGAACCAAATAATAAACGTTATAATAAGTATATTATTTTTTCGTGCAAAGATATTATACATAAAAGTGTATAGATTATATGTTGACAAACCGACATCGTAACTCAAAAAGTGATTATCATACATGTATATAATACAACTTGAACGTGACCAATATACGACTAATTTTATGTAAATATTGTGATTATAGTCTATTGAATCTTGTTGAATTTTGAAAAAATGAAACGACAACTTGTGTTGTCAGGGCCGTCCAAAAACAGAGGAAACTCTACCCGTTTTTCTAGAAAATCCGTAAAATAAAGCGTGTTTCATTATAAAATGAACTATCCTATTCAGGTAATTTTTTTTAGAACAAATACAAGTGTAACAATACCTTTGACAACACTTTTATAAGATACAAAAACTATGATTCGAACATTATTTACAACTAATAAATATAGTTATTATATTTATTGTAAACTTTGATAATTCGACAGAACTTTTATAAAATCAACGTAATGATTTATATTGTTTCAAATGTCGAATGATGATACGACTTCTTTTCATAAGAATAAATATTTTGTATATTTCTTTCAACAATCAAACGACACGACGATTGTTTTACTAAAATAAATATAGTTTATATATTTATTTGAAATACTGAACGACACGAATTCGTTTTATAAAAATAAATATAGTTTTTATATTTATTTCAAGTATCTAACAATAACGAATTCTTTTATAAAAATAAACATAGTTTTATGTTTATTTCAAACATCAAGCGACTCGTATTCTTTTATAAAAATAAATATAATTATATATTTATTTTCAAACACAAACAACTTGATGGTGCTTTTGTAAAATAAATATAACTTTTTATATTTATTTCAAATGCCGAAACGGCATATACGTGTGTATTGGCAAATATATTCAAGACGCAATATATATAATACAAGGTTATTATATACTACTTTCATACGAATGTTTTTGTATACATTATATTTATGTAAATATACTTTACATACACGTGCGACTTCTTGAGGCGACTAACGCGGAACTAAGTCCTACAAGACTTATTAATTATTACCGACGAATAGACGAACTAAACAAAGTATAACTTCTTCATTTCATTTAAGCTAACAACTTACCGTCGAATCGTTCGGTTAACGATTCGGTAGAGCTCGGTGACACGTAGACTAGTTACAGCTTTTATTTATAAACTTATAAAATATTCCGTGTTAGGAATATTGTAGAATGCACGCTAGTGAATCACGTCTTGGAAACGACATCACGAAGTCGTATATAGCTAGCTTAGCACAGGAATATTCAGGTGAGTTCATAACCCCACCTTTTTACGGTTTTACATTTTTATGAATGTTTTCGGGGTGGAAAGACATGCACGTTTTTCAGAAACATACAATCTTGGATTTTTCAAACTACTGTAACGAACTCGTTAGCAGCTTCTGATCGTTTAAATCTTGGATTTTTGTCACACCCCTCCAAAAACCCCACCCCGCCTTGGAGGCGTGACATGCCCAGGATCATAGCCACCAATCATATTGAACAAAGCATGTAAGTAATTTTTATAAAATCCAACACAATACAATTGGTGTCAAAACATAGTTTGAGTTTACAGCGGAAGCACAAAACATAAGTTTAATATTAATTTAAATGTTTTCCCACAACGACCACGCCTCCTCGTGCAAGCTCCTTTAAGCTAGGGATCTAACGACCTGCAAGGCATGTAACAACGAGTCAACAACAAAGTTGAGTGAATTCACGTTTCTGTTCACTGGCTTACTAGCCCGTAGGATTTATGATTATCCCGAATATTTGTTTTGTTGTCCTAACCAGGACGAACGTACGTTATTCTGCACTCTGGAGAATTCGTATGTATCGCGGTCTCCCAGACATGTGTGCGAAGATTAGTGGAGTGGCATCCTATCTACTGAGGATGACCGTGCCTTGTAGAAAGTCTGTGAACTCACCTTGATTTAACAAGCTTCCTGATTCTAACTCTTCTGAGAATTAGCATCTACTTTGGTATGAGGTAGAGTTTAGCCTACTGATAAGCTTAATAACCTAATTTGCACACGAAACTAGGTAAATAACTAATACAGCTTTTACGATAACTCACGAGATCAAACCCTCACAACAAATGACAAAGTGCGATACTTAAACATCCAGCGGATTCACAATGAATGACAGAGTATAGTCCGATTTCGAACAGTACTCAAACATTCAAGTCGAAATCACGACGAATGACAAAGTATAAACCCACTTTGAGCAGCACTTAAACATCAATCGGATAGTTTCAATCGATCGGACATTGAATCGTAGCAGCGATTGAATTAATACCCTGTATCGTAGCAGCAATTAGTGATTGTGTGTGTTAATTGAAGTAATCGGACCAAAAACTCAGAGAATAATACGAATTTTCTCGTCGCTAAAACTCCAGAAACTAAGTGCCAATGTTCTGTATTTATACACCAAATTGAAACAGCTTACGGACCGTAACAAATATCCCTTACGGTCCGTAAGGGACACCTCCTTCTTATAGGGTAGCTACGTGTGAGACTAGGCCTGCTGAGTCGACAATTTCTTAAAATTCTATTCTTACAACGAGATAAGTAGATAATCATCTATAGAAAATACCCCCCCCCCCCTGAGTTTTAGGGGCCCTAATCCTGATTCTGATTGTTCTGGAAATCTTAGGGTTTCTGCAGAATCACTTGGGTTTCTCAATTAGGGTTTCCTATTGAACAATAAATCATAAGAAATAATAGTTTTTAATGAGGGTTGTTACATTCTCCCCACCATATAGAAATCTCGTCCTCGAGATTTACTCAAATAAGTAAGAATACTAGTACTAATCTTTTAAAATTTTCATTTATCTTCAAGAGATACTATCAGCAATTTGTCAAATAGACATTTCTTAAGGTTGCATACATGAAATACTTAGGGATGACTTAACCTTAACCCATAGCACTTAAAATAAATATTATAGAACACCGTAAAGTATTGAGCCTTGCATTTGGAATGAAGCATCGTTGTGGATCATTGAACACTTTACCGGTTATAGTCTGGTTTTTATCAAAAATATTTTTCCCATTTTATTAAAACCAAGTTCACTATAACCAATGGCTCGGATACCAATCTGTCACACCCCTCCAAAAACCCCACCCCGCCTTGGAGGCGTGACATGCCCAGGATCATAGCCACCAATCATATTGAACAAAGCATGTAAGTAATTTTTATAAAATCCAACACAATACAATTGGTGTCAAAACATAGTTTGAGTTTACAGCGGAAGCACAAAACATAAGTTTAATATTAATTTAAATGTTTTCCCACAACGACCACGCCTCCTCGTGCAAGCTCCTTTAAGCTAGGGATCTAACGAGCTGCAAGGCATGTAACAACGAGTCAACAACAAAGTTGAGTGAATTCACGTTTCTGTTCACTGGCTTACTAGCCCGTAGGATTTATGATTATCCCGAATATTTGTTTTGTTGTCCTAACCAGGACGAACGTACGTTATTCTGCACTCTGGAGAATTCGTATGTATCGCGGTCTCCCAGACATGTGTGCGAAGATTAGTGGAGTGGCATCCTACCTACTGAGGATGACCGTGCCTTGTAGAAAGTCTGTGAACTCACCTTGATTTAACAAGCTTCCTGATTTTAACTCTTCTGAGAATTAGCATCTACTTTGGTATGAGGTAGAGTTTAGCCTACTGGTAAGCTTAATAACCTAATTTGCACACGAAACTAGGTAAATAACTAATACAGCTTTTACGATAACTCACGAGATCAAACCCTCACAACAAATGACAAAGTGCGATACTTAAACATCCAGCGGATTCACAACGAATGACAGAGTATAGTCCGATTTCGAACAGCACTCAAACATTCAAGTCGAAATCACGACGAATGACAAAGTATAAACCCAATTTGAGCAGCACTTAAACATCTATCGGATAGTTTCAATCGATCGGACATTGAATCGTAGCAGCGATTGAATTAATACCCTGTATCGTAGCAGCAATTAGTGATTGTGTGTGTTAATTGAAGTAATCGGACCAAAAACTCAGAGAATAATACGAATTTTCTCGTCGCTAAAACTCCAGAAACTAAGTGCCAATGTTCTGTATTTATACACCAAATTGAAACAGCTTACGGACCGTAACAAATATCCCTTACGGTCCGTAAGGGACACCTCCTTCTTATAGGGTAGCTACGTGTGAGACTAGGCCTGCTGAGTCGACAATTTCTTAAAATTCTATTCTTACAACGAGATAAGTAGATAATCATCTATAGAAAATACCCCCCCCCCCCCCCCCTGAGTTTTAGGGGCCCTAATCCTGATTCTGATTGTTCTGGAAATCTTAGGGTTTCTGCAGAATCACTTGGGTTTCTCAATTAGGGTTTCCTATTGAACAATAAATCATAAGAAATAATAGTTTTTAATGAGGGTTGTTACATTCTCCCCACCATATAGAAATCTCGTCCTCGAGATTTACTCAAATAAGTAAGAATACTAGTACTAATCTTTTAAAATTTTCATTTATCTTAAAGAGATACTATCAGCAATTTGTCAAATAGACATTTCTTAAGGTTGCATACATGAAATACTTAGGGATGACTTAACCTTAACCCATAGCACTTAAAATAAATATTATAGAACACCGTAAAGTATTGAGCCTTGCATTTGGAATGAAGCATCGTTGTGGATCATTGAACACTTTACCGGTTATAGTCTGGTTTTTATCAAAAATATTTTTCCCATTTTATTAAAACCAAGTTCACTATAACCAATGGCTCGGATACCAATCTGTCACACCCCTCCAAAAACCCCACCCCGCCTTGGAGGCGTGACATGCCCAGGATCATAGCCACCAATCATATTGAACAAACCATGTAGGTAATTTTTATAAAATCCAACACAATACAATTGGTGTCAAAACATAGTTTGAGTTTACAGCGGAAGCACAAAACATAAGTTTAATATTAATTTAAATGTTTTCCCACAACGACCACGCCTCCTCGTGCAAGCTCCTTTAAGCTAGGGATCTAACGACCTGCAAGGCATGTAACAACGAGTCAACAACAAAGTTGAGTGAATTCACGTTTCTGTTCACTGGCTTACTAGCCCGTAGGATTTATGATTATCCCGAATATTTGTTTTGTTGTCCTAACCAGGACGAACGTACGTTATTCTGCACTCTGGAGAATTCGTATGTATCGCGGTCTCCCAGACATGTGTGCGAAGATTAGTGGAGTGGCATCCTACCTACTGAGGATGACCGTGCCTTGTAGAAAGTCTGTGAACTCACCTTGATTTAACAAGCTTCCTGATTTTAACTCTTCTGAGAATTAGCATCTACTTTGGTATGAGGTAGAGTTTAGCCTACTGGTAAGCTTAATAACCTAATTTGCACACGAAACTAGGTAAATAACTAATACAGCTTTTACGATAACTCACGAGATCAAACCCTCACAACAAATGACAAAGTGCGATACTTAAACATCCAGCGGATTCACAACGAATGACAGAGTATAGTCCGATTTCGAACAGCACTCAAACATTCAAGTCGAAATCACGACGAATGACAAAGTATAAACCCAATTTGAGCAGCACTTAAACATCTATCGGATAGTTTCAATCGATCGGACATTGAATCGTAGCAGCGATTGAATTAATACCCTGTATCGTAGCAGCAATTAGTGATTGTGTGTGTTAATTGAAGTAATCGGACCAAAAACTCAGAGAATAATACGAATTTTCTCGTCGCTAAAACTCCAGAAACTAAGTGCCAATGTTCTGTATTTATACACCAAATTGAAACAGCTTACGGACCGTAACAAATATCCCTTACGGTCCGTAAGGGACACCTCCTTCTTATAGGGTAGCTACGTGTGAGACTAGGCCTGCTGAGTCGACAATTTCTTAAAATTCTATTCTTACAACGAGATAAGTAGATAATCATCTATAGAAAATACCCCCCCCCCCCCTGAGTTTTAGGGGCCCTAATCCTGATTCTGATTGTTCTGGAAATCTTAGGGTTTCTGCAGAATCACTTGGGTTTCTCAATTAGGGTTTCCTATTGAACAATAAATCATAAGAAATAATAGTTTTTAATGAGGGTTGTTACATTCTCCCCACCATATAGAAATCTCGTCCTCGAGATTTACTCAAATAAGTAAGAATACTAGTACTAATCTTTTAAAATTTTCATTTATCTTCAAGAGATACTATCAGCAATTTGTCAAATAGACATTTCTTAAGGTTGCATACATGAAATACTTAGGGATGACTTAACCTTAACCCATAGCACTTAAAATAAATATTATAGAACACCGTAAAGTATTGAGCCTTGCATTTGGAATGAAGCATCGTTGTGGATCATTGAACACTTTACCGGTTATAGTCTGGTTTTTATCAAAAATATTTTTCCCATTTTATTAAAACCAAGTTCACTATAACCAATGGCTCGGATACCAATCTGTCACACCCCTCCAAAAACCCCACCCCGCCTTGGAGGCGTGACATGCCCAGGATCATAGCCACCAATCATATTGAACAAAGCATGTAAGTAATTTTTATAAAATCCAACACAATACAATTGGTGTCAAAACATAGTTTGAGTTTACAGCGGAAGCACAAAACATAAGTTTAATATTAATTTAAATGTTTTCCCACAACGACCACGCCTCCTCGTGCAAGCTCCTTTAAGCTAGGGATCTAACGAGCTGCAAGGCATGTAACAACGAGTCAACAACAAAGTTGAGTGAATTCACGTTTCTGTTCACTGGCTTACTAGCCCGTAGGATTTATGATTATCCCGAATATTTGTTTTGTTGTCCTAACCAGGACGAACGTACGTTATTCTGCACTCTGGAGAATTCGTATGTATCGCGGTCTCCCAGACATGTGTGCGAAGATTAGTGGAGTGGCATCCTACCTACTGAGGATGACCGTGCCTTGTAGAAAGTCTGTGAACTCACCTTGATTTAACAAGCTTCCTGATTTTAACTCTTCTGAGAATTAGCATCTACTTTGGTATGAGGTAGAGTTTAGCCTACTGGTAAGCTTAATAACCTAATTTGCACACGAAACTAGGTAAATAACTAATACAGCTTTTACGATAACTCACGAGATCAAACCCTCACAACAAATGACAAAGTGCGATACTTAAACATCCAGCGGATTCACAACGAATGACAGAGTATAGTCCGATTTCGAACAGCACTCAAACATTCAAGTCGAAATCACGACGAATGACAAAGTATAAACCCAATTTGAGCAGCACTTAAACATCTATCGGATAGTTTCAATCGATCGGACATTGAATCGTAGCAGCGATTGAATTAATACCCTGTATCGTAGCAGCAATTAGTGATTGTGTGTGTTAATTGAAGTAATCGGACCAAAAACTCAGAGAATAATACGAATTTTCTCGTCGCTAAAACTCCAGAAACTAAGTGCCAATGTTCTGTATTTATACACCAAATTGAAACAGCTTACGGACCGTAACAAATATCCCTTACGGTCCGTAAGGGACACCTCCTTCTTATAGGGTAGCTACGTGTGAGACTAGGCCTGCTGAGTCGACAATTTCTTAAAATTCTATTCTTACAACGAGATAAGTAGATAATCATCTATAGAAAATACCCCCCCCCCCCCCCCCTGAGTTTTAGGGGCCCTAATCCTGATTCTGATTGTTCTGGAAATCTTAGGGTTTCTGCAGAATCACTTGGGTTTCTCAATTAGGGTTTCCTATTGAACAATAAATCATAAGAAATAATAGTTTTTAATGAGGGTTGTTACATTCTCCCCACCATATAGAAATCTCGTCCTCGAGATTTACTCAAATAAGTAAGAATACTAGTACTAATCTTTTAAAATTTTCATTTATCTTCAAGAGATACTATCAGCAATTTGTCAAATAGACATTTCTTAAGGTTGCATACATGAAATACTTAGGGATGACTTAACCTTAACCCATAGCACTTAAAATAAATATTATAGAACACCGTAAAGTATTGAGCCTTGCATTTGGAATGAAGCATCGTTGTGGATCATTGAACACTTTACCGGTTATAGTCTGGTTTTTATCAAAAATATTTTTCCCATTTTATTAAAACCAAGTTCACTATAACCAATGGCTCGGATACCAATCTGTCACACCCCTCCAAAAACCCCACCCCGCCTTGGAGGCGTGACATGCCCAGGATCATAGCCACCAATCATATTGAACAAAGCATGTAAGTAATTTTTATAAAATCCAACACAATACAATTGGTGTCAAAACATAGTTTGAGTTTACAGCGGAAGCACAAAACATAAGTTTAATATTAATTTAAATGTTTTCCCACAACGACCACGCCTCCTCGTGCAAGCTCCTTTAAGCTAGGGATCTAACGAGCTGCAAGGCATGTAACAACGAGTCAACAACAAAGTTGAGTGAATTCACGTTTCTGTTCACTGGCTTACTAGCCCGTAGGATTTATGATTATCCCGAATATTTGTTTTGTTGTCCTAACCAGGACGAACGTACGTTATTCTGCACTCTGGAGAATTCGTATGTATCGCGGTCTCCCAGACATGTGTGCGAAGATTAGTGGAGTGGCATCCTACCTACTGAGGATGACCGTGCCTTGTAGAAAGTCTGTGAACTCACCTTGATTTAACAAGCTTCCTGATTTTAACTCTTCTGAGAATTAGCATCTACTTTGGTATGAGGTAGAGTTTAGCCTACTGGTAAGCTTAATAACCTAATTTGCACACGAAACTAGGTAAATAACTAATACAGCTTTTACGATAACTCACGAGATCAAACCCTCACAACAAATGACAAAGTGCGATACTTAAACATCCAGCGGATTCACAACGAATGACAGAGTATAGTCCGATTTCGAACAGCACTCAAACATTCAAGTCGAAATCACGACGAATGACAAAGTATAAACCCAATTTGAGCAGCACTTAAACATCTATCGGATAGTTTCAATCGATCGGACATTGAATCGTAGCAGCGATTGAATTAATACCCTGTATCGTAGCAGCAATTAGTGATTGTGTGTGTTAATTGAAGTAATCGGACCAAAAACTCAGAGAATAATACGAATTTTCTCGTCGCTAAAACTCCAGAAACTAAGTGCCAATGTTCTGTATTTATACACCAAATTGAAACAGCTTACGGACCGTAACAAATATCCCTTACGGTCCGTAAGGGACACCTCCTTCTTATAGGGTAGCTACGTGTGAGACTAGGCCTGCTGAGTCGACAATTTCTTAAAATTCTATTCTTACAACGAGATAAGTAGATAATCATCTATAGAAAATACCCCCCCCCCCTGAGTTTTAGGGGCCCTAATCCTGATTCTGATTGTTCTGGAAATCTTAGGGTTTCTGCAGAATCACTTGGGTTTCTCAATTAGGGTTTCCTATTGAACAATAAATCATAAGAAATAATAGTTTTTAATGAGGGTTGTTACATTCTCCCCACCATATAGAAATCTCGTCCTCGAGATTTACTCAAATAAGTAAGAATACTAGTACTAATCTTTTAAAATTTTCATTTATCTTCAAGAGATACTATCAGCAATTTGTCAAATAGACATTTCTTAAGGTTGCATACATGAAATACTTAGGGATGACTTAACCTTAACCCATAGCACTTAAAATAAATATTATAGAACACCGTAAAGTATTGAGCCTTGCATTTGGAATGAAGCATCGTTGTGGATCATTGAACACTTTACCGGTTATAGTCTGGTTTTTATCAAAAATATTTTTCCCATTTTATTAAAACCAAGTTCACTATAACCAATGGCTCGGATACCAATCTGTCACACCCCTCCAAAAACCCCACCCCGCCTTGGAGGCGTGACATGCCCAGGATCATAGCCACCAATCATATTGAACAAAGCATGTAAGTAATTTTTATAAAATCCAACACAATACAATTGGTGTCAAAACATAGTTTGAGTTTACAGCGGAAGCACAAAACATAAGTTTAATATTAATTTAAATGTTTTCCCACAACGACCACGCCTCCTCGTGCAAGCTCCTTTAAGCTAGGGATCTAACGAGCTGCAAGGCATGTAACAACGAGTCAACAACAAAGTTGAGTGAATTCACGTTTCTGTTCACTGGCTTACTAGCCCGTAGGATTTATGATTATCCCGAATATTTGTTTTGTTGTCCTAACCAGGACGAACGTACGTTATTCTGCACTCTGGAGAATTCGTATGTATCGCGGTCTCCCAGACATGTGTGCGAAGATTAGTGGAGTGGCATCCTACCTACTGAGGATGACCGTGCCTTGTAGAAAGTCTGTGAACTCACCTTGATTTAACAAGCTTCCTGATTTTAACTCTTCTGAGAATTAGCATCTACTTTGGTATGAGGTAGAGTTTAGCCTACTGGTAAGCTTAATAACCTAATTTGCACACGAAACTAGGTAAATAACTAATACAGCTTTTACGATAACTCACGAGATCAAACCCTCACAACAAATGACAAAGTGCGATACTTAAACATCCAGCGGATTCACAACGAATGACAGAGTATAGTCCGATTTCGAACAGCACTCAAACATTCAAGTCGAAATCACGACGAATGACAAAGTATAAACCCAATTTGAGCAGCACTTAAACATCTATCGGATAGTTTCAATCGATCGGACATTGAATCGTAGCAGCGATTGAATTAATACCCTGTATCGTAGCAGCAATTAGTGATTGTGTGTGTTAATTGAAGTAATCGGACCAAAAACTCAGAGAATAATACGAATTTTCTCGTCGCTAAAACTCCAGAAACTAAGTGCCAATGTTCTGTATTTATACACCAAATTGAAACAGCTTACGGACCGTAACAAATATCCCTTACGGTCCGTAAGGGACACCTCCTTCTTATAGGGTAGCTACGTGTGAGACTAGGCCTGCTGAGTCGACAATTTCTTAAAATTCTATTCTTACAACGAGATAAGTAGATAATCATCTATAGAAAATACCCCCCCCCCCTGAGTTTTAGGGGCCCTAATCCTGATTCTGATTGTTCTGGAAATCTTAGGGTTTCTGCAGAATCACTTGGGTTTCTCAATTAGGGTTTCCTATTGAACAATAAATCATAAGAAATAATAGTTTTTAATGAGGGTTGTTACATTCTCCCCACCATATAGAAATCTCGTCCTCGAGATTTACTCAAATAAGTAAGAATACTAGTACTAATCTTTTAAAATTTTCATTTATCTTAAAGAGATACTATCAGCAATTTGTCAAATAGACATTTCTTAAGGTTGCATACATGAAATACTTAGGGATGACTTAACCTTAACCCATAGCACTTAAAATAAATATTATAGAACACCGTAAAGTATTGAGCCTTGCATTTGGAATGAAGCATCGTTGTGGATCATTGAACACTTTACCGGTTATAGTCTGGTTTTTATCAAAAATATTTTTCCCATTTTATTAAAACCAAGTTCACTATAACCAATGGCTCGGATACCAATCTGTCACACCCCTCCAAAAACCCCACCCCGCCTTGGAGGCGTGACATGCCCAGGATCATAGCCACCAATCATATTGAACAAACCATGTAGGTAATTTTTATAAAATCCAACACAATACAATTGGTGTCAAAACATAGTTTGAGTTTACAGCGGAAGCACAAAACATAAGTTTAATATTAATTTAAATGTTTTCCCACAACGACCACGCCTCCTCGTGCAAGCTCCTTTAAGCTAGGGATCTAACGAGCTGCAAGGCATGTAACAACGAGTCAACAACAAAGTTGAGTGAATTCACGTTTCTGTTCACTGGCTTACTAGCCCGTAGGATTTATGATTATCCCGAATATTTGTTTTGTTGTCCTAACCAGGACGAACGTACGTTATTCTGCACTCTGGAGAATTCGTATGTATCGCGGTCTCCCAGACATGTGTGCGAAGATTAGTGGAGTGGCATCCTACCTACTGAGGATGACCGTGCCTTGTAGAAAGTCTGTGAACTCACCTTGATTTAACAAGCTTCTTGATTTTAACTCTTCTGAGAATTAGCATCTACTTTGGTATGAGGTAGAGTTTAGCCTACTGGTAAGCTTAATAACCTAATTTGCACACGAAACTAGGTAAATAACTAATACAGCTTTTACGATAACTCACGAGATCAAACCCTCACAACAAATGACAAAGTGCGATACTTAAACATCCAGCGGATTCACAACGAATGACAGAGTATAGTCCGATTTCGAACAGCACTCAAACATTCAAGTCGAAATCACGACGAATGACAAAGTATAAACCCAATTTGAGCAGCACTTAAACATCTATCGGATAGTTTCAATCGATCGGACATTGAATCGTAGCAGCGATTGAATTAATACCCTGTATCGTAGCAGCAATTAGTGATTGTGTGTGTTAATTGAAGTAATCGGACCAAAAACTCAGAGAATAATACGAATTTTCTCGTCGCTAAAACTCCAGAAACTAAGTGCCAATGTTCTGTATTTATACACCAAATTGAAACAGCTTACGGACAGTAACAAATATCCCTTACGGTCCGTAAGGGACACCTCCTTCTTATAGGGTAGCTACGTGTGAGACTAGGCCTGCTGAGTCGACAATTTCTTAAAATTCTATTCTTACAACGAGATAAGTAGATAATCATCTATAGAAAATACCCCCCCCCCTGAGTTTTAGGGGCCCTAATCCTGATTCTGATTGTTCTGGAAATCTTAGGGTTTCTGCAGAATCACTTGGGTTTCTCAATTAGGGATTCCTATTGAACAATAAATCATAAGAAATAATAGTTTTTAATGAGGGTTGTTACAATTTTTCTTTTTGTTCTTGATCGCCGGTCTTAGTCTAATAATCAGATCTGATTGAATAGAGTTTTGGGTCTTTCGGTCCTACTGGTGAGGCAGTAACCTTGATTGATCGGATTCGCTATTTGATTTCGTGATGATTTTTGGATTAGGGTTTCGCTTTCTGTTCTTTGTCCGTCTGGTTATTAGGTTTTCTTGCATGGTTGTTTGTTGATTTGTTCCTGGAGAGAGGTGTATTATTTTAGCATGGATGAACGTAAGAAATCGGAGGGGGATGTGCATGCTGGCCGTTACAAGCCGTCGTTCTCGTCTTCTTCGTTTCAGGGTTTAGCTTCACGAGTGGTAGACATCGAAGGGAAAACCTTTATGCCTCAGAGGGGTTTTGTTTCTTCTGCTAGTCATGAGCCGGGAAAGTTTAATGTTATCGATGAACTGACTAAGATTACTATTCCCGTGTCGGAGGATATAGTCCAGCCTGAGCAAAAGAGTGGTGATACTGAGTATATGGCTGGTTTGTTTCAACAGGAGGGGGATAAGGGTAGTAAGCCTATTTCATATGCTGAATCGGTATTAAATGCTAATAGTAAACCTTTGTCTTATGCTGAAACTGTGGCGAATAATAATTCTAAAAAAGTGAATTTCAGAAATCTGACCAGTAGCACAAAATATGAAGGTTGTGATGTGGTTTTGTCTCGAGAGTCTATTAGACAAGTTCAACAGAAGCTAGCAAATTCTTTGTATGGATACTTCTTGGGAGATCGTATTGCATACCCGGTTGTGGAGTATTTTGTCAGGAATAATTGGAAAAAATTTGGTTTGCAAAAAACCATGATGAATGCCAAAGGATTCTTCTTTTTCAAATTTGCAGACCAAGAAGGAATGCTGAATGTATTGAAGGAGGGGCCCTGGATCATTAGATCACAACCTATGTTTCTTCAAGAGTGGAACCCTAATGTAACACTGGAAAAGAAGGAAGTAAAGAAGTGTTGGGTGTTTCTCATGTTTATCAAAGTAATTTCATCCTTATGAAATAAAACGCAGCGGAAATTATTATTTAAAACATGTTACTTACAAAATATAAAAACCATTTTATATGTAAAACCCAATCTCGGATCCATATACGGACATGCATGCTATCAAAACAAAACACAACCATAGAGTGTTTAGAATACTACCTTCCAAGGAGTAAAGGATATGAAGAAGATGATGCTTCTTGAACGGTTGCCTTCAAGTGTAGAAGACCTCAAGCTTGTATACCCCAAGACTTCCAACAAACACTTTATGTTTAGCTAGGATTTTACACTTAAAACTCACTTGAAAAATCCCTCTCTTGGAACCAACCCTTGGCCGAAATTATGAGAGAAGAGTATGGAGTTTTATGCACTTGAAAATCAAACTTGAAAAACCCTTATGCACAACCTTATGTTGGCCGATTTCTAGAGAGAAATCTCTAGTGTTTTTCAAGTCATCCAAGTCTTGCCCATTCTTTTTTTTTTTTTTTGGGTAAAGGGTTACCCCGGTGATTCTATTGAAACAATCCCAAATAAGTACAAGTAGTGAGGATGAGTTCCACACTAGTTCATATACAGGACATGCCCCATATATGTAAGCCAAGCAAAAACAAAACCACAATACCTATGACACCACATAACCTAGTCTACTACACATTCTAAGTATTTATAGAACCTAGTCTTGCCCATTCTTGCATTTGTTATCTAAGTATTTATAGAACCATGAGAGAGAATTGCCACCCACCTTGACCAATCATGGGCCAACTTACACATGCAAGTGCATGAAACCCCATTGGACCAAAATGGTCTTGGTTAGACCACCCAATCAACTCTTCTCTAGCTTATGACAATTGCATGTCATCCCATTGGACAACCATTTTGTGAGTTCCCATGGGTGGGGGGGGGGGGGCTAGCTTTATATAAAAAAAAATTCTTTTATAAAGTTTAAGTCTTGGTTTATATATTTATAACTTTTATAAAATATAACATCTTATGTTTACATACATAATGAATCCTATAGCTGACGTATATGGGATTCCTTTCATTCTTTCTTGCTCATCCTTTGAGCTTGGACATTGAAACGCATTCAATATTGTCCCCTCTTTGAATAGGTACCAAACCTTTCATAGAGTTCTTTATCTTGAACCCTTTCAAGACTTTGTCAATGTATGCACTTTAGGTTAAACCTATCTAGCGCCTTGACCTATCCTTATAGATCTTTATTCCAAAATATAGGCGACTTCACCAAGATCCTTAATGGAAGAACAACTTCCAAGCCAGGCTTTTACACCTTCCATGGTTGGAATGTTATTTCCAAATAGTAGAATGTCATCAACATACAATATTAAGAAAGTGATGATGCTCCCACTAGCCTTCTTATACACAAGATTTATTGACGTTCTTGATGAATCCATATTCCCTAATCTCTTCATCAAAAAACGGTGATTTCAACTTCTAGATGCTTGTTTCAATCCATAGATTGATTTCTTTAACTTGCATACTTTGTCAGGATGTTTTGGATCGACAAAACCTTCAGGCCTTAACTATATAGACATCTTCCTCAAGATATCTATTAAGGAAAGCCGTTTTGACATCCATTTGCCAAATCTCATAATTATATTATGCAGGTATGGCAAATAATATCCTTATTGACTTTAGCATCGCCACAGGCGAAAAAGTCTCATCATAATCAACCCCTTGAGTTTGAGTGAAACCTTTTGCTATAAGTCTCGCTTTTATAAGTATCCAAGTCACCATGCATATCTGTTTTCTTCCTGAAAACCCACTTATCTCCAACTACTTTGGAGTTAAGAGGTAGTACAACCAATTCCCATACTTGGTTGACATACATGGATTGCATCTCTACGTTCATAGCCTCAAGCCATTTGTCGCAATCAGATTTTGACATTGCATCATGGTATGTGGTAGGTTCACCCGAATCTACCACGTAGCATCCATCCATGAAAAATCCATATCTTTCAGGTGGACTACTTATTCTACCAGATCTGCGAACGTTTTGTGTGTAATGATCAACCACTTGATCGTTTTCAACAACCTCTTGTTGAGTGCTAGTATCAACCAAACGTGTATCGGCTTGAGGTTCTCGATCCTTATCAAGTTCCACTGTTCTACTAATTCCTTCCACAAGGAACTTAGCTTCCAAGAACTCAGCCTTTAGAGCAACAAATACCTTTTGCTCTGTTGGATTGTAGAATTAATATCCTATACCATCTTTAGGATATCCAACAAAGATACACTTAGTGGATTGTACTTCTAATTTGTTTAGGGTGTATTGCTTCACATAAGCTTCACAACCCATACCTTCAAATATGATTAATGATGGAGCCTTTCCATTCCATATTTCGAAAGGTGTCTTATCCACTTTCTTGGTTGGGGCCATACTGGCCGCGGAGAGCAAAGCGTAACCCCAAAGTGATAGAGATAATGCGCTCCTAGCCATCATAGATCGAACCATATCTAATAGAGTTCGACTCCTCCTCTATCGAAACGAAGATCTTTAAAAGAGTTGATTTAGTACTTCACCTTTTGAAGGCTTTGAACATTTCAAATACTTCAACTTTGTGTCCTAGCAAGTACACATAACCATAACTACTATAGTCGTTGGTTAAAGGTAATTTATAAATGTATGATACCTAATAAATCTTTTGCCCTTTTCCACTAAAGGGTTCCTTAGTCATTTTACCTTGTGAATAAGATTCACATGTATCAAATGAACCAATTTCATTTGTTTCCAAAAGACAATTCTTTCGAAGTGTTTACATGCGACATCTGTTTATATGACCAAGGCGATAATGCCAAGGATAGGTCTTACTCAAAACATAGTCTCCTTACTTGTAATGCTTATTTCTTTTGAACCTTTTGCAACAAATAACAAACATGAGTTCCACATCCGGTATCTAATACCCATGTGTTAGAAGAAATAACATTAAGGTCAATATGTTTCATAAAGATTGTACCTGAGGTTTGCCCCGCATCCCTCTTGTTTTTCAACTCTTTGAGATAGGTTGGACAATTCCTATTTAAATGCCCTATCTCACCACACTCAAAGTATGGATCGTTCATGGCAACCTTTGCCTTCTTCTCTTTTGGTTTTGGTGGTTTCTCTTTAGTCTTTCTAATCTTTTCCATTTGAATTACCCGTTTCCATTTTCAACATTTGCTTTGGTGTCGGGGTGATGCCTTTTCTAGTTGCCACCCTCATTGATTGTTAGAATGGATAAAACCCTTTTATCCATATTGAGCCTTTCTAGGTGATCAATGTGGCTTTTCATCTTAAAGACATAAGATGAGACTGATTGGTTTTCCTCCATTCGACATACATGAAGCGCTCGAAGCGTTCTACCCTTGCATATTGTAGGAACATTTCCTTCAATTGGGTAATCATGTCGTATGCTCATGATGTTCAAAACCCTTTTGAATCTCGGGAATCATAATTCCTAAAATGAGGCAAGAGGCTTGTGTCACACCCCGACCACGTAGAACATACAAAACGCGGCGGAAACATCGGGGAGTGTTGTAACAGAATTAATGTTTCATAACCATGGATACCAAAAAGTGTTTCATTTTATTAAACATTGAATAATTACATCGTCTAGAAATCTAAATACACAATTTAAACATAGTCTATCATTGTTATTGAGTCACTAAGGCCTTGTCCAGTCCTATATGAGCATGCATCCTATCAATTGATATCTTTCAACAATACCTGAAACACATGTGAAAACGAGGTCAGCAAGGAAATGCTGGCGAGTACATAGGTTTTGTGAAAATAAGTTTCATGACTTCTGTTTAAGAAAATGTTTAGTCATGAACCTTGTAATTTGCTTTGTCTTTGTAAATCATTTGAAAAATAATAAGTTCAGATTATATGTATAAATAAGAGAATAATGTATGGTTAAATGAATAACCATTGTAAAATGAGTTTGTATAAGATAAGTTGCTTGTAAAACAATGTATTGTGAAAAGTATGATATTTGTAATAAATGTTATATATCTCAAACTGAAGTGATTCAAATAACGCTACGATATGTAATACCATACAAACACTTATATATAGGAAGTACCAGCGGCGTATCCACCATGCTTGTATCATATTACACACGCATCGTTACTTAATCACTTAATCAAACCAAACCACCAAAGTAATGTTTAACAATTGTAGAAATGCTTATGTATGGTCAAATACAGTTCACACGGTTCACAGATACAAACGGTTCACAGATACAAACGGTTCACATAGTCAGATGATTACAACGGTTCACATAGTCAAAAGGTTACAACGGTTCAAAATGTAATATAATGTGTTCATATGCTGGATGAGCATATGCAACGAATTGTAGTGTAAAACAATGTACTAAGTATGCACTAAATGGACATACATAGCATAAAATGTATTGTAAAGTAATGTACTAAGTATGCACTAAATGGACATACATAGCATAAAATGTATTGAAATCATGTACTATAAATGTACTAATGAACATAGCAAGTATATGATGTGAAAACATGAAAGCACGAAAGTAACAAGTAGGCACATGTGTTCCACCCCAAAACGTTTGGAAAACAGTAAAAGAGGGGTCTATGTACTCACCTGAGAATGCTTAGAGGTCTTGAACAACAACCAAACAAAGCTAGAGGGAGCACGGAATCAGTCGGCAATCTAAAACTATATAAATAAACCGGACTTAAATCGGGAGATCGGATAGGATGAGGCTTGGTAAACCAAATGAGTATTGGAACTCATATGATATGGTTAAACAAGCCCTACATACTACATTGAGACTAACCTAAGTGCTTTCGACCCATCGCGACCCATTAAGGTAACAAACGCTACTTTAACGCGTCGTGCGCGCAAAGCGCGTTCAAGACGTCTAACTAGTCCTATGACAAGTATCATATGCCTAAACGTGTTTAATCATGTTGTATAATCAGTTATGTACAAAAGTTTAGGTTACATAAGCTTAATTACCAATTATACATGAAAAGGGTATTTTGGTAATTTACCTAAGGCACATAAACTACCTATCATACAACTACTTAAACGATGTGACCATAAGGTATAACCTCGGAAGGTTATTCCCTATATACTATGGTCACCTAATGTGCTTGGTCGAATCCTAATGATCGACCAAATGGGTCGGGTTCGAAAGTATATGCGATTGTTTAGATCGCTTACCTTACGACCCTATATAAGCACTAAACTAAAAGTGACGAGCTAAGCATGCTAAAACATGCTTAGCTAAGTTTAGAAAACAGGTTTGGTATCAAAACAAACGGTTTTGATACCCATAAGTAGTTTGGTTACAAAATACGCAATAATACGTATTCTGACCGAAACTACGGCTCGTCACTGAGCCTAGATAACGTGGTAATCAGTAGGTATAGTCACTAAGGACTATAACCATCGTGATTACGCTCACGTTATGAAGTTCAAATGAACTTCGCATCGACCATAAACTGGTCAATGCAGAAAGTCAAACAAAGTTTGACTTTCGGACTCGAAAAGCAATAAAAGAACTAAGGAACACTTACGAAGGGTCCCCGAATGCTAATCTAGATCAAAATAGCTCAGGTATGAAACAAAGGTTTCAACTTAGAGCACAAATGATCAGATTCTTGTGAGAAATGAAGTGAAATGGGTTGGGTATTTATAGTATTTACCGAACCGTTAAGATCGTTTCTTGAATAACGTGATTAAATCTTGTGCGTACACTTGTCAAAATGTTGTGGTAAGTAGAAATGGTTCCTCATGAGCTGAAAGGGCAAGTTAGAATGTGTGGTTGTGGGTTAATCAGCTGAAATCTGCTGACTAATCAGTCTGATCTGTTCTGGGGAACCCCTGCGCATCGTAGGGGAATAATGCTTACGCATCGTAAGCATGTAACTTTGGCAGATTTACCATTTTAGTCCCTGTCATGCATTCAGCCCATTTTCGACACGTTTAAGGCCCGTCAAGCCAACTTTAAGGCCCTAAAATGATGCCTAAACATTGTGGACATGAAACATGCTCAAAAATATGTCGGATGTGGGTTCGTTTGGCCGTACGAACGCGATGTTCGCTTAATTACGACGGAATGCGCACAAGCGCGAAAAACGATCCAAAATGCGTGACGAATGGATTTTTCTTATGCCAAACACTAAAATAAAATATTTTAGTGCTTACATAAATTTTTGGATGTCCGGGTGTATTCAGAACGTAAGTTATGCGCGAAAATGCAAACTTGTGCACTTTTTGACACTTTTAGTCCCTGAATGAGCCAAAAGTTTATTTTAGCACACCGAACCCCTCAAAGCCTATTTCTAAGCTATTTAAAGGATATTTATGGTATGTTTAACTTATGGTCATGTTCTGGAATGTCTGTTACAGTTCAAATTGGCATACTTTCACAGTTTGTCAAGTTTAGTCCCTGTAAGCGAATTAACTTATTTTTGCCATACCAAAGCCTTCAAAACTTATTTCTAAGTTATGTAAAGGTTATTTAAGGTATGTTAAGCCTATTTCACTATTCCGGAGTGTTCGTTGCATTAAACTGGTTATATTTACGCATCAGTGCGCGTATAACCTTCCAGAAAGCGATTTAGAGCTTGAAATCGAACAAGAGCTGATATGTGCAAAAGATACACATATTTATACAAGTCCAAAGTATGAAATACAATATTTCATTGGTTTGGCATTTGTTGGATGGTTGAAGTGACACAGGTGTCACAGCTTGCATAGTATTCTCGATATACTTAATCCAATCGTTATAGGCATCCTTATCTTCCATAAGATGTTCATCAGGATTAGGATCATTCAACACATATGATATCTTTTCTTACTTGAGAACGATTCTTAAGTTTCGATATTAATCCATAAAGTGTTTTGATTGATACGATCCTTTTTAAGGATTGTTTTTAGTGATAGGTTACGGACGGTTTTGGGTAATATTGTTAGCGGTCATCTACAAAATTAACAAGGTTCAATTTTAGTATTTTCAATATTATTATATTTTAATTATTAATGCCCTTTTGTGTCTCATAGACAATTAATAATTAAAATCTAGAATTCAACGTTACATTTAAATATTGGTTAGGTGACCTTTATCCCTCTATTTAAATTAACAAGGTAGTCAACGTTTGAGAATTGCAACTTTTTGCAATTTCTAGCCATATGGGATCAGTTAAACATCTATATGTTTAGTTGGCATGTTTAATCCCATCAACACCTTTTGTTCCCCATGCTTCGGTGACCCTAAGTTCATGGTTTCCAAATCAAGTCGTCCAACTTACACACACGTGTGAGTTTATTCACATAAGTGGTTAGGTGACCTTTATCCCACAAACATGGTAAACCCACCTCGAATATACAAGTTCCTTCAAATGTGGTTAGGTGACCTTTATCCCACAAAAGAGTTCCCAAGTGTTTCGAGTGTTGTATAAAAGGATGGTGTTAGACTTGTTTTATAAAAGGGATTTTTGAGTTTTCAAAAATTCTAGTTTAGAAAACTTTATGTACCATACATTTGCATGCATTCAAATCCTTGGTACTTTAGTGAAAATCAATTTTCAAGGTTCTTTTTAATAAAACCCATTTTATTATAAAAATCATTAATTTTTAATAACCTTTTATTAACCAATTTAATGATTTTGAAAGAACCAATTTTAAGCTTGTTGTTGATTATTAGTTTGTTAAGCATGCATATCAACATATCATCCAAACAACATAAATAAACAACCACACAAGCACAACACACATATCAATAGGTGCATAACCATAGCCAACTATTTTGACAACACTAGTTAGCCGAAACAAGTGTGCCAAAAGGTCCTTCCTAAGGGGTGAAAATGACACAAGCGATGTGTCGTTGAACTCCCACTTGATCCCGCATCCAAATGCTTCAAGTCTTCTTCTTGTGTTGTGATTTCTTCACATTCTTTGGTCTTCCAAATGTCTTTTATATTCAGCTCCAAACTCCTTTGGACTTCAAAAAATGTGTTTTGGTTATCGGGCTAAAATCCCGTTAAGAACCGTGAAGTCCTTTAGGCCCGAAAATAGCCAAAACCAAAACCTCATTTTTGTGTGCATCTTCTTTAACAAAAAATAAATCCTAATACATTTTTCTAGTAAAATAAAATGCACCTAATCTATTTATTTTACATACCAAATGAAAATAAATAAATTACATATTTTTACACATGGAAGAACAAAAATAATTATTATTACAACCCTTTGAAATAATTAAATACAAATCACAAACACAAATATTCAACATATTCACACAAGGTCATGGCTAGGTTATGAACACCAAAAATATATATATCCAAATATATAAAATTAAAGAAGAAAAATGGTTTCCTTTTTACAACCTACTTTTCGGTCAAGAATGAAAAAACTGAAAAAGTGGGTTTTTGTCCAAACAAACAAATCATCCAAATGACATAATTTTTCAAGATACTTTTATGCATGTATTAAAATAATCTTGAAAAACAAAAGGATAACCATATATAAAATTTCGGCCATAGGGTTTTAACCAAACCCGAAACCCGAAAATTTTATATCCTTTGAAGCATGCATTCATATAAGCAGCTCTGATACCACTGTTGGGTTTTTCTCATGTTTATCAAAGTAATTTCATCCTTATGAAATAAAACGCAGCGGAAATTATTATTTAAAACATGTTACTTACAAGATATAAAAACCATTTTATATGTAAAATGTCACACCCCGACCACGTAGAACATATAGAAAAATGTTCTTGAAACCTTATATAATACTTTTGAAATCATAACGTAGGTGTATTAGATAGATATATTTACGAAAATGTTTTAAAATCATGCGGGATGAATTTTGAAATTATGTATAAGGTTTTTGAAAGACATAAATGATGCTTTTCGAAATCATGCACTTGATAAGAAAATGTATTGTGTTAATATTGTCTTCAGACTATATGAAATATTTTGAAATTAGAAAGGTTGGTTTTGATAACATGGCCAATGTTTTTGAAATAACATAGACAATGTATCTAGAAAAATTGTTTTCAAACTATATGAAATGTTTTGAGATCATGAAGATTGTGTTGAAATACTTGTACTGTGTATGTTGAAAAACGCAAGTAAACTCGCGTTAGGGTCCTAGGAAGGTTATAGACTAGGTCAAAGTATTACTAATAACCTAATTCCCTATAACCATGAGCTCTAATACCATCTTTTCTGTCACACCCCGACCACGTAGAACATACAAAACGTGGCGGAAACATCGGGGAGTGTTGTAACAGAATTAATGTTTCACAACCATAGATATTAAAGTTTCGTTTTATTCATCAAACAAGCGAGTTACATTGTCTTTAAACAAGAAGTAAAGAGTACACAACATAAATTAACTAGTTCTTGTCTCGTTTTAAGTCACTAAGGCACAAGTCCGCCTAAGTATGTCTTGATAAGTCCTATGCATCATCTCCTGAAAACACATGTGAAAATAGGTACGTCAGCATAAAAATGCCTGTGAGATACATAGGTTTTATGAAAATGAGATTCATGACTTATGTTTAAGAAAATGTTTAGTCATGAACCTTTTAGTTTGCTTTGTTTTGTAAATTGTTTAAAAAGCAATAAGATCAGATGATATGTATAAGTAAGAGAATTATGTATGGTTAAATGAATAACCAAGTAAAATGAGTTTGTAAAAGATAAGTTGTTTTGTAAAGCAATGTCTTGTGAAAAGTATGTTATTTGTATAAAATGTTATATATATCTCAAATTGAAATGATTCAAATAACGCTACAATATGTGATATCATACAAACACTTATATATAGGAAGTACCAGCGGCGTATCCACCATGTTTGTATCATATTACACCCGCCTCGTTAGTTAATCACTTACTCAAACCAAACCAACAATGTAATAAGTCTATGTTTAAACCAATAGTCAAAAGTCCTTGTATAAACCATGTCAAATGTTTATAATCCAAAAGTAGTCAAGTAATGTATAACCAAAATGATATGTATGGTAAGTAAAATTAAGACTACTTAAACCATAAGTAAAAATGTACAAAACAAAGTATTGAAGTAAAACTTGGTTTAAATCAAAGTTATGTTTTGTAAAATATATGCATGCTATACTGAATATGAACATTTATGCGGTATTGTGAAAATTCATACATCCAAGCCTTGAGACAGTCGGATAACTATGTAAAAATGAGTTATCAGAAGAATATGTTTTCGGATTCGGTCATTCCTTACGTCCAAACAAACCCGAGATTTCAGGAATGGGATTTGTCAAGTCCTATGGTACCACTACCTACTACCGAGCGGCATGATCGGTGTTAATGAATGTACATTGTCTCATTTAAACAAACCAAATGTCATACCAAAATGTAAGCATGTGATGAAGATAATGTACCTAGTATGCTAGAGTAAACATACAAGGTAGAGCTGTAAAACAATGTGTCCATATGTTACTGGAACATATGCAACAGAGATGCAATGTAAAATGATGTACTAAGTATGCTAAGTTAACATACAAAGTAGAAAAGTCATGTAAATCAATGTGCTAGCATGCTATCAGTCAACATACATAGCAGAAATGTAATGTAAATCATGTACTAATAGTGTACTAATGAACATAACAAGTATATGATGTGAAAACAGGAAAGCTTGAAAGTAACAAGTAGGCACATGTGTTCCACCCCAAAATGTTTGGAAAACAGTAAAAGAGGGGTCTATGTACTCACTTGAGATTGCTTAGTAGTCCTTGAGTAACAACCAAACAATGCTAGAGATCACGGATATCAAACGGCACCTAATATAGGTAACTATGTTAATAAACCGGACCTAAATCGGAAGATTTGATAGAATGAGGGTTCGTAAACCAAACGAGTATAGAGACTCGTGTCATATGGTTTAACAAAGCCTACATACTAAATGAAACCTAACCTAAGTGTTTACGACCCGTTTAGGTAGTTTATGCTACTTTAACGCGTCGTTCGCGTGAAACGCGTTTGGACCGCCTAACTAGCCCTATGACAAGTGTTATATGCCTAAACATGTTACATAATCAGTTATGTGACAAAAGTTTAGGTTACATATGCTTAATTACCAATTATACATGAAAAGGGTATTCTGGTAATTTACCTAAGGCATATAAACTACCTATCATACAACTACTTAAACGATGTGACCATAAGGTATAACCTCGGAAGGTTATTCCCTATACACTATGGTCACCTAATGTATTTGGTCGGATCCTAATGATCGACCAAACTGGGTCGGGTTCGAAGGTATAAGCGATTTATTAGATCGCTTACCCTACGACCCTAGACAACGTGGTAATCAGTAGGCATAGTCCCAAGGGACTATAACCAACGTGATTACAATCACGTTGCGAAGTTCAAACGAACTTCGCATTGACCATAAGCTGGTCAACGCTGAAAGTCAAACAAAGTTTGACTTTCTGACTCTAAAAGCAATAAAATAAAGAAAAGAACGAAAGAATACTTACGAAGGGTCCCCGAATGCTAATCTCGATCCAAGAACTCAGGTATGAAACAATGGTTTCAACTTAGAGCTCTCAAATCCAGATTCTTGTGAGAAATGAGGTTAGGGTGAATGGGTATTTATAGGAATACCTGAACCGTTAGGATCGTTTCATGGAAAACGTGCCTTAATCCCACCCGTACAAGTGTCGGGACCTTATGGTAGCTCAAATTGATCCTTATCAGCTGACTAAGCATTTTAGAATGTGTGGTGGTGGATCAAACAGCTGGAACCTGCTGTTAAAAACATTTAATCTGGTCCAGAAGGCGGACGCGGCCCGCGTGGGGATGTACAGAAACTGAGGCGGGGCGCCTGGCCTGCACAGATCAGAATTAAGTTTCAGAAATTACAGTTTTGGTCCCTGCACGTGTTTAAGCCCATTTCCGGCACTTCTAAGGCCCGTAAAGCCAACTTTAAGGCCCTAAAATGATGCCTAAACATTGTGGACATGAAACATGCTCAAAAATATGTCGGGTGTTGGTTCGTTTGGTCGTACGAACGCGATGTTCGCTTAATTACGACGGAATGCGCATAAGCGCGAAAAACGATCCAAATGACGCGACAAAGGGATTTTTCTTATGTCAAACACTAAAATAAAATATTTTAGTGCTTACATAAATTTTTGGATGTCCAGATGTATTCAGAACGTAAGTTATGCACGAAAGTGCAAACTTGTGCACTTTTTGACGCTTTTAGTCCCTGAATGACACAAAAGTTTATTTTAGCACACCGAACCCCTCAAAGCCTATTTCTAAGTTATGTAAAGGTTATTTAGGGTATGTTAAGCCTATGTCACTATTCCGGAGTGTTTGTTGCATTAAACTGGTTATATTTACGCATCGGTGCGCGTATAACCTTCCAGAAAGCGATTTAGAGTTTGGAATTGAACAAAAATTGATATGTGCAAATGATACACATATTTTTACAAATCCCAAGTATGAAATATTATATTTCATTGGATCGGTATTTGTTTGATGGCAGTGGAGGCACAGGTGTTACAGTCTCCCCTACTTTAGGAAATTTCGTCCCGAAATTTATTTAGAGGAAACTTGTGAGAGTTTAAAACATAAAGTTGAAAAAGATCGAACAACATTGGTTTGGGTTCTGAACTTCTAGTAACCTTAATAACATTATGCTTGCAATGTAAGAGGGATACTTATATACAAGTATATGAAGCGTCATTGGTGCGTCCACCGTACCTCCATTACATCGTTCTCATTTCGTTATTGTTGTCACTATCGGTTCTTACACATAATAAATCTTACTGTGGTTACCGTGCACTAAATCTCATAATTATGTACGCGTCCATAATTAGACAATTCCTTACATAGTTCACACAGTCTATTTTATAATGTGTAGGGGAAAAACCAAATGAACAATCCTGTGATGAGTGTGACTAGACCGCCATAGAATCCTTTTAATTAAATCAATAAATGATCTAAATAGACTGTCAAGGAGTCTGTTCAGCTACATCACTAGATGTCGTTCTTTAACCAAATTGTGAATCAATCTTTTTGACTAGACCACCAAAGGGTCTCTTATGAATCATGGAGTGGTACTATATAATCCAAGGGTCTTAACTATTACATAGAAGCCCATTAAGGATTTAAGGTAGCGCCTTTTGAATATCCTGCTACGAATCCATCATATGAAGATATGAAAGATTCTACGAGGATTTGGATAACGAATATCCAGAGTATACAAAAACACAAAAAAATGCATAAAAGAAACATAAGATAAATAAACACATAGTCACATAACCACAAAATTGTTTGTTAATTTGTTCTGCTAACAGAGCACATGTATTTAAAGCACACTAGGAATCCATTTCTTGGATTTCATTTGGTACTTTAAACATTATCAAGAATCTAACTATAAAGATAGAAAGATTTTTGAAGAGAGAAATCGACTTTGATTATAAGAAACCGAAATGTTCGAATTTAGGTACGCAAGGAATCCAATTAAGGACTCTGATTTGTATGACAATTATCCACAAGGATCTAATTGTGAAAATAAAAAGATCCCATATGGATTTAAAAGTTGAAGATGTTTTGAAACCTGGCACTGGATGTGCTTAGGTCAAAACATGATGTAAAATGCTTATGAAGTTGAGATGCTTGATATGTCAAGGCGACATATGAAGCAGAATTTGAAGGTTAAGTCAATGTATGAGGAAAATATTTTTGAAAACTATGCATGGGGTTCTTTTAAGAAAAATGTGTTTAACGTTTTTGAAACCTTATATAATACTTTTGAAATCATAACGTAGGTGTATTAGATAGATATATTTACGAAAATGTTTTAAAATCATGCGGGATGAATTTTGAAATTATGTATAAGGTTTTTGAAAGACATAAATGATGCTTTTCGAAATCATGCACTTGATAAGAAAATGTATTGTGTTAATATTGTCTTCAGACTATATGAAATATTTTGAAATTAGAAAGGTTGGTTTTGATAACATGGCCAATGTTTTTGAAATAACATAGACAATGTATCTAGAAAAATTGTTTTCAAACTATATGAAATGTTTTGAGATCATGAAGATTGTGTTGAAATACTTGTACTGTGTATGTTGAAAAATCAAAACGTAATGGGTATGAGATTTGAAAATACCCTTAGTTATCTAACCAAGGATTTAAAGGTAAAGATGTGCTGAAGCATGATTACTCATAATGTCACTTTATTTTCTGTACTTCGCATCTTAGAATGAAACGAGTACTTAAAATTTTTGAGGGACTCATGAGCGATCATTTGAAAGAGAGAATCACAAGAGTAGTTTGTAAGGAACATAGTTCCTTAATGCAGGTATTATAGGGGAATGCCATAAACACTTGTTATTATACTTGTGTATCAGAATTGTGATCAACAACTTTTATTTATGAACAAGACATATTGTTTCACAATACACGAAAACAAAAGAAACAAAGGCATAAGACAGCAACATCCTTTGTTCAGCCGAATGCTCATCCAAGGGTTGGATTTGCACTGACTATCTTCGGGCAGTTGTTCCTGAAATGGCTCGTCTCGCCACAGTTGTAGCAAGTACCAGGCGGAAAACGAGCTTGAGTAGGGTTGACTTGGAGTTGGGTAGCAGCAAGATTTGCAACAGCTTTGTTTTGGATAGCAAAGCGGCATGTGTTAATCAAATGTCCCCTCCGTCCACAGTAGGTACATTTGAAGCAGGGTATGAGGTTTGAATGATGACCGTTGCATTGCTTGCACCTAGGAGCAGTTCCTAAGTACGGCTTCCTAGCTGGTGGCCTTGTCACTTGGCTAGGTCCCGCTTGATTAGGTGTAACCGCTGCGGGTTTCCTTGAAGCCTTACGCTTCCTTGATGTTGGTGCAAGCCTGAATTCTGCTTCCTTTGGTGGCTCTTGAGTGGCTTCATTGTCGAGACGAGAGGCTTCATTGTTGAGATGAGCCATGGCAATACCTAAATCCACTGTCTTCTGAATCACTTCGCCTATTTGCTGGACAAATTTGGCTGTTCGCTCGGGCATTTGACCAGTGCTGAAAGGAATAGACATTCTAGAAGGAAATGAAAGTCATAGGAAGAAACAAGTGAAAGGTTATTGGAAAATCAATACAGAATGGTAACGAATGAAAATTGTGATCATTTGTTTGTTACATAAGGCAAACAAATGAGATGGTGACAAATCAAAGTAAATGGGTCAAAAATAATGTATCGCGAAGACATGCTCGCCTATAAGTGAACACTCATCCCAAGAATTCCCAGGTAAGCACAACTGGTCTCGCGTCTGATGAGATGTATACGAAGTGCTTGCCTAGTCAGAAAACCCAGAATACAGGCATTCACCCTTCCAGTTTGCACGTGTTCACATTATTTAAAACCCAAAACCTTGACGAGGTTTTGAAAATGTTAAAGGGGTTCAAAACCATATAATAGAGAGTTCAAAACCTAGTAATTAATCATCCTAGAACAGATGATTAGTTTTCAAAGCGGTTTCGAAATTTATGTTCTTGTTGTGGTTGTCGCCTAAGGATAGGTGACAGTATTGTTTTATGACTAAACGCAAGTAAACTCGCGTTAGGGTCCTAGGAAGGTTATAGACTAGGTCAAAGTATTACTAATAACCTAATTCCCTATAACCATGAGCTCTGATACCATCTTTTCTGTCACACCCCGACCACGTAGAACATACAAAACGTGGCGGAAACATCGGGGAGTGTTGTAAAAGAATTAATGTTTCACAACCATAGATATTAAAGTTTCGTTTTATTCATCAAACAAGCGAGTTACATTGTCTTTAAACAAGAAGTAAAGAGTACACAACATAAATTAACTAGTTCTTGTCTCGTTTTAAGTCACTAAGGCACAAGTCCGCCTAAGTATGTCTTGATAAGTCCTATGCATCATCTCCTGAAAACACATGTGAAAATAGGTACGTCAGCATAAAAATGCCTGTGAGATACATAGGTTTTATGAAAATGAGATTCATGACTTATGTTTAAGAAAATGTTTAGTCATGAACCTTTTAGTTTGCTTTGTTTTGTAAATTGTTTAAAAAGCAATAAGATCAGATGATATGTATAAGTAAGAGAATTATGTATGGTTAAATGAATAACCAAGTAAAATGAGTTTGTAAAAGATAAGTTGTTTTGTAAAGCAATGTCTTGTGAAAAGTATGTTATTTGTATAAAATGTTATATATATCTCAAATTGAAATGATTCAAATAACGCTACAATATGTGATATCATACAAACACTTATATATAGGAAGTACCAGCGGCGTATCCACCATGTTTGTATCATATTACACCCGCCTCGTTAATTAATCACTTACTCAAACCAAACCAACAATGTAATAAGTCTATGTTTAAACCAATAGTCAAAAGTCCTTGTATAAACCATGTCAAATGTTTATAATCCAAAAGTAGTCAAGTAATGTATAACCAAAATGATATGTATGGTAAGTAAAATTAAGACTACTTAAACCATAAGTAAAAATGTACAAAACAAAGTATTGAAGTAAAACTTGGTTTAAATCAAAGTTATGTTTTGTAAAATATATGCATGCTATACTGAATATGAACATTTATGCGGTATTGTGAAAATTCATACATCCAAGCCTTGAGACAGTCGGATAACTATGTAAAAATGAGTTATCAAAAGAATATGTTTTCGGATTCGGTCATTCCTTACGTCCAAACAAACCCGAGATTTCAGGAATGGGATTTGTCAAGTCCTATGGTACCACTACCTACTACCGAGCGGCATGATCGGTGTTAATGAATGTACATTGTCTCATTTAAACAAACCAAATGTCATACCAAAATGTAAGCATGTGATGAAGATAATGTACCTAGTATGCTAGAGTAAACATACAAGGTAGAGCTGTAAAACAATGTGTCCATATGTTACTGGAACATATGCAACAGAGATGCAATGTAAAATGATGTACTAAGTATGCTAAGTTAACATACAAAGTAGAAAAGTCATGTAAATCAATGTGCTAGCATGCTATCAGTCAACATACATAGCAGAAATGTAATGTAAATCATATACTAATAGTGTACTAATGAACATAACAAGTATATGATGTGAAAACAGGAAAGCTTGAAAGTAACAAGTAGGCACATGTGTTCCACCCCAAAATGTTTGGAAAACAGTAAAAGAGGGGTCTATGTACTCACTTGAGATTGCTTAGTAGTCCTTGAGTAACAACCAAACAATGCTAGAGATCACGGATATCAAACGGCACCTAATATAGGTAACTATGTTAATAAACCGGACCTAAATCGGAAGATTTGATAGAATGAGGGTTCGTAAACCAAACGAGTATAGAGACTCGTGTCATATGGTTTAACAAAGCCTACATACTAAATGAAACCTAACCTAAGTTTTTACGACCCATTACGACCCGTTTAGGTAGTTTATGCTACTTTAACGCGTCGTTCGCGTGAAACGCGTTCGGACCACCTAACTAGCCCTATGACAAGTGTTATATACCTAAACATGTTACATAATCAGTTATGTGACAAAAGTTTAGGTTACATATGCTTAATTACCAATTATACATGAAAAGGGTATTCTGGTAATTTACCTAAGGCATATAAACAACCTATCATACAACTACTTAAACGATGTGACCATAAGGTATAACCTCGGAAGGTTATTCCCTATACACTATGGTCACCTAATGTATTTGGTCGGATCCTAATGATCGACCAAACTGGGTCGGGTTCGAAGGTATAAGCGATTTATTAGATCGCTTACCCTACGACCCTAGACAACGTGGTAATTAGTAGGCATAGTCCCAAGGGACTATAACCAACGTGATTACAATCACGTTGCGAAGTTCAAACGAACTTCGCATTGACCATAAGCTGGTCAACGCTGAAAGTCAAACAAAGTTTGACTTTCTGACTCTAAAAGCAATAAAATAAAGAAAAGAACGAAAGAATACTTACGAAGGGTCCCCGAATGCTAATCTCGATCCAAGAACTCAGGTATGAAACAATGGTTTCAACTTAGAGCTCTCAAATCCAGATTCTTGTGAGAAATGAGGTTGGGGTGAATGGGTATTTATAGGAATACCCGAACCGTTAGGATCGTTTCATGGAAAACGTGCCTTAATCCCACCCGTACAAGTGTCGGGACCTTATGGTAGCTCAAATTGATCCTTATCAGCTGACTAAGCATTTTAGAATGTGTGGTGGTGGATCAAACAGCTGGAACCTGCTGTTAAAAACATTTAATCTGGTCCAGAAGGCGGACGCGGCCCGCGTGGGGATGTACAGAAACTGAGGCGGGCCGCCTGGCCTGCACAGATCAGAATTAAGTTTCAGAAATTACAGTTTTGGTCCCTGCACGTGTTTAAGCCCATTTCGGGCACTTCTAAGGCCCGTAAAGCCAACTTTAAGGCCCTAAAATGATGCCTAAACATTGTGGACATGAAACATGCTCAAAAATATGTCGGGTGTTGGTTCGTTTGGTCGTACGAACTCGATGTTCGCTTAATTACGACGGAATGCGCATAAGCGCGAAAAACGATCCAAATGACGCGACGAAGGGATTTTTCTTATGCCAAACCCTAAAAGAAAATATTTTAGTGCTTACATAAATTTTTGGATGTCCAGATGTATTCAGAACGTAAGTTATGCGCGAAAGTGCAAACTTGTGCACTTTTTGACGCTTTTAGTCCCTGAATGACACAAAAGTTTATTTTAGCACACCGAACCCCTCAAAGCCTATTTCTAAGCTATCTGAATATTGAATGTTATGCATGTGCAGCCAATTGACTAAGTAATCATATGGTCGGCTCTTTTGTTCATAGGAGTGGTTAGGAAACATGTGATGGTTCATGTGTACCCCACTAATTTATGTCTCACATGAATGTTAAGAGTTGATATGCTAATGCTTTCGTGAATAGGGTATAGATTTTCATTATAAATTGTTAATTCCTTGATTTATGTGATAGTGGCTGATGATGAATTAGGTTGGGGTTCATAAGCAAGTAATTGATAAAAGCATGTTGACCGATTGTTTCACGATAAGGAAACTGTTAAGTAGTTGATTGGTAAAATAAAAGGGAACTTTGCAATTGGTGGCAAGATAATAGCTATGTAACTAATTTCCATATTATTCGAACCAATAAAATTGATCGCACAAGACCTCTTGGTCGTACAAGAAGATCAGTCGCAGAAGGACCTTCGGGTCGCACAAGTTGTAGTGTCACTTAACTGTTGGGCCGGGTATGTGTTTGGGCCGGATTAGTCCAATCGCACAACATGTATTGGATCGCACAAGCTGTTTAGTTGTTTAATTATTGGGCTGTTACTTGTTGGACTGTTATGATAATTGGGCCGGGCATGATTGGACCGCACAACCCATTGTGGATCGCACATGTATGCCGATCGCACAATAGGTTGGGCCGTTGGTTATTGGGCTTAACCTTTCGAGTCGCACAAGTTGAAGGGGTTATCGTGATGTTGCATGTTGCCATGTTTCGTATGTGATTCTTATATGCTAGCTTGCGTGATACTTATGTACACTACTTGATACCAAAACCTGACTTGTATGATAACCATGTTAGGACGTGGTTGACCACTAGCTGCTAGACTTGACCTTTCTGTGTAATCTGCTGAGCAAACCAAGGTGAGTTCACACTCTACAAAGCATGGGATTCCCAGGGGTTGGGAATGGGGTTAAGGAATATGGATTCCTCGTCCTTTCTTGGGTAGGACAGTATTGGTTCAGGAATGTAATTCCTCGTCCTCACGGACAGATAACTTTACTAGACCAAAACTCTATCACGAAGTCCCTCCTTTTTATATCGACTTAATCGCCGGGCCAATGGCGAGCGGGTCATTAGTTAGATAGCGCTATTTAGGTCTGACAAGCCTCACACCGTGCCGCAGAGGACGGGCGTGAACTAATGGATCTGGGGCACGTCAATGCTGATAGACATTGACAGTTTCAGGGCACTTAAACATGACTTCAGTCAGTAGTCGATATGGTAACGAGTCTAGTGGATACAAGGGGTAGCCCCCACGGCCGAAATGCCAGATAACTATTATGGGGTAGCCCCCACGGCAGGATTGCCAGAGTAAATGGGTTAAACAAAGGGTAAACAAATCACGTTTTCAACAATGGGGTAACCCCCATGGCAGGATGCCAGTTAAAGGAAACTGTTTTTGGAACAACTTAAAACGAACACCCAACCGTGAACTCACTCAACTTGTTGTTGACTCGTTACTACATGCTTTACAGGTCAATAGGTACTTAGCTGGAGCTTGCACAAGGGAGAGTCGTTGTGGGACATGGACAGTTGTGTGCCATGTGAGACCTTTGGATATTTAAACTTAAGTTTTGGTTTTAAACATTATGCTTCCGCACATAACTTAACTATGTTTGTTTTGGACACTAATCGTGTTGGTTGGACTTTTACACTTAATTATTTACTCGTTCAATATGATTAGTGGTTTGATCCTGGTCAGTCACGCCTCCACGCGGTGATACTCCGCATGTGGATTTTGGGGGTATGACAGATTGGTATCAGAGCCATTGGTTATAGAGAACTTGGTTTTAATAAAGGAAAACGTTTTTGTTAAAACCAGACTATAACTTGTACAGTGCTCTACGATCCACAACGACGCTTCACTCCACGTGCAAGGCTCGACATTCTAGGTGATATGGTTTACGTTTTATATTGCCTACTTGCTAGATTGCATAGAACTTTGCTTATTGTATGCTTAGTTGAACGTAGCAACTATAGTTTGAAAACACATTTGTACTTGCTCCCTACTGTCACTCCACACTTACACACATTCGCGACACCTTTCCTACTTGTGTTTCCTTCGATGTGAGGTCATGAGGGAACGTGTGAACCTAACTCAAGCCAGCTGACGGCTCCTATCAACGAACAAGTTACGGCAGCACTCGCAGCCGCCCAGGCAGGAGGTATAACCTGCTATTGCGAACCTACCCTAGGATGTTAGATCCTACTCTCATGACCCAACTCTCGCGCTTAACCCTGTCTTTTCTTCCTCGCGCAACAAGGTCCGAACGCTCAGCCGCCTGTATGCTCATTTAAGACGTTCATGGACTGTCGTCATAGTACTTTCAGTGGCACTAAAGGAGCTGTTGGACTCCTCCATTGGTTTAAAAAGCTCGAGTCTGTCTTAGAGACGTGTGAGTGCCCTGAGGCTCATAGGGTGAAATATGCCACTGGTACTCTCGAAGGCACTGCGCTAACTTGGTGGAACGCGCAAGTTCAGATGCAGGGGCTGGCGGCTGCTAATGCCACCCCATGGAATGATTTTAAGGAACTGATCAAACGTGAATACTGTAGTCGTGATGACATCCACAAGCTGGAAGTGGAGTTCTTTAACCTGAAGATGACGGGGTCAGAGATAGAAGCGTACACGAAACGATCCGACGAACTGGCAGTGTTATGTCCAACTATGGTGGATCCTCCCATCAAGCGCATTGAGCTGTACCTCAAAGGCTTAGTACCAGAGATTCTAAGTCATGTGACTTCTGCTAACCTTGCTACTATCCAGGATGTTACTCGTCTTGCTCATCGTCTCACAGACCAAGCAGTGGAACAGAACAGGCTGCCTAAACGTAGCGGTGCTACTACTACCACTACTTCTGCTACTTCCGGTGACAACAAACGGAAGTGGGATGGAACCTCCAGCAAGGGTTCGACTACGGTTCAGTCCCAGGCACAACAGCGAAAGATCGATGACTACCAGAGTCCTGGTCAGCAACCTTCTGGTAGTCAAGGGCCGGATGGAATCAATGTAATTTGCACCACAGCGGGCCGTGCAACAAAGATCGTTTTCAGAGATGCAACAAGCTTGGTCATGAAGCCAGAGATTGTAGAAGCTCACGTCATGCAAACAAGAACCAGCAACAGCAGCCACAAGCTCCACAAAATCAGTAGCAACATTAGGGTAACAAGAGACGCCATCAGTATAGGGCTGAAGGTCGTGTAGGGCTGAAGGTCACTTCAAGAGACACTGCCCACAGTTGAACCAGAATCAGAACCACAACTAAGGAAACGGGAACAATAATGGAGGCAACAACGGGGGTAATAACGACGACATTGGTGCCAGGGGTCGAGTGTTCGTGATTGGTCAGGGTGATACTAGGAATGACCCCAACGTTGTGATGGTTTCGACAGAGATATTGGTATGGATTGGCTACCTCAACATCGAGCAGAGATTCTTTGTGAAGAAAAGAACGTCTGCATTCCTCGTGCTGGTTAAGAACCTTTGGTAATTCATGGTGACAAGCTCCTGGAGCAGCACCTATAGCTCGTGCACCTTATCGCTTAGCTCCATCGGAGTTGGAAGAACTCTCTACACAACTACAAGAACTTTTGGATAAGGGTTTTATTCGTCCTAGCTCTTCGCCCTGGGGAGCTCCAGTCTTGTTTGTGAAGAAGAAAGACGGTACCTTCAGAATGTGCATTGACTATCGAGAACTCAACAAGGTAACTGTGAAGAATCGCTATCCTCTTCCACGCATTGACGACTTGGTCGACCAGCTGCAAGGGTCGAGTTACTATTCAAAGATCGATTTGAGATCAGGATATCACCAGCTGAGAGTCCGAGAAGAGGACGTCTCTAAAACGGCTTTTAGGACCCGTTATGGGCATTATGAGTTTTTGGTCATGCCTTTTGGGCTAACAAATGCACCTGCGGTCTTCATGGACTTGATGAATCGAGTGTGCAAGCCTTACTTAGACAAGTTCGTTATTGTCTTCATCGATGACATCCAGATCTATTCGAAGAGTCAGGAGGAACACGAGCAACATTTACGACTTATTGTGGAACTCCTTCGAGCAGAGTAGCTATACGCCAAGTTTTCAAAATGCGACTTCTGGCTTCGTGAAGTCCATTTCTTAGGCCATGTGGTGAACACGGATGGGATTCATGTCGATCCATCCAAGGTAGATTCGATCAAGAACTGGCCTGCACCTCGCACACCAACAGAAATCCGCCAATTCTTGGGTTTGGCGGGCTACTATAGAAGGTTCATCAAAGACTTCTCAAAGATTGCACAGCCGCTTACATTACTGACACAGAAAGGTGTTGCTTACCGTTGGGGTAATACACAGGAAACAACGTTTCAGCACTTAAAGGATAGACTTTGTAGCGCACCTATCCTCTCATTGCCTGAAGGCACGGACGATTTTGTAGTCTACTGCGACGCATCTATTCAGGGTCTTGGATGTGTGTTGATGCAACGGGATAAAGTCATTGCTTATGCTTCGCGCCAACTTAAGATTCACGAACGGAATTACACTACACACGATTTAGAGCTGGGAGATGTTGTTTTTGCACTCAAGATATGGCGACATTACCTGTATGGCACCAAGTGCACCATTTACACTGATCATAGGAGTCTCGAGCATACCTTCAAGCAGAAAGAATTGAACATGCGACAACGACGATGGGTCGAATTACTGAACGATTACGAATGTGCTATAAAGTACCATCCGGGCAAAGCCAATGTGGTGGCTGACGCCCTCAGTCGAAAAGATACTACACCCAGGCGTGTACGAGCGTTGCAACTCACTATTCAGTCTAGTCTTCCTTCACAGATACGGGATGCTCAGGTAGAAGCATTGAAACCAGAAAACGTCAGGGCTGAAGCCCTACGCAGCTCAAGGCAACGATTAGAACAAAAGGAAGACGGTACCTACTACGTAACAGGACGCATTTGGGTCCCACTCTATGGCAACCTACGAGAGCTTGTGATGGATGAGGCACACAAGTCTCGCTACTCAGTACATCCTGGTTCGGATAAGATGTACCACGATATCAAAACTACATACTGGTGGCCTAGCATGAAGGCCCACATAGCAACGTACGTTAGCAAGTGCTTGACTTGTGCGAGAGTCAAGGCGGAATACCAGAAACCTTCAGGCCCACTTCAACAACCAGAGATACCACAATGGAAATGGGAGCAAATTTCCATGGATTTTGTTACTGGCCTGCCTAGATCACAACGTGGTAACGATACTATTTGGGTGATCGTGGATCGACTCACAAAGTCTGCTCACTTCTTGGCTATCAAAGAAACGGATAAGTTCTCCACCCTAGCAGAAGTATACCTTAAGGAAGTTGTCTCGAGGCACGGGGTGCCCATCTCTATCATCTCGGATCGAGATGCACGTTTTACATCAGAACTGTGGCAAGCAATGCACAAGTCCTTTGGCTCAAGATTAGATATGAGCACAGCTTATCACCCGCAAACGGATGGGCAGTCTGAACGCACCATCCAGACCCTCGAAGACATGCTTAGGGCATGTGTGATTGACTTTGGCAACGGCTGGGAAAAGCATCTGCCACTTGTGGAATTCTCATACAATAACAGCTACCACACCAGCATTAAAGCTGCTTCGTTTGAGGCATTGTACGGGCGTAAATGCCGGTCATCTCTTTGTTGGGCAGAGGTGGGGGATAGTCAGATTATTGGTCCAGAACATGTGGATGACACAACAGAGAAAGTTGCTCAGATACGACAACGAATGGCGGCAGCTCGTGATCATCAGAAAGTCTACGCCGATAAGGGCAGAAAACCACTAGAGCTCCAGGTTGGGGAGCGTGTACTACTCAAAGTATCACCCTGGAAGGGTGTGGTTCGTTTTGGGAAACGGGGCAAACTTAACCCACGATATGTTGGACCTTTCGAAGTCATCGAGAAAATAGGCAAAGTGGCCTACAGACTGAACTTACCAGCAGAACTCAGTGGAGTTCACGATGTTTTCCACGTGTCGAATCTGAAGAGGTGTCTGTCAGATGAGACCCACATAGTTCCTTTGAAGGAGCTCACTATCGACGAGCAGTTGCGATTCGTCGAGGAACCAGTCGAAATCAAGGACCGGGATGTTAAGGTCCTCAAGCGTACTAGAATACCTCTCGTTCGAGTTCGTTGGAACTCACGTCGCGGCCCAGAGTTCACTTGGGAACGCGAAGATCAGATAAAACAAAAGTATCCCCAACTGTTCGCAAACGGTACAACCACTACTGAGGCTGAAGCTACGGAATTTCGGGACGAAATTCCAGATCAACGGGGGGAGGATGTGACACCCCAGGAAAACCATGCAACTTAACTAGCTTCCTCAGTGAGTACGTGCTAAATTTCGGGACGAAATTTCTTTCAACTTGGGGATAATGTGACAACTCGTACTTCAGAACATATCTTTGTGCTCGATGTAACGTATGAACACTATGTGATTATGTGAACTTGATGATTAATGAATTGTTATGTGTATTGTGTAATGTATGTACGTATATAAACAAGCCCAAAACTGAACACCTTATACGCTGGATTTATGATTGGGCTTGGTAGAAGCCCAAGTGGATAATTGTTAGGGGCCGGCTATGGGTTCTAATTTCCTACCGGTTCTAGTTTCTTTTTTTTAAGTATGAGATCACATAACAAATTAACACACCTACACAAACCCTAGATTCTCCTTAGGCGCACAACGGCAGTAGCAGTCCCCTTCGAAGCACTGATTCACCGGTTAGTATGTTATCTTTGCTCGCAATCCTTGTTGATTTTATGACTATGATTACTGTTGATGTTGTGTTTGATGATTAATATGTTAGTGGGTTGCATGGTTATTAGGGTGAAAGGTGCTGATATACATATACGAATGGTTGCAACATGTAGTTATGATATAAAAGATTATGTGCTATGTGGAATCGACGATCACTCACTGATAGTTGGATAATCTTATAAATCTTAAACTGAGTTGCATGTGGTTAGGAGGTAGGTGGTTGGTAATCGATGGTCTTGTTCCATATGCATGCTGTGCTTGATAACTTTTGTATGACTTTGTTTTATATGAATGATTATTGTTGTTCGGATTGTGTGCACATAGAATGATGAGTATGTCCTAGGGTTTTGCTAGAACTAATGATTGATGTATCACATGGCTTTGGTGTATGTTTGCTGTCAACAATATGGTATCACTCAAGTTGATGCACTCAATGTTTGACTAAAGACCACATATCATATACATCTGATTGGGCCGCACCATTTAATGTATCACATGGGAGGATGGATTTATCTTTGGATTTATTAAAAATGACTTAATAAAGAAAGGGCTATGTATAAATTATGGACATGGGATTCTGAATATTGAATGTTATGCATGTGCAGCCAATTGACTAAGTAATCATATGGTCGGCTCTTTTGTTCATAGGAGTGGTTAGGAAACATGTGATGGTTCATGTGTACCCCACTAATTTATGTCTCACATGAATGTTAAGAGTTGATATGCTAATGCTTTCGTGAATAGGGTATAGATTTTCATTATAAATTGTTAATTCCTTGATTTATGTGATAGTGGCTGATGATGAATTAGGTTGGGGTTCATAAGCAAGTAATCGATAAAAGCATGTTGACCGATTGTTTCACGATAAGGAAACTGTTAAGTAGTTGATTGGTAAAATAAAAGGGAACTTTGCAATTGGTGGCAAGATAATAGCTATGTAACTAATTTCCATATTATTCGAACCAATAAAATTGATCGCACAAGACCTCTTGGTCGTACAAGAAGATCAGTCGCAGAAGGACCTTCGGGTCGCACAAGTTGTAGTGTCACTTAACTGTTGGGCCGGGTATGTGTTTGGGCCGGATTAGTCCAATCGCACAACATGTATTGGATCGCACAAGCTGTTTAGTTGTTTAATTATTGGGCTGTTACTTGTTGGACTGTTATGATAATTGGGCCGGGCATGATTGGACCGCACAACCCATTGTGGATCGCACATGTATGCCGATCGCACAATAGGTTGGGCCGTTGGTTATTGGGCTTAACCTTTCGAGTCGCACAAGTTGAAGGGGTTATCGTGATGTTGCATGTTGCCATGTTTCGTATGTGATTCTTATATGCTAGCTTGCGTGATACTTATGTACACTACTTGATACCAAAACCTGACTTGTATGATAACCATGTTAGGACGTGGTTGACCACTAGCTGCTAGACTTGACCTTTCTGTGTAATCTGCCGAGCAAACCAAGGTGAGTTCACACTCTACAAAGCATGGGATTCCCAGGGGTTGGGAATGGGGTTAAGGAATATGGATTCCTCGTCCTTTCTTGGGTAGGACAGTATTGGTTCAGGAATGTAATTCCTCGTCCTCACGGACAGATAATTTTACTAGACCAAAACTCTATCACGAAGTCCCTCCTTTTTATATCGACTTAATCGCCGGGCCAATGGCGAGCGGGTCATTAGTTAGATAGCGCTATTTAGGTCTGACAAGCCTCACACCGTGCCGCAGAGGACGGGCGTGAACTAATGGATCTGGGGCACGTCAATGCTGATAGACATTGACAGTTTCAGGGCACTTAAACATGACTTCAGTCAGTAGTCGATATGGTAACGAGTCTAATGGATACAAGGGGTAGCCCCCACGGCCGAAATGCCAGATAACTATTATGGGGTAGCCCCCACGGCAGGATTGCCAGAGTAAATGGGTTAAACAAAGGGTAAACAAATCACGTTTTCAACAATGGGGTAACCCCCACGGCAGGATGCCAGTTAAAGGAAACTGTTTTTGGAACAACTTAAAACGAACACCCAACCGTGAACTCACTCAACTTGTTGTTGACTCGTTACTACATGCTTTGCAGGTCAATAGGTACTTAGCTGGAGCTTGCACAAGGGAGAGTCGTTGTGGGACATGGACAGTTGTGTGCCATGTGAGACCTTTGGATATTTAAACTTAAGTTTTGGTTTTAAACATTATGCTTCCGCACATAACTTAACTATGTTTGTTTTGGACACTAATCGTGTTGGTTGGACTTTTACAATTAATTATTTACTCGTTCAATATGATTAGTGGTTTGATCCTGGTCAGTCACGCCTCCACGCGGTGATACTCCGCATGTGGATTTTGGGGGTGTGACATTTTACACTTAAAACTCACTTGAAAAATCCCTCTCTTGGAACCAACCCTTGGCCGAAATTATTAGAGAAGAGTATGGAGTTTTATGCACTTGAAAATCAAATTTGAAAAACCCTTATGCACAACCTTATGTTAGCCGATTTCTAGAGAGAAATCTCTAGTGTTTTTCCAGTCATCCAAGTCTTGCCCATTCTTGCATTTGTTATCTAAGTATTTATAGAACCATGAGAGAGAATTGCCACCCACCTTGACCAATCATGTGCCAACTTACACATGCAAGTGCATGAAACCCCATTGGACCAAAGTGGTCTTGGTTAGACCGTCAACTCTTCTCTAGCTTATGACAATTGCATGTCATCCCATTGGACAACCATTTTGTGAGTTCCCATGGGGGGGGGGGGGGGGGGGGCTAGCTTTATATAAAAAAAATTCTTTTATAAAGTTTAAGTCTTGGTTTATATATTTATAACTTTTATAAAATATAACATCTTATGTTTACAAGACTTATGCAACTTTTATTATGTTATTTAACCTATTAAATAACAAAATAAAATATTCTCTCAAAATAAATTATCCATATAATTTATTAGTTTGTCAAGTGCAATTATTTAGAAAACCAATTTCTAAATATTCTAAGAGTTAATATTTATTTGTTTGATCATATCATAAATAAATATTGTAAGTGTTTGTCTAGCTTGTATTTGGGTATGACTTGACTTGGATCATAACGTACTAGCCACATCAATTTAATATGTGTCTTGGGCATACAGAGTCCTACAAGAAGATCCAAGTTTGGGTGAAAATCCACGATGTTCCCATAGCAGCCTACATGGAAGATGGTTTGAGCTTTATAGCGACTGCTATTGGGAATCCGATGATGCTGGACTCGTTCACCACATCAATGTGTATGGAAGCTTGGGGCCGGAGTAGTTATGCACGTGCACTGATTGAAATCTCAACTGAAACTGAATTTAAAGAAGAAATTACTATGGCTGTTCCAAATCTTGATGGGGATGGGTTCCTTAAAGAAACCATGTATGTGGAGTATGAATGGATACCATACCGATGCAAACACTGTTGTGTGTTTGGCCATTCAGATGAGTCATGTCCGAGACAAATAAAAGCAACCACAAAATCCAAAGTTATGGGGGAGGATGGATACACACAAGTTCAAAAACGTAAAGCATCGAAATGGACTGGATTTCCGGTATCAAAACAAAGATTGGAGTATAGGCCAAAGGTTCAACCTCTAGATCCAGGTCCGAGTAACACCAAGAAGGAAGATTGTAATAGGCAACCGAAAATACAAACAAAAAATCCATTTGATGTGCTGATAAATGAGTCTAATGAGGAAGTAAGTGTGGCTAATAATGTCAGAAAAACTCAGAATCGGGAACATGAGAATATGGAATCGGATGACGAAGAGGTAGTTGAAGTGTACAATGAGACATCGGATGTTATGACGGCAAACACCAAATCAGGGCAAGCACTCCTGTTGTGCATCGTTCAAATGGTTAGTATGGCTTCATGGAATATTAGGGGGTTGAACCGCCCGCTAAAACACAAGGAGGTTCGTCATTTTGTTAACGAAAATAGTTTAAGTTTCTGTGCTATTCTGGAGTCGCATGTGGATGTGTCGTCGCTGTTTAAAGTGTGTAAGAATATCTTTAAGAACTGGGAATGGACGTCGAATGGAGCTCAATGTTCTAAAGGTACGCGAATTATTATCAGTTGGGACACACAAGTTCTAGATGTTATGGTAGTAAAACTGACCAGGTTATTCATACAAAAGTTGTGTTTAAAAAAGAAAAAAAGATTTTGTTTTGCTCAGTCATTTACGCTGACAATTATTATATAAACCGAAGGCTCTTATGGGGAAGCTTAGCATATCATAAAAACTGTGTTAAGGATGACCCGTGGGTAGCAATGGGATATTTTAATTGTGCTCTAAAAATTGAAGACAATAGTGTTTGTTCGTCTGCTATTAATGTAGGGATGAGGGATTTCAAGGAATGTATTGATATGATCGAATTATTTGATGTGAATAGCTCTGGTTTCCATTACACTTGGAACCAAAAACCAAAAGCGGGAGCTGGTTTATTAAAGAAGATTGATAGAATCCTGGGAAATGTGGCTGTCACACCCCCAAAATCCACCTGCGGAGTACTACCGCTTGGAGGCGTGACTGACCAGGATCCAGCCACCAATCATATTGAACAAGCATATAAGTGGTTATAAAAGTTCAACCAATACAATTGGTGTTCAAACAAAACATAGTTCAAGTTGCAAGCGGAAGCATAAGTCTTAAAAACAAAACATAAGTTCAATTGTTCCAAAGTTTAACATGGCACTCATTCGTCCATGTCCCACAACGATCCTCCTCCAAGCAAGCTCCAGCTAAGAACCTAAGGACCTGCAAAGCATGTAGTAACGAGTCAACAACAAGTTGAGTGAGTTCACGGTTGGGTGTTCGTTTTAAGTTGTTTCGAAAACAGTTTCCTTTAGCTGGCATCCTGCCGTGGGGGTTACCCCATAGTTAAAAACATGATTTGTTTATTCCCGGTTACTCTGGCAATCCAGCCGTGGGGGCTACCCCGTGTTAGTTATCTGGCATTTCGGCCGTGGGGGCTACCCCATGTATACACTAGACTCGTTACCATATCGACTGCTGACTGTAGTCATGTTTATGTGCCCTGAAACTGTCAATGTCTATCATCATTGACGTGCCCCAGATCCATTAGTTCACGCCCGTCCTCTGCGGCACGGTGTGAGGTTTGTCAGACCTAAATAGCGCTATCTAACTAATGACCCGCTCGCCATTGGCCCGGCGATTAAGTCGATATAAAAATGAGGGACTTCATGATAGAGTTTTGGTCTAGTACGAGTTATCTGTCCGTGAGGACGAGGAATTACATTCCTGAACCATAGCTGTCCTACCCAAGGAGGACGAGGAACCCATGTTCCTTAACCCCAATTCCCGACCCCTGGGAATCCCATGCTTTGTAAAGGGTGTGAACTCACCTTGGTTTGCTCGGTAGATACACAGAAAAGTCAACCAAGTAATATTGTGGTTACTCACGTCCTATCATAGTTGTATCATACAATCAGGTTCGTATTCAAGTAGTACACGTATGTTTCTACACGTATGCTAGCACGTTGTATTCAAGTATCATTCGTGGCTTTCACGTATAAGCATGGCAGTTTGCAAGTAATGCATACGAGTTGAACGAACAGTAACATGCCCATAATTAAACAAGGTCCAAGGTCCGGCCCAAACACTAAGCCCATAATAAAGCAAGTCCATACAGCGTACACCAGTGTGTGGTCTCGGGTCGAGACTGTACGGTCTCTACTCGAGACTGTGCGGCCTTGAGTTGTAGCCCACAAGGTTTCGAGTCATTCGGCGGTCTCGAGTCGCAACCGGACTCGCAATCATGGTCTCGGTTCATGCTGTTTTGGTCTCGAGTCGCAACCGGACTCGTAACTGAGATTTCGAGTTGTGCTGTTTTGGTCTCGAGTCGCAACCAGGCGTTTGCGACTCGCAACCTGTGTCGCAATCGGGGATCTCGACTCGTCATGTGGTGGTTTCGAGTCGCAACTGGAGGTTTCAGCTGGGAACATTTGCTGAATTCAATATTGTACTTGGCCAATCAGATTTCACTGTTGTGATTTTGTGTACTATCCAATGAGGTTCTACAAACATGTCTAATTGTCTAACAATTAACCAAAATGGATCAAACATGGTAATTTCAAATATCCATAACACATTCATATCATATTCATCATGTTCTTCAAATATTCAAGTAGTTCATCATCATTCCTATGAACCTAAATCTAACGAAAATCATGAACAACTTATCAACATCTATGATATCAACACAATAAATCACCCTAATAGTAAGCTTTCGGTTCTTAACACAAGAGTATACAATCCGAATTATATGAACATCAACAACCATGGTTTAAATCACATTTAGACACAAGATATCATGAGTTCTTCATGCCACATATCCGAAATCAAAGCATGTTAGCCAAACATCATCATACACATCCGATACATGAGAACATCATCATTTGTACAATTATTCTAGCTACACCATGTCATTCACAACATTTAACAATAACAACAACATAAAACACTAACCGGTTATGAGATGGTGCCGAGTTGGTAAGGAAGATGAGTGTTCGAGTGATGATGATGAGCTTAACCGGGTCTCCTTGTGGTCACCGGTTTGATCCGAGAAGAAGGAGAAGAATGTTGTAGCTTAGGGTTTTAGTGAGAGGAAGGGGGAGTGTGTGTGTAGGTTGCTCAAAAGTGGTGATGTTGGCTCACTACAAGGGTTATATACTAGCTTCTATGTTGATGCACCCTAATGGGTTTTCGGTTGGGTTAAGGTGTGTGTGTGGCCCAATCCGGCCCAACTGTTACACTATTCACTCGAGACCGCATGGTCTCGAGTCGGGTTCTTGTGTCTCGGTTCATATATAAACCTATACGCATACTAAACATACACACATAACACATAATCACATAAAGGTTCATTTGTCATTAATCACATAAGTTAACTAGTCACACGTTTAAGCATACAACGAAAGGTTCTAAATTTTGAGTTGTCACATCATCCCCAAGTTGAAAGAAATTTCGTCCCGAAATTTGGTAGGCACTCACTGAGGAAGCTAGTTAAGTTGTATGGTTTTCCCGGTTTTCCTGGGGTGTCACATCCACCCCCCGTTGATCTGGAATTTCGTCCCGAAATTCCGTAGCTTCGGCCTCAGTAGTGGGTGTACTTTTTGCGAACAGTTGGGGATACTTTTGTTTCATCTGATCTTCGCGCTCCCAGGTGAACTCTGGGCCGCGACGTGAGTTCCAACGAACTCGAACGAGAGGTATTCTAGTGCTCTTGAGGACCTTAACATCCTGGTCCGTGATTTCGACTGGTTCCTCGACGAATCGTAACTGTTCGTCGATAGTGAGTTCCTTCAGAGGAACTACGTGGGTCTCATCTGACGGACACTTCTTCAGATTCGACACGTGAAAAACGTTGTGAACTGCACCGAGTTCTGCTGGTAAGTTGAGTCTGTAGGCCACCCTGCCTATTTTCTCAATGACTTCGAAAGGACCAACGTATCGTGGGTTGAGTTTGCCGCGTTTACCAAAACGAACCACACCCTTCCAGGGTGAAACTTTGAGTAGTACCCGCTCCCCAACCTGGAGCTCAAGCGGTTTCCTGCCCATGTCGGCGTAAACTTTCTGACGTTCGCTAGCTGCCGTCATGCGTTTTCGTATTTGAGCAATCTGTTCGGTTGCGTCTACCACATATTCTGGACCAGTGATCTGACTATCTCCCACCTCTACCCAGCAAAGAGGTGACCGGCATTTACGTCCGTACAATGCCTCAAATGGAGCAGCTTTAATGCTGGTGTGGTAGCTGTTATTGTACGAGAATTCCACAAGTGGCAGATGCTTTTCCCAGCGGTTGCCAAAGTCGATTACACATGCACGAAGCATGTCTTCTAAGGTTTGAATAGTGCGCTCGGACTGCCCGTCCGTCTGAGGGTGATATGCTGTGCTCATGTCTAATCGTGAGCCGAAGGATTTGTGCATTGCTTGCCACAGCTCTGAAGTAAAACGCGCATCTCGATCTGAGATATTAGAGGTGGGCACCCCGTGCCTCGAAACAACTTCCTTGAGGTAAATTTCTGCGAGCGTGGAGAATTTATCCGTCTCTTTGATAGCCAAGAAGTGTGCAGATTTTGTGAGTCGATCCACGATCACCCAAATAGTATCGTTCCCGCGCTGGGATCTAGGCAGGCCAGTGACAAAATCCATGGAAATTTGCTCCCATTTCCATTGAGGTATCTCTGGTTGTTGGAGTAGGCCTGAGGGTTTCTGGTATTCAGACTTGACTCTTGCACAAGTCAAACACTGGCTGACGTAAGTTGCTATGTGGGCCTTCATGCTAGGCCACCAATATGTCGTTTTGATGTCGTGGTACATTTTATCCGATCCAGGATGTACCGAGTAGCGAGACTTGTGTGCTTCATCCATCACAAGCTCTCGTAGGTTGCCATAGAGTGGGACCCAAATGCGTCCCGTTACGTAGTAAGCACCGTCTTCCTTTTGTTCTAATCGTTGCCTTGATCAGCGTAGGGCTTCAGCCCTGACGTTTTCTGGTTTCAGTGCCTCTATCTGAGCAGCTCGTATCTGGGAGGGAAGACTAGAATGGATCGTGAGTTGTAAAGCTCGCACGCGCTTAGGCGCAGTGTCCTTCCGACTGAGGGCGTCAGCCAGAACATTGGCCTTGCCCGGGTGATACCTGATTGAGCACTCGTAGTCATTTAGTAGCTCGACCCACCGTCGTTGCCGCATATTCAGCTCCTTCTGCTTGAAGATATGCTCGAGGCTCCTGTGGTCGGTGTAGATCGCGCACTTGGTACCATACAGGTAATGCCGCCACAACTTAAGTGCAAAAACAACGGCTCCCAGCTCTAAATCGTGCGTAGTGTAGTTCTTTTCGTGAACCTTAAGTTGGCGTGAGGCGTAGGCTATAACTTTGTCTCGTTGCATCAACACGCAACCAAGACCTTGAATTGATGCGTCGCAGTAAACCACAAAGTCGTCTGTGCCTTCCGGCAAGGAAAGAATAGGTGCGCTACAAAGTCTATCCTTTAGGTGCTGAAATGCCAACTCCTGTGCGTTTCCCCAGCGATAAACAACGCCCTTCTGCGTTAGTGAGGTGAGAGGCTGTGCGATCTTAGAAAAATCCTTTATGAATCTCCGGTAATATCCCGCCAAACCCAAGAATTGGCGAATTTCCTTTGGTGTACGAGGTGCAGGCCAGTTCTTAATCGAGTCTATCTTGGATGGATCAACGTGAATCCCATCCTTGTTTACCACGTGGCCTAGGAAATGGACTTCTCGAAGCCAGAAGTCGCATTTCGAGAACTTTGCGTAAAGCTGTTCTGTTCGAAGGAGTTCCAGAATAAGTCGCAGATGCTGCTCGTGTTCCTCCTGACTCTTGGAATAGATCAGGATGTCGTCGATGAAGACTATAACGAACTTGTCCAGGTAAGGCTTGCACACTCGGTTCATCAAGTCCATGAAAACCGCAGGTGCGTTTGTCATCCCAAAAGGCATGACCAAAAACTCATAGTGCCCGTATCGAGTTCTGAAAGCTGTTTTGGAGACGTCCTCTTCCCGGACTCTCAGCTGGTGATACCCCGATCTCAAATCAATCTTCGAATAGTAGCTCGACCCTTGCAGCTGGTCGAACAAGTCGTCGATCCGCGGTAGTGGATAGCGATTCTTCACCGTCACCTTGTTGAGTTCCCTGTAATCGATGCACATTCTGAAAGTACCGTCCTTCTTCTTTACAAATAATACTGGAGCTCCCCAGGGCGATGAGCTAGGACGAATAAAACCCTTATCCAGGAGTTCTTGTAGTTGCATAGAGAGTTCCTTCAACTCTGATGGGGCTAAACGATAAGGTGTACGGGCTATGGGCGCAGCTCCAGGAGCTAGTTCGATCTGAAACTCGACTTGGCGATGAGGCGGAAGACTAGGTAATTCCTCAGGAAATACCTCTGGATAATCGCGTACAACTGGAAAATCTTCCATCTTCTTCTCTTTTTCTGAGGTGTCAGTAACGAGAGCCAAAATGGCAGTGTGGCCCTTTCGCAAGCACTTTTGGGCCTTAAGGAGAGAAATGACGTTCTCGACAGCACTCCTCTTGTCGCCATGAATCATGAGAGGTTCACCACCGGAACCTGGAATACGGACAACCTTCTCGTTGCAAAGAATCTCTGCTCGGTGTTGGGATAACCAATCCATCCCAATGACAACGTCGAAACTACCCAAGACAATAGGAATGAGGTCGATAGAGAAGGTCTGGTCAGCGAGAATAAGTTTACAACCCTCGACTATGTGTGTGGCTTCTAAACTCTTACCATTTGCTAGCTCTACGGTGTGCTTGTTGTTCAAAGGGGTTGGAATACGCTTAAGCATTCGACTAACTTCTAGTGACATGTAGCTAGTATCGGCACCCGAATCAAATAAAACTGAAACATAAAAGTCGTCGAGAAGGAACTTACCCGCCACAACATTGGGGTCATTCCTTGCTTCACCTTGGCCAATCACAAACACCCGCCCCCTGGCGCCATTGTTGTTGTTGTTCCCATTGTTACCATTCCCCTGATTGTTGTTATTGTTGTTGTTGTTGTTCTGGTTCCTGTTCAGTTGGGGACAATCCCTCTTGAAGTGGCCCTCAGCTCCACACTGAAAGCATCCTTTGTTATCACCTTGCTGTTGCTGCTGGCGTTGGTTCTGTTGAGCTTGCTGACGATTCTGATTGGCGGGGTATAAGCTCCTGCAATCCTTTGCAGCGTGACCAGGCTTGTTGCACCGATGACAGTTGCCCCTGGTGCATGGCCCGCTGTGGTGCAGGCTGCATCGATTGCATTTGGGGTGATTTCCTTTGTACCCACCATGACTTTGACCACCAGACGATTGCTGATTAGGGCTCTTGTAGTCCTCAGTCTTTCTCTGCTGAGACTGGGACTGAACAGAAGTCGAACCCTTACTCGAAGTTCCATCCCATTTCCGTTTGTTGTCACTAGAGGTACCAGAAGTAGTTGCAACACCTATGCGTTTTGGTAACTTGTTCTGCTCCACCGCTTGATCCGTGAGACGGTGAGCCAAGTGAACGGCTTGCTGGTAGGTGGCGAGGTTCGCTGAAGTCACATGACTTTGGATTTCTGGCACTAAGCCCTGAAGAAATAGTTCGATGCGCTTGATGGGAGGATCCACCATAGTAGGACACAGGATTGCCAGTTCGTTCGACCTTTTCACATAAGCTTCAATTTCGGACCCCGTCATCTTGAGGTTGAAGAACTCCACTTCCAGTTTGTGAATCTCATCACGACTGCAGTATTCTTCCTTGATCATTTCCTTAAAATTCTCCCATGGGGTGGCGTTGGCAGCAACCAACCCTAGCATCTGAACCTGAGCGTTCCACCATGTGAGGGCTAAACCCTCGAGAGTACCGGTAGCATACTTCACCCTGCGCGCCTCAGGGCACTCGCACATTTCGAAGACAGATTCTAGTTTCTCAAACCAGTGTAGGAGACCTACTGCTCCTTCAGTGCCGCTAAAAGTAGTTGGTCGGCAGTCCATGAAAGTCTTAAAAGTACACACGGGTGGCTGAGCATGCTGACCTATCGTGGGTGAAAGAAAAGACAGAGTTTAACACAAAGGTTGGTTCACGAGAGTAGGATTCTAAAGATCCTAGAATGAGTTCGGACTGCAGGATATACCTCCTGCGTGTGCAGCTGCAAGTACTGCGGCAACTCGTTCGTTGATCAGAGCCGTCAACTGGGCTTGTGTCAGGTTAACGCGTCCAGACATGATCTTCATATCAAGAAGAACGTGAGTGAGAGGGGTTCGCGAAAGTACGACGATAAGATAGAGTAAGTACGCACGTGTTCAAGCAACTGTAGTTATACTAACCAAGTATACCATAAGCAATGTACTATGTAACTAACAAGTAGGCAATATATACACAGATCATATCACCTAGAATGTCGAGCCTTGCATGTGGAGTGAAGCATCGTTGTGGATCGTTGAGCACTGTACAGGTTATAGTCTGATTTTAATAAAACCCTTTTCCTTTATTAAAACCAAGTTCTCTATAACCAATGGCTCTGATACCAATCTGTATCATACAATCAGGTTCGTATTCAAGTAGTACACGTATGTTTCTACACGTATGCTAGCACGTTGTATTCAAGTATCATTCGTGGCTTTCACGTATAAGCATGGCAGTTTGCAAGTAATGCATACGAGTTGAACGAACAGTAACATGCCCATAATTAAACAAGGTCCAAGGTCCGGCCCAAACACTAAGCCCATAATAAAGCAAGTCCATACAGCGTACACCAGTGTGTGGTCTCGAGTCGAGACTGTACGGTCTCTACTCGAGACTGTGCGGCCTTGAGTTGTAGCCCACAAGGTTTCGAGTCATTCGGCGGTCTCGAGTCGCAACCGAACTCGCAATCATGGTCTCGGTTCATGCTGTTTTGGTCTCGAGTCGCAACCGGACTCGTAACTGAGATTTCGAGTTGTGCTGTTTTGGTCTCGAGTCGCAACCAGGCGTTTGCGACTCGCAACCTGTGTCGCAATCGGGGATCTCGACTCGTCATGTGGTGGTTTCGAGTCGCAACTGGAGGTTTCGGCTGGGAACATTTGCTGAATTCAATATTGTACTTGGCCAATCAGATTTCACTGTTGTGATTTTGTGTACTATCCAATGAGGTTCTACAAACATGTCTAATTGTCTAACAATTAACCAAAATGGATCAAACATGGTAATTTCAAATATCCATAACACATTCATATCATATTCATCATGTTCTTCAAATATTCAAGTAGTTCATCATCATTCCTATGAACCTAAATCTAACGAAAATCATGAACAACTTATCAACCTCTATGATATCAACACAATAAATCACCCTAATAGTAAGCTTTCGGTTCTTAACACAAGAGTATACAATCCGAATTATATAAACATCAACAACCATGGTTTAAATCACATTTAGACACAAGATATCATGAGTTCATCATGCCACATATCCGAAATCAAAGCATGTTAGCCAAACATCATCATACACATCCGATACATGAGAACATCATCATTTGTACAATTATTCTAGCTACACCATGTCATTCACAACATTTAACAATAACAACAACATAAAACACTAACCGGTTGTGAGATGGTGCCGAGTTGGTAAGGAAGATGAGTGTTCGAGTGATGATGATGAGCTTAACCGGGTCTCCTTGTGGTCACCGGTTTGATCCGAGAAGAAGGAGAAGAATGTTGTAGCTTAGGGTTTTAGTGAGAGGAAGGGGGAGTGTGTGTGTAGGTTGCTCAAAAGTGGTGATGTTGGCTCACTACAAGGGTTATATACTAGCTTCTATGTTGATGCACCCTAATGGGTTTTCGGTTGGGTTAAGGTGTGTGTGTGGCCCAATCCGGCCCAACTGTTACACTATTCACTCGAGACCGCATGGTCTCGAGTCGGGTTCTTGTGTCTCGGTTCATATATAAACCTATACGCATACTAAACATACACACATAACACATAATCACATAAAGGTTCATTTGTCATTAATCACATAAGTTAACTAGTCACACGTTTAAGCATACAACGAAAGGTTCTAAATTTTGAGTTGTCACAGTGGCTTTCACGGATACATTTACTTCGGCTATGGCTGTGTTTTTTCTGCCCAGAATCTCTGACCACACTCCTTGTATGCTGAAGATTCCCTCCATGAACCGGTGCAAGCCTCAACCGTTTAAATTTGCAAACTTTTTAGTTCATAAACCAGGTTTTGTGCAACTCATTAAAGATAACTGGGAGTTCCAAGTTGAAGAGGTAAAACAATTTCAAGTTGCTAAGAAATTAAAGATGCTGAAATCTCCTATTCGAGCTTTATTTAAAAGCCAAGGCAATCTTCATAAGAAACTGCTAGAGCTCCGTTGTAAGCTAGATGATATCCAAAAAGCTATTGATGCAAATCCTTTTGACAATCAGCTAAGGGAAGAGGATGGAAAGTGTAGTCAAGCGTTTCAAGAGGCAAGTTTAGATGAAGAGAGATTTTTAAAACAAAAGTCTAAAGTTAAATGGTTAGCGGAAGGAGATTTTAATTCGGCTTTTTTTCACACCACTCTTAAGTTTCGAAATGATCGTAACAATATTAATATGATAAAAGATACCAATGGTAACTTGTTTGAGGGTGGCCAAGTCCCGACAGCGTTTGTTAAACACTTTGAGCAATTTTTGGGTAATGAGGAGGATATGGCTTTACAGCCATCGCCGGAGTTATTTACTCATACTCTGGGGGATGCCGTTGCTCTACACATGACACATCCAATACTTCCCGATGAGATTAAAAAAGTTATGTTTTCAATTGGGGAGAACAAGGCTCCGGGGCCGGAGAGATACACGTCGGCCTTCTATAAGCATGCCTGGAGTATTATTGGGGAAGATGTTATTAGGGCGGTTTAAGATTTTTTTGAAATAGGGAAGTTGCTTCAAGAGCTGAACCACACTATAATTGCTTTGGTCCCAAAGCTTACTACTCCAACTTATGTCACGGAATATAGACCAATTGCATGTTGTAATGTTCTGTATAAGTGCATTACAAAAATTATAGCTGACCGTATTAAGGATTCCTTGGGGAGTATTGTGAGCATTAACCAGTCAGCGTTCATTCCTGGAAGAAGAATTTCGGATAATATTTTATTAACTCAAGAGTTAATGCACAATTATCATAAGAAAGTAGGGCCTCCTCGATGTGCTTTTAAAGTTGATATCCAAAAAGCTTATGATACTGTAAACTGGCAATTTCTTGAGAAGATTCTTCGTGGTTTTGGGTTTCATCCATAGATGATTCAGTGGATAATGCTGTGCGTTTCAACATCATCTTTCTCTATTGCGGTCAATGGGAATTTGCATGGTTACTTTAAAGGTAAACGAGGGCTGAGGCAGGGAGATCCATTATCTCCGTATTTATTTACGTTAGTCATGGTACTCTTAGTCTTCAACAAATGGTAAGCATTGATACCTCTTTCCGGTTCCATAATAAATGTGAAAAACAGAAGATAGTCAATTTGTGCTTTGCTGATGATCTGTTTCTTTTTGCTCGTGGCGATAGTAATTCAGTTAAATGCATTATGGATTCGTTGAATGCTTTTTCTAAGATGTCTGGTCTGAAGCCAAATAAATCTAAGAGTATTGTGTATTTTTGTAATGTTCCGGACCATATTAAAGTGATGATTGTAAACCTTATGTCGTTCAAGGAAGGTTCTCTTCCGGTAAGGAATCTAGGAGTCCCTTTGGTTACTTCTCGGCTGAAATATGCAGACTTTGGTATTCTCCTGGAACGATTAAATGACAGAGTTTCTAGTTGGAAGAACCGATTGCTTTCTTTTGAAGGTAGGCTTCAGCTCGTCATCTCTATCCTCTCGGCTTTACATGTATATTAGGCCTCCGTGTTTATTTTGCCAGGTAGAGTTATTAAGGAGCTGGAAGCTAATATGAGGGGCTTTCTTTGGTGCCAAGGCCCTATGCAGAAAGGTAAAGCGAAAGTGTCATGGAAGGCGATGTGTGTCCCTAAAAATGAAGGGGGCCTTGGTATTAGAAGAATTGGGGAAATGAATAATGCTCTTATGGCAGCTAATGCTTGGAGTATTATTGTCAAAAGGGAATCCTTATGGGTGACTTGGATTCATACTTATCGCTTAAAGGAGAGGAATTTTTGGGACTGCCGCATCCCGAGCAATTGCACATGGAGCTGGAGAAAAATTCTTCAAGTGCGGCCCATTATTCAGCCATTTATTTGGTTCTCTCAATGCATTCCAAAGCATGCATTTCTTATGTGGTTGATAATGAGAAAGAAACTTCTAACGCAAGATAAAATTTTGTAATGGGGAGGGGTTAGGAGAAACAACATGAACATGATGTGCTGCCTATTATGCTATGAGAATATAAACTCCCATGGTCACTTGTTCTTCTTGTGTAAGTATTCGGCTGAGGTTAAGCCGGTTTGGGAAGAGGTCATAAACTGGGTGCTAGCTAGACGTGCATGGAAGAAAGTTAATAGTATTGTGGATCGGCTGATTGTCGCTGCTACAGCTTACAATATTTGGCGTGAACGAAACAATAGACTATTCCAAAATTGTACTCGTCCTCCTGATCAGTTGGTTAAGGAGGTTATATCTAATGTTCGGTATAAGCTCATGGGTCTTAAATTCAAGAACACAAGCCAAGTGCGAAGGATCCTGGCGAAGTGGGGCGTACATGAAGATGTTATTCTTGATTGTAATTTCAAACCATGTAATAGTGTCACGTAGAGCTGATTTGGTTTTTCTCTAGTTGTTAGCAGTGTTGCAAAAATCGGCCTAGGCGGCCGATTAATCGGCGCCTAGGCGCTAGGCGGCTACTTACTGACTAATTTTGAGCTAGTCGGCCAATTAATCGGAGTCGGTCAAAGTCGGTCAAAATCGGTCCTAGGCGGTCCTAGGCGGTCAAAAATCGGATTAATCGGCCTATATTAATCGGTTAAAATCGGTCCCAGGCAGTCCCAGGCGGTCCTAGGCGGTCAAAATTGGTCAGAATCAGTCAAAATCGGTCAAAATCGAACCATACTATCTGAAACTTGAAGTATTTATGTGAATTTTGAAGTATTATTTTTATATTATTGGGTATATATATATAATTTTGAAAAAATACATATAAAAATCCCAATCCGATTAATCCCGATTAATCCCTAGGCGGTACCTCACCGCCCGACTAGCGCCTAGCGCGTTCTACAACACTGGTTGTTAGACTAGTGTGTTCGCTTTAGGTTGTGCTTTTGCTTGGTTTTTTTGTTTCCATAGCTTGGGGTATGCCCCATCTATGATCTAGTGTGATACTCTGTCTCACTACATGTTCTTTTTGGTTTGTTTATAAAATCACCGGGGTAACCCTTTACCCAAAAAAAAAGTTTTCGATAAACAAAGACTGCGTATTTTTAGACAAAGCACGTTGTGCAAGAACATACAAAGCTTTTGAACGAACGAAAACTCATATTTCTAAATCATATTACGAATGGATTTCGAGGAACTCAAATGGTTTACAAATGGATTATACTAAATATACCGGTTTTTACAAAACAAATGCGTATTATCGAAATGTGAATGATTTTCATGACTAGGGATGGATCGTCTGGTGATAATATATAGATACTGGGGAGTTGGCCTGAGAGGCTGGGGAGGTTCAGTCTTAGAGGCTGGGGAGGTTCAGCCTTAGAGGCTGGGTGTGACACCTGTGTCACTTCAACCATCATACAAATACCAAACCAATGAAATATTGTGTTTCTTTTTTTTTTGGGTAAAGGGTTACCCCGGTGATTTTTATAACAACCAATAAAAACAAGTAGGAAGGCTAGCAAATGCCTCCTGGTTCTCTTTGCGGAATACCGCTAAAGAGTCAACAAGAAAACAACCATACAAACAACCTAATCTAGAATAAAACAAACTAGATAAATGGTCTTCAATCTTCAAGAAGGTCTTCCTTGTTCAGCTTCCACTCTTCCAAGAATCGCTTAACATTAGTTGTTGGCTTATACTTGAAGGCAATTAATTTCGTTCTCACCATGTTTAGAATAATCTCAACAATCTTCTCCGGAGGCCTCAACTTGTTACTAAAAAATCTGGTGTTCCTTTCATTCCAAATGGTATAAGCCGCCGCTGCAACCAGCAATCTACTAGCCACCGCATAAATAGCTTTGGACTTTGCTCTCTGAACTAGCCCACTCGTAATCTCATCCCACGATTCTTGAACCGAGTTCATGTCAACTTTGTCCCGCCCACTATGCCATACTGATCTCGAATAATTACATTGAAAAAATAGATGGTCATGTGTCTCTATATCCGCATAACACAATAACCAACACATTTGGTTCATAGAACCCGTAACTCTATGCTGCCATTGAATCATACGGTCTTGAGTCCAGAGTTTCCTCCTGAAGATAAGCCAACATAAAAAAGCATGTTTTGGAATATTAAAAGACGACCAAACCACGTTTGACCATTCCACCGGCTCTCTTCGATTCCGAATAGATTCCCACACCTCCCTAGTCGAGAATGAAATATTGTGTTTCATACTTGGGGTTTGTATAAATATGTGTATCGTTTGCACATATCAATTCTTGTTCGATTTCGAGCTTTAAATCGCTTTCTGGAAGGTTATACGCAATCTAATGCGTAAATACAACCAGTTTAACATACCTTAAATAACCTTTACATAACTTATAAATAAGTTTTGGAAGGTTTGGTGTGGCGAAATCAAGTTTATTCACTCACAGGGACTAATTGCGTCAACTTGCAAAAGTCTGCCGATTCGTAAGGCAATGTACAATCCGGAACATGATCATAAGCTAAACATACCATAAATAACCTAAACATAGCTTAGAAATAAGCTTTGAGTGGTTCGGTGTGTGAAAATATGCTTATTTGATCTTACAGGGACTAAAAGTGTCAAAAACGGCGGAAGTTTGCATTTTCGCGCATATCTTACGTTCTGACCACATCTGGACATCCAAAATTTTTGTACACACTAAAATATTTTATTTTAGTGATCGGCATGCAAAAATACCTTTCGTCGCTTAATTTGGATCGTTTTCGCGTCCGTTTGAGTTTCGTCTTAATTTGACGAATAACGCGACCGTACGACCAAACGAGCCGACATCCGAGAGTTTTCTGAGCAGATTTTGAGTCCTCTAAACTTTAATGACCTTGTAGAGCCTTGAAAATGGCTTAACGGGTGTTAAAAGTGCTTGAAATGGGCTTAAACAAGTGCAGGGACCTTGTATCTTAACCGAGTGGATATGAGTGGCACTCCCAAGTAACGGACCGGAAGAACCCCTTCCTCAAACGGCATAATGCTAAGAATACGACCTTTAACCTGATCCGACACATTCCCAAAGAACATTGTGCTCTTAGTCAAACTAGGAACCAATCCTGACATCATCTTGAAAGCGTTCATAGCATCCATAATAACTCTAGCAGAATTTTGATCACCTCTTGCGAACAGGAAAAGATCATCCGCAAAGCACAATTCGGTTTTTTTTTCACACCAGTCTTAAGTGTCGAAATCATCGTAACAATATTAATATGATAAAAGATACCAATGGTAACTTGTTTGAGGGTGGCCAAGTCCCGACAGCGTTTGTTAAACACTTTGAGTAATTTTTGGGTAATGAGGAGGATATGGCTTTACACTCATCGCCGGAGTTATTTACTCATACTCTGGGGGATGCCGTTGCTCTACACATGACTCGTCCAATACTTCCCGATGAGATTAAAAAAGTTATGTTTTCGATTGGGGAGAAGAAGGCTCCGGGGCCGGATGGATACACGTCGGCCTTCTATAAGCATGCCAGGAGTATTATTGGGGAAGATGTTATTAGCGCGGTTCAAGATTTTTTTGAAAAAGGGAAGTTGCTTCAAGAGCTGAACCACACTATAATTGCTTTGGTCCCAAAGCTTACTACTCCAACTTATGTCACGGAATATAAACCAATTGCATGTTGTAATGTTCTGTATAAGTGCATTACAAAAATTATAGATGACCGTATTAAGGATTCCTTGGGGAGTATTGTGAGCATTAACCAGTCAGCGTTCATTCCTGGAAGAAGAATTTCGGATAATATTTTATTAACTCAAGAGTTAATGCACAATTATCATAAGAAAGTAGGGCCTCCTCGATGTGCTTTTAAAGTTGATATCCAAAAAGCTTATGATACTGTAAACTGGCAATTTCTTGAGAAGATTCTTCGTGGTTTTGGGTTTCATCCAAAGATGATTCAGTGGATAATGTTGTGCGTTTCAACATCATCTTTCTCTATTGCGGTCAATGGGAATTTGCATGGTTACTTTAAAGGTAAACGAGGGCTGAGGCAAGGAGATCCATTATCTCCGTATTTATTTACGTTAGTCATGGAAATCCTTACTCTTAGTCTTCAACAAATGGTAAGCATTGATACCTCTTTCCGGTTCATGTGAAAAACAGAAGATAGTCAATTTGTGCTTTGCTGATGATCTGTTTCTTTTTGCTCGTGGCGATAATAATTCAGTTAAATGCATTATGGATTCGTTGAATGCTTTTTCTAAGATGTCTGGTCTAAAGCCGAATATATCTAAGAGTATTGTGTATTTTTGTAATGTTCCGGACCATATTAAAGTGATGATTCTAAACCTTATGCCGTTCAAGGAAGGTTCTCTTTGGGTACGGTATCTAGGAGTCCATTTGGTTACTTCTCGGTTGAAATATGCAGACTGTGGTATTCTCCTAGAATGATTAAATGACAGAGTTTCTAGTTGGAAGAACCGATTGCTTTCTTTTGCAGGTAGGCTTCAGCTCGTCATCTCTATCCTCTCGGCTTTACATGTATATTGGGCCTCCGTGTTTATTTTGCCAGGTAGAGTTATTAAGGAGCTGGAAGCTAATATGAGGGGCTTTCTTTGGTGCCAAGGCCCTATGCAGAAAGGTAAAGCGAAAGTGTCATGGAAGGCGGTGTGTGTCCCTAAAAATGAAGGGGGCCTTGGTATTTGAAGAATTGGTGTGACAACCCTCAAAATTACAGGTACTGTAATTAATTTTAATTACGTACTTAATGACTGTGCTTGATTACAACTGACAATTTAAACTGCTCTATGATTTTCATATCGTACATACACATGCATCATATTTTATACAGTCACTCCATTTATTACACACAAGCTTTAGTGATAAATTTGATGCACAAAACACAGTTAGCACAGTGAACGGATAATTCAGAAACATGCTGACAATGCTAACACATAGACAAACAATAGGTTGAGGGACCTATTCGACATTCTTTAAAACTTGCTTGAAATTTTCACTTTTAATTTCGAGGACTAAAACTGTCATTTTAGAAAGTACAAAAGTCCGGGGACTAAAAAGTCATTTTTCAAATCTTGTAAGTTCGGGTTAAAAATGTAAATATTGAAATAAAAGTATAGGGTCCTATTAGTCATTTCCTTAAACTTGAACTTTAGGGACTAATATTGTCATTTTCTAAACTGATTTAACTGGAAATCCTAACTGGGTTAGCCTAGTATATAAGGAGTTCTATTATAAAGGACTAACCTAGTTAGTTCACTCAGTTAACTACTACAGGGACTGATTTTGTAAGTTCTGAAAGCACAGGGACCTAAGTGTAAATTTCAATTAAATCGGTTAAAAAGGGGGTCTCCTGGGTGAGAACCGGCCCTTGTGAGATTCGAACCCGCGAACTCTCGTTTGTAACACGAACGACTTAACCAGTTTATCCTCTGTCCAGAGCTGATAATACTTGGAACTTTAATTCTTATATACTATTATTGGAATATAATAATATTAGGGGTTGTTTGGTAGCCTCTTAATGACCATTCAGATGCTACCTCTTAATGGTTTAAAACCTCTGAATGAATAAGAGGTAACCTCAAGTCTGAATGGTTAAGAGGTAACCTCTGAATGGTAAATCATCACATGTTACATTCTTCTACCTTCTCATTGGTAAAATTCTTAATGGTTCCATTAAGAGGTAGCCTCTTAATGACCATTCAGAGGCTACCAAACAGCCCCTTAGTAATTAAATATTAATTCTGAATTTAAAAAGGTTATTTTTAAAAACCTTAAAGAACCGGCCACACACGGGACTCGAACCCGCGCCTCTCCCAAACCAAACACGCGCAGAAACCAGCTGGTCTACCAGCTGGTATGTGTTAGATATTAGGATATATTATATATATATATTAGTTAAAAATCATGCTGAATTATATACCCAGCATACCTGCTCGCGGATCCGACCGGAATCAACCAAAAATCCACCAAAACGAATTTTAAACACTTCTTTTGAGTTGTCCCACTGATCTATATGATCTACAACCCATACCCAACTAGTTTTAATCATTCAATCGACACATTTTAGTGCCTTGTGGCTATAATTGAACTTTTTTTTTTGGGTAAAGGGTTACCCCGGTGATTCTATATATTCACAACCAAAGAAGAACAAGTGGAGTAGAGAGCCTACACCAGTTCAATCATGAGACATGCCCCATGAAAGTAAAACCATAAACAAAACAAAAAACCGAAACAACCCGTACATAAAACACCTAGACACACATCTAGACAATCAAAACATTACAAACTAATTAGCCTCCATCATCTTTATTTTCGGTTGAAATCTCCCAATCCCCAAGCAGCTTCCGCACCTTAGCATTGTTCTTTAGCTTAGCTCCCATCAACTTGTATCTCACTGTTTTCAGAATAATATCTTTTACCATTTCGGGTGGACGCACTTGATTTTTAAACAACCTAGCATTCCGCTCTTGCCAAATAGTATACGCAGCTGCCGCAACTAGAATCTTCGCAACATAGACCTCAGCTTTCTTTGACCGAACGCGAGCACATAACCATTCGATGATATCCACCCATCTCGAACTCACGACCGCCATCCCCACTTTACTTCGAATCATAGTCCAAATTTTCTCAGAGAATTTACACTCAAAAAATAAGTGATGATGAGAGTCAAAATTCTCATAGCATAACAAACAGCACATCATATTCATGTTTTTTCGCCTTGAAAGATCCCACTGCAGAATTTTGTCTTGAGTAAGAAGCTTTCCCTTCATTATCAACCACATCATAAACGCATGCCTAGGAATACATTGGGCAAACCAAACAATGCCGCTCCATTCCACCTCTGATTCTCTATGCCGGACTGAATGCCAAACGGCTGACGAAGAAAAATCCTGAAAATCGCTACCATCTTTCCATAGCAACCGGTCAGATTTTGTCGGTTCTAACTGAAATTGATCCAGCTGAATAAGAACAGGGAATAGATCCCTCCACGCCACAGGCCAATTCCATGTTCCGTTAGAGAAAATATTGAGCACGGTGTCATCCAAACGAAAATCAGCATCAGTAATAGTTCTTGGCGAAAGAAAATCACCAAGAGGCCCCAAATCACTCCAAAAATCAAACCAAGCTGAAGTATTACGGCCATTCCCTATGTCGGACCAAACATGTTTTCGAATGATATGCCGCAACTGAATAATCTTCCTCCAAGACCAAGTAGCATTCGATGTTGGTTTACAAACCCAGAAGTTGTTGCCTTTTAGCTAATAAGAATGAACCCACTCGACCCAAAGGGAATCTCGCTTCATCACAATACTCCAAATATGAGACGCCATCAGGGCTTTATTCATATCCCCAATACGTCTAATGCCCAAACCACCTTCATACTTAGGGGTACAAACCGCTTTCCACGAAACTTTAGCTTTACCTCTACTAAACGACACATCTTGAGACCATAAGAAATTTCTCATTCTAGCTTCAAGTTCCTTAACAACCCGAGTTGGTAACATAAACACCGAGGACCAATAAATATGCATAGAAGACAGGACTGAAATAATAAGTTGAAGCCGACCCGCAAACGATAACAATTTATTCTTCCAGTGCATAATACGTTTCTCTAATTTTTCCACAAGCACACGGCAATCATTATATCTAAGCTTAGAAGAAATAAGAGGGACCCCCAAGTACTTGACATGTAACTTACCTTCCACAAAAGGCATAATATCCAGAATCGCCTGTTTCACTTGATCTTTTACATTACAAAAGAAAATCGTACTTTTCTGGTTGCTAGGCACTAACCCTGACATCTTAGAGAATTTTGAAAAAGAGGACATAATACAATTTGCCGAATTCACTTCTCCTCTAGCAAAAAGAAACAGATCATCAGCAAAGCAGAGATTTATTATCTGCTGTTTTTCACATCTGTTATGAAATTTAAATGAAGAATCTATCCGAACAGAATGCTGAAGAATACCCGTCAGAACCTCCATGACAAGAGTGAACAAATAAGGAGATATAGGATCCCCTTGCCTTAACCCCCGCTTACCTCTGAAAAAACCATGAACCGTGCCATTAACACATACCGAAAATGAAGTAGAAGACACACAGAGCATGATCCACTTCACCATGTTACTGTTAAAGCCAAACCCAAGAAGCACACTTTTCAGAAAACTCCAGTCCACCGTATCGTAAGCTTTTTGAATATCAACCTTAAACGCACATCTAGGAGGCCCCACATTCCGATGGTAATTATGCATTAACTCTTGCGTTAATAAAATGTTATCCGAAATCTTTCTACCCGGAACAAAAGCCGATTGATTTATACTTACAATCTCGTTCAAACCTCCCTTAATCCTATCAGCAATAATCTTGCTGATACACTTGTATAGAACATTACAACAAGCAATCGGCCGAAAATCAGTAACAACCATGGGAGTTGACACCTTTGGAATAAGAACTATAAGCGTATGATTCAGTTCCCGAAGCAAGTTACCAGTGTCAAAAAAATCTTTAATAGCATTAACAATATCATTACCAACCAGAGGCCAAGCACTTTTAAAAAACGCAGCCGTAAATCCATCCGGACCCGGAGCTTTATCATTGCCAATAGAGAACATCGCCTTCTTAACCTCCTCCTCCGTAACATGACGAACCATATTCGTAGCAACATTGTGAGATAAAATTTTCGGAAATAAATCTGGAGCTGGTTGCAACGAGATATCACCTTGATTGCCAAAAAACTTCTCATAGTGTTGAACAAAAGTTGTATACACACTATCGCCTTCATAAAGATTCCCTTGCGTATCTTTAATAACATCAATCCTACTACAATGATTTCGAATTTTCAAAGAGGAATGAAAAAAAGCAGTATTCATGTCACCCGCACTCAACCAATCAACCTTAGCTTTTTGTTTCAGAAAACGCTCTTCATCCAACATAGCATCCTGAAGGTCACGGCTAGCCGACGATTCCTCAGTCCGAAGATCAACATTTTGCGGGTCTTGATCAATACTTTGCTGAATTAAATCTAACTTCAACCGAATACTTTCAACCTTCTTGTGGAGGTTGCCCTATTTGAACAGCAACGAACGAAGAGAGTGTTTAAGAGACCGTAACTTCTTGACAACTCGGAATTGGTGAACCCCATCAACATTAAATAGCCATTACTTTTTAACAATCTCCAAAAATTCTGGTTTAAAAACCAAAAAATTAGCAAACTTAAATGGCCTCGGATTAAGCTTCATAGCTTCCGGAATAGACAAGATACACGGGCAGTGGTCCGAAAGTCTATACGGCTTGAAAATGGCAACCGAGTTCGGGTATTCAGTAAGAAAAGGAGTGTTTCCCATTACCCGATCAATTTTCTTTAGTAAACCCACACCGTTTTTAGGCTTTTGGTTCCACGTAAAATGGATACCTGTTCGGTTAATATCCACAACTTCAATATCATCAATACATTCCTGAAAATCCCTCATACCAATCGAAATGGATGAAGTACCCATCGAATTATCTTCTATGTTAAGAGCAGAATTAAAATCACCCATAATACACCAAGGCCGATCCGCAACAAAAACTTTATGCATAGAAAGAAGATGCTATAACTCCCTACGCGTAACATAGTAATTTTCGGCATACACAATAGAACAGAAGAGCATTCTCTTATCCAATTTAAAAACAAGCTGTAAGTGCATAACCTGTGGAGATTGAGCGACGATCATTACATCAAAAATAGTTGGATTCCACCCAATGATAATTCTTGTGCCTTTGTTACAACACCCGCCATTAGAAGTCCAATCCCACGATCTAAAAACAGCCTTACACACTTTACCCAATTTAACAACATCAACATGGGACTCTAAAATAGCACACAAACTCAAATTATAATCCTTCACTGCCTGACGAACCTCCATTTGTTTAAGCGGGCGGTTCAACCCCCTTATATTCCAAACTGCTATACTAACCATCAGTAACTATCTGAGGAGGAGTGCTTGCCCCTTGTGTTTTATTTAAATTCACCGATCCTTGAGCCATAAAATCATCCATTTCATTATAAACCTCATCGGCCTCGTCACCATCCGAATCCTCAAATCCCGAATCCGTGTTCTTTTTGCTTGTACCCGTTTCCGGGTCAACTTTATTCAGAATATCAAACGGGTTGTTCGATGTCTTTAACTTTGGTCCGTTATTCTCATTCGCCTTGGATTTTGACACTGGCCGATATTCAAACTTAGATTGTTTATTCACCTGAATACCCGGCCTTCTAGCTACTTTCTTACCATGCACCTCGGTATAACCATCTTGATCCACCACCGGAAACTTTTTCACTTGCTTGTTCCTTTGGGCATTACGGTTGTGATCTTCATATTTAGCATTACCCGATTTGATCGGCTTCTTGGGACACATATCGTTTGAATGGCCAAAAACACAACAAGTAGCACAACGATGCGGGCTCCATTCATATTCTACATAGTCTCTTTGGTAAAACCCTCCCCTTTCGTTTCCGGAATTGCTATTGTAATTTCTTCTCGGAGCTCCTTTTCCGCCGAAATCTCCACCAATGCTCTAGCATAACTACTGCGACCCCAAGAATCCATACACATAGACGTTGTGAAGGAATCAAGCATTTTTGGTTCTCCAATTGTTGTTGCAATTAGTCTAAGGCCATCTTCCGTATAAGCAGCAATTGGAACTTCATGAATTTTTACCCAAAGTTGCACTCGTTTAACCTCTTTCTTTTCCAATTTGATCGTAGGACTCCATGTATTCAGAAACAATGGTTGAGACCTAATAATCCACGGACCATCTTTAAGAACATTTGACATCCCGACTTCATCATTAAACTTAAAAAAGAAAAAACCGTTTGCATTCATCATCGTTTTTTGCAATCCTTATTTTTTCCAATTAACCTTAACATAGTAGTCAACCACCGGGAATGCAAGACGATCCCCCAAAAAATAACCATATAAAGTGTTCGCCAGTTTATCCTTCACCGATCGGACAGATTCCTTCGGAAGAACAACATCACAACCTTCTTGGACAACCGAACTAGATAGAGATCGAAAATTAACTTTCTGCTCTTTGTTGGCTGTCACCGATTCCGCATAAGACTTAGGTTTTGAGCTACTACTCTGAACCGAATGTAAACCCTGAAAACCATATGCATCCATATTATCCGCTGGGCTTTGATTCTCCGACGACAGAATAGGCACAGTGATCTTTTCCAATTCATTGATAACATTAAACATCTTCGGATCAGACTGAACATTCTGTATCGTACCTCTCCTAGGAAGCAACGGATTACCATCTATATTGACCACTCTACTCGCTAATCCCTTAAAGGGTAATGGCGGCTTACCTCTATCACCCGTAGGAACATCATCTGATTTTGACCGATCATCCATTGAACAGACAGCAACTCTCTCTATAAAACAGCAAACGAAGCAAGCATGCACACAAGAACAACGTAAAAACCAGAAACCAAGATACCGAAAATCGAAAACACAAGAAACCCTAATTTAGGTTGACGACAAAACAGAAAAAGAAAAACCCTAGAATTAAACCAATCCTTTCGCTAACTAGTTCGAATCAGTTATACTGATAAATCAGTACACCGATAATCAGACTGTTATACGAAGATCATGAAGAAAAACTAAGGTACGAAGAAGAACCAAAATCGCCATAGCTAGAGAGAGAATTAGGGTTGATTATAAAAAAAAACGTGCTTTTCTTGAAAAACGACAACTATTGTTATAAGCGACTTTTACGAGATACAAATATAAAGTTTCCTTCGACAACAACTTACAACTTACGAGAACAAAGATACGGAAATTATTTCGACAACAAAAATGAATATAGTTATTATTATATTTATTTCAAACAAACTCGATTCCTTTTATAAAATAAATATAGTTTATATTTATTTCCGAACAACACGACTTCTTTTATAAAAATAAATATAGTTTATATATTTATTTCGAAGATCAAACGACACGACGATGGTGTTAATAAAATAAATATATTTTATATATTTATTCGAGGTATTAAACGACACCAATTCGCTTTATTAAAATAAATATGGTTTATATATTTATTTCCAAGTGCATACAAGACGCGATACCTAATACGAACTTGTTATATGATATTTTTCATATAAACAATCTTTTTATACGCGTACGACTTCTCGGAGCGACTAACATTATTTCTTCGATATATGGATATTTTTGTATAAATATTTGTATATTTGAAATTCTCGAAAACTAAGTACTTTCAAGGCATAGTAAACTATTACCGACATTAGACGAAACTTAACGAATACGACTTCTTCGTTTCTTTTAAGTCAATAACTTACAGTCGAATCGTTTGGCTAACAATTCGGTAGAGCTCGGTGACACGTAGTTTAGTTACCGCTTTTGTTTAGAAACTTATAAGATATTCCATGTTAGGAATATTGTAGAATGCACGCTAGCAAGTCAAGTCTTGGAAACGACATCACAAAGTCGCAAAGTAGCTAGCTTTGCACAGGAATATTCAGGTGAGTTCATAACCCCCACTTTTTACGGTTTTACATTTTTGTAAATGTTTTCGGGGTGGAAAGACATGCACGTTTTGAACAAACGCAAAACTCGTATTTCTAAATCATATTACGAAGGGATTTCGGGGAACACAAATGAATTACGAAAGGTTTATACTAAACATACCGGTTTTTACAAAACAAATGCTTATTTTTGAAATGGGAATGATATTCGGTCAGGGTGACCAGGGATCTGGTTAGGGTGACCAGGGATTCGGTCAGGGTGACCAGGGATTTATTTTATACATGGTATGGTTAGCGTAAGGAGGGTTACTACTTAGATCATGTGAGTGGGTAGGTGGTACTTGAGGCCATTAATCCTCATTGTAGGACCGAGGGGCATGATGCGGTAGATCTATCTGGGTGTAGCGAGCCCAGCCCCAGGCCCAGCAGAACGGACCTCGGGGTGACTATGTTCCCGACGCACAAATCCGCTAGGTTTGAGTCTTCCTACTTGCACTTCACACATATCAATGGCCTTGCAAACCATTGGTGATCTCTTTTTCCTTATCTGCTACATACCAGGGATTTTATACTTACGGAAACTTCTTGTTCATACAAATTAACTACCATGTTTTATACAAATTCAAAGCATTATGCGGGTATGGAGTCAAAGTCAGGGTGGGCATTGACAGTTATGCGAACATTACAAATACAAGGTTTTACAAATTCATGGCTTTATGAACATAACGTGTTACAAACACAACGTTTCCATATAACTTGGCAAGAAAATGACTTTTGATTCGTTTTCTCAATACTATTTCAAAAACCGGTTATTCCAAAGATTTATTTCAAATCTTTCACAACTCAAAAGATTTATTTCAAATCTTTCATAACTCAAAAGATTCATTTCAAATCTTTTACGAACAAACTATGAACTCGCTCAACTTTATGTTGACTTTTTCGCATGTTTCTTTCTCAGGTTGCATTTCTAAGACAATGCACGGTTGGAATAAGAGGACCATTGGAGACTCGAGTACTTAGTGGGCGTTCGCATTCTAAAAGACTTAGCTTATTTGCTTCCGCTGTGCAATGAAGATACCAGTCTGGTCACGCCAGCTCTGATAATTTTGGGGTGTGACAAAGCAGGGGATTGGTTTGCTGAAGAAAATTGACCGAGTATTGGGGAATACTCCTTTTGTTGCTGAATATCCGAACTCGGTGGCCGTATTCAAGCCTTATAGGCTGTCGGACCACTGGCCGTGTATTTTAACATTTCCTGATGCTGGTAAGTTGAAGCCGCGTTCTTTTAAGTTTGCTAATTTCCTGGTTTTTAAACCATTGTTTTTAGATATTGTAAAGAACACTTGGGAGTCTAGTGTGAATGGTGTGCATCAGTTCAGGGTTGTCAAAAAGTTACGATTGCTGAAAAATCCTCTTCGATCTCTGTTATTTAAGCAAGGTAATCTTCACAATAAAGTGACATCTCTTCGGTCAAAGTTGGATGAGATACAGCAAAGAATTGATCAGGATCCTTTAAATCTCGATCTTAGGGCTGCCGAGTCTACTACGAGCCGTGATCTCCAGGAGGCTTCTTTGGATGAAGAACGTTTTTTAAAACAAAAGTCTAAGGTAGATTGGTTGAGGGCGGGGGATATGAATTCTGCATTTTTTCACTCCTCTTTGAAAATCAGGAATCATTATAACCGAATAGATGTAATTAAAGATTCGGAAGGGAATCTATATGAAGGTGATATGGTTTTTTCAGCTTTCGTTGAGCATTATGAGAAGTTTTTTGGCTCTCAAGGTGATATTTCTCTCACTCCGGCTCCAGATTTATTCTCTAAAGTTCTATCTCCCCAGGTTGCTACTCATATGGTCAGCCCGGTAACTGCGGAGGAAGTGAAAAAGGCGATGTTTTCTATTGAGATTGATAAGGCTCCTGGCCCGGATGGTTATACAGCGGCTTTCTTCAAAGGGGTATGGCCTATTATTGGGAATGATATTACTTATGCTATCATTGATTTTTTTGAAACTGGTAATTTGCTTCGGGAATTGAATCATACGACTATTGTGCTTATTCCAAAGGTTCCTACTCCGTCGAATGTCAGTGACTATCGACCGATTGCTTGTTGTAATGTGTTATACAAGTGTATCAGTAAGATTATTGCGGATAGGATTAAAGGCGCGCTGAATGATATCGTCAGTGTTAATCAATCGGCTTTTGTTCCGGGCAGGAGAATTTATGATAATATTCTACTAACTCAAGAATTAATGCACAACTACCATCGAAATTCGGGGCCTCCTAGATGTGCTTTTAAAGTTGATATACAGAAAGCCTACGACACTGTTGATTGGAGATTTCTCAAAAGTGTGTTGCTTGGATTTGGTTTTCATGATAAGATGGTGAATTGGATTATGGTATGTGTCTCTTCCGCTTCTTTTTTGATCTGTGTTAATGGTTCTGTGCATGGTTTTTTCAAGGGTAAGCGTGGTTTAAGGCAAGGGGATCCACTCTCCCCGTATTTATTTACCCTAGTCATGGAGGTTCTCACGGCTATTCTTCAACATACAGTTCGAATTGACTCTTCGTTCAAATTTCATAATAAATGTGAAAAGCAGCGAATTATCAACCTATGTTTTGCGGACGATTTGTTCCTGTTTGCTAGAGGAGAAGTAAGCTCGGCGAGGTGTATTATGAAGTCTCTTTCAAAGTTCACAAAGATGTCGTGGTTAGTGCCTAGTAATCAGAAGAGCACGATTTTCTTTTGTAATGTTACTAGCCATGTCAAAGATGCTATTCTGGATATTATGCCGTTTGTCGAAGGAAAATTGCTTGTCAGGTATCTGGGTGTGCCTCTAATTTCTTCTAGACTCGGCTATAATGATTGTCGTGTGCTTGTGGATCGCTTACAGAATCGTATTACAAACTGGAGGAACAAGTTACTCTCCTTTGCGGGAAGGTTACAACTTATCATTTCGGTTCTTTCATCCATGCATATTTTTTGGTCATCTGTTTTTATGTTACCGGCTCGTTTAGTTCATGAGCTTGAATCCAAAATGCGGAATTTTTTATGGTCTCAAGATTCTTCGTTTTCTAAGGGCAAATCTAAAGTTTCTTGGAAATCTGTTTGCAATCCGAAGTATGAAGGGGGTTTGGGTATTAGACGTATTGGAGATATGAATAAAGCCCTCATGACAAATCATATTTGGAGTATTATTTCTAGGCGAGAGTCCTTGTGGGTTGAATGGGTGCACAGCTACAGATTAAAAGGTAATAATTTTTTGGTTTGTAAAATGCCCTCTAATTGTTGTTGGTCGTGGAGAAATCTGATGCAGTTGCGGTCTCTTATCAGAAATCATATTTGGTCAGACTTAGGTAATGGCGAAAATACTTCAGTCTGGTATGATTACTGGTGTGATCTGGGGCCTCTCGGAAATTTTTTGTCTCCCAGAACTATTACTGATGCTGATTTTAGACTGAATGATTCGGTGGCTAATGTTTATTCGAATGGTACTTGGACCTGGCCCGTAGCATGGAGAGATCTGTTTCCGGTACTTATTCAACTTGACCAAGTGCATTTAAATCCGACTAAACTTGATAGACTACTATGGAGAGATGGTGATGATCTAAAAGAATACTCTAGTTCATGCGTCTGGCATTCGGTTCGGCACATGGAACCTGAAGTGAATTGGTGTAGTGTTATTTGGTTTGCTCAATGCATTCCTCGGCATGCCTTTATGATGTGGTTGGTCATTAAAGGTAAACTTCTTACGCAAGATAAAATACTACAATGGGATTTTTCGCGAAGAAAGAACATGAATATGATGTGTTGTCTTCTATGTTATGAGAATTTTGATTCGCATATTCACTTATTTTTTGAATGTAAATACTCCTCGCAAGTTTGGAGTATAGTCCGAAAAAAAGTGGGTATGAATTTTGTTCGGCCGAGACGGGTGGATATCGTGGATTGGCTTCTTGTTCGTGCGAAATCAAAATCGGTTACGAATTATGTTGCGAAACTTCTTGTGGCGGCTACTTCGTATTACATATGGCAAGAAAGGAATGCCAGGTTATTCAAAAATCAGGTGAGACCTCCGGAAAATCTGAGTGAAATTATTATAATGACGGTTAGATACAAATTGATGGGAGTGAAGCTAAAGAATAATGATAGAGTGCGGAAGTTGCTTGGAGAATGGGAGATTCATGGGGTAGCAAATGATGATGATGGAGGCAGATTAGTGATCTGTTTTGCATTATCTCTAGAGTTTTAGTCTAGTTGTCACGTTGTTTTGTTTTCGTTTTCGTTTCAGTGGTTGTTGTTTTTGTTTCCACTTTCATGAGGCATGTCTCATGATTGAACTATATATATTTTTGTGCCGTTTTTAATTTTTAACACTCAGGAAAGCATACCGGACTATTTAGTAACTTTCATGGGACATGTCCCATGATTGAACTAGTGTAGGCTACCTACACTACTTGTGTTTTTTGTTTGTGAATATATAGAATCACCGGGGTAACCCTTTACCCAAAAAAATAGTATGTTAACAAGCACATGTAAGTATAGCACAGTAATCAACGAGCAGTTAAGTAATTCCACACAGTCGTCAAGCATTTTAATTAGCAACAATAGATTGTACGGTTACATGTAAATTTGAGGGTTGTCACATTCTCCCCCTGTTAAGAGAATTTCGTCCCGAAATTTAGCGCGTGGTTACTGAGGAAGCTAGTTAAGTTGAGTTGTTTCCATGATTTTCCTGGGGTGTCACATCATCCCCCTGTTGATTTGGAATTTCGTCCCGAAATTCTGCAGTAGCTTCAGCCTCAGTAGTGGTTGCGTTTTTCTTAAACAGCTCGGGATACTTGAGTTTCATTTGGTCTTCTCGTTCCCAGGTATACTCTGGGCCACGACGAGCATTCCAACGAACTTGGACCAGAGGTATCCTGGTACGCTTGAGGATCTTAACATCTCGATCCGTAATCTCTACTGGTTCCTCGACGAATCGCAGCTGGTCATCGATTGTGAGTTCCTTGAGAGGAACTATGAGGGTCTCATCTGACAGACACTTCTTCAGATTCGACACATGGAAAACATTGTGAACTCCGCTGAGTTCTTCAGGTAGATTCAACCTGTAGGCGACTTTGCCAATTTTCTCGGTGACTTCGAATGGCCTGACATAACGCGGATTGAGTTTGCCTCGTTTGCCAAAGCGGACTACACCTTTCCAATGTGAGACTTTGAGTAGCACTCGATCCCCAACCTGGAGCTCGAGTGGTTTTCTTCCCTTATCAGCATAGCTTTTCTGACGGTCATGAGCTGCCGCCATTCGCTGTTGTATTTGAGCAATTCTCTCGGTGGTATCTACCACAAGTTCTGGGCCAGTGATTTGGCTGTCACCAACTTCTGCCCAACAGAGAGGTGATCGACATTTGTGTCCGTACAATGCCTCAAACGGAGCAGCCTGGATGCTGGTGTGGTAGCTGTTGTTATATGAGAACTCCACTAGCTGGAGGTGCTTTTCCCAGCCATTACCAAAATCGATTACACATGCCCTAAGCATGTCTTCAAGGGTTTGGATGGTGCGTTCAGATTGCCCATCCGTCTGTGGGTGATAAGCGGTGCTCATATCTAAACGTGAGCCAAAAGACTTGTGCATTGCTTGCCACAGTTCAGAAGTAAAACGCGCGTCACGATCAGATATAATAGAGGTTGGCACTCCGTGCCTTGACACTACTTCCTTTAGGTAAATGTCTGTAAGAGTAGAAAACTTATCCGTTTCTTTGATGGCCCGAAAATGTGCAGAACTCAGCGGCCGGAGTTATTCCAGAAAGTGCTTCATTCTTATACAGCGAGTAACATGGTGCGGATGGTAACGGAAGAGGAAGTTAAAGCGGCTATGTTCTCTATTGCGGGGAATAAAGCGCCTGGCCCGGATGGCTTCACATCAGTCTTCTTTAAGAAGTCTTGGGAGGTAATCGGGAAAGACGTTTGTGGTGCTGTGCAAGATTTTTTCCAGAATGGTAATCTGCTTCAGGAGCTCAATCACACGATTATTGCTCTAATTCCAAAGGTATCTACCCCTTCGACTATTTCTGATTATAGGCCTATTTCTTGCTGTAATACTCTGTACAAGTGTATCAGCAAGATAATTACGAATCGCATTAAGGAAGGGTTGGCCGATATTGTTAGTATTAATCAATCGGCATTTGTTCCTGGTAGAAGAATATCGGATAATATTCTGTTAACCCAGGAATTAATGCATAACTATCATCGAGATGCTGGACCCCCAAGATATGCTTTTAAGGTTGACATCCAAAAGGCTTATGACACGGTTGATTGGAATTTCTTAAAACAAATTTTAATGGGCTTTGGGTTTCATAGGAAGATGGTGTGTTGGATAATGAGGTGTGTAACATCAACTTCATTCTCAGTGGCGCTTCATGGTAATCTGTATGGGTATTTTAAGGGGAAGAGAGGGTTGCGTCAGGGTGATCCGATGTCTCCTTATCTTTTCACGTTGGTGATGGAGGTTTTAACGTTGATTCTGATAAAGAAAGTTACAGTGTCGAATGATTTTAGATTTCACAACAAATGTCAAAAACAGAAAATAATAAACTTGTGCTTCGCGGATGGTCTTTTTTTGTTTGCTCGAGGGGATCAACCGTCCGCTAAAGTTATTATGGAGTCTTTGAACGCATTCAAGAATATGTCGGGCCTGGTTCCTAGCATGAATAAGAGCACTGTTTTTTTTGCAATGTGTCAAACGGTGTGAAGGACCGTATCCGTGATATAATGCCGTTTGAGGAAGGTAGGCTGCCTGTCCGATACCTTGGAGTCCCTTTAATAACATCTAGACTTACTTACAAGGATTGCAAGCGGCTAGTGGAAAATATGGAATCAAGAATAACGGACTGGAAAACAAAGACGTTATCTTTTGCAGGTAGGCTTCAACTGATTCGTTCGGTTCTAGCATCCATGAATATTTATTGGGCCTCTATGTTTGTTTTGCCAAAGCGTCTAGTTAAGGAGCTGGAGGATAGGATGAGGCGTTTTCTTTGGGCTCAGGGTAACAACATAAAAGGGAAGGCTAAAGTGAAATGGAGTAAGGTGTGTTTACCGAAAAAAGAAGGAGGTTTGGGGATTCGTAGAGTGTGGGATATGAATATAGCTCTCATGGTCGCTCATGTTTGGAGTATTCTTACGGGTCGAGAGTCTCTTTGGGTCAAATGGATTCATGAGTATCGTATTCGTAAAAGAAGTTTCTGGGATATTCCAAGTAGAAATAATGAGACGTGGACATGGAGGAAAATCCTTCAAATTCGACCTATCATACGTGACCGTATATGGATTAACATTGGAAATGGTAATAGAACGATGGTATGGTTTGATAAATGGGATATCGTTTGTCCGCTGATCTCGTTTATCACTCCAAGGATGATAGCTAATGCGGGTTTTGACTTGAGCTCCACAGTTGCCAATGTGTGTGATCCGGGAGGTTGGAGGTGGCCGAACAATTGGCTGATTCGGTTCCCAGAGTTGAATAATATGCAACCGGTAATCTTTCACCCGAACGTCCAGGATAGGGTCGTATGGAGAACAAGATCGGGCATGGATATGGATTATCAAACTACGTGTGTTTGGGATGATATTCGGCCTCATCGGAATGAGGTGTCTTGGGCTAGTCTGGTGTGGTATCCTCAAGCTATTCCTCGTCACTCGTTTCTTATGTGGTTGCTTATTAATAAAAAACTGAAGACGCAGGATGTGATAAGTACATGGGCTTCATCGGGTAACTATAATTTCAATCTTATGTGTTGTTCCTTATGCACATCAGGGCCTGATTCACATGAACACCTGTTCTTTGCGTGTCCTTATGCAACACAATTTTAGCATGGCGTTAGGGGGAAGGTGGACATGGGGTTGATTAACTCTTCATGGGATGAGATTTACACGTATTTGTTAATGTTTGCGGATTCTAAGAAGGCTGAGCATGTGATTATGAAGCTAGTGGTTGGGGCGTCCGCATATTTTGTCTGGCAGGAGCGGAATTATCGTCTTTTTTCTAGAAAGAAAAGGAGTACGAATCAACTTATTGAAGTGATCTTGAATACGGTTCGAATGAAGCTACACACTATGAAGTTTAAGGCCACAAATTACGCTACTAGAGTCTTGCATGAATGGAGGCTTCCTAGAGGTTTACTGGTTCAGGATGACGACTGCGGCTAATGTTTTTATGATTTTAGTTAGTATGTAGTCAGTTGTCTAGTTATTTTGTTTGCAGTTTTGCTTGTTCACTCGAATATGGCATGTCGTATTTGAGAACTGGGGGTTCGTGTATTTGGCTCCCACTTGGTTTGTATTTGTTTTTTTGAGTGATATAAAATTTGACCGGGGTAACCCTTTACCCAAAAAAAAAAAAGATAAACTTTTGTCACGTAACTGATTATGCAACATATTTAAACATGTTTAGGCATATAATACTTGTCATAGGCCTAGTTAGACGTCTCGAACGTGCATTTGCGTGAACGATGCGTTAAAGTAGCGTAAGCTACCTTAATAGGTCTCAATGGGTCGAAAGCACATAGGTTAGGTTCCGAACTAGAATGTAGACTTTGTTAAACCATATCACATGAGTTCCAACACTCATTTGGTTTACAAGACCTCATTCTATCCGATCTTCCGATTGAGGTGTCAATTTATTTACTAGTGATTCGATTACTAGGTGCTGCTTGATTTCTCTGGTTTACTTGAGTTTGTTGAAGTTCTATTGATTGAGGATACTTTGCACTTCAACTGAGTACATAGTTCCCCTATTTTACTGTTTTCAATTGTTTTGGGGTGATTCATATGTATCAAAACGATTTCGATATTTTAACGATGGTTTCAAAAACGATTAAGATGGTTTATACTAAAGTAATAACGATTTCGATAATGTGAACGAACTTGTTGGCTGTAGTTACATAACGAATGACATTCATTAATTTTGGCTGAACCGACCAGTATTAGTTTATGGTACCATAGGATCTGACAAATCCCGTTATCAGACTGCACCCATGGTTATGTGTGGGTTATGTGGGTAACGACTGAATCTGTGATTGTTTTTTTTTTTTTTGGGTAAAGGGTTACCCCAATGATTCCTATATATCCACAACGAAATAAAACAAGTAGTGAGGAGAAGCCCCCACTAGTTCAGACATGGGACAGGCCCCATGAAAGTATACGAACCAAAACAAGCAAATGCTAAACAAGGAGAACCAAATAAAAGCACAACTAGACTATCTATCTAGAAAATACGAGAAGCGAGATAATCGAGTCACGAAGGTTTGAATGTTATTAGCGAGACGACCATAAATAGTTTTCACAATTAAAACGAGGATGATTTAAACGATTTAAATGAGTTAACGATTTGGAAACGATTTGAACAATTTAAACAAATGGGATAAACGATTGGTTTTTGGTTAAGTGTTTAGATAACGGGACGGGTGTAATATGGTGAAAACATGGTAGATAATCCGTTGGTATTTCTTATATATAAGTGTTTTCAACATATTACATACCGTGGCGTTATCTGGTTCACTTGGGTAAACGATTTTGAAACGATGTCACATAACGATGTTTTCAAAAGGATAATCACACGAGATTTATTAACGAGTTAATATGAGATGTTTTACAATTTGGTTTATTAAAAACAAATGTTTTTGGGTTAAGACTCATGGCTACGAGGTTTTATAAATTATAACCCACTTGATTTGAGTTGGTTAATTATGTTGCAATATTATACTCTTTTAAAAAAAAAGTAATAATAAGGTATTGCAACATGTAAGTTAGCCATGAATCCGACACTCCTATAAAACCTATGTGCTCGCCAGCAGTTCTTTGCTGAATTTGTTTTTACATATGTTCCAGGTGTTGTTGCTTGATGTTGATTGCTAGGATGCATGAGTCACATAGGATATGGACGAGGCCTTAGTGACATAATAACAATGATAGTCGATATGTAACTTGTTTGTTTCATGTTAAAACAATGTAAATTACTAATGAATAAATAAAACGAAAATTTTTGTATTCCATGGTTGTGAAGCAATAATTCTGTTACGACACTCCCCGACGTTTCCGCCGCGGTTTGTTGTTTTAACATGGTCGGGGTGTGACACCGTCCGTCTGAGGGTGAAAGGCTGTGCTGAGATTCAACTGTGATCCAAATGCTTGCTGAAACGATTGCCAGATTCTTGACACAAATCGACCATCCCGGTCGGATATGATAGATACAGGCACTCCATGACATGCCACAATTTCCCTGAGATAAATCTCTGCTCACTTCCTTGTGTTATCTTTCTCACTGATTGGCAAAAAGTGTGCAGACTTTGTGAGTTGAACAATAATCACCCAAATCATATCGTGACCTATTTGGGTTCTTGGCAGCTTTGTAATAAAATCCATTGAGATTTGTTCCCACTTCCAGACGGGAATCTCAGGTTGTTGCAGTAGCCCTGACGGTTTCTGGTATTCTGCCTTAACTTTAGCACAAGTCAGACAGTTACCCACATATGTTGCAATATCAGCTTTCATCTTGGGCCACCAATAAAATTCTTTAAGTCTTGGTACATTGTCACACCCCCAAAATACCACCTAGGGAATGTCCCTGTTAGGCGTGTGACGTACCAACAACGAGCCACTAATTACATTGAACCCATTCAAGTTTATAAATAAAATCCCCAATTATTAATGAAAAATGTTATCAACAAGTTTAAATGAAAACCAACATGTTCAGCGGAAGCAAATAGTAAACCAAAGTTAAATTGTTCAAAACCAATGTATAATAGCAATAATCAATCACATGAGTCCCACCAGTCGACCCATGACCACTCCAGCTACTCAGGACAGCAAGTTCCCAAATCCAAGATATCTAACGACCTGCGAGCATGCAACAAGTGTATCAGACAACGCTGGTGAGTTCATTATTTTACGAAAACGTTGGTTACCAAGTGTTTAGTTAATCCATTGAATTTAATGTTGATAATATCCCGAATACAAGACGGCTCCTGATTTACATTGCCCTTTCTCCAATGCTCCTATCAAAGCATTGGTCATGACTAGGTCATTAGTTCACACCCGTCCTCTCAGGTACGGGGTGAGGGTGCCAAACCTAAGTAGCGCTACCAACTAATTGTGACAACCGGTACTTAACGACTTCTAACTATGCGATTAAAAAATGTTTAAGGCAATAATAAATAGTGTTTAAGGCACGAATTAACTTAATTAGGCTTTCGGAATGCCTAGGAACGCCTATCTGACTTTACGGTGCGCGTATGATCATCTTCAAAAAATCTGCTGAGCGTTAAACGATAACGAACCGACACCGTACAAAATACTGACAACGCCGACAAAAATGAATTTTTGTACATATATTTTATGTATATGGATTCCGTTTTGCGAAATTTTCATACTCTTGAAGGACACAAAGCACAAACGTGAACGAAAAGCGCGACTGGAGGAACGCACCGGCAACGAAACGGAAGCAGCAGACACGCAAGAACGGTGGTGATAATTTTCTAAATACTGGGAAACCACTCTATAATCATTATTATGTGTGTACTATATATATATATATATTGATATATATTTGTTATTATTTGAGGTTTTCGACGCGTAAATTGTTGATTATGTTTGTGATACGCGGTTAGTGCGGCACGAATACAAATGTATAAAAATATGCCTTTATACACTCGACGCATTCATATTTTTTATGTCTATTCTATTTTATATTTCATTAAAAACAAGTAACTAGTGCGTATAATTAACGGGGCATTTTATACACCCAACGAAACTTAACCTACACTCAATAAATCACCATCCTACACTACACCACCCTCACCATACCCCACCCCTAGACCCTACGACCAAACACTCCTCCACCATACACCATTATTTTATTACTTGATAAAAATGTCAAATATTAGTACATCATATACGAATATTAAATTACCACTACCATTCCCAAATCAATCATGTATCAACCCATAATTTTTCATTTGACTTTGAAGACCTCAAAAAAAATATCAGACCATTCCCTGCTTCTTATGACATTGCAAGCAATCACCAAACTTTGATTTTTATATGAACAACCAATCACACTTAAGACATTTTTTTACATTTCAAAACAATACAAAAACCCTCAGCTCACAAAAACTAAAACACGCACACCCAGCCCATCTTCTTCTCTCTCTCTCTCTCCGATGAAGGTAGATGGTCGGACTCCAGCCAGCCGCGGCGGAGCCGGCAACGGCATCCCGACCGTCAATGATTCAGTTCTTCGAGCCAAACACCCCCTGTCTCTACGATAATCGTCGGCCACCACAGTGGGTGGCAGCGCGTGAAATGGCGAGCGGTGGCAAGTCGGCGAAGAGAGAGAGAGACTGAGAGGAGAGAGAGAGACTGAGGAGGTAGGTGGCGACGTCAGAACACCGCGTACGACGGCGGTGGCGGCGGTCTTTAATTCTTTCTGACATGTTCACTGGTGTGGTTCAACCCGGTTCAGATCCGGGTCAACAACGGACAAGAATGGTCAACGAAAGTACAGACTCGGTCTCGGTTCAGGTTGCGGCGGTTTCATGGTGGTTCGAAGTCAGCTAAAAGAGATTGGTTCATGTTTGGGTTAGTTACTCTGATTCGGGTTTTGTTTTGGTTTGGTTTGAGTGTTACAAGGAACATGAGAGAGAGTTTTGGTTCATGGTTCGGGTGTTACGGACCAGATTTCGGTTCCGTTTCAGCGGGTTTTCGGGATTGGTCAACAGCCATCAACGAGGAGTTCAGGTCAAACAAACTCAAACCAGTCAACACGTCAGGTTGACTGGTCAAAGACGGTCAAACGGGTCAGTGGTGGCGGTTCGGTTCGGGTCAAGGTTTGGTCAACATAAGTCGACGAAAGTCAACGAAGATCCGGTAACCTTTAAACAACGCGAAATTTTGATAGTTAGTCATAGATTTTAGAATTTTACTTAGTATACGCGAACCGAGTGTGACAACACTCACAATTACAGGTATCCGTACAATTAATTAATATTAACTTTGTGCTTAAGGACTGTGCTAGAATTACAACTGACGAATTAAACTACTTTATGAGTTCTGCATCATACATACATATGCATCACATTCATACTGTCACTTCATGTATTACACACAAACTTTAGTGATAAACTTAATGCACAAAACACAGTTAGCACAGTGAACGGATAACTCAGGAACATGCTGACAATGCCAACACATAGACAAACAATAGGTTGAGGGACCTATTTGTCATTCTTTGAAACCTGCTAGGAATCTATTACTTTTCAAGTCCAAGGACTAAATTGTCATTTTTGAAACTATATAAGTACAAGGGTTAATGGTGCAATTATTGCAAACTACAAGTTTAGGGTTCATTTGGTCATTTTCTGAAATTTAGACTTCAGGGACTAAAACTGACTTTTAGAAACTTATTTTAACTTAATATCCTAACCAAGTTAACTTTCATATAAAGAATTCCTTCTTTAAACACTAACTCAGTTAGTGGATTTAACTAAACAGTACAGGGACCATTTATGTCAACTTTCGAAAGTTCAGGGACTATTTTTGTACAAACTGAAACTACAGGGGCCAAAGTGTAAATATCCAAAAATTTCGCATAAAAGGGGGTCCTTCTGTATCGGACCGGCCCCTGCCGGGTTTCGAACTTGCGACCTCTCGGTTACAACCGTAACGCCTTAACCAGTTTATCCTCCTACTAGGAGCTGTTAGAATATGAAACCTTAATTCATTTATATACTATTTAGAATTTAAATATTATTAATTATAATCAGTTTTGAATAAAAAGGTTTTAAAACCTTAACGAACCGACCACACACACACTCGAACCCGCGACCTTCACGAACCAACACACACACTTAACCAGTTGGACTACCAACTGATATGTTAATATTTCCGATTCATATTATACTTAACATCTTATTTAGTATATAGATATATTATAAACAGCGCAGATCACACTGATGTTATCGGAAACAATCAAAAATCGATTGTTTAATCGATTTTCTATCTGTAAAGCATTCACACAAGACCCACGACCCATACCCAACTCAGTTCACTCATTAATTCGACACAATTAAGTGCCCATTCGACTGTCATTTGAACTTTTTATAAAAAATAAAAGTGGATCGATTCCACTATGGTATGTTAGATCTGAGATCGAATTGGACCTCTATATAAGATCCTCAGATTCACACGAACCTCCCACACCCCTCAAACTCACTTAAACAGCTCAAAAACACTGGAATTCAAACCTGCAACTCTCGCCGGAAGTTTCACTCACCGGAATTTAGTCGATACGCCGTTCCAGCCGATACCGGTTCGTTTTTAACCGTTCAGTTAGTTCGTTTATGCTTATACAATGTTTCCCCAAAGTTAATTTGAATATAACACAGATTTCCCCGTTAATTTTGAGAGTTGACTTCTTCTGTTGACTCTGTTTGGGGAAGATGACACTTTTCGATTTCAATATTTGTTTTATTTAAACTAAAACTAAACACAAACCACCAGGCTAGCCCAGTGGTTGTGTGTGTGTGTTTATTTCAATACAGACCCGGGTTCGAACCCAGGGGTCTGCATTTCTTTTTAATTCTTTTATTTTTAACATTTTTATCATTTCAGTAATTTTTATAACATTGTTAAACACTGTTGCTTTTATTAAAAATATAAAGTTGGTCAATTTATTTATAAAACTAATTTTTATGATATTAAAACAGTTTATTACTAAATAATTCATGATAAATCAATTCTTAGGAATTAAAATCTGAAATTTTCAGATTAATTATTTTAAGTGCTGATCTTTACAAAAATAATGTTGCTACTGATATTTTATATAATTTTGATATTTATATAAATAAATTAGTATCTATACTTAAAAATATAGTTTAATTTAAGGTATTTAAATTATATAACTATATAAATTTTACCCAAACCACATAGTTACCATTTAGACAAAACCCTACCAAATCCTAGAGATTTAGGATTCCAATTATCCAATTAAACATTATGGTTGATACATATTCCATATTGTTGCATGTTCAATCAATTAGAGTGACGTGGAATCTTATTTCCAAGAACTCTCACATTTGCATACTTGTTTGGACTTACTCGCAATCAAGGTGAGTTCATGTCCCCCTTTTCTCTTAACTGTTTTCAGTTTTATACTTCGGGGGTAGAATACATGTTACAACTATTACAGACATTTTTATACATGGTATGGTTAGCTTAAGGAAGGTTTACTACTAGACTGTGAAGGGTGGGCACAACACTTAAGGCCATTAATCCTCGTCATAGGACCGAGGGACATGAGTGATAGATCTATTTGGGTATAGCAAGCCCACACCCATGAGACCGGGGCGGCCCATAGAGGTGACTATGTCTTCCAGCCGGAAGCCCGGTACAAATATGCTAGGTTTGAGTTTTCCTGCACCCTTTCACACATACTAATGGCTTTGCAACCCATTGGTGATCTGTTTTTCCTTAATTGCTACATACCAGGGACATTTATACACACAAGACATATTTTAAAGACTTATACACACAGAGTTACCCATGAACTCGCTCAACTTTTGTTAATTGGGGGAGGAGTAGTTTTGCTCGAGCCTTAATTGAAATTAATGCTGATAATGAGCTGAAGGATCATATTATTGTGGCTATTCCGAGGTTAGATGAAGACGAGTATATCACTGAAAGAATTAATGTGGAATATGAATGGAAACCACATCGGTGTTCGGCATGCTGTGTTTTTGGTCATAGTGGCCTCAATTGTGGTAAGAACATGAATAATAAACAGAAACAAGTGGTAGTTGATGAGGGGTTTGTCACGGATAAGCGGAAGACTGGTCGAGTTGGAACTATTCAAAAGAAGCAAAAAGCTAAGTTCATCTATAAGCCGAAAGTCAATAAAGCTGGTGCAAGTACCTCTGGCACGAAGGAGGGTAAAATGGACAACAAGGTGAGAGGTAGTGTTGCAACCAGAAATTCGTTTGAGGTGCTTTCTAATAACCAGGTAGGTACTGATGGTGATACTCGGTCAGAGAATGAGAGGCGGCCAAACATGAAAAAAGATAGTGGTAATCAGGTGTTGTCGGATGAGGAGGTAGTGGAAACAATTCCAATAGAATCATCGGAATTCATGAGACATGAACAACGTCAAGTTTCTGAGGGGGCAAGCACTCCCGGTTTTGTCGGTTTAAATGGATAGTTTAGCTTCCTGGAATATAAGGGGTTTGAACCAGCCCCTGAAACAAAAGGAGGTTCGTATGCTTTTGTCTGAAAATCGGTTAGCTGTTTGTGCTATTCTGGAGTCTCATGTGGATGTTACGAATTTAGCTAAGGTGTGTAAAGCTGTTTTTCGTAATTGGGCTTGGACGTCAAATGGTGATGTGTGTGATCGTGGAACTAGAATCATCATAGGATGGAACATGGATGTTGTGGATCTTATGGTCTTGTCTCTAGAGGACCAAATTATTCATACTCAAATATGTCCTAAAAATGGTAATGATTCTTTTTTCAGCTCCTTTGTCTATGCTAAGAATACTTATCAGGAGAGAAGATGCTTATGGGAAAATCTTTGCATGCACAAAAGCCTTTTCCATGATAAGCCTTGGGTTGTAATGGGGGATTTTAATTCGGCTCTTCATGTGGAGGATTCTTTGTATGGGCCGTCAACGAGTTCTATTGGCATGAGAGAATTCCATGATTGTGTTCAGTATACAGAGCTTATTGATATTATGGGCCATGGGTTGCACAATACGTGGAACCAGAAACCAAAGAAGGGTATTGGCTTGTTAAAAAAGATAGATCGGGTTATGGGGAATTTGAAATTCATTGAGATGTTTCCGGAAGCTTTTGTCCGTTATCATCCGTTTAGAATATCGGATCATACTCCATGCATACTCAACATGGCGAACTCGGTCAAGGTGAGACAGAAGCCGTTCAAGTTTGCAAACTTTCTTACGTCCAAACCGGATTTCAGGGTGTTTGTGGAGCAGGAGTGGTCGAGAAGGGTTGAGGGATTCACAATGTTTTCGGTAACTAAGAAGCTTCGAAATCTGAAACCATTTATGCGTAAAATGTTGTTCCAGCAAGGTTTGCGGGAAGGTTACAACTTATCATTTCGGTTCTTTCATCCATGCATATTTTTTGGTCGTCTGTTTTTATGTTACCGGCTCGTTTAGTCCATGAGCTTGAATCCAAAATGCGGAATTTTTTATGGTCTCAAGATTCTTCGTTTTCTAAGGGCAAATCTAAAGTTTCTTGGAAATCTGTTTGCAATCCGAAGTATGAAGGGGGTTTGGGTATTAGACGTATTGGAGATATGAATAAAGCCCTCATGACAAATCATATTTGGAGTATTATTTCTAGGCGAGAGTCCTTGTGGGTTGAATGGGTGCACAACTACAGATTAAAAGGTAATAATTTTTGGGTTTGTAAAATGCCCTCTAATTGTTGTTGGTCGTGGAGAAATCTGATGCAGTTGCGGTCTCTTATCAGAAATCATATTTGGTCAGACTTAGGTAATGGCGAAAATACTTCAGTCTGGTATGATTACTGGTGTGATCTGGGGCCTCTCGGAAATTTTTTGTCTCCCAGAACTATTACTGATGCTGATTTTAGACTGAATGATTCGGTGGCTAATGTTTATTCGAATGGTACTTGGACCTGGCCCGTAGCATGGAGAGATCTATTTCCGGTACTTATTCAACTTGACCAAGTGCATTTAAATCCGACTAAACTTGATAGACTACTATGGAGAGATGGTGATGATCTAAAAGAATACTCTAGTTCATGCGCCTGGCATTCGGTTCGGCACATGGAACCTGAAGTGAATTGGTGTAGTGTTATTTGGTTTGCTCAATGCATTCCTCGGCATGCCTTTATGATGTGGTTGGTCATTAAAGGTAAACTTCTTACGCAAGATAAAATACTACAATGGGATTTTTCGCGAAGAAAGAACATGAATATGATGTGTTGTCTTCTATGTTATGAGAATTTTGATTCGCATACTCACTTATTTTTTGAATGTAAATACTCCTCGCAAGTTTGGAGTATAGTCCGAAAAAAAGTGGGTATGAATTTTGTTCGGCCGAGATGGGTGGATATCGTGGATTGGCTTCTTGTTCGTGCGAAATCAAAATCGGTTACGAATTATGTTGCGAAACTTCTTGTGGCGGCTACTTCGTATTCCATATGGCAAGAAAGGAATGCCAGGTTATTCAAAAATCAGGTGAGACCTCCGGAAAATCTGAGTGAAATTATTATAATGACGGTTAGATACAAATTGATGGGAGCGAAGCTAAAGAATAATGATAGAGTGCGGAAGTTGCTTGGAGAATGGGAGATTCATGGGGTAGCAAATGATGATGATGGAGGCTGATTAGTGATCTGTTTTGCATTGTCTCTAGAGTTTTAGTCTAGTTGTCACGTTGTTTTGTTTTCGTTTCAGTGGTTGTTGTTTTTGTTTCCACTTTCATGAGGCATGTCTCATGATTGAACTATATATATTTTTGTGCGTTCTTAATTTTTAACACTCAGGAAAGCATACCGGACTATTTAGTAACTTTCATGGGGCATGTCCCATGATTGAACTAGTGTAGGCTACCTACACTACTTGTGTTTTTTGTTTGTGAATATATAGAATCACCGGGGTAACCCTTTACCCAAAAAAAATAGTATGTTAACAAGCACATGTAAGTATAGCACAGTAATCAACGAGCAGTTAAGTAATTCCACACAGTCGTCAAGCATTTTAATTAGCAACAATAGATTGTACGGTTACATGTAAATTTGAGGGTTGTCACATTCTCCCCCTGTTAAGAGAATTTCGTCCCGAAATTTAGCGCGTGGTTACTGAGGAAGCTAGTTAAGTTGCGTTGTTTCCCTGATTTTCCTGGGGTGTCACATCATCCCCCCGTTGATTTGGAATTTCATCCCGAAATTCTGCAGTAGCTTCAGCCTCAGTAGTGGTTGCGTTTTTCTTAAACAGCTCGGGATACTTGAGTTTCATTTGGTCTTCTCGTTCCCAGGTATACTCTGGGCCACGACGAGCATTCCAACGAACTCGGACCAGAGGTATCCTGGTACGCTTGAGGATCTTAACATCTCGATCCGTAATCTCTACTGGTTCCTCGACGAATCGCAGCTGGTCATCGATTGTGAGTTCCTTGAGAGGAACTATGAGGGTCTCATCTGACAGACACTTCTTCAGATTCGACACATGGAAAACATTGTGAACTCCGCTGAGTTCTTCAGGTAGATTCAACCTGTAGGCGACTTTGCCAATTTTCTCGGTGACTTCGAATGGCCTGACATAACGCGGATTGAGTTTGCCTCGTTTGCCAAAGCGGACTACACCTTTCCAAGGTGAGACTTTGAGTAGCACTCGATCCCCAACCTGGAGCTCGAGTGGTTTTCTTCCCTTATCAGCATAGCTTTTCTGACGGTCACGAGCTGCCGCCATTCGCTGTTGTATTTGAGCAATTCTCTCGGTGGTATCTACCACAAGTTCTGGGCCAGTGATTTGGCTGTCACCAACTTCTGCCCAACAGAGAGGTGATCGGCATTTGCGTCCGTACAATGCCTCAAACGGAGCAGCCTGGATGCTGGTGTGGTAGCTGTTGTTATATGAGAACTCCACTAGCTGGAGGTGCTTTTCCCAGCCATTACCAAAATCGATTACACATGCCCTAAGCATGTCTTCAAGGGTTTGGATGGTGCATTCAGATTGCCCATCCGTCTGTGGGTGATAAGCGGTGCTCATATCTAAATGTGAGCCAAAAGACTTGTGCATTGCTTGCCACAGTTCAGAAGTAAAACGCGCGTCACGATCAGATATAATAGAGGTTGGCACTCCGTGCCTTGACACTACTTCCTTTAGGTAAATGTCTGCAAGAGTAGAAAACTTATCCGTTTCTTTGATGGCCAGAAAATGTGCAGAACTTAGCGGCCGGAGTTATTCCAGAAAGTGCTTCATTCTGATACAGCGAGTAACATGGTGCGGATGGTAACGGAAGAGGAAGTTAAAGCGGCTATGTTCTCTATTGCGGGGAATAAAGCGCCTGGCCCGGATGGCTTCACATCAGTCTTCTTTAAGAAGTCTTGGGAGGTTATCGGGAAAGACGTTTGTGGTGCTGTGCAAGATTTTTTCCAGAATGGTAATCTGCTTCAGGAGCTCAATCACACGATTATTGCTCTAATTCCAAAGGTATCTACCCCTTCGACTATTTCTGATTATAGGCCTATTTCTTGCTGTAATACTCTGTACAAGTGTATCAGCAAGATAATTACGAATCGCATTAAGGAAGGGTTGGCCGATATTGTTAGTATTAATCAGTCGGCATTTGTTCCTGGTAGAAGAATATCGGATAATATTCTGTTAACCCAGGAATTAATGCATAACTATCATCGAGATGCTGGACCCCCAAGATGTGCTTTTAAGGTTGACATCCAAAAGGCTTATGACACGGTTGATTGGAATTTCTTAAAACAAATTTTAATGGGCTTTGGGTTTCATAGGAAGATGGTGTGTTGGATAATGAGGTGTGTAACATCAACTTCATTCTCAGTGGCGCTTCATGGTAATCTGTATGGGTATTTTAAGGGGAAGAGAGGGTTGCGTCAGGGTGATCCGATGTCTCCTTATCTTTTCACGTTGGTGATGGAGGTTTTAACGTTGATTTTGATAAAGAAAGTTACAGTGTCGAATGATTTTAGATTTCACAACAAATGTCAAAAACAGAAAATAATAAACTTGTGCTTCGCGGATGATCTTTTTTTGTTTGCTCGAGGGGATCAACCGTCCGCTAAAGTTATTATGGGGTCTTTGAATGCATTCAAGAATATGTCGGGCCTGGTTCCTAGCATGAATAAGAGCACTGTATTTTTTTGCAATGTGTCAAACGGTGTGAAGGACCGTATCCGTGATATAATGCCGTTTGAGGAAGGTAGGCTGCCTGTCCGATACCTTGGAGTCCCTTTAATAACATCTAGACTTACTTACAAGGATTGCAAGCGGCTAGTGGAAAATATGGAATCAAGAATAACGGACTGGAAAACAAAGACGTTATCTTTTGCAGGTAGGCTTCAACTGATTCGTTCGGTTCTAGCATCCATGAATATTTATTGGGCCTCTATGTTTGTTTTGCCAAAGCGTCTAGTTAAGGAGCTGGAGGATAGGATGAGGCGTTTTCTTTGGGCTAAGGGTAACAACATAAAAGGGAAGGCTAAAGTGAAATGGAGTAAGGTGTGTTTACCGAAAAAAGAAGGAGGTTTGGGGATTCGTAGAGTGTGGGATATGAATATAGCTCTCATGGTCGCTCATGTTTGGAGTATTCTTACGGGTCGAGAGTCTCTTTGGGTCAAATGGATTCATGAGTATCGTATTCGTAAAAGAAGTTTCTGGGATATTCCAAGTAGAAATAATGAGACGTGGACATGGAGGAAAATCCTTCAAATTCGACCTATCATACGTGACCGTATATGGATTAACATTGGAAATGGTAATAGAACGATGGTATGGTTTGATAAATGGGATATCGTTTGTCCGCTGATCTCGTTTATCACTCCAAGGATGATAGCTAATGCGGGTTTTGACTTGAGCTCCACAGTTGCCAATGTGTGTGATCCGGGAGGTTGGAGGTGGCCGAACAATTGGCTGATTCGGTTCCCAGAGTTGAATAATATGCAACCGGTAATCTTTCACCCGAACGTCCAGGATAGGGTCGTATGGAGAACGAGATCGGGCATGGATATGGATTATCAAACTACGTGTGTTTGGGATGATATTCGGCCTCATCGGAATGAGGTGTCTTGGGCTAGTCTGGTGTGGTATCCTCAAACTATTCCTCGTCACTCGTTTCTTATGTGGTTGCTTATTAATAAAAAACTGAAGACGCAGGATGTGATAAGTACATGGGCTTCATCGGGTAACTATAATTTCAATCTTATGTGTTGTTCCTTATGCACATCAGGGCCTGATTCACATGAACACCTGTTCTTTGCGTGTCCTTATGCAACACAATTTTAGCATGGCGTTAGGGGGAAGGTGGACATGGGGTTGATTAACTCTTCATGGGATGAGATTTACACGTATTTGTTAATGTTTGCGGATTCTAAGAAGGCTGAGCATGTGATTATGAAGCTAGTGGTTGGGGCGTCCGCATATTTTGTCTGGCAGGAGCGGAATTATCGTCTTTTTTCTAGAAAGAAAAGGAGTACGAATCAACTTATTGAAGTGATCTTGAATACGGTTCGAATGAAGCTACACACTATGAAGTTTAAGGCCACAAATTACGCTACTAGAGTCTTGCATGAATGGAGGCTTCCTAGAGGTTTACTGGTTCAGGATGACGACTTCGGCTAATGTTTTTATGATTTTAGTTAGTATGTAGTCGGTTGTCTAGTTATTTTGTTTGCAGTTTTGCTTGTTCACTCGAATATGGCATGTCGTATTTGAGAACTGGGGGTTCGTGTATTTGGCTCCCACTTGGTTTGTATTTGTTTTTTTGAGTGATATAAAATTTGACCGGGGTAACCCTTTACCCAAAAAAAAAAAACATAAACTTTTGTCACGTAACTGATTATGCAACATATTTAAACATGTTTAGGCATATAATACTTGTCATAGGCCTAGTTAGACGTCTCGAACGTGCATTTGCGCGACCGATGCGTTAAAGTAGCCTAAGCTACCTTAATAGGTCGCAATGGGTCGAAAGCACATAGGTTAGGTTCCGAACTAGAATGTAGACTTTGTTAAACCATATCACATGAGTTCCAACACTCATTTGGTTTACAAGACCTCATTCTATCCGATCTTCCGATTGAGGTGTCAATTTATTTACTAGTGATTCGATTACTAGGTGCTGCTTGATTTCTCTGGTTTACTTGAGTTTGTTGAAGTTCTATTGATTGAGGATACTTTGCACTTCAAGTGAGTACATAATTCCCCTATTTTACTGTTTTCAATTGTTTTGTGGTGATTCATATGTATCAAAACGATTTCGATATTTTAACGATGGTTTAAAAAACGATTAAGATGGTTTATACTAAAGTAATAACGATTTCGATAATGTGAACGAACTTGTTGGCTGTAGTTACATAACGAATGACATTCATTAATTTTGGCCGAACCGACCAGTATTAGTTTATGGTACCATAGGATCTGACAAATCCCGTTATCAGACTGCACCCATGGTTATGTGTGGGTTATGTGGGTAACGACTGAATCTGTGATTGTTTTTTTTTTGGGTAAAGGGTTACCCCAGTGATTCTATATATCCACAACGAAATAAAACAAGTAGTGAGGAGAATCCCCCACTAGTTCAGACATGGGACAGGCCCCATGAAAGTATACGAACCAAAACAAGCAAATGCTAAACAAGGAGAACCAAATAAAAGCACAACTAGACTATCTATCTAGAAAATACGAGAAGCGAGATAATCGAGTCACGAAGGTTTGAATGTTATTAGCGAGACGACCATAAATAGTTTTCACAATTAAAACGAGGATGATTTAAACGATTTAAATGAGTTAACGATTTGGAAACGATTTGAACAATTTAAACAAATGGGATAAACGATTGGTTTTTGGTTAAGTGTTTAGATAACGGGACGGGTGTAATATGGTGAAAACATGGTAGATAATCCGTTGGTATTTCTTATATATAAGTGTTTTCAACATATTACATACCGTGGCGTTATCTGGTTCACTTGGGTAAACGATTTTGAAACGATGTTTTCAAAAGGATAATCATACGAGATTTATTAACGAGTTAATACGAGATGTTTTACAATTTGGTTTATTAAAAACAAATGTTTTTGGGTTAAGACTCATGGCTACGAGGTTTTATAAATTATAACCCGCTTGATTTGAGTTGGTTAATTATGTTGCAATATTATACTCTTTTCAAAACAAAGTTATAATAAGGTATTGCAACATGTAAACTAGCCATGAATCCGACACTCCTATAAAACTGTGACAACTCGAGTTTCCGATTTTCACTTTCGCATTTAATGCTAGTTGACTTTGACTGTTTAGTTGTTTGACTTGTCTGACTTGTAACTATACACTTCGTGTTATAATAAAACGTATTGTGTTTGCATGATTATGTGTTTGGTTGTTAAACATAAGACTTGTTTAGAAACTTAAACTGTTACCACATCATTCACACCCGGTGAAACAGAAGTTGATTCGCCAAGAGCATCTCGATGAAACATGATATGTTTCGTCAACCTCATCTCGACGAAACAGGGTGTTTCGCCGAGCCCAGTTTCACCGAAGCCCATTAAGGGCCCATTCCGTTATTTCGTGTATATTTACGTGCAAAGGATTCAGTTTCACACTTTTATAAAAACAACCAAAACCCTAGAACTCTCTCCCAAGTGTGACGGCAGCTGTGTGTGTTTCCCCAAGTCCTTGAACGATCAAAACCATCTTTATCATTATCTCGGACGTGATTGATTTACTTTGAGCACATACTTAGCATACCGAGCAAACCAAGGTGAGTTCACACTCTTACCAAGGCATGGGATTCCCGGGGTTGGGAATGGGTTGAATGATTCTTATACTTACATGATTAATGGAATTATTCCTCGGGAGGGGAAGGTTATTGGTAGATACGGCTAGACTAGTGATACATATACTCTCTCTTCGCAAACACGCCGGGATTGGCCGCGATAATAGAACAACCTTCGCAAACATGCCTAGAATGGCCGCGAACTATACTTTAATCTTCGCAAACATGCCGGGTGGGCCGCGATACAAATATACCTAATCTAGAAAACATGGGAAACCCCCACTAAACTTCGCAAACATGCCTGGAGGGCCGCGATACCATTACATACATTACATGATTACTAAACGAGCTTACGAATTACAATACGAACACTATAACTGAATAACCAACTGTGAACTCGCTCAACTAGTTGTTGACTCTCTATTACATGCCTTGTAGGACCATAGGTACTCTTGGAGCTTGCACGGGAGGCGCGGTCGTTGTGGGCACGGATTGTGGATCTTATGATGAAACATTTAAACATTTGAATTTATTACTTACGTTGGGTTTACATTTTATGCTTCCGCTATACACTTAACATGTTTTGTTTGAACACCTTTCATATCGTTTGGTTTAAATTACATTTAATACTTATTATGTTTGATATGATTGGTGGCTTGATCCTGGTCAGTGACGCCTCCAAGCGGTGATACTCCGCGTGTGGATTTTGGGGGTGTGACAAAAATCTATGTGCTCGCCAGCATTTCTTTGCTGAATTTGTTTTTACATATGTTCCAGGTGTTGTTGCTTGATGTTGATTGCTAGGATGCATGAGTCACATAGGATATGGACGAGGCCTTAGTGACATAATAACAATGATAGTCGATATGTAACTTGTTTGTTTCATGTTAAAACAATGTAAATTACTTAATGAATAAATAAAACGAAACTTTTTGTATTCCATGGTTGTGAAGCAATAATTCTGTTACGACACTCCCCGACGTTTCCGCCACGGTTTGTTGTTTTAACGTGGTCGGGGTGTGACACCGTCCGTCTGAGGGTGAAAGGCTGTGCTGAGATTCAACTGTGATCCAAATGCTTGCTGAAACGATTGCCAGATTCTTGACACAAATCGACCATCCCGGTCGGATATGATAGATACAGGCACTCCATGACATGCCACAATTTCCCTGAGATAAATCTCTGCTCACTTCCTTGTGTTATCTTTCTCACTGATTGGCAAAAAGTGTGCAGACTTTGTGAGTTGAACAATAATCACCCAAATCATATCGTGACCTATTTGGGTTCTTGGCAGCTTTGTAATAAAATCCATTGAGATTTGTTCCCACTTCCAGACGGGAATCTCAGGTTGTTGCAGTAGCCCTGATGGTTTCTGGTATTCTGCCTTAACTTTAGCACAAGTCAGACAGTTACCCACATATGTTGCAATATCGGCTTTCATCTTGGGCCACCAATAAAATTCTTTAAGTCTTGGTACATTGTCACACCCCCAAAATACCACCTAGGGAATGTCCCTGTTAGGCGTGTGACGTACCAACAACGAGCCACTAATTACATTGAACCCATTCAAGTTTATAAATAAAATCCCCAATTATTAATGAAAAATGTTATCAACAAGTTTAAATGAAAACCAACATGTTCAGCGGAAGCAAATAGTAAACCAAAGTTAAATCGTTCAAAACCAATGTATAATAGCAATAATCAATCACATGAGTCCCACCAGTCGACCAATGACCACTCCAGCTACTCAGGACAGCAAGTGTGACACCCCAGGAAAACCAGTAAACGACATAACTTACTTAGCTTCCTCAGTACCCGCATGCTAAATTTCGGGACGAAATTTCTTTCAAGTTGGGGATAATGTGACAACTCGAGTTTCCGACTTTCACTTTCGCATTAAATGCACGTTGACTTTGACTGTGTAGTTGTTTGACTTGTTTAACTTGTAACTGTACACGTTATATTATAATGAAACGCATTGTGTTTGCATGATTTTGTGTTTGGTTGTATAACATGAAACCTGTTGAAAAACTTAAACAGTTTAACACATGAAAGGACCCGACGAAACAGACTGTTTCGCCATATACATCTCGACGAAACAGAGATGTGTTTCGCCATCCTTATTCAACGAAACAAAGTGTTTCGCCGGCCCACTGATTCGCCGAGGCCCACTACGGGCCCAGTACGTAAATTTGTATATTAAAATGTGAACCGACGCATGTTTTCACACTTTTGGCGAAAAAGAAACCCTAGAACTCTCCACTGTGTGAAGGCGATAACCATCTCCCACCATCATCTCTCTCTCTAATCCTCCCTTGTTCATCCCGGATATCTCGGTTAGTGCGTGCTCGTCTAATCGGTTTCTTTGTCCTTTGATTTCTTTATACATGTTGTGTATATGCTTGATTTCTGGATCAAATATGAGTATATGCGTAAATTAAATGATGACTAGATGATGATTTCTGTGCTAATGATTTCTGTATGACTATCGATTGTGCATATGTATTGATTTCGTGAATTGTATGATTTTCTATCAAACAGTTATGCATAGGGTATGGATTTCAGGAGTGTTGTTTTATGATGGGTACATGATTTTACGGATAATGATGATCAATAATACTGAGGACGACTGTTAGCAGGGGTTAGGGTTTCTGTGTTAACTGCGTAACTGATACTTGTTTACGAAACGGAATTTATGGCGAAACAGGGGTGTTTCGCCAGAGGTATGAACGGCGAAACAGGTTATGTTTCGCCAAGAATGTGATCGACGAAAAGGAAGTGTTTCGTCAAAGGGTTTTACGGCGAAACAGGGGTGTTTCGCCGACTGGGTAAACTGTTTGGTAATTTGATTCTGTTAAGTCTTAACTGAGTTAACTAACTGTTGTTAGATGCTACGCCTGATCATGAATACGTGCAATGTGCTACTTGGTGATTTTTGACGCATTGTCCACTATGATTATACTTGCGAACCAACTTCGTAAATACAAACTGATTGTGTATACGTGCACACTTTAGGACGTGATTGACTTACTTTGAGCACATACTTAGCATACCAGGCAAAACAAGGTGAGTTCACACTCTTACCAAGGCATGGGATTCCCGGGGTTGGGAATGGGTTGATTGATTATTTATGCTTAAGAGTTATCGGAATTACATACCATAGGCCTCGGGAGAGGAAGGGTAATTGTAGTTACTGCTAGACTAGTGATACATATACTTCTCTTCGCACACACGCCGGGATCGGCCGCGATAATAAGAACAATCTTCGCATACATGCCTGGAATGGCCGCGAACTATACTTTAACCTTCGCACACATGCCGGGTGGGCCGCGATACAAATATTCCTAGTCTAGAACACATGGGAAACCCCCACTAAACTTCGCAAACATGCCTAGAGGGCCGCGATACCATTACATACCATACATGATTACTAAACGAACTTACGATTTACGATACGTACACTATAACTGAACTATTAACCGTGAACTCGCTCAACTAGTTGTTGACTCTCTGTTACATGCCTTGCAGGACCATAGGTACACATGGAGGTTGCACGGGAGGCGCGGTCGTTGTGGGCACGGATTTTGGATGTTATGATACACTCTTTTGTGACACTTCAACTTAATACTTATGTTGGGTTTTTACATTATTGCTTCCGCTACACACTTGTTTATGTTTGGTCTTGAAAACACCTATCGTATGGATGAATGACATTTACTAATTACTTATATGTTCAATATGATTGGTGGCTTGATCCTGGTGACGCCTCCAAGCGGTGGAACTCCGCGTGTGGATTTTGGGGGTGTAACAGCAAGTTCCCAAATCCAAGATATCTAACGACCTGCGAACATGCAACAAGTGTATCAGACAACGCTGGTGAGTTCATTGTTTTACGAAAACGTTGGTTTCCAAGTGTTTAGTTAATCCATTGAATTTAATGTTGATAATATCCCGAATACAAGACGGCTCCTGATTTACATTGCCCTTTCTCCAATGCTCCTATCAAAGCATTGGTCATGACTAGGTCATTAGTTCACACCCGTCCTCTCAGGTACGGGGTGAGGGTGCCAAACCTAAGTAGCGCTACCAACTAATTGTGACAACCGGTACTTAACGACTTCTAACTATGCGATTAAAAAACGTTTAAGGCAATAATAAATAGTGTTTAAGGCACGAATTAACTTAATTAGGCTTTCGGAATGCCTAGGAACGCCTATCTGACTTTACGGTGCGCGTATGATCATCTTCGAAAAATCTGCTGAGCGTTAAACGATAACGAACCGACACCGTACAAAATACTGACAACGCCGACAAAAATGAATTTTTGTACATATATTTTATGTATATGGATTCCGTTTTGCGAAATTTTCATACTCTTGAAGGACACAAAGCACAAACGTGAACGAAAAGCGCGACTGGAGGAACGCACCGGCAACGAAACGGAAGCAGCAGACACGCCAGAACGGTGGTGATAATTTTCTAAATACTGGGAAACCACTCTATAATCATTATTATGTGTGTACTATATATATATATTGATATATATTTGTTATTATTTGAGGTTTTCGACGCGTAAATTGTTGATTATGTTTGTGATACGCGGTTAGTGCGGCACGAATACAAACGTATAAAAATATGCCTTTATACACTCGACGCATTCATATTTTTTTATGTCTATTCTATTTTATATTTCATTAAACACAAGTAACTAGTGCGTATAATTAACAGGGCATTTTATACACCCAACGAAACTTAACCCACACTCAATAAATCACCATCCTACACTACACCACCCTCACCATACCCCACCCCTAGACCCTACGACCAAACACTCCTCCACCATACACCATTATTTTGTTACTTGATAAAAATGTCAAATATTAGTACATCATATACTAATATTAAATTACCACTACCATTCCCAAATCAATCATGTATCAATCCATACTTTTTCATTTGACTTTGAAGACCTCAAAAAAATATCAAACCATTCCCTGCTTCTTATGACATTGCAAGCAATCACCAAACTTTGATTTTTAAATGAACAACCAATCACACTTAAGACATTTTTTTACATTTCAAAACAATACAAAAACTCTAAGCTCACAAAAACTAAAACACGCACACCCAGCCCATCTTCTTCTCTCTCTCTCTCCGATGAAGGTAGATGGTCGGACTCCAGCCAGCCGCGGCGGAGCCGGCAACGGCAGCAAGTCCCGACCGTCGATGATTCAGTTCTTCGAGCCAAACACCCCCTGTCTCTACGATAATCGTCGGCCACCACAGTGGGTGGCAGCGCGTGAAATGGCGAGCGGTGGCAAGTCGGCGAAGAGAGAGAGAGACTGAGAGGAGAGAAAGAGAGACTGAAGAGGTAGGTGGCGACGTCAGAACACCGCGTACGACGGCGGTGGCGGCGGTCTTTAATTCTTTCCGACATGTTCACTGGTGTGGTTCAACCCAGTTCAGATCCGGGTCAACAACGGACAAGAATGGTCAACGGAAGTACAGACTCGGTCTCGGTTCAGATTGGTTCAGGTTGCGGCGGTTTCATCGTGGTTCGAAGTCAGCTAAAAGAGATTGGTTCAGGTTTGGGTTAGTTACTCTGATTCGGGTTTTGTTTTGGTTTGGTTTGAGTGTTACAAGGAACATGAGAGAGAGTTTTGGTTCATGGTTCGGGTGTTACGGACCAGATTTCGGTTCCGTTTCAGCGGGTTTTCGGGTTTTGTTTCGGGATTGGTCAACAGCCATCAACGAGGAGTTCAGGTCAAACAAACTCAAACCAGTCAACACGTCAGGTTGACTGGTCAAAGACGGTCAAACGGGTCAGTGGTGGCGGTTCGGTTCGGGTCAAGGTTTGGTCAACATAAGTCGACGAAAGTCAACGAAGATCCGGTAACCTTTAAACAACGCGAAATTTTGATAGTTAGTCATAGATTTTAGAATTTTACTTAGTATACGCGAACCGAGTGTGACAACACCCACAATTACAGGTATCCGTACAATTAATTAATATTAACTTTGTGCTTAAGGACTGTGCTAGAATTACAACTGACGAATTAAACTACTTTATGAGTTCTGCATCATACATACATATGCATCACATTCATACTCTCACTCCATGTATTACACACAAACTTTAGTTAGTGGATTTAACTGAACAGTACAGGGACCATTTATGTCAACTTTCAAAAGTTCAGGGACTATTTTTATACAAACTGAAACTACAGGGGCCAAAGTGTAAATATCCAAAAATTTCGCATAAAAGGGGGTCCTTCTGTATCGGACCGGCCCCTGCCGGGTTTTGAACTTGCGACCTCTCGGTTACAACCGTAACGCCTTAACCAGTTTATCCTCCTACTAGGAGCTGTTAGAATATGAAACCTTAATTCATTTATATACTATTTAGAATTTAAATATTATTAATTATAATCAGTTTTGAATAAAAAGGTTTTAAAACCTTAACGAAACGGCCACACACACACTCGAACCCGCGACCTTCACGAACCAACACACACACTTAACCAGTTGGACTACCAACTGATATGTTAATATTTCCGATTCATATTATACTTAACATCTTATTTAGTATATAGATATATTATAAACAGCGCAGATCGCACTGATGTTATCGGAAACAATCAAAAATCGATTGTTTAATCGATTTTCTATCTGTAAAGCATTCACACACGACCCACGACCCATACCCAACTCAGTTCACTCATTAATTCGACACAATTAAGTGCCCATTCGACTGTCATTTGAACTTTTTATAAAAAATAAAAGTGGATCGATTCCACTATGGTATGTTAGATCTGAGATCGAATTGGACCTCTATATAAGATCCTCAGATTCACACGAACCTCCCACACCCCTCAAACTCACTTAAACAGCTCGAAAACACTGGAATTCAAACCTGCAACTCTCGCCGGAAGTTTCACTCACCGGAATTTAGTCGATACGCCGTTCCAGCCGATACTGGTTCGTTTTTAACCGTTCAGTTAGTTCGTTTATGCTTATACAATGTTTCCCCAAAGTTAATTTGAATATAACACAGATTTCCCCGTTAATTTTGAGAGTTGACTTCTTCTGTTGACTCTGTTTGGGGAAGATGACACTTTTCGATTTCAATATTTGTTTTATTTAAACTAAAACTAAACACAAACCACCAGGCTAGCCCAGTGGTTGTGTGTGTGTGTTTATTTCAATACAGACCCGGGTTCGAACCCAGGGGTCTGCATTTCTTTTTAATTCTTTTATTTTTAACATTTTTATCATTTCAGTAATTTTTATAACATTGTTAAACACTGTTGCTTTTATTAAAAATATAAAGTTGGTCAATTTATTTAAAAAACTAATTTTTATGATATTAAAACAGTTTATTACTAAATAATTCATGATAAATCAATTCTTAGGAATTAAAATCTGAAATTTTCAGATTAATTATTTTAAGTGCTGATCTTTACAAAAATAATGTTGCTACTGATATTTTATATAATTTTGATATTTATATAAATAAATCAGTATCTATACTTAAAATATAGTTTAATTTAAGGTATTTAAATTATATAACTATATAAATTTTATCCAAACCACATAGTTACCATTTAGACAAAACCCTACCAAATCCTAGAGATTTTGGATTTCCAATTATCCAATTAAACATTATGGTTGATACATATTCCATATTGTTGCATGTTCAATCAATTAGAGTGACGTGGAATCTTTCTTATTTCCAAGAACTCTCACATTTGCATACTTGTTTGGACTTACTCGCAATCAAGGTGAGTTCATGTCCCCCTTTTCTCTTAACTGTTTTCAGTTTTAACTTCGGGGGTAGAATACATGTTACAACTATTACAGACATTTTTATACATGGTATGGTTAGCTTAAGGAAGGTTTACTACTAGACTGTGAAGGGTGGGCACAACACTTAAGGCAATTAATCCTCGTCATAGGACCGAGGGACATGAGTGATAGATCTATTTGGGTATAGCAAGCCCACACCCATGAGACCGGGGCGGCCCATAGAGGTGACTATGTCTTCCAGCCGGAAGCCCGGTACAAATATGCTAGGTTTGAGTTTTCCTGCACCCTTTCACACATACTAATGGCTTTGCAACCTATTGGTGATCTGTTTTTCCTTAATTGCTACATACCAGGGACATTTATACACACAAGACATATTTTAAAGACTTATACACACAGAGTTACACATGAACTCGCTCAACTTTTGTTAATTGGGGGAGGAGTAGTTTTGCTCGAGCCTTAATTGAAATTAATGCTGATAATGAGCTGAAGGATCATATTATTGTGGCTATTCCGAGGTTAGATGAAGACGGGTATATCACTGAAAGAATTAATGTGGAATATGAATGGAAACCACATCGGTGTTCGACAGGCTGTGTTTTTGGTCATAGTGGCCTCAATTGTGGTAAGAACGTGAATAATAAACAGAAACAAGTGGTAGTTGATGAGGAGGGGTTTGTCACGGATAAGCGGAAGACTGGTCGAGTTGGAACTATTCAAAAGAAGAAAAAAGCTAAGTTCATCTATAAGCCGAAAGTCAATAAAGCTGGTCCAAGTACCTCTTGCACGAAGGAGGGTAAAATGGACAACAAGGTGGGAGGTAGTGTTGCAACCAGAAATTCGTTTGAGGTGCTTTCTAATAACCAGGTAGGTACTGGTGGTGATACTCGGTCAGAGAATGAGAGGCGGCCAAACATGAAAAAAGATAGTGGTAATCAGGTGTTGTCGGATGAGGAGGTAGTGGAAACAATTCCAACAGAATCATCGGAATTCATGAGACATGAACAACGTCAAGTTTCTGAGGGGGCAAGCACTCCCGGTTTTGTCGGTTTAAATGGATAGTATAGCTTCCTGGAATATAAGGGGTTTGAACCAGCCCCTGAAACAAAAGGAGGTTCGTATGCTTTTGTCTGAAAATCGGTTAGCTGTTTGTGCTATTCTGGAGTCTCATGTGGATGTTACGAATTTAGCTAAGGTGTGTAAAGCTGTTTTTCGTAATTGGGCTTGGACGTCAAATGGTGATGTGTGTGATCGTGGAACTAGAATCATCATAGGATGGAACATGGATGTTGTGGATCTTATGGTCTTGTCTCTAGAGGACCAAATAATTCATACTCAAATATGTCCTAAAAATGGTAATGATTCTTTTTTCAGCTCCTTTGTCTATGCTAAGAATACTTATCAGGAGAGAAGATGCTTATGGGAAAATCTTTGCATGCACAAAAGCCTTTGCCATGATAAGCCTTGGGTTGTAATGGGGGATTTTAATTCGGCTCTTCATGTGGAGGATTCTTTGTATGGGCCGTCAACGAGTTCTATTGGCATGAGAGAATTCCATGATTGTGTTCAGTATACAGAGCTTATTGATATTATGGGCCATGGGTTGCACTATACGTGGAACCAGAAACCAAAGAAGGGTATTGGCTTGTTAAAAAAGATAGATCGGGTTATGGGGAATTTGAATTCATTGAGATGTTTCCGGAAGCTTTTGTCCGTTATCATCTGTTTAGAATATCGGATCATACTCCATGCATACTCAACATGGCGAACTCGGTCAAGGTGAGACAGAAGCCGTTCAAGTTTGCAAACTTTCTTACGTCCAAACCGGATTTCAGGGTGTTTGTGGAGCAGGAGTGGTCGAGAAGGGTTGAGGGATTCACAATGTTTTCGGTAACTAAGAAGCTTCGAAATCTGAAACCATTTATGCGTAAAATGTTGTTCCAGCAAGGTAATCTGCATGAAAAAGTTTTGGAGCTTAGGAAACAGTTGGATGATATTCAGAAGCAAATTGATGTTAACCCGTTAGATGTCGGTTTGAGGGAGAAGGAAGCCGATTATCTTAATCAGTTCAAAACGGCTTCTTACGATGAAGAATGTTTTTTAAAACAAAAATCTAAGGTCGAGTGGTTGTGTGCTGGCGATTCGAACACGGCTTTTTTCCATAACATGCTTTAATTCAGGAACGCCCGTAGTAGAATTCAGTCTATACAAGATGTAGCAGGTAATCGGTTTGAAGGAGATAGTGTTCCCAAAGCCCTTGTTCAGCATTATGAAATTTTTTTGGGTCAAGAGGATCAAGTGTCGAGCATTAATATGGAGGAGCTGGGTATGAATGTGCTGAGCTCTAATGATGTGAATACAATGGTCAGACAGGTTACCCGTGAAGAATGCTATGTTTAGTATTGCGGAGAATAAAGCCCCGGGGCCTGATGGTTATACATCGGCCTTCTTCAAGAGTGCGTGGGATATTGTGGGCAATGAGGTTTCGAATGCGGTCTTAGAATTTTTCGAGAATGGTAAGCTCCTGAAACAATTAAATCACACGATCCTGGCTCTAGTTCCAAAAGTCGAAACTCCAGATTCGGTGCTTGATTATCGGCCTATTTCGTGTTGTAATGTCTTGTATAAATGTATCAGCAAGATCATTACGGATAGATTAAAAGGTAGTTTGGGAGATTTGGTTAGCATAAATCAACCGGCATTCGTCCCGGGTAGGAAAATCTCGGATAAGATCTTGCTGACTCAAGAGTTAATGCATAATTACCATCTGAACCGGGGGCCTGCTAGATGTGTATTCAAGATTGATATACAAAAAGCATACGACACAGTTAATTGGGCGTTTTTGGAGAGTGTTCTTCATGGTTTTGGGCTTCATACTAAGATGATTGGGTGGATTATGGCTTGTGTAACTTCAGTTACATACTCTTTAAGTCTTCAAGGTAATCTTCATGGATACTTTAGAGGCAGAAGGGGGCTTAGACAGGGAGACCCTATGTCTCCATATCTTTTCACGATGGTTATGGAAGTTCTTTCCTTACTTCTTCAGCGTGTTGCATGCCATGGAACAGGTTTCAAATTCCATGCTCAATGTGTGAAACAAAAGATTATTAATGTGGCGTTTGCAGATGACCTATTCATTTTTGTGCATGGAGATATCATTTCGGTCAAGAAAGTTAGGGATGCCCTTGAGCAGTTCACTAATGCCTCGGGTCTTAAGCCGAGCCCAACCAAGAGTACGGTGTATTTCTGCAATGTTCCGAATCTTATCAAGCAGGAAATTCTTCAAGTTATGCCTTTTAATCAAGGGACGTTGCCTGTTCGGGATTTGGGGGTGCCGCTAATATCCACTAAACTGATGTTTAAGGATTGTAAGCCGCTAGTTGATCGAATGGAGAAAAAGATAGATAATTGGGTGACCAAATCGCTATCCTTTGCTGGGAGGTTACAACTAATTACATCAGTTCTGTCTTCGATGCATATTTACTGGGCTTCAGTCTTCATTATTCCTACTAGAGTTACAAATGAGCTGGAGAAGTTAATGCGACGGTTCTTGTGGAATGCTAATAATCAGGGGAGGGCTAAAGCTAAGGTGCCGTGGGCAGAGGTCTGTTTACCAAAGGATGAAGGCGGCTTGGGGATTCGGAGCATATCAGATGTTAATAAAGCCCTAATGGCTAATCATGTCTGGAGTATTCTTACTAAACGGAAGTCCCTTTGGGTCCAATGGATACATTCTCATAAATTAAATGGCAGAAGTTTGTGGGATGCATCCACGGGGTAGTATTAGTTGGGGTTGGAGGAAAATTTTGGCAATTCGAGCTACTATTCGGCCTTTTGTTTGGAAAATTATTCGAAATGGTGCTCAGACAAATGCATGGAGCGATAATTGGAACCAGATTTGTCCGCTTAATTCGTTTATTACTCCTCGAAATATAGCAAATGCGGGATTTCATTTAAATTCTTCTCTTGCGGATTTAATAGATGATAATGGCCAGTGGAAGTGGCCTCGTGCTTGGTATGATATTTATCCGGTGTTAATTGGGTTAACTGTTCCTCAATTGATTCAGGATATGGAGGATAGTACAACCTGGAAAGATTTGGATGGTAACAATAGGCCGTTCGGATCCCTAGAGGTGTGGCATAATATTCGAAGTCGGAAACAACCGGTTTCGTGGGTCAATGGGGTTTGGTTTAGCCAATGCATTCCAAGGCATTCTTTTCATCTATGGTTGGTTATCAAGAATAAGCTCAAGACGCAAGATAGATTAGCTGTTTGGGAGGCGGGGAGTGAAACCAATCTGCGGCTTATGTGCTGTCCGTTATGCATGCGAGACAGGGACTCAAGAGACCATTTGTTTTTTCAGTGTTCGTTTGCGCAGCAAGTGTGGCTTACTGTCAAGTCAATGGTGAACATGGAAGGTATTGATGGCTCGTGGCACTCTGTTATGGGTTGGTTGGATGAAAATGCGAGTTCAAAGAAGACGGAGGATATTGTAGGTAAGCTAGTCATTGCGGCTTCTACGTATTTTGTTTGGCAAGAAAGGAATAATTGTTTATTCTCCAACATGAAGGCTAATGTGGAGTTGGTTTCCGAGAGGATTATGGGTACGGTTCGGTTAAGGCTCATGGGGTTCAAGTTCAAAAGTGTTACCGGTAATCAGAGATTGCTGAAGAAGTGGAATCTTATTCCTAGTGAAACCGAGATTGACCCGGGCTAGATATAGGGTTCTGGTTTGTTACTTATGATGTGATAGGGCTGTGTTTTCTAGTATTTGTTTTTCTTTTGGTTTTGTTAGTGGTTGATGTTGTTAGTTTTTCCTAGGCTTGGTATGTCAAGTCTAGTTGGTATGTCCGCACTGGCATACCCTTGTTCTTTATTGGTTGATATATAAAATTTCACCTGGGGTAACCCTTTACCCAAAAAAAAAAAACTTTTGTTGATTTTTCAAACTTTATGTATTTCAGGGAACTAGCGGATCTGGCAGGGTATGCATGTGTCTAGATGCGTTGGTTAATAGATGTCATCCAGAGTTGTGAAGTTTGAGAGGTGTAACCTACTCCTGGATGGGTTACATGTCTCTAAACCTCGTCTTATCCAAAGTCTTTTATGTGTCTTATGAACACGTTTTAAATAATTTATGGTTTGTAACTTATTTCAAGTGTCGATGTTTCTAAACAATGATATGGTGGTATTTTCTCACTTTAATTAATGGATGAACATCTCGTATTTTTATCATATAGCATTGTTGTGATTGTTGCTATGGTATTAAGAAGTCACACCAAATAAACCCACGCTTCCGCAAAAGCCAGGGTGTGACAGCTTGGTATCAGAGCCTCGATCATAGCGAACTAGGATTCTTTCTCGAGTCTAGACTATGATCATCAAGGCTCTCACAAAAACATTTTTACATTGCATATACAAGTTTCCAGATCCAGGGTACAAATGCTTCTTTACAAACATGTATTTTTCGTGTCGGACATGTAGTAACTGGAAGGGTTAAGTATCGGTAGTTGAGAACTCCTGTCTAGGCTGGCATTCGTACAAATCCAAATAAAAGGACCCGTTGCTTACCTGGGGACTATCAATGAGAGTACTGATATCTATTAGGCCAAAGCATGTCAAAAAGTTTAGTTTTTGAGTCAGTCTTTATTTAACCATTTTTACAAGTTTTTAACATATCGCTTCCTACACATCAAGTCTTATAGACTGAGGGGTTCAATCTTAGAGATTGGGGAGGTTTTGGTCTTAGAGACCAGGGAGTCTTAGAGACTGGGAAGGTTTGGTCTTAGAGGCCAGGGAGTTAGTTTGATAACTAGGGAGTTCAGTCTAAGAGACTGGGTGGGATAGTCTGGGGAAGACTAGGATGATTACTTGCTTACATTGATTGTGACTTACATGCGTTGTTGGATTATTTATTTTGCGTTATGACATGGGATATTATGTGTTATTATCTTATTACATACGTATATTACTTACTTACTATACTTACTATGACACTGGTGCCGATTATAGTTTTGTATCGCTAGAATTTAAGAAAACACTTAGGTTAACTGCTAGTAAGTTAGACATTCCGTACTCAATTGAACTGGCTAATGGAAAGCTAGTAGAAACGAATAAAGTCATCAGAGGATGCGTGATAGAGCTGGGAGAACACGAGTTTACATTAGACCTACTGCCAGTCGAATTGGGAAGCTTCGATGTGGTAGTAGGGATGGATTGGTTGTCAAGCAACAGAGCCGAGATTAGATGTCACCAGAAGACCATTCGCATTCCAATGGCGGATGGAGAAACGATCGTAGTACACGGAGAGAAGCGCGATACGCCCTTAAGGATCATTAGTTGTTTGAACGCTCAAAAATGTTTGAAGAAGGGATGTGTTGCCTTCCTGGCACACATCGTGGATAAGGAAGCCGCTGAGCCAAAACTTGAAGACATCCCAGTCGTTAAGGAGTATCCTGAAGTCTTTCCAGAAGACTTGCCAGGATTGCCTTAGTTCCAGGCGCCGCGCCAGTAGAGCATGAGCAACATTTAAGAGCTATTCTAGAGCTGGCGCGGCGCCTGGAACTAAGTCAATATGATTAATTAATACTAACTTTGTGCTTAAGGTGATACTTGATTTCACAATCACAATCACAAACTTATCGAGGTACGATTTACATGCCTTAGCTACTGGCGCGGCGCCTGGAACTTAGTCAATATGAAACTCGACTTGTCTTTGTGATTGTGTTCATTGACGACATTTTGATCTACTGGAAGACGAAAGAAGAGCATGAGCAACATTTAAGAGCTATTCTAGAGCTGCTTAAAAAGGAGAAGTTGTATGCGAAGTTCTCGAAGTGCGAGTTCTGGTTACGCGAAGTCCAGTTTCTTGGTCATGTAGTTAACGGAAATGGAATTCATGTGGATCCCACAAAGATCGAGGCAATCAAGAATTGGGAGACTCCGAAGACGCCAACTGAAATTCGACAGTTCCTAGGTTTGGCTGGTTATTATTGTAGGTTCATTGAGGATTTCTCGAAAATCGCTCAACCTTTGACCTCTCTCACTCAGAAAGACAAGAACTTTGATTGGGGAGACCAGCAAGAAGAGGCCTTTCAGCTGTTGAAAAACAAGCTTTGTGACGTGCCAATCTTATCTCTACCCGAAGGCACTGACGACTTCGTGGTATATTGCGATGCTTCGCGTCAAGGTTTGGGATGTGTGCTAATGCAGCGTCAGAAGGTTATAGCATATGCTTCTCACCAATTGAAGATCCACGAGAAAAATTACACCACGCATGATTTGGAATTAGGCGCGGTGGTGTTTGCTTTGAAGATATGGCGACGTTATTTATATGGCACGCGATGCACCATCTACACTGATCACAAGAGCCTGCAGCACATATTCGATCAGAAAGAGCTTAACATGAGGCAAAGACGCTGGGTAGAGCTGTTAACTGATTATGACTGTGAAATCAAGTATCACCCAGGGAAGGCGAATGTGGTCGCTGATGCTCTAAGTCGGAAGGAAAGGATCAAGCCCATAAGGGTTAGGGCTTTGGAAATGATCATACAAACGGACCTCTCATTGCGCATTCGTGCCGAGCAGAGAGAAGCACTCAAAGAAAAGAATATTGAGAATGAGTATCTCCATGGGATGGAGAAAGAGTTGGTACCAAACGGGGAAGGGACTTTGTGCTTCATGAATCGAATTTGGGTTCCCTTGTTTGGTGGTCTGAGAAATGTTATTTTTTACGAAGCTCACAAATCTCGGTACTCGATTCATCCAGGAGCGGATAAGATGTACCAAGATCTTAAGGATTTCTATTGGTGGCCAAGAATGAAAGGCGATGTTGCCGTATATGTTGGCAAATGTTTAACTTGCGCCAAAGTGAAGGTCGAATACCAGAAGCCTTCAGGTCTTTTGCAACAACCTGAAATACCCCAATGGAAATGGGAACAGATTTCTATGGACTTCATAACGAAATTGCCAAGGACGCCCAAGGGTCATGATACGATTTGGGTAATAGTAGACCGTTTAACGAAATCTGCACACTTTTTACCAATCAAGGAGAAAGATAAAACGAGTAATCTTGCTGAGATATACTTGAGAGAGATTGTTGCACGGCATGGAGTGCCCCTCTCAATTATCTCTGATAGAGACGGAAGATTCGTATCAAGGATTTGGCAATCCTTTTGGTTCTCAGTTGAATCTGAGTACTGCCTTTCATCCGCAGACAGACGGACAGAGCGAACGAACGATTCAAACATTAGAAGACATGTTGCGAGCTTGCGTAATGGATTTAGGTAGAAGTTGGGACACTCACCTACCAATGGTTGAATTCTCAAACAATAACAGTTATCATACAAGCATTCAGGCCGCACCGTTCGAAGCTCTATATGGACGCAAGTGTCGATCACCATTATGCTGGGCTAACGTGGGTGATAGACAGCTTGTTGGCCCGGAATTGGTGCAGGAAACGACCGACAAGATTTTACAGATCCGGGAGCGCATTAAAGCGGCTCGTGATCGACAAAAGTGTTATGCGGACCGAAGAAGGAAACCTCTGGAATTTGAGGTGGGAGATATGGTTTTGTTGAAGGTTTCACCCTGGAAGGGTGTAGCACGCTTTGGGAAACGTGGGAAGTTGAATCCCAGATACATTGGTCCATTTAAAATCCTGAAAAGGATTGGTCTTGTAGCATACAAGTTGGATTTACCTGCTGAACTAAATGGCGTACATGATACATTTCATGTATCTAATTTGAAAAAGAGTCCAACTCAAGAGACAATAGTCATTCCTGCCGACGAAGTTCATATTGATGACACACTCCACTTTACTGAAGAACCCGTTGAGTTTACTGATTGGAAGATTAACAAGACGCGCGCAGGAGTAGTGTCAAACTCGTTAAAGTTTGATGGAATGCACGACACGGCCCGGAATTCACGTGGGAGCGTGAGGACCGTATGAAAGAAAAATACCCACATTTATTCCCCAAGACCCCTGCATCTAGTAGGAGAACTAAAATTTTGGGACGAAATTTTCTTAACAAGGGGAGAATGTGACAACACTCACAATTACAGGTATCCGTACAATTAATTAATATTAACTTTGTGCTTAAGGACTATGCTAGAATTACAACTGATGAATTAAACTGCTTTATGAGTTCTGCATCACATTCATACTGTCACTCCATGTATTACACACAAACTTTAGTGATAAACTTGATGCACAAAACAATAGGTTGAGGGACCTATTTGTCATTCTTTGAAACGTGCTAGGAATCTATTACTTTTCAAGTACAAGGACTAAATTGACATTTTTGAAACTATATAAGTACAAGGGTTAAAGGTGCAATTATTGCAAACTACAAGTTTAGGGTTCATTTGGTCATTTTCTTAAATTTAGACTTCAGGGACTAAAACTGACTTTTAGAAACTTATTTTAACTGAATATCCTGACCAGGTTAACTTTCATAAAAAGAATTCCTTCTTTAAACACTAACTCAGTTAGTGGATTTAACTGAACAGTACAGGGACCATTTATGTCAACTTTCGAAAGTTCAAGGACTATTTTTGTACAAACTGAAACTACAGGGGCCAAAGTGTAAATATCCAAAAATTTCGCATAAAAGGGGGTCCTTCTGTATCGGACAGGCCCCTGCCGGGTTTCGAACTTGCGACCTCTCGGTTACAACCGTAACGCCTTAATCAGTTTATCCTCCTACTAGGAGCTGTTAGAATATGAAACCTTAATTCATTTATATACTATTTAGAATTTAAATATTATTAATTATAATCAGTTTTGAATAAAAAGGTTTTAAAACGTTAACGAACCGGCCACACACACACTCGAACCCGCGACCTTCACGAACCAACACACACACTTAACCAGTTGGACTACCAACTGATATGTTAATATTTCCGATTCATATTATACTTAACATCTTATTTAGTATATAGATATATTATAAACAACGCAGATCGCACTGATGTTATCGGAAACAATCAAAAATCGATTGTTTAATCGATTTTCTATCTGTAAAGCATTCACACAAGACCCACGACCCATACCCAACTCAGTTCACTCATTAATTCGACACAATTAAGTGCCCATTCGACTGTCATTTGAACTTTTTATAAAAAATAAAAGTGGATCGACCACGTAAAGCAACTAGACGTGGCGGAAAAGTCGGGGAGTGTTGTAACAGAATCATTGTTTCATAACCATGGAATAAATAAATTCTGTTTTATTGAATATATGAACTCATTGTTTTAATACAATCAAATAAGTACAACTATGATCTTCCAATTTTTAAAGTTGCTAAGGTACGAGTCCATCCTAAATGTAGCATGTATCAACAATCATTGCAAAGCAGTACCTGAAACATGTGTAAAAATAGGTACGTCAACATAAAAATGCATGTGAGATACATAGGTTTTGTGAATATAGGATTCATGACTTATAAGTTTAGAAAGAGTTGTTTAACAAAAGTCAGTCATGATCCTTGTAAAATGTTTTGTTTTATAAACCATTCAAAAAGTGATGATAAAGTAGATGATACGTAAAAGAGTAATGTAAGGTTAATTGAATAAATTTCATATATCACAAACCAAAAAAACAAGTAGTAAGGAGAGTCCTCACTAATTCACTATCCTGACATGCCAGGAAGTGTCAACAAGCAAACAGCTAAACACAACTAAATACCATCACAAACTCTAGAAAACTAGAGATACAAAACTAGAACTATGACACTACATGATTGGCACCTTCCATCTTTCCAACAAGCTCATACCAGCCGTAGTGCTCTTGACTTTGACCGAAGCTAGTTTCAAACGAACAGTAACAACAATCGACTCACACAACATTGCAACTGGTCTTTTCTTTGATTTAAATAACCTCTGATTACGCTCTTGCCAAATGAAGTACGCTGTAGCCGCCAGAAGTAATCGACCAATAACACTTCGCATAGACTTCTTAGCAGGAACTGAAATCAGCCAATCAACAATGTCATCCCACTTATTGGATCCCATTTGAATTCCAGCCATAGACTTAATAGACGACCAAACCTGCAAAGAATACGAACATTCAAAAAACAAATGTTCATGCGAATCTGGCTCCGAGCAACATAGAGGGCAGCACATAAGGTTTAAATTAGTAGCACTTCCAACGTCCCATTGTTTCAGTTTGTCTTGAGTCTTTAACTTCTTCCTACAAATGAGCCATGCAAGAAAAGCATGCCTTGGAATACAATTAGCAAACCACACTATTTCCACCCACGGGACTTTATCACCATGAAACCTGATCGTGTCCCATACTACTGATGCTGAATAAACCTGTTCCACATCACCCAAATCACGCCACACTAGAGAATCTGGGACATCAATGTTTAGAATTGGCGGCTGAAGATTTATTAAAACTGGAAACATATCCAACCAAGCTCTCGGCCAGCTCCAAGCACCATCATGCAAAAAGTCTTTAACCTTCGACTGAGGATTAAAACCAGCACTATGAAGTTGACGAGAGGATATGAACGCACATAATGGACCCACAGAAGCCCAGTTATCGGACCAAGCATAAGTAGAAACCCCATCTCCTATCTTAGAGACAATGAACGGACGAATCCTGTCCCTAATATTCATAATATTTCTCCACCTCGTTGCTGAGTTACCCCGAGAGGTGATTTGCCAAAATGACTTGCCTCTAATTTTGTGCTCATGAATCCATTCAACCCATATAGAATTCCTTCTGGTAAGAAGACTCCAAACGTGAGTAGTCATAAGCGCCAAATTCATGTCTTTGATTCTCCTAATACCCAAACCACTTAGGTTAGGTTTCATTTAGTATGTAGGCTTTGTTAAACCATATGACACGAGTCTCCATACTCGTTTGGTTTACGAACCCTCATTCTATTTAAATCCTCCGGTTTAGGTCCGGTTTATTAACATAGTTACCCATATTAGGTGCCGTTTGATATCCGTGATCTCTAGCATTGTTTGGTTGTTACTCAAGGACTACTAAGCAATCTCAAGTGAGTACTTAGTTCCCCTATTTTACTGTTTTTGCAAACTGTTTTGGGGTGAAGCATGTGTACCTATGTGTTATTTTCATGATTTCAAAGTATAATTGATTATACATGTTATTACTTATCTTTTGACAAACTAAATGACTATCTATGGTTTAAACACTGATTTCTCAAAGAACATAAAATAAAAATGTTGAATTGTACTTATTTTATGTTCACCAGACCGATTGTTAGTATGATATAGCGCTATAGGATTAGACACTCCATTCCTGTTGTCATGGAATGTCTGAAACCAATTTGTTTCTCCATCCAAATAGGGATTACCTTTGTGGTATCCTTATAGTCTCAAAGGTGTAGTTTGATGCACTAGGTCTGAATGAATTCTTAAATCACACATTTAAAGTATATTTTGATATACTCCCAAAAGTATAGTTTGATATACTCTCATGTGTGGTATTGTACAGAACCAACATATATATATTTTATCAACAAACCAAAACATATTTTTAATATGTTATTTACAAATCCAAAGTATACTTTTAATATGCTTAACCTTACATTATTTTACAAAGCATAACTTTTGATTTATTCAAACACTTTGTTTTGTACATTTTTACTTGTGGTTTAAGAAATCTCATTTTACTTACCATACATAACTTTTGTTTACACATTACATGGTTTACATTTAACTTGAGTTATACAATAACATTGGACTATTGGTTTAAACATGAACATTCTATATTGGTGGTTTGGTTTGAGTAAGTGACTTAAGTAACGAGGCGTGTGTAATATGATACAAGCATGGTTGATACGCCGCTGGTACTTCCTATATATAAGTATTTGTATGGTATTACATATCGTAGCGTTATTTGAATCATTTCAATTTAAGTCATATAACATTTTATACAAATAACATACTTTTCATAAGACATTGTTTTACAACAACTTATCTTATACAAATTCTTTTTTACTTGTTTATTCAATTAACCTTTTTTTTGGGTAAAGGTTCGTAGCGTTATTTGAATCATTTCAATTTAAGTCATATAACATTTTATACAAATAACATACTTTTCATAAGACATTGTTTTACAACAACTTATCTTATACAAATTCTTTTTTACTTGTTTATTCAATTAACCTTTTTTGCAAACCCTAATTCTCTCTCTAGCAATGGCGACTTTTTCCTTCTTCTGTGATCTTCGATTTTCTGCATATTGGAAGATTGATTCACTCAATACTTCTGATTCGAACTCGTTAGCCAAGGGAGTGTAGTTATCTAGGGTTTCTGATCTTTCTGTCGCCGTCGCTAGATTAGGGTTTCTTCTTTCTGGTTTTTGTTCGTTGCGTCTAGGGTTTTTTCTGGTTTTCTTTGTTTCGGCTTTGCATGGTTGTCTGGTTATTTGTTTCTGGAGAGAGTTGAAGATTCTGGTATGGATGATCGAGATAAAAATTCTGGCTTGATGCCAGATGTGCGTCTCAAATCTGCGGGTTCTTTTAAGGGTTTTCCGAATTCTTTCATGCCAAGAAGAGGTACTGTTCTTTCGACCAAATCAAAATCTGCTCCGTCTGATCCGAAGTTATTTAACGTTATTGATGAATTGGAAAAGATCACGGTTCCGGTGGAGGTAGAGAAAGCTGAATATGATCATGGGAATGGTGTTGCTGATAGCATGGTTAACGAGCATGGTTTTTAGAATAATGAAAGTAATAAGAATGCTACAAATGGCTCTAATGGTGGAATGCAATCGGATGTGTCATATGCTGAAAAACTGAAATCTAAAAAGATGGTCAAACCTATTAATTTCAGAGTTCTGAAATCGGAGGAGGTCTTGGATGACATTGATATTGTGCTCCCTAAGGAGGCTGTTAGAACGGTCCAGGATAAATACGCTAATACGTTATATGGTTATTTTCTAGGGAAGAGACTTGCTTTTCCGGTGGTGGAGTATTTTCCGAGAAAGAACTGGGTGAAACATGGATTACAAAAATCTATGATGAACGCCAACGGTTTTTTCTTTTTCAAGTTTTCTGATGAGAAAGGGATGAAAGCAGTTTTGGAGGGTGGACCTTGGTTGATCAGGAATACTCCCTTCTTGTTAAATGCTTGGACTCCAACTACTATCTTGAAAAAAGATGATATAAAGAAGGTGGCGGTTTGGATTAAAATACATAATGTTCCGTTAGCAGCCTATTCGGATGATGGCTTGAGCATGCTAGCAACCAAGCTGGGTGCCCCGAAGATGCTTGATTCTTATACGTCGCAAATGTGTTCAGATGCATGGGGAAGGAGCAGTTTTGCTCGGGCTCTAATTGAACTTTCGGCTGAGGAGGATCTAAAGGAGGAATTAAAAATAGCTATACCACTTGTTGATGGGGTAGGGTATGTAAAAGAAAGTATGAAGGTGGAATACGAATGGAAGCCTCCTAGATGTGATACATGTAAAGTCTTTGGTCATCAAGATACTAATTGTCCCAAGAATTTGAAGGTGGTGCCGACTAAGGAGGTAGAAAAAGATGCTGAAGGTTTTATTATAAATAAGGGTAAACCTAATAAAAAGAAGGGAGTCATGTTGAATAAAGAGAAACCGAAGTTCGTGTATAAACCAATTGAAAGAAAGCCTGGTAATACGGTGGGAGCTACTTTGGCTAGCAATGAGGTTTCTACCTCAAACTCGTTTTCAGCTTTGGAAAAAGAAGAAGCAGGTTCTAGGCTAACAGGGCCCTCGAGTTTTAATCAGAATACTCATAATATTACAACGATTGATGATGATGAGGATGTTGATACGGTGTATGATGAAACTGCTACTTTTATGGAAGCAGGGGTGAAACAAAATTATGAGGGGGCAAGCACTCCCGGTTCAGTAGGTTTTAATGGGTAGCATTGCATTTTTTGGGTAAAGGGTTACCCCGGTGATTCTATTAAAATTCAACCGCAAATAAGTACAAGTAGTGAGGATGTGTTCCACACTAGTTCATATATAGGACATGCCCCATATATTTAAGACAAAACAAAACAAAACAAAACAAAATAACTATGACACCCCATAACCTAGTCTACTATACATCATGAAAGAGATCTAGTAGACAAACACTGCAAAAACAAAACAAAATCCTCAACCGCCATCATCAAAGATAAAGCTGCCACAAACCGGCAACCCCTTCAAACGAGGGTAGCATTGCAGCATGGAACATTAGGGGTTTGAACCTTTCCCTCAAGCAGAAAGAGGTTCAAGAAGTAGTGATTGAAAATAATCTTAATGTTTGTGCAATTTTGGAGTCTCATATGGATGTTGCTAAGGTCTATGATGTTTGTCGGAAGATTTGTAAAAAGTGGAGCTGGACTTCGAATGGTGCTATTTGTGATAAGGGTACTAGGATCATCGTGGGATGGAATGCGGATATTGTTGACCTTATGGTGATATCACAAACTAATCGGGTTATGCATACTCAAGTAATTTATAAAGATGGTAATAAAGCGTTGTTTTGTTCTTTCATTTATGCGGATAATGATTATGTTAAGAGGAAGGATTTGTGGCAGAATCTTTTGGTGCATAAGGGTTTTGTGAATAATAAGCCTTGGGTGCTGATGGGAGATTTCAACTCATCGTTAAACTTGGAGGATAACCTGTATGGTTCATCCAGAATAACTACGGGTATGAGGGAATTTAAGGATTGTGTTGAACAAATTGAGGTGTTGGATATTAATCGATCAGGTCTTCATTATACATGGAACCAAAAGCCGAAGAGGGGGTAGGTATATTGAAGAAAATTGATAGAGCTATGGGTAATTCATAGTTTCTGGTAGAGTGGCCGGCGGCTCATGCTGTTTTTCAGCCGTATCGCATTTCAGATCATAGTCCTTGTGTTTTGAAGCTTCCGAATATTCCTAAACAGAAGCCTAAGCCATTTAAGTTTGCTAACTTTCTTGTGCATAAGGCTGATTTTAAGGAGGAGGTGTCAAAAGTTTGGAGTTCCCCGTCAAATGGTCATCGTATGTATAGTGTTGTTACGCGATTGAAGTTGCTTAAATCTCCTATGCGTAAGCTGTTACTTAAGCAAGGAAATTTGCATGACAAAGTAGTTAACTTGAGGACGGAGCTGGATGCGGTTCAGTTGAGCATTGATGGGGATCCGTCTAATAGTTTTCTGCGTGATAAAGAGGCGGAATTAGTTAAGTTGTTTATGGAAGCTAAGCTAGATGAGGAGCGTTTTCTTAAGCAAAAATCAAAGGTGGAGTGGCTTCAGGTGGGTGACTCTAATTCGGCTTATTTTCACAATTCCCTCAAATGCCGAAACCACATTTCACGTATAGATTCCATCAAATATCGACATGGTGTTGTGTATGAAGGGTCGGATGTGCCAGCGGCTCTTGTTGATCATTATTCTCAATTTTTGGGAGTTGAGGGTAATATTTCAGAAGTTATGGATCCTGAGTTGTTTCATAGGAGGTTGTGCCCTTTGAAAGCTCAACGTATGGTTCGGGATGTCTCGCAAGAGGAAATAAAGGAAGCGATGTTTTCGATAGGTAATGACAAGGCTCCATGTCCGGATGGCTTCTCAGCCGCTTTCTTTAAGCATTCTTGGGATGTTGTGGGTAGTGATGTTACTTCTGCTATTCAAGAGTTTTTTTCTAATGGCCAATTGCTAAAGGAAATTAATCATACTATTTTGGTGCTCATTCCTAAAGTGCAAACTCCAAATTCAGTTTTGGATTATCGTCCCATCTCTTGTTGCAATGTATTGTACAAGTGTATTAGTAAGATTATCACTAATAGAATAAAGGTTGGTTTAGATGATGTGGTGGATATTAATCAATCAGCTTTTGTTCCTGGAAGACGGATATCTGATAATATTCTCCTGACCCAAGAATTGATGCACAATTATCACCGTAACATGGGGCCTCCTAGATGTGCATTTAAAGTGGATATTCAAAAGGCGTATGATACAGTGGATTGGGCGTTTCTAAGGTCTCTGCTTGTGGGTTTTGGTTTTCATCATAAAATGGTGCATTGGATTATGGTATGTGTTACTACTGCATCTTTTTCTGTTGGTGTTAATGGCAATATCCATGGTTTTTTTAAGGGGAAAAGGGGATTGCGACAAGGGGATCCAATGTCGCCGTACCTGTTTACTATGGTTATGGAAGCATTGACAATTATTTTGAAAGACATGGTTAATAAATCATCTAATTTTAAATTTCATAATCTTTGTAAAAAACAAAGAATTGTGAATGTTTGTTTTGCGGATGATTTATTTATGTTTACTAGAGGAGATGTATGTTCGGCTAAGGTTATCATGGAAGGGTTGGATAAGTTTAAGCATATGTCGGGCCTTGTTCCTAGTATGGCCAAGAGTACTGTGTTTTTTGGCAATGTGAATAGAGAGGTCAAGCAAAGTATTTTACAATTGATGCCGTTTGAGGAAGGTTCTCTCCCTGTTCGCTATTTGGGTGTTCCGCTTATATCGTCTCGGTTAGTCTATAAAGATTGCAAAATTCTAATTGAAAAGCTGGAATCTAGAATTGGAAGCTGGAAGAATAAAACTCTATCTTTTGCGGGTCGTCTTCAACTTATTAAATCGGTTTTATCTTCCATGCATATCTACTGGGCATCTGTTTTCACTCTTCCTGCTAGCATTATAGCTGATTTAGAGAAGAAGATGAGAGCGTTTCTATGGTGTCAAGGGCCTATAAAGCAGGGTAAAGCGAGAGTGAAATGGTCGGACGTTTGTCTTCCAAAATTCGAAGGTGGTTTGGGTATTAGGAGAATCAAAGACATGAATTTGGCGCTTATGACTACTCACGTTTGGAGTCTTCTTACCAGAAGGAATTCTATATGGGTTGAATGGATTCATGAGCACAAAATTAGAAGCAAGTCATTTTGGCAAATCACCTCTCGGGGTAACTCAGCAATGGGGTGGAGAAATATTATGAATATTAGGGACAGGATTCGTCCGTTCATTGTCTCTAAGATAGGAGATGGGGTTTCTACTTATGCTTGGTCCGATAACTGGGCTTCTGTGGGTCCGTTATGTGCGTTCATATCCTCTCGTCAACTTCATAGTGCTGGTTTTAATCCTCAGTCGAAGGTTAAAGACTTTTTGCATGATGGTGCTTGGAGCTGGCCGAGAGCTTGGTTGGATATGTTTCCAGTTTTAATAAATCTTCAGCCGCCAATTCTAAACATTGATGTCCCAGATTCTCTAGTGTGGCGTGATTTGGGTGATGTGGAACAGGTTCATTCAGCATCAGTAGTATGGGACACGATCAGGTTTCATGGTGATAAAGTCCCGTGGGTGGAAATAGTGTGGTTTGCTAATTGTATTCCAAGGCATGCTTTTCTTGCATGGCTCATTTGTAGGAAGAAGTTAAAGACTCAAGACAAACTGAAACAATGGGACGTTGGAAGTGCTACTAATTTAAACCTTATGTGCTGCCCTCTATGTTGCTCGGAGCCAGATTCGCATGAACATTTGTTTTTTGAATGTTCGTATTCTTTGCAGGTTTGGTCGTCTATTAAGTCTATGGCTGGAATTCAAATGGGATCCAATAAGTGGGATGACATTGTTGATTGGCTGATTTCAGTTCCTGCTAAGAAGTCTATGCGAAGTGTTATTGGTTGATTACTTCTGGCGGCTACAGCGTACTTCATTTGGCAAGAGCGTAATCAGAGGTTATTTAAATCAAAGAAAAGACCAGTTGCAATGTTGTGTGAGTCGATTGTTGCTACTGTTCATTTGAAACTAGCTTCGGTCAAAGTCAAGAGCACTACGGCTGGTATGAGCTTGTTGGAAAGATGGAAGGTGCCAATCATGTAGTGTCATAGTTCTAGTTTTGTATCTCTAGTTTTCTAGAGTTTGTGATGGTATTTAGTTGTGTTTAGCTGTTTGCTTGTTGACACTTCCTGGCATGTCAGGATAGTGAATTAGTGAGGACTCTCCTTACTACTTGTTTTTTTGGTTTGTGATATATGAAATTTATTCAATTAACCTTACATTACTCTTTTACGTATCATCTACTTTATCATCACTTTTTGAATGGTTTATAAAACAAAACATTTTACAAGGATCATGACTGACTTTTGTTAAACAACTCTTTCTAAACTTATAAGTCATGAATCCTATATTCACAAAACCTATGTATCTCACAGGCATTTTTATGTTGACGTACCTATTTTTACACATGTTTCAGGTACTGCTTTGCAATGATTGTTGATACATGCTACATTTAGGATGGACTCGTGCCTTAGCAACTTTAAAAATTGGAAGATCATAGTTGTACTTATTTGATTGTATTAAAACAATGAGTTCATATATTCAATAAAACAGAATTTATTTATTCCATGGTTATGAAACAATGATTCTGTTACAACACTCCCCGACTTTTCCGCCACGTCTAGTTGCTTTACGTGGTCGATCCACTTTTATTTTTTATAAAAAGTTCAAATGACAGTCGAATGGGCACTTAATTGTGTCGAATTAATGAGTGAACTGAGTTGGGTATGGGTCGTGGGTCTTGTGTGAATGCTTTACAGATAGAAAATCGATTAAACAATCGATTTTTGATTGTTTCCGATAACATCAGTGCGATCTGCGCTGTTTATAATATATCTATATACTAAATAAGATGTTAAGTATAATATGAATCGGAAATATTAACATATCAGTTGGTAGTCCAACTGGTTAAATGTGTGTGTTGGTTCGTGAAGTTCGCGGGTTCGAGTGTGTGTGTGCCCGGTTCGTTAACGTTTTAAAACCTTTTTATTCAAAACTGATTATAATTAATAATATTTAAATTCTAAATAGTATATAAATGAATTAAGGTTTCATATTCTAACAACTCCTAGTAGGAGGATAAACTGATTAAGGCGTTACGGTTGTAACCGAGAGGTCGCAAGTTCGAAACCCGGCAGGGGCCGGTCCGATACAGAAGGACCCCCTTTTATGCGAAATTTTTGGATATTTACACTTTGGCCCCTGTAGTTTCAGTTTGTACAAAAATAGTCCTTGAACTTTCGAAAGTTGACATAAATGGTCCCTGTACTGTTCAGTTAAATCCACTAACTGAGTTAGTGTTTAAAGAAGGAATTCTTTTTATGAAAGTTAACCTGGTCAGGATATTCAGTTAAAATAAGTTTCTAAAAGTCAGTTTTAGTCCCTGAAGTCTAAATTTAAGAAAATGACCAAATGAACCCTAAACTTGTAGTTTGCAATAATTGCACCTTTAACCCTTGTACTTATATAGTTTCAAAAATGACAATTTAGTCCTTGTACTTGAAAAGTAATAGATTCCAAGCACGTTTCAAAGAATGACAAATAGGTCCCTCAACCTATTGTTTTGTGCATCAAGTTTATCACTAAAGTTTGTGTGTAATACATGGAGTGACAGTATGAATGTGATGCAGAACTCATAAAGCAGTTTAATTCGTCAGTTGTAATTCTAGCATAGTCCTTAAGCACAAAGTTAATATTAATTAATTGTACGGATACCTGTAATTGTGAGTGTTGTCACATTCTCCCCTTGTTAAGAAAATTTCGTCCCAAAATTTTAGTTCTGCTACTAGATGCAGGGGTCTTGGGGAATAAATGTGGGTATTTTTCTTTGATACGGTCCTCACGCTCCCACGTGAATTCCGGGCCGTGTCGTGCATTCCATCGAACTTTAACGAGTTTGACACTACTCCTGCGCGTCTTGTTAATCTTCCAATCAGTAACCTCAACGGGTTCTTCAGTAAAGTGGAGTGTGTCATCAATATGAACTTCGTCGGCAGGAATGACTATTGTCTCTTGAGTTGGACTCTTTTTCAAATTAGATACATGAAATGTATCATGTACGCCATTTAGTTCAGCAGGTAAATCCAACTTGTATGCTACAAGACCAATCCTTTTCAGGATTTTAAATGGACCAATGTATCTGGGATTCAACTTCCCACGTTTCCCAAAGCGTGTTACACCCTTCCAGGGTGAAACCTTCAACAAAACCATATCTCCCACCTCAAATTCCAGAGGTTTCCTTCTTCAGTCCGCATAACACTTTTGTCGATCACGAGCCGCTTTAATGCGCTCCCGGATCTGTAAAATCTTGTCGGTCGTTTCCTGCACCAATTCCGGGCCAACAAGCTGTCTATCACCCACGTTAGCCCAGCATAATGGTGATCGACACTTGCGTCCATAGAGAGCTTCGAACGGTGCGGCCTGAATGCTTGTATGATAACTGTTATTGTTTGAGAATTCAACCAATGGTAGGTGAGTGTCCCAACTTCCACCTAAATCCATTACGCAAGCTCGCAACATGTCTTCTAATGTTTGAATCGTTCGTTCGCTCTGTCCGTCTGTCTGCGGATGAAAGGCAGTACTCAGATTCAACTGAGAACCAAAAGCTTCTTGGAAGGATTGCCAAATCCTTGATACGAATCTTCCGTCTCTATCAGAGATAATTGAGAGAGGCACTCCATGCCGTGCAACAATCTCTCTCAAGTATATCTCAGCAAGATTACTCGTTTTATCTTTCTCCTTGATTGGTAAAAAGTGTGCAGATTTCGTTAAACGATCTACTATTACCCAAATCGTATCATGGCCCTTGGGCGTCCTTGGCAATTTCGTTATGAAGTCCATAGAAATCTGTTCCCATTTCCATTGGGGTATTTCAGGTTGTTGCAAAAGACCTGAAGGCTTCTGGTATTCGACCTTCACTTTGGCGCAAGTTAAACATTTGCCAACATATACGGCAACATCGCCTTTCATTCTTGGCCACCAATAGAAATCCTTAAGATCTTGGTACATCTTATCCGCTCCTGGATGAATCGAGTACCGAGATTTGTGAGCTTCGTAAAAAATAACATTTCTCAGACCACCAAACAAGGGAACCCAAATTCGTTTCATGAAGCACAAAGTCCCTTCCCCGTTTGGTACCAACTGTTTCTCCATCCCACGGAGATACTCATTCTCAATATTCTTTTCTTTGAGTGCTTCTTGTCACACCCCGACCACGTAGAACATACGAAACGTGGCGGAAACATCGGGGAGTGTTGTAACAGAATTAATTGTTTCAAATCCATGGCAATTGAAGTTTCGTTTTATTGATTAAAAGTGTTACAATGTCTAATCAATCAAGGAAAAACAACATAATTAACTAGTCTTGCATCTTTTATTGTCACTAAAGCCCAAGTCTGCCTATATGTATCTTGATCATCTTATGCAACAGTTCCTGAAAAACACATGTGAAAATAGGTACGTCAGCATAAAAATGCCTGTGAGATACATAGGTTTTGTGAAAATAGGTTCCATGACTTATGTTTGAGAAAATGTTTAGTCATGAACCTTGTAATTTGCTTTGTTTTGTAAATCATTTGAAAAACAATGAGTTCAGATGATATGTATACAATAAATGAATAATGTATGGTTAAATGAATAACCATAGTAAAATGGATTTGTATAAGATAGGTTGTTTGTAAAACAATGTCTTGTGAAAAGTATGTTATTTGTATAAAATGTCATATGTATCAAACTGAAATGATTCAAATAACGCTACGATATGTAATACCATACAAACACTTATATATAGGAAGTACCAGCGGCGTATCCACCATGATTGTATCATATTACACACGCATCGTTACTTAATCACTTAATCAAACCAAACCAAACAAATGTCAAAATGTCTATGTCAAATATCCATGTCAAATGTCTATGTCAAATATCCATGTCAAATGTCTATGTCAAAATATCATGTATGGCAAGTGAAATGTCTCAACTAAACCATATACACAAAAACAAAGTATTGAAGTAAAACTTGGTTTAAATCAAAGTTATGTTTTGTGGGAAATGCATGATCAAATGTCAATCATGTTAAAATGTCTATGCCGAAATGTCTATGTCAAATATGGTTCACACGGTTCACAGATACAAACGGTTCACAGATATCAACGGATCACAGTCAAAAGATTTCAACGGTTCAATATGTAGTATAATGTGTTCATATGCTGGATAAGCATATGCAACAGAAAAGCAATGAAAAACGATGTACTAAGTACGCACACAATGGGCATACATAGCATGAAATGTAATGAAATCATGTACTATAATGTACTAATGAACATAGTAAGTATATGATGTCAAAACAGGAAAACATGAAAGTAACAAGTAGGCACATGTGTTCCACCCCAAAACAGTTTGGAAAACAGTAAAAGAGGGGTCTATGTACTCACCTGAGATTGCTCAGTAGTCCTTGAGTAACAACTAAACAATGCTAGAGATCGCGGATATCAAACGGCACCTAGTATAGGTAGCTACATTAATAAACCGGACCTAAATCGGAGGATCGGGTAGCATTAGGGTTTGTAAACCAAACGAGTGTAGAGACTCGTGTCTTTTGGTTTAACAAAGCCTACATACTAAATGAAACTTAACCTAAGTGTCTACGACCCATTACGACCCGTTTAGGTAGCTTATGCTACTTTAACGCGTCGTTCGCGTGAAACGCGTTCGGACCGCCTAACTAGTCCTATGACAAGTATTATATGCCTAAACATGTTACATAATCAGTTACGTGACAAAAGTTTAGGTTACATATGCTAAATTACCAATTATGTATGAAAAGGGTATTCTGGTAATTTACCTAAGGCATATAAACTACCTATCATACCACTACTTAAACGATGTGACCATAGGGTATAACCTCGGAAGGTTATTCCCTACCTACTATGGTCACCTACTGTGTTTGGTCGGATCCTAATGATCGACCAAACTGGGTCGGGTTCGAGGTATAAGCGATTTATTAGATCGCTTACCCTACGACCCTAGTCAACGTGGTAATCAGTAGGCAAAGTCCCAAGGGACTATGACCATCGTGATTACAATCACGTTGCGAAGTTCAAACGAACTTCGCATTGACCATTACTGGTCAATGCTGAAAGTCAAACAAAGTTTGACTTTCTGACTCGAAAAGCAGTAAAAATAAGGAAAAGAACGAAGGAATACTTACCCAGGGTCCCCGAATGCTAACCCAGATCAAAATAGCTCAGGTATGAAACGAAGGTTCCAACTTAGAGTCTTTTCAATCAGATTTGTGGGTTTTTAAGCCAAAGGGGGGTGGGTATTTATAGGAAAAGTAGAGCCGTTAGGATCGTTTCTTGGAAAACGTGCCATGAATCCAACCCGTACACTTGTCGGAACCTTATGGTGGCTAAAAATGATGTTTATCAACAGATTAGGCAAGTTGCAAACATGTGGTTGTGGTTAAAACAGCTGCAAACAGGCTGTTAATACACTGCATCTGGTCTGCAGGTTGCCTTACGGACCGTAAGGTTATGGATGTTGAGGTCCGTAAGGTAAAACTTTGGCAGATTTACAGTTTTAGTCCCTGCAGTGCAATCAACCCATTTTCGACACGTTTAAGGCCCGTTAACCCCATTTCAAAGCTCTAAAATGAAGTTAAAGTATAGGGAACTTAAAATGTGCTCAAAAATATCTCGGATGTCGGTTCGTTTAGCCGTACGAACGCGATGTTCGCTTATTTACGACGGAATGCGCACAAGCGCGAAAAACGATCCAAATGACGTGACGAATGGATTTTTCTTATGGCGAACACTAAAATATAATATAGTCATGCTCACATAAATTTTTGGATGTCCGGATGTATTCAGAACGTAAGTTATGCGCGAAAATGCAAACTTGTGCACTTTTTGACACTTTTAGTCCCTGAATGACCCAAAAGTTTATTTTAGCACACCGAACCCCTCAAAGCCTATTTATAAGCTATGTAAAGGATATTTATGGTATGTTTAACTTATGGTCATGTTCCGGAAGGTCTGTTACAGTTCAAATTGGCATACTTTCGCAGTTTGTCAACTTTAGTCCCTGTAAGCGATTTAACTTTGATTTCACTACACCAAACCTTCCAAAACTTATATCTAAGTTATGTAAAGGTTATTTAAGGTATGTTAAGCCTATTTCACTATTCCGGAGTGTTTGTTGCATTAAACTGGTTATATTTACGCATCAGTGCGTGTATAACCTTCCAGAAAGCGATTTAGAGCTTGAAATCGAACATGAGTTGATATGTGCAAAAGATACACATATTTATACAAGTCCAAAGTATGAAATACATTATTTCATTGGTTTGGCATTTGTTTGATGGTTGAAATGACACAGGTGTTACAGTCTCCCCTACTTTAGGAAATTTCGTCCCGAAATTAATTCGTAGGAGTCTGTCTATGACTTTGTTTCAAATAGTCATCAAAGATATGTAAAGCATAATCTGATTATTTTCCTCAACGGATATTTTTCAGAAGCGAAAATGAACGAACAGAGTCATTTTCTTCAACGGGTTCTTCGGAAATGGAAAATAAAGGAATTAACTAAACGGATATACATTTCTCTCAACGGATATTCATTTCTCTCAACGGATATTCTTCAGAACGAAAATGAACAAACGGGGTCATTTTCCTCAACGGTTTGTTCTTCAGAATTTGAAATGAAAGAAAAATCAACGGATATTCATTTCCTCAACGGATAAATCTTCAGAAACGAAAATGAACTAACGGAGTCATTTTCAACGGTTATTTCCTCAGAGTTGGAAATGAAGGATTACACAACGGATATTCATTTCCTCAACGGATATTCTTTAGAACGAAAATGAATGGATAATTCATTTTCCTCAACGGTTATTCTTCAGAATGGAAATGAAAAGATAAACAACGGATACTCATTTTCCTCAACGGATATTCTTTAGAACGAAAATGAATGGATAATTCATTTTCCTCAACGGTTATTCTTCAGAATGGAAATGAAAAGATAAACAACGGATACTCATTTCCTCAACGGATATTCTTTAGAACGAAAATGAATGGATAATTCATTTTCCTCAACGGTTATTCTTCAGAATGGAAATGAAAGGATAAACAACGGATATTCATTTCCTCAACGGATATTCTTCAGAAGTGAAAAATGAATAGCTAGTTCATTTTTCCTCAACGGATGCTTCATCAGAATTGGAAATGAATAAGGTTAACTCTTGATACATGATAGAACTTGCTGTGATTTCTGTGCACTAAATTCCATAATTATGTATGCATCCATAATTACGTAATTCCTTGCACAGTCCGCACAGTTTGTTTTGAAATGTTGTGGGGAAAGATATCAAACCTGAGATGAGAGTGACTAGACTACCATAGGGTCCTTTTAATTAGATCAACAGAGGATCTTCTTAATTAGGCCACTAAGGAGTCCTTTCAGCTATATCATCACATGATATCCCTAACCAGATTTTTGGATCAATCTGTTTAACTAGACCACAAAAGGGGTCTAATTATGAAGTAGTACATTATAATCCAAGGGACTTTAACTACAACGTAGTAGTCCATTAAGGATTTAGGTAGTACCTTTGGGTATCCTACTATGAATCTCTTGCACAAAGATATGTAAGATTTTTACGAGGATTTGAATAACATAAATTGGATCACATGACACATAAAGGATAACACATAAGCACATAACCACATAATTGTTTAATTGTTATTTTCTTGTTATTGATTGCTATTAAATTGGCGCCTCGTACATCGTTTCTCTTGGAAGAAACGGGTACTTAGGATTTTCGTGGAAACGCAAGAGATTATACAAGGGAAGAAATTTGGAAGTAGTCTGTTCTTCAAGGAATGCGGTTCCTTGATTGTCGGTATTGTAGGGGATATGTTGTTTATACATACAATCACATAAATACATTGCATTGTAAATAAAAGATTTATTTATAAACAACGATAACAACAACTGTTTCATAGATTGATAAAAGAAAATAATACACAAGGCTCGATTATTTTCTAAACAGCGTTATCTTCTGTCGGTCAGATACTCATCCCTGCGCTGGATTTGCATCAGCAAGTCTTGGGCAATTTCTACTAAAATGGCCCATCTCGCCACAGTTGTAGCAAGATCCCAGTGGGAAACGAGCTTGAGCAGGATTGTTGTTAATCTGATTTGGTGCTGCTGCTGTTGGGCAAACCCTCGCTGTATGACCTATAAGTCCGCAAACTTGGCATGTGCGGCACTTCACACCAGCATGATGATGTAGGCCACATTGGTTGCACAAGGGTGCAGTTCCGTTGTAGGGTTTCCTGGCAAGGGGTTGAGCTGGTTGGTTGGGGACGGCTTGATCATTGTGAGCGACCACAGCGTAGTTCTGAGAAGCCTTTCGCTTCTTTGACCTCTTAGGGGATCCAGTCTGTTCATCCATGATCTTTGATTCTTCGATTGGTTCCGATTCTTCGACCGGCTTCTTGTCACCTTTTCGGAAAAGTTTACCTTTCCTGATCTTTGATTCAGTCAAGGTTGCAGATAGCTCAATGGCCTGTCTAACTGTAGTAGGGTTGCTACCAGTCAAAATGTCTTGTATTGAGTCAGGGAGGCCATCAATGTACTTTTCAATCGCCTTATCCAAAGGCGTGACCATGTTTGGGCATAACAGACTTAACTCCTCATAACGGTCCGTGTAGGCTCGATGCTCACCGCTGTCTTGCTTAAGATCATCAAATTCCCTTTCCAAAGCCCTGATCTCGTGTCGAGGACAGAATTCCTTCATCATAAGGGCTCTAAGTTCAGCCCATGTCTGTGCTAAAGCAACTTCTGCACCCCGATCTCTCATAACCCCGTTCCACCACGTAAGGGCTCTCTTCTGGAACACACTCGAAGCAAACTCGACCTTGCGATTGTCAGGACACTGCACATGGCGGAAAGTATTCTCAATGCTCTCGAACCATTGAAGAAGCCCAGTCGCTCCCTCAGAACCACTAAACTTGAGTGGTTTCGCCGAGTTAAAACTCTTGAAATTGCATGGACCATTGTTGTTGTTGTTGGCTTGATTCCATAGAGCAAAGAGGTTTGGGAATTGAGCAGCCATTTGCTGTGCAATGATTTCTGCCAATTCGTCAGTCGCTATCTGGCTTTCGCGTCGAGGAGGCATTCTAAAAGAGGAAACATGAAATGAAACGAGTGAGAGGATTAGACGAAAAGAATGAGATGAAACAAATCTGATGAAAGCAAGGATAGTGGTCATTTGTTTGTTACTACAAAGCAACAAACGACCCGGTGAAAAGTAAATAGGTCAAAAATAATGTATTGCGAAGATATGCTCGCCTATAAGTGAACACTCATCCCAAGAATTCCCAGGTAAGCACAACTGGTCTCGCGTCTGATGAGATGTATACGAAGTGCTTGCCTAGACAGAAAACCCAGAATACAGGCATTCACCCTTCCAGTTTGCACGTGTTCACATTATTTAAAACCCAAAACCTTGACGAGATTTTTGAAAACTCAAAGGGGTTCAAAACCATATAACAGAGGGTTCAAAACCTAGTAATCAATCATCCTAGAACAGATGATTAGTTTTCAAAGCGGTTTTGAAATTTATGTTCTTGTTGTGGTAGTCGCCTAAGGATAGGTGACGGTATTGTTTTATGACTAAACGCAAGTAAACTCGCGTTAGGGTCCTAAGAAAGTTATAGACTAGGTCAAAGCATTACTAATAACCTAATTCCCTATAACCATTGGCTCTGATACCATCTTTTCTGTCACACCCCGACCACGTAGAACATACGAAACGTGGCGGAAACATCGGGGAGTGTTGTAACAGAATTAATTGTTTCAAATCCATGGCAATTGAAGTTTCGTTTTATTGATTAAAAGTGTTACAATGTCTAATCAATCAAGGAAAAACAACATAATTAACTAGTCTTGCATCTTTTATTGTCACTAAAGCCCAAGTCTGCCTATATGTATCTTGATCATCTTATGCAACAGTTCCTGAAAAACACATGTGAAAATAGGTACGTCAGCATAAAAATGCCTGTGAGATACATAGGTTTTGTGAAAATAGGTTCCATGACTTATGTTTGAGAAAATGTTTAGTCATGAACCTTGTAATTTGCTTTGTTTTGTAAATCATTTGAAAAACAATGAGTTCAGATGATATGTATACAATAAATGAATAATGTATGGTTAAATGAATAACCATAGTAAAATGGATTTGTATAAGATAGGTTGTTTGTAAAACAATGTCTTGTGAAAAGTATGTTATTTATATAAAATGTCATATGTATCAAACTGAAATGATTCAAATAACGCTACGATATGTAATACCATACAAACACTTATATATAGGAAGTACCAGCGGCGTATCCACCATGATTGTATCATATTACACACGCATCGTTACTTAATCACTTAATCAAACCAAACCAAACAAATGTCAAAATGTCTATGTCAAATATCCATGTCAAATGTCTATGTCAAATATCCATGTCAAATGTCTATGTCAAAATATCATGTATGGCAAGTGAAATGTCTCAACTAAACCATATACACAAAAACAAAGTATTGAAGTAAAACTTGGTTTAAATCAAAGTTATGTTTTGTGGGAAATGCATGATCAAATGTCAATCATGTTAAAATGTCTATGCCGAAATGTCTATGTCAAATATGGTTCACACGGTTCACAGATATCAACGGATCACAGTCAAAAGATTTCAACGGTTCAATATGTAGTATAATGTGTTCATATGCTGGATAAGCATATGCAACAGAAAAGCAATGAAAAACGATGTACTAAGTACGCACACAATGGGCATACATAGCATGAAATGTAATGAAATCATGTACTATAATGTACTAATGAACATAGTAAGTATATGATGTCAAAACAGGAAAACATGAAAGTAACAAGTAGGCACATGTGTTCCACCCCAAAACAGTTTGGAAAACAGTAAAAGAGGGGTCTATGTACTCACCTGAGATTGCTCAGTAGTCCTTGAGTAACAACTAAACAATGCTAGAGATCGCGGATATCAAACGGCACCTAGTATAGGTAGCTACATTAATAAACCGGACCTAAATCGGAGGATCGGGTAGCATTAGGGTTTGTAAACCAAACGAGTGTAGAGACTCGTGTCTTTTGGTTTAACAAAGCCTACATACTAAATGAAACTTAACCTAAGTGTCTACGACCCATTACGACCCGTTTAGGTAGCTTATGCTACTTTAACGCGTCGTTCGCGTGAAACGCGTTCGGACCGCCTAACTAGTCCTATGACAAGTATTATATGCCTAAACATGTTACATAATCAGTTACGTGACAAAAGTTTAGGTTACATATGCTAAATTACCAATTATGTATGAAAAGGGTATTCTGGTAATTTACCTAAGGCATATAAACTACCTATCATACCACTACTTAAACAATGTGACCATAGGGTATAACCTCGGAAGGTTATTCCCTACCTACTATGGTCACCTACTGTGTTTGGTCGGATCCTAATGATCGACCAAACTGGGTCGGGTTCGAGGTATAAGCGATTTATTAGATCGCTTACCCTACGACCCTAGTCAACGTGGTAATCAGTAGGCAAAGTCCCAAGGGACTATGACCATCGTGATTACAATCACGTTGCGAAGTTCAAACGAACTTCGCATTGACCATTACTGGTCAATGCTGAAAGTCAAACAAAGTTTGACTTTCTGACTCGAAAAGCAGTAAAAATAAGGAAAAGAACGAAGGAATACTTACCCAGGGTCCCCGAATGCTAACCCAGATCAAAATAGCTCAGGTATGAAACGAAGGTTCCAACTTAGAGTCTTTTCAATCAGATTTGTGGGTTTTTAAGCCAAAGGGGGGTGGGTATTTATAGGAAAAGTAGAGCCGTTAGGATCGTTTCTTGGAAAACGTGCCATGAATCCAACCCGTACACTTGTCGGAACCTTATGGTGGCTAAAAATGATGTTTATCAACAGATTAGGCAAGTTGCAAACATGTGGTTGTGGTTAAAACAGCTGCAAGCAGGCTGTTAATACACTGCATCTGGTCTGCAGGTTGCCTTACGGACCGTAAGGTTATGGATGTTGAGGTCCGTAAGGTAAAACTTTGGCAGATTTACAGTTTTAGTCCCTGCAGTGCAATCAGCCCATTTTCGACACGTTTAAGGCCCGTTAACCCCATTTCAAAGCTCTAAAATGAAGTTAAAGTATAGGGAACTTAAAATGTGCTCAAAAATATCTCGGATGTCGGTTCGTTTAGCCGTACGAACGCGATGTTCGCTTATTTACGACGGAATGCGCACAAGCGCGAAAAACGATCCAAATGACGTGACGAATGGATTTTTCTTATGGCGAACACTAAAATATAATATAGTCATGCTCACATAAATTTTTGGATGTCCGGATGTATTCAGAACGTAAGTTATGCGCGAAAATGCAAACTTGTGCACTTTTTGACACTTTTAGTCCCTGAATGACCCAAAAGTTTATTTTAGCACACCGAACCCCTCAAAGCCTATTTATAAGCTATGTAAAGGATATTTATGGTATGTTTAACTTATGGTCATGTTCCAGAAGGTCTGTTACAGTTCAAATTGGCATACTTTCGCAGTTTGTCAACTTTAGTCCCTGTAAGCGATTTAACTTTGATTTCACTACACCAAACCTTCCAAAACTTATATCTAAGTTATGTAAAGGTTATTTAAGGTATGTTAAGCCTATTTCACTATTCCGGAGTGTTTGTTGCATTAAACTGGTTATATTTACGCATCAGTGCGTGTATAACCTTCCAGAAAGCGATTTAGAGCTTGAAATCGAACATGAGTTGATATGTGCAAAAGATACACATATTTATACAAGTCCAAAGTATGAAATACATTATTTCATTGGTTTGGCATTTGTTTGATGGTTGAAATGACACAGGTGTTACACTTCTCTCTGCTCGGCACGAATGCGCAATGAGAGGTCCGTTTGTATGATCATTTCCAAAGCCCTAACCCTTATGGGCTTGATTCTTTCCTTCCGACTTAGAGCATCAGCGACCACATTCGCCTTCCCTGGGTGATACTTGATTTCACAGTCATAATCATTTAACAGCTCTACCCAGCGTCTTTGCCTCATGTTAAGCTCTTTCTGATCGAATATGTGCTGCAGGCTCTTGTGATCAGTGTAGATGGTGCATCGCGTGCCATATAAATAACGTCGCCATATCTTCAAAGCAAACACCACCGCGCCTAATTCCAAATCATGCGTGGTGTAATTTTTCTCGTGGATCTTCAATTGGCGAGAAGCATATGCTATAACCTTCTGACGCTGCATTAGCACACATCCCAAACCTTGACGCGAAGCATCGCAATAAACCACGAAGTCGTCAGTGCCTTCGGGTAGAGATAAGATTGGCACGTCACAAAGCTTGTTTTTCAACAGCTGAAAGGCCTCCTCTTGCTGGTCTCCCCAATCAAAGTTCTTGTCTTTCTGAGTGAGAGAGGTCAAAGGTTGAGCGATTTTCGAGAAATCCTCAATGAACCTACGATAATAACCAGCCAAACCTAGGAACTGTCGAATTTCGGTTGGCGTCTTCGGAGTCTCCCAATTCTTGATTGCCTCGATCTTTATGGGATCCACATGAATTCCATTTCCGTTAACTACATGACCAAGAAACTGGACTTCGCGTAACCAGAACTCGCACTTCGAGAACTTCGCATACAACTTCTCCTTTTTAAGCAGCTCTAGAATAGCTCTTAAATGTTGCTCATGCTCTTCTTTCGTCTTCCAGTAGATCAAAATGTCGTCAATGAACACAATCACAAAGACAAGTCGAGTTTCATATTGACTAAGTTCCAGGCGCCGCGCCAGTAGCTAAGGCATGTAAATCGTACCTCGATAAGTTTGTGATTGTGATTGTGAAATCAAGTATCACCTTAAGCACAAAGTTAGTATTAATTAATCATATTGACTTAGTTCCAGGCGCCGCGCCAGCTCTAGAATAGCTCTTAAATGTTGCTCATGCTCTACTGGCGCGGCGCCTGGAACTAAGGCAATCCTGGCAAGTCTTCTGGAAAGACTTCAGGATACTCCTTAACGACTGGGATGTCTTCAAGTTTTGGCTCAGCGGCTTCCTTATCCACGATGTGTGCCAGGAAGGCAACACATCCCTTCTTCAAACATTTTTGAGCTTTCAAACAACTAATGATCCTTAAGGGCGTATCGCGCTTCTCTCCGTGTACTACGATCGTTTCTCCATCCGCCATTGGAATGCGAATGGTCTTCTGGTGACATCCAATCTCGGCTCTGTTGCTTGACAACCAATCCATCCCTACTACCACATCGAAGCTTCCCAATTCGACTGGCAGCAGGTCTAATGTAAACTCGTGTTCTCCCAGCTCTATCACGCATCCTCTGATGACTTCATTCGTTTCTACTAGCTTTCCATTAGCCAGTTCAATTGAGTACGGAATGTCTAACTTACTAGCAGTTAACCTAAGTATTTTCTTAAATTCTAGCGATACAAAACTATAGTCGGCACCAGTGTCATAGTAAGTATAGTAAGTAAGTAATATACGTATGTAATAAGATAATAACACATAATATCTCATGTCATAACGCAAAATAAATAATCCAACAACGCATGTAAGTCACAATCAATGTAAGCAAGTAATCATCCTAGTCTTCCCCAGACTATCCCACCCAGTCTCTTAGACTGAACTCCCTAGTTATCAAACTAACTCCCTGGCCTCTAAGACCAAAATTCCCAGTCTCTAAGACTAACTCCCTGGTCTCTAAGACCAAAACCTCCCCAATCTCTAAGATTGAACCCCTCAGTCTATAAGACTTGATGTGTAGGAAGCGATATGTTAAAAACTTGTAAAAATGGTTAAATAAAGACTGACTCAAAAACTAAACTTTTTGACATGCTTTGGCCTAATAGGTATCGGTACTCTCATTGATAATCCCCAGGTAAGCAACGGGTCCTTTTATTTGGATTTGTACGAATGCCAGCCTAGACAGGAGTTCTCAACTACCGATACTTAACCCTTCCAGTTACTACATGTCCGACACGAAAAATACATGTTTGTAAAGAAACATTTGTACCCTGGATCTGGAAACTTGTATATGCAATGTAAAAATGTTTTTGTGAGAGCCTTGATGATCATAGTCTAGACTCGAGAAAGAATCCTAGTTCGCTATGATCGAGGCTCTGATACCAAGCTGTCACACCCTGGCTTTTGCGGAAGCGTGGGTTTATTTGGTGTGACTTCTTAATACCATAGCAACAATCACAACAATGCTATATGATAAAAATACGAGATGTTCATCCATTAATTAAAGTGAGAAAATACCACCATATCATTGTTTAGAAACATCGACACTTGAAATAAGTTACAAACCATAAATTATTTAAAACGTGTTCATAAGACACATAAAAGACTTTGGATAAGACGAGGTTTAGAGACATGTAACCCGTCCAGGAGTAGGTTACACCTCTCAAACTTCACAACTCTGGATGACATCTATTAACCAACGCATCTAGACACATGCATACCCTGCCAGATCCGCTAGTTCCCTGAAATACATAAAGTTTGAAAAATCAACAAAAGTTTTTTTTTTTTTTTGGGTAAAGGGTTACCCCAGGTGAAATTTTATATATCAACCAATAAAGAACAAGGGTATGCCAGTGCGGACATACCAACTAGACTTGACATACCAAGCCTAGGAAAAACTAACAACATCAACCACTAACAAAACCAAAAGAAAAACAAATACTAGAAAACACAGCCCTATCACATCATAAGTAACAAACCAGAACCCTATATCTAGCCCGGGTCAATCTCAGTTTCACTAGGAATAAGATTCCACTTCTTCAGCAATCTCTGATTACCGGTAACACTTTTGAACTTGAACCCCATGAGCCTTAACCGAACCGTACCCATAATCCTCTCGGAAACCAACTCCACATTAGCCTTCATGTTGGAGAATAAACAATTATTCCTTTCTTGCCAAACAAAATACGTAGAAGCCGCAATGACTAGCTTACCTACAATATCCTCCGTCTTCTTTGAACTCGCATTTTGATCCAACCAACCCATAACAGAGTGCCACGAGCCATCAATACCTTCCATGTTCACCATTGACTTGACAGTAAGCCACACTTGCTGCGCAAACGAACACTGAAAAAACAAATGGTCTCTTGAGTCCCTGTCTCGCATGCATAACGGACAGCACATAAGCCGCAGATTGGTTTCACTCCCCGCCTCCCAAACAGCTAATCTATCTTGCGTCTTGAGCTTATTCTTGATAACCAACCATAGATGAAAAGAATGCCTTGGAATGCATTGGCTAAACCAAACCCCATTGACCCACGAAACCGGTTGTTTCCGACTTCGAATATTATGCCACACCTCTAGGGATCCGAACGGCCTATTGTTACCATCCAAATCTTTCCAGGTTGTACCATCCTCCATATCCTGAATCAATTGAGGAACAGTTAACCCAATTAACACCGGATAAATATCATACCAAGCACGAGGCCACTTCCACTGGCCATTATCATCTATTAAATCCGCAAGAGAAGAATTTAAATGAAATCCCGCATTTGCTATATTTCGAGGAGTAATAAACGAATTAAGCGGACAAATCTGGTTCCAATTATCGCTCCATGCATTTGTCTGAGCACCATTTCGAATAATTTTCCAAACAAAAGGCCGAATAGTAGCTCGAATTGCCAAAATTTTCCTCCAACCCCAACTAATACTACCCCGTGGATGCATCCCACAAACTTCTGCCATTTAATTTATGAGAATGTATCCATTGGACCCAAAGGGACTTCCGTTTAGTAAGAATACTCCAGACATGATTAGCCATTAGGGCTTTATTAACATCTGATATGCTCCGAATCCCCAAGCCGCCTTCATCCTTCGGTAAACAGACCTCTGCCCACGCCACCTTAGCTTTAGCCCTCCCCTGATTATTAGCATTCCACAAGAACCGACGCATTAACTTCTCCAGCTCATTTGTAACTCTAGTAGGAATAATGAAGACTGAAGCCCAGTAAATATGCATCGAAGACAGAACTGATGTAATTAGTTGTAACCTCCCAGCAAAGGATAGCGATTTGGTCACCCAATTATCTATCTTTTTCTCCTTTCGATCAACTAGCGGCTTACAATCCTTAAACATCAGTTTAGTGGATATTAGCGGCACCCCCAAATCCCAAACAGGCAACGTCCCTTGATTAAAAGGCATAACTTGAAGAATTTCCTGCTTGATAAGATTCGGAACATTGCAGAAATACACCGTACTCTTGGCTGGGCTCGGCTTAAGACCCGAGGCATTAGTGAACTGCTCAAGGGCATCCCTAACTTTCTTGACCGAAATGATATCTCCATGCACAAAAATGAATAGGTCATCCGCAAACGCCACATTAATAATCTTTTGTTTCACACATTGAGCTTGGAATTTGAAACCTGTTCCATGGCATGCAACACGCTGAAGAAGTAAGGAAAGAACTTCCATAACCATCGTGAAAAGATATGGAGACATAGGGTCTCCCTGTCTAAGCCCCCTTCTGCCTCTAAAGTATCCATGAAGATTACCTTGAAGACTTAAAGAGTATGTAACTGAAGTTACACAAGCCATAATCCACCCAATCATCTTAGTATGAAGCCCAAAACCATGAAGAACACTCTCCAAAAACGCCCAATTAACTGTGTCGTATGCTTTTTGTATATCAATCTTGAATGCACATCTAGCAGGCCCCCGGTTCAGATGGTAATTATGCATTAACTCTTGAGTCAGCAAGATGTTATCCGAGATTTTCCTACCCGGGACGAATGCCGATTGATTTATGCTAACCAAATCTCCCAAACTACCTTTTAATCTATCCGTAATGATCTTGCTGATACATTTATACAAGACATTACAACACGAAATAGGCCGATAATCAAGCACCGAATCTGGAGTTTCGACTTTTGGAACTAGAGCCAGGATCGTGTGATTTAATTGTTTCAGGAGCTTACCATTCTCGAAAAATTCTAAGACCGCATTCGAAACCTCATTGCCCACAATATCCCACGCACTCTTGAAGAAGGCCGATGTATAACCATCAGGCCCCGGGGCTTTATTCTCCGCAATACTAAACATAGCATTCTTCACGGGTAACCTGTCTGACCATTGTATTCACATCATTAGAGCTCAGCACATTCATACCCAGCTCCTCCATATTAATGCTCGACACTTGATCCTCTTGACCCAAAAAAATTTCATAATGCTGAACAAGGGCTTTGGGAACACTATCTCCTTCAAACCGATTACCTGCTACATCTTGTATAGACTGAATTCTACTACGGGCGTTCCTGAATTTAAGCATGTTATGGAAAAAAGCCGTGTTCGAATCGCCAGCACACAACCACTCGACCTTAGATTTTTGTTTTAAAAAACATTCTTCATCGTAAGAAGCCGTTTTGAACTGATTAAGATAATCGGCTTCCTTCTCCCTCAAACCGACATCTAACGGGTTAACATCAATTTGCTTCTGAATATCATCCAACTGTTTCCTAAGCTCCAAAACTTTTTCATGCAGATTACCTTGCTGGAACAACATTTTACGCATAAATGGTTTCAGATTTCGAAGCTTCTTAGTTACCGAAAACATTGTGAATCCCTCAACCCTTCTCGACCACTCCTGCTCCACAAACACCCTGAAATCCGGTTTGGACGTAAGAAAGTTTGCAAACTTGAACGGCTTCTGTCTCACCTTGACCGAGTTCGCCATGTTGAGTATGCATGGAGTATGATCCGATATTCTAAACGGATGATAACGGACAAAAGCTTCCGGAAACATCTCAATGAATTTCAAATTCCCCATAACCCGATCTATCTTTTTTAACAAGCCAATACCCTTCTTTGGTTTCTGGTTCCACGTATAGTGCAACCCATGGCCCATAATATCAATAAGCTCTGTATACTGAACACAATCATGGAATTCTCTCATGCCAATAGAACTCGTTGACGGCCCATACAAAGAATCCTCCACATGAAGAGCCGAATTAAAATCCCCCATTACAACCCAAGGCTTATCATGGCAAAGGCTTTTGTGCATGCAAAGATTTTCCCATAAGCATCTTCTCTCCTGATAAGTATTCTTAGCATAGACAAAGGAGCTGAAAAAAGAATCATTACCATTTTTAGGACATATTTGAGTATGAATAATTTGGTCCTCTAGAGACAAGACCATAAGATCCACAACATCCATGTTCCATCCTATGATGATTCTACTTCCACGATCACACACATCACCATTTGACGTCCAAGCCCAATTACGAAAAACAGCTTTACACACCTTAGCTAAATTCGTAACATCCACATGAGACTCCAGAATAGCACAAACAGCTAACCGATTTTCAGACAAAAGCATACGAACCTCCTTTTGTTTCAGGGGCTGGTTCAAACCCCTTATATTCCAGGAAGCTATACTATCCATTTAAACCGACAAAACCGGGAGTGCTTGCCCCCTCAGAAACTTGACGTTGTTCATGTCTCATGAATTCCGATGATTCTGTTGGAATTGTTTCCACTACCTCCTCATCCGACAACACCTGATTACCACTATCTTTTTTCATGTTTGGCCGCCTCTCATTCTCTGACCGAGTATCACCATCAGTACCTACCTGGTTATTAGAAAGCACCTCAAACGAATTTCTGGTTGCAACACTACCTCCCACCTTGTTGTCCATTTTACCCTCCTTCGTGCCAGAGGTACTTGGACCAGCTTTATTGACTTTCGGCTTATAGATAAACTTAGCTTTTTGCTTCTTTTGAATAGTTCCAACTCGACCAGTCTTCCGCTTATCCGTGACAAACCCCTCCTCATCAACTACCACTTGTTTCTGTTTATTATTCACGTTCTTACCACAATTGAGGTCACTATGACCAAAAACACAGCATGCCGAACACCGATGTGGTTTCCATTCATATTCCACATTAATTCTTTCAGTTATATACCCGTCTTCATCTAACCTCGGAATAGCCACAATAATATGATCCTTCAGCTCATTATCAGCATTAATTTCAATTAAGGCTCGAGCAAAACTACTCCTCCCCCAATCAACAAAAGTTGAGCGAGTTCATGTGTAAGTCTGTGTGTATAAGTCTTTAAAATATGTCTTGTGTGTATAAATGTCCCTGGTATGTAGCAATTAAGGAAAAACAGATCACCAATGGGTTGCAAAGCCATTAGTATGTGTGAAAGGGTGCAGGAAAACTCAAACCTAGCATATTTGTACCGGGCTTCCGGCTGGAAGACATAGTCACCTCTATGGGCCGCCCCGGTCTCATGGGTGTGGGCTTGCTATACCCAAATAGATCTATCACTCATGTCCCTCGGTCCTATGACGAGGATTAATGGCCTTAAGTGTTGTGCCCACCCTTCACAGTCTAGTAGTAAACCTTCCTTAAGCTAACCATACCATGTATAAAAATGTCTGTAATAGTTGTAACATGTATTCTACCCCCGAAGTATAAAACTGAAAACAGTTAAGAGAAAAGGGGGACATGAACTCACCTTGATTGCGAGTAAGTCCAAACAAGTATGCAAATGTGAGAGTTCTTGGAAATAAGATTCCACGTCACTCTAATTGATTGAACATGCAACAATATGGAATATGTATCAACCATAATGTTTAATTGGATAATTGGAAATCCTAAATCTTTAGGATTTGGTAGGGTTTTGTCTAAATGGTAACTATGTGGTTTGGATAAAATTTATATAGTTATATAATTTAAATACCTCAAATTAAACTATATTTTTAAGTATAGATACTGATTTATTTATATAAATATCAAAATTATATAAAATATCAGTAGCAACATTATTTTTGTAAAGATTAGCACTTAAAATAATTAATCTGAAAATTTCAGATTTTAATTCCTAAGAATTGATTTATCATGAATTATTTAGTAATAAACTGTTTTAATATCATAAAAATTAGTTTTATAAATAAATTGACCAACTTTATATTTTTAATAAAAGCAACAGTGTTTAACAATGTTATAAAAATTACTGAAATGATAAAAATGTTAAAAATAAAAGAATTAAAAAGAAATGCAGACACCTGGGTTCGAACCCGGGTCTGTATTGAAATAAACACACACACACAACCACTGGGCTAGCCTGGTGGTTTGTGTTTAGTTTTAGTTTAAATAAAACAAATATTGAAATTGAAAAGTGTCATCTTCCCCAAACAGAGTCAACAGAAGAAGTCAACTCTCAAAATTAACGGGGAAATATGTGTTATATTCAAATTAACTTTGGGGAAACATTGTATAAGCATAAACGAACTAACTGAACGGTTAAAAACGAACCGGTATCGGCTGGAACGGCGTATCGACTAAATTCCGGTGAGTGAAACTTCCGGCGAGAGTTGCAGGTTTGAATTCCAGTGTTTTCGAGCTATTTAAGTGAGTTTGAGGGGTGTGGGAGGTTCGTTTGAATCTGAGGATCTTATATAGAGGTCCAATTCGATCTCAGATCTAACATACCATAGTGGAATCGATCCACTTTTATTTTTTATAAAAAGTTCAAATGACAGTCGAATGGGCACTTTATTGTGTCGAATTAATGAGTGAACTGAGTTGGGTATGGGTCGTGGGTCTTGTGTGAATGCTTTACAGATAGAAAATCGATTAAACAATCGATTTTTGATTGTTTCCGATAACATCAGTGCGATCTGCGCTGTTTATAATATATCTATATACTAAATAAGATGTTAAGTATAATATGAATCGGAAATATTAACATATCAGTTGGTAGTCCAACTGGTTAAGTGTGTGTGTTGGTTCGTGAAGGTCGCGGGTTCGAGTGTGTGTGTGGCCGGTTCGTTAAGGTTTTAAAACCTTTTTATTCAAAACTGATTATAATTAATAATATTTAAATTCTAAATAGTATATAAATGAATTAAGGTTTCATATTCTAACAGCTCCTAGTAGGAGGATAAACTGGTTAAGGCGTTACGGTTGTAACCGAGAGGTCGCAAGTTCGAAACCCGGCAGGGGCCGGTCCGATACAGAAGGACCCCCTTTTATGCGAAATTTTTGGATATATACACTTTGGCCCCTGTAGTTTCAGTTTGTACAAAAATAGTCCCTGAACTTTCAAAAGTTGACATAAATGGTCCCTGTACTGTTCTGTTAAATCCACTAACTGAGTTAGTGTTTAAAGAAGGAATCTTTATATGAAAGTTAACTTGGTTAGGATATTAAGTTAAAATAAGTTTCTAAAAGTCAATTTTAGTCCCTGAAGTCTAAATTTCAGAAAATGACCAAATGAACCCTAAACTTGTAGTTTGCAATAATTGCACCATTAACCCTTGTACTTATATAGTTTCAAAAATGACAATTTAGTCCTTGGACTTGAAAAGTAATAGATTCCTAGCAGGTTTCAAAGAATGACAAATAGGTCCCTCAACCTATTGTTTGTCTATGTGTTGGCATTGTCAGCATGTTCCTGAGTTATCCGTTCACTGTGCTAACTGTGTTTTGTGCATCAAGTTTATCACTAAAGTTTGTGTGTAATACATGGAGTGACAGTATGAATGTGATGCATATGTATGTATGATGCAGAACTCATAAAGTAGTTTAATTCGTCAGTTGTAATTCTAGCACAGTCCTTAAGCACAAAGTTAATATTAATTAATTGTACGGATACCTGTAATTGTGAGTGTTGTCACACTCGGTTCGCGTATACTAAGTAAAATTCTAAAATCTATGACTAACTATCAAAATTTCGCGTTGTTTAAAGGTTACCGGATCTTCGTTGACTTTCGTCGACTTATGTTGACCAAACCTTGACCCGAACCGAACCGCCACCACTGACCCGTTTGACCGTCTTTGACCAGTCAACCTGACGTGTTGACTGGTTTGAGTTTGTTTGACCTGAACTCCTCGTTGATGGTTGTTGACCAATCCCGAAACAAAACCCGAAAACCCGCTGAAACGGAACCGAAATCTGGTCCGTAACACCCGAACCATGAACCAAAACTCTCTCTCATGTTCCTTGTAACACTCAAACCAAACCAAAACAAAACCCGAATCAGAGTAACTAACCCAAACCTGAACCAATCTCTTTTAGCTGACTTCGAACCACCATGAAACCGCCGCAACCTGAACCAATCTAAACCGAGACCGAGTCTGTACTTCCGTTGACCATTCTTGTCCGTTGTTGACCCGGATCTGAACCGGGTTGAACCACACCAGTGAACATGTCGGAAAGAATTAAAGACCGCTGCCACCGCCGTCGTACGCGGTGTTCTGACGTCGCCACCTACCTCCTCAGTCTCTCTCTCTCCTCTCAGTCTCTCTCTCTCTTCGCCGACTTGCCACCGCTCCCCATTTCATGCGCTGCCACCCACTGTGGTGGCCGACGATTATCGTAGAGACAGGGGGTGTTTGGCTCGAAGAACTGAATCATCGACGGTCGGGACTTGCTGCCGTTGCCGGCTCCGCCGCGGCTGGCTGGAGTCCGACCATCTACCTTCATCGGAGAGAGAGAGAGAAGAAGATGGGCTGGGTGTGTGTGTTTTAGTTTTTGTGAGCTGAGGGTTTTTGTATTGTTTTGAAATGTAAAAAAATGTCTTAAGTGTGATTGGTTGTTCATATAAAAATCAAAGTTTGGTGATTGCTTGCAATGTCATAAGAAGCAGGGAATGGTCTGATATTTTTTTTGAGGTCTTCAAAGTCAAATGAAAAAGTATGGGTTGATACATGATTGATTTGGGAATGGTAGTGGTAATTTAATATTAGTATATGATGTACTAATATTTGACATTTTTATCAAGTAACAAAATAATGGTGTATGGTGGAGGAGTGTTTGGTCGTAGGGTCTACGGGTGGGGTATGGTGAGGGTGGTGTAGTGTAGGATGGTGATTTATTGAGTGTGGGTTAAGTTTCGTTGGGTGTATAAAATGCCCCGTTAATTATACGCACTAGTTACTTGTTTTTAATGAAATATAAAATAGAATAGACATAAAAAAATATGAATGCGTCGAGTGTATAAAGGCATATTTTTATACATTTGTATTCGTGCCGCACTAACCGCGTATCACAAACATAATCAACAATTTACGCGTCGAAAACCTCAAATAATAACAAATATATATCAATATATATATATATATATATATAGTACACACATAATAATGATTATAGAGTGGTTTCCCAGTATTTAGAAAATTATCACCACCGTTCTTGCGTGTCTGCTGCTTCTGTTTCGTTGTCGGTGCGTTCCTCCAGTCGCGCTTTTCGTTCACGTTTGTGCTTTGTGTCCTTCAAGAGTATGAAAATTTCGCAAAACGGAATCCATATACATAAAATATATGTACAAAAATTCATTTTTGTCGGCGTTGTCAGTATTTTGTACGGTGTCGGTTCGTTATCGTTTAACGCTCAGCAGATTTTTCGAAGATGATCATACGCGCACCGTAAAGTCAGATAGGCGTTCCTAGGCATTCCGAAAGCCTAATTAAGTTAATTCGTGCCTTGAACACTATTTATTATTGCCTTAAACGTTTTTTAATCGCATAGTTAGAAGTCGTTAAGTACCGGTTGTCACAATTAGTTGGTAGCGCTACTTAGGTTTGGCACCCTCACCCCGTACCTGAGAGGACGGGTGTGAACTAATGACCTAGTCATGACCAATGCTTTGATAGGAGCATTGGAGAAAGGGCAATGTAAATCAGTAACCAACGTTTTCGTAAAACAATGAACTCACCAGCGTTGTCTGATACACTTGTTGCATGCTCGCAGGTCGTTAGATATCTTGGATTTGGGAACTTGCTGTCCTGAGTAGCTGGAGTGGTCATGGGTCGACTGGTGGGACTCATGTGATTGATTATTGCTATTATACATTGGTTTTGAACAATTTAACTTTGGTTTACTATTTGCTTCCGCTGAACATGTTGGTTTTCATTTAAACTTGTTGATAACATTTTTCATTAATAATTGGGGATTTTATTTATAAACTTGAATGGGTTCAATGTAATTAGTGGCTCGTTGTTGGTACATCACACGCCTAACAGGGACATTCCCTAGGTGGTATTTTGGGGGTGTGACAATGTACCAAGACTTAAAGAATTTTATTGGTGGCCCAAGATGAAAGCCGATATTGCAACATATGTGGGTAACTGTCTGACTTGTGCTAAAGTTAAGGCAGAATACAAGAAACCGTCAAGGCTACTGCAACAACCTGAGATTCCCGTCTGGAAGTGGGAACAAATCTCAATGGATTTTATTACAAAGCTGCCAAGAACCCAAATAGGTCACGATATGATTTGGGTGATTATTGTTCAACTCACAAAGTCTGCACACTTTTTGCCAATCAGTGAGAAAGATAACACAAGGAAGTGAGCAGAGATTTATCTCAGGGAAATTGTGGCATGTCATGGAGTGCCTGTATCTATCATATCCGACCGGGATGGTCGATTTGTGTCAAGAATCTGGCAATCGTTTCAGCAAGCATTTGGATCACAGTTGAATCTCAGCACAGCCTTTCACCCTCAGACGGACGGTGTCACACCCCGACCACGTTAAAACAACAAACCGCGGCGGAAACGTCGGGGAGTGTCGTAACAGAATTATTGCTTCACAACCATGGAATACAAAAATTTTCGTTTTATTTATTCATTAGTAATTTACATTGTTTTAACATGAAACAAACAAGTTACATATCGACTATCATTGTTATTATGTCACTAAGGCCTCGTCCATATCCTATTTGACTCATGCATCCTAGCAATCAACATCAAGCAACAACACCTGGAACATATGTAAAAACAAATTCAGCAAAGAAATGCTGGCGAGCACATAGGTTTTATAGGAGTGTCGGATTCATGGCTAGTTTACATGTTGCAATACCTTATTATAACTTTGTTTTGAAAAGAGTATAATATTGCAACATAATTAACCAACTCAAATCAAGCGGGTTATAATTTATAAAACCTCGTAGCCATGAGTCTTAACCCAAAAACATTTGTTTTTAATAAACCAAATTGTAAAACATCTCGTATTAACTCGTTAATAAATCTCGTATGATTATCCTTTTGAAAACATCGTTATGTGACATCGTTTCAAAATCGTTTACCCAAGTGAACCAGATAACGCCACGGTATGTAATATGTTGAAAACACTTATATATAAGAAATACCAACGGATTATCTACCATGTTTTCACTATATTACACCCGTCCCGTTATCTAAACACTTAACCAAAAACCAATCGTTTATCCCATTTGTTTAAATTGTTTAAATCGTTTCCAAATCGTTAACTCAATTAAATCGTTTAAATCATCCTCGTTTTAATTGTGAAAACTATTTATGGTCGTCTCGCTAATAACATTCAAACCTTCGTGACTCGATTATCTCGCTTCTCGTATTTTCTAGATAGATAGTCTAGTTGTGCTTTTATTTGGTTCTCCTTGTTTAGCATTTGCTTGTTTTGGTTCGTATACTTTCATGGGGCCTGTCCCATGTCTGAACGAGTGGGGGCTTCTCCTCACTACTTGTTTTATTTCGTTGTTGTCACACCCCCAAAATCCACCATGCGGAGTATCACCGCTTGGAGGCGTGACATGACCAGGATCGAGCCACCAATCATATTGAAGAACATAATTAAGTAAGTAAAACCAAACACAATACGATTGGTGACCAAAAGGAAGTAAACCGATTTTAGGTTAACAGCGGAAGCATAAAACATAAGTTCAAAACATAAATCCATAGTTCATAAGTTTAAAGTCCAAAACGTAGGTTTAATAAGTTCATAAAGTTTATTTATTAAGTACGGGACATATCAGTTCGCATCCCACAACGACCACCTCCATATGCAAGCTCCATAGCATCTAGTGACCTGCAAAGCACGTAATAACGAGTCAACAACAAAGTTGAGTGAGTTCACGGTTGGTTGTCCATTTTAGAGTTGTTTCCAAAAACATAGTTTAATCTCATTTGGCTATCCAGCCGTGGGGGTTACCCCATAGTTCGAAAACGTTTATTTGTTAACCATCCCATGTCCACCTTCCCTGGCTATCCAGCCCGACACTTTGGCCGTGGGGAGCTGCCCCAGTATTTTAAACTACCAGACTCGTTTATCATATCGACTACTAACAAAAGAAATCAATTGTGCCCTAGCGTCGGTGTTCTATCACCACCGACGTGCCATAGTCCATTAGTACACGCCCGTCCGACTGGCACGGTGTGAGGTTTGTTAAACCTAATAGCGCTATTAACTAATGACCCGCTCGCCATAGCCTCGGCGATTAAGTCGATACAAAAAGGTAGGGACTTCGCTGATAGAGTTCTAGTCCAGCAAGTCTAACACGTCCCAACAGGACGAGGAATTTACATTCCTGAACACGTCTCAAAGGACGAGGAATCCCTATTCCTGTACCCATTCCCATTCCCACCGGGAATTTACCATGCTTTGTAGAAAAGTGTGAACTCACCTCGGTTTGCTCGGTTAGATTCTCAAATATAGTTAACAGTCAAGGTTGGTCAATCACGTCCTAATAAGGTACGGATAACAATTAGTTTCTCATGCATAACACGTATCCTACGTATGGTTTATTTGCACATTACTTCGACCACATAACAGGTACACACTTTAACGATTTATGCCCATATAAACTTCCCATCCATTCCCCACTCATAAACAAACATACGATATTGCATGTAACACATATAACATGTCAGATCATTCACCGATAGCATACTCGACATTTAGACACGCAAGTCACAACTTATGTCAATTCAGCATTAATATTCAAAACCGGCTGTTTTCGGACATTTAAATAAAATAGTTAAATTATTCCAAAAATTCCCAAATTTTTAAAGAATGTCTTAAACGTTCCAAATTTTATTGTGTAAAAATATCGGGGTCCGGTTCATTACCAATATTTTATAAAAATTCATATTCCGGACTGAACTCAGATTTATGTATTTCTGACCACAGTCCACGGAACAATTTATTAAAAATTCATCGAGTGTCCGATTTACGAAATTCCAGTGGGGTAATTACAAATGCATCGGTTGTCACACACACGAAGACGGAAGTTGACTGGGTGAATGTGGTATGGTTCTCGCACTGTATTCCTCGGCATGCATTCCTTATGTGGCTTATCATGCGTAGGAAACTTTTGACTCAGGATAGGATTCTACAGTGGGAGTTGTCTAGAAGAAAAAACATGAATATGATGTGTTGCTTACTATGCTTCGAGAATAATGATTCGCATGATCATCTGTTTTTCGAATGCAAGTTCTCGGCTCAGGTTTGGTGTTCGGTAAGGGATAAAGTGAATATGAATATGGTTGATCCTAAGTGGTTAGACATCATGAATTGGATTTTAACTAGAGGGGCGTCCAAATCGGCTTATAACATTTCAAGTCGTCTTATAGTGGCAGCTACAGCTTATTTCATTTGGCAGGAGCGGAATGCACGTCTTTTTAAAAATCAGACAAGACCTCCAGAAGTAATTATCTCCTTGATTTTTCAGACTGTTCGATATAAACTTATGGGAGCTAAATACAAGAGTACGGACAAAGTGAGACGCTTTCTAGAGATGTGGGATATTCATGAAGACTCGATGCTTGACGATGGTGGCTAGTGTTTTCTGAATTGTTTTAATTTGTTTTATCTAGATTATGGTCTAGTGGGTGTTGAATTGTGATTTAGAGTTTCGTTTTTTCTTGTTTACTTTCATGGGGGGATGTCCCATGTTAGAACTAGTATGGGTTTTCCATACTACTTGTGTTTATGTTTTGTGAATATATAGAATCACCGGGGTAACCCTTTATCCAAAAAAAAAATGCATCGGTTGTCATCTACTGTACAAATTTCCTGGTCCGATTCATCACAGAACTCAGGTTATGACTGAAAGTATAACACCCATTTATTGCTGTCAAAATTCAGCTTAAGTTGTTGTTACAAATCGACACTTTAAAAATAGTAAACGAAGTCCAAAAATTACGATTCCGGTGCCATTAGAACCGTATTTCATAATAACATATTTTAGATTCAAAATATTGGTTTTTCGTTGAGTTTATGGTCTGTTTACAGCCTGTGAAAGGCGGCTGAAAATACACATCAGCAAGCTGTTTTCAGTCTAAAGGCTACTAAAACGCACACATATGATTACCATTCATTCTAATAATGATTTACAACACGTTATAAGTTATTTACAGCAGACTAATACTCATATATTTCAGATTCATCTTGTATTACCATGTTTCATCATTATTTACTCTTTAACCAACAAGTTCATCACTCTAGCAAGACTTTTTGTTGGTGATCTTATATGTTAGTGATTTTCAACCGACGAAACTCTTATTAACCACTTTAGAATAGATCACGAAGATGTTTAGAGTCACTTACTACTAGCTCGAGGCTAGGGAAGAAACTAGTCGAAAAACGAGTGGTTAATAGCAACGTAGTGAGGTCCTTGGCAATCCGCAAGCTCCGGGCTCCCTCGTATGCGATCCTTCACACTTGGGTGCACTTGGAACAACTTGAATGAAATTGGAAATGATGTTGGGGGTGGGTGTGCTCTCGGCCGAGCTTCAAAGAGAAGGGAAAAGAAAGTAGTGGAATTTTGTGTGGTGGTTTGTGAAATGAATGAGAGTGACTTGAGTTTTATTTATAAACCACTTTCACCTAAATACCCAAGGGATATCATGTAGTCAAGATATGTAGCAAGGATAATATAATAATCAAAAATTTCAAAAGGTTGTCACCTAAATGGTGACCGTTCGTTAGAGGGGGGGTTGGGTCATAGTTTGTTTTCAACTAATTTAGCTAGGTTGTAATTAGTTTAGTTAGGGATTTAATTTAGTGAAATAGTGTGTAGTAAATTATAACGGGTGTTAGGGTATTTGGGGACCCTAACTGGCTCAGAAAAAGAAATAATGTCAATGACAATATTTTTATGTCCCGGGTAAAGTCCGGTTGTTTGGTTGGATATTAATCCGTTAAAGTGTTAAATTAATTCGTAACGTGTCCTATTTATAAATTTTTGTAACGTTTTTAATTTCTAACACTTAGGAAATCATTACGGACTATTTAATGACCTTTCTATACACTATTAGTGTGTTAACAGGTGCATGTAAATATAACACAGATATCAGAAAGCAGTTACGTAATTCCACACAGTCGTCAAGCACATTATTTATTATTAATAAATTGTACGGAATACATGGAATTATGAGGGTTGTCACAGTTGTGGATATCTAGAATCACTGGGGTAACCCTTTACCCAAAAAAAAAAAAAACAATCACAGATTCAGTCGTTACCCACATAACCCACACATAACCATGGGTGCAGTCTGATAACGGGATTTGTCAGATCCTATGGTACCATAAACTAATACTGGTCGGTTCGGCCAAAATTAATGAATGTCATTCGTTATGTAACTACAGCCAACAAGTTCGTTCACATTATCGAAATCGTTATTACTTTAGTATAAACCATCTTAATCGTTTTTGAAACCATCATTAAAATATCGAAATCGTTTTGATACATATGAATCACCCCAAAACAATTGAAAACAGTAAAATAGGGGAACTATGTACTCACTTGAAGTGCAAAGTATCCTCAATCAATAGAACTTCAACAAACTCAAGTAAACCAGAGAAATCAAGCAGCACCTAGTAATCGAATCACTAGTAAATAAATTGACACCTCAATCGGAAGATCGGATAGAATGAGGTCTTGTAAACCAAATGAGTGTTGGAACTCATGTGATATGGTTTAACAAAGTCTAAATTCTAGTTCGGAACCTAACCTATGTGCTTTCGACCCATTGCGACCTATTAAGGTAGCTTACGCTACTTTAACGCATCGTTCGCGCAAATGCACGTTCGAGACGTCTAACTAGGCCTATGACAAGTATTATATGCCTAAACATGTTTAAATATGTTGCATAATAAGTTACGTGACAAAAGTTTATGTTTTTTTTTTTGGGTAAAGGGTTACCCCGGTCAAATTTTATATCACTCAAAAAAACAAATACAAACCAAGTGGGAGCCAAATACACGAACCCCCAGTTCTCAAATACGACATGCCATATTCGAGTGAACAAGCAAAACTGCAAACAAAATAACTAGACAACCGACTACATACTAACTAAAATCATAAAAACATTAGCCGCAGTCGTCATCCTGAACCAGTAAACCTCTAGGAAGCCTCCATTCATGCAAGACTCTAGTAGCGTAATTTGTGGCCTTAAACTTCATAGTGTGTAGCTTCATTCGAACTGTATTCAAGATCACTTCAATAAGTTGATTCGTACTCCTTTTCTTTCTAGAAAAAAAGACGATAATTCCGCGTCACGATCAGATATAATAGAGGTTGGCACTCCGTGCCTTGATACCACTTCCTTTAGGTAAATGTCTGCAAGAGTAGAAAACTTATCCGTTTCTTTGATAGCCAGAAAATGTGCAGACTTGGTCAGTCGATCTACGATCACCCAAATGGTATCGTTTCCGCGTTGAGATCTAGGCAGGCCGGTAACGAAATCCATAGAAATTTGCTCCCATTTCCATTTTGGGATCTCCGGTTGTTGAAGTAGGCCTGATGGTTTCTGATATTCAGACTTGACTCTCGCACAAGTCAAGCACTTGCTGACGTAGGTTGCTATGTGGGCTTTCATGCCAGGCCACCAGTACGTAGTCTTGAGGTCGTGGTACATTTTATCCGAACTAGGATGTACCAAATAACGAGACTTGTGCGCTTCGTCCATCACAAGCTCGCGTAAATTTCCATAAAGTGGAACCCAGATGCGCCCGTTAACATAGTAGGCGCCGTCTTCCTTTCGTTCTAGCCGCTGCCTCGATCCTCGTAGGGATTCAGCCCTGATGTTCTCTGCTTTCAATGCTTCGACCTGAGCATCACGAATCTGAGAGGGGAGGTTGGATTGGATGGTAAGCTGTAATGCACGTACACGCTTAGGTATATGTAACAACTGTGCTTGTAATCACTATGAACAGTTCTGTTATCAATAAAACAATGTTATTTGATCACAATGTTTGTTTTATTATGTTTTACATTTTTCATGTTTTGACTTTTATCCAATTCCAAACTCTATATCAATTTCTGGAGAGTTATACGCAAACTGGTGCGAAAACGTACTCAGTTTAACGCGACAAATACTCCGGAACATCAACATATACTTAACATACCTTAAATAACCCTTACATAACTTAGAAATAAGTTTTAAAGGCTTTGGTATGGCAAAAACAAGTAAATTCGCTTACAGGGTCTAAACTTGACAAACTACGAAAGTATGCCAATCTGAACTGTAACGAACATTCCGGAACATAACCATAAGTTAAACACACCTTAAATATCCTTTACATAGCTTAGAAATAGGCTTTGAGGGGTTTGGTGTGCTAAAATAAACTTTTGGGTCATTCAGGGGGACTAAAAGTGTCAAAAAGTGCACAAGTTTGCATTTTCGCGCATAACTTACGTTCTGAATACATCCGGACATCCAAAAATTTATGTAAGCATGACTATATTATATTTTAGTGTTCGCCATAAGAAAAATCCATTCGTCGCGTCATTTGGATCATTTTTCGCGCTTGTGCGCATTCCGTCGTAATTAAGCGAACATCGCGTTCGTACGACTAAACGAACTGACATCAGACATATTTTTGAACATGTTTCTTGTCCACAATGTTTAGGCAACATTTTAGGGCCTTAAAGTTGGCTTTACGGGCCTTAGAAGTGTCGGAAATGGCTTAAATACGCAACAGGGACCAAAACTGCCATTTTTGAAAGTATGTGCAGATCAGACAGGCCCAGGCGGCCCGCCTGAGTTTTGGCAGATCCTGATGCGGGCCGCATTGTCCCTTCAGAACGCCCAAAGGTCAAGTTTCAGCTGTTTAATGCGTTTTAACCCCTTCCAAAGGCCAAATGACACTTGTCAAACTCCTATGGTGCCCATTTTTAGCCACCACAACTTTGTGACAAGTGTACGGCTCGGATCGTGGCACGATATTCAAGAAACGATCCTAACGGCTCTACTTTTCCTATAAATACCCACCCCCCATTGCTTCAAAACCCACAAATCTGATCATTTGGGCTCTAAGTTGGAACCTTCGTTTCATACCTGAGTTACTTGGATCGGGATTAGCATTCGGGGACCCCGAGTAAGTATTCTTTCGTTCTTTTATTGCTTTTTGAGTCCGAAAGTCAAACTTTGTTTGACTTTCTGCATTGACCAGTTTATGGTCGATGCGAAGTTCGTTTGAACTTCATAACGTGAGCGTGATCACGATGGTTATAGTCCCTAGTGACTATACCTACTGATTACCACGTTATCTAGGCTCAGTGACGAGCCGTAGTTTCGGTCAGAATACGTATTCTTGCGTATTTTGTAACCAAACTACTTATGGGTATCAAAACCGTTTGTTTTGATACCAAACCTGTTTTCTAAACTTAGTTAAGCATGTTTTAACATGCTTAGCTCGTCACTTTTAGTTTAGTGCTTAGATAGGGTCGTAAGGTAAGCGATCTAAACAATCGCTTATACTTTCGAACCCGACCCGTTTGGTCGATCATTAGGATCCGACCAAGCACATTAGGTGACCATAGTATATAGGGAATAACCTTACGAGGTTATACCTTATGGTCGCTTCGTTTAAGTAATTGTATGATAGGTAGTTTATATGCCTTAGGTAAATTACCAAAATACCCCTTTGATGCCAAAATTCATTTTAAACATATGTAACATAACTTTTGACATCTAAACTGATTTGACAGCCATATTAGACATGTTAAGGCATATATTACTTGTCATAGGACTAGTTAGGCGGTCCGAACGCGTTTCACGCGAACGACGCGTTAAAGTAGCATAAGCTACCTAAACGGGTCGTAATGGGTCACAAGCACTTAGGATAGGTTTCATTTAGTATGTAGGTTTTGTTAAACCAAATGACACGAGTCTCTACACTCGTTTGGTTTACGAAACCTCATTCTATCCAATCATCCGATTAAGGTCCGGTTATTAACATAGTTACCTATATTAGGTGCCGTTTGATTCTGAGATCTCTAGCATTACTTGGTGATTATCTTTAGACATCTGAGCAATCTCAAGTGAGTACATAGACCCCTCTTTTACTGTTTTCCAAACTGTTTTGGGGTGAAACACATGTGCCTACTTGTTACTTTCATGCTTTCCTGTTTTCACATCATATACCTGCTATGTTCGTTAGTACATTATAGTACATGATTTCATTACATTTCATGCTAGGTGTGCCCAATTTTGTGCATTACTTAGTACATCGTTTTACATGACATTTCACGCTATGTATGTTCATTTGATTACATACTTAGTGCATTGTTTTCACATGCTTACAATTCTGGTATGACATTTGGTTTGTTTACATGGGACAATACATTTCATTAACATTAGCTACGCCGTTCGTTAGTAGGTAGTGGTACCATAGGAATTGACAACTCCCGTTCCGGACATCCCAGGTTTTAATTTGTTTAAAGGGTTTATCACCACAGTCACAAGGCTTGGATGTATGCATTTTTACAATACCGCATATATGTTCATATTAAATAGTTGCATGCATTTACACAAAACATAGCTTTGATTTGAACCAAGTTTTACTTCAATACTTTGTTTTTGTGCATATGGTTTAGTTGAGACATTTCACTTGCCATACATGACATTTTGACATAGACATTTGACATGGATATTTGACATAGACATTTGACATGGATATTTGACATAGACATTTGACATGGACATTTGACATAGACATTTTGACATGATTTACATCTTGACATAAACACTTTGACATATCATTCAATACATTTGACAATTGGTTTAAACATAGACTTCTTACATTGGTTGGTTTGGTTTGATTAAGTGATTAAGTAACGATGCGTGTGTAATATGATACAAGCATGGTGGATACGCCGCTGATACTTCCTATATATAAGTGTTTGTGTGGTATTACATGTCGTAACGTTATTTGAATCATTTCAATATTGAGACATAGAACATTTTATATAAATAACATATTTTTCACAAGACATTGATTTACAAACAACTTATCTTATACAAACACATTTTTACATGGTCATTTATTTAACCTGACATTTACTTATACATATCATCTGATCTTATTGTTTTCAAATGATTTACAAGACAAAGCAAATTACAAGATTCATGACTAAACATTTTCTTAAACATAAGTCATGAATCCTATTTTTACAAACCTATGTATCTCACAGGCATTTTTATGCTGACGTACCTATTTTCACATGTGTTTTCAGGAGCTTTTCCGTAGGATGTTGATCATGATACTAGGGCGGACCTGTGCCTTAGAGACTTTAAAAGAAGATAGACTATGTTTAATTTTGTTCTGAACTCCTTAATTCCTGTTTAAGACAATGTAACACTCTTGTTTAATAAATAAATAAAACTTTGTATGCCATGGTTATGAGACAATTAATTCTGTTACAACACTCCCCGACGTTTCCGCCACGTTTTGTATGTTACACGTGGTCGGGGTGTGACAGAAGAGTTGGTATCAGAGCCAATGGTTATAGGGAATTAGGTTATTAGTAATGCTTTGACCTAGACTATAACTTTTCTAGGAACCTAACACAAGTTATCTTGTGTTTAGATCTTAAAACATGTACATCACCTATCCTTAGGTGATTAACAAAACAAGGAACCAAAATTTTTCCGAAACGATTTTTGAAAAACAATCATCTGTTTTTGAATAAATTTTTACAAGGTTTTGAACCCTCAATTGTAAGGTTTTGAACCCTCTGTTATATGGTTTTGAACCCTTTTCAGTATTGGTTTTTGGCCTTGTGCCTTCAAATTTTCAAAATCCCGTCAAACGTTTTGGGTTTTAAATAATGTGAACATGTGCAAACTGGAAGGGTGAATACCTGTATTCTGGGTTTTCTGTCTAGGCAAGCACTTCGTATACATCTCAACCAGACGCGAGACCAGTTGTGCTTACCTGGGAATTCTTGGAGTGAGTGTTCACTTATAGGCGAGCATGTCTTCGCTAATACATTATTTTGACCCATTTACTTTGATTAGTCACTGTGTGTCATTTGTTTGCTTTGTGATACGAACGAATGACCACCATCTTTGCTCTTGTTGATTTTGTTTCATCTCATTCTTTTCATCCAATCATCTCACTCGTTTCTTTTCATGTTTTCCTCTTTTAGAATGCCTCCTCGACGCGAGAACCAGATAGCTACTGCCGAACTGGCAGAAATTATTGCGCAGCAGATGGCTGCTCAATTCCCAAATCTCTTTGCTCAATGGCAACAAGCCAACAACAACAACAATGGTCCGTGCAAATACAAGGATTTTAATTTGGCTAAACCACTCAAGTTTAGTGGTTCTGAGGGAGCGACTGGGCTTCTTCAGTGGTTCGAGAGCAGTGAGAATACTTTTCGCCATGTGCAGTGTCCGGATAATCGCAAAGTCGAGTTTGCTTCAAGCGTATTTCAGAAGAGGGCTTTGACATGGTGGAACGGGGTTATGAGAGATAGAGGTGCAGAAGTTGCTCTCGCACAGACCTGGGCTGAACTTAGAGCTCTTATGATGAGGGAATTCTGTCCTCGTCATGAGCAGCGAGCTTTGGAGAAAGAGTTTGATGTTTTGAAGCAAGATAGTGGTGAGCACAGGGCATATACTGATCGGTTTGAAGAGTTGAGTCTGCTTTGCCCAACAATGGTCACCCCACTCGACAAGGCTATCGAGAGATACATCGATGGCCTACCTGACTCGGTACAAGACATTTTTACTGGTAGTAACCCTGCCACACTCCGTCAGGCGATCGAGTTATCTGCGACATTGACTGAGTCGCAGATCCGGAAGAACAAGTTACACCGAAAGGGTGACAAGGGCAAGGAACAATCGGCTGACAAAGTGGATAGCAAGAAAGGTCAAAACGGGAATGGAAAGAACTCTGGTTCTTCGAAGAGGGCAAAGAAGCGTAAGGCTTCCCAAAACTATGATGTCACTGCCCAAGCAAATCAAGCAGCTCCCAACCAACCTGCACAACCTCCAGCGAAGAAACCCTATTCAGGGAATGCACCTTTGTGCAATAGATGCAACAGTCACCACCAGCCACAACTTCCATGCCGTTTTTGTACTAACTGTGGGAAATCAGGCCATCTTGCCAATGTTTGTCGGTCTGCTCAGAATCCCGCGGTTCAGAACCCGGCTCAACAAGTTGCTCAGCCTCCTGCTCCGCAACAGGGTCAAGCTGCACGACCACAATACCCACCAGGTGCTTGTTACAATTGTGGAGATCTGACCCACTACAGGAATCGGTGCCCAAGACTGGCGAACCAGAACCAGAACCAGAATCAGGCTCCGGCTCGAGGCCGAGTTTTTAACATGAATGCCCATGAGGCACAGGCTGACGATAACGTGGTGAACGGTACGTTCTTTATTAATAACCAGCCTGCATATGTTCTCTTTGATTCGGGTGCCGACAAGAGTTTTGTGTCATTGTCTTTTGAGCCAATGCTTCGAGTGTCTAGAACAAAACTAAGTAAATCTTTGACAGTAGAAGTTGCTAGTGGTGAACCCATTATTCTTGATTCTGTTCTTCGCAACTGCCAGTTGAATCTTAACGACCATCTTTTTCCTATCGACCTCACGCCTATGCAACTTGGAAGCTTCGACGTTATTGTGGGAATGGATTGGTTATCCAAGCATCACGCAGAGATAGTTTGTTCTGAGAAGATTGTTCGTGTGCCGCTTTCGACAGGCGAGATCCTGCAGGTTCAAGGTGAGAAGCCTATCGGTGGTCTCAAACTCATGTCTTGTTTTAAAGCTCGGAAGTATCTACGGAAGAACTATGTGGCTTTCTTAGCACATGTTACAGAAGATAAAGGCAAGGGTAAGTCTATTTCAGATATTCCTGTCGTTCGGGATTATTCTGAAGTGTTCCCTGAAGATTTACCTGGTCTACCTCCAGCATGCCAAGTCGAGTTCCGTATTGATCTCGTACCTGGTGCAAATCCCATTGCCAGAGCTCCATATCGTCTTGCACCATCTGAGATGCAAGAGTTGTCTAAACAGCTTCAGGAGCTCTCTGACAAAGGTTTTATACGTCCTAGTTTTTCACCTTGGGGTGCTCCCATTCTTTTTGTCAAGAAGAAGGATGGATCCTTTAGAATGTGTATCGATTATCGTGAGCTTAACAAGCTTACCATCAAGAATCGATATCCCCTACCTCGCATCGATGATCTCTTTGATCAGTTACAAGGCGCTTCTTATTTTTCGAAGATTGATCTGCGATCTGGATATCATCAACTTCGGGTGCAAGAAGAAGACATTCCGAAGACAGCGTTCCGTACTCGTTATGGGCATTATAAATTCACAGTCATGCCATTCGGTTTGACTAATGCTCCTGCTGTTTTCATGGACTTAATGAATAGGGTCTGCAAACCTTATTTGGATCAGTTCGTCATTGTTTTTATTGATGACATCTTGATTTACTCTAAGACGCGAGCTGATCACGAGCAGCATCTTCGTCTTACTCTGGAACTCCTGAAGAAAGAGCAACTTTTTCGCCAAATTCTCCAAGTGCGAATTTTGGCTTAAAGAAGTTTAATTTTTGGGACACATTATCAACGAACAAGGTATTCATGTAGATCCCTCCAAGATCAGTGCGATTAAGGATTGGGATGCGCCTACTACTCCTACTGAAGTTCGTTCTTTTCTTGGTCTAGCGGGTTATTATCGCCGCTTCATAGAAAACTTCTCGAAGATTGCAGTTCCTCTAACTGCTCTAACTCAGAAGAAAATGCCCTTTTATTGGGGGTACAAACAAGAGGAAGCTTTTCAACACCTGAAGCAGAAGCTTTGCGATGCGCCTGTTCTATCATTGCCTGAGGGTGATGATGATTTTGTTGTATATTGTGATGCATCGAAATTGGGTCTTGGCTGTGTTCTTATGCAAAGGAACAAAGTCATAGCTTATGCATCGAGGCAGTTGAAGATTCATGAGAAGAACTACACCACTCATGATCTTGAGTTGGGTGTAGTTGTCTTTGCTCTCAAGATCTGGAGACATTATTTGTACGGTACAAAATGTGTGGTTTTCACTGACCACAAAAGTCTTCAGCATATCTTCAACCAGAAAGAACTCAACATGAGACAGCGACGTTGGGTTGAGCTTCTAAACGACTATGATTGCGAAATTCGCTACCATCCTGGTAAGGCGAATGTCGTAGCTGATGCATTGAGTCGTAAGGAACGTACTAAGCTTCATTGTGGACGTGTTCAATCTGTTATTCAAGCTCGATCCGATATTCAAGCACGCATTTCTCAAGCTCAACAATCTTGTGTTGCACAAGGTTTGATGGATAAGGAATTTCCCTATCACATAACACCTGCTCTGGAACTGAAGGACAATGGATCATATTACTTCATGGACCGTTTGTGGGTCCCAAGCCAGGATAATCTTCGTACCTTGCTTATGGATGAAGCCCATAAGTCTCGTTATTCTATTCATCCGGGCTCAGATAAAATGTATAAGGATCTTCGTATTCACTATTGGTGGCCTGGTATGAAGAAAGACATTGCCTTATACGTGTCAAAATGCCTTACTTGTCTTAAGGTTAAGGCTGAACATCAGCGTCCTTCTGGTTTATTGGTGCAACCAGAGATCCCAGTTTAGAAATGGGAAAACATTACTATGGATCTTATTACCAAACTTCCACGCACTAAGAAGGGTCATGATGCCATCTGGGTAGTCGTTGATCGTCTTACAAAGTCAGCTCATTTCTTGCCAATCCGTGAGGATTTTCCTGCTGACAGACTTGCTCAAATCTATGTAGATGAAATTGTAGCTCGACATGGTGTTCCCTTGAACATCATTTCTGACAGAGATGCTCGTTTCACTTCTCACTTTTGGAGAACCATGCAATCTGCTATGGGGACCCAACTTAATCTGAGCACAGCTTATCATCCGCAAACGGATGGTCAATCTGAGAGAACAATCCAGACTCTAGAGGATATGCTAAGAGCTTGTGTGATCGATTTTGGTGGTAGCTGGGATTCACATCTTAAATTGATTGAATTCTCCTACAACAACAGTTATCACACTAGCATCAAAATGGCTCCTTTCGAGGCTCTCTATGGTCGAAAATGTCGTTCACCAGTCTGCTGGAATGAGATTGGCGAGGCTCAACTTACTGGACCTGCCCTCATTTTAGAAACAACTGACAAGGTCAAGAAAGTTCGTGATAACCTTCTGGCAGCTAGAAGCCGTCAGAAGATTTACGCGGACCCAAAACGCAAAGCCTTGGAATTTCAAGTCGGTGATCGAGTATTACTTAAGGTCTCACCTTGGAAAGGTGTGATCAGATTTGGAAAGAAAGGAAAACTTGCACCTAGATACGTTGGACCATTCAAGATCGTCGAAAGAATCGGAAAGGTAGCCTACAGACTTGAGTTACCTCCTGAACTGGGAAATGTTCATCCAACTTTTCACGTGTCCAATCTCAAGAAGTGTACAGCTGATGAGAATTTCTCCATACCGCTTGACGAAATTCGTGTTGGCACAACACTGAAATTTGTTGAGAAACCAGTGGAAATCATGGAACGTGAAGTCAAGTGGCTTAAACGCAAGCGCATTCCTTTAGTCAAAGTTCGCTGGGAAGCTAAACGTAGACCTGAGTTTACTTGGGAACGCGAAGATCAAATGAAGGCGAAATATCCACATCTTTTTCCACGAGTTTCCTCTAAATAAATTTCGGGACGAAATTTCCACAAGTAGGGGAGACTGTAACAACTGTGCTTGTAATCACTATGAACAGTTCTGTTATCAATAAAACAATGTTATTTGATCACAATGTTTGTTTTATTATGTTTTACATTTTTCATGTTTTGACTTTTATCCAATTCCAAACTCTATATCAATTTCTGGAGAGTTATACGCAAACTGGTGCGAAAACGTACTCAGTTTAACGCGACAAATACTCCGGAACATCAACATATACTTAACATACCTTAAATAACCCTTACATAACTTAGAAATAAGTTTTAAAGGCTTTGGTATGGCAAAAACAAGTAAATTCGCTTACAGGGTCTAAACTTGACAAACTACGAAAGTATGCCAATCTGAATTGTAACGAACATTCCGGAACATAACCATAAGTTAAACACACCTTAAATATCCTTTACATAGCTTAGAAATAGGCTTTGAGGGGTTTGGTGTGCTAAAATAAACTTTTGGGTCATTCGGGGACTAAAAGTGTCAAAAAGTGCACAAGTTTGCATTTTCGCGCATAACTTACGTTCTGAATACATCCGGACATCCAAAAATTTATGTAAGCATGACTATATTATATTTTAGTGTTCGCCATAAGAAAAATCCATTCGTCGCGTCATTTGGATCATTTTTCGCGCTTGTGCGCATTCCGTCGTAATTAAGCGAACATCGCGTTCGTACGACTAAACGAACTGACATCAGACATATTTTTGAACATGTTTCATGTCCACAATGTTTAGGAAACATTTTAGGGCCTTAAAGTTGGCTTTACGGGCCTTAGAAGTGTCGGAAATGGCTTAAATACGCAACAGGGACCAAAACTGCCATTTTTGAAAGTATGTGCAGATCAGACAGGCCCAGGCGGCCCGCCTGAGTTTTGGCAGATCCTGATGCGGGCCGCATTGTCCCTTCAGAACGCCCAAAGGTCAAGTTTCAGCTGTTTAATGCGTTTTAACCCCTTCCAAAGGCCAAATGACACTTGTCAAACTCCTATGGTGCCCATTTTTAGCTACCACAACTTTGTGACAAGTGTACGGCTCGGATCGTGGCACGATATTCAAGAAACGATCCTAACGGCTCTACTTTTCCTATAAATACCCACCCCCCATTGCTTCAAAACCCACAAATCTGATCATTTGGGCTCTAAGTTGGAACCTTCGTTTCATACCTGAGTTACTTGGATCGGGATTAGCATTCGGGGACCCCGAGTAAGTATTCTTTCGTTCTTTTATTGCTTTTTGAGTCCGAAAGTCAAACTTTGTTTGACTTTCTGCATTGACCAGTTTATGGTCGATGCGAAGTTCGTTTGAACTTCATAACGTGAGCGTGATCACGATGGTTATAGTCCCTAGTGACTATACCTACTGATTACCACGTTATCTAGGCTCAGTGACGAGCCGTAGTTTCGGTCAGAATACGTATTCTTGCGTATTTTGTAACCAAACTACTTATGGGTATCAAAACCGTTTGTTTTGATACCAAACCTGTTTTCTAAACTTAGTTAAGCATGTTTTAACATGCTTAGCTCGTCACTTTTAGTTTAGTGCTTAGATAGGGTCGTAAGGTAAGCGATCTAAACAATCGCTTATACTTTCGAACCCGACCCGTTTGGTCGATCATTAGGATCCGACCAAGCACATTAGGTGACCATAGTATATAGGGAATAACCTTACGAGGTTATACCTTATGGTCGCTTCGTTTAAGTAGTTGTATGATAGGTAGTTTATATGCCTTAGGTAAATTACCAAAATACCCCTTTGATGCCAAAATTCATTTGAAACATATGTAACATAACTTTTGACATCTAAACTGATTTGACAGCCATATTAGACATGTTAAGGCATATATTACTTGTCATAGGACTAGTTAGGCGGTCCGAACGCGTTTCACGCGAACGACGCGTTAAAGTAGCATAAGCTACCTAAACGGGTCGTAATGGGTCACAAGCACTTAGGATAGGTTTCATTTAGTATGTAGGTTTTGTTAAACCAAATGACACGAGTCTCTACACTCGTTTGGTTTACGAAACCTCATTCTATCCAATCATCCGATTAAGGTCCGGTTATTAACATAGTTACCTATATTAGGTGCCGTTTGATTCTGAGATCTCTAGCATTACTTGGTGATTATCTTTAGACATCTGAGCAATCTCAAGTGAGTACATAGACCCCTCTTTTACTGTTTTCCAAACTGTTTTGGGGTGAAACACATGTGCCTACTTGTTACTTTCATGCTTTCCTGTTTTCACATCATATACCTGCTATGTTCGTTAGTACATTATAGTACATGATTTCATTACATTTCATGCTAGGTGTGCCCAATTTTGTGCATTACTTAGTACATCGTTTTACATGACATTTCACGCTATGTATGTTCATTTGATTACATACTTAGTGCATTGTTTTCACATGCTTACAATTCTGGTATGACATTTGGTTTGTTTACATGGGACAATACATTTCATTAACATTAGCTACGCCGTTCGTTAGTAGGTAGTGGTACCATAGGAATTGACAACTCCCGTTCCGGACATCCCAGGGAAAGGGGACAGAAAGGAATGACCGAATTCGATGATATAAGACAGATAGACCTTTAATTTGTTTAAAGGGTTTATCACCACAGTCACAAGGCTTGGATGTATGCATTTTTACAATACCGCATAGATGTTCATATTAAATAGTTGCATGCATTTACACAAAACATAGCTTTGATTTGAACCAAGTTTTACTTCAATACTTTGTTTTTGTGCATATGGTTTAGTTGAGACATTTCACTTGCCATACATGACATTTTGACATAGACATTTGACATGGATATTTGACATAGACATTTGACATGGATATTTGACATAGACATTTGACATGGACATTTGACATAGACATTTTGACATGATTTACATCTTGACATAAACACTTTGACATATCATTCAATACATTTGACAATTGGTTTAAACATAGACTTCTTACATTGGTTGGTTTGGTTTGATTAAGTGATTAAGTAACGATGCGTGTGTAATATGATACAAGCATGGTGGATACGCCGCTGGTACTTCCTATATATAAGTGTTTGTGTGGTATTACATGTCGTAACGTTATTTGAATCATTTCAATATTGAGACATAGAACATTTTATATAAATAACATATTTTTCACAAGACATTGATTTACAAACAACTTATCTTATACAAACACATTTTTACATGGTCATTTATTTAACCTGACATTTACTTATACATATCATCTGATCTTATTGTTTTCAAATGATTTACAAGACAAAGCAAATTACAAGGTTCATGACTAAACATTTTCTTAAACATAAGTCATGAATCCTATTTTTACAAACCTATGTATCTCACAGGCATTTTTATGCTGACGTACCTATTTTCACATGTGTTTTCAGGAGCTTTTCCGTAGGATGTTGATCATGATACTAGGGCGGACCTGTGCCTTAGAGACTTTAAAAGAAGATAGACTATGTTTAATTTTGTTCTGAACTCCTTAATTCCTGTTTAAGACAATGTAACACTCTTGTTTAATAAATAAATAAAACTTTGTATGCCATGGTTATGAGACAATTAATTCTGTTACAACACTCCCCGACGTTTCCGCCACGTTTTGTATGTTACACGTGGTCGGGGTGTGACAGTATAGCATCTTTTCGACTGAGGGCGTCGGCCACAACATTGGCTTTGCCCGGATGATACTTGATAGCGCATTCGTAATCATTCAAGAGTTCGACCCATCAGCGTTGTCGCATGTTTAACTCCTTTTGCTTGAAGATATGCTCGAGGCTCCTGTGATCGGTGTAAATGGTACACTTGGTACCGTACAGGTAATGTCTCCATATCTTAAGTGCGAAAACAACTGCTCCCAGCTCCAAGTCATGTGTAGTGTAGTTCCTTTCGTGAACTTTAAGTTGGCGCGATGCGTAGGCAATGACCTTGTCACGTTGCATCAATACGCAACCCAGTCCTTGGATGGAAGCGTCGCAATAAACCACGAAATCATCAGTGCCTTCGGGCAATGAGAGGATAGGCGCGCTACAAAGTCTATCCTTTAGATGTTGAAATGCGGGCTCTTGTGCATCACCCCAATGATAGATGACACCCTTCTGAGTCAGTGAAGTGAGAGGTTGCGCAATCTTGGAGAAATCTTTTATAAACCTTCTGTAATATCCCGCCAAACCCAAAAATTGGCGGATTTCTGTTGGTGTACGGGGTGCAGGCCAGTTCTTGATCGATTCAACCTTTGATGGATCCACATGAATCCCATCCTTGTTTACCACATGGCCTAGGAAGTGGACTTCGCGAAGCCAGAAGTCACATTTCGAAAACTTGGCATACAAGTGCTCTTTTCGAAGCAGTTCCAGCATAAGTCGTAGATGCTGCTCGTGTTCCTCCTGACTCTTAGAATAGATCAGGATATCGTCGACGAACACAATAACGAACTTATCCAGGTAAGGTTTGCATACCCGGTTCATGAGATCCATGAAGACCACTGGTGCGTTCGTCAGCCCGAATGGCATAATCAGAAACTCGTAATGGCCGTAGCGAGTTCTGAATGCTGTTTTGGAGACGTCCTCATCTCGGACCCTTAGCTGATGGTATCCCGATCTTAAATCAATCTTGGAGTAATAGCTCGACCCTTGCAACTGGTCGAACAAGTCGTCAATACGTGGAAGAGGATAACGATTCTTCACAGTCACCTTGTTAAGTTCGCGATAGTCAATACACATCCTGAAGGTACCGTCTTTCTTCTTCACGAACAAGACTGGAGCTCCCCAGGGCGAAGAGCTAGGACGTATAAAACCCTTTTCCAAGAGTTCTTGTAGTTGTGTGGATAGTTCTTCAAGTTCTGATGGAGCTAGACGATAAGGTGCTCAAGCCACTGGTGCTGCTCCAGGAGCTAGCTCGATTTGAAACTCAACTTGGTGATGAGGCGGAAGACCAGGTAATTCCTCAGGAAATAACTCAGGAAAGTCGCGCACTATAGGAATGTCTTCAATTCTCTTCTCTTCCGTGGATGTGTCAGTAACGAATGCTAAAATGGCAGTGTGGCCCTTTCGCAAACACTTCTGGGCCTTAAGGATAGAGATGATGCCTTCGACAGCACCACTCTTGTCGCCACGAATCATGAGAGGTTCTTCATCAGAACGAGGAATGCGGACGATTTTCTCCTTACAAACAATCTCCGCTTGATGATGAGATAGCCAATCCATCCCAATAACGACGTTGAAACTACCCAGTGTGATAGGAATAAGATCGATAGAGAAAGTCTGACCAGCTAAGACGAGGTTACAACCTTTAACTACGTGTGTGGCTTCAAGACTTTTACCATTTGCTAGCTCTACCGCGTGTTTGGTGTTCAAAAGTGTTGGAGTGCGCTTAAGCATTAGGCTAACTTTTAAGGACACATAACTAGTATCGGCACCCGAATCGAATAAAACAGTAACAAAGAAGTCATCCAGAAGAAACTTACCCATCACAACGTTGGGATCGTTCCTTGCATCACCCTGACCAATCACGAAAGCACGACCTCTTGCCCCATTACCATTGTGGTTTCCCCCATTGCCGCCTCCATTGTTGCCTCCATTGTTGTTCCCATTGTGGTTCCCATTTCCTTGGTTGTTGTTCTGATTCTGGTTTAGCTGAGGACAGTTTCTCTTAAAGTGGCCTTCAGCGCCACACTGGAAGCATCCTTTGTTGCCCTGCTGCTGGCGTTGATTGGGTGGGGCTTGCTGTTGCTGTCGGTTCTAATTCGCCGGATGCTGACTCCTGCAATCCCTTGCCATGTGACCAGGCTTGTTGCATCGATGACAGTTGCCTTTACCACATAGCCCACTGTGGTGCAAGTTACAGCGATTACATTTGGGGTGATTTCCCTTGTATCCACCCTGACCTTGATTCCCAAAAGACTGCTGACTGGGGCTCCTGTACTCATCTATCTTTCGCTGCTGGAACTGAGCTGAAGTAGAACCTTTGCCTGAATTCCCATCCCATTTTCGCTTGTTGTCGGTAGGTGCATCAGAAGTAGCCGTGGCGCTGATACGTTTGGGTAGCCTGTTTTGCTCCACCGCCTGGTCGGTGAGACGATGAGCCAACTTGATAATTTGCTGAATGGTACCCAGGTTGGCTGAAGTTACGTGACTTTGAATCTCTGGTACAAGGCCCTTGAGGTATAGCTCAATACGTTTGAAGGGAGGGTCCACCATAGTAGGGCACAGGATGGCCAGTTCATTCGACCTCTTGGTATACGCCTCAATCTCAGACCCCGTCATCTTCAGATTGAAAAATTCCACCTCCAATTTGTGGATGTCATCCCGACTACAGTATTCCTCTTTGATCAGTTCCTTGAAACCGTTCCATGGGGTGGCATTAGCAGCAACCAACCCCAGCAGCTGAACCTGAGCGTTCCACCATGTGAGCGCTACCCCTTCAATTGTTCCGGTAGCATATTTCACCCTACGGTCTTCGGGGCATTCGCACATCTCGAAAACTGACTCAAGCTTTTCAAACCAGTGAAGAAGGCCCACTGCTCCTTCGGTGCCACTGAAAGTGGTAGGTCGGCAGTCCATGAACGTCTTGAACGTGCACACATGAGGTTGGGCATGTTGACCTGTTGCGCGAGAATAAAGGACAAAATTAAGCATGAGGGTTGGTTTGTGAAGGTAGGATCTAAACGTCCTAAGGTGGGTTGATATGGCAGGTTATACCTCCTGCAGGGACAGCTGCGAGTGCCTCAGCAACTCGTTCGTTGATCAAAGCCGTCAGCTGGGCTTGAGTTAGGTTCAAACGTCCACCCATGATCTTCACAACGAAATAACGTAGGTGAGAAAAGTGTCGCGAAAGTGCGCAAGTGTGGGACGATAGTAGAGAGTAAGCATACAAGGTTCAAATAGCAACTACCACATTATCTAATGCACAGTGAGAACTATCTAACCGACAATATAACATAAATCATACCACTTATGGTGTCGAGTCTTGCACGTGGAACGTAGCGTCGTTGTGGATCGTTGAGCACTGTACTGGTTATAGTCTGGTTTTTATCAAAAACCTTTCCCTTTTTTTTTAAAAACCAAGTTCACTACCAATGGCTCTGATACCAATCTGTCACACCCCCAAAATCCACCATGCGGAGTATCACCGCTTGGAGGCGTGACATGACCAGGATCGAGCCACCAATCATATTGAAGAACATAATTAAGTAAGTAAAACCAAACACAATACGATTGGTGACCAAAAGGAAGTAAACCGATTTTAGGTTAATAGCGGAAGCATAAAACATAAGTTCAAAACATAAATCCATAGTTCATAAGTTTAAAGTCCAAAACGTAGGTTTAATAAGTTCATAAAGTTTATTTATTAAGTACGGGACATATCAGTTCGCATCCCACAACGACCACCTCCATATGCAAGCTCCATAGCATCTAGTGACCTGCAAAGCTTGTAATAACGAGTCAACAACAAAGTTGAGTGAGTTCACGGTTGGTTGTCCATTTTAGAGTTGTTTCCAAAAACATAGTTTAATCTCATTCGGCTATCCAGCCGTGGGGGTTACCCCATAGTTCGAAAACGTTTATTTGTTAACCATCCCATGTCCACCTTCCCTGGCTATCCAGCCCGGCACTTTGGCCGTGGGGAGCTGCCCCAGTATTTTAAACTACCAGACTCGTTTATCATATCGACTACTAACAAAAGAAATCAATTGTGCCCTAGCGTCGGTGTTCTATCACCACCGACGTGCCATAGTCCATTCGTACACGCCCGTCCGACTGGCACGGTGTGAGGTTTGTTAAACCTAATAGCGCTATTAACTAATGACCCGCTCGCCATAGCCTCGGCGATTAAGTCGATACAAAAAGGGAGGGACTTCGCTGATAGAGTTCTAGTCCAGTAAGTCTAACACGTCCCAACAGGACGAGGAATTTACATTCCTGAACACGTCTCAAAGGACGAGGAATCCCTATTCCTGTACCCATTCCCATTCCCACCGGGAATTTACCATGCTTTTTTTTTGGGTAAAGGGTTACCCCGGTGATTCTATATATTCACAAACAAACTGAAACAAGTAGTGTAGAGAATCTACACTAGTTCAAACATGAGACATGCCTCATGAATGTAGCACCACAAAAACAAATCGAAAAAACAAAACAACTAGTCTAAGAACTAGAACCACTCGAAAAAACAAAACAACTATTTAGCCACCATCATCTGATCGATCACCATCTTGAATATCCCAGTTCCGCAACAGCTCCAACACATTGTGAGTCTGCTTCAGCCGAACTCCCATAAGCTTATACCTAATAGTATTAAAGATAATCAGACATAATTGATCCGGAGGCCTCACTTGATTCTTGAACAATCTAGCATTTCGTTCTTGCCAAATAAAGTAAGCCGTAGCCGCCACCAAAATTCTACTCACATAGTTAGAAGCCGATTTTGAATTTGCACGATCCAAAAGCCATTCCACAATATCCTCCCATTTAGGGGCAACATCATACATACCAGCTTTATCACGAACACTATTCCAAATCTTTGCTGAATACTTACACTCGAAAAATAGATGCACATGAGAATCATGGTTTTCATAGCATAGCAAGCAACACATCATATTCATATTCTTTCTTCTCGATAAATCCCATTTAAGGATAATGTCTTGAGTTAATAATTTCTTCCTCATAATCAGCCACAAAAGAAACGCGTGTCTCGGAATACAATGTGCACACCAAACAATCTTGCTCCACCCCACCTCTAAGTCACTATATCGGACCGTATTCCAAATATTTGCAGCCGAAACTTCTGACACAACATCCCCATTTTTCCATTGTAAAGTATCTCGTTTATCAGCTACTACTTGGACTTGATCTAACTGTATAAGCACCGGAAATAAATCACGCCAAGCCATAGGCCATAACCACGAACCATTCATGTTAACATCAGCAACTGAAGCCTCCAATCTAAAACCTGCATTTGTTATAATCCTTGGAGACAAAAAGTTACCCAGCGGCCCCAACTCGGACCAAGAGTCGTACCAAGCCGATGTCCTTCTACCATCCCCAATCCGAGAGCGAAAGTGATCTCTCATAATCGGCCGCATTTGAAGGAGTTTACGCCAACTCCAGCAACAGTTAGACGGCGTCTTACTAACCCAAAAGCTTTTACCCTTTAGTCTGTAATCATGCACTCAATCCACCCAAAGTGAATTACGTTTAGTGATAATACTCCAGATATGATTTGCCATAAGAGCTTTGTTTACATCACCAATACGCCTAATCCCCAAACCCCCTTCAAATTTTGGAAGACAAACAGATCTCCATGAAACTTTCGCCTTACCTCTACGAAACGAGGCATCTTGAGACCACAGAAAATTCCTCATTCTAGCCTCCAAGTCGCGAATAACCCGAGCCGGAATAATAAACACAGAGGACCAGTATATATGCGTCGATGATAGAACCGACAATATTAATTGCAACCTCCCTGCGAAAGACAAAAGCTTATTTCTCCAACTCATTATACGACTCTCCAATTTCTCAATAAGGACATTGCAATCCTTATAGAGAAGTCTTGAAGAAATTAATGGAACCCCCAAATATCTAACCGGTAACGAACCCTCCACAAAAGGTAAAATATTAAGAATCGCGTGTTTAACATTAGTAGGAACATTGCAAAAGAAAACCGTGCTCTTCGGAATACTAGGAATTAAACCTGACATGTTGGAGAATGTTATAAGAGAAGACATAATGCATTTAGCCGAATTCACATCACCTCTCGCAAACATGAAAAGATCATCCGCAAAGCAAAGATTTATAATCTTTTGACGCTCACATCTATTGTGGAATCTGAACGAAGTATCAATCGATGTCTCGCATTTTAGAATAGCCATCAAAACCTCCATAACAAGAGTGAAAAGGTATGGAGAAATAAGATCCCCTTGCCTTAACCCTCTTTGGCCTCTAAAGTAGCCATGAACATTGCCATTGACACAAACCGAGAAAGATGGAGTACCCACACAAACCATAATCCACTCCACCATCCGACTATCAAAACCAAACCCAAGTAACGTTGCTTTAAGAAATCTCCAGTCCACAGTATCATACGCTTTCTGAATGTCAACTTTGAATGCACACCTAGGAGGGCCCGAGTTTCTATGATAGTTGTGCATTAATTCCTGAGTAAGAAGGATATTGTCAGAAATTTTCCTACCTGGAACAAAAGCCGACTGATTAACACTCACGATCCCATTTAACCCCACTTTAATTCGATCTGCTATAATCTTACTAATACATTTGTATAGCACATTGCAACACGCAATCGGCCGATAATCTGTGACATAAGCTGGCGTAGCAATTTTTGGAATAAGAACAATGAGAGTATGATTCAACTCACGAAGCATTCTACCCGTAGAGAAAAAATCCATAACCGCCAAAGACACATCATGCCCAATGATAGACCAAGCATTTTTAAAAAACGCTGAAGTGTACCCGTCAGGGCCCGGCGCCTTATCAATACCAATCGAGAACATTGCGTTCTTCACCTCCTCCTCCGTAACTTGACGAACCATATGACTAGCCACATCCGGTTGCAATTTATCAGAAAACAAATCAGGAGTGGGAGTTAGTGAAATCTCATCGTGACCGCCCAGAAACTTCTCATAGTGCTTTAGTAGCGCTAAATGAACCTGGTCCCCCTCATACACCATCCCATCAGCATCTTTAATTACATTAATCCGACTCCTATGGTTCCTGTTTTTTAGCGTCGAATGAAAAAATGCCGTATTCATATCCCCGGAACACAACCAGTCCACTTTAGACTTTTGTTTAAGGAATCGTTCCTCATCCAAGCATGCTTCCTGATACGCATTAGTGGCTTTTGATTCATCAATTCGAAGCTCCACATTTAACGGGTCAGCATCAATACATTGCTGGATAGAATCCAATTTTGTACGAAGCTCAATAACCTTACTATGGAGATTTCCTTGTTTATATAAAAGAGCTCGTAATGGAGATTTTAGCAAGCGCAGCCTCTTAACAACACGAAACTGATGAACACCATCAATATTCGTCTCCCAATATTTCTGAACAATCTTACTAAATTCTGGTTTAAACACCAAAAAGTTAGCAAATTTAAATGATTTCCTCTTTACCTCTCCACCTTTGGGAATCTTTAAGATGCATGGGCAATGATCCGAAAGCCTATATGAATTAAACACAGCCACCGAATCTGGATAATCAACCACAAATGCCGTATTACCCAACACCCTATCAATCTTCTTTAGCAAACCAATACCTTCCTTAGGCTTTTGACTCCAAGTAAAATGAAATCCTGATCGATTGATGTCAAAAACCTCAATATCATTGAGACAAGCCTGAAACTCACGCATACTAACCGAGATAGACGAAGTTCCCATCGATTGATCTTCAAGATTAAGAGCCGAGTTAAAATCACCCATTATGACCCAAGGCATACTTCCTACAATCGGCTTATGCATAGACAGATGTTTCCACAGTTCCCTTCTGGATACATAGTAGTTAGCAGCATAAACTATGGAACAAAAGAACATTTTCTTATCAGACTTGAAAAAAACTTGAACATGCATCACTTGAGACGTCTGATTTAGAACCATAACATCAAAAATATCCGGGTTCCACCCAAGAATAATTCTAGTACCCTTCTTACACTGGCCCCCATTAGAAGTCCAATCCCAGTTACGAAACACTGACTTACAAACTCTACCCAGATTGTTTACATCAACATGAGATTCTAAAATAGCACAAAAATTTAAATTGTTTTCCTTCACCACTTGCCGAACCTCCTTTTGTTTCAGAGGGCGGTTCAACCCCCTTACATTCCACGCTGCTAAACTAATCATCATGAACCTCCTGATCAGGAGTGCTTGCTCCTTTGTTACTATTCAGATTTTTTGCTCCACGTGTCATGAATTGATCCATTTCATTATACACCTCCTCTACCTCATCATCGTCCTTTTCCTCATCATCCAAACCTGAATCCTTTTTGGTTTCCCCCGTATCCGCATCCACATCATTCAGAATCTCAAAAGGATTAGAAGACTTTACCATGCTAGACGATGAAGCTCTATTATTGTCACTCTTCGGTTTCGATACCACAGGCCAGTATTCAAACTTATTCTTTTGTTTATTCACAGGGACTCCAACCCTTTTCGCTACTTTCTTACCATACACACCTATATACCCATCTTGATCTAGCATGCTTTGTAAAAAAGTGTGAACTCACCTCGGTTTGCTCGGTTAGATTCTCAAATATAGTTAACAGTCAAGGTCGGTCAATCACGTCCTAATAAGGTATGGATAACAATTAGTTTCTCATGCATAACACGTATCCTACGTATGGTTTATTTGCACATTACTTCGACCACATAACAGGTACACACTTTAACGATTTATGCCCATATAAACTTCCCATCCATTCCCCACTCATAAACAAACATATGATATTGCACGTAACACATATAACATGTTAGATCATTCACCGATAGCATACTCGACATTTAGACATGCAAGTCACAACTTATGTCAATTCAGCATTAATATTCAAAACCGGCTGTTTTCGGACATTTAAATAAAATAGTTAAATTATTCCAAAAATTCCCAAATTTTTACAGAATGTCTTAAACTTTCCAAATTTTATTGTGTAAAAATATCAGGGTCCGGTTCATTACCAATATTTTATAAAAATTCATATTCCGGACTGAACTCAGATTTATGTATTTCTGACCACAGTCCATGGAACAATTTATTAAAAATTTATCGAGTGTCCGATTTACGAAATTCCAGTGGGGTAATTACAAATGCATCGGTTGTCATCTACTGTACAAATTTCCTGGTCCGATTCATCACAGAACTCAGGTTATGACTGAAAGTATAACACCCATTTATTGCTGTCAAAATTCAGCTTAAGTTGTTGTTACAAATCGACACTTTAAAAATAGTAAACGAAGTCCAAAAATTACGATTCCGGTGCCATTAGAACCGTATTTCATAATAACATATTTTAGATTCAAAATATCGGTTTTTCGTTGAGTTTATGGTCTGTTTACAGCCTGTGAAAGGCGGCTGAAAATACACATCAGCAAGCTGTTTTCAGTCTAAAGGCTACTAAAACGCACACATATGATTACCATTCATTCTAATAATGATTTACAACAGGTTATAAGTTATTTACAGCAGACTAATACTCATATATTTCAGATTCATCTTGTATTACCATGTTTCATCATTATTTACTCTTTAACCAACAAGTTCATCACTCTAGCAAGACTTTTTGTTGGTGATCTTATATGTTAGTGATTTTCAACCGACGAAACTCTTATTAACCACTTTAGAATAGATCACGAAGATGTTTAGAGTCACTTACTACTAGCTCGAGGCTAGGGAAGAAACTAGTCGAAAAATGAGTGGTTAATAGCAACGTAGTGAGGTCCTTGGCAATCCGCAAGCTCCGGGCTCCCTCGTATGCGATCCTTCACACTTGGGTGCACTTGGAACAACTTGAATGAAATTGGAAATGATGTTGGGGGTGGGTGTGCTCTCGGCCGAGCTTCAAAGAGAAGGGAAAAGAAAGTAGTGGAATTTTGTGTGGTGGTTTGTGAAATGAATGAGAGTGACTTGAGTTTTATTTATAAACCACTTTCGCCTAAATACCCAAGGGATATCATGTAGTCAAGATATGTAGCAAGGATAATATAATAATCAAAAATTTCAAAAGGTTGTCACCTAAATGGTGACCGTTCGTTAGAGGGGGGGGGGGGGTTGGGTCATAGTTTGTTTTCAACTAATTTAGCTAGGTTGTAATTAGTTTAGTTAGGGATTTAATTTAGTGAAACAGTGTGTAGTAAATTATAACGGGTGTTAGGGTATTCGGGGACCCTAACTGGCTCAGAAAAAGAAATAATGTCAATGACAATATTTTTATGTCCCGGGTAAAGTCCGGTTGTTTGGTTGGATATTAATCCGTTAAAGTGTTAAATTAATTCGTAACGTGTCCTATTTATATATTTTTGTAACGTTTTTAATTTCTAACACTTAGGAAATCATTACGGACTATTTAATGACCTTTCTATACACTATTAGTGTGTTAACAGGCGCATGTAAATATAACACAGATATCATAAAGCAGTTACGTAATTCCACACAGTCGTCAAGCACATTATTTATTATTAATAAATTGTACGGAATACATGGAATTATGAGGGTTGTCACAGTTGTGGATATCTAGAATCACTGGGGTAACCCTTTACCCAAAAAAAACAATCACAGATTCAGTCGTTACCCACATAACCATGGGTGCAGTCTGATAACGGGATTTGTCAGATCCTATGGTACCATAAACTAATACTGGTCGGTTCGGCCAAAATTAATGAATGTCATTCGTTATGTAACTACAGCCAACAAGTTCGTTCACATTATCGAAATCGTTATTACTTTAGTATAAACCATCTTAATCGTTTTTGAAACCATCATTAAAATATCGAAATCGTTTTGATACATATGAATCACCCCAAAACAATTGAAAACAGTAAAATAGGGGAACTATGTACTCACTTGAAGTGCAAAGTATCCTCAATCAATAGAACTTCAACAAACTCAAGTAAACCAGAGAAATCAAGCAGCACCTAGTAATCGAATCACTAGTAAATAAATTGACACCTCAATCGGAAGATCGGATAGAATGAGGTCTTGTAAACCAAATGAGTGTTGGAACTCATGTGATATGGTTTAACAAAGTCTACATTCTAGTTCGGAACCTAACCTATGTGCTTTCGACCCATTGCGACCTATTAAGGTAGCTTACGCTACTTTAACGCATCGTTCGCGCAAATGCACGTTCGAGACGTCTAACTAGGCCTATGACAAGTATTATATGCCTAAACATGTTTAAATATGTTGCATAATCAGTTACGTGACAAAAGTTTATGTTTTTTTTTTGGGTAAAGGGTTACCCCGGTCAAATTTTATATCACTCAAAAAAACAAATACAAACCAAGTGGGAGCCAAATACACGAACCCCCAGTTCTCAAATACGACATGCCATATTCGAGTGAACAAGCAAAACTGCAAACAAAATAACTAGACAACCGACTACATACTAACTAAAATCATAAAAACATTAGCCGCAGTCGTCATCCTGAACCAGTAAACCTCTAGGAAGCCTCCATTCATGCAAGACTCTAGTAGCGTAATTTGTGGCCTTAAACTTCATAGTGTGTAGCTTCATTCGAACCGTATTCAAGATCACTTCAATAAGTTGATTCGTACTCCTTTTCTTTCTAGAAAAAAGACGATAATTCCGCTCCTGCCAGACAAAATATGCGGACGCCCCAACCACTAGCTTCATAATCACATGCTCAGCCTTCTTAGAATCCACAAACATTAACAAATACGTGTAAATCTCATCCCATGAAGAGTTAATCAACCCCATGTCCACCTTCCCCCTAACGCCATGCCAAATTTGTGTTGCATAAGGACACGCAAAGAACAGGTGTTCATGTGAATCAGGCCCTGATGTGCATAAGGAACAACACATAAGATTGAAATTATAGTTACCCGATGAAGCCTATGTACTTATCACATCCTGCGTCTTCAGTTTTTTATTAATAAGCAACCACATAAGAAACGAGTGACGAGGAATAGCTTGAGGATACCACACCAGACTAGCCCAAAGACACCTCATTCCGATGAGGCCGAATATCATCCCAAACACACGTAGTTTGATAATCCATATCCATGCCCGATCTCGTTCTCCATACGACCCTATCCTGGACGTTCGGGTGAAAGATTACCAGTTGCATATTATTCAACTATGGGAACCGAATCAGCCAATTGTTCGGCCACCTCCAACCTCCCGGATCACACACATTGCCAACTGTGGAGCTCAAGTCAAAACCCGCATTAGCTATCATCCTTGGAGTGATAAACGAGATCAGCGGACAAACGATATCCCATTTATCAAACCATACCATCGTTCTATTACCATTTCCAATGTTAATCCATATACGGTCACGTATGATAGGTCGAATTTGAAGGATTTTCCTCCATGTCCACGTCTCATTATTTCTACTTGGAATATCCCAGAAACTTCTTTTACGAATACGATACTCATGAATCCATTTGACCCAAAGAGACTCTCGACCCGTAAGAATACTCCAAACATGAGCGACCATGAGAGCTATATTCATATCCCACACTCTACGAATCCCCAAACCTCCTTCTTTTTTCTGTAAACACACCTTACTCCATTTCACTTTAGCCTTCCCTTTTATGTTGTTACCCTTAGCCCAAAGAAAACGCCTCATCCTATCCTCCAGATCCTTAACTAGACGCTTTGGCAAAACAAACATAGAGGCCCAATAAATATTCATGGATGCTAGAACCGAACGAATCAGTTGAAGCCTACCTGCAAAAGATAACGTCTTTGTTTTCCAGTCCGTTATTCTTGATTCCATATTTTCCACTAGCCGCTTGCAATCCTTGTAAGTAAGTCTAGATGTTATTAAAGGGACTCCAAGGTATCAGACAGGCAGCCTACCTTCCTCAAACGGCATTATATCACGGATACGGTCCTTCACACCGTTTGACACATTGAAAAAAAATACAGTGCTCTTATTCATGCTAGGAACCAGGCCCGACATATTCTTGAATGCGTTCAAAGACTCCATAATAACTTTAGCGGACGGTTGATCCCCTCGAGCAAACAAAAAAAGATCATCCGCGAAGCACAAGTTTATTATTTTCTGTTTTTGACATTTGTTGTGAAATCTAAAATCATTCGAAACTGTAACTTTCTTTATCAAAATCAACGTTAAAACCTCCATCACCAACGTGAAAAGATAAGGAGACATCGGATCACCCTGACGCAACCCTCTCTTCCCCTTAAAATACCCATACAGATTACCATGAAGCGCCACTGAGAATGAAGTTGATGTTACACACCTCATTATCCAACACACCATCTTCCTATGAAACCCAAAACCCATTAAAATTTGTTTTAAGAAATTCCAATCAACCGTGTCATAAGCCTTTTGGATGTCAACCTTAAAAGCACATCTTGGGGGTCCAGCATCTCGATGATAGTTATGCATTAATTCCTGGGTTAACAGAATATTATCCGATATTCTTCTACCAGGAACAAACGCCGACTGATTAATACTAACAATATCGGCCAACCCTTCCTTAATGCGATTCGTAATTATCTTGCTGATACACTTGTACAGAGTATTACAGCAAGAAATAGGCCTATAATCAGAAATAGTCGAAGGGGTAGATACCTTTGGAATTAGAGCAATAATCGTGTGATTGAGCTCCTGAAGCAGATTACCATTCTGGAAAAAATCTTGCACAGCACCACAAACATCTTTCCCGATTACCTCCCAAGACTTCTTAAAGAAGACTGATGTGAAGCCATCCGGGCCAGGCGCTTTATTCCCCGCAATAGAGAACATAGCCGCTTTAACTTCCTCTTCCGTTACCATCCGCACCATGTTACTCGCTGTATCAGAATGAAGCACTTTCTGGAATAACTCCGGCGTTGGATGTAAGCTGATTTCACCCGTGCTTCCAAAAAACTTCGTATAGTGCTCAACCATCACTTGAGGCACTGCTCCCCCTTTGTGTAGAGTTCCCATAGCATCTCTAACAGAGAAAATACGGCTTTGGTGATTTTTTGTTTTCACGACATTATGGAAGTATTTCGTATTTGAGTCTCCCACCGCAAGCCACTCTACCTTAGATTTTTGCTTCAAAAAGGATCCCTCATCATGAACGGCTTCCTTATATTGTTGAAGTAATATACCATGTTGAGCTAAAATGTCTTCATTTAACGGATCACCATCTAAGCTCATTTGGCACACATCTAAAGCTTTCCTAGCACTCTTCACCTTCTCATGAAGATTGCCCTGTTTATGAAATAATTTCCGAAGAGGAGATTTTAACAACTTCAGCTTCCTCACCACATCAATATTAGAATGCCAAACTCGCTTAACTTCTTCCATAAACCCATCCTTTTCAGCCACCAAGTTAACAAATTTAAACGGCTTTGGTTTGTCCCTAGTCACATTCGGCAGCTTTAATATACTAGGAGCATGATCCGACACTCGATAAGGATGAAAAAACGCCGAAGCATTAGGAAACATATCAATACAATGTATGTTACACATTATACGGTCAATCTTCTTTAAAATCGGACCTTTTTTATGTTGATTATTCGTCCAAGTAAAATGAAGGCCCGAGCTATTAACATCAAACATTTCCAGCTCATAAACACACTCCTTAAACTCCCGGTCCCCTATGTTTAGCGTAGAAGATTCTACACTTGTATCGTCACTAGATAAGGATGAGTTGAAATCTCCCATCATCACCCATGGCTTGTCACGCATAAACATACGGTGCGCCAATAAATTCTTCCACAAGTCCCTCCTAGCCTTGTAAGAATTTTCCGCATAAACAAAAGACACAAAAAGAGATTTTCTATCCAACTTAAACATCACCTGAGTGTGCACCACTTGGTCCGTTTGGTGAAGAATCATCACATCAACTAAATTGGCATCCCAACCAACCATTATTCTAGTACCCCTCGTGCAATAATTTGCATTAGTAGCCCAACTCCATGAATTGCAAACTTTTTTACAAACATCAGAAATATTAGACGAATCCACATGAGTCTCCATAATTGCACACACTTGCAAATGATTATCTAACATCACCTGTCGAACCTCTTTTTGTTTAGGGGTGCGGTTCAGACCCCTTATATTCCAAGACGCTAAGCTACCCATGGATACCATCTTTACCGGGTGTGCTTGCACCCTTAGAGTCTTGGTTCCCCTTCTTGTTTCCGCCGAATTTCGAAACATCAGCTATTAAATCATCAACACCCACTGTATCCACAATCACTTCCTCCATAGACGAGCTTTTGTACTGATTTTGCTTTGATTTTGTCGTATTCTGCTTCTCCACTCCTCTCGTTTCAGCTTCAGACGGGACCTTTTGTTGATCCAAATCAGTATCATCACGCAGACCATCAAACAGGTTATTATCCAAACCATCTGCTAAATTAACCACTTCCTCATCTTGTAACGCACCAAACTGGTTAGAAACTTTAACCTGAGCCGAAGATGAAGCACCTTTATCCGCCTGAGGTTTAACTTTAGAAACAGGCCGATGCACCATTTTCGGCTTGTTGTTATGAATATGTATCCCTTGCTGAGTACTTTTTTTGTTTTTACCTTTGAAATCTCGAAACCCATCAGCATCAGTCTTCTTACCATCCTCCATCTTCCTACGAGGGTTCTTTGGACAAGTAGTGTCATCATGATCGAAAACACAGCAACTGGCACACCTATGCGGTTCCCAGTCATACTCAATTTTAACCTCAGTCATTAAGAAACCACCACCTTCCAACCCTGGAACAGCAACCTTAACGTTCTTTTTAAGTTCTGAATCAGCATGCACCTCAATAAGGGCTCTAGCAAAACTACTCCTACCCCAAGATTCTACACACATCGAAGCCGTGTATGAGTCTAACATTTTCGGAACACTCACCTTAGAGGCTAACAAACTCAATCCATCCTCAGTGAACGCCGCTAATGGTACATCATGCATCTTAACCCACATAGGAATAGCCTTAATATCTTCTTTAGCTAATTACACCGACAAAGACCATTCATTCAAAATAATCGGGACATTTCGAATCATCCATGGACCATCCTCCATCAGTTTTTCCAATCCACTTTTTGACTTGAATTTAAAGAAGAAAAATCCTTTTGAGTTCATCATTAATCTTGTTAAACCATATTTAGCCCATTGGTTTTTAGCAAAATACTCGACAACAGGGAACGCCAAACGTTTACCCAAGAAGTAACCATATAGAGTATTAGCAAATCTGTCACTAACCTGCTTAACCGACTCAACTGGAATAACCACATCCACCCCGTCCATGATACTCTCCGGTTCCATCTTCCTGAAATTGACTTTAACAGACTCCTTTGGGTTCTGACTACCCGCTTTGTTCGAACTAGCACCCTTAACAGATTCAGCATAAGACACATGTTTTCCTAAATTCCCAGACGTCGGCTGGTTCCCCTCATCCTTGTTTTGATGTTTGTCTCCCTCATTAACCTCCACATTAGGTTTAACCACATTATCCAGAATCACGGGTTTTGATATGGCAGCCAACCCATCTAAGACCGAAACATTATTTGTAAAAAACATACCTCTCCTCGGCATCATAGAGTTACCTTCTATGTTAGTCACACGTAATCCAATACCTCGAACAGGAACAGTACCAGGCGTAGACCCATCAACACTCGGTTCCTTCATTCCATCAGTTGCAATCGGAGATAGCGGATACCCATCCAGATCAAAGAAATCGTTGTTCGGGGTGTTACCCCCAGATTTTCCACGTTCATTCATTTAAAATAAGTCACCTCTCACTTCAACAAAACTCAGAAAACACCATGCAGCACGAACACGAAAACCAGAAAACCAAGAAGACAGAAAACGTAAAACCCTAAACTAGCAAAACCCTAGTCCATGCTTCTAAACAAAATCGAATAGAGTTCTTGTTTAATCTAGGTTTCTGCCTAACCAGAAGGACCGATAAAACAATAGATCTATCCAATCCGATAGAAAACACAGATTTGGGTGGCGATTAAGAAGAAACGAAAGCAAAACCCTAGTTTTAATCCGATTAATAGTGCTAACGAGTTCGAACTAAAGATTTGACAAAAACAAATCTCTAATAATCAGACTGTTATACACCAGATCACGAAGAAGAAACCAGGATTGCATGAAAACCAAGAATCGCCAAGCTAGGAGAGAGCATTAGGGTTTCCTAATTTCTGCAACTTGTGACAAAAGTTTATGTTACATATGCTTAAATACCAATTATGCATGAAAAGGGCATTTTGGTCATTTACCTAAGACATATAAACTACTTATCATAAAACTAATTAAACCTAAGTGACCATAAGGTATAACCTCGGAAGGTTATTCCCTATGCAACTATGGTCACTAAACATGTTTGGTCGGATCCTAATGATCGACCAAACGGGTCGAGTTCGAAAGTCTAAGCGGTTGTTTAGACCGCTTGACTCACGACTCTACAAAAGCACTAAACTAAAAGTGACGAGCTAAACATGCTAAAACATGTTTAGTTAAGTTGGAAAATAGGTTTTGGCATCAAAACAAATGGTTTTGATACCCTAGAGTAATTTGGTTATAAAATACGCACAAATACACATTTTGGTCGAAACTACGACTCGTCACTACACCTAAATAATGTGGTAATCAGTAGGTATAGTCACTAGGGACTATAACCATCGTGATTACGCTCACGTTGCAAAGTTCAAATGATCTTTGTGTTGACCATTGACTGGTCAAAGCTGAAAGTCAAACTCTGTTTGACTTTCATGCTTGAAATACAAGAACAAGCAAGAAGAGGACTTACAAAGGGTCCAAGAAGGTGTTTTGATTCAAAGTAACTCAGGTATGAGGTGTTAAAACCTCAACTTAGAGCAGAAGTTGAATCAAGGTGTGAAAAACCCAAATGAGGAAGCTTGCTATTTATAGGAAGGTAAGATCAATAGGATCATTCCATGTGTTTTGAGGGTGTAATCTTGGCCATACATGTGGGTACATGGTATTAGAATACAATGGGGGTCGAAAACCAACTCCAGGTATTGTAAAAGTTACATTAAAACCCTTGAATTTGGACCAGATTGCTGAAACTGATATTTCTGTCCAGATAGGGTAGTCGCGTCGCGCGACGGCCAACCCCACTAGTGGTGGCGCAACGCCAGCATGTGCCCAGTTCCAGAAAGTTTCAAATATTTACAGTTTTGGTCCCTGCACATGTTTAAGGCCTATTTTGATGCGTTTAAACCCCGTTAACCCATTTTCAAGGCTCAATAATGAAGGTTAGGTATAGGGAACATGAAACATGCTCAAAAATATCTCGGATGTCGGTTCCTTTGGCCGTACAGTCGCGTTATTCGCTTAATTACGACGAAGTACGCACGAACGCGAAAAACGATCCAATTTACGTGACGAATGGAATTTTATCAAGTCAATCACTAAAATAAAATATTTTAATGATTACATAAATTTTTGGATGTCCGGATATATTCAGAACGTAAGATATGCGCGAAAATGCAAACTTGTGCACTTTTTGACGCTTTTAGTCCCTATTGATCAATAAATTTATTTTAGCATACCGAACCCCTCAAAGCCTATTTCTAAGATATGTAAAGGATATTTAGTGTATGTTTAACTTATGATCAAGTTCCGGAATGTTCGTTACCATACAAATCGGTATAGTTTCGCAGTTTGACACAACTAGTCCCTGCGATCGAACAAACTTGATTTCAACACACCAAACCATCCAAAGCTTATTTCTAAGTTATGTGGAGGTTATTTAAGGTATGTTAAGCCTATGTCACTATTCTGGAGTGTTTTTCGCGTTAAACTGACTGCGTTTACGCACCAGTTTGCGTATAACCTTCCAGAAAGCGATTTAAAGCTTGAAATTGGAACCGAATCAAATCATAAAATCATCAAACACAAATACACACATAATAACACCAAAACACGTATAATGACACCAAAGCACATTGTTTTATTGATAATTAACATTGTTTTCCATTGTATATCGATTACAGAACACAGTTGTCACAGTCTCCCATACTTTAGGAAATTTCGTCCTGAAATTTTATTTAGAGGAAACTTGTGAAAACAAATACGGATATTTCGTCTTCATCTGGTCCTCACGTTCCCAAGTAAACTCTGGGCCACGTTTGGATTCCCAGTGAACCTTGACCAATCGAATCCGTTTGTTCTTCAACTCTTTGACTACACGGTTCGTTATTTCCACAGGTTTCTCGACAAAGTGCATCGTTTCATCGATTTGGATTTCGTTGAGAGGAATGTGAAGATCAGCATCAGCTAAACACTTTCGCAAATTGGACACGTGAAAAGTCGGATGAATATTTCCAAGCTCTGGAGGTAGCTCTAGTTGATAGGCAACCTTTCCAATTCTTTCAACAATCTTAAATGGTCCAACATATCGTGGTGCAAGTTTTCCTTTCTTTCCAAATCTCACCACTCCCTTCCAAGGTGACACCTTGAGTAGGACACGGTCTCCGACTTGAAATTCTAAGGGCTTGCGTCGTATATCCGTATAACTCTTTTGACGGCTTCGAGCTGTCACAAGATTGTCGCGAATTTTCTTGATTTTGTCTGTTATTTCCAGAATGAGCTCAGGTCTAGTAAGCTGAGCTTCACTGGTCTCATTCCAACAGATAGGTGAACGACATTTTCGACCGTAGAGAGCTTCGAATGGTGCCATATTGATACTAGCATGATAACTGTTGTTGTGAGAGAACTCGATCAGTGGAAGATGAGAATCCCAATTACCACCAAAGTCTATCTCGCATGCTCTAAGCATATCCTCCAAAGTTTGAATCGTTCTCTCAGATTGTCCATCTGTTTGGGGATGATAAGCAGTGCTTAGATTTAGTTGGGTTCCCAAAGCAGATTGCATGGTCTTCCAGAAATGAGATGAAAATCGAGCATCACGATCGGAAATGATATCCAAAGGAACACCATGTCGTGATACAATCTCATCAACATAAATCTTTGCAAGTTTATCAGCAGATAGATCCTCGCAAATCGGAATAAAATGAGCTGATTTCGTTAAACGATCGATAACAACCCAAATAGCATCGTGACCTTTAGATGTACGCGGTAACTTAGTGATGAGATCCATAGCAATGTTCTCCCACTTCCAAACTTGTATCTCTGGTTGTACAAGCAAGCCAGAAGGTCGTTGATGTTCAGGACTTTGAGACAAGTTAGGCATTTCGATACATACAAGGCAACATCCTTTTTCATACCAGGCCACCAATACTGAGTACGGAGATCCTTGTACATTTTATCAGCACTAGGATGGATAGAATATCGAGACTTGTGAGATTCGTCCATCACTAAAGTGTGGAGATCGTCTTGTTTCGGAATCCACAAACTGTCACACCCCGACCGCGTAAAACAACAAATCGCGGCGGAAACATCGGGGCGTGTCGTAACAGAATAAATTGTTTCATAACCATGGCATACAAAGTTTTATTTATTTATTTATTAAACAAGGGTGTTACATTGTCTTGAACAGTAAACAAAAGAGTTTATAACATAATTAAACAAGTCTATCTTCGTTTTTAGTCTCTAAGGCACAGGTCCGCCCTAGTGTCATGATCAACATCCTATGGAAAAGCTCCTGAAAACACATGTGAAAATAGGTACGTCAGCATAAAAATGCCTGTGAGATACATAGGTTTGTGAAAATAGGATTCATGACTTGTATTTGAGAAAATGTTAAGTCATGAACCTTGTAATTTGCTTTGTCTTGTAAATCATTTGGAAAACGATAAGATCAGTTGATAGGTATAAGTAATGTAAGGTTAAATGAATAACCATGTAAAATGAGTTTGTATAAGATAAGTTGGTTGTAAAACAATGTCTTATGAAAAGTATGTTATTTGTATAAAATGTTATATGTATCAAACTGAAATGATTTAAATAACGTTACGCTATGTAATATTATACAAACACTTATATATAGGAAGTACCAGCGGCGTATCCACCATGTTTGTATCATATTACACACGTATCGTTACTCAAATCACTTACCCAAACAACCACCAATGTAACTTGTTCATGTACAAACCAATTGTCAAGTGTTATTGTGTAATCCATATCAAAATGTCTATGTCCAATGTAAACCACCAAATGTAATGTCCAAATGTTTATGTTCAATGTAGATCATGTAATGTGTAACCAAGATGTCATGTATGGTAGTGAAATATATATCAACTAAACCATATGTAAAATGCACAAAAACAAGGTATTGAAGTAAAACATAGTTTAAATCAAAGTTATGTTTTGTGTAACAAATGCATGCTATACTGATACAAGCATTTATGCGGTATTGTTAATATGCATACATCCAAGCCTTGAGACTGTGGCGATAAACCCTTAAACAAATTAAAGGTTTATCTAAATTATGTATATCGAATTCGGTCATTCCTTTCATCCCCTTTCCCTGGGATGTCCGGAACGGGAGTTGTCAATTCCTATGGTACCACTACCTACTAACGAATGGCATGATCAATGTTAATGAATGTATTGTTCCATGTTAAACAACCCAAATGTCATACCCAAAAATGTAAGCATGTGAAAACGATGCACTAAGTATGTAATCAAATGAACATACGTAGCGTGAAATGTAATGTAAAACGATGTACTAAGTAATGCACACAATGGGCACACCTAGCATGAAGTGAAATGTAAAACGATGTACTAAGTAATGCACACAATGGGCACACCTAGCATGAAATGTAATGTAAAACAATGTACCAAGTAATGCACACAATGGGCACACCTAGCATGAAATGTAATGTAAAACAATGTACCAAGTAATGCACACAATGGGCACACCTAGCATGAAATGTAATGTAAAACAATGTACCAAGTAATGCACACAATGGGCACACCTAGCATAAGATGTAATAAAATCATGTACTATAATGTACTAACGAACATAGCAGGTATATGATGTGAAAACAGGAAAGCATGAAAGTAACAAGTAGGCACATGTGTTTCACCCCAAAACAGTTTGGAAAACAGTAAAAGAGGGGTCTATGTACTCACTTGAGATTGCTCAGATGTCTAAAGATAACCACCAAGCAATGATATAGATCACGGAATCAAACGACACCTAATATAGGTAACTATGTTAATAAACCGGACCTAAATCGGATGATCGGGTAGCATGAGGGTTTGTAAACCAAACGAGTATTGAGACTCGTGTAGTATGGTTCAACAAACCCTACATACTAATTGAAACCTAACATAATTGTTTACGACCCATTACGACTCGTTTAGGTAGCTTATGCTACTTTAACGCGTCGTTCGCGTGAAACGCGTTCGGACCGCCTAACTAGCCCTATGACAAGTGTTATATGCCTAAACATGTTACATAATCAGTTATGTGACAAAGGTTTAGGTTACATATGCTTAATTACCAATTATACATGAAAAGGGTATTCTGGTAATTTACCTAAGGCATATAAACTACCTATCATACAACTACTTAAACGATGTGACCATAGGGTATAACCTCGGAAGGTTATTCCCTACCTACTATGGTCACCTAATGTGTTTGGTCGGATCCTAATGATCGACCAAATGGGTCGGGTTCGAAGGTATAGGCGATTTATTAGATCGCCTACCCTACGACCCTAGACAACGTGGTAATCAGTAGGCATAGTCCCAAGGGACTATGACCATCGTGATTACAATCACGTTGCGAAGTTCAAACGAACTTCGCATTGACCATTATTGGTCAACGCTGAAAGTCAAACAAAGTTTGACTTTCTGACTCAAAAAGCAGTAAAATAAGGAAAAGAACGAAAGAATACTTACGAAGGGTCCCCGAATGCTAACCTCGATTCAAAAATCTCAGGTATGAAACAATAGTTTCAACTTAGAGTTTCTCAAATCAAAGTTCTTGTGATTTTGAAGCATGGGGGGTGGGGTATTTATAGTATTCGGTCCACCGTTAAGATCGTTTCATGGAAAACGTGCCTTAATCGTAACCGTACATGTGTCGTAAAGTTGTGGTAGCTTAAAGTGGTCTTTATCAGCTGATTAAGCAAGTTGTAAGCTTGTGGTTATGGTTAAAACAGCTGGATCGTGCTGACTGTTCGTTCTAATCTGATCAGACATGCGGACGCGGCCCGCGTCAGGATGTGAAGAAACTCAGGCGGGCCGCCTGAGAGTTGCAGATCAGAAATTATAGTTTTGGTCCCTGTTGTGTATTCAGCCCATTTCCGGCACTTCTAAGGCCCGTAAAGCCAACTTTAAGGCCCTAAAATGATGCCTAAACATTGTGGACTTGAAACATGTTCAAAAATATGTCTGATGTCAGTTCGTTTGGTCGTACGAACGCGATGTTCGCTTAATTACGACGGAATGCGCATAAGCGCGAAAAACGATCCAAATGACGCGACGAATGGATTTTTCTTAAGGCGAACACTAAAATATAATATAGTCATGCTTACATAAAATTTTGGATGTCCAGATGTATTCAGAACGTAAGTTATGCGCGAAAATGCAAACTTGTGCACTTTTTGACACTTTTAGTCCCTGAATGACCCAAAAGTTTATTTTAGCACACCGAACCCCTCAAAGCCTATTTCTAAGCTATGTAAAGGATATTTAAGGTGTGTTTAACTTATGGTTATGTTCCGGAATGTTCGTTACAGTTCAAATTGACATACTTTCGCAGTTTGTCATATGTAGTCCCTGTAAGCGAATTAACTTGTTTTTGCCATACCAAAGCCTTCAAAACTTATTTCTAAGTTATGTAAAGGTTATTTAAGGTATGTTGAGTATATGTTGATGTTCCAGAGTATTTCTCGCATTAAACTGAGTACGTTTACGCACTAGTTTGCGTATAACTCTCCAGAAAGTGATGTAGAGTTTGGAATTGAACAAAAGTCAAAACATGAAAAATGTAAAACATAATCAAACAAACATTGGGATCAAATAACATTGTTTTATTGATAATAGAACTGTTCATAGTGATTACAAGCACAGTTGTTACAGTCTCCCCTACTTGTGGAAATTTCGTCCCGAAATTTATTTAGAGGAAACTCGAGGAAAAAGATGTGGATATTTCGCCTTCATTTGATCTTCGCGTTCCCACGTAAACTCAGGTCCACGTTTAGCTTCCCAGCGAACTTTGACCAAAGGAATGCGCTTGCGTTTAAGCCACTTGACTTCACGTTCCATGATTTCCACTGGTTTCTCAACAAATTTCAGTGTTTTGCCAACACGAATTTCGTCAAGCGGTATGGAGAAGTTCTCATCAGCTGAACACCTCTTGAGATTGGACACGTGAAAAGTTGGATGAACATTTCCAAGTTCAGGAGGTAACTCAAGTCTGTAGGCTACCTTTCCGATTCTTTCGATGATCTTGAATGGTCCAACGTATCTAGGTGCAAGTTTTCCTTTCTTTCCAAATCTGATCACACCTTTCCAAGGTGAGACCTTAAGTAATACTCGATCACCGACTTGAAATTCCAAGGCTCTGCGTTTTGGGTCCGCGTAAATCTTCTGACGGCTTCTAGCTGCCTGAAGGTTATCACGAACTTTCTTGACCTTGTCAGTTGTCTCTAAAATAAGGGCAGGTCCAGTAATTTGAGCCTCGCCAATCTCATTCCAGCAGACTGGTGAACGACATTTTCGACCATAGAGAGCCTCGAAAGGAGCCATTTTGATGCTAGTGTGATAACTGTTGTTGTAGGAGAATTCAATCAATTTAAGATGTGAATCCCAACTACCACCAAAATAGATCACACAAGCTCTAAGCATATCCTCCAGAGTCTGGATTGTTCTCTCAGATTGACCATCCGTTTGCGGATGATAAGCTGTGCTCAGATTAAGTTGGGTCCCCATAGCAGATTGCATGGTTCTCCAAAAATGAGAAGTGAAACGAGCATCTCTGTCAGAAATGATGTTCAAAGGAACACCATGTCGAGCTACAATTTCATCCACATAGATTTGAGCAAGTCTGTCAGCAGGAAAATCCTCACGGATTGGCAAGAAATGTGCTGACTTTGTAAGACGATCAACGACTACCCAGATGGCATCATGACCTTTCTTAGTGCGTGGAAGTTTGGTAACGAGATCCATAGTAATGTTTTCCCATTTCCAAACTGGGATCTCTGGTTGCTCCAATAAACCAGAAGGACGCTGATGTTCAGCCTTAACCTTAAGACAAGTAAGGCATTTGGATACGTATAAGGCAATGTCTTTCTTCATACCAGGCCACCAGTAGTGAATACGAAGATCCTTATACATTTTATCTGAGCCCGGATGAATAGAATAGCGATACTTATGGGCTTCATCCATAAGCAAGGTACGAAGATCATCCTGGCTTGGGACCCACAAACGGTCCATGAAGTAATATGATCCATTGCCCTTCAGTTCCAGAGCAGGTGTTATGTGATAGGGAAATTCCTTATCCATCAAACCTTGTGAAACACAAGATTGTTGAGCTTGAGAAATGCGTGCTTGGATATCGGATCGAGCTTGAATAACAGATTGAACACGTACACAATGAAGCTTAGTACGTTCCTTACGACTCAATGCATCAGCTACGACATTCGCCTTACCAGGATGGTAGCGAATTTCACAGTCATAGTCGTTTAAAAGCTCAACCCAACGTCGCTGTCTCATGTTGAGTTCTTTCTGGTTGAAGATATGCTGAAGACTTTTGTGGTCAGTGAAAACCACACATTTTGTACCGTACAAATAGTGTCTCCAGATCTTGAGAGCAAAGACAACTGCACCCAACTCAAGATCATGAGTGGTGTAGTTCTTCTCATGTATCTTCAACTGCCTCGATGCATAAGCTATGACTTTGTTCCTTTGCATAAGAACACAGCCAAGACCCAATTTCGATGCATCACAATACACAACAAAATCATCATCACCCTCAGGCAATGATAGAACAGGCGCATCGCAAAGCTTCTGCTTCAAGTGTTGAAAAGCTTCCTCTTGTTTGATTCCCCAATAAAAGGGCATTTTCTTCTGAGTTAGAGCAGTTAGAGGAACTGCAATCTTCGAGAAGTTTTCTATGAAGCGGCGATAATAACCCGCTAGACCAAGAAAAGAACGAACTTCAGTAGGAGTAGAAGGTGTATCCCAATCCTTAATCGCACTGATCTTGGAGGGATCTACATGAATACCTCGTTCGTTGATAACATGTCCTAAGAATTGAACTTCTTTAAGCCAAAATTCGCACTTGGAGAATTTGGCGAAAAGTTGCTCTTTCTTTAGGAGTTCTAGGGTAAGACGAAGATGTTGCTCGTGGTCAGCTTGCGTCTTAGAGTATATCAAGATGTCATCAATAAAAACAATGACGAACTGATCCAAATAAGGTTTGCAGACCCTATTCATTAAGTCCATGAAAACAGCAGGAGCATTAGTCAAACCGAATGGCATGACTATGAATTCATAATGCCCATAACGAGTACGGAACGCTGTCTTCGGAATGTCTTCTTCTTGCACCCGAAGTTGATGATATCCAGATCGCAGATCAATCTTCGAAAAATAAGAAGCACCTTGTAACTGATCAAAGAGATCATCGATGCGAGGTAGGGGATATCGATTCTTGATGGTAAGCTTGTTAAGCTCACGATAATCGATACACATCCTAAAGGATCCATCCTTTTTCTTGACAAAAAGAACGGGAGCACCCCAAGGTGAAAAACTAGGACGTATAAAACCTTTGTCAGAGAGCTCCTGAAGCTGTTTAGACAACTCTTGCATCTCAGATGGTGCAAGACGATATGGAGCTCTGGCAATGGGATTTGCACCAGGTACGAGATCAATACGGAACTCGACTTGGCGTGCTGGAGGTAGACCAGGTAAATCTTCAGGGAACACTTCAGAATAATCCCGAACGACAGGAATATCTGAAATAGACTTACCCTTGCCTTTATCTTCTGTAACATGTGCTAAGAAAGCCACATAGTTCTTCTGCAGATACTTCCGAGCTTTAAAACAAGACATGAGTTTGAGACCACCGATAGGCTTCTCACCTTGAACCTGCAGGATCTCGCCTGTCGAAAGCGGCACACGAACTATCTTCTCAGAACAAACTATCTCTGCGTGATGCTTGGATAACCAATCCATTCCCACAATAACGTCGAAGCTTCCAAGTTGCATTGGCGTGAGGTCGATAGGAAAGAGATGATCATTAAGGTTCAACTGGCAGTTGCGAAGAACAGAATCAAGAATAATTGGTTCACCGCTAGCAACTTCTACTGTCAAAGGTTTTCCTAGTTTCGTTCTAGACACGCGAAGCATTTGCTCAAAAGACAAAGACATGAAACTCTTATCGGCACCAGAATCGAAAGGAACATATGCAGGCTGATTATTAATAAAGAACGTACCGTTCACCACATTATCATCAGCCTGTGCCTCTTGGGCATTCATGTTAAAGGCTCGGCCTCGAGCCGGAGCCTGATTCTGGTTCTGGTTCTGGTTCTGGTTCTGGTTCGCCAGTCTTGGGCACCGATTCCTATAGTGGGTCAGATCCCCACAATTGTAACAAGCACCTGGTGGGTATTGTAGTCGTGCAGCTTGACCCTGTTGCTGAGCAGGAGGCTGTGCAACTTGTTGAGCCGGGTTTTGAACTGCGCGATTCTGAGCAAACCGACAAACCTCGGCAAGATGACCTGACTTCCCACAGCTAGTACAGAAACGGCACTGATGTTGCGGCTGATGGTGACTGTTGCATCTATTGCACAAAGGTGCATTCCCTGTATAGGGTTTCTTTGCTGGAAGCTGTGCGGGTTGGTTGGGAGCTGCCTGATTAGCTTGGGCAGTGATAGCAAAATTTTGGGAAGCCTTTCGCTTCCTTGACCTCTTCGAAGAACCAGAGTCCTTTCCATTCTTGTTTTGACCCTTCTTGCTATCCCCCTTGTCAGCCGACTGTTTCTTGCCCTTGTCACCCTTCCTGTGTAACTTGTTCTTCCGGATCTGCGACTCAGTCAGCGTCGCTGATAACTCGATTGCCTGACGGAGTGTGGCAGGGTTACTACCAGTAAGAATATCTTGTACCGAGTCAGGTAGGCCATCGATGTATCTTTCGATAGCCTTGTCAAGTGGGGTAACCATTGTCGGGCAAAGAAGACTCAACTCTTCAAACCGATCAGTATAAGCCCTGTGCTCACCACTATCTTGCTTCAAATCATCAAATTCCCTCTCCAAAGCTCGCTGCTCATGACGAGGACAGAATTCCCTCATCATAAGGGCTCTAAGTTCAGCCCATGTCTGTGCAAGAGCAACTTCTGCACCCCTGTCTCTCATAATCCCGTTCCACCATGTCAAAGCCCTCTTCTGAAATACGCTCGAAGCAAACTCGACTTTGCGATTATCCGGACACTGCACGTGGCGGAAAGTATTCTCACTGCTCTCGAACCACTGAAGAAGCCCAGTCGCTCCTTCAGAACCACTAAACTTGAGTGGTTTAGCCTGATTAAAATCCTTGTATTTGCATGGAACATTGTTGTTGTTGTTATTGTTGGCTTGGTTCCATTGAGCAAAGAGATTTGGAAATTGAGCAGCCATCTGCTGCGCAATAATTTCTGCCAGCTCGGCAGTTGCTATCAGATTGTCGCGTCGAGGAGGCATTCTAAAAGAGGAAAACATGAAAGGAAACGAGTGAGATGATTGGATGAAAAGAATGAGATGATAAAAACAAGAATTGCAAACAACATAGATGGTGGTCATTCGTCCGTATCACAAAGCAAACAAACGACACACAGTGACTAATCAAAGTAAATGGATCAAAAATAATGTATAATGAAGACATGCTCGCCTATAAGTGAACACTCATCCCAAGAATTCCCAGGTAAGCACAACTGGTCTCGCGTCTGGTTGAGATGTATACGAAGTGCTTGCCTAGACAGAAAACCCAGAATACAGGCATTCACCCTTCCAGTTTGCACGTGTTCACATTATTTAAGACCCAAAACCTTGACGAGATTTTGAAAATTTGAAGGCACAAGGCCAAAAATTTAATCAAACTGAAAAGGGTTCAAAACCATATAACAGAGGGTTCAAAACCTTGTAATAAATCATTCAAAAACAGATGATTGTTTTTCAAAAATCGTTTCAGAAAAATTTGGTTCTTGTTTTGATAATCACCTAAGGATAGGTGATGTACATGTTTTAAGATCTAAACACAAATAATTTGTGTTAGGGTCCTAGAAAAGTTATAGTCTAGGTCAAAGCATTACTAATAACCTAATTCCCTATAACCATTGGCTCTGATACCAACTCTTCTGTCACACCCCGACCGCGTAAAACAACAAATCGCGGCGGAAACATCGGGGCGTGTCGTAACAGAATAAATTGTTTCATAACCATGGCATACAAAGTTTTATTTATTTATTAAACAAGGGTGTTACATTGTCTTGAACAGTAAACAAAAGAGTTTATAACATAATTAAACAAGTCTATCTTCGTTTTTAGTCTCTAAGGCACAGGTCCGCCCTAGTGTCATGATCAACATCCTATGGAAAAGCTCCTGAAAACACATGTGAAAATAGGTACGTCAACATAAAAATGCCTGTGAGATACATAGGTTTGTGAAAATAGGATTCATGACTTGTATTTGAGAAAATGTTAAGTCATGAACCTTGTAATTTGCTTTGTCTTGTAAATCATTTGGAAAACGATAAGATCAGTTGATAGGTATAAGTAATGTAAGGTTAAATGAATAACCATGTAAAATGAGTTTGTATAAGATAAGTTGGTTGTAAAACAATGTCTTATGAAAAGTATGTTATTTGTATAAAATGTTATATGTATCAAACTGAAATGATTTAAATAACGTTACGCTATGTAATATTATACAAACACTTATATATAGGAAGTACCAGCGGCGTATCCACCATGTTTGTATCATATTACACACGTATCGTTACTCAAATCACTTACCCAAACAACCACGAATGTAACTTGTTCATGTACAAACCAATTGTCAAGTGTTATTGTGTAATCCATATCAAAATGTCTATGTCCAATGTAAACCACCAAATGTAATGTCCAAATGTTTATGTTCAATGTAGATCATGTAATGTGTAACCAAGATGTCATGTATGGTAGTGAAATATATATCAACTAAACCATATGTAAAATGCACAAAAACAAGGTATTGAAGTGAAACATAGTTTAAATCAAAGTTATGTTTTGTGTAACAAATGCATGCTATACTGATACAAGCATTTATGCGGTATTGTTAATATGCATACATCCAAGCCTTGAGACTGTGGCGATAAACCCTTAAACAAATTAAAGGTTTATCTAAATTATGTATATCGAATTCGGTCATTCCTTTCATCCCCTTTCCCTGGGATGTCCGGAACGGGAGTTGTCAATTCCTATGGTACCACTACCTACTAACGAATGGCATGATCAATGTTAATGAATGTATTGTTCCATGTTAAACAACCCAAATGTCATACCCAAAAATGTAAGCATGTGAAAACGATGCACTAAGTATGTAATCAAATGAACATACGTAGCGTGAAATGTAATGTAAAACGATGTAGTAAGTAATGCACACAATGGGCACACCTAGCATGAAGTGAAATGTAAAACGATGTACTAAGTAATGCACACAATGGGCACACCTAGCATGAAATGTAATGTAAAACAATGTACCAAGTAATGCACACAATGGGCACACCTAGCATGAAATGTAATGTAAAACAATGTACCAAGTAATGCACACAATGGGCACACCTAGCATGAAATGTAATGTAAAACAATGTACCAAGTAATGCACACAATGGGCACACCTAGCATAAGATGTAATAAAATCATGTACTATAATGTACTAACGAACATAGCAGGTATATGATGTGAAAACAGGAAAGCATGAAAGTAACAAGTAGGCACATGTGTTTCACCCCAAAACAGTTTGGAAAACCGTAAAAGAGGGGTCTATGTACTCACTTGAGATTGCTCAGATGTCTAAAGATAACCACCAAGCAATGATATAGATCACGGAATCAAACGGCAACTAATATAGGTAACTATGTTAATAAACCGGACCTAAATCGGATGATCGGGTAGCATGAGGGTTTGTAAACCAAACGAGTATTGAGACTCGTGTAGTATGGTTCAACAAATCCTACATACTAATTGAAACCTAACATAATTGTTTACGACCCATTACGACTCGTTTAGGTAGCTTATGCTACTTTAACGCGTCGTTCGCGTGAAACGCGTTCGGACCGCCTAACTAGCCCTATGACAAGTGTTATATGCCTAAACATGTTACATAATCAGTTATGTGACAAAGGTTTAGGTTTTTTTTTTGGGTAAAGGGTTACCCCGGTGATTCTATTAAAATTCAACCGCAAATAAGTACAAGTAGTGAGGATGTGTTCCACACTAGTTCATATATAGGACATGCCCCATATATGTAAGACAAAACAAAACAAAATAACTATGACACCCCATAACCTAGTCTACTATACATCATGAAAGAGATCTAGTAGACAAACACTGCAAAAACAAAACAAAATCCTCAACCGCCATCATCAAAGATAAAGCTGCCACAAACCGGCAACCCCTTCAAACGAAGCAATAGACGCCTATCCATTCGAGAATTTTGTGGGAGAGGTGCTAGCCCCTGCTTTCGAAGAAAAAGGATGAATACCCGATGTCATAAATTCACTGGTTTCATTGTAGACTTCAACGACCTCCTCTTCATCCGACTCGTGCCTGTCACTCGACTGTTTCTCCTTCTTCTCTATACGACCCACAGTACTACCTCCCTGACCACCATCATCTTCCTTAAGGGCATCAAAGGGGTTAGACGTTGATACCTGGTTGTTCATCGGCTTCTTCAAGGATGAAATTGGTTTAGGGTTTACAACTGGTCTGTACACTACCTTCGGCTTCTGATTTTTCATGTGAAGACCTTGGTTAGTAGATTTCTTCTTCTTAGCACCCACCACCTGAAAATCATCAATCTTTTTTCCAGACTCCCCACTCGAAACAACCTGAGGCCTCTTTGGACACGATTGATCCTCATGTCCAAACACGCAACAAGAAGAGCACCTAACAGGCTCCCAATCATATTCAATTTTAACCTCCACCATTGCGTGACTATTACCCTCTAAAGACGGGATTGCAACTGTAACACTCCTCATTAATTCAGCCCCGGCTTGAACTTCAATGAGCGCTCTAGCATAACTGCTTCTACCCCATGACTCAGCACACATTGTAGCAGTGTATGAATCTAGCATCTTAGGCACCCCTATCTTAGAAGCGAGCAAGCTAAGACCATCCTCAGTATATGCTGCTAACGGCACTTCATGCATCTTAACCCAAACTGGGATAGCCTTTATATCTTCTTTCTCCAACTTGACAGAGGCCGACCACTCCTTCAAGATTATCGGGACATTTCTAATCATCCAAGGTCCATCCTCCACCAATTTATCCATCCCTTCCTTTGTTTTGAACTTAAAGAAAAAGAACCCGTTTGCATTCATCATTAGTCTAGAGAGACCATATTTAACCCAGTTGTTCTTTGCAAAATAATCCACTACAGGAAAAGCCAGCCGTTTACCCAAGAAATATCCACACAACGTGTTAGCATACCTGTCAGAGACTTGTTTAACCGAAGACAATGGAATGACGACATCAGCTCCATCAACCGACTCGCTAGATTCCATCATCTGAAACTTAACCTTTACGTTCTCCTTTGCGGTGTTCACAACACTAGCAAATGATAACGGTTCTGCATCCACAGATACTTTTGGAATCGAGTTACCAGCCAATGGAGTTGCCAAATTCACTCCATGAACACCTGTAGTAGGCGAGAACAGTTTATCCATGTGAACTGGAGCCGTGACCTTAGTAAGTTCATCAATGATGTTAATACCACGTCTTGGCTGAATATTGTTCCCATCAACATCAAGAATTCGATCCGCTATTTCCTTAAATGACAGTGGTGGCCTTCCACCAGGTTTCATGCGTTCATCCATTAAAAGTAATCCGTATCAGCCAGAATTCGTTCAAAGAACAGCCGCCTGAAATAAACCCTAGTAGCCGTCAAACCACCAATAAACTTGCCGACAATCAGAATGAATGAATTCAGCCGCAAACCCTAGTCGGATTGAGTAAGCCGCCGCAAAATCCAAGACTGAATTGTCGCTAAAAATTGACTGCCAACCCCTAATCTGAATCGTCAAAAGTATTGCCGAAACCCTAATCAGAAAATTGACTGCCAAACCCTAATCAGAATCGACGCAATCCAGAAAATTGACTGCCGAAACCTGAATGAATAACCAGCACCGTGATCTGAAGATGAATTGCCGAATGATTTGCAATCAAGAAAAAACAGCGCCGACAACAAACCCTAATCCGATTACTTGAATATAGCCGACTTCAAGTGATTAGAACCTAAAGAACCGATTAAAGATGAATCGAAATCCTTAGATACTAACCAAGATCAATCGAAATCAAGGATCGAATGGATCGACTAGGGTTTCACCAAATCTCCAAAATCGCCCCTAAGCACTGGCTCACACTGACACTACCAGTGATTGTACAAAGGTTTAGGTTACATATGCTTAATTACCAATTATACATGAAAAGGGTATTCTGGTAATTTACCTAAGGCATATAAACTACCTATCATACAACTACTTAAACGATGTGACCATAGGGTATAACCTCGGAAGGTTATTCCCTACCTACTATGGTCACCTAATGTGTTTGGTCGGATCCTAATGATCGACCAAATGGGTCGGGTTCGAAGGTATAGGCGATTTATTAGATCGCCTACCCTACGACCCTAGACAACGTTGTAATCAGTAGGCATAGTCCCAAGGGACTATGACCATCGTGAGTACAATCACGTTGCGAAGTTTAAACGAACTTCGCATTGACCATTATTGGTCAACGCTGAAAGTCAAACAAAGTTTGACTTTCTGACTCAAAAAGCAGTAAAATAAGGAAAAGAACGAAAGAATACTTACGAAGGGTCCCCGAATGCTAACCTCGATTCAAAAATCTCAGGTATGAAACAATAGTTTCAACTTAGAGTTTCTCAAATCAAAGTTCTTGTGATTTTGAAGCATGGGGGGTGGGGTATTTATAGTATTCGGTCCACCGTTAAGATCGTTTCATGGAAAACGTGCCTTAATCGTAACCGTACATGTGTCGTAAAGTTGTGGTAGCTTAAAGTGGTCTTTATCAGCTGATTAAGCAAGTTGTAAGCTTGTGGTTGTGGTTAAAACAGCTGGATCGTGCTGACTGTTCGTTCTAATCTGATCAGACATGCGGACGCGGCCCGCGTCAGGATGTGAAGAAACTCAGGCGGGCCGCCTGAGAGTTGCAGATCAGAAATTATAGTTTTGGTCCCTGTTGTGTATTCAGCCCATTTCCGGCACTTCTAAGGCCCGTAAAGCCAACTTTAAGGCCCTAAAATGATGCCTAAACATTGTGGACTTGAAACATGTTCAAAAATATGTCTGATGTCAGTTCGTTTGGTCGTACGAACGCGATGTTCGCTTAATTACGACGGAATGCGCATAAGCGCGAAAAACGATCCAAATGACGCGACGAATGGATTTTTCTTAAGGCGAACACTAAAATATAATATATTCATGCTTACATAAATTTTTGGATGTCCAGATGTATTCAGAACGTAAGTTATGCGCGAAAATGCAAACTTGTGCACTTTTTGACACTTTTAGTCCCTGAATGACCCAAAAGTTTATTTTAGCACACCGAACCCCTCAAAGCCTATTTCTAAGCTATGTAAAGGATATTTAAGGTGTGTTTAAGTTATGGTTATGTTCCGGAATGTTCGTTACAGTTCAAATTGACATACTTTCGCAGTTTGTCATATGTAGTCCCTGTAAGCGAATTAACTTGTTTTTGCCATACCAAAGCCTTCAAAACTTATTTCTAAGTTATGTAAAGGTTATTTAAGGTATGTTGAGTATATGTTGATGTTCCAGAGTATTTCTCGCATTAAACTGAGTACGTTTACGCACTAGTTTGCGTATAACTCTCCAGAAAGTGATGTAGAGTTTGGAATTGAACAAAAGTCAAAACATGAAAAATGTAAAACATAATCAAACAAACATTGGGATCAAATAACATTGTTTTATTGATAATAGAACTGTTCATAGTGATTACAAGCACAGTTGTTACAGTCTCCCCTACTTGTGGAAATTTCGTCCCGAAATTTTTTTAGAGGAAACTCGAGGAAAAAGATGTGGATATTTCGCCTTCATTTGATCTTCGCGTTCCCAAGTAAACTCAGGTCCACGTTTAGCTTCCCAGCGAACTTTGACCAAAGGAATGCGCTTGCGTTTAAGCCACTTGACTTCACGTTCCATGATTTCCACTGGTTTCTCAACAAATTTCAGTGTTTTGCCAACACGAATTTCGTCAAGCGGTATGGAGAAGTTCTCATCAGCTGAACACCTCTTGAGATTGGACACGTGAAAAGTTGGAGGAACATTTCCAAGTTCAGGAGGTAACTCAAGTCTGTAGGCTACCTTTCCGATTCTTTCGACGATCTTGAATGGTCCAACGTATCTAGGTGCAAGTTTTCCTTTCTTTCCAAATCTGATCACACCTTTCCAAGGTGAGACCTTAAGTAATACTCGATCACCGACTTGAAATTCCAAGGCTTTGCGTTTTGGGTCCGCGTAAATCTTCGGACGGCTTCTAGCTGCCTGAAGGTTATCACGAACTTTCTTGACCTTGTCAGTTGTCTCTAAAATAAGGGCAGGTCCAGTAATTTGAGCCTCGCCAATCTCATTCCAGCAGACTGGTGAACGACATTTTCGACCATAGAGAGCCTCGAAAGGAGCCATTTTGATGCTAGTGTGATAACTGTTGTTGTAGGAGAATTCAATCAATTTAAGATGTGAATCCCAACTACCACCAAAATCGATCACACAAGCTCTAAGCATATCCTCCAGAGTCTGGATTGTTCTCTCAGATTGACCATCCGTTTGCGGATGATAAGCTGTGCTCAGATTAAGTTGGGTCCCCATAGCAGATTGCATGGTTCTCCAAAAATGAGAAGTGAAACGAGCATCTCTGTCAGAAATGATGTTCAAAGGAACACCATGTCGAGCTACAATTTCATCCACATAGATTTGAGCAAGTCTGTCAGCAGGAAAATCCTCACGGATTGGCAAGAAATGTGCTGACTTTGTAAGACGATCAACGACTACCCAGATGGCATCATGACCTTTCTTAGTGCGTGGAAGTTTGGTAACGAGATCCATAGTAATGTTTTCCCATTTCCAAACTGGGATCTCTGGTTGCTCCAATAAACCAGAAGGACGCTGATGTTCAGCCTTAACCTTAAGACAAGTAAGGCATTTGGATACGTATAAGGCAATGTCTTTCTTCATACCAGGCCACCAGTAGTGAATACGAAGATCCTTATACATTTTATCTGAGCCCGGATGAATAGAATAGCGAGACTTATGGGCTTCATCCATAAGCAAGGTACGAAGATCATCCTGGCTTGGGACCCACAAACGGTCCATGAAGTAATATGATCCATTGCCCTTCAGTTCCAGAGCAGGTGTTATGTGATAGGGAAATTCCTTATCCATCAAACCTTGTGAAACACAAGATTGTTGAGCTTGAGAAATGCGTGCTTGGATATCGGATCGAGCTTGAATAACAGATTGAACACGTACACAATGAAGCTTAGTACGTTCCTTACGACTCAATGGATCAGCTACGACATTCGCCTTACCAGGATGGTAGCGAATTTCGCAGTCATAGTCGTTTAAAAGCTCAACCCAACGTCGCTGTCTCATGTTGAGTTCTTTCTGGTTGAAGATATGCTGAAGACTTTTGTGGTCAGTGAAAACCACACATTTTGTACCGTACAAATAGTGTCTCCAGATCTTGAGAGCAAAGACAACTGCACCCAACTCAAGATCATGAGTGGTGTAGTTCTTCTCATGTATCTTCAACTGCCTCGATGCATAAGCTATGACTTTGTTCCTTTGCATAAGAACACAGCCAAGACCCAATTTCGATGCATCACAATACACAACAAAATCATCATCACCCTCAGGCAATGATAGAACAGGCGCATCGCAAAGCTTCTGCTTCAAGTGTTGAAAAGCTTCCTCTTGTTTGATTCCCCAATAAAAGGGCATTTTCTTCTGAGTTAGAGCAGTTAGAGGAACTGCAATCTTCGAGAAGTTTTCTATGAAGCGGCGATAATAACCCGCTAGACCAAGAAAAGAACGAACTTCAGTAGGAGTAGAAGGTGTATCCCAATCCTTAATCGCACTGATCTTGGAGGGATCTACATGAATACCTCGTTCGTTGATAACATGTCCTAAGAATTGAACTTCTTTAAGCCAAAATTCGCACTTGGAGAATTTGGCGAAAAGTTGCTCTTTCTTTAGGAGTTCTAGGGTAAGACGAAGATGTTGCTCGTGGTCAGCTTGCGTCTTAGAGTATATCAAGATGTCATCAATAAAAACAATGACGAACTGATCCAAATAAGGTTTGCAGACCCTATTCATTAAGTCCATGAAAACAGCAGGAGCATTAGTCAAACCGAATGGCATGACTATGAATTCATAATGCCCATAACGAGTACGGAACGCTGTCTTCGGAATGTCTTCTTCTTGCACCCGAAGTTGATGATATCCAGATCGCAGATCAATCTTCGAAAAATAAGAAGCGCCTTGTAACTGATCAAAGAGATCATCGATGCGAGGTAGGGGATATCGATTCTTGATGGTAAGCTTGTTAAGCTCACGATAATCGATACACATCCTAAAGGATCCATCCTTTTTCTTGACAAAAAGAACGGGAGCACCCCAAGGTGAAAAACTAGGACGTATAAAACCTTTGTCAGAGAGCTCCTGAAGCTGTTTAGACAACTCTTGCATCTCAGATGGTGCAAGACGATATGGAGCTCTGGCAATGGGATTTGCACCAGGTACGAGATCAATACGGAACTCGACTTGGCGTGCTGGAGGTAGACCAGGTAAATCTTCAGGGAACACTTCAGAATAATCCCGAACGACAGGAATATCTGAAATAGACTTACCCGTGCCTTTATCTTCTGTAACATGTGCTAAGAAAGCCACATAGTTCTTCGGAAGATACTTCCGAGCTTTAAAACAAGACATGAGTTTGAGACCACCGATAGGCTTCTCACCTTGAACCTGCAGGATCTCGCCTGTCGAAAGCGGCACACGAACTATCTTCTCAGAACAAACTATCTCTGCGTGATGCTTGGATAACCAATCCATTCCCACAATAACGTCGAAGCTTCCAAGTTGCATTGGCGTGAGGTCGATAGGAAAGAGATGATCATTAAGGTTCAACTGGCAGTTGCGAAGAACAGAATCAAGAATAATTGGTTCACCGCTAGCAACTTCTACTGTCAAAGGTTTTCCTAGTTTCGTTCTAGACACGCGAAGCATTTGCTCAAAAGACAAAGACACGAAACTCTTATCGGCACCAGAATCGAAAAGAACATATGCAGGCTGATTATTAATAAAGAACGTACCGTTCACCACATTATCATCAGCCTGTGCCTCTTGGGCATTCATGTTAAAGGCTCGGCCTCGAGCCGGAGCCTGATTCTGGTTCTGGTTCGCCAGTCTTGGGCACCGATTCCTATAGTGGGTCAGATCCCCACAATTGTAACAAGCACCTGGTGGGTATTGTAGTCGTGCAGCTTGACCCTGTTGCTGAGCAGGAGGCTGTGCAACTTGTTGAGCCGGGTTTTGAACTGCGCGATTCTGAGCAAACCGACAAACCTCGGCAAGATGACCTGACTTCCCACAGCTAGTACAGAAACGGCACTGATGTTGCGGCTGATGGTGACTGTTGCATCTATTGCACAAAGGTGCATTCCCTGTATAGGGTTTCTTTGCTGGAAGCTGTGCGGGTTGGTTGGGAGCTGCCTGATTAGCTTGGGCAGTGATAGCAAAATTTTGGGAAGCCTTTCGCTTCCTTGACCTCTTCGAAGAACCAGAGTCCTTTCCATTCTTGTTTTGACCCTTCTTGCTATCCCCCTTGTCAGCCGACTGTTTCTTGCCCTTGTCACCCTTCCTGTGTAACTTGTTCTTCCGGATCTGCGACTCAGTCAGCGTCGCTGATAACTCGATTGCCTGACGGAGTGTGGCAGGGTTACTACCAGTAAGAATATCTTGTACCGAGTCAGGTAGGCCGTCGATGTATCTTTCGATAGCCTTGTCAAGTGGGGTAACCATTGTCGGGCAAAGAAGACTCAACTCTTCAAACCGATCAGTATAAGCCCTGTGCTCACCACTATCTTGCTTCAAATCATCAAATTCCTTCTCCAAAGCTCGCTGCTCATGACGAGGACAGAATTCCCTCATCATAAGGGCTCTAAGTTCAGCCCATGTCTGTGCAAGAGCAACTTCTGCACCCCTGTCTCTCATAATCCCGTTCCACCATGTCAAAGCCCTCTTCTGAAATACGCTCGAAGCAAACTCGACTTTGCGATTATCCGGACACTGCACGTGGCGGAAAGTATTCTCACTGCTCTCGAACCACTGAAGAAGCCCAGTCGCTCCTTCAGAACCACTAAACTTGAGTGGTTTAGCCTGATTAAAATCCTTGTATTTGCATGGAACATTGTTGTTGTTGTTATTGTTGGCTTGGTTCCATTGAGCAAAGAGATTTGGAAATTGAGCAGCCATCTGCTGCGCAATAATTTCTGCCAGCTCGGCAGTTGCTATCAGATTGTCGCGTCGAGGAGGCATTCTAAAAGAGGAAAACATGAAAGGAAACGAGTAAGATGATTGGATGAAAAGAATGAGATGATAAAAACAAGAATTGCAAACAACATAGATGGTGGTCATTCGTCCGTATCACAAAGCAAACAAACGACACACAGTGACTAATCAAAGTAAATGGATCAAAAATAATGTATAATGAAGACATGCTCGCCTATAAGTGAACACTCATCCCAAGAATTCCCAGGTAAGCACAACTGGTCTCGCGTCTGGTTGAGATGTATACGAAGTGCTTGCCTAGACAGAAAACCCAGAATACAGGCATTCACCCTTCCAGTTTGCACGTGTTCACATTATTTAAGACCCAAAACCTTGACGAGATTTTGAAAATTTGAAGGCACAAGGCCAAAAATTTAATCAAACTGAAAAGGGTTCAAAACCATATAACAGAGGGTTCAAAACCTTGTAATAAATCATTCAAAAACAGATGATTGTTTTTCAAAAATCGTTTCGGAAAAATTTGGTTCTTGTTTTGATAATCACCTAAGGATAGGTGATGTACATGTTTTAAGATCTAAACACAAATAATTTGTGTTAGGGTCCTAGAAAAGTTATAGTCTAGGTCAAAGCATTACTAATAACCTAATTCCCTATAACCATTGGCTCTGATACCAACTCTTCTGTCACACCCCGACCGCGTAAAACAACAAATCGCGGCGGAAACATCGGGGCGTGTCGTAACAGAATAAATTGTTTCATAACCATGGCATACAAAGTTTTATTTATTTATTAAACAAGGGTGTTACATTGTCTTGAACAGTAAACAAAAGAGTTTATAACATAATTAAACAAGTCTATCTTCGTTTTTAGTCTCTAAGGCACAGGTCCGCCCTAGTGTCATGATCAACATCCTATGGAAAAGCTCCTGAAAACACATGTGAAAATAGGTACGTCAACATAAAAATGCCTGTGAGATACATAGGTTTGTGAAAATAGGATTCATGACTTGTATTTGAGAAAATGTTAAGTCATGAACCTTGTAATTTGCTTTGTCTTGTAAATCATTTGGAAAACGATAAGATCAGTTGATAGGTATAAGTAATGTAAGGTTAAATGAATAACCATGTAAAATGAGTTTGTATAAGATAAGTTGGTTGTAAAACAATGTCTTATGAAAAGTATGTTATTTGTATAAAATGTTTTATGTATCAAACTGAAATGATTTAAATAACGTTACGCTATGTAATATTATACAAACACTTATATATAGGAAGTACCAGCGGCGTATCCACCATGTTTGTATCATATTACACACGTATCGTTACTCAAATCACTTACCCAAACAACCACGAATGTAACTTGTTCATGTACAAACCAATTGTCAAGTGTTATTGTGTAATCCATATCAAAATGTCTATGTCCAATGTAAACCACCAAATGTAATGTCCAAATGTTTATGTTCAATGTAGATCATGTAATGTGTAACCAAGATGTCATGTATGGTAGTGAAATATATATCAACTAAACCATATGTAAAATGCACAAAAACAAGGTATTGAAGTAAAACATAGTTTAAATCAAAGTTATGTTTTGTGTAACAAATGCATGCTATACTGATACAAGCATTTATGCGGTATTGTTAATATGCATACATCCAAGCCTTGAGACTGTGGCGATAAACCCTTAAACAAATTAAAGGTTTATCTAAATTATGTATATCGAATTCGGTCATTCCTTTCATCCCCTTTCCCTGGGATGTCCGGAACGGGAGTTGTCAATTCCTATGGTACCACTACCTACTAACGAATGGCATGATCAATGTTAATGAATGTATTGTTCCATGTTAAACAACCCAAATGCCATACCCAAAAATGTAAGCATGTGAAAACGATGCACTAAGTATGTAATCAAATGAACATACGTAGCGTGAAATGTAATGTAAAACGATGTACTAAGTAATGCACACAATGGGCACACCTAGCATGAAGTGAAATGTAAAACGATGTACTAAGTAATGCACACAATGGGCACACCTAGCATGAAATGTAATGTAAAACAATGTACCAAGTAATGCACACAATGGGCACACCTAGCATGAAATGTAATGTAAAACAATGTACCAAGTAATGCACACAATGGGCACACCTAGCATGAAATGTAATGTAAAACAATGTACCAAGTAATGCACACAATGGGCACACCTAGCATAAGATGTAATAAAATCATGTACTATAATGTACTAACGAACATAGCAGGTATATGATGTGAAAACAGGAAAGCATGAAAGTAACAAGTAGGCACATGTGTTTCACCCCAAAACAGTTTGGAAAACAGTAAAAGAGGGGTCTATGTACTCACTTGAGATTGCTCAGATGTCTAAAGATAACCACCAAGCAATGATATAGATCACGGAATCAAACGGCACCTAATATAGGTAACTATGTTAATAAACCGGACCTAAATCGGATGATCGGGTAGCATGAGGGTTTGTAAACCAAACGAGTATTGTGACTCGTGTAGTATGGTTCAACAAAGCCTACATACTAATTGAAACCTAACATAATTGTTTACGACCCATTACGACTCGTTTAGGTAGCTTATGCTACTTTAACGCGTCGTTCGCGTGAAACGCGTTCGGACCGCCTAACTAGCCCTATGACAAGTGTTATATGCCTAAACATGTTACTTAATCAGTTATGTGACAAAGGTTTAGGTTACATATGCTTAATTACCAATTATACATGAAAAGGGTATTCTGGTAATTTACCTAAGGCATATAAACTACCTATCATACAATTACTTAAACGATGTGACCATAGGGTATAACCTCGGAAGGTTATTCCCTACCTACTATGGTCACCTAATGTGTTTGGTCGGATCCTAATGATCGACCAAATGGGTCGGGTTCGAAGGTATAGGCGATTTATTAGAGCGCCTACCCTACGACCCTAGACAACGTGGTAATCAGTAGGCATAGTCCCAAGGGACTATGACCATCGTGATTACAATCACGTTGCGAAGTTCAAACGAACTTCGCATTGGCCATTATTGGTCAACGCTGAAAGTCAAACAAAGTTTGACTTTCTGACTCAAAAAGCAGTAAAATAAGGAAAAGAACGAAAGAATACTTACGAAGGGTCCCCGAATGCTAACCTCGATTCAAAAATCTCAGGTATGAAACAATAGTTTCAACTTAGAGTTTCTCAAATCAAAGTTCTTGTGATTTTGAAGCATGGGGGTGGGGTATTTATAGTATTCGGTCCACCGTTAAGATCGTTTCATGGAAAACGTGCCTTAATCGTAACCGTACATGTGTCGTAAAGTTGTGGTAGCTTAAAGTGGTCCTTATCAGCTGATTAAGCAAGTTGTAAGCTTGTGGTTGTGGTTAAAACAGCTGGATCGTGCTGACTGTTCGTTCTAATCTGATCAGACATGCGGACGCGGCCCGCGTCAGGATGTGAAGAAACTCAGGCGGGCCGCCTGAGAGTTGCAGATCAGAAATTACAGTTTTGGTCCCTGTTGTGTATTCAGCCCATTTCCGGCACTTCTAAGGCCCGTAAAGCCAACTTTAAGGCCCTAAAATGATGCCTAAACATTGTGGACTTGAAACATGTTCAAAAATATGTCTGATGTCAGTTCGTTTGGTCGTACGAACGCGATGTTCGCTTAATTACGACGGAATGCGCATAAGCGCGAAAAACGATCCAAATGACGCGACGAATGGATTTTTCTTAAGGCGAACACTAAAATATAATATAGTCATGCTTACATAAATTTTTGGATGTCCAGATGTATTCAGAACGTAAGTTATGCGCGAAAATGCAAACTTGTGCACTTTTTGACACTTTTAGTCCCTGAATGACCCAAAAGTTTATTTTAGCACACCGAACCCCTCAAAGCCTATTTCTAAGCTATGTAAAGGATATTTAAGGTGTGTTTAACTTATGGTTATGTTCCGGAATGTTCGTTACAGTTCAAATTGACATACTTTCGCAGTTTGTCATATGTAGTCCCTGTAAGCGAATTAACTTGTTTTTGCCATACCAAAGCCTTCAAAACTTATTTCTAAGTTATGTAAAGGTTATTTAAGGTATGTTGAGTATATGTTGATGTTCCAGAGTATTTCTCGCATTAAACTGAGTACGTTTACGCACTAGTTTGCGTATAACTCTCCAGAAAGTGATGTAGAGTTTGGAATTGAACAAAAGTCAAAACATGAAAAATGTAAAACATAATCAAACAAACATTGGGATCAAATAACATTGTTTTATTGATAATAGAACTGTTCATAGTGATTACAAGCACAGTTGTTACACAAACGATCCTTGAAATAAAGCAAACTATCGTCTTTCCTTTCGAGTTTAAGCTCAAGTTGAAGCGGTAGCTCATATTTCAATAAGCCTTTGATCACACAGGAACGTTGAGCTTGAAGAACACGAGATTGAATATAAGATAGAGTTCGAACAGAATGAAGCTTGACTCGTTCCTTTCGACTAAGCGCATCGGCCACAACATTCGCCTTACCAGGATGGTAGCGAATCTCGCAATCGTAATCGTTCAAGAGTTCAACCCATCGTCGTTGCCTCATATTCAACTCCTTCTGATTGAGAATATGCTGGAGACTTTTGTGGTCTGTGAAAATCACACACTTCGTGCCATAAAGGTAGTGTCTCCAGATTTTAAGCGCGAAAACCACAGCTCCTAACTCAAGATCATGAGTCGTATAGTTCTTCTCGTGAACTTTCAATTGTCTAGACGCATAAGCTATAACTTTACCTCGTTGCATAAGAACACAACCAAGGCCTAAATTTGATGCGTCACAGTAGACAACAAAATCATCGTTTCCTTCGGGCAAAGACAAAATAGGAGCATCACATAGCTTCCGTTTCAGCGTTTGGAACGCTTCTTCTTGTTTGGGTCCCCACTCAAAAGGCTTATTCTTTTGAGTCAAAGCAGTGAGTGGAACCGCAATCTTTGATAAATTCGAAATGAAACGTCGATAATATCCAGCAAGACCAAGAAAAGATCGAATCTCTGTAGGTGTCGTCGGTGTATTCCAATCCTTAATAGCAGCTATCTTGGATGGATCCACATGAATACCCTGCTCATTGACTATATGACCCAAGAACCGAACTTCTTTAAGCCAAAATTCACACTTGGAGAATTTAGCAAAAAGTTGTTCCTTATTAAGGAGTTCCAATGTTAAGCGAAGGTGTTGCTCGTGCTCGGCTCGAGACTTTGAATAAATGAGAATATCGACGATGAACACAATGATGAACTTGTCTAAATAAGGTTTACAGACACTATTCATTAAGTCCATGAAGATGGCTGGGGCATTCGTCAGACCGAAAGGCATGACAGTAAACTCATAGTGCCCATATCTTGTGCGGAAAGCAGTTTTGGGAATATCTTCTTCTAGGACACAAAGCTGATGATACCCAGAACACAGATCGATCTTGGAAAAACAGGTAGCACCTTGCAGCTGATCGAAGAGATCATCGATTCGAGGTAGGGGATATCGATTCTTGATGGTAAGCTTATTAAGCTCATGATAATCGATACACATTCGAAAAGATCCATCTTTCTTTTTCACAAAGAGGACAGGAGCGTCCCATGGTGAAAAGCTCGGACGGATGAATCCTTTATCAGATAACTCTTGAAGCTGTTTTGATAACTCTTGCATCTCCGACGGTGCAAGACGATAAGGTGCTTTCGCAATCGGGTTGGCATTGGGTACAAGGTTAATATGAAACTCGACTTGACGAACTGGAGGCAAACCAGTCAGTTCATCAGGAAACACCTTTGGATAACCCTGAACAATCGGAATATCCTGAATACTCTTGCTCTTGCCTTTCTCCTCGGTGACATGTGCCAGAAAAGCAACATATCCTTTTCGCAAATAACTTTGGGCTTTTGTACACGACATAAGCTTCAATCCACCTGAAGGTTTCTCGCCACGAACTTCCAGAACATCGCCAGACGGAAGAGGAATACGAACAATCTTATCGAAACAAACCACCTCAGCATGATGTTTGGTTAACCAATCCATCCCCATGATTATATCGAAACTCCCAAGTTGAATCAGTGTGAGGTCAATAGGAAAAAGATGGTTATCAAGGTTTAACTGACAATCACGAATGAATTGAGAACAAGAGGTTTACCAGTAGCAACTTCGACAGTTAAGGGTTTCCTCAGTTTAGTTCTAGGTATCGCAAGTAAAGGCTCAAAAGATAACGAAACAAAACTTCTATCGGCACCAGAATAAAAAAGAATAGATGCAGGTCGATTGTTAACAAGAAACGTACCATTGACCACCTTGTTGTCAGCCCTCGCTTTGTTGGCATTCAAGTTGTACGCTCGTCCGCGAGCGGGATTCACATTTGCATTGACATTCACGTTCGGATTCGCATTTGCATTCACCAACCTCGGACAGTTGTTGCGGAAGTGACCAAACTCTCCACAATTGAAACATAAACCCGGTGGGAATCTCGCAGCATTCCCCTGAACCGGAGCTTGAACCTGGGCAACTTGATTCTGTCCCAAACGACAAATGTTGGCCAAATGCCCAAGTTTACCACGCGTAGTGCATTGCTTATAAGCTTGTTGTGCAACATGATGACCGTTGCAGCGAGCACAATGAGGTGTGGTACCAGCATATACTTTCTTTGCAGGCGGTTGAGCCGGTGGCTTCTGAGGGTTCTGAGCTGTTACTGTAAAATTCTGAGCACCCTTTCGCTTTCTCGACTTCTTCGACGACTCACCTTTCTTACCCTTACCCTTTTCCTTGACAGAATCGGTCGACTTCTTCTTATCACCCTTGCGGGTAAGTTTACCCTTCCTGAATAAGACTCAGTCAGGATAGCAGACAACTCGATCGCGTGACGAACAGTAGTAGGATTAATGCCAGTCACAATATCCTGTATGGAATCGGGTAAACCATCGATATACCTCTCTATCGCTTTCTCCAACAGGGTAACCATAGTAGGACACAAAAGACTGAGCTCCTCAAAACGATCCGTATACGCACGGTGTTCTCCCCCATCTTGCTTTAGATCGTCAAACTCTCATTCCAAAGCTCAAATTTCGTGACGGGGACAAAACTCTTTCATCATGAGAGCTCGAAACTCTTCCCATGTCTGTGCCAATGCCACTTCGGCACCCCTATCATGCATCACTCCGTTCCACCACGTAAGAGCACGCTTCTCAAACTATGTCACATGTGCCTCCACGGCCATCAAACAAATACTATATCAATGAAATATTGTATTTCATACTTGGGATTTGTATAAATATGTGTATCCTTTGCACATATCAATTCTTGCTCGATTTCAAGCTTTAAATCGCTTTCTGGAAGGTTATACGCGCACTGATGCGTAAATATAACCTGTTTAATGCAACGAACACTCCAGAATAGTGAAATAGGCTTAACATACCTTAAATAACCTTTACATAACTTAGAAGTAAGTTTTAAAGGCTTTGGTATGGCAAAATCGAGTTAAATCGCTTACAGGGACTAAAGTTGGCAAACTACGAAAGTATGACAATTTGAACTGTAACAGACATTCCGGATCATGGCCATAAGTTAAACATACCATAAATATCCTTTACATAGCTTAGAAATAGGCTTTGAGGGGTTCGGTGAGCTAAAATAAACTTTTGGGTCATTCAGGGACTAAAAGTGTCAAAAAGTGCATAAATTTGCACTTTCGCGCATAACTTACGTTCTGAATACATCCGGACATCCAAAAATTTATGTAAGCACTAAAATATTTTATTTTAGTGTTTGTTTTTTTGGGTAAAGGGTTACCCCGGTGATTCTATATATTCACAACCAATCAAAACAAGTAGTGTAGAAAAACCTACACTAGTTCAATCATGAGACAAGCCCCATGAAAGTAAACAAAAACATCAAAATTACCACAAATAACCAACCACTAGACTCTAATCTAGAACCAAAACCAGAAGAAAAACTTATCAACTACTCAACCACCATCATCATCCCTGTGAAATCTGTGGATCTCCCAATCTCCAAGAAGCCTCTGGACGCCAGCAGTGTTCTTCAGCTTCACTCCCATCAATTTGTAACGAACCCTTTGAAAGATAGACGCACTAATAATTTCTGGTGGTCTTAACTGATTCTTAAACAACCTAGCATTCCGCTCCTGCCAAATCACATAAGCACTAGCCGCAACTGCAACTCTAGTAACAAGATTAGCCGCTGTCTTCGACCGAGCACGAGCTAAAAGCCAATCCACAATATCCCCCCATATAGGTTGAACCGTATCCATGCCCACCTTTTGTCGAACCATATGCCAAACTTGAGATGAGAATTTACATTCAAAGAATAAATGACTATGAGAGTCATAATTCTCGTAGCATAAAAGGCAACACATCATGTTCATATTTTTTCTACGCGACAAATCCCAACTCAAAATTTTATCCTGTGTGAGTAACTTACCCCTCATGATTAACCACATAAAAAACGCATGCTTCGGGATACACTGAGGAAACCACACAATAGAGCACCAATCAATTTCTGGTTCTGCATACCGAATCGAATCCCAGACATACGAAGCAGAAAAGTTACTAACTCGATCACCATCTCGCCATACAATCCGATCACATTTATTCGGATCAATATTCACCTGGTCCAACTGAATAAGAACTGGAAACAAGTCCCTCCATGCCTCAGGCCAAATCCACGCCCCATTCGACCGTAAATCAGCAACTTTTGCATCCAAACTGAACCCCGCAGTTGTAATCGTTCTCGGAGTCAAAAAATCTCCCAACGGCCCCAACGTACACCATCTATCAAACCAAACAGAAGTTCTAGCACCATTACCTACCTCGGACCAAAAATGATTTCTCATTAGAGGCCGAATTTGTAACATCTTGCGCTAAGACCAGCAACAGTTTGTCGGAACCGTGCATGTCCAAAAACTTTTACCTTTTAGTCTGTAAGAATAAATCCAGTCAACCCACAAAGATTGTCGTTTGGTAATGATGCTCCAAATCTGAAAAGTCATTAGAGCTTTATTTACATCAGCAATGCGTCTAATGCCTAAACCCCCTTCATACTTCGGAATACAAATAGATTTCCATGAAACCTTCGCCTTTCCTTTATGAAAAGAACAGTCTTGAGACCAGAGAAAATTCCGCATCCTTGCTTCCAAATCATTAATCACCCGAGTCGGCAACATAAAGACAGAAGACCAGTAAATATGCATAGAAGACAAAACTGAAATGATAAGTTGAACCCTGCCCGCAAATGACAGCATCCTATTCCTCCAATGCATAATACGTTTCTCAAGCTTTTCCACAAGAACATTGCAATCTTTATATAAAAGCCGCGTAGATATGAGGGGCACCCCCAAGTACCTCACGGGCAGCACACCTTCCACAAACGGCATAATTCTCAAAATAGCACTCTTAATGTAACTGGGAACATTGCAAAAGAAAACCGTGCTTTTTTGAACACTAGGCACCAACCCTGACATCTTAGTAAAAGTATCAAGAGAAGACATAATAAACTTTGCCGAAGCAATTTCACCTCGAGCAAAAAGAAACAAATCGTCTGCAAAACATAAGTTTATAATCTGCTGCTTTTCACATCTATTGTGAAATTTAAACGACGAATCAATCCTTAACGAATGCTGCAAAATGGCTGTAAGAATCTCCATAAGCTGTGGTAGAGTATTATGCAAAGAATGTATGGTCAAAGTTTGGTTTCGAGAAGATGATGATGAACTCCAACGGATTCTTTTTCTTTAAATTTGATTCCAAAGAGGGAATGGCTAAAGTGCTTGAAGGGGGGCCTTGGTTGATTCGGAAAATGCCGTTATTCTTGAATGTTTGGTCTCCTTCTGTCAGCCTTAAAAAAGGAGGGGATCAAATGAGTTCCGGTATGGGTTAAGTTACACAATGTTCCCATTGCGGTATACACGGATGAGGGTTTAAGTTTGTTAGCTTCAAAGATAGGTAAGCCGAAGAGATTGGATAGCTATACTGCGGATATCTGTTCTGATAATTGGGGTAGGAGTAGTTTTGCTCGTGCCCTGATAGAAATTAATGCCGATAATGTATTGAAAGATCATATTGTAGTGGCTATTCCAAAACTAGACGAAGAAGGGTACATCACGGAGAAAGTGGCTGTGGAATATGAGTGGCGGCCTCAGCAATGTTCTATGTGTTGTGTGTTTGGCCATACTGATCAATCATGTGTGAAGAACATCAATAATAAAGCAAAACAACTGGTAGTTGATGATGATGGATTTGTTATGGATAAGAGGAAGACGGCCAGGCAGGGTACAGTTTATAAAAGGCAGAAGACGAAGTTTGTTTATAAGCCTAAGCCTACCAAAGCTGGTCCGAGCACCTCTGGTACGATGAATGATGATCAACGAAGCATGGGGGAGAGTTCGAAGCATCAGCCGGTGGGGGGGGGGTCACTATTCGAAATTCTTTTGAAGCTTTAGGTTCTACTAAGGGCAATGATACGGAGAATGCCCAGCAACAGCCGAAGAATACAAACAAAACTGGTGGAAAAAATGGTCAAGCCGATGTCAACATAACAGGTGGGAAGCATGTTCAATCTGAGGAGGTTCTGGAAGCTACGCCTATGGAGATGTCAGCTTTTATGGGGAACGATAAGCCTGGGCACACTTCTGATGGGGCAAGCACTCCCGGTTCTACAGGTTTAAATGGGTAGTATTATGTCTTGGAATATAAGGGGGTTGAACTGCCCCCTGAAACAAAATGAGGTTCGTCATATTGTAGCTGAAAACAAATTAAATGTTTGTGCGTTGCTTGAGTCTCATGTGGATGTTTCTAAACTAGTTGACGTTTGTCAAAAAGTGTTTCAGAATTGGAATTGGACCTCTAATGGTGGCTTATATGGTAGGGGCGCGAGAATTATCCTGGGATGGAATCCAGATATGGTCGATGTTATGGTTCTTTCTCAATCGGATCAAGTTATACACACACAGATTTTATTTAAAGCTGATAGAAAGGTTCTTTTGTGTTCGTTTGTGTATGCGGAAAACAAGTACCAGGATCGTAGAAGCTTATGGGAGAGTCTCTGCAATCATAAGAGTTTGTGTCACGACAAACCATGGGTAGTGATGGGAGACTTTAACTCAACGCTACACCTTGATGATTCGTTGTATGGTCCGTCTAATCAAATGATAAGCATGAATGATTTCAATGATTGCATCCAGTACACGGAGTTGTTTGATGTTAAAGGTCATGGCCTCCACTATACATGGAACCAAAAACCAAAAGACGGAGTAGGGCTCCTTAAGAAAATAGACCGTGTAATGGGTAACATTAAGTTTTTAGATATGGTCCCGGATGCTTTTGCCATGTATCATCCTTTTCGTGTGTCTGGTCATACGCCATGCATCCTGAAAATGATTACTATGCATGACAATAAGCCAAGGCCGTTCAAGTTTCCAAATTTTATAACCACGAAGCCGGAGTTCAGGAAGTGTGTGGAGCTAGAATGGTCGAAATCTATCCAAGGTATTTCTATGTTTTCGGTTACCAAGAAACTTAGGAATCTCAAACCTCATCTAAGGAAGATTTTCTACAAGCAAGGCAACCTTCATACCAAGGTTACCGATCTTCGGAAAAAACTTGATGATATTCAGATTAGGCTTGATGAAAACCCGCTGGATGCTAGCATTCGTCAATTAGAAGCGTTGTGCCTTCAAGAGTTTCAGATTGCGGCGTATGATGAGGAGTGTTTTCTCAAACAAAAGTCGAAAGTTGAATGGTTATGTGCTGGTGACTCGAATACTAGTTTCTTTCATAATGCTATTAAAGGTAGAAATACTAGGAGTAAAATCCTTAGTGTTAAAGATTGTCCTGGAAACCGATATGAAGGAAATGGGGTTGCGGATGCTCTAGTCGCTCATTATTCGAATTTTTTAGGTGTTGATGATCAGGTTGAAAGCATGAACCTTGATGATCTCTTTGTCAATGTTCTTAGTCCAATCGATGCAGATAATATGGTCCGCCAGGTCTCTCGTGAGGAGATTAAAACGGAAATGTTCAATATTGGTGAAAATAAGGCCCCGGGTCCAGATGGCTATACTTCAACGTTTTTCAAGCAGGCTTGGGATATTGTTGGGAATGAAGTTACGGATGCGGTGTTACCTTTTTTTGAGAATGGTAAAATTCTTAGACAAATAAATCTCACAATTTTTGCTTTGATTCCTAAAAAAGAAACACCTGACTCTGTTTTGGATTATCGTCCTATTTCTTGTTGTAATGTATTATACAAATGCATAAGCAAGATTATTACGGACAGAATAAAGGGAAGCTTGGATGCTCTTGTTAGTATCAACCAGTCCGTGTTTATTCCTGGTAGGAAAATCTCGGATAATATCCTCCTCACTCAAGAGTTGATGCACAACTATCATCTAAATCGTGGCCCAGCTAGATGTGCTTTTAAAATAGATATTCAGAAGGCCTATGACACGGTGAATTGGGCTTTCCTGAGATCCATTCTTGTTCGGTTTGGGTTACATCAAAAAATGGTCGACTGGATTATGACTTGCGTTTCGACGGCTTCTTACTCTCTTTCTGTTAATGGTCACCTTCATGGTTATTTTCCTGGTAAGAGGGGGTTGCGTCAGGGGGACCTGATGTCGCCTTATCTTTTCACGCTTATTATGGAGGTGCTCTCCTTATTGCTTCAACAGGTGGCGGCCCCTACCTCGTCTTTTAAATTTCATCATCAATGTGCCAAGCAGAGAATTATTAATGTGTCTTTTGCGGATGATCTATTCATTTTCGTGCATGCTGATACGGGTTCGGTAAAAAAGGTTAAAGAGGCGTTGGAAACCTTCACTAGTATATCTGGTCTAGTACCAAGTCCTTCTAAGAGCACGGCGTATTTTTCGAATGTCCACAATTCGGTGAAGCAGGAAATTCTATCTTTGATGTCGTTTCAAGTGGGTAGTATTCATGTTCGGTATCTTGGAGTTCCTTTTATCTCCACTAGGCTCATTTTTAAAGATTGCAAAGTTCTGATTGATCGAATGGAGAGCAAAATAAATAACTGGATGACTAAATCATTATCGTTTGCGGGTCGTCTTCAGCTTATTAATTCGGTTCTGTCTTCTATGCATATTTATTGGGCTTTTGTTTTCATCCTTCCTGCTAGGGTAACAGCTGAGCTTGAGAAAAGGATGCAGCGGTTCCTTTGGGGTACTGGATTACAAGGTAGGGTTCATGCTAAAGTAGCGTGGACCGATGTATGCTTGCCTAAATATGAAGGGGGGTTGGGTATTCGGAGTGTGATGGAAGTGAATAAAGCTCTCATGGCGAATCATATCTGGAGTATTATTTCTAAAAGAAACTCCTTATGGGTTCAATGGATTCACTCATACAAGCTAAAAGGTCGGTGTTTTTGGGATGTCCCATCGCGAGGTAGCATGAGCTGGGGTTGGAGGAAGATTTTGTCCATCCGTGACTTGGTTCGGCCTTACATTGGGTTTTCTATTCGAAGTGGTTATCAAGCTAATGCCTGGAGTGATAATTGGTGTCCTCTGAGTCCGATCAGTTCTTTTATTTCTCCAAGAGTGATTGCTAATGCAGGGTTTAAAATGCAGTCTACTGTGGCGGATCTTTTGGATGATTTGGGTAGCTGGAAATGGCCCCAAGCGTGGTATGACTTATTTCCGGTTCTAATCAATCTTCCTCCTCCAAATCTAGTGCAAAATGTGAATGATAAACTCACCTGGAAGGATTTGCAAGGTAAAGATTCTTATTTCAGTTCAGCTCAAGTGTGGAATAACATTAGGCCGCGGGTTGATGTAGTTCCTTGGTCCAACATGGTGTGGTTCTTGCAATGTATTCCTCGACATTCGTTTCAAATGTGGTTAGTGATCAGAAACAAACTCAAGACTCAGGATCGTCTAACCGTGTGGGAAGCTGGTAGCGATACGAATTTGAGGCTCATGTGTTGTCCTCTATGCAGATATGACCGAGATTCTCGTGACCACTTGTTCTTCCAATGTGCTTTTGCGTCACAAGTGTGGAACAACGTTAAAAGATGGTGAATTTGGATAGTGTACATGACTCTTGGCAAGCCATTGTTGCATGGATGGAGCATAATGATGGTTCTAAGAAGAGTGACATTATTATTTGTAAGCTTGTCATTGCGGCATCTTCATACTTTATATGGAAAGAAAGAAATAATAGGTTGTTTTCTAACAACCACAACACGGTTGCTACGGTTACGGAATGGATTAAGAGCACGGTTCGGTTGAAGCTCATGGGGTTCAAGTTTCATGATGACATTTACCATCGAAGGACCTTCAAGGCCTGGAAGATCTATACGAGCGAGGAGGAGGAAGACCCAGGCTAGATGTGATTCAAGTTTTTGGGTTTTTTGTTGCTTTATGCTTGGTTGTTTTGTTTATGTGGGTTTTGGTGTCGTGTTTGTATGTTGCAAACTGGTTGTGTGTTTTGTTTTTCTCCTAGACTTGGGATGTCAAGTCTAGTTGGTGTGTCACTTTAGGCGTCCTTGTACTGATTTTGTTTATTTATAAAATTCACCGGGGTAACCCTTTACCCAAAAAAATTGTCAAATGTTATTGTGTAAACCATATCTATTGTCAAAATGTAAATCATGTAATGTGTAAACAAATGTCAAGTATGGCAAGTGAACTATATCAACTAATCCATAGGTAAAATGCACAAAACAAGGTATTGAAATAAATCAAAGTTATGTTTTGTAAAAATAACTGCATGCTATACTGATACAAACATCTATGCGATATTGTGAAAATGCATACATTCAAGCCTTGAGATTGTGGCGACAAACCCTTAAACAAATTAAAGGTTTATCTGAGTTATGTGTATCGAATTCGGTCATTCCTTCCATCCAAACAAACCTAGGATTTCAGGAACGGGAGTTGTCCATTCCTATGGTACCACTACCTACTAACGAACGACATGGCCAATGTTAATGAACGTATTTTTGTCCCATTTAAACAAACCAAATGTCATACCAAAATGTAAGCATGTGATGTAAATTAAATGTACTAAGTATGCAACAATGGACATACATAGCATGTGATGTAAAACAAATGTACTAAGTATGCAACAAATGGACATACATAGCATATGATGTAAAACAAATGTACTAAGTATGCAACAAATGGACATACATAGCATGTGATGTAAAAATAATGTACTAAGTATGCACTAAATGGACATACATAGCATAAAATGGAATGTAAAATGATGTACTAAGTATTCACTAAATGGACATACATAGCAAAAACATAATGAAATCATGTACTATATGTGTACTAATGAACATAACAAGCATAGGATAAAAACATGAAAAGCATGAAAGTAACAAGTAGGCACATGTGTTTTACCCCAAAATGTTTGAAAAACAGTAAAAGAGGGGACTATGTACTCACTTGAGATTGCTCAATAGTCTTTCGATAACCACCAAGCAATGCTAGAAAGATCACGGAATCAAACGACACCTAATATAGGTAACTATGTTAATAAACGGACCTAAATCAGATGATCGGATAGAATGAGGTTTTGTAAACCAAATGAGTGTAAGAACTCATGTAATATGGTTTAACAAAGCCTATATTCTAAAACGGAACCTATTCTAAGAGCTTACGACCCATTACGACCCGTTTAGGTAGCTTATGCTACTTTAACGCGTCGTTTGCGTATAATGCGTTCGGACCGCCTAACTGGTCCTATGACAAGTAATATATGCCTTAACATGTCTAATAATGTTGCCTAATTAGTTTAGATGCCAAAATTTATGTTACATATGCTTAAAATGAATTTTGGCATAAAAAGGGTATTTTGGTTATTTTTCCTAAGGCATATAATTTCCTATCATACAACTAAGTAGACTTAGTGACCATAAAGTATAACTTCGGAAGGTTATTCCTTATGCAACTATGGTCACGAAATGTGTTTGGTCGCATCCTAATGATCGACCAAACGGGTCGGGTTCGAAAGTCTAAGCGATTGTTTAGATCGCTTATCTTACGACCCTATATAAGTACTAAACCTAAAGTGACGAGTTAAACATGTTAAAACATGTTTAACGAGGTTAGAAAACAAGTTTGGTATCAAAACAAAGGGTCTTGATACACAAGAATAGTTTGGTTGCAAACTACGCAAGAATACGCATTTTGACCGAAACTACGACTCGTCACTACGCCTAAATAACATGGTAATCAGTAGGTATAGTCACAAAGGACTATGACCTGGTCATGTTGCGAAGTTCAAACGAACTTTGTGTTGATCATAAACTGGTTAAAGCTGAAAGTCAAACACTTGTTTGACTTTTACGCTTAAAACGCATAAAAGAACGAAAGAATACTTACAATGGGTCCAAGAAATGGAGATTTGATCCAAAATTTCTCAGGTATGAAGTGTTATAACTCCAACTTAGAGAAATTCAGAATCAAAGTGTGAGTTTGGGTTGAGAACTTGGGGGGTATTTATAGATTTCGTAGAACCGTTAGGATCATTTCTTGAAATCCAAACTTCAATCTAAGCCGTACACATACACCCCCTGATTTCTAAAACCATGGGCACCCCTAAATGAGCCCATAGATTGCCCAAAACCATTTGCACACATGGGGAACAGCTGGATCAAGCTAGAAACCAGTTTCTGCTGTCTGGGGCATGCTTACGGGCCGTATAATGTCCCTTACGGTCCGTATAGACCTTGCAGACCAGCAAGTTTCACAAAATGTCAGTTTTGGTCCCTGTGTGCGTATTGACGTGTTTTGGCACTTTTTTTTTGGTAAAGGGTTACCCCGGTGAATTTTATATATCAACCAACAAGAACAAAACAGGGTGCATCAAGACATCGACACACACTACTAGACTTGGCATACCAAGACTAGGACACCAACAAATAAAACACGACAAACAGTCAGCCAAAACAAACTACTAGAGAAAAACAACACAGCCCCAAACACACAAAGAAAAGCTAGTAGACTACAACCACGCTAGCCAGGATCAATATCCATATTCTTCTTCGAGATCAGCCATCTATCCAATAATTTCTTTTGCTTCGGGTCTCTACCGATTCTGAATCCCATAATCCTGAGTCGCACTGTATCTATAATAACCTTCGAGAGCACACTAGCACTTCTCTGAACTTGAGAGAATAAACGGTTGTTCCGTTCTTGCCATATAAAGTACGTGGAAGCTGCCACCAGAATATTACAAACTATATGTTCAAGAGTTCTAGAATTGGCATTGAGCTCCATCCACTGCATAATCGAGGACCATGTATCATTAACACTACCCATATCAACCATATTCCTAACCAAACTCCAAACCTCTGAAGCATAGGAACATTGGAAAAAAGGTGATCTCTAGAATCACGATCATATCTGCACAAGGGACAACACATAAGCCGAAGATTAGTAGCACTTCCCGCTTCCCAAACAGCCATCCTGTCTTGCGTCTTTAGCTTATTCTTTATAACCAACCACAAATGAAAGGAATGTCTAGGAATGCATTGACTCCAAACCGAGTTGACCCAAACTACCTTAGTCTCTCTATACCGCAACTTATTCCAAACCTCCCAGGATCTAAAAAATTGTAAATTGCCTTCCAGGTCTTTCCAACGAAACCGATCTTCCATATCAGGCATAAGGTGAAGGGTATGAATATTTATGAGAACCGGGTAAAGATCATACCACGCTTGAGGCCATCTCCATTGCCCGTTTTCAGCAACAAGGTCCGCCACCGTTGTGCTTAGAGAAAAACCAGCTCTAGCAATATTCCGCGGAGTAATAAACAAACGAAGAGGACTGCAAGTGCACCAATTGTCACTCCACGCATTAGTTTGACGACCACTATGAATAGACTTCCAAATGAAGGGACGAACTTTAGATCGGATAGACAAGAGCTTCCGCCAATGTCACACCCCGACCACGTGGAACATACTAAACGTGGCGGAAACATCGGGGAGTGTTGTAACAGAATTAATTGTTTCAAATCCATGGCAATTGAAGTTTCGTTTTATTAATTAAAAGTGTTACAATGTCTAAACAAACAAAGAAATACAACTTAATTAACTAGTCTTGCATCTTTTATTGTCACTAAAGCCCAAGTCTGCCTATGTGTATCTTGATCATCTTATGCAACAGCTCCTGAAAAACACATGTGAAAATAGGTACGTCAGCATAAAAATGCCTGTGAGATACATAGGTTTTGTGAAAATAAGATTCATGACTTATGTTTAAGAAAATGTTTAGTCATGAACCTTGTTGTTTGCTTTGTCTTTTAAATCATTTGAAAAACGATAAGATCAGATGATAAGTATAAATAAATGTAAGGTTAAATGAATAACCAAGTAAGATATGTTTGCATAAGATAAGTTGTTTATAAATCAATGTCTTGTGAAAAGTATGTTATTTGTATGAAATGTTCTATATATCAAACTGAAATGATTCAAATAGCGTTACGACATGTAATACCATACAAACACTTATATATAGGAAGTACCCGCGGCGTATCCACCATGCTTGTATCATATTACACACGCATCGTTACTTAATCACTTAATCAAACCAAACCAAACAATGTAAAATGTTCATGTCAAGATGTAAATCATGTCAAAATGTCTATGTCAAATATCCATGTCAAATGTCTATGTCAAATATCCATGTCAAATGTCTATGTCAAATATCCATGTCAAATGTCTATGTCAAATATCCATGTCAAATGTCTATGTCAAAATGTCATGTATGGCAAGTGAAATGTCTCAACTAAACCATATGCACAACAACAAAGTATTGAAGTAAAACTTGGTTTAAATCAAAGCTATGTTTTGTGTAAATGCATGCAACTATTTAATATGAACATTTATGCGGTATTGTGAATATGCATACATCCAAGCCTGGCGACTGTGGTGATAAACCCTTTAAACAAATTAAAGGTCTATCTGTCTTTATAACAACGAATTCGGTCATTCCTTTCATCCCCTTTCCCTGGGACGTCCGGAACGGGAGTTGTCAATTCCTATGGTACCACTACCTACTAACGAACGGCATGATCGGTGTTAATGAATGTATTGTCCCATGTAAACAAACCAAATGTCATACCAAAATGTAAGCATGTGATGAAAACAATGTACTAAGTATGCACGCAATGGACATACATAGCATAAAATGTAAATGTAAAACGATGTACTAAGTATGAACTAAATGGACATACATAGCATAAAACACAATGAGATCATGTACTATAATGTACTAACGAACATAGCAGTATATGATGTTAAAACAGGAAAGCATGAAAGTAACAAGTAGGCACATGTGTTCCACCCCAAAACAGTTTGGAAAACAGTAAAAGAGGGGTCTATGTACTCACTTGAGATTGCTCAGAAGTCCTAGGATAACCACCAAGCAAAGCTAGAGATCACGGAATCAAACGGCACCTACTATAGGTAACTACATTAATAAACCGGACCTAAATCGGAAGATCGGGTAGCATTAGGGTTTGTAAACCAAACGAGTGTAGAGACTCGTGTCATTTGGTTTAACAAAGCCTACATACTAAATGAAACTTAACCTAAATGTTTACGACCCATTACGACCCGTTTAGGTAGCTTATGCTACTTTAACGCGTCGTTCGCGTGAAACGCGTTTGGACCGCCTAACTAGCCCTATGACAAGTGTTATATGCCTAAACATGTTACATAATCAGTTACGTGACAAAAGTTTAGGTTACATATGCTTAATTACCAATTATACATGAAAAGGGTATTCTGGTAATTTACCTAAGGCATATAAACTACCTATCATACAACTACTTAAACGATGTGACCATAGGGTATAACCTCGGAAGGTTATTCCCTACCTACTATGGTCACCTACTGTGTTTGGTCGGATCCTAATGATCGACCAAATGGGTCGGGTTCGAGGTATAAGCGATTTATCAGATCGCTTACCCTACGACCCTAGACAACGTGGTAATCAGTAGGCATAGTCCCAAGGGACTATAACCAACGTGATTACACTCACGTTGCGAAGTTCAAACGAACTTCGCATTGACCATTACTGGTCAACGCTGAAAGTCAAACAAAGTTTGACTTTCTGACTCGAAAAGCAGTAAAAATAAGGAAAAGAACGAAAGAATACTTACCCAGGGTCCCCGAATGCTAATCGTGATCGAATAGCTCAGGTATGAAGCGAAAACCTCAACTTAGAGCATTTGGATCAGATTTGGTGGGTTTTGAATGGAAGGGGGGTTGGGTATTTATAGTAAACGGTCCACCGTTAGGATCGTTTCTCGATTTCCGTGCTTCGATCTCACCCCTACACTTGGGCTCATGGTTTTACAATACCATGTGCACCTCCTAATCAGCCCATAGTATTTAGAATACCATGTGCAAGAGTAATGGACCAGATTCAATGCATTCTGCCAAGTTTCTGCTGTCTGACCTTAGCTTACGGACCTCAACACTGTCAATGTTGAGGTCCTCAAGGTAACAACTTTGGCAGATTTACAGTTTTGGTCCCTGCAGCCCCTAAACTTGGTTTTTGATGCACTTTTGACACGTTTAAGCCCCGTTAACCCTATTTCAAAGCTCTAAAATGAAGTTAAAGTATAGGGAACTTAAAATGTGCTCAAAAATATCTCGGATGTCGGTTCGTTTGGCCGTACGGACGCGATGTTCGCTTAATTACGACGGAATGCGCATAAGCGCGAAAAACGATCCAAATGACGAAACGAATGGATTTTTCTTAAGGTGAACACTAAAATAAAATATAGTCATGCTTCCATAAATTTTTGGATGTCCGGATGTATTCAGAACGTAAGTTATGCGCGAAAATGCAAACTTGTGCACTTTTTGACACTTTTAGTCCCTGAATGACACAAAAGTTTATTTTAGCACACCGAACCCCTCAAAGCCTATTTCTAAGCTATGTAAAGGATATTTATGGTATGTTTAACTTATGGTCATGTTCCGGAATGTCTGTTACAGTTCAAATTGGCATACTTTCGCAGTTTGTCAAGTTTAGTCCCTGTAAGCGAATTAACTTTGATTTCACCACACCAAACCTTCCAAAACTTATATCTAAGTTATGTAAAGGTTATTTTAGGTATGTTAAACCTATTTCACTATTCCGGAGTGTTTGTTGCATTAAACTGGTTATATTTACGCATTAGTGCGCGTATAACCTTCCAGAAAGCGATTTAGAGTTTGAAATTGAACAAGAGTTGATATGTGCAAAAGATACACATATTTTTACCAATCCCAAGTATGAAATATAATATTTCATTGGTTCGGTATTTGTTTGATGGCCGTGAAGGCACAGGTGTTACAGTCTCCCCTACTTTAGGAAATTTCGTCCCGAAATTTATTTAGAGGAAACTTGTGAGAGCTTGGAAATATGAAGTTGAAAAGATCAAACAACATTGGTTAGGGTTCTTGAACTTCTAGTAACCTTAATAACATTATGTTTGCAATGTAAGTGGGACACTTATATATACAAGTATATGAAACGTCATTGGTGCGTCCACCATGCCTCCATTACATCGTTCTCATTTTGTTATTGTTGTCACTATCGGTTCCTTCACATAATAAATCTTACTGGATTTCTGTGCACTAAATTTCATAATTATGTGCGCATCCATAATTAGCGAATTCCTTGCACAGTTCACACAGTCTATTTTATAATGTGCAGGGTAAAACCAGATGAACAATCCTGTGATGAGCGTGACTTAGACCGCCATAGAGTCCTTTAGACTAAATCAATAAATGATTTAAATAGACTATTAAGGAGTCTGTCCAGCTACATCACTAGATGTCGTTCTTTAACCAAATTGTGAATCAATCTTTTTGATTAGACCACTAAGGGTCTCTAATGAATCATGGAGCAGTACTATATAATCCAAGGGTCTTAACTATTACATAGAAGCCCATTAAGGATTTAAGGTAGTACCTTTTGAATATCCTGCTACGAATCTCTCATATGAAGATATGAAAGATCCTGCGAGGATTTGGATAACGAATTATCCAGAGTATAAAAACACAAAAATGCATAAAAGAAAACATAAGATGCATAAACACATAGTCACATAACCACAAAATTGTTTAACTAGAAGTTCGTTCTGCTAACAAAGCACATGTATTTAAAGCACACTAGGAATCCATCTCGTGGATTTCATTTGGTACTTTAAACATTATCAAGAATCTATCTATAAAGATAGAAAGATTCAAAAAGAAAATTCGATTTCGATTATTAGGAACCGAAGTGTTCGAATTAAGGTACATAAGGAATCCAATTAAGGACTCTGATTTGAATGATGATTATCCACAAGGATCTAAATGTGAAGATAAAAAGATCCCATATGGATTTTAGAAGTTGAAGATGTTTTGAAATCTTGCACTGGACGTGCTTATGTCAAAACATGATGTAAAATGCTTATGAAGTTGAGATGCTAGATATGTCAAGGCGACATATGAAGCAGAATTTTGAAGGTTAAGTCAATGTATGAGGAAAAATATTTTTTTGAAAACTATGCATGGGGTTCTTTTAAGAAAAATGTGTTTAACGTTTTTGAACCCTTATATATAATACTTTTTGAAATCATAAAGTAGGTGTATTAGGTAGATATATTTACAAAAATGTTTTAAAATCATGCGAGATGAATTTTGAAATTATGTATAAGGTTTTTGAAAGACATGAATGATGCTTTTCGAAATCATGCACTTGATCAGAAAATGTATTGTGTTAATATTGTCTTCAAACTATATGAAATATTTTGAAATTAGAAAGGTTGGTTTTGATAACATGGCCAATGTTTTTGAAATAACATAGATAATGCATCTAGAAAAATTGTTTTCAAAATATATGAAAATGTTTTGAGATCATGAAGATTGTGTTGAAATACTTGTACTGTGTATGTTGAAAAAAAATCAAAACGTAATGGGTAAGAGATTTGAAAATATCCTTAGTTATCTAACCAAGGATTCAAAAGCACAGATGTGCAGAAGCATGATCACTCATAATGTCACTTTATTCTTTGTACTTTGTTTCTTAGAATGAAACGAGTACTTAAAATTTTTTGAAGGAATCATGAGCGATCATTTGAGAGAGAGAATGACCAGAGTAGTTTGTAAGGAACATCGTTCCTTAATGTAGGTATTATAGGGAAATGCCATAAACACATGTAATTATACTTGTATTTCAGAATTGCGAACAACTTTTATTTATGAACAAAACATATTGTTTCACAATACACGAAAACAAAAGAAACAAAGGCATAAGACAGCATCATCCTTTGTTCAGCCGAATGCTCATCCAAGGTTTGGATTTGCACTGACTATCTTCGGGCAGTTGTTCCTAAAATGGCTCGTATCGCCACAGTTGTAGCAAGTACCACGCGGGAAACGAGCTTGAGTAGGGTTGACTTGTGGTTGGTTAGCAGCAAGGTTTGTAACAGCTTTGTGTTGGGCAACAAAGCGGCATGTATTAATCAGATGTCCCCACCGTCCACAGTAGGTACATTTGGAGCAGGGTATGAGGTTTAAATGATGACGGTTACATCGCTTGCACCATGGGGCAGCTCCCAAGTACGGCTTCCTAGCTGGTGGCATCGCTACCTGGCTAGGTCCCGCTTGATTAGGTGTAACCGCTGCGGGTTTCATTGAAGCCTTACGCTTCCTTGATTTTGGTGCAGGCTTGACTTCCGCCGCCTTCGATGGTTCTTGAGTGGCTTCATTGTCGAGACGAGAGACTTCATTGTTGAGACGAGCCATGGAAATGCCTAGATCCACAGACTTCAGTATCACCTCGCCTATTTGCTGGGCAAATTTGGCTGTTTGCTCGGACATTTGACCAGTGCTGAGAGGAATAGACATTCTAGAAGAAAATGAAAGACAGAGGAAGAAACGAGTGAAAGGTTATTGGATAATCAATACAGAATGGTAACGAATGAAAATTGTGATCATTTGTTTGTTACCTAAGGCAAACAAATGAGACGGTGACTAATCAAAGTAAATGGGTCAAAAATAATGTATCGCGAAGACATGCTCGCCTATAAGTGAACACTCATCCCAAGAATTCCCAGGTAAGCACAACTGGTCTCGCGTCTGATGAGATGTATACGAAGTGCTTGCCTAGCCAGAAAACCCAGAATACAGGCATTCACCCTTCCAGTTTGCACGTGTTCACATTATTTAAAACCCAAAACCTTGACGAAGTTTTGAAAACTCAAAGGGGTTCAAAACCATATAATAGAGAGTTCAAAACCTAGTAATCAATCATCCTAGAACAGATGATTAGTTTTCAAAGCGGTTTTGAAATTTATGTTCTTGTTGTGGTCGTCGCCTAAGGATAGGTGACGGTATTGTTTTATGACTAAACGCAAGTAAACTCGCGTTAGGGTCCTAAGAAGGTTATAGACTAGGTCAAAGCATTACTAATTACTAATAACCTAATTCCCTATAACCATTGGCTCTGATACCATCTTTTCTGTCACACCCCGACCACGTGGAACATACTAAACGTGGCGGAAACATCGGGGAGTGTTGTAACAGAATTAATTGTTTCAAATCCATGGCAATTGAAGTTTCGTTTTATTAATTAAAAGTGTTACAATGTCTAAACAAACAAAGAAATACAACTTAATTAACTAGTCTTGCATCTTTTATTGTCACTAAAGCCCAAGTCTGCCTATGTGTATCTTGATCATCTTATGCAACAGCTCCTGAAAAACACATGTGAAAATAGGTACGTCAGCATAAAAATGCCTGTGAGATACATAGGTTTTGTGAAAATAAGATTCATGACTTATGTTTAAGAAAATGTTTAGTCATGAACCTTGTTGTTTGCTTTGTCTTTTAAATCATTTGAAAAACGATAAGATCAGATGATAAGTATAAATAAATGTAAGGTTAAATGAATAACCAAGTAAGATATGTTTGCATAAGATAAGTTGTTTATAAATCAATGTCTTGTGAAAAGTATGTTATTTGTATGAAATGTTCTATATATCAAACTGAAATGATTCAAATAGCGTTACGACATGTAATACCATACAAACACTTATATATAGGAAGTACCCGCGGCGTATCCACCATGCTTGTATCATATTACACACGCATCGTTACTTAATCACTTAATCAAACCAAACCAAACAATGTAAAATGTTCATGTCAAGATGTAAATCATGTCAAAATGTCTATGTCAAATATCCATGTCAAATGTCTATGTCAAATATCCATGTCAAATGTCTATGTCAAATATCCATGTCAAATGTCTATGTCAAATATCCATGTCAAATGTCTATGTCAAAATGTCATGTATGGCAAGTGAAATGTCTCAACTAAACCATATGCACAACAACAAAGTATTGAAGTAAAACTTGGTTTAAATCAAAGCTATGTTTTGTGTAAATGCATGCAACTATTTAATATGAACATTTATGCGGTATTGTGAATATGCATACATCCAAGCCTGGCGACTGTGGTGATAAACCCTTTAAACAAATTAAAGGTCTATCTGTCTTTATAACAACGAATTCGGTCATTCCTTTCATCCCCTTTCCCTGGGACGTCCGGAACGGGAGTTGTCAATTCCTATGGTACCACTACCTACTAACGAACGGCATGATCGGTGTTAATGAATGTATTGTCCCATGTAAACAAACCAAATGTCATACCAAAATGTAAGCATGTGATGAAAACAATGTACTAAGTATGCACGCAATGGACATACATAGCATAAAATGTAAATGTAAAACGATGTACTAAGTATGAACTAAATGGACATACATAGCATAAAACACAATGAGATCATGTACTATAATGTACTAACGAACATAGCAGTATATGATGTTAAAACAGGAAAGCATGAAAGTAACAAGTAGGCACATGTGTTCCACCCCAAAACAGTTTGGAAAACAGTAAAAGAGGGGTCTATGTACTCACTTGAGATTGCTCAGAAGTCCTAGGATAACCACCAAGCAAAGCTAGAGATCACGGAATCAAACGGCACCTACTATAGGTAACTACATTAATAAACCGGACCTAAATCGGAAGATCGGGTAGCATTAGGGTTTGTAAACCAAACGAGTGTAGAGACTCGTGTCATTTGGTTTAACAAAGCCTACATACTAAATGAAACTTAACCTAAATGTTTACGACCCATTACGACCCGTTTAGGTAGCTTATGCTACTTTAACGCGTCGTTCGCGTGAAACGCGTTTGGACCGCCTAACTAGCCCTATGACAAGTGTTATATGCCTAAACATGTTACATAATCAGTTACGTGACAAAAGTTTAGGTTACATATGCTTAATTACCAATTATACATGAAAAGGGTATTCTGGTAATTTACCTAAGGCATATAAACTACCTATCATACAACTACTTAAACGATGTGACCATAGGGTATAACCTCGGAAGGTTATTCCCTACCTACTATGGTCACCTACTGTGTTTGGTCGGATCCTAATGATCGGCCAAATGGGTCGGGTTCGAGGTATAAGCGATTTATCAGATCGCTTACCCTACGACCCTAGACAACGTGGTAATCAGTAGGCATAGTCCCAAGGGACTATAACCAACGTGATTACACTCACGTTGCGAAGTTCAAACGAACTTCGCATTGACCATTACTGGTCAACGCTGAAAGTCAAACAAAGTTTGACTTTCTGACTCGAAAAGCAGTAAAAATAAGGAAAAGAACGAAAGAATACTTACCCAGGGTCCCCGAATGCTAATCGTGATCGAATAGCTCAGGTATGAAGCGAAAACCTCAACTTAGAGCATTTGGATCAGATTTGGTGGGTTTTGAATGGAAGGGGGGTTGGGTATTTATAGTAAACGGTCCACCGTTAGGATCGTTTCTCGATTTCCGTGCTTCGATCTCACCCCTACACTTGGGCTCATGGTTTTACAATACCATGTGCACCTCCTAATCAGCCCATAGTATTTAGAATACCATGTGCAAGAGTAATGGACCAGATTCAATGCATTCTGCCAAGTTTCTGCTGTCTGACCTTAGCTTACGGACCTCAACACTGTCAATGTTGAGGTCCTCAAGGTAACAACTTTGGCAGATTTACAGTTTTGGTCCCTGCAGCCCCTAAACTTGGTTTTTGATGCACTTTTGACACGTTTAAGCCCCGTTAACCCTATTTCAAAGCTCTAAAATGAAGTTAAAGTATAGGGAACTTAAAATGTGCTCAAAAATATCTCGGATGTCGGTTCGTTTGGCCGTACGGACGCGATGTTCGCTTAATTACGACGGAATGCGCATAAGCGCGAAAAACGATCCAAATGACGAAACGAATGGATTTTTCTTAAGGCGAACACTAAAATAAAATATAGTCATGCTTCCATAAATTTTTGGATGTCCGGATGTATTCAGAACGTAAGTTATGCGCGAAAATGCAAACTTGTGCACTTTTTGACACTTTTAGTCCCTGAATGACACAAAAGTTTATTTTAGCACACCGAACCCCTCAAAGCCTATTTCTAAGCTATGTAAAGGATATTTACGGTATGTTTAACTTATGGTCATGTTCCGGAATGTCTGTTACAGTTCAAATTGGCATACTTTCGCAGTTTGTCAAGTTTAGTCCCTGTAAGCGAATTAACTTTGATTTCACCACACCAAACCTTCCAAAACTTATATCTAAGTTATGTAAAGGTTATTTTAGGTATGTTAAACCTATTTCACTATTCCGGAGTGTTTGTTGCATTAAACTGGTTATATTTACGCATTAGTGCGCGTATAACCTTCCAGAAAGCGATTTAGAGTTTGAAATTGAACAAGAGTTGATATGTGCAAAAGATACACATATTTTTACCAATCCCAAGTATGAAATATAATATTTCATTGGTTCGGTATTTGTTTGATGGCCGTGAAGGCACAGGTGTTACAGCCAACCCCAACTAACATTACCCCAGCACTGAACCTCCCAAAAATTATTACCTTTTAACTTGTAAGAATGAATCCACTGAACCCAAAGAGTCGGACGATTAGTAATTATGCTCCAGATATGGGAAGTCAAAAAAGCTTTATTAACATCCATAATACTACGAATACCCAAACCACCCTCATCTTTCGGGGTACACACCTCCTTCCAGGCGACTTTAGCACGAACCGATCCCTGATTACCACCATTCCATAAAAATAACCTTTTCTCCAGGTCCTTTATAACACTAGAAGGAAGCATAAAAACCGAAGCCCAATAAGAGTACATGTAACACCTGTGCCATTTCAACCATCAAACAAATGCCAAACCAATGAAATATTATATTTCATACTTGGGATTTGTAAAAATATGTGTATCGTTTACACATATCAACTCTTGTTCAATTTCAAACCCTAAATCGCTTTCTGGAAGGTTATACGCGCACCGATGCGTAAATATAACCAGTTTAATCCAACAAACACTCTGGAATAGTGAAATAGGCTTAACATACCTTAAATAACCTTGACATAACTTAGACATAAGTTTTGGAAGGTTTGGTGTGGTGAAATCAAAGTTAAATCGCTTACAGGGACTAAAGTTGACAAACCGCGAAAGTATGTCAATTTGAACTGTAACGAACATTCCGGAACATGACCATAAGTTAAACACACCTTAAATATCCTTTACATAGCTTAGAAATAGGCTTTGAGGGGTTTGGTGTGCTAAAATAAACTTTTGGGACATTCAGGGACTAAAAGTGTCAAAAAGTGCACAAGTTTGCATTTTCGCGCATAACTTACGTTCTGAATACATCTGGACATCCAAAAATTTATGTGAGCATGACTATATTATATTTTAGTGTTCGCCATAAGAAAAATCCATTCGTCGCATCATTTGGATCGTTTTTCGCGCTTATGCGCATTCCGTCGTAATTAAGCGAACATCGCGATCGTACGGCCAAACGAACCGACATCCGAGATATTTTTGAGCATGTTTTAAGTTCCCTATACTTTAACTTCATTTTAGAGCTTTGAAATGGGGTTAACAGGCCTTAAACGTGTCAAAAATGGCCTAAATACAGTTCAGGGACCAAAACTGTAAATCTGCCAAAGTTGTTACCTTACGGACCTCAACATTGGCAGCTTTGAGGTCCGTAAAGCAAGTTCAGACCAGATGCAGAGTACTTAACAGCCTGTTTTCAGCTGTTTTGCACTCCTAATCTCTCTTCCACATGTTGATACCTTATGGTGGGTGGCCAATTAACCTACCATAAGCTTCCGACACTTGTACGGGTGAGATCAAGGCACGTTTCCCGATAAACGATCCTAACGGTGGTGCATTTACTATAAATACCCACCCCCCTTTGGCTTAAAAACCCACCAAATCTGATCCAAATGCTCTAAGTTGAGGCCTTCGCTTCATACCTGAGCTACTCGATCACGATTCACTAGCGGGGACCCTTCGTAAGTATTCTTTCGTTCTTTTCCTTATTTTTTTTACTGCTTTTCGAGTCATAAAGTCAAACTTTGTTTGACTTTCAGCGTTGACCAGTAATGGTCAATGCGAAGTTCGTAGGAACTTCGCAACGTGAGTGTAATCACGTTGGTTATAGTCCCTTGGGACTATGCCCACTGATTACCACGTTGTCTAGGGTCGTAGGGTAGGCGATCTAATAAATCGCCTATACCTTCGAACCCGACCCAGTTTGGTCGATCATTAGGATCCGACCAAACACATTAGGTGACCATAGTAGGTAGGGAATAACCTTCTGAGGTTATACCCTATGGTCACATCGTTTAAGTAGTTCTATGATAGGTAGTTTATATGCCTTAGGTAAATTACCAGAATACCCTTTTCATGTATAATTGGTAATTAAGCATATGTAACCTAAACCTTTGTCACATAACTGATTATGTAATATGTTTAGGCATATAACACTTGTCATAGGGCTAGTTAGGCGGTCCGAACGCGTTTCACGCGAACGACGCGTTAAAGTAGCATAAGCTACCTAAACGGGTCGTAATGGGTCGAAAACACTTAGGTTAAGTTTCATTTAGTATGTAGGCTTTGTTAAACCAAATGACACGAGTCTCTACACTCGTTTGGTTTACAAACCCTAATGCTACTCGATCTTCCGATCTAGGTCCGGTTTATTAATGTAGTTACCTATATTAGGTGCCGTTTGATATTCCGCGATCTCTAGCTTTGCTTGGTGGTTATCCTAGGACTTCTGAGCAATCTCAAGTGAGTACATAGACCCCTCTTTTACTGTTTTCCAAACTGTTTTGGGGTGGAACACATGTGCCTACTTGTTAATTTCATGCTTTCCTGTTTTCACATCATATACTGCTATGTTCGTTAGTACATTATAGTACATGATTTCATTACATTTCATGCTATGTATTGCCATTGTGTGCATTACTTAGTACTTTGTTTTACATGACATTTTGACATAGACATTTCGACATAGACATTTTAACATGATTGACATTGATCATGTATTTCTCACAAAACATAACTTTGATTTAAACCAAGTTTTACTTCAATACTTTGTTGTTGTGCATATGGTTTAGTTGAGACATTTCACTTGCCATACATGGATATTTGACATAGACATTTGACATGAATACTTTGACATATTATTCAATACATTTGACAATTGATTTAAACATAGACATTTTACATTGTTTGGTTTGGTTTGATTAAGTGATTAAGTAACGATGCGTGTGTAATATGATACAAGCATGGTGGATACGCCGCTGGTACTTCCTATATATAAGTGTTTGTATGGTATTACATATTGTAGCGTTATTTGAATCATTTCAGTTTGATACATATAACATTTTATACAAATAACATACTTTTCACAATACATTGTTTTACAAACAACTTATCTTATGCAAACTCATTTTAAAATGGTTATTCATTTAACCATACATTATTCACTTATTTATACATATCATCTGAACTCATTGTTTTTCAACTGATTTACAAAACAAAGCAAATGTGTTTTTATGACTAAACATTTTCTCAAACATAAGTCATGAAACCTATTTTCACAAAACCTATGTATCTCACAGGCATTTTTATGCTGACGTACCTATTTTCACATGTGTTTTTCAGGAACTGTTGCATAAGATGATCAAGATACACTTAGGCAGACTTGGGCTTTAGTGACAATAAAAGATGCAAGACTAGTTAATTATGTTGTATTCCTTTGTTTGTTAAGACATTGTAACACTTTTATCAATAAAACGAAACTTCAATTGCCATGGATTTGAAACGATTAATTCTGTTACAACACTCCCCGACATTTCCGCCACGTTTTGTATGTTCCACGTGGTCGGGGTGTGACAGTACATGGCTGCAAGAACCGAATTGATTAACTGGAGTCTCCCTGCAAACGACAGGGATTTAGTCATCTAGTTATCTATTCGTCTTTCCATACGCTCAAGAAGAATTTTATACTCTCTAGCAGCTAGTCTCGTTGAAAGCAACGGGACTCCTAGGTAACGCACAGGCAACGAACCCTCTTGAAAGGGCAATAAGCTCAAAATCTGATCTTTCATACAGCGCGTCACGTTACTGAAGAAAACAGTACTTTTTGGCAAGCTGGGAACCAGGCCCGATATCTGAGTAAACTTATCAAGAGCCTCTTTTAAGTGCTTCACCGAGACACTATTACCATGCGAGAATAAGAACAAGTCATCTGCAAACGAAATATTTATAATCTTCTGCTTAGAGCAATGAGCATGAAACTTAAAAGAAGAGTTCGAAGCAGCTTGTTGAAGGATAAGGGACAAAACCTCCATGACTAACGTAAACAAATAAGGGGACATTGGATCCCCTTGTCTAAGACCACGCTTCCCTGCAAAGTAACCATGCAGCACACCATTGATGCTTAACGAATAGGACACCGTAGTAACACATGTCATAATCCAATTAACCATTTTATGATGAAATCCAAAGTGGCGCAGAATTGACTCAAGAAACGGCCAGCTAACCATATCATACGCCTTCTGAATGTCAATCTTAAAAGCACATCTCGGTTGACCTCTGTTAAGATGGTAATTGTGCATCAATTCCTTTGTAAGAAGAATATTATCTGATATTTTCCTGCCCGGAACAAACGCCGACTGATTTATGCTTACCAATTTATCCAAGCTCCCCTTAATTCTGTCCGTGATTATCTTGCTAATGCACTTATAAAGAACATTACAGCAAGAGACAGGACGGTAATCAAGAACCGAATTAGGAGTATCCATCTTAGGAACCAGAGCAAGAATAGTATGATTGACTTGCTTTAAAAGTTTTCCATTCTCAAAGAAATCAAGCACAGCATTCGTCACCTCATTTCCCACTATATCCCAAGCATGTTTAAAGAACGCCGACGTGAAACCATCAGGACCAGGGGCCTTATTATCACCAATGCTAAACATTGCTTGTTTAACCTCTTCACGAGTCACATGTCTAATCATATGGTCAGCCGTATGTTGACTAAGCGTATTAAGAAACAAGTCCCCATCATCAAATCTGGAAACCAACTGAGCCGTGCCCAAGAAATTCGAGTAATGATCTACTAGAGCTCCTGGGATATCCTCACCTTCAAACCGATTTCCATACACATCATTAATACAGCTAATTTTGTTTCTAGCATTCCTACTTTTCACACATTTGTGAAAATAGGAAGTATTAGAGTCACCAGCACATAGCCACTCAACCTTGGATTTTTGCTTTAAAAAACACTCTTCATCATAAGCTGCCACCTGATAATCACTAAGACATTTTGCAGCCGTGTCACGGATACCCACATCTAACGGACTAGTGTCAACAAGTTGCTGGATATCATCAAGTTCCTTACGCAACCGACATACCTTTTCATGAAGGTTACCTTGCTGATGAAGGAGTTTACGAAGACATGGTTTCAGGTTTCTCAACTTCTTAACAACAGAAAACATGGCAAAACCCTGAATTTCTTTAGCCCATTCAGTAGTAACATACTGTTTAAATTCCTCCTTAGTGGTCAGAAAATACGGAAACTTAAAAGGCTTCAATTTAGTGCGAGTAATAGAAGGTAATTTCAGAACACAAGGAGTGTGATCAGAAATACGAGCTGGCTTAAACATCGCGTAAGCATCCGGAAACATATCCATAAACTTAACATTACTCATAATTCGATCAATCTTCTTAAGTACTCCAATACCCTCTTTAGGTTTCTGGTTCCAGGTATAATGTAAACCATGACTATGAACATCCATAAGCTCCACATCTTGAATACAATAAAAAAATTCTCTCATACCTATGGTGTGATTAGAAGGGCCATATAAAGAATCTTCCATATTAAGAGCTGTGTTAAAATCCCCCAAGACCATTGTGACAACTCGAATTTCCGACATTCTCTATTCGCATTTAATGCACGATTGACTTTGACTATTTAGTTGTGTTATGATAAAACGTAGTGTGTTTGCATGGTTATGTGTGATTGTATAACATGTGTACTGTTTGTAAAACTTAAACTGTTAAACCATATAAGAACCTGACGAAACACAAGTGAGATTCGCCAGAGTCGATCTCGACGAAACAGATCAGTTTCGTCAACACCTTCGCGACGAAACAGGCTGTTTCGCCGAGCCCAGTTTCGCCGAAGGCCCAGTACGGCCCAGAATGTTATTTCGCGAATATTTACGTGAAACGGGTTCAGTTTCACAAGTTAGGCAATCAGAAAAACCCTAGAACTCTCTCTCTTCTGTGCGACGGCAACAACCATTGTTCACCATCATCCCTAGCTCTTGAATCCTTGTTTCTTCATCTTGAATCGGTTAGTGTGTGTTTGTTAATCGATTCCATGTTTCTGATTATATCACGATTCTTGCTTGCGTATATGATGGATGTGTGTTACTGCTGTGATAAGAGTATGATTATGATGTTATAGATTTTGATATGTATGATGTAGTAGGATATATATAAAATGCTATGCGAAACCCAATACAATCGAGTGCTCGGTTCTGGATATTGTTATTATGTTCTGATTATAAATACAAGTTAGTATCTTGATAGGGTGCAATGATATGATGTTGTATGTTGATGTGTTATACACATAAACTAGGGTTTATGCTAGACAATGACTCTTGGATGATTGATTTGTGATGATTCGATATGCACCTTAATCTTCGTATGATTTCTGTTATTGTTGACGGCTGCTAGAATGATTAGGGTTATGTGTTATTCGCATCTGCTGTAACTGATGTCTGCGAAACAGACATCCGACGAAACAGGAATCTCGGCGAAACAGAATGTGTTTCGCCAAGAGTCACCGACGAATTAGAATCCTGTTTCGCCAAGGGACACCTCGACGAAACATATGTGTTTCGTCAAATATGTGTTTCGCCAACTCACTTGTTTCGCCAACTTATGTGTTTCGCCATACATGTGTTTCGCCGAGATGTGCTGTAACTTGAGTTAATTCTGTTAAGTGTTAACTGGAATATTTAACTGCTGTTATATGTTAATCATGACTTGTATGATTGTGATTACATGCTACATGTTTATACGTGAACAACTTGAACACAAACTGATTTCACATACGTGCATAATTAGGACGTGATTGATTACTTGCGAGCATACACTTAGCATACCGAGCAAACCAAGGTGAGTTCACACAAGCCAAGGCATGGGGTTCCCGGGGTGGGAATGGGGATTTGATGAATTACGGTACATACATAAATGATAGAACCTACTGCTAGACTAGTAACACTTATTGAACGATCTTCGCACACCTGCCAAGGATTGGCCGCGATATTATGACTGTTTTCGCACACCTGCCATATTGATGGCCGCGAACTAAATTTACCAATCTTCGCACACCTGCCTGGAGAGGCCGCGATACAAATAAACCTAGTCTAGAATACTTGGGGAAAAACATTCCCCAATGTCTTCGCACACCTGCCTGGAGGGCCGCGATGGGAAATAATACGATACTTTGTAACGAACGAACATACTACTACTCACGCTATACTATTACTGAACTATAACTGTGAACTCGCTCAACTAGTTGTTGACTCTCTCTTACATGCCTTGCAGGACCTTAGGTACATATGGAGCTTGCACAGGGAGGAGCAGGTCGTTGTGGGACATGGATCGATGATGCCATGTTATCTATCTAAACATTTGAATTTACTATTTACATTGGGTTTACATACTTATGCTTCCGCTACACACTTGTTGATGTTTGGTTTTGAAAACACCTTTCGTATTGATGAATGATTTTTGGTATTTACTTATATGTTCAATATGATTGGTGGCTTGATCCTGGTCAGTCACGCCTCCAAGCGGTGATACTCCGCGTGTGGATTTTGGGGGTGTGACAGATTGGTATCAGAGCCATTGGTTATAGAGAACTCGGTTTTAATAAAGGGAAAATGATTTTTGTTAAAACCAGACTATAACCAGAACAGTCCTCTCAACGATCCACAACGACGCTTCGCTCCACGTGCAAGGCTCAACACCATAGGTATTACTATTCATGTTACATTACCTACATGCTAGAACTACATAGAACTTTGCTCGTGGTATGCCTAGATTACAGAACCCACTATATGCTATTACTTGAGAACACTTGTGTGCTTACTCTCTTCTGTCATCGCACTATTCGCGAACCTATCTCACTTACGTTATCTTTACTATGAAGATCATGTCTGCACGTATCAACATGACCCAGGACCAGTTGACGGCCCTCATTAACGAACGAGTTACTGCGGCAGTTGCAGCCGCACAAGCAGGAGGTATACCCTGCAGTTACAACTCACACTAGGATCCTTAGATCCTACATTCCTAAATCAACTCTCGTGTTTAAACTTGTCCTAATTCTTTTACACAACAGGTCAAGCACCTGTTTGCACTTTCAAGACTTTCATGGACTGTCGTCCATCCACTTTCAGCGGCACTGAAGGAGCCGTAGGTCTCCTGCACTGGTTTGAAAAGATAGAGTCTGTGTTTGAGATGTGTGAATGCCCTGAGGCACGCAGGGTGAAATATGCTACCGGTACCCTCGAGGGTTTAGCCCTCACATGGTGGAAAGCTCAGGTCCAAATACTGGGGTTGGTTGCTGCTAACGCCACCCCATGGAACAATTTCAAAGAGATGATTAAGGAAGAATACTGCAGTCGAGATGATATTCATAAGCTGGAAGTCGAGTTTTTCAACCTCAAGATGACGGGGTCTGAGATTGAAGCGTATACCAAAAGATCGAATGAGCTTGCGTTACTATGTCCTACTCTGGTGGACAAACGTATCGAACTATATCTTAAGGGTCTGGTGCCAGAGATCCAAAGTCATGTGACTTCAGCAAATCATGCCACTTACCAGCAGGTTGTTCAGTTGGCACACCGTCTCACTGATCAGGCGGTGGAGCAAAACAGGTTGCCAAAACGCATCAGCGCTACTGCTACCGCTACCACTTCAGTTACTCCTGCTACTCCCAGCGACAATAAGAGGAAATGGGAGGGGGATTCTAGCAAAGGTTCAGCTACTGTTCAGTCTCAAGCTCAGCAACGCAAGACAAATGACTACCAGAGTCCGAATCAGCAATCATCAGGTAGTCAAGGGCAGAGTGGCTATCGGGGAACTCACCCATGGTGTAGAAGGTGCAACAAACACCACAGCGGAAGATGTCGCAGGGAACAGTGTCAAAGATGTTTTAAGACGGGTCATGAGGCTAAAGATTGCAGGAGTTCTCGACCTGCAAATCAGAACCAGCAGCAACAACCACCTGCTCCACGAAACCAGCCTCAGCAGCAGCAGCATGGAAACAGGGGATGCTACCAGTGTGGGGCTGAAAGTCATTACAAGCGGGATTGCCCCTAGTTAAACTAGAACCAGAACAATAACAACAACAATAACAATCCGGGCAACGGGAACAACAACAACGGTGGGAACAACAACAACAATGGTGCTAGAGGCCGTATGTTTGTGATTGGTCAGGGTGATGCCAGGAATGATCCCAACGTGGTTATGGGTAAGTTTCTTCTTGACGACTTTTATGTTACTGTACTATTTGATTCTGGTGCGGATACAAGTTACATGTCTCTAAAAGCTAGTGAAATGTTAAAACGTGCACCAACTCCCTTAAACACCAAACATGTTGTAGAGTTAGCTAACGGTAAAAGTCTAGAGGCCACACACATAGTTAAAGGGTGTAATCTTATCCTCGCTGGTCAGACTTTCTCCATCGATCTCATTCCTATACCCTTGGGTAGCTTTGACGTCGTCATTGGTATGGATTGGTTATCTCAACAACAAGCGGAGATTTTATGCAAAGAAAAGGTTATTCGTATTCCTCGTTCGGGCAAGGAACCTCTCGAAGTTCAAGGCGACAAGAGTGGTGTCGTGAGTGGCGTCATTTCTTTCTTGAAGGCTCAGAAGTGTTTACGTAAGGGTCACACAGCTGTTTTAGCACTAGTTACTGATACGTCGAAGAAAGAGAAAAAGATTGAAGATATTCCTGTAGTACGTGACTTTCCTCAAGTGTTCCCTGAGGAATTACCTGGGTTACCGCCTCATCGTCAAGTCGAATTCCAGATCGAGCTCGCTCCAGGAGCAGCACCCATAGCTCGAGCACCTTATCGTTTAGCTCCAACTGAATTAGAAGAACTATCAAAGCAGCTACAAGAACTCTTGGAAAAGGGTTTTATATGCCCTAGCTCTTCGCCTTGGGGAGCTCCAGTGTTATTCGTAAAGAAGAAAGACGGTACGTTCAGGATGTGTATAGACTACCGTGAACTCAACAAGGTGACGATCAAGAATCGTTATCCTCTTCCGCGCATAGATGATTTATTCGACCAGCTGCAAGGGTCGAGCTACTACTCCAAAATAGACTTAAGGTCAGGATATCATCAGCTGAGAGTCCGGGATGAGGACGTCTCCAAAACAGCATTTAGAACTCGCTACGGCCACTACGAGTTTATGGTCATGCCATTCGGGCTAACGAACGCGCCTGCTGTATTTATGGACCTTATGAACAGGGTGTGTAAACCCTATCTCGACAAGTTCGTCATTGTTTTCATCGACGACATCCTGATTTATTCGAAAAGTCAGGAGGAACACGAGCAGCACTTACGACTTATACTGGAACTTCTACGAACGGAACAGCTATACGCTAAGTTTTCCAAGTGTGACTTCTGGCTTCGTGAAGTCCACTTCTTAGGCCACGTGGTAAACAAAGATGGGATCCATGTTGATCCATCCAAGGTAGATTCGATCAAGAATTGGCCTGCGCCTCGTACACCAACGGAAATACGTCAATTCTTAGGTTTGGCAGGTTACTACAGAAGGTTCATCAAAGACTTCTCAAAGATTGCTCAGCCGCTTACACTACTGACGCAGAAGGGTGTTGTTTATAGTTGGGGTAATGCACAGGAAACAGCTTTTCAGCACTTAAAGGATAGACTTTGTAGCGCACCTATCCTCTCACTGCCTGAAGGCACGGACGATTTCGTAGTCTACTGCGACGCATCTATCCAAGGTCTTGGATGTGTATTGATGCAGAGGGATAAAGTTATTGCTTATGCTTCGCGCCAACTTAAGATTTACGAACGGAATTACACGACACACGACCTAGAGCTGGGAGCGGTTGTTTTTGCACTTAAGATATGGCGACACTATTTGTATGGTACCAAGTGCGCAATCTACACTGACCACAGAAGCCTCGAACATATCTTCAAACAAAAGGAACTGAATATGCGACAACGACGATGGGTCGAACTGCTAAACGACTACGAATGCTCAATCAGGTACCACCCAGGCAAAGCCAATGTTGTGGCTGACGCCCTCAGTCGAAAAGATACTGCGCCGAAGCGCGTGCGAGCTTTACAACTCACCATACAGTCTAGTCTTCCTTCCCAGATACGAGATGCTCAGATAGAAGCATTGAAATCAGAAAATGTCAGGGCTGAAACCCTGCGCGGCTCAAGGCAACGTTTAGAACAGAAGAAAGATGGTGCTTACTACGTCACAGGACGCATTTGGGTCCCACTGTACGGCAACTTACGTGAACTGATAATGGATGAAGCTCACAAGTCTCGCTATTCGGTACATCCTGGTTCGGATAAGATGTACCACGATATCAAAACTACATACTGGTGGCCTAGCATGAAGGCCCACATAGCCACATACGTTAGCAAATGCTTGACTTGTGCGAGAGTCAAGGTAGAATATCAGAAACCGTCAGGACCACTCCAACAACCTGAAATACCACAATGGAAATGGGAGCAAATTTCCATGGACTTTGTTACTGGCCTACCTAGATCTCAGCGCGGAAATGATACTATTTGGGTGATCGTGGATCGACTCACAAAGTCTGCTCACTTCTTGGCTATCAAAGAAACAGACAAGTTCTCTACCTTAGCAGACATCTACTTAAAAGAAGTGGTCTCAAGGCACGGGGTGCCCACCTCAATCATCTCTGATCGTGACGCACGTTTTACTTCAGAACTGTGGCAAGCAATGCATAAATCTTTTGGCTCTCGTTTAGACATGAGCACGGCGTATCATCCTCAGACCGATGGGCAGTCTGAGCGCACTATTCAAACTCTAGAAGATATGCTTCGGGCGTGCGTAATTGATTTTGGCAATGGTTGGGAGAAACATCTGCCACTGGTGGAATTTTCATACAATAACAGCTACCACACCAGCATTAAAGCTGCACCATTCGAGGCATTGTACGGGCGTAAGTGCCGGTCACCTCTCTGTTGGGCAGAGGTGGGGGAAAGTCAAATCACAGGTCCAGAAATGGTAGTTGATACTACCGAAAAGATTGCACAAATACGACAACGCATGGCGGCAGCTCGTGACCGTCAGAAAGTATACGCTGATAAAGACAGGAAACTACTCGAATTCCAGGTTGGGGATCGAGCGCTACTCAAAGTTTCGCCCTGGAAGGGTGTGGTTCGTTTTGGCAAGCGCGGCAAACTTAATCCACGATACGTTGGACCTTTCGAAGTTATTGAGAAAATAGGCAAAGTGGCCTACAGACTGAACTTACCACCTGAACTCAGTGCAGTTCATAACGTTTTTCACGTGTCAAATCTGAAGAAGTGTACGTCAGATGAGACCCACATAGTTCCCTTAAAGGAACTCACTATCGACGAGCGGTTGCACTTCGTCGAGGAACCAGTTGAAATCACGGACCGGGATGTTAAGGTCCTCAAGAACACGAGAATTCCTCTTGTACGAGTTCGTTGGAACTCCCGCCGCGGCCCAGAGTTCACCTGGGAGCGTGAAGATCAAATGGAACTCAAATATCCCCAGTTATTCGGAAACCAAGCAACTACTACTGAGGCTGAAGCTACCAATGCTGAATTTCGGGACGAAATTCCAAATCAACGGGGGGATAATGTGACACCCCAAGAAAACCAGTAATCTTCGCAAACCTGCTCGGGGAGCCGCGATACGATACAGGTAAACAACGTCACACTACTAGCTTCCTCAGTAACTGCATGCTAAATTACGGGACGAAATTTCTTTTAAGTTGGGGATAATGTGACAACTCGAATTTCCGACATTCTCTATTCGCATTTAATGCACGATTGACTTTGACTATTTAGTTGTGTTATGATAAAACGTAGTGTGTTTGCATGGTTATGTGTGATTGTATAACATGTGTACTGTTTGTAAAACTTAAACTGTTAAACCATATAAGAACCCGACGAAACACAAGTGAGATTCGCCAGAGTCGATCTCGACGAAACAGATCAGTTTCGTCAACACCTTCGCGACGAAACAGGCTGTTTCGCCGAGCCCAGTTTCGCCGAAGGCCCAGTACGGCCCAGAATGTTATTTCGCGAATATTTACGTGAAACGGGTTCAGTTTCACAAGTTAGGCAATCAGAAAAACCCTAGAACTCTCTCTCTTCTGTGCGACGGCAACAACCATTGTTCACCATCATCCCTAGCTCTTGAATCCTTGTTTCTTCATCTTGAATCGGTTAGTGTGTGTTTGTTAATCGATTCCATGTTTCTGATTATATCACGATTCTTGCTTGCGTATATGATGGATGTGTGTTACTGCTGTGATAAGAGTATGATTATGATGTTATAGATTTTGATATGTATGATGTAGTAGGATTTATATAAAATGCTATGCGAAACCCAATACAATCGAGTGCTCGGTTCTGGATATTGTTATTATGTTCTGATTATAAATACAAGTTAGTATCTTGATAGGGTGCAATGATATGATGTTGTATGTTGATGTGTTATACACATAAACTAGGGTTTATGCTAGACAATGACTCTTGGATGATTGATTTGTGATGATTCGATATGCACCTTAATCTTCGTATGATTTCTGTTATTGTTGACGGCTGCTAGAATGATTAGGGTTATGTGTTATTCGCATCTGCTGTAACTGATGTCTGCGAAACAGACATCCGACGAAACAGGAATCTCGGCGAAACAGAATGTGTTTCGCCAAGAGTCACCGACGAATTAGAATCCTGTTTCGCCAAGGGACACCTCGACGAAACATATGTGTTTCGTCAAATATGTGTTTCGCCAACTCACTTGTTTCGCCAACTTATATGTTTCGACATACATGTGTTTCGCCGAGATGTGCTGTAACTTGAGTTAATTCTGTTAAGTGTTAACTGGAATATTTAACTGCTGTTATATGTTAATCATGACTTGTATGATTGTGATTACATGCTACATGTTTATACGTGAACAACTTGAACACAAACTGATTTCACATACGTGCATAATTAGGACGTGATTGATTACTTGCGAGCATACACTTAGCATACCGAGCAAACCAAGGTGAGTTCACACAAGCCAAGGCATGGGGTTCCCGGGGTGGGAATGGGGATTTGATGAATTACGGTACATACATAAATGATAGAACCTACTGCTAGACTAGTAACACTTATTGAACGATCTTCGCACACCTGCCAAGGATTGGCCGCGATATTATGACTGTCTTCGCACACCTGCCATATTGATGGCCGCGAACTAAATTTACCAATCTTCGCACACCTGCCTGGAGAGGCCGCGATACAAATAAACCTAGTCTAGAATACTTGGGGAAAAACATTCCCCAATGTCTTCGCACACCTGCCTGGAGGGCCGCGATGGGAAATAATACGATACTTTGTAACGAACGAACATACTACTACTCACGCTATACTATTACTGAACTATAACTGTGAACTCGCTCAACTAGTTGTTGACTCTCTCTTACATGCCTTGCAGGACCTTAGGTACATATGGAGCTTGCACAGGGAGGAGCAGGTCGTTGTGGGACATGGATCGATGATGCCATGTTATCTATCTAAACATTTGAATTTACTATTTACATTGGGTTTACATACTTATGCTTCCGCTACACACTTGTTGATGTTTGGTTTTGAAAACACCTTTCGTATTGATGAATGATTTTTGGTATTTACTTATATGTTCAATATGATTGGTGGCTTGATCCTGGTCAGTCACGCCTCCAAGCGGTGATACTCCGCGTGTGGATTTTGGGGGTGTGACAACCATCCACGGCTTACCACAAGCAAAGCTGCTATGCTTGCATAAATCCTCCCAAAGAACTCTACGATCTTGATACTTATTCTCCGCATAGACAAAGGAACAAAGAAAAATTTTGGAATCAGCTTTTAAACGAACCTGAGTGTGAATAACCTGGTCCTATTGTGACAGCACCATGAGATCCACATCATCCGCATTCCACCCCAAGATAATTCTGGTACCTCGTTGACACAAATCCCCATTCGACGTCCAGCTCCAACTACAAAAGACACCCTTGCACACTTTCACTAAATTATTCACATTCACATGTATCTCCAATATAGCACAAATACTTAACTGATTTTCGGCAATAAGAAGACCGACCTCGTTTTGTTTTAGGGGAATATTCAAACCCCTTATATTCCATGATGCCACACTACCCATTTAAACCCATAGAGCCGGGAGTGCTTGCCCCCACAGATTGACTGTCAGCTAAGTTGTTAGCCATAAATTTTGACATTTCCGTTGGGATAGTCTCTAGAACCTCTTCACTCAGAATGGTGACCTTCTCAATAACTCTTTCCATTTGAACAGGAACATTAGCATCCCTCGATCCTTCTCCATCCCCATCCGTAGCTAAAGCCTGAAACGAGTTTGCCACTTTCACTGTTGGCGGCCCACTACTGGTCTGATCATCCTTTTTCGTTCCAGAAATACTCGCTCCAGATTTGTTCGTCTTTGGTTTATACATAAACCTAGGTTTTTGCTTCTTTTGAGGAAAAGATTGTTTTGCTACTCGCCTCTTATCCGTTACAAAGCCTTCCTCGTCAACAATCACCTGTTTAGCTTTACCCTTGTCAACTTTACTACACGTAGCCTCATCATGACCAAATAAGCAGCATGTTGCACACTGTAACGGTTTCCATTCATATTCCACTTTCACTTGTTCCATAATGTATCCCTCTTCATCCATTTTAGGGATAGCAATAGTAATATGGTCTTTCAGATCATTCTCCGCATTTACCTCAATCATAGCACGAGCATAACTACTCCTACCCCAATTCTCGGCACACATATCCGCTGTATAAGAGTCCAACCTTTTCGGGACCCCCAACTTAGAAGCCAACAAACTTAAACCATCATCCGTGTATACCGAAATCGGCACATTATGTAATTTAACCCAAACTGGGACAGATTTGATACCATCTTTTTTTAGGCTAACCTTCGGTGACCATATGTTTAAAAATAACGGAACTTTTCTTATCAACCATGGCCCCCCTTCCAGAACTTTCATCATACCATCCTTAGAATCAAACTTGAAGAAGAAGAAGCCATTGGAATTCATCATGAGCTTTGAAAAACCAAACTTTGCCCAGACATTTTTTGCATAGTATTCAACTACAGGAAACAGTAATCTATTCCCTAAAAAATAACCATAAAGAACATTATCAAACTTATCTTGAACCTTCTTAACTACCACTTTAGGAATGACCACATCCGCATCCTCTCGGGTCTCCAATGGCACCATCAGACGAAAATTAATTTCCTTTCTGTTCCGCATATTAGATTGAAGTTTTTCAGCATAAGAGACCGGTGTCGATGATGATTGGTTCTGGTCATCCCTACCATCAGCATTAGTGGATACCAAAGGAACTGGAACAGTAACTTTTTCCAATTCGTCTATAACGTTAATAACTCCACGACGAGGCATCATAGGGTTACCATCAATGTTTATCGCCTTGCTAAACAATGAAGGCTTATCAGCAAATGATTGAAACCCTAGATTCTCCAAGCCCCTACCATCGCGAGTCTCCTGAACCTGCATCGGCATTGTACCCTTCGACGTAATAAAAGTATCCCCATGCAAGTTTTCAGTAAAAGATTGAAACCCTAAATCATCCAACCCCCTATCCCGATTTCTCTCCATGCACAATTAAATGTAATCAATCCCACTCTTCAATCAACGACAGAACCATGCAAGCGAACAAGAACAAAAACGAAAACCCTAATCCTTAAAACCCTAGAAACAGTCTTCAACCCTTAATCGATTAAACCAGAGTATCAATCTAGCTAAATTAATCTCAGTTAACCGCAATCAATAACAACTAGCTTAATAAATCAGGGTTTCAGATAGCTTACCAAGGCGGCGATTGAACAGGAAAAAAGAACAAAAACCCTAGTTTTAGATCGATCCCTAATGCTAACTAGTTCGTTATAGAATTTTGAAGAATCAAAACCCTAATCACAGACTGTTATGCATAAGATCACAAAGAAAAACAAGGGATTCTTCAGTTGAGACCACCGGATGTGATTGCAGATACGATTCTTCAGTCGGTTCGGTACAAGCTTATGGGAGTTAAATTCAAAAACACCGATAGAGTAAGACGCTTTCTAGAGTTGTGGGATATTCATGGAGACTCAATGCAAAACGATGGAGGCTAATAGTTTTGTTTTCGTTTGATAGTTTGTGGTCTAGTTTATAGACTAGTGGTCCTTTGAGTTGTTTCTTTGGTTGGTGTTGCTGTTTTCGGCTTGTCTACTATCATGGGGGTATGTCCCATATTAGAACTAGTATGGGTGTTCCATACTACTTGGTTTTTTTGTTTGTGAATATATAGAATCACCGGGGTAACCCTTTACCAAAAAAAAAAAAAAAACAAGGGATTCATGAAGAACAGGAAATCGCCATAAGGATAGAGAAAAAGGGATTTATGTTCAACCCTTCTCAATGTTTTTAAATGTGCTAACACCCGTCAAACCCATTTTTAAGCTCCATAACGATGTTAAAGCATAGTGAACTTTAAATGTGCTAAAAAATGTCACAGATGTCGGTTCGTTTGGCTGTACGGTTGTGTTGTTCGGTTAATTACGACGGAAGTCGTAACGGACACGAAAACCATTCAAATTGCGAAACGAATGAAGTTTTATCAAGCCAATCACAAAAATAAAATATCTTAATGATTACATAAATTTTTGGATGTCCGGATATATTCAGAACGTAAGTTATGCGCGAAAATGCAAACTTATGCACTTTTTGACGCTTTTAGTCCCTAAATGACCAAAAAGTTTGTTTTAGGACACCGAACCCCTTAAAGCCTATTTCTAAGCTATGTAAAGGATATTTATGGTATGTTTAACTTATGATCATGTTTCGGATTGTCTGTTACAGTACGAATCGGCATACTTTCGTAGTTTGTCGAAATTAGTCCCTGTAAGCGAATAAACTTGATTATGCCATACCAAAGCCTTCAAAACTTATTTCTAAGTTATGTAAAGGTTATTTAAGGTATGTTAAGCATATGTTGATGTTCCGGAGTGTTTGTCGCGTTAAACTGATCACGTTTGCGCATTAGTTTGCGTATAACTCTCTAGAAAGCGATATAGAGTTTGAAACTGAACAAAAACCAAAACATGCAAAATGTCAAACATAAATAAACAAAAATTGGGATCAAATAACATTATTTTATTGATAACTGAACTATTTACAATGATTACAAGCACAGGTGTCACATGGTGAACCCGTTGTACTCGATTCTGTTCTTCGAAACTGCCAGTTGAACCTTAATAACCATCTTTTTCCTATCGACCTCACACCGATGCAACTTGGAAGCTTCGACATTATAGTGGGAATGGATTGGTTAGCCAAGTATCACGCAGAGGTAGTTTGTTTTGAGAAGATTGTTCGTGTTCCACTTTCGATAGGTGAGATCTTAGAGGTTCGTGGTGAGAAACCTGCTAGTAGTCTCAAACTCATGTCCTGTACTCAAGCTCAGAAGTATCTGCGAAAGAACTATTTTACTTTATTGGCACATGTTGTAGCAGATAAAGGAAAAGGTAAGTCTATTCAAGATATCCCTGTTGTTAGGGATTATCCTGAAGTGTTTCTTGAAGAAATAACGGGTTTACCCCCAGCACGCCAGGTTGAGTTTCGTATTGATCTTGTATCTGGTGCAAATCCTATCGCTAGATCTCCGTATCGTCTTGCACCGTCTGAGATGCAAGAGTTATCTAAGCAGCTTCATGAGCTTTCCAACAAAGGTTTTATCCCTCCTAGCTTTTCACCTTGGGGTGCTCCCGTTCTTTTTGTTAAGAAGAAAGATGGCTCTTTCAGGATGTGCATCGATTATCGTGAGCTTAACAAGCTTACCATCAAGAATCGATATCCCCTACCTCGCATTGATGATCTCTTTGATCAGTTACAGGGTGCTACTTGTTTTTCGAAGATTGATCTACGTTCTGGGTATCATCAGCTTTGAGTGCTTGAGGAAAATATTCCCAAGACTGCTTTCCGCACAAGATATGGGCATTATGAGTTCACTGTTATGCCATTCGGTTTGACTAATGCTCCTGCTGTTTTCATGGACTTAATGAATAGGGTTTGTAAGCCTTATTTAGATAAGTTCATAATCGTTTTCATTGATGACATCTTGATTTATTCTAAGACGCGTGCCGATCATGAACAACATCTCTGTCTCACTATGGAACTCCTAAAGAAAGAACAACTTTTCGCTAAATTCTCCAAGTGTGAATTTTGGCTTAAAGAAGTTCAAGTTTTGGGACATATCGTCAACGAACAAGGTATTCATGTAGATCCCTCCAAGATTAAGGATTGGGATACACCTACTACTCCAACTGAAATTCGCTCATTTCTTGGTCTCGCGGGTTATTATCGCCGCTTCATCGAAAACTTCTCCAAGATTGCAGTTCCTCTAACTGCTCTAACTCAGAAAAACAAACCCTTAGATTGGGGAACCAAACAGGAAGAAGCTTTTCAGACCTTGAAACAGAAACTTTGTGATACGCCTGTTCTATCTTTACCTAAGGGCAACGATGATTTTGTCGTGTATTGTGATGCATCAAACTTGTGTATTGGTTGTGTTCTTATGCAAAGGAACAAAGGCATAGCTTATGCATCAAGGCAGTTAAAGATACACTAGAAGAACTACACGACTCATGATCTTGAGTTAGGTGCAGTTGTATTCGCTCTCAAAATTTGGAGACACTATTTGTATGGTACTAAATGTGTGGTTTTCACTGACCACAAAAGTCTTCAACACATCTTTAATCAGAAAGAACTCAACATGAGGCAACGATGTTGGCTTGAACTTCTAAACGACTATGATTGCGAAATTCGCTACCATCCTGGTAAGGCGAATGTTGTAGCTGACGCATTAAGTCGTAAGGAACGTGTCAAGCTTCATTGTGTTCGTGTTCGATCTGATATTCAAACTCGCATTTCTCAGGCTCAACATACTTGTGTTTCACAAGATTTGATGGGTAAGGAATTACCATATCATATTAAACCTGACCTTAAACTGAAGAACGATGGATTGTACTATTTCATGGATCGTTTGTGGGTCCCAAGTCAAGACAAACTTCGCACCTTGCTAATGGATGAAGCTCATAAGTCTCGTTATTCTATTCATCCTAGTGCACACAAAATGTATAAGGATCTTCGTAGTCAGTTTTGGTGTCCTGGTATGAAGAAAGACATTGCCTTATATGTATCCAAATGCCTTACTTGTCTTAAGGTTAAGGCTGAACATCAACATCCCTCTGGATTATTGGAGCAACCAGAGATTCCAGTTTGGAAATGGGAAAACATTGCTATGGATCTTATTACCAAACTTCCATGCACTAAAAGAGGTCATGAAGCTATCTGGGTAGTTGTTGATCGTCTTACTAAGTCAGCACATTTCTTGCCAATCCGTGACGATCTATCTGTCGACAAGCTTGCTAAAATCTATGTGGATGAGATTGTATCCCGTCATGGCGTTCCTTTGAACATTATATCTGACAGAGATGCTCGATTCTCATCTCACTTTTGGAGAACCATGCAATTTGCTATGGGAACCCAACTTAATTTGATCACAACTTATCATCCGTAATCAGATGGTCAATCTGAAAGAACAATCCAAACTTTGGAGGATATGCTTAGAGCTTGTGTGATCAATTTTGGTGGTAGTTGGGATTCGTATCTTCCGTTGATTGAATTCTCCTACAAAAATAGTTCTCACTCCAGCATCAACATGGCTCCTTTTGAGGCTTTATATGGTCGAAAATGTCGTTCCCCAGTCTGCTGGAATGAGATCGGTGAGGCTCAGCTTACTGGACCTGACCTCATTCTAGAGACAACAGATAAGGTTAAGAAAGTTCGCGATAACCTTCAGACTGCTAGAAGCCGCCAAAAGAGTTACGCGGATCGACGACGCAAGCCCTTGGAATTTCAAGTCGGAGATCGCGTTTTACTTAAGGTTTCACCTTGGAAAGGTGTGATCAGATTTTGAAAGACAGGAAAACTTACACCTAGATATGTTGGACCATTCAAGATTATTGAAAGAATCAGGAAGGTGGCTAAAGACTTGAGTTACCTCCTGAACTTGGAAATGTTTATCCAACCTTTCACGTGTCCAATCTCAAAAAGTGTTTAGCTGATGAGAACCTCCACATACCACTTGATGAGATTCGTGTTGATGACACAATGCATTTCGTTGAGAAGCCTGTGGAAATCATGGACCGTTAAATCAAATGGCTCAAACTCAAGCGCGTTCCACTTGTTAAAGTTTGCTGGGAATCTAAATGCGGACCAGAATTCACTTGGGAACGTGAAGATCAAATGAAGGAAAAATATCCACATCTATTCTCACAAGTTTCCTCTAAATAAATTTCGGGACGAAATTTCTTAAAGTAGGGGAGACTGTGACATCTGGGCTTGTTATCATTGTATAAACTCTAATCAGTTCAATTATCAATAAAACAATGTGATTTGTCCCCTATGTTTGTTTATTTATGTTTGACATTTTGCACGTTTTGATTTGTGTTCAATTTCAAACTCTATATCGTTTTCTAGAAAGTTATACGCAAACTAATGAGTAAACGTAATCAGTTTAACGCGACAAACACTCCGAAACATCAACATATGCTTAACATACCTTAAATAACCTTCACATAACTTAGAAATAAGTTTTAAAGGGTTTGGTATGGCAAAACCAAGTTTATTCGCTTACAGGGACTATTTGCGTCAAACTGCGAAACTATGCCGATTCGTGTAGTAACGAACATTCCAAAACTTGATCATAAGCTAAACATACCCTAAATATCCTTTACATAGCTTAGAAATAGGCTTTGAGGGATTCGGTATGCTAAAATAAACTTATTGGTCAATCAGGGACTAAAAGCGTCAAAAAGTGCATAAGTTTGCATTTACGTGCATATCTTACGTTCTGAACATATCCGGACATCCAAGAATTTTTCTAATCATTAAAATATTTTATTTTAGTGATTGGCATGCTAAAATTCCATTCGTCATGTAATTTAAATCGTTTTTCGCGTCCGTTCGTGTTTCGTCGTAATTAACCGAATATCGTGACCGTACGACCAAACGAACCGACATCCGAGATATTTTCAAGCATATTTCATGTCCCCTATACTTTGGCATCATTATTGAGCCTTGAAAATGGGTTAACGGGGCTTAAACGTGTCAAAAATCAACTTTATAGCATGCAGGGACCTGTTCTGCCAAAAATGAAACTTTTGTAAAAACAGGCTCCCTCATGCCACGCACCAGACCCAAGTGCTCCTGGCGCGTGGCGCGAGAGCGCCCTTTTTCAGCAGAACAGTTTTCAGCAACTGGGTTGATTTTCAGGGGTTTTTATGCAATTTTTGCAATACTTGGAGCTGGTTTTGGACTCCCCTAGTATTGTAATACAGTGGGTACACATGGAGGGCCAAGATTGAAGCTCAAAAATCGAGGAACGATCCTAACGGTTTTGGAAATCCTATATAAACCCACCCCCATTTCACTTCACACTTGCACAAATAAGAATTTCTCTCATTTCTGGATAAATTGGGACTATCCCTTCTGGTTGAAGGTCCTAATCTTCTGGTTTTCTTGTTCTATCTTCCTTGCTTGGACCTCTTGTAAGCTTCTTTCATGCTTTTATGCATTTTTAAGCATGAAAGTCAAACAGTGTATGACTTTCTGCTTTTACTAGTCTTTGGTTAACACAAAGTTCGTTTGAACTTTGCAACGTGAGCGTAATCACGATGGTTATAGTCCCTTATGACTATACCTACTGATTACCACGTTGTTTAGGCGTAGTGACGAGTCATAGTTTCGGTCAAAATACGTGTTTATGCGTATTTTGCCATGAAACTATCTTTGGGTATCAAAACATTTTTTTATATCAAACTTGTTTTCTAACTTAGTTAAACATGTTTTAACATGTTTAACTCGTCACTTTTAGTTTAGTGCTTATACAGGGTCGTAAGATAAGAGGTCTAAACAACCGCTTAGACTTTCGAACCCAACCCATTTGGTCAATCATTAGGATCCGACCAAACACATTTTGTGACCATAGTTGTATAGGGAATAACCTTCCGAGGTTATACCTTATGGTCACTACGTTTAGTTAGTTGTATGATAGGTTGTTTATATGCCTTAGGAAAATGACCAAAATGCCCTTTTTACGCATAATTTCATTTTAAGCATATGTAACCTAAATTTTGACATCTAAACTGATTAGGCAACATTATTAGACATGTTAAGGCATATAATACTTGTCATAGGACTAGTTAGGCGGTCCGAACGCGTTTTACGCGAACGACGCGTTAAAGTAGCGTAAGCTACCTTAACGAGTCGTAATGGGTCGTAAGCACTTATGATAGGTTTCGATTTAGAATGTAGGCTTTGTTAAACCATATTACACGAGTTCCTATACTCATTTGGTTTACGAAACCTCATTTTATCCGATCATCCGATTTAGGTCCGTTTATTAACATAGTTACCTATATTAGGTGTTGTTTGATTTCCGTGATCCCTCAAGCATTGTTTGATTGTTGTTTCAAGATCATTTAGCATTCTCAAGTGAGTACATAGTCCCATCTTTTACTGTTTTCAAGTATTTTGGGGTGAAACACATATGCCTGCTTGTTACTTTCGTGCTTTTTATGCTTTTATAACATATGCTTGCTATGTTCATTAGTACGCATATAGTACATGATTTCTTTTATGCTTTGCTATGTATGTTGATTTAGCATGCTAGCACATTGATCTCATAAACACATTTGTTTCATATGTTTATTTTAGCATATGTACACATTGTTTTACATCATATTTTTGCTACATATGTTCATTTAGCATACTTAGTACATTGTTTTCACATAACATGCTTGCATTTGGTATGACATTTGGTTTGTTTAACGGGACAAAAATACGTTCATTAACATTGATCACGCCGCTTGGTAGTATTTTTTTGGGTAAAGGGTTACCCCAGTGATTCTATTAAAACAACCACAATTAAGTACAAGTAGTGAGGATGTGTTCCACACTAGTTCATATATGGGACATGCCTCATATATGTATGTCAAACAAAACACAAATAAACCTATGACACCCCATAACCTAGCCTACTATACATCATGAAAAGATATCTAGTAGACAAGACAAAACAAATCAACATAAAACCCTCAACCGCCATCATCAAAGATGAAGTTGCCACACACGGGCAACCCCTTCACACGAACCAAAAAAAGCCTATCCATTTGAGAACTTTGTGGAAGAGGTGCTTGCCCCTGCTCTCGAAGATGAAGAATGAGTACCCGATGTCATAAATTGACTAGTTTCATTATAAAATTCAACGACCTCCTCTTCCTCATCTGAATCCTGCCTATCACTTGACTACGTAGCCTTCTTCTCTACTCGACCCATAGTGACACCTCCCTGACTTCCATCATCGTCCTTAAGGATGTTAAATGGGTTCGACGTTGAAACCTGGTTAATCAGCGGACTCCTCAAGGACGATTTTGGTTTAGGTTTGACAACTGGTCTATAGACCAACTTAGGCTTCTGATTTTTCATATGAAGACCTTGGTTATTAGCTTTCTTCTTTTTGGCACCCACAACCAGAAAGTCATCATTAATCTTCTCAACATCCCCAAACGAACTTATCTGAGGGTTCTTAGGACACGAGATATCTTCATGACCGAAAACACAACAAGATGAAAACCTTAAAGGCTCCCAATCATAATCAATTTTTACCTCCACCATTGAATGACCATTACCATCTAAAGATGGGATTGTAACTGTTACACTCTTCTTTAACTCAACCCCTGCCTGAACTTCAATAAGAGCTCTAGCATAGCTGCTTCTACCCCACGACTCCGCACACATTGTAGCAGTATACGAAGCCAACATCTTAGGCACCCCAATCTTAGATGCAAGCAAACTAAGACCATCCTCAGTAAATTCCGCTAACGGCACATCATGCATCTTGACCCAAACTGGAATAGCTTTTATATCCTCTTTTTCCAACTTGATGGAGGCCGACCACTCTTTCAAGATTATTGGTACATTTCTTATCATCCAAGGTCCATCCTCTAACATCTAGTCCATCCCTTCTTTAGTCTTGAACTTAAAGTAAAAGAACCCGTTCGCATTCATCATAAGTCTAGACAAACCATATTTCACCCAGTTGTCCTTTACAAAAAAATCTACCACAGGAAATGCCAGACGTTTACCCAGAAAATACCCATACAAAGTGTTTGCATACCTGTCAGTAACTTGGTTAACCGAAGACAATGGAATCATCACATCCGCTCCGTCTACAGCCTCACTAGACTCCATAGCCCTAAAATTCACTTTTACATTCTCTCTAGAGTTTGTAACCACTTTAGCGAAAGATACCCGATCCGCACCCCCTGGTTTCCCTTGACCAGCCGACACATTCAAACCATTGGAACCAGATAATGGCGTGAACCCCATGTTCGGGTAACCAGACCCTTCACAACCCGAAACCCTAATATATGGCTGCAATTTGTCCACGTGAATTGGAACAGACAATTTCGCAAGTTCATCAATAACATTGAATTTTCTGGGTTCGATTGGATTCTGAACCGATCCTCTTCAGGGTAACCAAGTATTACCCTCAACATCGATTACACGATTAGCAAAATCTTCGAAAGATAATGAGGGTTTGCCGAGATCTTGCAGAAAAACCCCAGATGTTTTCTTCTCATCCATTCGGTATAGGCAACTCTCTCCAAAATCAAAAGCAAATATGAAACAGACAACTAGAATACCAATAAAAAAAACAAACGGCCGCCGAACAGAAACCCTAATCTAGCCGACGATTAAGAATGGAAAAAACAGAAACCCTACTTTAAAATCGATCCCAACTGGTAACATAATTTGTAGTAGAGATTGGAAAACACTAATAGCAAACCTGTTAATCAGCAGATTTCGAAGAAGAAAGAAGGATTACATGAGGGAACGGTAGTTGCCAGGCTAGAAAGAGAGTTTAGGGTTTCGACTGGTATGCACCGCTTGGTAGTAAGTAGTGGTACCATAGGATCTGACAAATCCCGTTCCCGACTTCCTAGGTTTGTTTGGAAGTAAGGAATGACTGAATCCAATATTCATAAATTTTGATAAACCTTTAATTTATTTAAGGGTTTGTCTCCACAGTCGCAAGGCTTGAATGTATGCGTTTTAACATTACCGCCTAGATGTTTGTATCAGTAAAGCATGCATTTATTTTACAAAACATAACTTTTGATTTAAACTATGATTTATTTCAATACATTGTTTTGTACATTTTATCTATGGTTAGGTTTACATGATTTACATTTGACAATAGACATTGTTTCTGGGTAAAGGGTTACCCCGATGAATTTTATATATCAACCAAACAATACAAAACAGGGTGCATCAAGACATCGACACACACTACTAGACTTGGCATACCAAGCCTAGGAACCAAGCAAACAAGACTCGACAAAACCACAGCCTCAAAACAAACAACCAGAGAAAAACACAGCCCAGCACACAAAACGAAAGGCTAGAAGACTACAACCACGCTAGCCAGGATCGATATCCATCTTCTTCTTCGAGATCAGCCATCTATCCAATAATTTCTTTTGCTTCGGATCACTACCAATTCTGAATCCCATAATCCGGAGCCGAACTGTATCTAAAATAATATTCGAAAGCACACTAGCATTCCTCCGTACTTGAGAAAATAAACAGTTGTTCCTTTCTTGCCATATAAAGTACGTGGAAGCTGCCACCAGAATATTGCAAACTATATGTTCAAGAGTTCTAGAATTAGCATTGAGCTCCATCCACTGCATAATCGAGGACCATGTATCATTAACACTCCCCATATCAACCATACTCCTAACCAAGCCCCAAACCTCTGAAGCATAGGAACATTGGAAAAAAAGATGATCCCTAGAATCACGATTATAGTTGCATAAGGGACAACACATGAGCCGAAGATTAGTAGCACTACCCGCTTCCCAAACAGCCATCCTGTCTTGCGTCTTTAGCTTATTCTTTATAACCAACCACAAATGAAAGGAATGTCTAGGAATGCATTGACTATACCAAACCGAATTGACCCAAACTACCTTTTCCTGTCGATACCGTAAATTATTCCAAACCTCCCAGGATTTAAAGAACTGTAAGTTGCCTTCCAGATCTTTCCAAAGAAACCAATCTTCTGTATCAGGCATAAGTTGAAGGGTATGAATATCTATAAGAACCGGGTAGATATCATACCATGCCTGAGGCCACTTCCATTGCCCGTTTTCAGCAACAAGGTCCGCCACCGTTGTGTTTAGAGAAAAACCAGCTCTAGCAATATTCCGCGGAGTAATAAACGAGCGAAGCGGACTACATGTACACCAATTGTCACTCCACGCATTAGTTTGACGACCACTCTGAATAGTCTTCCAAAAGAATGGACGTACTTTAGATCGGATGGACAGGAGCTTCCGCCAACCCCAAGTAACATTACCCCGGCACTGAACCTCCCAGAAATTAATACCTTTTAACTTGTAAGAATGAATCCACTGAACCCAAAGAGAAGGCCGATTAGTAATTATGCTCCAGATATGTGATGTCAAAAAAGCTTTATTAGCATCCATAATACTACGAATACCTAAACCACCCTCATCTTTCGGAGTACACACCTCTTTCCAGGCCACTTTAGCACGAACCGGCCCCTGAGTACCACCATTCCATAAGAATCTTCGTAACCTTTTCTCCAAGTCTTTTATAACACTCAAAGGAAGCATAAAGACCGACGCCCAATAAGAATACATTGCTGCAAGTACCGAGTTGATTAACTGGAGTCTACCTGCAAACGACAGGGATTTAGTCTTCCAGTTATCTATTCGTCTTTCCATACGTTCAATAAGAATTTTACAGTCTCTAGCTGCTAGTCTCGTTGAAATCAACGGGACTCCTAGGTACCGCACAGGCAACGAACCCTCTTGAAAAGGCAATACATTCAAAATCTGATCTTTCAAAGAACGCGTGACGTTGCTGAAAAAAGTAGTACTCTTTGGCAAACTGGGAACCAGGCCCGAAATCTGAGTAAACTTATCCAAAGCCTCTTTTAAGTGCTTCACCGAGACACAATCACCGTGAGAAAATAAGAACAAGTCATCTGCAAATGAAACATTTATAATCTTCTGCTTAGAGCAATGAGCATGAAATTTAAATGAAGAGCTCGAAGCAGCTTGCTGAAGAATAAGGGACAAAACCTCCATGACTAGAGTAAACAAATAAGGGGACATCAGATCCCCTTGTCTAAGCCCACGCTTCCCTGCAAAATAACCATGCAACTCACCATTGATGCTTAACGAATAGGACACCGTAGTTACACATGTCATAATCCAATTAACCATTCTATGGTGAAATCCGAACTGGTGTAGAATATACTCAAGAAACGACCAGTTGACCGTATCATACGCTTTCTGAATGTCAATCTTAAAAGCACACCTCGGTTGACCTTTGTTAAGATGATAATTGTGCATCAATTCCTGCGTAAGAAGGATATTATCTGAAATTTTCCTTCCCGGAACAAAAGCCGACTGATTTATACTGACCAGTTTATCCAAGCTCCCCTTAATTCTGTCCGTGATTATCTTGCTAATGCACTTATAAAGAACATTACAGCAAGAGATAGGGCGGTAATCAAGAACCGAATTAGGAGTCTCCATCTTAGGAACCAGAGCAAGGATAGTGTGATTAACTTGTTTTAAAAGTTTACCATTCTCAAAGAAATCAAGCACTGCATTCGTAACCTCATCTCCTACTATATCCCAAGCATGTTTAAAGAATGCCGACGTGTATCCATCAGGACCAGGGGCCTTATTTTCTCCTATGCTAAACATAGCCTGTTTAACCTCCTCACGAGTCACCTGTCTAACCATATGGTCAGCCGTTTGTTGACTAAGTGTATTAAGAAACAAGTCCCCATCATCAAATCTGGAAACCAAATGATCCGTGCCTAAGAAAATCGAGTAATGATCAACAAGAGCTCCTGGAAAATAGACATTGTTTTTTTTTTGGGTAAAGGGTTACCCCGGTGATTCTATTATAGACAACCGCCAAATAAGTACAAGTAGTGAGGATGAATTCCCCACTAGTTCATATACAGGACATGCCCCATATATGTAAACAAAAACCAAACAAACCAAATTACCACCTTAATCTAGCCTACTACAATCATGATAATGACTAACTAGTAGACACACGAAAAAACAAAACAAAAGACGTCAACCACCATCGTCAAAAATGAAATTGCTCCCAACTGGCAGCCCCTTAGCATGAAACAGAAGCCACCTATCCATTAGACAACTTTATGTGAGAGGTGCTTGCCCCTGTACTGGAAGACGTAGGATGTGTACCCGATGTCATAATCTCATTCGTTTCATCATATACAACCTCTACCTCGTCATCATCAGACTCCTCATTTGGCTCACGTCTCCCTTTATCCCTGTTCCCTCCAACAAACCCAAGAGCGCTAAAGGAATTATGAGTTTGAACCTTAGATGAACTAGTGCTCCGCGCATTCATGTAGGTAGAACTCACTGCCTTTTTCTTTTTATCCACAGGTCTATATTCAAACTTGGGCTTTTGATTGTTACCTTGAAAACCACTCTTCTTTACATTCTTATTTGTCTTGACTTCCGTATAACCATCCTCATCTACTTTCTGACTATATGTAGGATGTTTCACCGTCGGTCGAATGCGTTTTGGACACTCCTCATAATCATGCCCAAATACACAGCAGTGGGCACATCTAGGAGGTTTCCATTCATACTCCACCCGAATAGTCTCATTAACATAATTGTTCCCATCCAATTCAGGAATAGCCATGGTTAGATCCTCTTTCAACTCATGATCAGCTGATATTTCAATGAGAGCCCTAGCATAGCTGCTCCTTCCCCAAGCCTCATTACACATATCACTAGTATACGAATCCAGGCGCACAGGGGACCCAATTTTTGAAGCCAACATGCTTAAACCATCATCAGAATATGCCACTAACGGAACATCATGCAATTTAACCCAAACTGCAACCTTTTTAACCTCTTCTTTTTTAAGGGTGTTTGTAGGATACCAAATGTTGAGAAACATAGGCTTGTTACGGATCATCCAAGGTCCCCCTTCAAGAACAGTATCCATACCCTTTCTGTCTTCAAACTTGAAGAAAAAGAAACCATTTGAATTCATCATAGTTTTCTGAAGACCATGTTTTTTCCAATTTGTTCTGACAAAATATTCAACTACTGGATATGCAATCCTATCCCCCAGGAAATAACCATAAAGAGTGTTTGCTAACCTGTTATTAACCTGGCGAACCGAATCAATCGGAAGCACTACATCCACTCCATCCAATGATACATCTGAGTTAAGATGCCGAAAATTGACTTTAGGAACTTGATCAGCTGCCTCATTAGCCTTTTTAGTGTTTTCATCTACATTCTGATTCTGAATTGAATCCCCACCCCGCTTAATATCACCCTGCTCAATTCGTTCATGTAGGACCACATCCGCATAAGATTGGACATGAGCATTATCATCTTGATTCAGATTTTGAACTCGAGTAGGACTAATATCATTGACCGGTAACACAAATGCTACCTTTCTCTTGTCAAAGACTTTCGCATAATTCTGATTGGGTGAATCAGAACAGCCAATAACATGTTCAGTATCATTAAGCGGCATCATAAAACATACCTTCTTACTCGGCATTTCAGAAACCCTAGTCGCCAAAAATGCTGTTTGTCTTGGCTCAAATGGTTTACCATCAATGTTCTTAATTTTTTTCGCAAACACATTTGAGTTTTCTGCATTTTGGTCATCCATACGGACAGATTCTGATCAGCAAAAACAGCCAATACAAAGATAAAGAAACCTGCTGAAACCCTAAAATAATAAGGAACCAGCCGCACCCCTTTGCTAATCAGAAACCAACAACTTCAAAACCCTAATCTAGAAATCTGGAATCACCTTGTTAGTGCCGAAATCAGATGGATCAACGAATCAGATGTAACACCAAAATCAGATGTACAGCCGAAAACAGAGCCGAAATCAGAACAACAATTCAGAATACCGCCGAAATCAGATGTATAGCCGAAATCAGAAGTACAACCGAAATCAGAATAACAAATCAGAGCCGTAACTTCAGACAAAAAAACAGAACCGATTGCAACCAGAAAGTATCACCGAAAGAAACCCTAACTATAGAACCCTAATCCGAGAACAATTGAATATCATCTAAGGATCAATCATAATCCCTAAGCTGATAATCAAAGCAATCGAGACAGGATTAGGAAAAGAAAATTAGGGTTTTACAAAATCGCCAAAATCGCCCAGAGAACCCATCCCTATTTTTGACATTTGTTTAAAAGAAAATAGACATTGTTTACACATAAACATTTTGACATTTGTTTAAACAAGACATTTTGATGGTTTGTTTGGGTAAGTGATTTAAATAACGAGGCGTGTGTAATATGATAAAAGCATGGTGGATACGCCGCTGGTACTTCCTATATATAAGTGCTTTTATGATATTACATGTCGTAGCGTTATTTAAACCATTTCAATTTAGACATATTACATTTTATACAAAGAACATAACTTCACAGAACATTGTTTTACAAACAACATATGTCACACCCCGACCACGTAGAACATACAAAACGTGGCGGAAACATCGGGGAGTGTTGTAACAGAATTAATTGTTTCAAATCCATGGCAATTGAAGTTTCGTTTTATTGATTAAAATGTTACTATGTCTTAATTAAACAAGGAAATACAACATAATTAACTAGTCTTGCATCTTTTATTGTCACTAAAGCCCAAGTCTGCCTATGTGTATCTTGATCATCTTATGCAACAGTTCCTGAAAAACACATGTGAAAATAGGTACGTCAGCATAAAAATGCCTGTGAGATACATAGGTTTTGTGAAAATAAGATTCATGACTTATGTTTGAGAAAATGTTTAGTCATGAACCTTGTTATTTGCTTTGTCTTTTAAATCATTTGAAAAACGATAAGATCAGATGATAAGTATAAATAAATGTAAGGTTAAATGAATAACCAAGTAAAATATGTTTGCATAAGATAAGTTGTTTATGAATCAATGTCTTGTGAAAAGTATGTTATTTGTATGAAATGTTCTATGTCTCAAACTGAAATGATTCAAATAACGTTACGACATGTAATACCATACAAACACTTATATATAGGAAGTACCAGCGGCGTATCCACCATGCTTGTATCATATCACACACGCATCGTTACTTAATCACTTAATCAAACCAAACCAAACAATGTAAAATGTTCATGTCAAGATGTAAATTATGTCAAAATGTCTATGTCAAATATCCATGTCAAATGTCTATGTAAAATATCCATGTCAAATGTCTATGTCAAATATCCATGTCAAATGTCTATGTCAAATATCCATGTCAAATGTCTATGTCAAATATCCATGTATGGCAAGTGAAATGTCTCAACTAAACCATATGCACAAAAACAAAGTATTGAAGTAAAACTTGGTTTAAATCAAAGTTATGTTTTGTGGGAAATACATGATCAATGTCAATCATGTTAAAATGTCTATGTCGAAATGTCTATGTCAAATGTCTATGTCAAAATGTCATGTAAAACGATGTACTAAGTAATGCACACAATGGCAATACATAGCATGAAATGTAATGAAATCATGTACTATAATGTACTAACGAACATAGCCGTATATGATGTGAAAACAGGAAAGCAGGAAAGTAACAAGTAGGCACATGTGTTCCACCCCAAAACAGTTTGGAAAACAGTAAAAGAGGGGTCTATGTACTCACTTGAGATTGCTCAGATGTCTAAAGATAATCACCAAGTAATGCTAGAGATCTCAGAATCAAACGGCACCTAATATAGGTAACTATGTTAATAACCGGACCTTAATCGGATGAGTGGATAGAATGAGGTTTCGTAAACCAAACGAGTGTAGAGACTCGTGTCATTTGGTTTAACAACGCCTACATACTAAATGAAACCTATCCTAAGTGCTTGTGACCCATTACGACCTGTTTAGGTAGCTTATGCTACTTTAACGCGCCGTTCGCGTGAAACACGTTCGGATCGCCTAACTAGTCCTATGACAAGTGTTATATGCCTAAACATGTTACAAAATCAGTTATGTGACAAAAGTTTAGGTTACATATGCTTAATTACCAATTATACATGAAAAGGGTATTCTGGTAATTTACCTAAGGCATATAAACTACCTATCATACAACTACTTAAACGATGTGACCATAGGGTATAACCTCGGAAGGTTATTCCCTACACTATGGTCACCTAATGTATTTGGTCGGATCCTAATGATCGACCAAACTGGGTCGGGTTCGAAGGTATAAGCGATTTATTAGATCGCTTACCCTACGACCCTAGACAACGTGGTAATCAGTAGGCATAGTCCCAAGGGACTATAACCAACGTGATTACACTCACGTTGCGAAGTTCAAACGAACTTCGCATTGACCATTACTGGTCAATGCTGAAAGTCAAACAAAGTTTGACTTTCTGACTCGAAAAGCAGTAAAAATAAGGAAAAGAACGAAGGAATACTTACGAAGGGTCCCCGAATGCTAATCCCGATCCAAGAACTCAGGTATGAAACAATGGTTTCAACTTAGAGCTCTCAAATCAGAATTCTTGTGTAAAATGAGGTTGTGTGGGTTGGGTATTTATAGGAATACCCGAACCGTTAGGATCGTTCCATGGAAAACGTGCCATGAATCCAACCCGTACACTTGTCGGAACCTTATGGTGGCTGGAAATCCATCCTTATCAGATGACTAGATAATTAGGAATGTGTGGTTGTGGTTAATCCAGCTGAAAACAGGCTGTTAAGTACATTGCATCTGGTCTGCAGACCCCTAGCGCACCGCTACGCTAAAAGTGTAGCGCACCGCTAGGCTTAAGTTTGGCAGATTTACACTTTTGGTCCCTGTCATGCATTCAGCCCATTTTCGACACGTTTAAGGCCCGTTAACCCCATTTCAAAGCTCTAAAATGAAGTTAAAGTATAGGGAACTTAAAATGTGTTCAAAAATATCTCGGATGTCGGTTCGTTTGGCCGTACGAACGCGATGTTCGCTTAATTACGACGGAATGCGCACAAGCGCGAAAAACGATCCAAATGACGCGACGAATGGATTTTTCTTATGCCGAACACTAAAATAAAATATTTTAGTGCTTACATAAATTTTTGGATGTCCGGATGTATTCAGAACGTAAGTTATGCGCGAAAATGCAAACTTGTGCACTTTTTGACACTTTTAGTCCCTGAATGACACAAAAGTTTATTTTAGCATACCGAACACCTCAGAGCCTATTTCTAAGATATGTGAAGGATATTTATGGTATGTTTAACTTATGGTCATGCTCCGGAATGTCTGTTACAGTTCAAATTGGCATACTTTCGCAGTTTGTCAACTTTAGTCCCTGTAAGCGATTAAACTTTGATTTCACCACACCAAACCTTCCAAAACTTATATATAAGTTATGTAAAGGTTATTTAAGGTATGTTAAGCCTATTTCACTATTCCGGAGTGTTCATTGCATTAAACTGGTTATATTTACGCATCAGTGCGCGTATAACCTTCCAGAAAGCGATTTAGAGCTTGAAATCGGACAAGAGTTGATATGTGTAAACGATACACATATTTTTACAAATCCCAAGCATGAAATACAATATTTCATTGGTTTGGCATTTGTTTGATGGTTGAAATGACACAGGTGTTACAACATATCTTATACAAATTTATTTTACGTGGTTATTTATTTAACCACACATCTTTCTTTTATAATATCTGAATTCCTTATCGATATTTCGTATGATTTATAAAAGAAAACACTTTTAATAAGATTCATGACAAACTTTTTGTTAAACATTTCTTTCAAATGCAAGTCATGAATCCTAAATCAATAAACCTATGTATCTCACAGGCATTTTTATGCTGACGTACCTATTTTCACATGTGTTTTCAGGAGCTGATGCATAGGAATGATCAAGATACACTTAGGCGGACCTGTGCCTTAGTGACATAAAATAAAGCTAGAATAGTTTAACTATGTTTGTTATGTACTCTTTGTTTTCGTTGTTTTAAGACAATGTAACTCCTTTGTTAATAAATAAAACAAAACTTTAAATATCATGGTTGTGAAACAATAATTCTGTTGCTCGACTCCCCGACGTTTCCGCCGCGGTTTGTTGTTTTACGCGGTCGGGGTGTGACAGAAGAGTTGGTATCAGAGCCAATGGTTATAGGGAATTAGGTTATTAATAATGCTTTAACCTTGACTATAACTTTTCTATAACCTTAATACAAGTTATCTTGTGTTTAGATCTTAAAACATACACGTCACCTATCTTTAGGTGATAACCAAAACAAGAACACAATTTTCCAAAACGATTTTTGAAAATCAATCATCTATTCTTTGATGATTTGTTATAAGGTTTTGAACCTTCCAATTTTCTAAAACAATTTAAAAAAAATCAATCATCCATTTTTTGAATGATTCTTTTGGCCTTGTGCCCTCCAAATTTTCAAAATCTCGTCAAAGTTTTGGGTCTAAATAATGTGAACACGTGCAATCTGGAAGGGTGGGTTCCTGTACCTCGAGTTTTCTGTCTAGGCTAGAGTGTTCGTACAAATCCACATAATCGGACCAGCCACTCTTACCTGGAAACTCTTGGGGTGAGTGTCCACTTATATGCTAAAGCATGTCTTCGCGATACATTATTTTGACCCATTTACTTTGATTAGTCACTGTGTGTCATTTGTTTGCTTTGTGGTAATGAACGAACGACTACCATCCTTGCTTTTTGTTGATTTTTGTATCATCTCATTTTTCATCTAATCATCTCACTCATTTTCTCTCATGTTTCCTCTTTTAGAATGCCTCCTCGATGCGAGAATCAGATACCTAATGCCGAACTGGCAACAATCATAGCGCAACAAATGGTTGCTGCACTTCCGAATCTCATTACTCAAATCAACCAAGCCAACAACAACAATAATGCTCCATGCAACTTCAAAAGTTTCAATTCGGCTAAACCGCTCAAGTTTAGTGGTTCTGAAGGGGCAACTGGGCTCCTACAGTGGTTTGAGAGCATTGAGAGTACCTTTCGTCATGTTCAGTGTCCTGATAATCGCAAAGTCGAGTTTGCTTCAATTGTGTTTCAAAAGAGGGCTCTTACTTGGTGGAATGGAGTAATGAGAGACCGTGGTGCTGATGTTGCTTTAGCACATACCTGGGCAGAGCTTAGGGCATTAATGATGAGGGAATTCTGTCCTCGTCATGAACAGAGGGCGTTGGAAAGGGAGTTTGATGATTTGAAACAGGATAGTGGTGAACACCGGGCTTATATTGACAGGTATGAGGAATTAAGTTTGTTATGCCCCACAATGGTTACCCCACTCGAGAAAGCTATCGAAAGGTATACCGATGGTTTACCTGACCCCGTACAAGACATCGTCACTGGTAGCAATCCTACCATAGTTCGTCAGGCAATCGAGTTAGCTGCACAGGAAGGGTAAGCTTCACAGGAAAGGTGACAAGGATAAGAAACAATCGTCTGAAAAGAGTGACAACAAGAAGAGCAAGAAATCTGGGTCTTCAAGGAGGTCTAAGAAGCACAAGGCTTCCCAAAATTTCGCTGTTACTGCACAAGCCAACCAGGCAGCTCCTAACCAGCCTGCACAACCACCAGCCAAGAAACAATATGCTAGTAAGGCACCGTTGTGCAACAGATGCAATAGTCACCATCAACCGCAAGTTCAGTGTCGTTTCTGTGCTAACTGTGGAAAATCGGGTCATCTTGTCGATGCTTGTCGTTTTGCTCTCAATCAAGCCGCACAAAACCCAACTCAGCAAGCTGCTCAACCACCTACTCAACAACAAGCTCAAGTTGCACGACCTCACTATCCTCCTGGTTCGTGCTACAATTGTGGGGATCTGACCCACTATCGAAATCAGTGTCCGAGGTTAGCCAATGCAAATCAGGCACAAGCTCGTGGACGAGACTTCAACATGAATGCTAACGAGGCGCGAGCAGACAACGAGGTGGTGAATGGTATGTTCTTTGTTAATAATCAGCCTGCTTCTGTTCTTTTTGATTCGGGTGCCGATAAGAGTTTTGTTTCTTTTTCTTTCGAGCCTTTGCTTCGCATGACTAGAACAAAACTAGGAAAGCCTTTGACAGTAGAAGTTGCTAGTGGTGTGTCACACCCCGACCGCGTAAAACAACGAAACCGCGGCGGAAACCTCGGGGAGTGTTGTAACAGAATTATTGTTTCACAACCATGGTATTTAAAGTTATGTTTTATTTATTAACAAAAGGGATTACATTGTCTTTAAACAAAAGAAACAAGAGTACATAACATTATTTAAACCAATCTTGCTTCTTTTACGTCACTAAGGCCCGAGTCCACCGTAGTGTATCCTGATCAAACCTATGCAATAGCTCCTGAAAACACATGTGAAAATAGGTATGTCAGCATAAAAATGCCTGTGAGATACATAGGTTGTGACAACCCGTAATCTCGAGGTATCACCTTTATAAATTAATTCATATACTTATCTTATTTACGTAAATGCATGAACTTATGTGATGAATTAATTATACGTACCTAATTAATTTTATACAAACGAATACTAGAAGCCAAATCCTTAACGTGTCGAACCGACCCGAACCGTTTGAACCAAAGTACATGTCTCGCTTGTTGACAAGACCCACTCATATAACCCGATACTTATGAGTCCCGAACCAGAGCATGATCATTATATGTTTATTATTAGTTGGTTTATTATATACTTTTTATTAGTTGAAAATATATATAATACATTAAAAAACATGAATAGTTGTTTTGTAATTGTGAACAACAGTTATATCACAATCATAAAATTTCAATTTCTTGGTGATCGGAATAGCCATTTACGGAAATAATTCCAAGCCCAAAACCTTTTGTATCTTTACTTCATAGCAGCCCACAAACCCCACTAAACCATGTTATTATCAAATACGTATTATGTAGGAAGTATTGGATATTAATTCAAAAACCTCACAACCTAAATATTATAACCTACAACCTACAATCTCTCTTTCCCTATATCACGACTGTGGAAGGACGAACGAAGCAACAAGCTCCAAGATTTTCGATTCAAGGCTCTATCACGTCTCTTTTGATAGCTAGGTACTATATCTTGTTAAATGTTCTTAGTTTACAAGTTCTTGCGAGAGTTCGTAGTCTAGTTCTTCGCTTTTTGGCTGCATTTTTTTTTAATATTCATAGCATGGTTTCATTGTTTATAATAATAATCTTGTAGTCTAGTGTTCCTAAAGATCCGCTATGATGCTTAGTATTATTGTGTATGTATGTGTAGACATATATGTATGAATTATGGTTATATTATTGATGTTGAGCATGTTAGGTCTGATATACGTGACTTATAACATGTTGTGTTTATTGTTAAGAGCTGGGGGTTTGTTAGATAATCGTTTATGGGGTGCGGATAACAAAATAGAATCTGGCCGACAGTTACAGCCGACTTTAATCGGCTGTAACGGGTCACAATTTAACAAAAATCGGGTTTTCTTGAGTCTATAACGTGTTATTTCGCAAAACGCTTCAAATGGCACTAGAATCATATTTTTTTGAGGTCGTTTGCTATTTTTAATGGTCCATTTTGTACAGCAGCAAAAGCTACGTTTTTACTGCAGAAAATTTGTGTTATGTTTTTCGTCATAACTTGAAACCTGTGTAGAACTAGGTCATGAAATTTGTACTGTAATGGCCACTAATGTCATAATTCTCCAACTGGAATTTCGTCAATCGGACTTACGATGAATTTTAAATGAATTTTTCCGTGGACTGCAGTCAGAAAGTGACGAATCTGATTGCAGCACGGTAAATGATTTTTATAAAATAATTGGTAATGAATTGGATCCAGATATTTTTACACAATAATATTTGGATCGTTTAAGACGTTCTGTAAAAATTTGAGAATTTTTGGAACAAGTTTACTATTTTATTAAAATACCCAAAAACAGCCCAGTTTCGAGTATTAAAGCTGAAACGTATTAAGTCGAAATATGTGCATCTAATTGTTAGTTGTGTTATCTATCGAACATGTTTAATGTCAACATTAAATGTCGTTTAAGTTGTTGTATGCTACGACCATCTATATATTCATATACATATACCGTTGGAATGAAAATATATATGTGGAATATACATGTAAGTTGTCAACGTGATTGCATGATACGTGTAAGGATTTCGTGCTTTATTTGAAATCACTAATAAACTAAATGGTAATCATACTAGGACGTGATTGACCAACCCTGAGTGTTAGCTATTTTTAAGAGTCCAACCGAGCAACCAAATGTGAGTTCACACTATCTATAAGGCATGGGATTCCTGGTGGTTGGGAATGGGTAAAGGATTAAATCGGAAATTGCGTGATCTCCTGGTTTGGGGACACGTACCAAATCCTCTTTATTGAAGGGTGACAACGCTGATACTAGACCAAAAACTCTATCATGAAGTCACTCATTTTTATATCAACTTAATTGCCGGGCCAATGGCGAGCGGGTCATTAGTTAGATAGCGCTATTTAGGTTTGACAGGCCTCACACCGTGCCGCAGAGGATGGGCGTGAACTAATGGATCTGGGCACTAGTTAATGATGATAGACATTGACGTTAGGGCACCAACTTACTTCATTCAGTGGTCGATATGGTAACGGGTCTAGTGGATAACATGGGGTAGCCCCCACTGCTTATGGTTTGGGAAACAAGGAACTGATTAACTACTGATTTTCAAATGAACTTATGTTTTTGGAACAACTTTAAAATGGACAACCAACTGTGAACTCGCTCAACTTTGTTGTTGATTCGTTGTTACATGCCTTGCAGGCCTTTAGGTGCATATTGATGGAACTTGCTGTCTGGGAGGCTGGAGTGGTCATGGGTCGAGATACATGGAATCGCAACACAAGACTAATGGTTTTTACATGGGGTTTATAAACACTTAACGAATGAATTACGCTTCCGCTGTATACTGTGAATTATTTGTAACGTTGTAATACTTAATGTTAATAAATGAAAAGTTTTATTTAAATATACCTATGAGTTCAATGTGATTGGTGGCTAGATCCTGGTACGTCACACGCCTCACGGGGGTTTCCGCATGTGGTATTTTGGGGGTGTGACAGATTGGTATCAGAGCCATTGGTTATAGTGAACTTGGTTTTAAAAAGGGGAAAAACATTTTTATAAAACCAGACTATAGCTGGACAGTTCTGAAAACGTGAATACGACCATGACACTCAGCTCCAGATTGAAAGGTTCGTCCTTCTTACTTGTTGTATACATTACGTGACTGGTACACATTTGTTTATGACGAAACATACGAACACACACTCGTCACTATAGCATGATGGCATGGATTGCTTGCTTACCTTATGATGCGTTGATAGTATGCCATAGTCCATGGATTTTTGGTGATCTTATTACTTTGACGACCTCTGTTTGACATCTGAGTTTGAGGAACCATTTGACATGAGTTAGGAGGAACTGAGATGAGCATGCAAATCGCAATATTATTGTGGGTGCACACATAATAATAATGTGGGGTGCATGTGAGTCCCAGTGAGGCTTAACAAGTGGAAAAGGGGTTCCGTTTCGTTATATTGATCGATGTGAAACCTAACAAACCTATAGGGGTCATAGCAGTGGTTGTCCCTTACTCGAACGTGAACTTTTCATTCATCTCTGGATTCTTTCGAATCACGATGTTATCGAGTATTACCTGAACACCCATCTGAACACTTAGCGAACCGTGTAGAATGTTAGGTGCTTATACAAACATCCCTGAGTTGGATGTCGCAACGTCGAATTATTGATCGATACCTTTCTTACTCCTCTTCATTTGCTGGAACTCATGTATTGACGTCTTAGATCCCGAAGTGTGATCACTTCTACAACACTCCCGCAACATACTGTGTATTACTCAAACAACTTGCAACATCGATGGACAGGAAGTTGAGCGTAGTACTTTACCAACCTCAGTACTTTGACAACCCTGATTACCAGCAACGAGCACCAGCTAATTGGCTTCAATCGAATCCTTAACCCTTGCCAGCAATTCATGGGAGTCAACTCTTACGAATCAATCGGGACATAAGCAATGACAATCGACTATAACGTGGAATGTGTAACTGCCAGCACAGTGAGTAGCGCTTTAGGACGTGGCTCAAAATGTGAAAAGATGGACTTTGATGGTGAAGAATCGTAGGGCTTCGTTTCGAGCAACGACATTGGGAGCAGCAGCCACAGTATGGAAATAAAGGTGCCTACAACATGGATTGGCCGTGGTTAAGTTAAGAAGACAACAACCAAAGGAACAATGACAGTTCTTGAAATCCTTGTAATGAAAATGCAACACTGGAAATGATGCTCATGGAAGGGCATTTAGGGTTGACGTGGGCGATGCCAGGATGGTGGCAACTTGGGAGCTTGTACGGGTAGCTAATCGCTTCGTCTCTGTCCTGATGCTTCTCGAAAGGCTGATGGCAAGTCAATTGAAGCATCATATGTCTGTAGGGATGCAAATTCAACCATGTGGGACAAGTTTTCGACATCGATCTTCCTTCTACTACCCACGATGGTGTTAATGCAGTAGTCAGTATGGGTTGGTTAACCAGACATCGCGCAATTATACCCTGTGAGGGGAAAGTTGTCGTCTGTCATAAAGTATCCGAGTGGTGCAGAGGTTAGCATCAATTCAGCAGTGAAGGCCAGAAGTTTCCACGGAAGGATTACCCCGCCATGATAGCCCTCGTTATTGATGTCAAGACTAAGGAAAAGAGCATTGAGGATCCACCAATTGTTCGTGATTTCCCCCTATGTGCTACTAGAATAACTATCAGTTTTACCTTCACATCGTCAGGTGGAATATCAGATCGGTATCATGTCGGAAGCAGCCTTTGTTTCTAGCACTCCATATCGTCTTACACCAGGAAGGTTGCAGGAACTGCCTAATCAACTTCAGGAACTATTGGACATGAGTTTTATCGGATCAAGTTTTTCGCTTTGGGGAGTCCTAGTTATACCAGTGAAGATAAGCCTTTTCGTATGTGTACCGATTATCGAGAACGTAACAAGGTGACAGTTAGGAACCATTTGTCTCGACCGTGTATTGGCCACCTATCGACCAGTTGCGAGGGACCAGCTTCCATTCGAGGATTGGCTAGCGAACGAACTATCATCAGATGGAAGTCCAAGAGGAGAATGCTCTTAGAACAGCATGTCGAATGCAATGCAGCCATTTTACTTTTGTACACCATGATCATTGAGTTGATCAACACACTAGCAGCTTTAGGGATCACATCTATCGACTGTATTTGTCGACGACGTTCTGAATCATGACCAGGAGAAAGGAAAACCATGGGTGGCATTTGTATCTTATTTTAGAACTTCTGAGGGAGGAGCCACCCCACGCAAAGTCTTGTTACATGTAATTTCTGGGTTCGAGAGGTACCTTTTGGACATATAATCAACGGAGTGGGAATACACATGGATCTCGCTAAGACCCATTTTGGTTAAACCGATCGACACCAAAGATTTCTTCGAGGTTACAGCAATTCCTTGGTTTCGCTAGGTACTATCGCAGCTTACTCACAGGATTTTCGAAGGTCGCACAACTTAAATCTCCTTAGCACAGCAGGGTGCTGTGTTCGTGAAAGACGAAACAGGGGGACGTCTTTTCAGCTTTCGAATTCCAACTCTGCAATGCACTGAGCATCGTCTTTACCCGAGGGCATGGGTGATTCAGTGGTATATCTTTATGGTTCGAATCAGAGTCCCAATTACACGTCGACGCAACACGAGAGAGTGATGACTTACGTAGTGGAGTTACAGTACACACCCGGTGGTGGAAACCGTGGTCTTTGGATTTACTTGGAGGCATTACTTGGACGGTACCGAATGCGTTATTTAGACCGATCACAAGGGCCTCCCGTGTACCCTGGTTTCGAAAGAGCTAAAATCAGTTAATGGCACCACTGGATGGAACTTTTGGATGATTACGACTGTGAACTTGAATGTGCACGAGCTTGCAGCTTACTATCGACTCTAACTTACATGATCAGACTCGCTCTGTCCAAACTGGAGAACAGACGGAAGAAGATTTTCAAGTTGAACCCATGCGGGGCATGGAGAAGCAACCTTTGACAGGTCGGACGATACTCGTTACCTCATGGAACGAATATGGGTCTCGTTATACGGCAACTGTAGGGAACTCGTGTTGAGCAAAGCACACCGGCTTCGATATTCTAGCCGTCTGGGTTTTGATGAGAGGCATTAGGATTTATAAACCTTGTACTGGTAATCGGGCATGAAGGCCCACCTAGCTAGGTATGGGAATGATGTTTGACTTGTGGGAAAGTCAAGGTGAAGTGTTAGCAACCAGAAACACCTATATGGAAAGCGAAAACAGACTGCCATGGATTTGGTCGCTAGTCTACTTACACTCGAAATGGAAACGATATCACCTGGATGATCGTTGATTGTCTCACGTAACCAGCACACTTTCTAGCCATCAAGGAAACGGATAAGTTTTCTACAGTTGCAGTCATCTACCTGAAAGAAGTGGTTGCTAGGCACGGGGTGCCAACCTCCATTATCTCTGATCGCGACCCACGATTTGCATCTGATTTGAGGCAAACGATGCACAAATCCTTTGGCTCACGTTTAGATATGAGCACAGCACATCATCCACAGACGGATGGGCAGACTGAACGCGCCATCCAAACTCTTGAAGACATCCTTCGAGCATGTGTAATCGACTTTGGTAACGGCTGGGAGCGGCATCTACCGTTAGTGGAGTTTTCGTATAACAACAGTTACCACACCAGCATCCAGGCTGCTCCGTTCGAGGCATTGTACGGACGGAAGTGCCGATCACCTCTTTGTTGGGCAGAAGTTGGAAACAGCCAAATCACTGGCCCATAACTCGTAGTAGATACAACCGAGAAGATTGCTCAGATACGACAATGAATGGCGGCAGCTCGTGACTGTCAGAAAAGCTACGCTGATAAACGCAGGAAACCACTCGAGTTCCAGGTTGGGGATCGAGTGCTACTCAAACTCTCACCTTGGAAAGGTGTAGTTCGTTTTGGCAAACTCAACCCGCGATATGTTGGACCTTTCGAAATCATTGAGAAAATTGGCAAGGTGGCCTATAAACTGAACCTACCTGAAGAACTCAGCGGAGTTCACAACGTATTCCATGTGTCGAATCTGAAGAAGTGTCTGTCAGATGAGACCCTCATAGTTCCTCTCAAGGAGCTCACCATCGACGATCAGTTGCGATTCGTCGAGGAACCAGTAGAGATTACTGATCGAGACGTTAAGGTCCTCAAGCGTACCAGAATACCTATTGTTCGAGTTCGTTGGAACTCCCGTCGTGGCCCAGAGTTTACCTGGGAACGAGAAGACCAAATGAAACACAAGTATCCCCAATTGTTCGAGAAAAGCGAAACCACTACCGAGGCTGAAGCTACTGCGGAATTTCGGGACGAAATTCCAAACCAACAGGGGGATGATGTGACACCCCAGGAAAACCAGGAGACCATGCAACCTAACTAGCTTCCTCAGTAACCACGTGCTAAATTTCGGGACGAAATTTCTTTCAACTTGGGGATGATGTGACAACCCGTAATCTCGAGGTATCACCTTTATAAATCAATTCATATACTTATCTTATTTACGTAAATGCATGAACTTGTGTGACGAATTAATTATACGTACCTAATTAATTTTATTCAAACGAATACTAGAAGCCAAATCCTTTATGTGTCGAACCGACCCAAACCGTTTGAACCAAAGTACATGTCTCGCTTGTTGACTAAACCCACTCATATAACCCGATACTTATGAGTCCCGAACCAGAGCATGATCATTATATGTTTATTATTAGTTGGTTTATTATATACTTTTTATTAGTTGAAAATATATATAATACATTAAAAAACATGAATAGCTGTTTTTAATTGTGAACAACAATTATATCACAATCATAAAATTTCAATTTCTTGGTGATCGTAAATAGCCATTTACGGCAATAATTCCAAGCCCAAACCCTTTTGTATCTTTACTTCATAGCAGCCCACAAACCCCACTAAACCATGTTATTATCAAATACGTATCATGTAGGAAGTATTGGATATTAATTCAAAAAACTCACAACCTAAATATTATAACCTACAACCTACAACCTCCCTTTCCCTATATCACGACTGTGGAAGGACGAACGAAGCAACAAGCTCCAAGATTTTTGATTCAAGGCTCTATCACGTCTCTTTTGATCGCTAGGTACTAGATCTTGTTAAATGTTCTTAGTTTGCAAGTTCTTGCAAGAGTTCGTTGTGACAACTCGCATTTCAGAACTCTTCTTTATACTTTGATGTGACCAGTGTGGACGTTATGTGATTATGTGATAGGTGATTTTAATGGAATGTATGTTTTACTTTGTTATGTGTATATGTGTGTAACAAATACTGACCGCACAACATGAGCCCGATCGCACAAGCCCATTCGGGCCACACTCCTTGCATTCGAACCAAGGGCAGCCCATGATGGGTTCGGCCCACTCCCTTACACGCATAACCTTTGAGGGGGGTGTATACTCCTCATTATTTTGCAAAACACACAGCACACCAAACCCTACTCTTTCTTCCTTCTCTCTCGAAGCCAACGGCAACAACATCCCCTCTTGCTCGAAGCTTTCTTGCTCGGATCAATCCTATTCTTCTCTCAACCGGTTAGTGTTTGTAATTATCGGTTGTGTGTTAAATGATGTTATGATCTATATGTATTACATGGTGAATTAGGGATGGTATGTGTTTGATTGTAATGAAAATTGATGAGGTATGATGTTCATGAAAATCGGTTCACATTGTAGTATATTTAGATCATTGTAGAATTGATAATCGTATGATGTTAAAGAACCGAATACATGATAATCGGCTGTGATATGTTATCATTCGGATGAATGTTGTGATGTATAATAGGGTACATGTTAGTAATCAAGGCCATGAACCTGTTAATGTGTTTGAAGATGAGGTTGATGTTTATGCTATGAATGTAATTAGGGTTCTTATGAATTAGAGGATAAAACTTTAGTTTGATCGATCCACATTCAAGTTGGAAACTGTTTGATTGTTTGACCGATTTGATGCAAAATAGGAAACTATTGAATGATTGAAACCGACTGCATGAAATTAGGGGATTAGACAACTAATCGCACAAGGCCACCCTTGATCGCACAAGACCTAATCGGATCGCACAAGGGACTGGTCGCACAAGGCAGTCGCACAAGCTTGGTGCAACTGTTTAAAACTCACAGTACAACTTAGAATTGCATGATCGCACAAGACGTGTGGATCGCACAAGGCAATGCCGATCGCACAAGTCTTGGGCCACACACACTGTTTGGACTTTATTATGTTGTTGGACCTTAAAGCCCAATACCCAGTCGCACAACTCAACGGGAGCGCACAAGTCCATCCGGACCGCACAAGATCAATGTCAATTATTAATTGGGCCGTATATCCATGTTTAGGCTTTTGATTGTTTGGGTCGGGTATTATTGAGCTTCATTTATTGAATCGCACAAGACTATTGGGCTAATGAACTTGTGCGAGCCCAATCATCTAGATCGCACAAGTTTGGGCTTTATGTGTTTAACGGATTTGCTTAACATGTTCAATGTGTATGCCATGATCATTACTTGTTCTTGACTTGTTAGTTCTGTGTAAACCTACGTGCACATGTTTATTCTTTGATTATTTATAAAATTCACCGGGGTAACCCTTTACCCAAAAAAAAAAAAAAACTTACGTGCACTACTTGAACCTAAACCTGACTTGTATGGTAACCATGCTAGGACGTGCTTGACCACATATAGCTTAAGTGACTATTTTGTGTATCTGCCGAGCAAACCAAGGTGAGTTCACACACTTTCTAAGGCATGGGATTCCCGGTGGTTGGGAATGAGTTAAAGAATTAAAACGGAACCTACATATCCTCCTTGGGTAGGATATGTACGGCCATCCTCCATGGGTAGGATGCCAATATTAATCCTGCGTATTCTCCTTGGGTAGAATACGTACGTTCGTCCTCCTTGGGTAGGACAACAACCTTAAACTACTAGCCAAAACTCTATCACCTAAGTCCCTCATTTTATATCGACTTAATCGCCGAGGCCGATGGCGAGCGGTTCGTTAGTTAATAGCGCTATTAGGTTTGACAAACCTCACACCGTGCCGGTCGGACGGGCGTGTACTAATGGATCATGGCAAACTGTCAATGATGATAGACATTGACGTGGGGCACAATTATTGTTCGTCAGTCGTCGATATGGTAACGGTCTAGTGGTTCACACGGGGAAGCCCCCACTAATTATGGATATGGTTTGGGAAACAAAGGAACTGGTTAACTCGTGGTTTACGAAACAACTTATGGTTTTCAAAACAACTGATAAAACTAAACAACTAACTGTGAACTCGCTCAACTTTGTTGTTGACTCGTTGTTACATGCCTTGCAGGTCGTTAGGTGCTTATGGAGCTTGCACAGGGAGGAGTGATCATTGTGGGACATGGACTGTTGAGTTCCATGTTAAACACTTAAACTTTATGAACTTATTACTTATGTTTGGGTTTTACATTTTATGCTTCCGCTGTTGAATTAAAGTTGGTTACTTTCTATTGGACACCAATTATATTGTGGTTGGTTTTATTTATTTAATTACGTTGTTCAATATGATTGGTGGCTTGATCCTGGTCAGTCACGCCTCCATGCGGTGATACTCCGCTAGTGGATTTTGGGGGTGTGACATTCGTACTCTAGTTCTTCGCTTTTTGGCTGCATTTTTTTAATATTCATAGCATGGTTTCATTGTTTATAATAATAATCTTGTAGTCTAGTGTTCCTAAAGATCCGCTATGATGCTTAGTATTATTGTGTATGTATGTGTAGACATATATGTATGAATTATGGTTATATTCTTGATGTTGAGCATGTTAGGTCTGATATACGTGACTTATAGCCTATTGTGTTTATTGTTAAGAGTCAGGGGTTCGTTAGATAATCGTTTATGGGGTGCGGATAACAAAACAGAATATGCCCGACAGTTATAGCCGATTTTAATCGGCTGTAACGGGGTCATAATTTAACAAAAATCGGGTTTTCTTGAGTCTATAACGTGTTATTTCGAAAAGCGCTTCAAATGGCACTGGAATCATATTTTTTTTAAGGTCGTTTGCTATTTTTAATGGTCCATTTTGTACAGCAGCAAAAGCTGCATTTTTACTGCAGAAAATTTGTGTTATGTTTTTCGTCATAACTTGAAACCTGTGTAGAACTAGGTCATGAAATTTGTACTGTAGATGGCCACTGATGTCGTTGTAATTCTCCAACAGGAATTTCGTCAATCGGACCTACGATAAATTTTAAATCAATTTTTCCGTGGACTGCAGTCAGAAAGTGACGAATCTGATTACAGCCCGATAAATGATTTTTATAAAATAATTGGTAACGAATCGGATCCATATATTTTTACACAATAATATTTGGATCGTTTAAGACGTTCTGTAAAAATTTGAAAATTTTTGGAACAAGGTAACTATTTTATTAAAATACCCAAAAACAGCCCAGTTTCGAGTATTAAAGCTGAAACGTATTAAGTCGAAATATGTGCATCTAAATGTTAGTTGTGTTATCTGAGAATGATCGAACATGTTTAATGTCAACATTAAATGTCCTTTAAGTTGTTGTATGCTACGACCATCTATATATTCATATACATATACCGTTGGAATGAAAATATATATGTGGAATATACATGTAAGTTGTCAACGTGATTGCATGATACGTGTAAGGATTTCGTGCTTTATTTGAAATCACTAATAAACTAAATGGTAATCATACTAGGACGTGATTGACCAACCCTGAGTGTTAGCTATTTTTAAGAGTCCAACCAAGCAACCAAAGGTGAGTTCACACTATCTATAAGGCATGGGATTCCCGGTGGTTGGGAATGGGTAAATGATTAAATCGGAAACTGCATGATCTCCTGGTTTGGGGACCCGTACCACATCCTCTTTATTGAAGGGTGACAACACGGAACCTGCGTGATCTCCTGGTTTGGGGACACGTACAACATCCTCTTTATTGAAGGGTGACAACGCTGATACTAGACCAAAAACTCTATCATGAAGTCCCTCATTTTTATATCGACTTAATCGCCGGGCCAATGGCGAGCGGGTCGTTAGTTAGATAGCGCTATTTAGGTTTGACAAGCCTCACACCGTGCCACAGAGGACGGGCGTGAACTGATGGATCTGGGCACTAGTCAATGATGATAGACATTGACGTTAGGGCACAACTTACTTCAGTCAGTGGTCGATATGGCAACGGGTCTAGTGGATAACATGGGTTAGCCCCTGTCACACCCCGACCACGTAAAACAACAAATCGCGGTGGAATCGTCGGGGAGTGTTGTAACAGAATCATTGTTTCAAAACACACAGAAATTTGAAGTTTCGTTTTATTAAACATTAAACATTTACATCATCTTGAAATCTAAACGAACAACTTAAACATAGTCTATCATTGTTATTAAGTCACTAAGACCTCGTCCAGTCCTATGTGAGCATGCATCCTAGCAATCAACATCATTCAACAACACCTGAAACATATGTAAAAACAAAGTCAGCAAAGAAATGCTGGCAAGTACATAGGTTTATGAGAGTGTCGAATTCATGGCTAGTTTACATGTTGCAATACTTAATTAAAAACCTTTTTTGAAAAATATAGTATTGCGACATAATTAACCAACTCAAATCAAGTTGGTTATAATTTATAAAATCTCGTAGCCATGATTCTTAACCCCAAAACATTTATTTAATTAAATCAAATTGTAAAACATCTCGTAAAAACTCGTTAATAAAACTCGTATGGTTTATATCTTTTAGAAAACATCGTTGTGTGACATCGTTTCAAAATCGTTTACCCAAGTGAACTAAATAACGCCAAGGTATGTAATATGATGAAAACACTTATATATAGGAAGTACCAGCGGCGTATCCACCATGCTTTCATCACATTACACCCGTCTCGTTATCTAAACACTAGCAAAAAACAAATCGTTTACCCAAATCGTTTAACTCGTTAAAAATCGTTTTCAGTCATTTAAATCATTCTCGTTTTAAATTGTGAAAACTACTTTTGGTCGTCTCGCTAATAACATCCAAACCTTCGTGACTCGACTATCTCGAAACTCTCATTAATAAACCACCAAAGGGTGAATTAACAATCACAGATTCAGTCGTTACCCACCTAACCCAGACATAACCATGGGTGCAGTCTGATAACGGGATTTGTCAGATCCTATGGTACCATAACCTGATACTGGTCGGTTCGGCCAAAACTAATGAATGTTATTCGTTATGTAATTACAACCAACAAGTTTATCCACATTATCGAAATCGTTATTAATTTAATATAAACCATTTTAATCATTTTCGAAACCATCGTTAAAAACATCGAAATCATTTAACACATATGAATCACCCCAAAACAATCGAAAACAATAAAATAGGGGAACTATGTTGTGACAACCCTCGTAATTCCATGTATCCGTACAATTTATAAATAATAATTAAAGTGCTTGATGATTGTGCAAAATTATTTAACTGCTCTCTGATTACTGTGTTATACTTACATGTGCGTGTTAGCATACTAGTAGTATGCAGAAAACTTGACTAAATGGTCCTGAATATTTTCCTATATGATTAGGAATTTATTTTGTTACAAAAATATATAAATAAGACACTTTACGGTACAATTAAACACTTTAACGGAACAGTATCCGACCGAACAACCGGACATTACCCGGGACACCAAATATTTGTCAAACACGTTACTTTATTATTCTTGGCTAGTCATGATCCCCGTATACCACAACACCCACTATTTTCCCTACTAACTAGTATATGGAATTATATACTTGCTATCTAACTAATACTTGCCATTTAGTTACAAACTTTGCAAATAGACCCCCCCCCCCCCCCAACTGAATTTTTGGTCCATGTGGACCCACCAAATATACATGCCATACTTCCTATCTTCCCATAGATTATATTTCAATTCTTTATTAGATTGTTGCTTCCTAATCTAACCAAAATATGTGAGGATGATTATAAAGCATGGCCATGAGATCTTACAATCAATTCAAGTCTTACACACTCTCACATCACTACTCTCTCTCTCTCATTCGGTTCCCCTATGACCGAAACCCATCACCACCACTTCATTCATCCATCTCTTCCATTAACAAGTGCATTCCAAGCTTTGAAGGTGAATCTATGAAGGTTGCCTCTTGAAGGGTTTCAAAGGAGCTTGTTTCAAGACTTTTCACCATCTTTTTTCTTACCAACTTTGCACTAGATTCATCCCTAGCTATAAGCTAGTAGTAAGTCCTTTGTTACCCTCTTGTTAATTTTGTTTCATCTCGTTTCTATGATCAAAGGGTGTAGTATGTTTAAAATCACTAAAGTGTCAAGAACAAATAGATAAATATTAAAAGTTTACTTATGATTGATACATAAAGATGAAAACTTGTTGGTTTAAGGTTAGTTAATGCATATATGATGTTTGATCATCAAACTTTTGATAAACCCGTTGTTCGGACACTTGTTAATACGTTTAGTAACATTTAAACCACAAAACAGCAAGCTGAGTAATGATTTCCAGCCGACTTCATCAGGCTGTAAACAGGCCATAAATTCAACGAAAAACCGATATTTTGAATCTAAAATATGTTATTATGAAATACAGTTCTAATGGCACCGGAATCATAATTTTTGGACTTCGTTTACTATTTTTAAAGTGTTAATTTGTAACAGCAACTTAAGCTGAATTTTGACAGCAATAAATGGGTGTCATGCTTTCAGTCATAACTTGAGTTTTGTGATGAATCGGACCATGAAATTTGTACAGTAGATGAAAACCGATGCATTTGTAATTAGCCCACTGGAATTTCGTAAATCAGACACTCGATGAATTTTTAATAAATTGTTCCGTGGACTGTGGTCAGAAAATACATAAATCTGAGTTCAGTCCGGAATATGAATTTTTATAAAATATTGGTAATGAACCGGACCCCGATATTTTTACACAATAAAATATGGAACGTTTAAGACATCCTGTAAAAATTTGGGAATTTTTTTTTGGAATAATTTAACTGTTTTATTAAAATGTCCGAAAACAACCGGTTTTGAATATAAATGCTGAAAAGACATAAGTTGTGACTCGCGTGTCTAAATGTCGAGTATGCTATCTATGAATGATCTAACATGTTATATATGTTATGTGCATTATCGTATGTTTGATTTTGAGTGGGGAATGGATGGGAAGTATATATGGGCATAAACCGTTAAAGGGATGCATGTTATGTGATAGATACGTGTAGGAACTTTGTGTTCTATTTGAAGTCACTAATAAACTAAGTGGTAATCGTACTAGGACGTGATTGACCGACCTTGACTGTTACTTTTGAGAGTCAAACCGAGCAACCGAGGTGAGTTCACACTCCTAAGGCATGGGATTCCCGGTGGGTTGGGAATGGGATTGAATAACTACTCGTACTATCATTACTATTAAACTACTTTTCAACGTCCTCGGATTGAAGGGCACGTACGTAAAACCTATGTACACTCACACTCGCTACGGTCCTTGGATCAAGAAGGGCACGTACAAACACGACTAGTCGACACATGGGAAGCCCCCACTAATCTTCGCACACATGTTTGGGAAACCGCGATACAGCCACTAATCATCGCACACATGTTTTGGAAACCGTGATCCGGCCACTAATCATCGCAAACATGTTTGGGAAACCACGATACAGATAGCTAAGATACTTGGTTTACGAAATGAACAAATGATTCACGAACACTATAACTAAACAACCAACTGTGAATTCACTCAACTTTGTTGTTGACTCGTTGTTACATGCCTTGCAGGTCGTTAGGTATCTATGGAGCTTGCATCGGAGTGGGAAGAGTCGTTGTGGGACATGGACAACTGTGTACCATGCTAAACATTTGAAACGTTTAAACTTATGATTTGGTTTTAAACTTTATGCTTCCGCTTGTAACTTAAACTATGTTTTGTTTAGACACCAATTGTATTGTGTTGGATTTTACACACTACTTACATGCTTGTTCAATATGATTGGTGGCTTGATCCTGGTCACGTCACGCCTCCAAGCGGTGGTACTCCGCATGGTGGATTTTGGAGGTGTCTCAGGATTGGATTAAGGAAGAGTTCTGCCACCTGGACGACATACTGAAACTTGAGATAGAGTATTATGGTTTGAAGATGGAAGGATCAGAGATCGAGGCATACACAAAGAGGTCCAACGACTTGGCTGCCGTATGTCCTAACATGTCACAACCCATATCTAGGCGAATCAAGCTATACCTCAGAGGCTTAGTCCCGGAAATCCAAGGGTCTGTAAGTGCGGCCAACCTTCCCACAATCCAGCAAGTCATTCGTTTGGCACACCAGCTCACCGATCAGGCGGTGGAAGAGGGCAAGCTGCCCAAGCGTATTAACGCTACTACTACTGATGCTCCCAGTAACAACAAGCGCAAGTGGGATGGAAATTCGGGCGAGGGTTCTACTCCAGTTCAGTCTCAGTCCCAGCAGCGAAAGACAGATGAACACAGGAACCCCAGTCAGCAGCCTTTTGGAAATCAAGGTCAGGGTAGATACAGGGGAAATCACCCAAAGTGCAATCGATGTAGTTTGCACCACAGCAGGCCGTGCAACAAGGGTCGTTGTCAGAGATGTAGCAAGTTGGGACATGAAGCCAAAGATTGCCGAAGCTTACGTCATGCGAAGCAGAACCGACAACAGCGGCCACAAACTCCCCAAAACCAACAGCAACACCAGCAAGGTAATAAGGGATGCTTCCAGTGCGGTGCTGAGGGTCACTTCAAGAGGCACTGTCCTCAGCTGAATCAGAATCAGAACAACACCCAAGGAAATGAGAACAACAATGGAGGCAAAAACGGGGGTAACAATAACGGCAAAGGTCGCACCTTCGTGATTGGTCAGGCTGACGCAAGGAACGATCCCAACGTTGTGATGGGTAAGTTTCTTCTAGATGATTTCTTTGTTACTGTTTTATTCGATTCGGGTGCCGATACTAGTTATGTGTCCTTAAAAGTTAGTCAAATGCTTAAGCGCACCCCAACACTTTTGACCGCCAAACACACGGTAGAGCTAGCAAATGGTAAAAGTCTCGAGGCCACACACATAGTTAAGGGTTGTAACCTCGTTTTAGCTGGTCAGACTTTCTCTATCGATCTCATCCCTATCACACTTGGTAGTATCGACGTCGTTATTGGGATGGATTGGCTATCTCATCATCAAGCGGAGATTGTTTGCAAGGAGAAAATCGTCCGCATTCCTCGTTCTGGTGAAGAACCTCTGGTGATTCAGGGCGATAAGAGTGGTGCTGTTGTAGGCATTATCTCTTTCCTTAAAGGCCCAGAAGTGTTTGCATAAGGGCCACACTGCCATTCTAGCGCTCGTTACTGACACATCAACGGAAGAGAAGAAAATTTAAGACATTCCTATAGTGCGCGATTTTCCTGAGGTATTTCCTGAGGAATTACCTGGTCTTCCGCCTCATCGACGAGTCGAATTCCAAATCGAGCTAGCTCCTGGAGCAGCGCCCATAGCTCAAGCACCTCATCGCTTAGCCCCAACCGAACTGGAAGAACTGTCCAAGCAATTACAAGAACTTTGGAAAAAGGTTTTATTCATCCTAGCTCTTCGCCCTGGGGAGCTTCAGTGTTATTCGTAAGGAAGAAAGACGGTACCTTCAGAATGTGCATCGACTACCGTGAACTCAATAAGGTGACCGTAAAGAATCGTTATCCTCTCCCGCGCATTGATGACTTATTCGACCAGTTGCAAGGGTCGAGCTATTACTCCAAGATTGATTTGAGATCGGGATACAATCAGCTGAGAGTCCGAGATGAGGACGTCTCCAAAACAGCATTCAGAACTCGTTACGGCCATTACGAGTTTCTGGTTATGCCATTCGGGCTGACGAATGCACCAGCGATCTTCATGGATCTCATGAACCGAATGTGCAAGCCTTACCTGGATAAGTTCGTTATTGTGTTCATCGACGATATCCTGATCTATTCTAAGAGTCAGGAGGAACACGAGCAGCATCTACGACTTATGTTGGAACTTCTTCGAAAAGAGCAATTGTATGCCAAGTTTTCAAAATGTGACTTCTGGCTTCGCGAAGTCCACTTTCTAGGCCATGTGGTAAACAAGGATGAAATTCATGTGGATCCATCCAAGGTTGATTCGATCAGGAACTGGCCTGCACCTCGTACACCAACAGAAATCCGCCAATTCTTAGGTTTGGCAGGATACTACAGAAGGTTTATCAAGGATTTCTCAAGGATTGCGCAACCTCTCACTTCACTGACTCAGAAGGGTGTCACCTATCGTTGGGGTGATGCACAGGAGTCTGCATTTCAGCACTCGGAAGATAGACTTTGTAGCGAGCCTATTCTCTCATTGCCTGAAGGCACAGATGATTTTGTGGTTTATTGCGACGCATCCATACAAGGACTGGGTTGCGTATTGATGCAACGTGACAAGGTCATTGCCTACGCATCATGCCAACTTAAGGTTCACGAAAGGAACCGCACTACGCACGACTTGGAATTGGGAGCAGTTGTTTTCGCGCTTAAGATATGGAGACATTACCTGTACGGTACCAAGTGCACCATTTACACCGATCACAGGAGTCTCGAGCATATCTTCAAGCAAAAGGAGTTAAACATGCGTCAACGCCGATGGGTTGAGCTCTTGAACGATTACGAATGCGCGATCAAGTACCATCCGGGCAAAGCCAATGTGGTGGCAGACGCCCTTAGTCGAAAGGATACCATACCTAAGCGTGTGCGTGCTTTACAGCTTACCATCCAATCCAACCTTCCCGCTCAAATTCGAGATGCCCAGGTCGAAGCATTGAAAGCAGAAAACATCAAGGCTGAATCCTTACGAGGATCGAGGCAGCGGCTAGAACAAAAGGAAGACGGTGCTTACTATGTAACAGGGCGCATCTGGGTCCCACTGTATGGAAACCTACGCGAGCTTGTGATGGATGAAGCACATAAGTCTCGTTATTCAGTACATCCTGGTTCGGATAAGATGTACCACGACTTAAAGACCACATACTGGTGGCCTGGCATGAAAGTCCACAGAGCAACCTACGTCAGCAAGTGCTTGACTTGTGCGAGAGTCAAGTCTGAATATCAGAAACCATCAGGCCTACTTCAACAACCGGAGATCTCGAAATGGAAATGGGAGCAAATTTCCATGGATTTCGTTACCGGCCTGCCTAGATCTCAACGCGGAAACGACACCATTTGGGTGATCGTAGATCGACTGACCAAGTCTGCACATTTTCTGGCTATCAAAGAAACGGATAAGTTTTCTACTCTTACAGACATTTACCTAAAGGAAGTGGTATCAAGGCACGGAGTGCTAACCTCCATCATTTCTGATCGTGACGCGCGTTTTACTTCTGAACTATGGCAAGCCATGCACAAGTCCTTTGGCTCACGTCTAGATATGAGCACCGCTTATCACCCACATACAGATGGGCAATAGGAATGCACCATCCAAACCCTTGAAGACATGCTTAGGGCATGTGTAATCGACTTCGGAAATGGCTGGTAAAAGCACCTCCCGCTAGTGGAGTTTTCATATAACAACAGCTACCACACCAGCATTCAGGCCGCTCCGTTCGAGGCATTGTACGGACGCAAATGCCGATCACCTCTCTGTTGGGCAGAAGTTGGTGACAGCCAAATCACTGTCCCAGAGCTTGTGGTAGATACCACCGAGAGAATTGCTCAGATACGACAGCGAATGGCGGCAGCTCGTGACCGTCAGAAAAGCTATGCTGATAAAGGAAGAAAACCACTTGAGCTCCAGGTTGGGGATCGGGTGCTACTCAAAGTCTCACCTTGGAAAGGTGTAGTCCGCTTTGGCAAACGAGGCAAACTCAATCCGCGATATGTCGGACCGTTCGAGATCATTGAGAAAATTGGCAAAGTCGCCTACAGGTTGAACCTACCTGAAGAACTCAGCGGAGTTCACAACGTATTCCACGTGTCAAATCTGAAGAAGTGTCTGTCAAATGAGACCCTCATAGTTCCTCTTAAGGAACTCACTATCGACGACCAGCTGCGATTCGTCGAAGAACCAGTAGAGATTACGGATCGAGATGTTAAGATCCTCAAGTGTACCAGGATACCTCTGGTCCGAGTTCGTTGGAATGCTCGTCGTGGCCCAGAGTATACCTGGGAACGAGAAGACCAAATGAAACTCAAGTACCTCCAGCTGTTTAAGAAAAACGCAACCACTACTGAGGCTCAAGCTACTGCAGAATTTCGGGACGAAATTCCAAATCAACGGGGGGATGATGTGACACCCCAGGAAAATCAGGAAAACAACGCAACTTAACTAGCTTCCTCAGTAACCACGAGCTAAATTTTGGGACGAAATTCTCTTAACAGGGGGAGAATGTGACAACCCTCGTAATTCCATGTATCCGTACAATTTATAAATAATAATTAAAGTGCTTGATGATTGTGCAAAATTATTTAACTGCTCTCTGATTACTGTGTTATACTTACATGTGCGTGTTAGCATACTAGTAGTATGCAGAAAACTTGACTAAATGGTCCTGAATATTTTCCTATATGATTAGGAATTTATTTCGTTACAAAAATATATAAATAAGACACTTTACGGTACAATTAAACACTTTAACGGAACAGTATCCGACCGAACAACCGGACATTACCCGGGACACCAAATATTTGTCAAACACGTTACTTTATTATTCTTGGCTAGTCATGATCCCCGTATACCACAACACCCACTATTTTCCCTACTAACTAGTATATGGAATTATATACTTGCTATCTAACTAATACTTGCCATTTAGTTACAAACTTTGCAAATAGACCCCCCCCCCCAACCGAATTTTTGGTCCATGTGGACCCACCAAATATACATGCCATACTTCCAATCTTCCCATAGATTATATTTCAATTCTTTATTAGATTGTTGCTTCCTAATCTAACCAAAATATGTGAGGATGATTATAAACCATGGCCATGAGATCTTACAATCAATTCAAGTCTTACACACTCTCACATCACTACTCTTTCTCTCTCATTCGGTTCCCCTATGACCGAAACCCATCACCACCACTTCATTCATCCATCTCTTCCATTAACAAGTGCATTCCAAGCTTTGAAGGTGAATCTATGAAGGTTGCCTCTTGAAGGGTTTCAAAGGAGCTTGTTTCAAGACTTTTCACCATCTTTTTCTTACCAACTTTGCACTAGATTCATCCCTAGCTATAAGCTAGTAGTAAGTCCTTTGTTACCCTCTTGTTAATTTTGTTTCATCTCGTTTCTATGATCAAAGGGTGTAGTATGTTTAAAATCACTAAAGTGTCAAGAACAAATAGATAAATATTAAAAGTTTACTTATGATTGATACATAAAGATGAAAACTTGTTGGTTTAAGGTTAGTTAATGCATATATGATGTTTGATCGTCAAACTTTTGATAAACCCATTGTTCGGACACTTGTTAATACGTTTAGTAACATTTAAACCACAAAACAGCAAGCTGAGTAATGATTTCCAGCCGAATTCATCAGGCTGTAAACAGGCCATAAATTCAACGAAAAACCGATATTTTGAATCTAAAATATGTTATTATGAAATACGGTTCTAATGGCACAAGAATCATAATTTTTGGACTCCGTTTACTATTTTTAAAGTGTTAATTTGTAACAGCAACTTAAGCTGAATTTTGACAGCAATAAATGGGTGTCATGCTTTCAGTCATAACCTGAGTTTTGTGATGAATCAGACCATAAAATTTGTACAGTAGATGACAACCGATGCATTTGTAATTACCCCACTGGAATTTCGTAAATCGGACACTCGATGAATTTTTAATAAATTGTTCCGTGGACTGTGGTCAGAAAATACATAAATCTGAGTTCAGTCCGGAATATGAATTTTTATAAAATATTGGTAATGAACCGGACCCCGATAATTTTACACAATAAAATATGGAACATTTAAGACATCCTGTAAAAATTTGGGAATTTTTGGAATAATTTAACTGTTTTATTAAAATGTCCGAAAACAGCCGGTTTTGAATATAAATGCTGAAAAGACATAAGTTGTGACTCGCGTGTCTAAATGTCGAGTATGCTATCTGTGAATGATCTAACATGTTATATATGTTATGTGCATTATCGTATGTTTGATTTTGAGTGGGGAATGGATGGGAAGTATATATGGGCATAAACCGTTAAAGGGATGCATGTTATGTGATAGATACGTGTAGGAACTTTGTGTTCTATTTGAAGTACTTTTCAACACTCCTAAGGCATGGGATTCCCGGTGGGTTGGGAATGGGATTGAATAACTACTCGTACTATCATTACTATTAAAATACTTTTCAACGTCCTCGGATTGAAGGGCACGTACGTAAAACCTACGTACACTCACACTCGCTACGGTCCTTGGATCAAGAAGGGCACGTACAAACACGACTAGTCGACACATGGGAAGCCCCCACTAATCTTCGCACACATGTTTGGGAAACCGCGATACGGTCACTAATCATCGCACACATGTTTTGGAAACCGCGATCCGGCCACTAATCATCGCAAACATGTTTGGGAAACCGCGATACAGATAGCTAAGATACTTGGTTTACGAAATGAACAAATGATTCACGAACACTATAACTAAACAACCAACTGTGAATTCACTCAACTTTGTTGTTGACTCGTGGTTACATGCCTTGCAGGTCGTTAGGTATCTATGGAGCTTGCATCGGAGTGGGAAGAGTCGTTGTGGGACATGGACAACTGTGTACCATGCTAAACATTTGAAACGTTTAAACTTATGATTTGGTTTTAAACTTTATGCTTCCGCTTGTAACTTAAACTATGTTTTGTTTAGACACCAATTGTATTGTGTTGGATTTTACACACTACTTACATGCTTGTTCAATATGATTGGTGGCTTGATCCTGGTCACGTCACGCCTCCAAGCGGTGGTACTCCGCATGGTGGATTTTGGGGGTGTGACATATGTACTCACTTGAGAATGCTTAGAAGTCTTGAATAACTACCAAGCAAAGCTAGAGGGATCACAGAAGATCGGATAGGATGAGGTTTCGTAAACCAAATGAGTATTGGAACTCATATGATATGGTTTAACAAAGCCTACATACTAAATCGAAACCTAAACTAAGTGCTTACGACCCATTACGACCCGTTTAGGTAGCTTACGCTACTTTAATGCGTCGTTTGTGTAAAACGCGTTCGGACATGCCAGGAATAGCTTCTGAAATCACATGCACCGTACGCTTCTTGGATTTAAAAAGCCTCTGATTACGCTCTTGCCATAAAAAATATGCAGTCGCCGCTAGGAGAAGACGGCCAATAACGCTCCGCATTGACTTCTTCAAAGGAACTGCATTCAGCTATTCGACCATATCCTCTCACTTACTGGACATTAGTTGAATTCCAGCAAAAGATTTAATTGAAGACCAAACCTGCATTGAGAACGGGCATTCAAAAAACAAGTGATCATGCGAGTCCGGTTCCAAGCTACACAGCGGACAAGATAGCCGATTTAAGTTAGTGAGACCTCCATACAACTAACTAAACGAAGTGACCATAAGGTATAACCTCGGAAGGTTATTCCCTATACAACTACGGTCACTAAACATGCTTGGTCGGAACCTAATAATCGACCAAACGGGTCTAGTTCGAAAGTCTAAGCGGTTGATAAGACCGCTTGACTTACGACTCTATACAAGCACTATACTAAAAGTGACGAGCTAAACATGTTAAAACATGTTTAGTTTTAAGTTAGAAAACAGTTTTTGATATCAAAACAAAGGGTTTTGATACCCGAGAGTAGTTTGGTTACAAAATACGCATGAATGCGCATTTTGGCCGAAACTACGACTCGTCACTACGCCTAATCAACGTGGTAATCAGTAGGTTTAGTCACACGGGACTAAAAACATCGTGATTACGCTCACGTTGCGAAGTTCAACGAACTTCGTGTTGACCAACTCGTGGTCAAAGTAGAAAGTCAAACATTGTATGACTTTCATGCTAAAAACGCATAAAAAGCACGAAAGAGACTTACAAAGGGTCCAAGCTAGGAAGTTTTGATTCAAACAATTCAGGTATGAAGTAATAACTTCAACTTAGAGCTGATTGAACCAAAGTGTGAGTTGAAATGAGCAACTATAAATAGAATGCATCGGATCTTCAGTCTGTTCGTCCCATTTTCTTTTCTCAATCTCAAAATCAGAATAGTAGGCTTTATAAGCGGGCATTATACCCCCTAATTAGCGAAGTTCTGCTCCGTTGTAAGTATTATAACCCCTGGATACGTATTAGATACGCTGCCCGATTGATCTAGGGTTCCGTAATGGCTGTCGTGGTTCTGCCTGACGTAGTCATTGGAATGCCGTCTCGGGGAGGGTATTACTAATGTTAAAATGGGTTATTATACTAACACGTGTGCAATTGTGTAAATTTTAGATTATCACCAGGAAATCCTTACGGAAAATCTAAGACAGCAATGTGAGTTGATCCACTTTTTGTAGACCTTTTGTTAACTGTTTTTACAAAACCTTAAATACTTTTCCATGCGAATAACAGTTATTGAGTATTTGTAAGAATACAATTATGATGAGTATGTTGCGGTTTTGTATACAAAATTTGTTACCACCTGGTCAAGGAGTAACATTTCCACAAGTTGAGTTCGACAGTACCATGGATGTTAATTGATATGTCTTGGAAACAAATATAATTGCGGGATCGCCCTCAATACTATACACTGGGATTTCTTTTTACTTAAACTTGATTAAACTGGGATTCACTCACCAGTATTTCCCACTGACAAATGTTTTTAAAACGCGTTTCAGGTAACAAAATGTGAAAGCCAAATAGAAGCCAGCTGGACAGCACGGAAGGCTTGGAAAAGTGGCAATAAAGTTACCTAAAAAGAAATTGATGTTTTTTTAAATAAAATAGGATTTATTCCTATAAAAACGTGTGTACTACGAACTTGGGTTTTAACCCATTTGTTTAATACTATGAAAATGTGGTATTTTACTCTCATCAATATTTCCTAACTACGGTCCTAATGAAAATTTCCGCTGCCAATTTAGACAATACGAGATACCACCGAAACTGGCTCGCAGCCGCTCGTTCCCGGGGATGAGGGATCAGTGTACTAGCCTCCAAAAAACCCTAATTCTCTCTCTAGCATGGCGATTTTGTGCTTCCCTCTTACCTTAGATTTTTCTTCATGATCTCCGTATAACAGTCTGATCATCGGACTATTGATTTATCAATAAGTCTGATTCGAACTAGTTAGCGGAAGGATTGTTTTTAAATCTAGGGTTTTTGTTTTTCTTGTCGTCAAGCTTGTTAGGGTTTTTTTTTTGTCTTTCGTTTTCGGCTGTGGGTTTCTTGGATTCTCGGTTTTCTGCGTGCATGGTTGTCTTATTTTTTGATTAAAGGAGAGAGTCGCTTGTGTTTGCAATGGATGATCGTCCAAAACATGATGATGTTGTGAAGGGGGATCGGGGTAAGCCGCCATTACAGTATAAGGGATTCGCCAGTAGAGTCGTGAACATAGATGGAAATCCAGTGCTTCCAAGGAGGGGTACGGTGCAGAATTTGCAATCTGATCCGAAATTGTTTAATGTCATTGATGAATTATCAAAGATTACCATTCCTGTTCAATTGCCGGATTATCCAGAATCGGAAAATAATGTGCCTGCTCATGGGTTTCAAGAATCACAATCGGTTCAAGGTACCAGCTCAAACCCTAAATCGTATGTGGATTCTGTTGTGGGTAGTAGTGTTCCGAAAGTTAACTTTCGATCTTTGTCGAGTTCGGTTGTGCATGAGGGCTGTGATGTCGTTCTTCCTAAGGAATCTGTTAGAACAGTGCAGCAAAAATTGTCTAATACCATTTATGGGTATTTTTTGGGTGACCGTCTTGCTTTTCCAGTTGTTGACTATTACGTTAAAGTTAATTGGAAAAAATATGGTTTGCAAAAGATGATGATGAACGCAAACGGGTTTTTCTTTTTTAAGTTTAATGATGAAGGTGGAATGTTGAATGTGATTAAAGATGGTCCGTGGATTATCAGGTCTCAACCTATTTTCTTGAATATATGGACTCCTACTACTAAGTTGGAGAAGAAAGAAGTAAAGCAAGTGCAAGTCTGGGTAAAAATTCATGATGTTCCTATTGCGGCTTATACGGAGGATGGCCTTAGTCTTATAGCTACAACAATTGGGGAGCCAAAGATGCTGGATTCGTTTACTACGTCTATGTGTACTGAATCATGGGGCCGTAGTAGTTATGCTAGAGCTTTGGTGGAGATTTCGGCTGATAAGGAATTCCGTGAGGAAGTCACGATGGCTATACCTGAACCGGACGGGGAGGGTTTTATCAAAGAAACTATGTATGTGGAATATGAATGGAGTCCACATCGTTGTGCGACATGTTGTGTTTTTAGGCACTCTAATGACATGTGTCCAAGAAAGCCAATCAAACATGCTAGATATGAGGATCAAAGTCGTAATATTCAAAGGAACAAACAAGTGAAAAAAACACCCAATGTGGATCAAGAGGGGTATACGGAAGTTCATGGCAAGAAAGTGGCTAGGAAGGTGGGTATTCCGGTGAACAAAAACAAAAGTAAATTTGAATATCGCCCGGTGGGAACAAAGACTCAACCGAATGTTTATAATGGTTCAACGTCTATGCCGGTTAAAGTGAACAATTCTTTTGAAGTGTTGAACCAAGTTGATTCGGAGGAAGGTACAAGTAACAAAGGGCCGAATAGGAACCAAGAGGAGACGAATGATGAAGTTGAGGAGGTATATAATGAAACGGATGTTTTTATGCAGCAAGGGTCGTTAAATATTAGAAGTAAACAAGGGGCAGGCACTCCTTCTCAGGTAGTTAATGATGGTTAGTCTTGCAGTATGGAATATAAGGGGGTTGAACCGCCCGCTTAAACAAATGGAGGTTCGACAAGCAGTGAAGGATTATAAATTGAGTTTGTGTGCTATTTTGGAGTCGCATGTGAATGTGAAGAATCTGGGTAAAGTGTGTAAATCGGTTTTTCGCTCGTGGGATTGGACTTCGAATGGTGGATGTTGTAATAAAGGCACAAGAATTATTATTGGGTGGAATCCTGTTATCTTTGATGTCATGATTTTCTCAATCTTCTCAGGTGATGCACTTACAACTTGTGTTTAAATTGGATAAAAGAATGGTTTTTTGTTCTATTGTTTATGCTGCCAATTATTATGCGACTAGAAGGGATTTGTGGCATCAACTCTCTATGCATAAAAACCTTGTTGCTAATAAACCTTGGGTTATTATGGGTGACTTTAATTCAGCTACATAGAGGATAAATCTATGGGAACGTCTTCTAGCTCTATAGGCATGAGGGAGTTCCAAGCTTGTGTGGATGATATTGAAGTGGTCGACATAAACCGAACGGGTATCCATTTTACATGGAGCCAAAAACCGAAACAGGGGGTGGGATTACTAAAGAAGATTGATCGTGTTATGGGAAATACTCCTTTTGTGGCTGATTATCCGAATTCTGTTGCAATATTCAAGCCATATCGACTTTCGGATCATTGTCCATGTATTTTATCTATTCCGGAAGCGTTGAAAATGAAGCCGAGGTCGTTTAAATTCGCTAATTTTTTGGTTTTTAAACCAGAATTTTTAGAGATTGTCAAAAAGTATTGGGATTCTAATGTGGATGGGGTGCATCAGTTTAGAGTTGTCAAAAAACTTCGGTTGCTGAAAAACCCGCTTAGATCTTTGTTATTTAAGCAAGGTAATCTCCACAAGAAAGTTGAAAGCCTTAGATCGAAACTGGATGTGATTCAACAAAACATTGATCAGGAGCCGTTAAACGTCGATATACGGGCTGAAGAGGCTGCTATTAGTCGTGATTTACAGGAGGCGTTGTTGGATGAGGAGCGTTTCTTGAAACAAAAGTCAAAGGTAGATTGGTTAGCGGCGGGTGATATGAACACTGCATTTTTTCATTCTTCTTTGAAAGCGAGAAATCATTTTACCAGGATTGAGGTTATTAAAGATGTAGGTGGGACTACTTATGAAGGTGATATGGTGTATAAAGCATTTGTTCAGCACTATGAGAAATTCTTTGGTTCTCAAGGTGATATTTCGTTGGAGCCGGCTCCAGATTTATTTCCGCACAGATTATCTCATAATGTTGCTACTAATATGGTTAGACAGGTAACAATGGAGGAGGTCAGAAAAGCTATGTTTTCTATTGGTAATGACAAAGCTCCTGGACCGGATGGTTATACAGCGGCTTTTTTCAAAAGTGCGTGGTCTCTGGTTGGCACGGATGTATCTAAAGCCATTATTGATTTTTTTGAGACTGGTAATATGCTTTGGGAAATGAACCATACTCTTATTGTCCTTATTCCTAAGGTTTCGACTCCTACAAGTGTTACTGATTTCCGTCCGATTGCTTGTTGTAATGTCTTCTATAAATGCATCAGTAAAATTATTTCAGAAAGAATTAAAGGGGCTCTAAAAGACATTGTTAGCATCAACCAATCTGCTTTTGTTCCTGGTCGGAAAATTTCGGATAACATTCTTTTAACCCAAGAGTTAATGCATAATTATCACAGAGACGTGGGTCCTCCTAGATGTGCGTTTAAAGTAGATATTCAGAAAGCGTATGATACGGTCGATTGGAGGTTTCTTAAAACTGTTCTAAATGGGTTTGGTTTTCATACCAACATGGTTGGGTGGATTATGACGTGTGTTTCAATGACCTCATTTTCGGTCTGTGTTAATGGCACGGTGCATGGTTTTTTCAAAGGTAAGCGTGGTTTGAGGCAAGGAGATCCAGTGTCCCCTTATTTATTTACTCTCGTTATGGAGGTCTTAACTGGTATTCTTCATCATTCGGTCAGAATTGATTCTTCGTTTAAGTTCCATAACAGATGTGAAAGGCAGCAGATTATAAATCTTTGTTTTGCGGATGACTTATTTCTCTTTGCAAAAGGGGAAGTGAATTCAGCTAATTGTATTATGTCTTCTCTTGCGAAATTCACCAAGATATCCGGATTGGTTCCTAGTAACCAAAAAAGCACGATTTTCTTTTGTAATGTTAAAGATCATGTTAAACAAGCTATTCTGGATATTATGCCTTTTACGGAAGGAAAATTACCCGTGAAGTACTTGGGGGTTCCTCTCATTTCGGCTAGGCTTGGTTACAATGATTGTCGGGTGCTTGTGGAGAGATTGGAAAAACGCATTATGCATTGGAGGAACAAACTTTTATCATTTGCAGGAAGGCTTCAACTTATTATTTCAGTTCTTTCCTCTATGCACATTTACTGGTCATCGGTTTTCATCTTACCAGCTCGGATTATTCAGGAGTTAGAAGCTAAAATGAGAAATTTCCTATGGTCTCAGGATTCTTCGTTCAGCAAAGGTAAATCTAAAGTGTCTTGGAAGTTGGTTTGTACGCCTAAATACGAAGGGGGATTGGGTATTAGACGGATTGGAGATATGAATAAAGCTTTAATGTCTTCTCATATTTGGGAGTATTGTTTCGAAGCGTGACTCTCTATGGGTTGATTGGATATATTCGTACCGGTTAAAAGATAAGAGTTTTTGGGTTACCAAAACCCCTTCCAATAGTTGTTGGTCTTGGCAGAAAATCACTCAATTACGGCCATTGGTTAGGAAGCATATTTGGTCGGATTTGGGTAATGGTGTTAATACTTCAGCATGGTTCGATAATTGGAGTGTCTTGGGGCCTCTGGCTGATTTTGTGTCGGCCAGAAATATTGCGGATGCAGATTTTAGGTTGGATAACTCCGTGGCTGATGTGTATTCTAATGGTACTTGGTTGTGGCCTACGGCTTGGAGGGATTTATTTCCGGTTCTTAATCAGATTGATCAAGTTCATTTGGAGGCTGCAAAAGTCGATAGATTATTATGGAAAGATGGTGATGATGTTAATGAGTTCTCGTCTTCGGGGGTATGGCATTCTCTTCGGCATAGAGAACCGGAAGTCGATTGGAGTAAAATTGTGTGGTTCGGCCAGTGTATTCCGAGACATGCTTTCATGATGTGGTTGATTATGAAAGGTAAGCTTCTTACACAAGATAAAATTCTGAAATGGGATTTCGCTCGGAGAAAAAACATGAACATGATGTGCTGTTTACTATGTTATGAGAATTTTGATTCTCACAAGCACTTGTTTTTCGAATGTAAATATGCTTCTCAAGTGTGGTGTACAGTGAGAAATAGGGTGGGGATGGATACGGTTTCGGCAAAATGGAGTGAGATTGTTAGCTGGCTTTGTTCTCGTTTGCAACAAAAGCAGGTCGATACTTATGTTGCTAAATTACTTGTAGATGCTGCTGCGTATACTATTTGGCAAGAGAGGAATGCCAGATTGTTCAGAAATCAATTAAGACCCCCTGAGAAGGTTAGTGAAGTAATTGTGAAAACAGTTCGGTACAAGTTAATGGGAGCAAAACTGAAGAATACCGTTAGGGTGCGCAGAGTTCTTGAAGAATGGGAGATCCATACAAAAGAAAAGGACGATGATGGGGGATGAATAGCTGTGTGTTTGGTCAGTCTAGAAGTCTTGTCTAGGTGTTTTCCTTTTGGTTGTTTTTTTTTATGTCGGTTTTGGTTTGTTTTGGTTTACTTTCACGGGGAATGCCCCTTGATTGAACTAGTGTAGATTCTCTACACTACTTGTTTTATTTGGTTGTGAATATATAGAATCACCGGGGTAACCCTTTACCCAAAAAAAACTATTCTTTTTTGGGTAAAGGGTTACCCCGGTGATTCTATTATAAACAAAATTGAACAGTACAAGTAGAGAGGCCGAAATGCCCCCTAATTCTTATATGTGACAGGCCACATATAAGTAAACAAGAAAACAGCCAAAAGTAAAACAACTAGAAGTAACCAAACTAGACCCTAGTCATTTCCAAACCTATCAACTTCTTCCAGCTTCCAGTCTTCTAAGAACGCCTGAACTCGTGCACTCCTTTTAAACTTGAACGACATCATCTTCATTCTCACAGTTTGAAGTATGAAATCTATAAGTTGTTCCGGTGGACGAAGCTGGTTTTTAAAGAATCTGGTGTTACGCTCCTGCCATACATAATACGCCGTAGCCGAGATAAGCAATTTATTCGTTACCATATGAACCGACTTGGATCTCGCTTTCGGGACCATCCATTGGCTGATGTCCTCCCACTTCTCCGAAAGAGACTGCATACCCCCTTTCTCTTTAATAGCGGACCACACTTTACTAGAATACTTGCATTCGAAGAACAAATGTTCATGAGAATCTACACCATTATAACAAAGTAAGCAGCATATCATGTTCATTGATCGAGTAATGTTGTGATTCCAGTTTACCATTCGGTCTTGAGTCCATAATTTCTTTTTGAAAAATTTCTTTTTGAAAATCAACCAGCAAAGGAATGAATGTTTTGGTATATTAAAAGCTGACCAAACAACATCCACCCAAGCTACATCGGAACCTCTAGATCTGATTGCCTCCCATATTTCTTTGGTAGAGTACTCATCTAGTTTCCCATCCGATTTCCTAATCATAACAACATCTTCCCGATTCAGGTTTAGCTCGACCGCTGAAAGCTGAAATAAAGAAGGGTATACAGTCCTCCACTCATCAGGCCATCTCCAAGTACCATCTTGAACAACATCCGCCAACTTTGAAGCTATAGTAAAGCCATGCTGAGACATATGTCTCGGATTTACCATGGTTCCCAGCGGTGAATCATCAGACCATTTGTCATGCCATAAAAACGTACTCTTGCCGTTACCCACTTTAGTCCAGAACAAGTGCCGCACCTTCTCCCTACACCTGAGAAGTTTTTTCCAACCCCACGGAGCACTAGACTTCAGCGGAACATCCCAAAGACTCTGTTGTTTCAGTCTGTTATCAAGCACCCACTTAGTCCAAATAGAGTCCCTTCGCGAAATAATACTATAAAGGTGATAGGTAATCAGCGAATGGTTTACATCAGCCACCCGCTTAATACCCAACCCTCCTTCATTACGCGGTAAACAAACTTCCTTCCAAGCAACTTTTGCCTTGCCTTTAGAAACCAAACCTCGACCCCACAGGAACCACTTCATTTTCGTTTCAAGCTCTTTCATGATGGCAGCCGGAAGAACAAAAACCGACGCCCAGTAAACATGAATAGATGACAGCACCGATCTGATTAATTGTAGTCTACCTGCAAAAGACAAGAACTTGTTTTTCCAGTTAGTGATTTTATTATTCACTCTTTCAACAAGAACCTTGCAATCCTTCTTCATTAGTCTCGATGCTAGCAACGGCACTCCCAAGTATTTAATGGGCAGCTTACCTTCTTCGAAAGGAATAAACTGCAAAATTCTTCGACACGTTACAAAAAAACGCTGAGCTTTTAGAGATACTTGGGACGAGGCCTGAAATGTCTCTAAACACATTCAGAGATTCCATAATAACTTTTGCTGAATTAACCTCCCCTCTCGCAAATAGAAGAAGATCATCAGCAAAGCACAAATTAATAATCTTTTGTCTTTGACACTTGTTATGAAACCTGAATGAATTACTTTCCTCTACCGAATTTTGAAGAGTTAACGTAAGAACTTCCATAACCATAGTGAAAAGGAATGGAGACATCGGATCTCCCTGTCTAAGGCCCCGTTTTCCTTTAAAATAACCATGGATGTGCCCATTGATGCTTAAAGAAAACGAAGCTGAAGTTACACATGTCATAATCCAATGAATCATTGTATTATGAAACCCGAAACCATGCAAAATATCCTCAAGAAACCCCCAATGAACCGTATCATATGCTTTTTGTATATCAACCTTAAAAGCACACCTGGGCGGACCCGCTCTACGGTGATAGTTATGCATTAACTCCTGCGTAATAAGGATATTATCCGAGATTCTTCTCCCCGGGACAAAGGCCGATTGGTTCCCACTGATGATCGATTGCAACCCCTCTAACAATCTATTAGTAATAATCTTACTAATAGCCTTGTAAATAACATTACAACAAGCTATAGGCCGAAAATCCGTAACAGTAGAAGGAGTGCTAACCTTTGGGATTAAGGCAATGAACGTATGATTAATTTCTTGTAACATTCTCCCCGATACAAAGAAATCCTCTATAGCTTTAGTAACATCCTCCCCAACTATCGACCAAGCTCCTTTAAAAAACGCTGACGTATACCCATCCGGTCCTGGAACTTTATTCCCATTTATAGAGAAAATGGCATCTTTAATTTCTTCTTTTGTGACTACCCGGACCATACTATTCGCCACCTCTCTAGGAAGCTTCCTAGAAAAAATATCCGGCGACGTCTTCTTAGTAACATCACCTTCGCTACCCAGAAAAGACTTAAAATGTTCAACTAGAGCATTAGCCACCTGATTTCCTTCATAAGAATTGCCCTTAGTATCTTTAATAAAATGTATTTTATTAATATGATTCCTGCATTTAATGGCGTTATGAAAGTAACCCGTATTGGCGTCTCCCACCTCCAACCATTTCTGTTTTGCCTTCTGTTTTAGGAATCGCTCCTCATCAAGCATGGCCTCTTGATATAGCTTTAAACAGGCTGCTTCTTCCTCTCGGATATTAACATTACATGGGTCCTTATCTAAAGAAATCTGAATTTTATCCAATTCCTCCTTCAGCTTGACGACCTTTTTATGAATATTCCCTTGCCTCAACAAAAGACGTCTCATATAAGGTTTGATATTCCTAAGCTTCTTTACCACTTTAAAAATCGGAACACCATTGACTGGCATATCCCAACCCTCCTTGACCTGCTGTAAAAAATCTTTCTTGTGCACCAGAAAATTTGGAAACTTGAAAGGCTTGGGCTTTTGGTTGATGTTGTCATGAACCTTGAGAATACACGGGCAGTGATCCGACACTCCATACGGAAGAAAGGACGCATGAGCATTAACAAAAAGATCAATAAAGTGCACATTAGCCATAATTCTATCTAATTTCTTACGAACTCCAACCCCATTCTTCGGACTTTGATTCCACGTAAATTGTAAACCCGAGGCATTGACATCAAAAATTTCACAATTCTGAACGCACTACTTAAAATCCCTCATGGCTAGATTAACAGTAGAAGACCCCAAACTACTATCCTCTATATTGAGGGTAGAGTTAAAATCACCAAGAACAACCCACAGACTATTCTTAACCATATTTTTATGCAAACTTAAATCCTCCCACAAATTTCTTCGATCCTGATAACAATTGCTGGCGTAAACAAACGTACCATACACAGCCGTGTTGGTCTCCTTTACCACCATTTTAGTATTTATAAGCTGACTCGTAGCATTTAAAACCATCACGTCCACAGTATCCGTATCCCACCCGATGATAATTCTGGTTCCTTTACTAGATTTACTCCCATTAGACGTCCACTCCCATCTCCTGAACACTTACACACATGCTCTAACTTATCAGGTTGCACATGTGATTCAAGCACCGCAAACACTTTGAGACCTTGATCTTTAATAATCTTTCGAACCTCATTTTGTTTAAGGGTTCGGTTCAGACCCCTTATATTCCAACACGCTAGACTAACCATTGATCACCTCATCAGCAGGTGTGCTTGCACCTGTATTATTTGCGGATCCGTTCTGCTTGTTGTCCATGAAGTGACCAGTTTCATTCTCTACTTCAACTCGCACCTCATCTTTGTCATACTCCCCTTCAGATTCATTAGTGCTAAGGGCACTAAACTTGTTTTTTTAAATTGACTGGTGGAGCATTTGACGTGCTCGCCTTATACTTCTCATGCTGATCCAATAACACTTTGGGCTTATAAATGAACTTCTGTCTATCTCTAACCTGGAACGGCTGCCTCTTCCATTTCTTTCTCTTATTACCTTCCCTGAACCCTTGCTCATCAACCTTTTGTTTGTCTTTCTCATCCACTTGAACCGGTTCACTCACTTTTAATGGGCAAGTATCATTACTATGACCAAACACCATACATGTTGGGCACCTTGGAGGTTTCCACTCATATTCCACCTTTATGGTAATTTTAAGGAATCCACCTTCTTCTACATTCGGAATAGCCACACTTATAGTATCTTTCAAATCATTATCAGCATTCAGTTCAATAATGGCTCTGGCATATCCACTACGACCCCATGAATCTTCACACATCTTAGACGTTTCATTATCAAGCACTTTTGGATCCCCTATCTTTGATGCAATTAAGCTCAACCCATCTTCCGTGTATGCAGCAAGCGGAACGTCATGCATTTTGACCCATACAGGAATTTTCTTCAGCTCATCCTTCTTCAACTCAGTGTTTGGAGACCAATTTTTAAGAAAAATTGGAATGTTCCTAATCAACCATGACCCATCTTGAAGCACTTGTTCCATCCCTTCCTTAGTATTGAATTTAAAAAAGAAAAATCCTTTGCCGTTCATCATGCACTTTTGAATACCATATTTATTCCACTTATTGCTAACATAATAATCGACCACTGGAAATGCTAGCCTTTTACCCAGGAAGTAACCGAATAATACATTGGCAAACCTGTCTTGCACTTGCCTTACCGAATCCATGGGAATCATAACATCCACATCCTCCATCTGATTCGTACCCTCAAGATATCTAAAGTTAATCTTGCTTTTCGGTTTAACTGATGAAACCTTTGATGCATATGACACCGGTTCAAAGATATTACCTAAATTTACACCATTACTCGGAATCCCATCACCACCTAGCGTTGTATTCTCCGTTTGATCCTTCTCCATCTGGACTGGTACTGTCACTTTAGTGAGTTCGTCAATCATATTAAACAACCTCGGTTCCGATTGAGAAGAATGAGACTGGGACGGTTGAACTACTCCCCGTCTTGGAGCTAACGTGTTACCCTCAATATTGACAACCCGGCTTGCTAAACCCTGATAAGAAGAGACAGATTTTAGATTAAGTTCCGGCAAGAATCCTGGAGGTTTTTTACGATCATCCATATTGACACAATCGACTCTCTCCAATAACCAAACAGCAGCTGACCATGCACAGCAAAGAACGAGAACCAGAAAACCACAAAACAGGAAAAACGAAAAAACCCTAATCTAGCAGAAAACCCTAGGCCATGCTTCTAACAAAATCGAATAGAGTTCTTGTTTACTCTAGGTTTCTGCCCAACCAGAAGGACCGATAAAACAATAGATCTATCCAACCTGTTCGAAACACAGATTCAGGCGGCGATTGTGAAGAAAAACGAAAAGAGAACCCTAGTTTTAATCCGATTTCAAGTGCTAACAAGTTCGAACTAAAGACCTGATGACTCAAATCTCTAGTAATCAGACTGTTATACACCAGATCACGAAGAAAAAACTAAGATTGCAGGAAGAACTGGAATCGCCATGCTAGAGGAGAGAATGATTCTTCCTTTCTTGGTCGAATTTGTGTCTGACGGCTGCTAGGGTTTCTCGGGTTGTCGCAACCAAACTATTCTTGGGTATCAAAACCGTTTGTTTTGATATCAAACTTGTTTTCTAACTTCATTAAACATGTTTTGACATGTTTAGCTCGTCACTTTAGGTTTAGTGCTTATATAGGATCGTAAGATAAGCAGTCTAAACAATCGCTTATACTTTTGAACCCGACCCGTTTGGTCGATCATTAGGATCCGACCAAACACATTAGGTGACCATAGTTTTATAGGGAATAACCTTCCGAGGTTATACCTTATGGTCACTTCGTGTAGTTAGTTGTATGATAGGTAGTTTATATGCCTTAGGAAAATGACCAAAATGCCCTTTTTACGCATAAATTCATTTTAAGCATATGTAACCTAAATTTTGACATATAAACTGATTAGGTAACATTATTAGACATATTAAGGCATATTTTACTTATCATGGGACTAGTTAGGCGGTCCGAATGCATTATACGCGAACGACGCATTAAAGTAGCATAAGCTACCTAAACGAGTCGTAATGGGTCAAAAGCACTTAGGATAGGTTTCGTTTTAGAATGTAGGCTTTGTTAAACCATATTACATGAGTTCCTATACTCATTTGGTTTACGAAACCTCATATTATCCGATCCTCCGATTTAGGTCTGTTTATTAATGTAGTTACCTATATTAGGTGCCGTTTGATTCCGTGATCCCTCTAGCTTTGCTTGGTTGTTGTTCAAGACTTCTAAGAACCCTCAAGTGAGTACATAGTCCCCTCTTTTACTGTTTTCAAAACATTTTGGGGTGAAACACATGTGCCTACTTGTTACTTTCGTGTTTTCATGTTTTTCATATCATATTCTTGCTATGTTCATTAGTACACTATTAGTACATGATTTCATTATGTTTTTATGCTATGTATGTCCATTTAGTGCATACTTAGTACATTGTTTTACATTTCATTTTATGCTATGTATGTCCATTTAGTGCATACTTAGTACATTGTTTACATTTCATTTTATGCTATGTATGACCATTTAGTGCATACTTAGTACATTATTTTACATTTCATTTCTTTTTTTTTTGGGTAAAGGGTTACCCCGGTGATTCTATATATTCACAACCAATCAAAACAAGTAGTGTAGAAAAACCTACACTAGTTCAATCATGAGACATCCCCCATGAAAGTAAACAAAAACGTCAAAATCAACACAAATAACCAACCACTAGACTCTAATCTAGAAACAAAGCCATAAGAAAAACTATCAACTACTCAACCACCATCATCATCCCTGTGAAATCTGTGAATCTCCCAATCTCCAAGAAGCCTCTGGACGCCAGCAGTGTTCTTCAGCTTCACTCCCATCAATTTGTAACGAACCATTTGAAAGATAGACGCACTAATAATTTCTGGTGGTCTTAACTGATTCTTAAACAACCTAGCATTCCGCTCCTGCCAAATCACATAAGCACTAGCCGCAACTGCAAGTCTAGTAACAAGATTAGCCGCTGTCATCGATCGAGCACGAGCTAAAAGCCAATCCACAATATCCCCCCATATAGGTTGAACCATATCCATGCCCACCTTTTGTCGAACCATATGCCAAACTTGAGATGAGAATTTACATTCAAAGAATAAATGACTATGAGAGTCATAATTCTCGTAGCATAAAAGGCAACACATCATGTTCATATTTTTCCTACGCGACAAATCCTAACTCAAAATTCTATCATGTGTGAGTAACTTACCCCTCATGATTAACCACATAAAGAACGCATGCTTCGGGATACACTGAGGAAACCCCACAATAGAGCACCAATCAATTTCTGGATCTGCATACCGAATCGAATCCCAGACATACGAAGCAGAAAAGTAACTAACTCGATCACCATCTCGCCATACAATCCGATCACATTTATTCGGATCAATATTCACCTGGTCCAACTGAATAAGAACTGGGAACAAGTCCCTCCATGCCTCAGGCCAAATCCACGCCCCATTTGACCGTAAATCAGCAACTTTAGCATCCAAACTGAACCCCGCATTAGTGATCGTTCTCGGAGTAAAAAAATCTCCCAACTGCCCCAACGTACACCAGCTATCATACCAAACAGAAGTTCTAGCACCATTACCTAACTCAGACCAAAAATGATTTCTCATTAGAGGCCGAATTTGTAACAGCTTGCGCCAAGACCAGCAACAGTTTGTCGGAACCGTGCATGTCCAAAAACTTTTACCTTTTAGCCTGTAAGAATGAATCCAGTCAACCCACAAAGATTGTCGTTTGGTAATGATGCTCCAAATGTGAAAAGTCATTAGAGCTTTATTTACATCAGCAATGCGTCTAATGCCTAAACCCCCTTCATACTTCGGAATACAAATAGATTTCCATGAAACCTTCGCCTTTCCTTTATGAAAAGAACAGTCTTGAGACCAGAGAAAGTTCCGCATCATAGCTTCCAAATCATTAATCACCCGAGTCAGCAACATAAAGACAGAAGACCGGTAAATATGCATAGAAGACAAAACTGAAATGATAAGTTGAACCCTTCCCGCGAATGAAAACATCCTATTCCTCCAATGCATAATACGTTTCTCAAGCTTTTCCACAAGAACATTGCAATCTTTATATAAAAGCCGCGTAGATATGAGGGGCACCCCCAAGTACCTCACTGGCAGCAAACCTTCCACAAACGGCATAATTCTCAAAATAGCACTCTTAATGTAACTGGGAACGTTACAAAAGAAAACCGTGCTTTTTTGAACACTAGGCACCAACCCTGACATCTTAGTAAAAGTATCAAGAGAAGACATAATAAACTTCGCCAAAGCAATTTCACCTCGAGCAAAAAGAAACAAATCATCTGCAAAACATTATAATCTGCTGCTTTTCACATCTATTATGAAATTTAAACGACGAATCAATCCTTAACGAATGCTGCAAAATGGCTGTAAGAATCTCCATAACAAGAGTAAAAAGATACGGGGACAACGGATCCCCTTGCCTTAGACCTCGATTACCCTTGAAATACCCATGAATATTCCCATTAACACAAACAGAATATGAGGTAGTAGAGACACATACCATAATCCAATTGACCATCTTAATATTAAACCCAAAACCAAGAAGAATACTCTTTAGAAACCTCCAATCAACAATGTCATAGGCTTTTTGAATATCAACTTTAAACGCGCAACAAGGAGGACCAACATTCCTATGATAATTGTGCATCAGCTCTTGAGTTAACAAAATATTATCAGAAATTCGCCTACCAGGCACAAAGGCAGATTGGTTAACACTCACAATATCATTCAACACTCCTTTAATTCTCTCTGCAACAATCTTGGAGATGCATTTGTATAGTACATTGCAACAAGCTATAGGCCGATAATCAGTAACAACCGAAGGCGTAGGGACCTTTGGAACAAGCACAATAAGAGTATGGTTCAATTCACGTAACAAGTTTCCGGTATCGAAAAAATCAATAATAGCTTTAGAAATATCAACCCTGATAATATTCCAAGCACTCTTGAAAAAAGCAGCGGAGTATCCATCCGGGCCAGGAGCTTTATCAATACCAATAGAAAACATAGCCGATTTAACCTCCTCAACAGTTACCCGACGAATCATATGCTCAGCTATATCCGGGTTCAGCGTTTTAGAAAATAAATCTGGAGCCGGGGTAAGAGAAACATCTCCTTGACAACCCAAGAAATTCTCATAATGGTTAACAAAAGCTTTATGGACCAAATCACCTTCAAACACATTTCCACCAGAATCGTGAATAACATCAATGCGGCTGCGATGGTTCCTATTTTTCAACGAAGAGTGAAAAAATGCAGTATTCATATCACTAGCGCACAACCAGTCCACTTTGGACTTCTGTTTCAGAAAACGTTCTTCATCTAGCAAAGCTTCCTGATAAGCACTCGTGATACTAGCTTCTTCGGCTCGAAGATCAGCATTCATAGGGTCCCGATCAATAGACTGCTGGAGAGTATCAAGTTTTTCACGAAGAACTTGAGTTTTATTATGAAGATTACCTTGCTTAAAAAGTAAAGCACGAAGAGGCCTTTTAAGCAGTCTAAGTCTTTTAACAACAGAAAACTGATGCACTCCATTAATTCTAGTACCCCAAACCCGATTGACAATGTCTAAAAACTCCGGTTTATAAACCAAAAAATTAGCGAATTTAAAAGGTCTCGGTTTCAACTTACCAGCTTCAGGGATTTTAAGGATACAAGGACAATGGTCCGACAGACGATATGGTTGAAATAAAGCAACCGCACACGGAAAAAGAGCAACAAATTGAGTATTCCCTAAAACACGATCAATTTTCTTTAGAAGACCAACGCCCTTTTTTGGTTTTTGGTTCCACATAAAATGTAATCCCGAACTGTTAATGTCAAACATCTCAATATCGTCCACACACGATTGAAAATCCTTCATGCCAATAGAAATCGAAGAGGTCCCCAAGGATTTATCTTCTAGATTCAGCGCCAAATTAAAATCACCCATAACGAACCAAGGATTATCACCCACTAGAACTTTGTGCATTGAAAGACTTTGCCATAAATAAATTTCTACGAGAGACATAATAGATGGCGGCATACACAAAAGAACAAAAAACCATCCGCTTATCCAATTTAAAATTAAGCTGAAGATGCATAACCTGATCGGATTGAGCTAGCACCATGACATCAAAAATAGCCGGGTTCCAACCAATAATGATTCTAGTACCTTTAACACACTTGGCTCCATTGGACGTCCACTCCCAAGAACGAAAAACAGATCTACAAACTTTATCAAGTTTACCAAAGTCAACATGTGATTCCAAAATAGCACACAAACTAAGATTATAATCCTTCACCGCCTGCCGAACCTCTGATTGTTTAAGAGAGCGGTTCAACCCTCTAATATTCCACGATGCTATACTAACCATCTTTAACCGCTGTAGAAGGAGTGCTTGCCCCTTTAGTGTCTTTCGGATTGTAAGTACCTCCCACCATAAACTCATTCGTTTCATTATAATCCTCCAACACCTCCTCATCATCAGAGTCTTCAACACCATCATCAGAGTCTTCAACACCATCACCAGTCGTTTCATTATTTTACATTTCATTTCATGCTATGTATTGCATACTTAGTACATTATTTTCATAAAACATGCTTACATTTTGGTATGACATTTGGTTTGTTTAAATGGCTCAAAAATACATTCATTAACATTAGCTACGCCGTTCGTTAGTAGGTAGTGGTACCATAGGAATTAACAACTCCCATTCCTGAAATCCTAGGTTTGTTTGGATGGATGGAATGACCGAATTCGATACACATAACTTAGATAAACCTTTAATTTGTTTAAGGGTTTATCACCACGGTCTCAAGGCTTGAATGTATGCATTTTTACAATACCGCATAGATGTTTGTATCAGTAAAGCATGCATTATTTTACAAAACATAAATTTTGATTATAATTTATCAAATGCATTGTTTTGTACATTTCTTTCTTATCGGATCGAGTAAATGCTTTTAATCAATAAAGGCTTTTTATTCACTCTACATTACATTTGTTTACACAATAACATTTCAACATTTGTTTAAACATTACATTTAGTTATACATGAACATTTTTACATTGGTGGTTTGTTTGGGTAAGTGATTTAAGTAACGAGACATGTGTAATATGATAAAAGCATGGTGGATACGCCGCTGGTACTTCCTATATATAAGTGCTTTTATGATATTACATATCGTAGCGTTATTTAAACCATTTCAATTTTGACATATTACATTTTACACAATTAACATATCTTTACAAAACATTGTTTTACAAACAACACATTTTATACAAATTCATTTTTACTTGGTTATTTACTTAACCATACATATTTCTTTCTTATCATCTGTTTCCTTATCGATTTTTATACGATTTATAAAATAAAAACATTTTACAAGGTTCATGACTACTTTTGATAAACATTTTCTTATAGACTTACAAGTCATGAATCCTAAATCAATAAAACCTATGTATCTCACAGGCATTTTTATGCTGACGTACCTATTTTCACATGTGTTTTAGGAAAATGATGCATAGGATTGATCAAGATACACTTAGGCGGACTTGGGCCTTAGTGACATTTAAAAGACGCAAGAGTAGTTAATCATGTTATGTTTCTTGGTTTGTTAAGACATTGTAACTACTTTTAATCAATAAAACAAAATTTCAATTTCCATGTGTTATGAAACAATGATTCTGTTACAACACTCCCCGATATTTCCGCCACGATTTGTTGTTTTACGTGGTCGGGGTGTGACAAACTATACTTTGGTAAACAATAGCATATCAAACTATGCTTTAGAAAAACAGTATCACGTTGGTAGTATATCAAAATATGCCATAATAGTATACCAAAATATACCATATATCGCGATTTGGTAATACATTCAAACCTTCGTGCATCAAACTACACTTTGGAGACTATAGAAATACCACAAAGGCAATTCTATTTGGTTAAAACATTGGTATCCGACATTCCATACAACAGGAATGGGGTGTCTATTCCTATAGCGCTATATCGTACTACCAATCGGCTTGATCATTGTTAATGAATGTATAAGTAATAATATGAACCAACAAATAGTTTAACTTTGAAAATCAGTGTTTAAGCCATGGATAATAGTTCAATTTGTCAAAAGATAAGTACTAGCATGTGTAATCATATAGTTGAAATCATGAAAATAGTGAATAGGCACATATGTTTCACCCCAAAACATTTGAAAGCGGTAAAAGAGGGGACTATGTATTCACTTGAGGGTGCAAGTATCCTTGATTAAGTGTCCTAACAAAGCTCAAGAAATCAAGGAATCAAGTGGTACCTAGTATGGAATCACTATGTTAAATAATCGGTACCTAAATCGGGAGATAGGATAGAATGTAGTTCTATAAATCAAATGAGTATTGGAACTCATATGGCATGATTTAATAGAGCTAACATTCTGATTGGAAAGTTTACCTAAGTTCTTTTGACCTGATTCACCCGTTAAGGCAGTTTAAGCTACTATAACGCGTCGTTTGCGGAAATCTAAGGTTGGATGGTTATCTATGTCCTATGTCAAGTCTTACGTGCCCAATTATGCCTAAATATGTTACTAAGTCAGTTTATATGTCAAAAACTTGATCACATATTCAAAATATGAATTTAAGCTTCAAAAGGACATTTTGGTCATTTTCTATGGGCATATAAACTACTTAACAAATAACTAACCAACCTAAGTGATCATAAGGTATAACCTCAGTAGGTTATTCCCTATGCAACTATGATCACTAAATAAGCTTGGTCGGATCCTAATAATCGACCAAACGGGCCGGGTTCGAAAGTCTAAGCGGTTGTCAAGACCGCTTGACTTACGACCCTAAACAAGCACTAAACTAGTAGTGACGAGTTAAACATGTCAAAACATGTTTAACTAAGTTAGAAAACTGATTTGGTATCAAAACAAAGGCTTGATACCCGAAAATAGTTCCGTCTCAAAATGCGCATAAATACGCATTTTGACCGAAACTTTGACTCGTCACTACACCTAGTCAACGTGGTAATTGGTAGGTATAATAATCGTTAAGGATTATAACCATCGTGATTAAAACCACGTTGCAAAGTTCAATTGAACTTTGACTTGACCAATTGATGGTCAAAACCGAAAGTCAAACTGTTGGTCAAACTGTTTGACTTTCAGCTCTAAAGGCTGAAAAATAAGAACTAAGCCATGAAAGAACACTTACAAGGTGTTCAAACACTGGAAAGGATGTACTAGAACTCAGGTAGGTGGCTCCCAAAGCAGGAATTCCTCCACTTAGAGTTCAAAGTATGAAATGAGTAAAGAATGAGGAAGAATGGAGGGGTATTTATACTTGTGGAGCTGTTCTAAGATCATTACAAGTGTTTGTGTAGCCCCCAAGCATTAAATCCTAGCCATACAAGTGTTTTAGGACAGCTAGCATTGCTTGGAGAGGTTTTTACTTGGTGCCCACACCAAGAATTTGCATAAAAGTCCCTCAAGAAACATGCTGCAGCTCAAAAACACACTTGCTGTAAAAAAAAAAAAAGGCGTCGTGTCGCGCCACAAGAAAGGCTTTTGCGGTCGCCGGACGCCACGGCATAGGCTAAAGTTTCAGAATTGGCAGAACAGGCCCCTACATACTTCTAAGTGCATTTTTTACGCTTTTAAACACCGTTAACCCATTTTCAAGGCTCTATAATGATGTCAAAGCATGGGAAACTTGAAATATGCTTGAAAATATCTCGGGTGTCGGTTCGTTTGGTCATACGGTCGCGTTATTTGGTTAATTACAACGAAACTCAAACGGACGTGAAAACGATCCAAATTACAACGAAACTCAAACGGACGTAAAATTTTATTTTAGTGACTACAAAATTTTTTTGGATGTCCGGATGTGGTCAGAACGTAAGATATGCGCGTAAATGCAAACTTACGCCGCTTTTGACGCTTTTAGTCCCTGTTGACCAAATAAGCGCATTTTCGCGTACCGAACCACTCAAAGCTTATTTCTAAGCTATGTTAAGGTTATTTATGGTATGTTTAGCTTATGATCATGTTCCGGAATGTATGTTACCATACGAAACGGTAGACTTTTGCAGTTTGACGCAAATAGTCCCTGTGATCGAATAAACTTGTTTTTGCCATACCAAACCCTTCAAAACTTATTTCTAAGTTACGTAAAGGTTATTTAAGGTATGTTAAGCTTATGTCACTATTTTTTTTGGGTAAAGGGTTACCCTGGTGATTCTATATATTCGCAACCAAACAAAACAAGTAGTGTAGAGAAACCTACACTAGTTTGATCATGAGACATGCCTCATGAAAGTAAAAAACAAAAGGACAAAACAAAACCCCAAAACAAAATCCCCTAGACAACCATCTAGAACAACCGAAAACAAAAAGGACTAAAACAAATTAGCCACCATCATCGCTGATATGATTGCCGTTTATCTTCCACTCCCCAAGAAGCCTTTGCACATTAGCAGTGTTCCTTAGCTTCACTCCCATTAACTTGTACCGAACCGTGTTAAGAATAACTTTACTTATCACTTCTGGAGGCCTCAATTGATTCTTGAAAATTCTAGCTTATGTCACTATTCCGGAGTGTTTGTTGCGTTAAACTGATTACGTTTGCGTAACAGTTTGCGTTTAACTTTCTAGAAAGCGATTTAGAGGTCGAAATCGAACAAGAATTGATATGTATAAATGTCATATGCATTTGTACAAATCCCGGGAATGAAACACAAGATTTCATTGGATTTGTATTTGTATGATGGTTGTAGAGGCACAGGTGTCACATAATCCCTCCTGAAATGTCCCTATTCACCACACTGGAAACATCCCTCTAGCTTCTCTCCCTCCGAAGTATTTTTAGCATGACACTCGTGGGTAACATGCCCAGTTCGACCACATCTGGCGCACTTTCTCTGCTCATTCCCATGAGTCTTTTTCTCAGAACCACTCTTGCCATCCCTGGCATTGTCCTTTCTAGAACTGTTAGAATTTTCTATATACACCTTCCCCGAACTGCGTTTCCTATCACGCTTCTCATCGGAATCCTTTTTCAAGCTCTCCGACTTTCGTTTCCATGAATCCCCAGATCTAGGCCCGGGATGCTGAATTACTTGGATAGTCGACCTATTGTGATGGCCCAACATCACGCATACTGTTGTCACATCATTGCATAGGGCACCAGTAAATGATCTTGGGTTACAACCCTGGATTGTTTTATGTGTGCATCTATGTACTGTTCACAAGGTTAATGAAAAATCAGAATTACGCTCCGATTATATCATAACACAGGAACTACTAAAACTATCTGATCATTATATTACATGAAGGCTTTCCGATCCGTGTCCCACCAAGACCATGCCCATGAGCACCACGTCCACGTTCCTGGCCATTATTCTGGTTAGCATCGCGCCGTTCCGTGGCAGTATTAACGTGTTGGGCTATGAGTTGTGCCAACTCTTATGGGGTATTAGGTAGTCCAGAACCCTGTCTAGCTTTTTTTTTGGGGGAAAGGGTTACCCCGGTGAATTTTATATATCAACCAAACAATACAAAACAGGGTGCATCAAGACATCGATACACACTACTAGACTTGGCATACCAAGCCTAGGAACCAAGCAAACAAACGGCTGACCATATGGTTAGACAGGTGACTCGTGAGGAGGTTAAACAGGCTATGTTTAGCATAGGAGAAAATAAGGCCCCTGGTCCTGATGGATACACGTCGGCATTCTTTAAACATGCTTGGGATATAGTAGGAGATGAGGTTACGAATGCAGTGCTTGATTTCTTTGAGAATGGTAAACTTTTAAAACAAGTTAATCACACTATCCTTGCTCTGGTTCCTAAGATGGAGACTCCTAATTCGGTTCTTGATTACCGCCCTATCTCTTGCTGTAATGTTCTTTATAAGTGCATTAGCAAGATAATCACGGACAGAATTAAGGGGAGCTTGGATAAACTGGTCAGTATAAATCAGTCGGCTTTTGTTCCGGGAAGGAAAATTTCAGATAATATCCTTCTTACGCAGGAATTGATGCACAATTATCATCTTAACAAAGGTCAACCGAGGTGTGCTTTTAAGATTGACATTCAGAAAGCGTATGATACGGTCAACTGGTCGTTTCTTGAGTATATTCTACACCAGTTCGGATTTCACCATAGAATGGTTAATTGGATTATGACATGTGTAACTACGGTGTCCTATTCGTTAAGCATCAATGGTGAGTTGCATGGTTATTTTGCAGGGAAGCGTGGGCTTAGACAAGGGGATCCGATGTCCCCTTATTTGTTTACTCTAGTCATGGAGGTTTTGTCCCTTATTCTTCAGCAAGCTGCTTCGAGCTCTTCATTTAAATTTCATGCTCATTGCTCTAAGCAGAAGATTATAAATGTTTCATTTGCAGATGACTTGTTCTTATTTTCTCACGGTGATTGTGTCTCGGTGAAGCACTTAAAAGAGGCTTTGGATAAGTTTACTCAGATTTCGGGCCTGGTTCCCAGTTTGCCAAAGAGTACAGCTTTTTTCAGCAACGTCACGCGTTCTTTGAAAGATCAGATTTTGAATGTATTGCCTTTTCAAGAGGGTTCATTGCCTGTGCGGTACCTAGGAGTCCCGTTGATTTCAACGAGACTAGCTGCTAGAGACTGTAAAATTCTTATTGAACGTATGGAAAGACGAATAGATAACTGGAAGACTAAATCCCTGTCGTTTGCAGGTAGACTCCAGTTAATCAACTCGGTACTTGCAGCAATGTATTCTTATTGGGCGTCGGTCTTTATGCTTCCTTTGAGTGTTATAAAAGACTTGGAGAAAAGGTTACGAAGATTCTTATGGAATGGTGGTACTCAGGGGCCGGTTCGTGCTAAAGTGGCCTGGAAAGAGGTGTGTACTCCGAAAGATGAGGGTGGTTTAGGTATTCGTAGTATTATGGACGCTATTAAAGCTTTTTTGACATCACATATCTGGAGCATAATTACTAATCGGCCTTCTCTTTGGCTTCAGTGGATTCATTCTAACAAGTTAAAAGGTATTAATTTCTGGGAGGTTCAGTACCGGGGTAATGTTACTTGGGGTTGGCGGAAGCTCCTGTCCATCCGATCTAAAGTACGTCCATTCTTTTGGAAGAGTATTCAGAGTGGTCGTCAAACTAATGCGTGGAGTGACAATTGGTGTACGCGTGGGGTTTACGTAGGTTTTACGTAAGTGTCCTTCCTGACTCTGGAAGACAGTAGCATGTGTGAGTTTACGTAGGTTTTACGTAAGTGTCCTTCCTGACTCCGGAAGACAGTAATGTGTACTTGTTTACGTAGGTTTTACTTAAGTGTCCTTCCTGACTCCGGAAGACAGTAATATGTACTTGTTTACGTAGGTTTTACGTAAGTGTCCTGCTTAACCCGAGGACCATGGTAGATAGTCTAGTAGTCGTGTAAGTAAGAGTAATTGTTCAATCCCATCATTCAACCCATTCCCAATCCCCGGGAATCCCATCATTCAACCCATTCCCAATCCCCGGGAATCCCATGCCTTGGTAAGAGTGTGAACTCACCTTGGTTTGCTCGGTATGCTAAGTTAAGTGCTCACAAGAAATCAATCACGTCCTATAGTGCACGTATACTAAATCAGTTCATGTTCGTAAAGCTTCACATGTAACTAGTATCACGGTAATATCACAGAGTGTGCTTGGCAGTTAGCATCTTGTATCATGTAAACAGTTAATCAATTTCATGTAACTCATGCTTCACATACCTGTCATTCACAGTTCATTCATACTTGACTAATGGTGTTAAATGGGTTTAACGAGGTTATTGCATTTAACTAGATCATTACACTTTGTATAGCTCACATGCATAACAGAGTTAACATAATTAACATAACTCAGATAATATACTTTACAAAGTTATCACACTCAACGGAGTTAATCATGCATAACAGAATCATCCTTAACAGAAAATAACATGCTTAACAGTGTTATCTGGCTTAACAGAGTTAAATACTAAACTGAATTACATGTGCCGAAAACCCTTGGTAGCCGAAATCCAAACTTGGGCCGAAATCATTTGGGCGACGAAATCAGTTCGGATTTCGTTGAGATGTACTCGAGTGGGGGTGGGGTTTTCGTTGGGTCCACTCACAAATTAACAACAGTTAACAAAACTCTACTCATCACTTACAATGCATGATCAATTAAACATTTCCTAACCATTCACATGAAATAATGATTACACTACAGTGGCCGCCAACATCTAGATTGATTCAGACCTCACAAACCACCTTTACATAATATTAAAAACATGGCTACCATCATGGATCATTTGTCAATTCGATAAGTCAACATCATGTGAGATTCCCTAGTACATGCATATTCACTCACATAACAATTGAAACAAACTATCACATGAATACATAAGTCAATTCTGAATAGTCATCATCATGGCATGACACGTATATAACCCACCTTTCGGTTCCAGATTCATATTCAAGCAATGCAAGCCCCTATCATCCATACATCCTATCATCCATACATGCCAACAGTGATATAAAATCATTCAACATAGATTTAATATGATTATCATGTTTTAAGTTGAACATGTGCACAGAGATCTATACAATTTAAAATACATATAATAAGCATATGACCTACTGACAACTACATGCAAGATTGAGAATAGTGGCCGACAATCATAAAGGGTTCTTATCTACTTAACTGCATTATCAAGGCATCACACATGCATTCATAATCATCACTCATCACTTGTATCTAAATCAAAATCATACTCATATCATGGCCATACATTCAGAATGAAATCGAACTTTAAACAAGAACCAATAACCGGCTAGGAACGATTAACAAAAGAAGTCCGACTTCAAGTAAAAGAAAAGTTGCCGTCGCACACAAAGAACTCTAGGGTTTCTATACATGTTGTGCGGTTATCTTGATATCAAAAAGGGTTATCATAAACAAAGTTGGGCCGATCCCACTGTTGAGCCAAGGCCTAATCTGATTTCGTTGGCCGCATGTGGACGAAATCACACATGTGTTTTCATATGGGAGTGTTTTCGGCTAGGGAATGATTTCGTGGATTCCTTGTTTGTTGTTTTATCCACGAACACAATATTAATACAATACACTATTATCTACACATATGTTCATATTACACAACAATATGTTAACACACTTAATACACACAATATATATCATACCAATCAAACATGGTTTAACAAATTAGAAAGGTGTATCGTTGTGAAACAAACAAGTCGTGTATCGGACAATCTAAACAATTAACGTGCAATAGTGCGAAAATGGAACCTTGGAAACTCGAGTTGTCACATAAACTGCCTTAACGGGTGAATCAGGTCAAAAGAACTTAGGTAAACTTTCCAATCAGAATGTTAGCTCTATTAAATCATGCCATATGAGTTCCAATACTCATTTGATTTATAGAACTACATTCTATCCTATCTCCCGATTTAGGTACCGATTATTTAACATAGTGATTCCATACTAGGTACCACTTGATTCCTTGATTTCTTGAGCTTTGTTAGGACACTTAATCAAGGATACTTGCACCCTCAAGTGAATACATAGTCCCCTCTTTTACCGCTTTCAAATGTTTTGGGGTGAAACATATGTGCCTATTCACTATTTTCATGATTTCAACTATATGATTACACATGCTAGTACTTATCTTTTGACAAATTGAACTATTATCCATGGCTTAAACACTGATTTTCAAAGTTAAACTATTTGTTGGTTCATATTATTACTTATACATTCATTAACAATGATCAAGCCGATTGGTAGTACGATATAGTGCTATAGGAATAGACACCCCATTCCTGTTGTATGGAATGTCGGATACCAATGTTTTAACCAAATAGAATTGCCTTTGTGGTATTTCTATAGTCTCCAAAGTGTAGTTTGATGCACGAAGGTTTGAATGTATTACCAAATCGCGATATATGGTATATTTTGGTATACTATTATGGCATATTTTGATATGCTACCAACGTGATACTGTTTTTCTAAAGCATAGTTTGATATGCTATTGTTTACCAAAGTATAGTTTGTCACACCCCGACCACGTAAAACAATGTGACAACCCGAGTTTTCAAGGTTTCTACTTGACTTAATACTTGTTCGCAAAGAGTTGTTAAGTATATTTTTGGTGTGCAATATATTTGATGTATGTGATATATGGTTGGTAGCAATTATATGTTAATAAATATAAGTGAAATCACTGACTACATTAATCCAACGAAAACACCCCCACTCACAACCCTCTAGACGAAATCAAGGGGATTTCGTTGGTTCTGTTTTCGCCGGCCCAAAGACCAGTCAAGGCCCAACGTGTTATAATTTTCTTTTATAATCGAGTGGGTCGCATAAATCAGTTTAGAAAAATCCCTAGAAGTCTCGTTAACTGTGTGACGGCAACTGCAAGCCTTTGGAGCCTCCTCCTTCCGATCAAACCATTAGCTTTCTATCTCGGTTAGTGTTTAACCCGCTCGGGATTGATTGTTTGTTATCATTGTATATTGTGTAATTGAAATCATGATTCTGCTTATGCGTGATGTTGATGAAGGGAATTTTACATGATTGGGTTATATTAATTCTTAGTAGACATATGATAGGTGCATGTGATTTAATTATGATTGTCAGATCCATGCCCCATGTGAATTCTTGTGTTTGGTCCAATCACTTGTAGTGTAACAAACAGTTTGTCGGCTAGGGAATTCAATGATTTTTTTTTGAATTCAAATATCAAGATTCAAATAAAAAAAATACAAACCCACTACTAATTTTCGGTCCAATCATAGCATGAAAGAAATACTTAGTGTCGGCCATTATTTGTAAATTTTATAATAATAAGTTATCCACAAGTGTTATGTGTAATGTCTTGCATGTGAATTTTGATGGGATGTGGTCTGCAAAAAGTTCTCCTAAATCGATGACTGAATGACTTTGTCTAAGAATGGAGTGCATGATATGTTTTGTCTCATTATGTACTGATTGTGGTTTTCATAAATGGTCAACAGCAGGTTACATGTTTGTGTCAATTAATTGGTTATACGAATACTAATCTTCGCACACATGCCTGGAATGGCCGCGATACGAATACAAAACTTCGCAAACATGCCTGGAGGGCAGCGATACAAATACAACTAGTCTAGAATACATGGGAAACCCCCACAAATCTTCGCAAACATGCCTGGAAGGCCGCGATACAAATAAATACGATACATAGTTTACTAAACAAACATACGGTTTACGAAACGAATACTATAACTAAACAACCAACTGTGCACTCGCTCAACTTTGTTGTTGACTCGTTGTTACATGCCTTGCAGGTCGTTAGGTACTCATGGAGCTTGCACGGGGAGGCACAGTCATTGTGGGACATGGATCGTGGATGCCATGTTAAACGTTTATGACATTTCAAACTTATTACTTATGTTGGGTTTTTCATTTATGCTTCCGCTAAACATTGATTCTATACTTTTGTTTTGAACACCTTTCATATTGTTTGGTTGAATTACAATTACTAATTACATTATTCAATATGATTGGTGGCTTGATCCTGGTCATGTCACGCCTCCATGCGGTAATACTCCGCGTGTGGATTTTGGAGGTGTGACAGATTGGTATCAGAGCCATTGGTTATAGTGAACTTGGTTTTAATAAAGGAAAAAGTTTTTGTTAAAACCAGACTATAACCTGAACAGTGCTCAACGATCCACAACGACGCTTCGCTCCACGTGCAAGACTCGACATTCTAGGTGATATGATTTATGTTTACATTGCCTACTAGCTAGATTACATAGAACTTTGCTCATGGTATGCTTAGATAAATGTAACAACTGTTGATTGAAACACTTATGTGCTTACTCTTATCTGTCATCGCACTTTCGCGAACCTCTCTCACTCATGTTCTCCTTGATATCAAGATCATGAGTGGACGCGTTACCTTAACTCAAGCCCAGTTGGCGGCTTTGATCACTGAACAAGTTACTGCAGCACTCGCAGTTGCCCAGGCAGGAGGTATAACCTGCCATCACCACTTACTCTAGGATCTTTAGATCCTACTCTCGTAAACCAACACTCGTGCTCAAGTATGTTTACTCTTACGCACACGACAGGTCAACACGCTCAGCCACCTGTGTGCACATTCAAGACGTTCATGGACTGTCGTCCTAGTACTTTCAGTAGCACTGAAGGAGTAGTAGGACTCCTCCACTGGTTTGAGAAGCTCGAATTGGTCTTCGAGATGTGTGAATGCCCTGAGGCTCGTAGGGTGAAGTACGCTACCGGTACTCTCGAAGGCACTGTGCTAACTTGGTGGAACGCGCAAGTTCAGATGCTGGGGCTGGCGGCTGCTAATGCCACCCCATGGAATGATTTCAAGGAACTGATCAAACGTGAATACTGTAGTCGTGATGACATCCACAAGCTGGAGGTGGAGTTCCTTAACCTGAAGATGACGGGGTCAGAGATAGAAGCGTACACGAAACGATCCAACGAACTGGCAGTATTGTGTCCAACTATGGTGGATCCTCCCATCAAGCGCATTGAGCTGTACCTCAAAGGCTTAGTACCAGAGATTCAAATCCATGTAACTGCTGCTAACCTTGCTACCATCCAGGATATTACTCATCTTGCTCATCGTCTCACAGACCAGGCATTGGAACAGAACAAGCTGCCTAAGTGTATTGGTGCTACTACTATTACTACTTCTGCTACTCCCAGTGACAACAAGCGAAAATGGGATGGGACCTCCAGCAAGGGTTCAACTTCGGTTCAATCCCAGGCACAGCAATGAAAGACAGATAATTACCAGAGCCACAGTCAGCAGTCTTCTGGTAGTCAAGGGCAGGATGGATATCGAGGAAATCACCCAAAGTGCAACAGATGCAACAGACACCACAGTGGTCAGTGCAACAAGGTTCGTTGTCAGAGGTGTCTTAAGATGGGTCATGAAGCCAAAGATTTCAGGAGTTCACAACCTGCACATCAGAATCGTCAGCAGCAATAGCAAGCACAGCAGAACCAGCAACAACAATAATCAGAGCAACGGGAATAACAACGGGGGTAATAACGACGGCAACGGTGCCAGGGGTCGAGTGTTCGTGATTGGTCAGGGTGATGCTAGGAATGACCCCAACGTTGTGATAGTTTCGACATCGTTATTGGTATGGACTGGTAATCCTAACAGCAAGCAGAGATCCTATGCAAAGAGAAGATTGTTTGTATTCCCCGTTCTGGCAAAGAACCTCTCGAAATTCAAGGCGACAAGAGTGGTGCTGTAGTGGGCATCATCTCCTTCCTTAAGGCCCGGAAGTGTTTGCGAAAGAGCCACACCGCTATCTTAGCACTTGTTACTGACACATCAACGAAAGAGAAGAAATTAGAGGATATTCCAGTGGTACGCGACTTTCCTCAAGTGTTTCCCGAAGATTTACCTGGGCTACCGCCTCATCGCCAGGTCGAATTCCAGAGTGAGCTAGCTCCTGGAGCAGCACCCATAGCTCGAGCACCTTATCGCTTAGCTCCAACCGAACTGGAAGAACTGTCTAAGCAATTGCAAGAACTCTTGGAAAAGGGTTTCATTCGTCCTAGCTCTTCGCCCTGGGGAGCTCTAGTTTTGTTTGTAAAGAAGAAGGACGGTACCTTCCGTATGTGCATAGATTACCGCGAACTCAACAAGGTGACCGTGAAGAACCGCTATCCTCTTCCACGCATTGATGACTTGTTCGACCAGCTGCAAGGGCCGAGCTACTATTCAAAGATTGATCTGAGGTTAGGCTACCATCAACTGAGAGTCCGGGACGAGGACATCTCCAAAACAGCATTCAGAACACGCTACGGCCATTACGAGTTTCTGGTCATGTCATTCGGGCTAACAAACGCGCCTGCAGTCTTCATGGGTCTTATGAACAGAGTGTGCAAACCTTATATTGACAAGTTCGTTATTGTTTTCATCGACGACATCCTGATCTATTCGAAGAGTTAGGAGGAACACGAGCAGCATTTATGACTCATTTTGGAACTCCTTCGAGCAGAACAGCTGTACGCCAAGTTTTCAAAATGCGACTTCTGGCTTCGTGAAGTCCACTTTCTAGGCCACGTGGTAAACAAGGATGGGATGCATGTTGATCCATCCAAGGTAGACTCGATTAAGAACCGGCCTGCACCTTGTACACCAACAGGAATCCGCCAATTCTTGGGTTTGGCGGGCTACTATAGAAGGTTCATTAAAGACTTCTCCAAGATTGCGCAACCTCTCACCTCACTAACTCAGAAAGGCTTTATCTACTGTTGGGGTAATACACAGGAATCAGCATTCCAGCACTTAAAGGATAGACCTTGTAGCGCACCTATTCTTTCATTGCCAGAGGGCACCGACGATTTTGTGGTTTATTGTGACGCATCAATTCAGGGTCTTGGTTGAGTACTGATGCAACGGGATAAGGTCATTGCTTATGCCTCGCGCCAAATTAAGATTCACGAAAGGAATTACACTACACACGATTTAGAGCTGGGAGCTGTGGTCTTCGCGCTCACGATATGGAGACATTACCTGTACGGTACCAAGTGCACCATTTACACTGATCACAGGAGTCTCGAGCATATCTTCAAGCAAAAGGAGTTGAACATGCGACAACGTCGATGGGTCGAGCTACTGAATGATTACGAATGTACCATCAAGTACCATCCGGGCAAAGCAAATGTTGTGGCTGACGCCCTCAGTCGGAAAGATACCACACCTAGGCGTGTACGAGCACTACAACTCACTATCCAACCTAGTCTTCCTTCACAGATACGAGATGCTCAGGTAGAAGCATTGAAACCAGGAAACGTCAGGGCTGAAGCCCTATGCGGCTCAAGGCAACGGTTAGAACAAAAGGAAGATGGCGCCTACTACGCGACAGGACACATCTGGGTCCCACACTATGGAAACTTACGCGAGCTTGTGAAGGATGAAGCGCATAAGTCTCGTTACTCGGTACACCCTGGTTCAGATAAGATGTACCACGATCTCAGAACTACGTATTGGTGGCCTAGCATGAAAGCTCACATAACAAATTAAGTTAGCAAATGTTTGACTTGTGCGAGAGTCAAGACCGAATATCAGAAACCATCAGGCCTACTCCAACAACCGGAAATACCACAATGGAAATGGGAGCAAATTTCCATGGATTTTGTTACTGGCCTGCCTAGATTTCAACGTGGGAATGATACTATTTGGGTGATCATGGATCGACTCACAAAGTCTGCACACTTCTTGGCTATTAAGGAAACGGATAAGTTCTCCACTCTAACAGACGTCTACCTTAAGGAAGTTGTTTCGAGGCACGAGGTGCCAACCTCTATTATCTCAGATCGTGATGCACGTTTCACTTCAGAACTGTGGCAAGCAATGCACAAATTTTTTGGCTCTCGTTTAGACATGAGCACAGCTTATCACCCTCAGACGAATGGGCAGTCTGAGCGCACTATTCAAACTCTAGAAGACATGCTTCGTGCATGTGTAATCGATTTCGGCAACGGCTGGGAAAAACATCTCCCGTTAGTGGAGTTTTTGTATAACAATAGTTACCACACCAGCATTCAAGCCGCTCCATTTGAGGCATTGTACGGGCGTAAATGCCGATCACCTCTTTGTTGGGCAGAGGTGGGTGAAAGCCTGATCACGGGTCCAGAACTTGTAGTGGACACAACGGAAAGAATTGCTCAGATACGACAACGCATGGCGGCAGCTCACGACCGTCAGAAAGCATACGCTAATAAGCGCAGGAAACCACTCGAGTTCCAAGTTGGGGATCGAGTGTTACTCAAAGTTTCACCCTAGAAGGGTGTGGTTCGTTTTGGCAAACGGGGCAAGCTCAATCCGCGATATGTCGGACCGTTCGAAATCATCGAGAAAATAGGCAAAGTGGCCTACAAACTAAACCTACCAACAGAACTTAGTGTAGTTCACAACGTTTTTCACGTGTCGAATCTGAAGAAGTGTCTCTCAGATGAGACCCTCATAGTTCCTTTGAAGGAGCTCACTATCGACGATCAGTTGCGATTCGTCGAGGAACCAGTTGAAATCACGGACCGAGACATTAAGGTCCTCAAGCACACTAGAATACCTCTTGTTCGAGTTCGTTGGAACTCCCGTCGTGGCCCAGAGTTCACCTGGGAACGAGAAGATCAAATGAAACTCAAGTATCCCCAGTTATTCGAAAACAGTGCAACCACTACTGAGGTTGGAGCTACTACAGAATTTTGGGGCGAAATTCCAAATCAACGGGGGGGGGGGGGGGGGTGATGTGACACCCCAGGAAAACCAGTAAACTACACAACACAACTAGCTTCCTCAGTAACTACGTGCTAAATTTCGGGACGAAATTTCTTTCAAGTTGGGGATAATGTGACAACCCGAGTTTTCAAGGTTTCTACTTGACTTAATACTTGTTCGCAAAGAGTTGTTAAGTATATTTTTGGTGTGCAATATATTTGATGTATGTGATATATGGTTGGTAGCAATTATATGTTAATAAATATAAGTGAAATCACTGACTACATTAATCCAACGAAAACACCCCCACTCACAACCCTCTAGACGAAATCAAGGGGATTTCGTTGGTTCTGTTTTCGCCGGCCCAAAGACCAGTCAAGGCCCAACGTGTTATAATTTTCTTTTATAATCGAGTGGGTCGCATAAATCAGTTTAGAAAAATCCCTAGAAGTCTCGTTAACTGTGTGACGGCAACTGCAAGCCTTTGGAGCCTCCTCCTTCCGATCAAACCATTAGCTTTCTATCTCGGTTAGTGTTTAACCCGCTCGGGATTGATTGTTTGTTATCATTGTATATTGTGTAATTGAAATCATGATTCTGCTTATGCGTGATGTTGATGAAGGGAATTTTACATGATTGGGTTATATTAATTCTTAGTAGACATATGATAGGTGCATGTGATTTAATTATGATTGTCAGATCCATGCCCCATGTGAATTCTTGTGTTTGGTCCAATCACTTGTAGTGTAACAAACAGTTTGTCGGCTAGGGAATTCAATGATTTTTTTTTGAATTCAAATATCAAGATTCAAATAAAAAAAATACAAACCCACTACTAATTTTCGGTCCAATCATAGCATGAAAGAAATACTTAGTGTCGGCCATTATTTGTAAATTTTATAATAATAAGTTATCCACAAGTGTTATGTGTAATGTCTTGCATGTGAATTTTGATGGGATGTGGTCTGCAAAAAGTTCTCCTAAATCGATGACTGAATGACTTTGTCTAAGAATGGAGTGCATGATATGTTTTGTCTCATTATGTACTGATTGTGGTTTTCATAAATGGTCAACAGCAGGTTACATGTTTGTGTCAATTAATTGGTTATACGAATACTAATCTTCGCACACATGCCTGGAATGGCCGCGATACGAATACAAAACTTCGCAAACATGCCTGGAGGGCAGCGATACAAATACAACTAGTCTAGAATACATGGGAAACCCCCACAAATCTTCGCAAACATGCCTGGAAGGCCGCGATACAAATAAATACGATACATAGTTTACTAAACAAACATACGGTTTACGAAACGAATACTATAACTAAACAACCAACTGTGCACTCGCTCAACTTTGTTGTTGACTCGTTGTTACATGCCTTGCAGGTCGTTAGGTACTCATGGAGCTTGCACGGGGAGGCACAGTCATTGTGGGACATGGATCGTGGATGCCATGTTAAACGTTTATGACATTTCAAACTTATTACTTATGTTGGGTTTTTCATTTATGCTTCCGCTAAACATTGATTCTATACTTTTGTTTTGAACACCTTTCATATTGTTTGGTTGAATTACAATTACTAATTACATTATTCAATATGATTGGTGGCTTGATCCTGGTCATGTCACGCCTCCATGCGGTAATACTCCGCGTGTGGATTTTGGAGGTGTGACAAACAACAAATCATGGCGGAAATATCGGGGAGTGTTGTAACAGAATCATTGTTTCATAACACATGGAAATTGAAATTTTGTTTTATTGATTAAAAGTAGTTACAATGTCTTAACAAACCAAGAAACATAACATGATTAACTACTCTTGCGTCTTTTAAATGTCACTAAGGCCCAAGTCCGCCTAAGTGTATCTTGATCAATCCTATGCATCATTTTCCTGAAACACATGTGAAAATAGGTACGTCAGCATAAAAATGCCTGTGAGATACATAGGTTTTATTGATTTAGGATTCATGACTTGTAAGTCTATAAGAAAATGTTTATCAAAAGTAGTCATGAACCTTGTAAAATGTTTTTGTTTTATAAATCGTATAAAAATCGATAAGGAAACAGATGATAAGAAAGAAATATGTATGGTTAAGTAAATAACCAAGTAAAAATGAATTTGTATAAAATGTGTTGTTTGTAAAACAATGTTTTGTAAAGATATGTTAATTGTGTAAAATGTAATATGTCAAAATTGAAATGGTTTAAATAACGCTACGATATGTAATATCATAAAAGCACTTATATATAGGAAGTACCAGCGGCGTATCCACCATGCTTTTATCATATTACACATGTCTCGTTACTTAAATCACTTACCCAAACAAACCACCAATGTAAAAATGTTCATGTATAACTAAATGTAATGTTTAAACAAATGTTGAAATGTTATTGTGTAAACAAATGTAATGTAGAGTGAATAAAAAGCCTTTATTGATTAAAAGCATTTAGTCGATCCTATAAGAAAGAAATGTACAAAACAATGCATTTGATAAATTATAATCAAAATTTATGTTTTGTAAAATAATGCATGCTTTACTGATACAAACATCTATGCGGTATTGTAAAAATGCATACATTCAAGCCTTGAGACTGTGGCGATAAACCCTTAAACAAATTAAAGGTTTATCTAAGTTATGTGTATCGAATTCGGTCATTCCATCCATCCAAACAAACCTAGGATTTCAGGAATGGGAGTTGTCAATTCCTATGGTACCACTACCTACTAACGAACGACGTAGCTAATGTTAATGAATGTATTTTTGAGCCATTTAAACAAACCAAATGTCATACCAAAATGTAAGCATGTTTTATGAAAATAATGTACTAAGTATGCAATACATAGCATGAAATGAAATGTAAAATAATGAAACGACTGGTGATGGTGTTGAAGACTCTGATGATGGTGTTGAAGACTCTGATGATGAGGAGGTGTTGGAGGATTATAATGAAACGAATGAGTTTATGGTGGGAGGTACTTACAATCCGAAAGACACTAAAGGGGCAAGCACTCCTTCTACAGCGGTTAAAGATGGTTAGTATAGCATCGTGGAATATTAGAGGGTTGAACCGCTCTCTTAAACAATCAGAGGTTCGGCAGGCGGTGAAGGATTATAATCTTAGTTTGTGTGCTATTTTGGAATCACATGTTGACTTTGGTAAACTTGATAAAGTTTGTAGATCTGTTTTTCGTTCTTGGGAGTGGACGTCCAATGGAGCCAAGTGTGTTAAAGGTACTAGAATCATTATTGGTTGGAACCCGGCTATTTTTGATGTCATGGTGCTAGCTCAATCCGATCAGGTTATGCATCTTCAGCTTAATTTTAAATTGGATAAGCGGATGGTTTTTTGTTCTTTTGTGTATGCCGCCATCTATTATGTCTCTCGTAGAAATTTATTTATGGCAAAGTCTTTCAATGCACAAAGTTCTAGTGGGTGATAATCCTTGGTTCGTTATGGGTGATTTTAATTTGGCGCTGAATCTGGAAGATAAATCCTTGGGGACCTCTTCGATTTCTATTGGCATGAAGGATTTTCAATCGTGTGTGGACGATATTGAGATGTTTGACATTAACAGTTCGGGATTACATTTTACGTGGAACCAAAAACCAAAAAAGGGCGTTGGTCTTCTAAAGAAAATTGATCGTGTTTTAGGGAATACTCAATTTGTTGCTCTTTTTCCGTGTGCGGTTGCTTTATTTCAACCATATCGTCTGTCGGACCATTGTCCTTGTATCCTTAAAATCCCTGAAGCTGGTAAGTTGAAACCGAGACCTTTTAAATTCGCTAATTTTTTGGTTTATAAACCGGAGTTTTTAGACATTGTCAATCGGGTTTGGGGTACTAGAATTAATGGAGTGCATCAGTTTTCTGTTGTTAAAAGACTTAGACTGCTTAAAAGGCCTCTTCGTGCTTTACTTTTTAAGCAAGGTAATCTTCATAATAAAACTCAAGTTCTTCGTGAAAAACTTGATACTCTCCAGCAGTCTATTGATCGGGACCCTATGAATGCTGATCTTCGAGCCGAAGAAGCTAGTATCACGAGTGCTTATCAGGAAGCTTTGCTAGATGAAGAACGTTTTCTGAAACAGAAGTCCAAAGTGGACTGGTTGTGCGCTAGTGATATGAATACTGCGTTTTTCCACTCTTCGTTGAAAAATAGGAACCATCGCAGCCGCATTGATGTTATTCACGATTCTGGTGGAAATGTGTTTGAAGGTGATTTGGTCCATAAAGCTTTTGTTAACCATTATGAGAATTTCTTGGCTTGTCAAGGAGATGTTTCTCTTACCCCGGCTCCAGATTTATTTTCTAAAACGTCGGGTAACTGTTGAGGAGGTCAAAGCGGCTATGTTTTCTATTGGTATTGATAAAGCTCCTGGCCCGGATGGATACTCCGCTGCTTTTTTCAAGAGTGCTTGGAATATTATCGGGGTTGATATTTCTAAAGCTATTATTGATTTTTTTTGATACCGGAAACTTGTTACGTGAATTGAACCATACTCTTATTGTGCTTGTTCCAAAGGTCCCTACGCCTTCGGTTGTTACTGATTATCGGCCTATAGCTTGTTGCAATGTCCTATACAAATGCATCTCCAAGATTGTTGCAGAGAGAATTAAAGGAGTGTTGAATGATATTGTGAGTGTTAACCAATCCGCCTTTGTGCCTGGTAGGCGAATTTCTGATAATATTTTGTTAACTCAAGAGCTGATGCACAATTATCATAGGAATGTTGGTCCTCCTCGTTGCGCGTTTAAAGTTGATATTCAAAAAGCCTATGACACTGTTGATTGGAGGTTTCTAAAGAGTATTCTTCTTGGTTTTGGGTTTAATATCAAGATGGTCAATTGGATTATGGTATGTGTCTCTACTACCTCATATTCTGTTTGTGTTAATGGGAATATTCATGGGTATTTCAAGGGTAATCGAGGTCTAAGGCAAGGGGATCCGTTGTCCCCGTATCTTTTTACTCTTGTTATGGAGATTCTTACAGCCATTTTGCAGCATTCGTTAAGGATTGATTCGTCGTTTAAATTTCATAATAGATGTGAAAAGCAGCAGATTATAAACTTATGTTTTGCAGATGATTTGTTTCTTTTTGCTCGAGGTGAAATTGCTTCGGCGAAGTTTATTATGTCTTCTCTTGATACTTTTACTAAGATGTCAGGGTTGGTGCCTAGTGTTCAAAAAAGCACGGTTTTCTTTTGTAATGTTCCCAGTTACATTAAGAGTGCTATTTTGAGAATTATGCCGTTTGTGGAAGGTTTGCTGCCAGTGAGGTACTTGGGGGTGCCCCTCAAATCTACGCGGCTTTTATATAAAGATTGCAATGTTCTTGTGGAAAAGCTTGAGAAACGTATTATGCATTGGAGGAATAGGATGTTTTCATTCGCGGGAAGGGTTCAACTTATCATTTCAGTTTTGTCTTCTATGCATATTTACCGGTCTTCTGTCTTTATGTTGCCGACTCGGGTGATTAATGATTTGGAAGCTATGATGCGGAACTTTCTCTGGTCTCAAGACTGTTCTTTTCACAAAGGAAAGGCGAAGGTTTCATGGAAATCTATTTGTATTCCGAAGTATGAAGGGGGTTTAGGCATTAGACGCATTGCTGATGTAAATAAAGCTCTAATGACTTTTCACATTTGGAGCATCATTACCAAACGACAATCTTTGAGGGTTGACTGGATTCATTCTTACAGACTAAAAGGTAAAAGTTTTTGGACATGCACGGTTCCGACAAACTGTTGCTGGTCTTGGCGCAAGCTGTTACAAATTCGGCCTCTAATGAGAAATCGTTTTTGGTCTGAGTTAGGTAATGGTGCTAGAACTTCTGTTTGGTATGATAGCTGGTGTACGTTGGGGCAGTTGGGAGATTTTTTTACTCCGAGAACGATCACTAATGCGGGGTTCAGTTTGGATGCTAAAGTTGCTAATTTACGGTCAAATGGGGCGTGGATTTGGCCTGAGGCATGGAGGGACTTGTTCCCAGTTCTTATTCAGTTGGACCAGGTGAATATTGATCCGAATAAATGTGATCGGATTGTATGGCGAGATGGTGATCGAGTTAGTTACTTTTCTGCTTCGTATGTCTAGGATTCGATTCGGTATGCAGATCCAGAAATTGATTGGTGCTCTATTGTGTGGTTTCCTCAGTGTATCCCGAAGCATGCGTTCTTTATGTGGTTAATCATGAGGGGTAAGTTACTCACACATGATAGAATTTTGAGTTGGGATTTGTCGCGTAGGAAAAATATGAACATGATGTGTTGCCTTTTATGCTATGAGAATTATGACTCTCATAGTCATTTATTCTTTGAATGTAAATTCTCATCTCAAGTTTGGCATATGGTTCGACAAAAGGTGGGCATGGATACGGTTCAACCTATATGGGGGGATATTGTGGATTGGCTTTTAGCTCGTGCTCGATCGAAGACAGCGGCTAATCTTGTTACTAGACTTGCAGTTGCGGCTAGTGCTTATGTGATTTGGCAGGAGCAGAATGCTAGGTTGTTTAAGAATCAGTTAAGACCACCAGAAATTATTAGTGCGTCTATCTTTCAAATGGTTCGTTACAAATTGATGGGAGTGAAGCTGAAGAACACTGCTGGCGTCCAGAGGCTTCTTGGAGATTGGGAGATTCACAGATTTCACAGGGATGATGATGGTGGTTGAGTAGTTGATAGTTTTTCTTATGGCTTTGTTTCTAGATTAGAGTCTAGTGGTTGGTTATTTGTGTTGATTTTGACGTTTTTGTTTACTTTCATGGGGGATGTCTCATGATTGAACTAGTGTAGGTTTTTCTACACTACTTGTTTTGATTGGTTGTGAATATATAGAATCACCGGGGTAACCCTTTACCCAAAAAAAAAAAAGAAATGAAATGTAAAATAATGTACTAAGTATGCACTAAATGGTCATACATAGCATAAAATGAAATGTAAACAATGTACTAAGTATGCACTAAATGGACATACATAGCATAAAATGAAATGTAAAACAATGTACTAAGTATGCACTAAATGGACATACATAGCATAAAAACATAATGAAATCATGTACTAATAGTGTACTAATGAACATAGCAAGAATATGATATGAAAAACATGAAAACACGAAAGTAACAAGTAGGCACATGTGTTTCACCCCAAAATGTTTTGAAAACAGTAAAAGAGGGGACTATGTACTCACTTGGGGGTTCTTAGAAGTCTTGAACAACAACCAAGCAAAGCTAGAGGGATCACGGAATCAAACGGCACCTAATATAGGTAACTACATTAATAAACAGACCTAGATCGGAGGATCGGATAATATGAGGTTTCGTAAACCAAATGAGTATAGGAACTCATGTAATATGGTTTAACAAAGCCTACATTCTAAAACGAAACCTATCCTAAGTGCTTTTGACCCATTACGACTCGTTTAGGTAGCTTATGCTACTTTAATGCGTCGTTCGCGTATAATGCATTCGGACCGCCTAACTAGTCCCATGATAAGTAAAATATGCCTTAATATGTCTAATAATGTTACCTAATCAGTTTATATGTCAAAATTTAGGTTACATATGCTTAAAATGAATTTATGCGTAAAAAGGGCATTTTGGTCATTTTCCTAAGGCATATAAACTACCTATCATACAACTAACTACACGAAGTGACCATAAGGTATAACCTCGGAAGGTTATTCCCTATAAAACTATGGTCACCTAATGTGTTTGGTCGGATCCTAATGATCGACCAAACGGGTCGGGTTCAAAAGTATAAGCGATTGTTTAGACTGCTTATCTTACGATCCTATATAAGCACTAAACCTAAAGTGACGAGCTAAACATGTCAAAACATGTTTAATGAAGTTAGAAAACAAGTTTGATATCAAAACAAACGGTTTTGATACCCAAGAATAGTTTGGTTGCGACAACCCGAGAAACCCTAGCAGCCGTCAGACACAAATTCGATCAAGAAAGGAAGAATCATTCTCTCCTCTAGCATGGCGATTCCAGTTCTTCCTGCAATCTTAGTTTTTTCTTCGTGATCTGGTGTATAACAGTCTGATTACTAGAGATTTGAGTCATCAGGTCTTTAGTTCGAACTTGTTAGCACTTGAAATCGGATTAAAACTAGGGTTCTCTTTTCGTTTTTCTTCACAATCGCCGCCTGAATCTGTGTTTCGAACAGGTTGGATAGATCTATTGTTTTATCGGTCCTTCTGGTTGGGCAGAAACCTAGAGTAAACAAGAACTCTATTCGATTTTGTTAGAAGCATGGCCTAGGGTTTTCTGCTAGATTAGGGTTTTTTCGTTTTTCCTGTTTTGTGGTTTTCTGGTTCTCGTTCTTTGCTGTGCATGGTCAGCTGCTGTTTGGTTATTGGAGAGAGTCGATTGTGTCAATATGGATGATCGTAAAAAACCTCCAGGATTCTTGCCGGAACTTAATCTAAAATCTGTCTCTTCTTATCAGGGTTTAGCAAGCCGGGTTGTCAATATTGAGGGTAACACGTTAGCTCCAAGACGGGGAGTAGTTCAACCGTCCCAGTCTCATTCTTCTCAATCGGAACCGAGGTTGTTTAATATGATTGACGAACTCACTAAAGTGACAGTACCAGTCCAGATGGAGAAGGATCAAACGGAGAATACAACGCTAGGTGGTGATGGGATTCCGAGTAATGGTGTAAATTTAGGTAATATCTTTGAACCGGTGTCATATGCATCAAAGGTTTCATCAGTTAAGCCGAAAAGCAAGATTAACTTTAGATATCTTGAGGGTACGGATCAGATGGAGGATGTGGATGTTATGATTCCCATGGATTCGGTAAGGCAAGTGCAAGACAGGTTTGCCAATGTATTATTCGGTTACTTCCTGGGTAAAAGGCTAGCATTTCTGGTGGTCGATTATTATGTTAGCAATAAGTGGAATAAATATGGTATTCAAAAGTGCATGATGAACGACAAAGGATTTTTCTTTTTTAAATTCTATACTAAGGAAGGGATGGAACAAGTGCTTCAAGATGGGCCATGGTTGATTAGGAACATTCCAATTTTTCTTAAAAATTGGTCTCCGAACACTGAGTTGAAGAAGGATGAGCTGAAGAAAATTCCTGTATGGGTCAAAATGCATGACGTTCCGCTTGTTGCATACACGGAAGATGGGTTGAGCTTAATTGCATCAAAGATAGGGGATCCAAAAGTGCTTGATAATGAAACGTCTAAGATGTGTGAAGATTCATGGGGTCGTAGTGGATATGCCAGAGCCATTATTGAACTGAATGCTGATAATGATTTGAAAGATACTATAAGTGTGGCTATTCCGAATGTAGAAGAAGGTGGATTCCTCAAAAGTACCATAAAGGTGGAATATGAGTGGAAACCTCCAAGGTGCCCAACATGTATGGTGTTTGGTCATAGTAATGATACTTGCCCATTAAAAGTGAGTGAACCGGTTCAAGTGGATGAGAAAGACAAACAAAAGGTTGATGAGAAAGGGTTCAGGGAAGGTAATAAGAGAAAGAAAGGGAAGAGGCAGCCGTTCCAGGTTAGAGATAGACAGAAGTTCATTTATAATCCCAAAGTGTTATTGGATCAGCATGAGAAGTATAAGGCGAGCACGTCAAATGCTCCACCAATCAATTTAAAAAAACAAGTTTAGTGCCCTTAGCACTAATGAATCTGAAGGGGAGTATGACCAAGATGAGGTGCGAGTTGAGGTAGAGAATGAAACTGGTCACTTCATGGACAACAAGCAGAACGGATCCGCAAATAGTACAGGTGCAAGCACACCTGCTGATGAGGTGATCAATGGTTAGTCTTGCGTGTTGGAATATAAGGGGTCTGAACCGAACCCTTAAAAAATGAGGTTCGAAAGATTATTAAAGATCAAGGTCTCAAAGTGTTTGCGGTGCTTGAATCACATGTGCAACCTGATAAGTTAGAGCATGTGTGTAAGAAGGTGTTCAGGAGATGGGAGTGGACGTCTAATGGGAGTCAATCTAGTAAAGGAACCAGAATTATCATCGGGTGGGATACGGATACTGTGGACGTGACGATTTTAAATGCTACGAGTCAGCTTATAAATACTAAAATGGTGGTAAAGGAGACCAACACGGCTGTGTATGGTACGTTTGTTTACGCCAGCAATTGTTATCAGGTTCGAAGAAATTTGTGGGAGGATTTAAGTTTGCATAAAAATATGGTTAAGAATAGTCCGTGGGTTGTTCTTGGTGATTTTAACTCTACCCTCAATATAGAGGATAGTAGTTTGGGGTCTTCTACTGTTAATCTAGCCATGAGGGATTTTAAGGAGTGCGTTCAGAATTGTGAAATTTTTGATGTCAATGCCTCGGGTTTACAATTTACGTGGAATCAAAGTCCGAAGAATGGGGTTGGAGTTCGTAAGAAATTAGATAGAATTATGGCTAATGTGCACTTTATTGATCTTTTTGTTAATGCTCATGCGTCCTTTCTTCCGTATGGAGTGTCGGATCACTGCGCGTGTATTCTCATGGTTCATGACAACATCAACCAAAAGCCCAAGCCTTTCAAGTTTCCAAATTTTCTGGTGCACAAGAAAGATTTTTTACAGCAGGTCAAGGAGGGTTGGGATATGCCAGTCAATGGTGTTCCGATTTTTAAAGTGGTAAAGAAGCTTAGGAATATCAAACCTTATATGAGACGTCTTTTGTTGAGGCAAGGGAATATTCATAAAAAGGTCGTCAAGCTGAAGGAGGAATTGGATAAAATTCAGATTTCTTTAGATAAGGACCCATGTAATGTTAATATCCGAGAGGAAGAAGCAGCCTGTTTAAAGCTATATCAAGAGGCCATGCTTGATGAGGAGTGATTCCTAAAATAGAAGGCAAAACAGAAATGGTTGGAGGTGGGAGACGCCAATACGGGTTACTTTCATAACGCCATTAAATGCAGGAATCATATTAATAAAATACATTTTATTAAAGATACTAAGGGCAATTCTTATGAAGGAAATCAGGTGGCTAATGCTCTAGTTGAACATTTTAAGTCTTTTCTGGGTAGCGAAGGTGATGTTACTAAGAAGACGTCGCCGGATATTTTTTCTAGGAAGCTTCCTAGAGAGGTGGCGGATAGTATGGTCCGGGTAGTCACAAAAGAAGAAATTAAAGATGCCATTTTCTCTATAAATGGGAATAAAGCTCCAGGACCGGATGGGTATACGTCAGCGTTTTTTAAAGGAGCTTGGTCGATAGTTGGGGAGGATGTTACTAAAGCTATAGAGGATTTCTTTGTATCGGGGAGAATGTTACAAGAAATTAATCATACGTTCATTGCCTTAATCCCAAAGGTTAGCACTCCTACTGTTACGGATTTTCGGCCTATAGCTTGTTGTAATGTTATTTACAAGGCTATTGGTAAGATTATTACTAATAGATTGTTAGAGGGGTTGCAATCGATCATCAGTGGGAACCAATCGGCCTTTGTCCCGGGGAGAAGAATCTCGGATAATATCCTTATTACGCAGGAGTTAATGCATAACTATCACCGTAGAGCGGGTCCGCCCAGGTGTGCTTTTAAGGTTGATATACAAAAAGCATATGATACGGTTCACTGGGGGTTTCTTGAGGATATTTTGCATGGTTTCGGGTTTCATAATACAATGATTCACTGGATTATGACATGTGTAACTTCAGCTTCGTTTTCTTTAAGCATCAATGGGCACATCCATGGTTATTTTAAAGGAAAACGGGGCCTTAGACAGGGAGATCCGATGTCTCCATTCCTTTTCACTATGGTTATGGAAGTTCTTACGTTAACTCTTCAAAATTCGGTAGAGGAAAGTAATTCATTCAGGTTTCATAACAAGTGTCAAAGACAAAAGATTATTAATTTGTGCTTTGCTGATGATCTTCTTCTATTTGCGAGAGGGGAGGTTAATTCAGCAAAAGTTATTATGGAATCTCTGAATGTGTTTAGAGACATTTCAGGCCTCATCCCAAGTATCTCTAAAAGCTCAGCGTTTTTTTGTAACGTCTCGAAGAATTTTGCAGTTTATTCCTTTCGAAGAAGGTAAGCTACCCATTAAATACTTGGGAGTGCCGTTGCTAGCATCGAGACTAATGAAGAAGGATTGCAAGGTTCTTGTTGAAAGAGTGAATAATAAAATCACTAACTGGAAAAACAAGTTCTTGTCTTTTGCAGGTAGACTACAATTAATCAGATCGGTGCTGTCATCTATTCATGTTTACTGGGCGTCGGTTTTTGTTCTTCCGGCTGCCATCATGAAAGAGCTTGAAACGAAAATGAAGTGGTTCCTGTGGGGTCGAGGTTTGGTTTCTAAAGGCAAGGCAAAAGTTGCTTGGAAGGAAGTTTGTTTACCGCGTAATGAAGGAGGGTTGGGTATTAAGCGGGTGGCTGATGTAAACCATTCGCTGATTACCTATCACCTTTATAGTATTATTTCGCGAAGGGACTCTATTTGGACTAAGTGGGTGCTTGATAACAGACTGAAACAACGGAGTCTTTGGGATGTTCCGCTGAAGTCTAGTGCTCCGTGGGGTTGGAAAAAACTTCTCAGGTGTAGGGAGAAGGTGCGGCACTTGTTCTGGACTAAAGTGGGTAACGGCAAGAGTACGTTTTTATGGCATGACAAATGGTCTGATGATTCGCCGCTGGGAACCATGGTAACTCCGAGACATATGTCTCAGCATGGCTTTACTATAGCTTCAAAGTTGGCGGATGTTGTTCAAGATGGTACTTGGAGATGGCCTGATGAGTGGAGGACTGTATACCCTTCTTTATTTCAGCTTTCAGCGGTTGAGCTAAACCTGAATCGGGAAGATGTTGTTATGATTAGGAAATCGGATGGGAAACTAGATGAGTACTCTACCAAAGAAATATGGAGACAATCAGTTCTAGAGGTTCCGATGTAGCTTGGGTGGATGTTGTTTGGTCAGCTTTTAACCAAAACATTCATTCCTTTGCTGGTTGATTTTCAAAAAGAAATTATGGACTCAAGACCGAATGGTAAACTGGAATCACAACATTACTCGATCAATGAACATGATATGCTGCTTACTTTGTTATAATGGTGTAGATTCTCATGAACATTTGTTCTTCGAATGCAAGTATTCTAGTAAAGTGTGGTCCGCTATTAAAGAGAAAGGGGGTATGCAGTCTCTTTCGGAGAAGTGGGAGGACATCAGCCAATGGATGGTCCCGAAAGCGAGATCCAAGTCGGTTCATATGGTAACGAATAAATTGCTTATCTCGGCTACGGCGTATTATGTATGGCAGGAGCGTAACACCAGATTCTTTAAAAACCAGCTTCGTCCACCGGAACAACTTATAGATTTCATACTTCAAACTGTGAGAATGAAGCTGATGTCGTTCAAGTTTAAAAGGAGTGCACGAGTTCAGGCGTTCTTAGAAGACTGGAAGCTGGAAGAAGTTGATAGGTTTGGAAATGACTAGGGTCTAGTTTGGTTACTTCTAGTTGTTTTACTTTTGGCTGTTTTCTTGTTTACTTATATGTGGCCTGTCACATATAAGAATTAGGGGGCATTTCGGCCTCTCTACTTGTACTGTTCAATTTTGTTTATAATAGAATCACCGGGGTAACCCTTTACCCAAAAAAGAATAGTTTGGTTGCAAAATACGCATAAACGCGTGTCACAACCCCCCGATCCGTCATCCCCGGAAACGAGCGGCTGCGAGCCAGTTTCGGTGGTATCTCGTATTGTCTAAATTGGCAGCGGAAATTTTCATCAGGACCGTAGTTAGGAAATATTGATGAGAGTAAAATACCACATTTTCATAGTATTAAACAAATGGGTTAAAACCCAAGTTCGTAGTACACACGTTTTTATAGGAATAAATCCTATTTTATTTAAAAAAAACATCTATTTCTTTTTAGGTAACTTTATTGCCACTTTTCCAAGCCTTCCGTGCTGTCCAGCTGGCTTCTATTTGGATTTCACATTTTGTTACCTGAAACGCGTTTTAAAAACATTTGTCAGTGGGAAATACTGGTGAGTGAATCCCAGTTTAATCAAGTTTAAGTAAAAAGAAATCCCAGTGTATAGTATTGAGGGCGATCCCGCAATTATATTTGTTTCCAAGACATATCAATTAACATCCATGGTACTGTCGAACCCGACTTGTGGAAATGTTACTCCTTGACCAGGTGGTAACAAATTTTGTATACAAAACCGCAACATACTCATCATAATTGTATTCTTACAAATACTCAATAACTGTTATTCGCATGGAAAAGTATTTAAGGTTTTGTAAAAACAGTTAACAAAAGGTTTACAAAAAGTGGATCAACTCACATTGCTGTCTTAGATTTTCCGTAAGGATTTCCTGGTGATAATCTAAAATTTACACAATTGCACACGCGTTAGTATAATAACCCATTTTAACATTAGTAATACCCTCCCCGAGACGGCATTCCAATGACTACGTCGGGCAGAACCACGACAGCCATTACGGAACCCTAGATCAATCGGGCAGCATATCTAATACGTATCCAGGGGTTATAATACTTACAACGGAGCAGAACTTCGCTAATTAGGGGGTATAATACCCGCTTATAAAGCCTACTATTCTGATTTTGAGATTGAGAAAAGAAAATGGTACGAACAGACTGAAGATCCGATGCATTCTATTTATAGTTGCTAAGTTTGGCTTTGTCGCGGCCCGGGTAACATAGGGGCAGGGCCTACGCGGCCCGCGTTGACTCCAAGTCAACATGTAGCCCATCCGGATCACTATGTAGGCTCGACATGTGTTGGGCCACGTGGCGGCCCAGGGTCGTGCCAGGCCTTAAGTTTACGCGGCCCGCGTCAGGCTTGGGGTGGGGCTTACGCGGCCCGCCTCAGCCCAAAAATTCACTTTTTAATTATTTTTAATACTATTTAATGTATTTGGGGCCGCGATTTCTTGAGAGGTACTACCAATGATTCATCGGCTAGGCATTTCTTGAGATTCGATACATGAAATACATCATGTATTCCTGCCATTTCCTCTGGCAGTTGTAGCTGATAGGCTACAGGTCCTATTCTTCTAATAATCTCAAAAGGTCCAACATACCTGGGACTTAGCTTTCCTCTTTTGATGAATCTTACCACTCCTTTCCAAGGAGAGACTTTCAACAATACTTTATCTCCTACTTGAAATTCCAACGGTTTGCGTCGGTTATCAGCATAACTCTTCTGTCGATCACGTGCTGCTTTCAGTTGTTCCTTGACTTGAATAATCTTTTCAGTTGTCTCTTGTACTCTCTGTGGTCCAGATAGTTGCTTTTCCCCAATTTCTGCCCAACAGACTGGGGTTCGGCACTTTCGTCCATAAAGTGCTTCGAATGGTGCAACATTGACACTTGTGTGATAACTATTATTATAAGAAAATTCTATTAAAGGTAAGTGATCGTCCCAATTACCTCCGAAATCAATTACACAAGCTCTAAGCATGTCCTCCATTGTCTGAATTGTTCTTTCGCTTTGTCCGTCCATTTGAGGATCATAAGATGTGCTCAGATTTAACTTGGTTCCCATTACCTTTTGGAAACTTGACCAAAAATGAGAGGTAAAGCGGCTATCTCTATCAGAAACAATTGATAAAGGTATTCCGTGTAATAAAACAATTTCATTTACAAATAATTTAGCTAACTGTTCCATACTAAAAGTTTCTTTCATTGGTAGGAAATGAGCTGACTTGGTTAGTCTATCTACAATCACCCAGATTGTATCATTACCTTTCTTTGTTTTGGGTAATTTAGTAACAAAATCCATTGTTATTAATTCCCATTTCCACACTGGCATTTCTAACTGTTACAATAGGCCTGAGGTTTTCTGGTGTTCAGCCTTAACTTGTGAACAGGTTAAACATTTAGAAACATAGGCTGCTATGTCCTTTTTCATCCCTATCCACCAGAAATTTTTTCTTAAATCCTGGTACATTTTATCACTTCCTGGATGCATCGTATACTTAGACATATGGGCTTCTTCTAATATACGATGACGTAGGTTTCCTAATTTAGGTATCCACATTCTTATTTTATGGAATCTCCAAAGTCCATCTGTTCCTTGTTCTAATTCCTTGACCATACCTTTTACTTTTTCAGCATCATCCTTGATTACTGATTCTTGTGCTTTTCTGATTTGATCATTTAAATCTACTTGTAGATTTAATTTAAGAGAACGTACCATTTTTGGCTTTTCATGATACTTTCGGCTTAAAGCATCTTCCACTACATTTACTTTTCCTTCATGATACCATATCACAATCATAGTCACTAAGCATCTCCATCCAGCGTCTTTGTCTCATATTCAACTCCTTTTGCCTAAAAACATACCTTAAACTCTTATGATCAGTGAATATGGTAAACTTACTACCATAAAGGTAATGTCTCCAAATCTTAAGGGCAAAAATTATTGCTCCTAATTCTAGATCATGGGTTGAATAATTTTTTTTGGGTAAAGGGTTACCCTGGTGATTCTATTATAGACAACCGCCAAATAAGTACAAGTAGTGAGGATGAGTTCCCCACTAGTTCATATACAGGACATGCCCCATATATGTAAGCAAACAGCAAACAAACCAACATACCACCTCAATCTAGCCTACTACAATCATGATAATGACTAACTAGTAGACAAACGAAAAAAATCAAACAACGACGTCAACCGCCATCATCAAAAATGAAATTGCTACCAACCGGCAGCCCCTTAGCATGAAACAGAAGCCACCTATCCATTGGACAACTTTATGTGAGAGGTGCTTGCCCCTGTTCTGGAAGACGTAGGATGTGTACCCGATGTCATAAACTCATTCGTTTCATCATATACAACCTCTACCTCGTCATCGTCAGACTCCTCATTTAGCTCACGTCCCCCTTTATATCTCCCTTGGAAGGAACCCCCATTCCCCCAACGAACCCAAGAGCACTAAATGAATTGTGTGTTTGAACCTTGGACGAACTAGTGCACCGCGCATTCACGTAGGAAGAACTCACTGCCTTTTTCTTTTTATCCACAGGTCTATATTCAAACTTGGGCTTTTGATTGTTAACTTGAAAACCGCTCTTCTTTACATTCTTCTTTGTCTTGACTTCTATATAACCATCCTCATCTACTTTCGGACTGTTTGTAGGAGGTTTCACTGTCGATCGAATGCATTTTGGACACTCCTCAGAATCATGCCCAAATACACAACAGTGGGCACATCTCAGGGGTTTCCATTCATATTCCACACGAATAGTCTCATTGACATACTTGTTCTCATCCAACTCAGGAATAGCCATGGTTAGGACCTCTTTAAAGTCATGTTCAGCAGAGATATCAATGAGGGCCCTAGCATAGCTGCTTCGTCCCCAAGCCTCGTTGCACATATCAATAGTATACGAATCCAACCGCAAAGGAGAACCAATTTTAGACGCCAACATGCTTAACCCATCATCAGTATACGCCGCTAGAGGAACCTCATGCAATTTCACCCAAACCGCAACCTTTTTAATATCTTCTTTTTTAAGAGTGTTCGTAGGGGACCAAGTGTTGAGAAAAAGAGGTTTGTTCTGAATCAGCCAAGGACCCCCTTCAAGAACATTATTCATACCCTGACTATCTTCAAACTTGAAGAAGAAAAACCCATTCGAATTCATCATAATTTTCTAAAAACCATGTTTTTTCCAATTTGTTTTCACAAAATATTCAACAATCGGATAAGCAATTCTATCCCCTAGGAAGTAACCATAAAGAGTATTTGCTAACCTGCTGTTAACCTGACGAATAGAATCAATTGGTAAAACTACATCCATTCCTTCCAAGGAGATATCCGACTTTAGCGACCTAAAATTAATTTTAGGAGTTTGATCAGCCGACTCATTTGCATTCCTAGCTGAATTTTGAGCATTCGAACCAGAATCCATGTTAACACCACCCTGGTCAGCTTGTTTGTTTTGTTGGGTTTCAGTGGTGATCAATTTTACTTTTATCAAAAACAGGTTTGATATATATTGTTAATTAAATAGGTAATTAATAAACGCAGCGGAATGAATATATTAATCAACACTAAAAACGAACCGAACAGGATCATGGTTACAAACATGCAAGCACGGTATACAATATTATTAATCTACCGATGAGATAGATATACCTTAGTGGTTAAAGACTAACCGTTTGAGACACCGAGGTACAATGAACGAATTGCTAGAACACGGACTATAACGGGGTGCGTCGGGTAACCGGTGGTGTTCAACTGAACAGCAGCGATTGAACAAAATTGTGGTACTGTTTTAATATGAAGTCTTCAAACTTGAAGCCAAAATGAGTGAGCTTGCAAAGAAAGAATCTTTAAGATGAATCTACAAGACCCATCAAGAAAACTTAAAGAATCACAGGGTCATTGAATGTGTAACAAATGTGGAAGATATATGAAACACAAGATCCAACAAGAAGTGCTAACTTGTGTTGGAAAGTTACCTTTTTCTTTTAGTGCTTAAATTAGGTCATAGTGGCAAAATTAGGTTTGTGCACTAAAACCAAAATAATAATTATCTTTGATTATTAACCGGGTACCAAACTAATATATGTAGAACAAGTTCAAGACGCGATATAAAGCCCGAGAATAACTTAATAAACGTTATATATGTTATTTATAATTAGTATAAGTAATATATCCGTTTATTTTGTTAATTGTTCGTGATTACCAGTTAATCGAGTTAAGTGGATTTAGTGTTCATTGCCCAAGGTGTAACTCTCATGGGTCATAGCTCGGTCAGCAGCGTTGACTTATCGAATCCGTACATATAAATCCAACAATCTCCCACTTGGACGACCTTCGATAAAATCCTCAACGCAGACAGTCAGCGGCGCTCTAGCTGCACATGGCTGCCCCCAACAAGGTATGACACTTTAAAGTCATTAACCAAAACACCTTGCCATTATTAACAACTTACTATTGCAAGACAATAGACTTATGGTAATTGTTGTCATTCATCCTTTCTGTAAAAGACATAAATTGAATCAATGAGACATGGATTAAGTTCATTCTCATATGGAGTTCAATTATTATTGTTCTTGATCATAGAGTCAAAGTGGTCCGAACAAACACACAGTAAGTTTGGGTAAGGCCTTACACTTCACTAGTTTGAATCAACGAGGGCACCACAATATCTAACTGTTACATATCATGTAAGAGTACAGAATCCCTTATCGACTACATACAACTCCCACTGAACTTCAGAACTATTCCCAATTAAAGCCTTTATGACTGGCAGTTACGCGACAGCGGTTGACAGTAATCAAAGAATAATCCTTGGTAAACGGAAGTTCTAATATGTATCTCAGGTCAAAGGATACTAAATGAGTATACCAATTTCAAAACATCTTATGACTAAGATCCATGAAGATGATTTGATGCGAGTTACATCCAACGTCATTCTCAATGAGGTTTGTGAATTTGGAAGTCAACTCCTTGAGTCCAAAGTCAGAATAGTCTTAATTCAGAATCGTTCCCACGAGTCTGACCGACTACGGATAATTTAGAATACAAGATTCATGGATTAAACGTATTAAAATCGAACACAGTTGTAAGATTCAAACTTTGCGTTTAACCAGTAAATCAAAGGTGAATTTAAAAGGTACAACTGTTTTAATGTTCGTACATCCAAATACTAAATCAAAACATATGGCTAGCTAATCTAAGCCCGATAGCATCCATGTGCTGATGATGTTTGTCCTGAGTCATGGGCTTAGTAAACGGGTCCGCTAGGTTTTGATCTGTGTCTACTTTGCTTGTCACGATGTCTCCATGTTCCACAATTTCCCGTATGTAGTGGAACTTTCTTAGAATGTGCTTGGCCTTGTGATGAGACCTTGGCTCTTTGGCTTGAGCAATAGCACCTGTGTTATCATAGAATATATCGATGGGTTTCTTAATGCTTGGAACCACATCGAGATCGGTTATGAATTTCTTCATCCAAGCAGCTTCCTTTGCAGCATCTGATGCGGCTATATATTCAGATTCGGTGGTTGAATCCGCCACTACACTCTGCTTGGAGCTCTTCCATGAGATAGCTCATCCATTTAGAGTGAATACGAAACCTGATTGTGAGCGAGAATCATCTCGGTCATTTTGAAAACTGGCATCAGTGTAAGATCTTACAGTGAGCTCTTCTTCTACTCCTCCAAATACTAATAACATATCTTTAGTTTTTCTCAGATACTTTAGAATGTTCTTGACAGCAGTCCAATGGGCGATGCCAGGAGTTTGCTGATAACGACTAGTCATGCTTAAAGCATACGAGACGTCAGGTCTAGTACATAACATAGCATACATGATAGAACCAATCGCTGAAGCATATGGAACTGCTTTCATTTGCTTAATTTCAATGTCCGTTGTAGGAGATTGTGATTTGTCCAACACGGTTCCTTTAGTCATAGGAACCTCCTTTCTTGGAGTTTTCCATTTTAAAGCGTGTCATTATTTTGTCTATGTATGTACTTTGACTTAGCCCTAGAAGCCGCTTAGATCTATATCTGTAGATCTTGATTCCCAGAATATAAGCTGCTTCTCCAAGATCTTTCATTGCGAAGCAAGATCCCAAATAGTGTTTAACTTCGTTAAGCATAGGGATGTTATTTCCAATGATTAGTATATCATCCACATACAGGATGAGGAATGATATGGTGCTCCCACTAGCCTTTCTGTAAACATAAGGCTCATCTTCATTTTTTACAAAACCAAACTCTTTGATCTTTTGGTCATGACAAAACCAAACTCTTTGATCTTTTGGTCAAAACGAAGATTCCAGCTACGAGACGCCTGCTTGAGTCCATAAATGGACTTATTCAGCTTGCACACCCTATTAGAATATTTTGGATCAACAAAACCGTCTGGCTAAACCATATACACATCTTCAGAGAGATGCCCATTAAGAAAAGCTGTTTTGACATCCATTTGCCATATCTCGTAGTCATAGTACGCGGCTATGGCAAGCAATATCCTGATCGATTTGATCATAGCAACGGGCGAGAAGGTTTCATCGATTTGTACATTTCCATGCATATCGGTTTTTCTTTTGAAAATCCATTTGCTCCCTACTGCCCGAGATTCGCGGGGTAGCTCAATCAAGTCCCAGACTTGATTATCACGCATAGATTGCATCTTAGCGTTCATGGCTTCCAGCCATTTCGCAGATTCAGGATCTGAGATAGCAGATTTGTAGTTAGTAGGTTCATCATTAGACTCGTCTACTACCAAGACTTCAGCACCTTCGAGATGCCAAAGGTATCTGTCAGGTTCTTTACGAGTCTTGCTACTTCGGCGAACGCCTGTGTTCATGTCTGATTCATCATCAACAATTTCTTGTTGTTCAGACATTCCGACTTCATCAGCGGTTGTTGTTGGTTCTCGAATTTCTTCAAGATCAACCACATTATTTCCAGTTCCTCGATTAAGAAGTTCTTCCTCGAGAAAGTGCCCCTTTCTTTTGATGGAAATAAAATTTGCATCAGGATGGTAGAAATAATACCCGCTTCTTTTATAGTATCCGACGAAAACAACCTTTTCGCCTCGAGGATCGAGCTTATCATCAGCATCACTTGTGATGTATGCATCACATCCCCATACTTTTAGGTATTCTAAATTGGGTTTACGCCCATGCCATATCTCATATGGGGTTTTGTTTACCTTTTTAGTTGGAGCCAGATTGACAATGCGGGCAACAGTCATAAGAGCATGACCCCAAAAGGAGTGTGGCAAGTTAGTTCTACACATCATCGATCAAACCATATTAAGTAGGGTTCGATTTCTCCTTTCACTCACGCCATTAAGTTGGGGTGTGCTAGGTGGAGTGGGTTCTGAAATTATTCCACACTCTTTGAGATGATTGAGGAACTCTAAGCTGAGGTATTCGCCACCTCGATCTGATCGAAGTATTTTTATCTTTCTAGTAAGTTGGTTTTCTACTTCGTTTTGAAACTCTTTGAACTTTTCAAAAGTTTCATGCTTATGCTTCATAAGATAGACATAAGCATATCGACTATAATCGTCGATGAAAGTAACGAAGTATCTTTCATGCTTCCTTGTCATGGTTCTAAAAGGGCCACATACATCAGAGTGAATGAGTCCTAGCAGACCATTGGCCCGTTCACCAACACCAGTGAAGGGGCACTTTGTGAGTTTGCCAGCTAAGCAAGATTCGCAATCATTAAAGGAGTCATGTTTAGTGGATTCAAGAATCCCCTCTGATTGGAGCCATTTTATGCGTGCCTTACTTATGTGGCCAAGTCTACAATGCCATAGAAATGTTTCATTAATACCAGCTTTGTTGTGTTTAGAAAGATTATATATATTATTGTCAGTTTGAACATTTATCTCATAAATACCATTTCGAGGTTTAGTCTCAAAATAAAAGATATTATTCAAGTAGGCAGAAATAGCAATACCATTAAAAGCGTACTTAAAACCTTGTTCAAACAACAACGAAACTGAAATGATGTTCCTGGTCAAACCAGGTGCAAAAAGACAATTGTTCAAAACAACAATAAGACCAGAAGGACATGTAAGATTAAATGTGTCAGTTGCTAGAACTGGGACTTTATTTCCATCGCCAACAATTAGCTCCATGCTCTCTGGTTTCAGTTTTCTCCACTTCTCAGGCTCCTGCAAGACATTAATGATGTGATAACCACATCCGGTATCAAATATCCATGTGTTGCTAGAAACAGTGAAAAGCTCAATAACATATATTAGAATACCTGAAGAAGTGCCTTCTCCATTAGCCTTCTTCAATTTGAGTTTGGCAAGATACTCGGGACAGTTACGTTTCCAATGTCCCATCTTGTTACACTCAAAGCATTGCCGCTCTTCAGGAAGAGGGGCTCTCACAACTTGTTTACTCTTGTTGGTGGCAGGTTTGGCAGCAACGGGAGTTTTTCCTTTGCCTTTGCTGTTAGAATACTTTTTCTTTGTTTTGGGCTTCTTAACACCACCAGATCGAACCATTAACACTTGGTTTGTTTTGTTGGAAATGTTCATCTCTGCCGTTTTGAGCATGGAGCTCTGGCACTGTCTTTACCCAGTCATTCATGTTAAAGTTCATAACAAATTGATCATAGTGACTGGAAAGAGAGTTGAGAATGAAGTCAACAACCATCTCATCTAGGAGAGGATAACCAAGTTTGTTTAATTGATCGATGTAGCCTTTCATCTTGAGGACATGAGCACTAACTGAGGAACCCTCTTGCATTCTACAGCTTATAAGTTGTTTCATGGTGTCATAGCGTTCCTGACGGGCTTGTTTCTGGAACATGCCCTTGAGTTGCTCAATCATGTCAAAAGCATTCATGTCTTCCATATTCTTTTGGAGATCTGGGGACATGGTGGCTTGCATGAGGCAAGCAACTTCCATGGCATCTTCTTTATGTTTGTCGAAAGCCTTCTTCGCAACTGCAGTGTTGTTCTCGGGTGCGGTTGGGATCGGGGTTTCCAAAACATAAAGCCTTTTTGACATCTTGAGAACGATTCTCAAGTTGCGGTGCCATTCAAGAAAATTGGTGTTATTTAGTTTATCTTTCTCAAGTATGGACTTGAGAGCAAAAGAGGAGTTGTTTTCAGATGACATCTGTTAAGCAAAAAAAATTATTTAATTAGTATTTTCGATATATATTTCCTTATTTAATTAATGACCCATTACAGTAATTAGAACAAGGAATGAGAATCTGGCTAAGTCAGTATTAAAGGCAGCTGTGGCATACACTTTAGTAAGTGACTAGGCAGACTGACAACAAGTGTCAATTGTGAGAATTGCACAACTCTTGGGTATGAGGCCGTTAAGACAACTCTTGTCTTATATATTGATACGTTTAGCTTCATCTATGCCGACTTTTACTTTCAAGACAGCTGGAGCATGTGATGAGAAAAGAAAAAGTAATAGTCGTCCTAAAAGAAGGTACTTGTGGAAGGGCCGGATGTGTCAACGAAACCCTTGCACCTTGGAAGGATAAGCTAGACATCAAGTGCGGTGCTGTGGCTCCAAACACTGATGGTTTGCATTACGTTCCAAGTGTAGCTTGTGATAGGATGGCATAGACTATTGATTTTAATTATGGGTTAATTTTAATATTTACCAAATAGGGTCGTAAGAGCCAATTTTAGTACATATTTAGTCGTGACATCTTGATGAACCCTTTCATCTCTCGGGACACTCAGTTTTAAATAACCTATTAAAACTAAGTTTGTCGCGACTTATACAACCAATTTTGAGTTAATAGAAATCTATTAAGCTAATAGTTTTGGAAACTTAAATCTAGTTTAATTTGCAAAAACTTAATTGGTTATTGTTCGTTTTAAAAACAAACTTTGTTTTATAACAAAATTTTAACAAGTTGTAAAACAATTTAGAACTTGTTTTAATGTGATTGTTTCAATATTTTAAAACTCCTTTTAAAATCATGTTGGTTTTTAGGTTGGTTATGTTATAACAAATTATAAGATAAAAAGCAACCACAATAGCAAAATAAATATGTAAATCTATATGGCCAAAAAATTGTTCGATCTTGCTAGAGCCTTATAGCAAGATCAAACGGGTCACGGGGCCACAACACACAAACAACCACAAGGATGAACTTGAGTGCATCCAGTCGTCTCGAGCAACTCCCACTGACTTCATGACTCCTGTTTAGCGTCTCCAGTTTTGTCTTCGGGTCTTCGTTTATTACAATATTTTACAAAATACAATAAAGGAAGAAACCCTATCTATTACAACTTTGAACCATCAAGGTGACCAAAAACCATAATAACAAAATCCTAATTCTCTCTCTAGCATGGCGATTTCCTTTCATCTTGCAACCTTTGATTTTTCTTTCTGATCTTTGTATAACAGTCTGATCATTGGATTATTGATTTATTAGTACATCTAATTCGAACTAGTTAGCAAAGGGATAGAGTTAAATCTAGGGTTTCTGTTTTTGTTTGTTTCCATTCGCCGCCCTAGTTCTTGTGTTGATCTGATTGTATAGAGGTGTGGGTTTGTTATCTTTTGACTTACTAATTCCTCTATATGATTTCGAAAGATACATGGGTTAGGGTTAGCTAGTTTAGGGTTTCATATTTTCGTTTGTTCGTGGTTTTGTTTCTGGTCTTACTGGTTTGTTTTCGTGCATGGTAGTCTGAAGCTTTGTGTTTATAGAGAGTTGTTTTTCTTAGCATGGATGATCGTTATAAATCCGAGAATTTTCAGCATGATGGCCGTCAAAACCCTACTTTGTCTTTCAAGAGTCTTGCGGACAGGGTTGTTGATATTGATGGCAAAACGTTTGTGCCACGTAGAGGAACGATCGTGAATGAGAAGGCGGAGGGAAGCTGCATTAATGTGATTGATGAGTTGCTGAAAGTAACAGTTCCAGTCAATTTGGAGGGTGTGCAATCGGCGACTATGGCAGTGGAGAATATTCATGCAGGAGGAGGTGTGACGGAAGATAATCAGGATAATGGGGGAATTTCGAAACCTTTGTCCTATGCTGAATCAGTCTTGAATAATAACTCTAAAAAGGTAAACTTTCGGAATCTTGCTAGTGTTGAGAAACAAGATGGCTGTGATGTGGTTCTACCCCGGGATTCGGTTAGGGCTGTTCAGGATAAGCTTGCTAATACTTTATATGGATACACTTTGGGTGATCGTGTGGCCTACCCGGTAGTAGAGTATTTTGTTCGAAACAATTGGAAGAAATTCGGATTGCAGAAATCAATGATGAATGCTAATGGATTTTTCTTTTTCAAATTCGCGGATCAATCTGGCATGATGAATGCTCTTAAAGCTGGCCCGTGAATTATTCGGTCACAACCCTTATTTTTAAATATCTGGTCAGCTTCTACTAAACTCGAGAAAAAGGAAGTAAAACAGTTACAACTCTGGGTTAAGATCCATGATGTCCCAATTGCTGCTTACACGGAAGATGGGTTAAGTCTTATAGCGACGGCAATTGGAGAACCGAAAATGCTGGATTCGTATACTACAAGCATGTGTATGGATGCATGGGGGGAGGAGTAGTTATGCTCGTGCTCTTATTGAGATTTCTACCGAAAACGATTTTAAAGAGGAGTTAGTTATTGCTATTCCAGATCTTGATGGAGATGGTTTCGTTAAAGAGAAGTTGTATGTAGAGTTTGAGTGGAGTCCGTATAGATGTAGTTACTGTCGTGTATTTGGTCATTCTGATGAAGGGTGTCCGAAACAAGTTAGGACTAATCTGAAACATGGAAACATGGGAAATACTGGAAAGAAACAAAAGGAGGTAGCTAAAAATCGTGGACAGGGGAAGAATATGGTTGATGATGATGGATTTACAATAGTTGATGATAAAAAAACTGCAAAGAGATCGGGTTTTCCAGTTAATAAGCAGAAACCAAAGTTTGAGTACAGGCCAATCGGCAATAAAACGGATGGAGGTATCAAGAAGGTTGATAAACCGACTATTATGGTGTCTAGCAATCCTTTTGATGTATTAAGAGATGATGTTGGGGAATCTAGTAAATCTGTTCGGGATATGGAATGGGGGACCGAGAACTCTGATGATGAGGAGGTGGTGGAAATATATAATGAAACGAATGAATTTCTTAAGGTAGACTCAGGCCATGATGTTAATAAAAAAGGGGCAAGCACTCCTTCTTCTAAGTTGTTTAAATGATTAGTTTGGCTGTTTGGAATATACGGGGTTTGAACCGGCCTCTAAAACAAAATGAGGTTCGTCAGGTGGTTAAAAATAATAAGCTCAGTTTGTGTGCAATCTTAGAGTCTCATGTTGATATGGACAATCTTCGTAAAGTTTGTAACGCTGTGTTTAGGAGATGGGATTGGACCTCTAATGGGGGTTGTTGTAATAAAGGCGCTCGTATAATCTTGGGATGAGATCCAGGGGAGGTGGATGTGATGGTTATTGCTCAGATGGCTCAAGTATTACATGTCCAGGTTTTTTGTAAAACTAATAAGAGAATGTTTTTTTGTTCCTTGGTCTATGTTGCGAATTATTATGTTGATCGTAGGGATCTCTGGCAGAATCTTCGTATGCATAAGGGTAGAGTTCATGATAAACCAAGGGTTATTATGGGAGATTTCAACTCTGCTCTTAATCTTGAAGATAGATCGATTGGTTGTTCCTCTTTTTCCCTAGGTATGCGTGAATTTAAAGATTATGTTGAGGATATTGAGGTTTTTGATATCAATCGAACGGGTTTTCACTACACTTGGAGCCAAAAACCCAAAAAAGGTGTTGGTTTATTGAAGAAGATTGATAGAGTTATGGGTAACGCTCCTTTTGTTAGTTCGTTTCCTCAGTCGGTTGCTGTGTTTAGACCTTATGGAGTCTCGGATCACTGTCCGTGTGTGTTGAAGTTGTTTTCGGCTGAAAAGACTAAACCGAAACCTTTCAAGTTTGCTAATTTCTTAGTGCATAAGCCTGGTTTTTTGGATCTTGTAACCTCAAAGTGGAATGTTAACGTTAACGGGGTTCACCAGTTCCGTGTTGTTAAGAAACTTACCCTAATGAAATCCTCTCTTCATGCTCTCTTATTTCAACAGGGGAATCTACATGAAAAGGTTGTGAATTTAAGAGGAAATCTTGAGGCTATCTATGACACCTGTGCCTCCACGGCCATCAAACAAATACCAAACCAATGAAATATTGTATTTCATACTTGGGATTTGTTAAAAATGTATGTATCATTTACACATACAAATTCTTGTTCGATTTCAAGCTTTAAATCGCTTTCTGGAAGGTTATACGTGCACTGATGCGTAAAAATAACCCGTTTAATGCAACAAACACTTCGGAATAGTGAAATAGGCTTAACATACCTTAAATAACCTATACATAACTTAGAAATGAGTTTTGGAAGGTTTGGTGTGCCGAAATCAAGTTTATGCTCATTCAAGGACTAAAAGCGTCAAAAAGTGCACAAGTTTGCATTTTCGCGCATAACTTACGTTCTGAATACATCCGGACATCCAAAAATTTATGTAATCATTAAAATATTTTATTTTAGTGATTGGCATGATAAAAATCCATTCGTCGCTTAATTTGGATCGTTTTTGCGTTCGTTACGACTTCCGTCGTAATTAACCGAACAACGCAACCGTACGACCAAACGAGCCGACATCCGAGATATTTTTGAGCACATTTTAAGTTCCCTATACTTTAACTTCATTTTAGAGCTTTGAAATGGGGTTAACGGGCCTTAAACGTGTCGGAAATAGCTCAAAACATTAACATGGACCAAAAGTGTAATTCTGTGAAAGTGGTCCTTGCGCACCTCAACACTATGAGTGTTACGGTGCGCAAGCAGTCCCCAGATCAGCAGAAAGTGTAGCTTGATCCAGCTTTTACCCACTTGTGCACATGGTTTTTGGGTTTCTATGGGCTGGTTTGTGTGCCCATCAAGGTACTAAATCAGAATGTGGCAAGTGTACGGCTTAGATCATGCCCCCTTCTCCAAGAAACGATCTTAACGGCTCTACATTTCCTATAAATACCCCTCCATAGTTCATTTGCAAACCCACACATTTGAATCTGATTCAAGCTCTCTAAGTGGAGGTTTATATGCTTCCTACCTGAGAGTGAATCAAATACTTGCGGTGAACCTTTTGTAAGTGTTCCTTCGTTCTTTTTATTCGTTTTAGCATTAAGTCAAACTGCGTTTGACTTTCTGCATTGACCAGTTTATGGTTAATGCGAAGTTCGTTTGAACTTCATAACGTGAGTGTAATCACGATGGTTATAGTCCCTAGTGACTATACCTACTGATTACCACGTTATCTAGGCTCAGTGACGAGTCGTAGTTTCGGCCAAAATGCGTTTTCTCGCGTATTTTGTAACCAAACTACTCTAGAGTATCAAAACCGTTTGTTTTGATACCAAACCTGTTTTCTAACTTAACTAAACATGTTCTAGCATGTTTAGCTCGTCACTTTTAGATTTGTGCTTGTCTAGGGTCGTAAAGGTAAGCGATCTAATCAATCGCTTATACTTTCGAACCCGGCCCATTTGGTCGATCATTAGGATCCGACCAAATACATTAGGTGACCATAGTTGTATAGGGAATAACCTTCCGAGGTTATACCTTATGGTCACGTCGTTTAAGTAGTTGTATGATAAGTAGTTTATATGCCTTAGGTAAACTTACCAAAATACCCTTTTTACACATAAATTCATTTTAAGCATATGTAACTTAATTTTTGGGATATGTGCTGGAACCCTAATTTCCCTCTCTAGCTATGGCGATCTTGGGTCTTCTTCCTACCTTTGATTTTTCTTCATGATTTCCGTATAACAGTCTGATCATCGGAGTATTTGATTCGTCAATATATCTGATTCGAACTAGTTAGCGGAAGGATTGGGGTGAATCTAGGGTTTTCTTTTGTTTTTGTCGTCAAGCTGATTAGGGTTTCTTGTTCGGGTTTTCTTTGTTTCGTTCAGTTGGATTTTCTTGGTTTCTTGTTTTCGGTGTGCATGGTTGTTTATTCTGTTGATTAAAGGAGAGAGTGGTATAGTTTTCAATGGATGATCGTAAAAAGGCGGCTGACTTTGCTCCTGGCGATCGGAGTAAACCTCCGTTAGTAGTCAAGGGTATTGCTAGTCGTGTGCTCAATATTGATGGTAATACAATGATGCCTAGGCATGGAACAGTTGCTGAACCTAAGAAGATAAATATTATTGATGAACTTACAAAGATCTCAACGCCGGTTAATCCAGATATGGAGCGACCGGACTGTGAGAATCCGAGTGATAATAAGGTCGGTCAGGAAGGAGTCCAGGGAACCAATGGGAATGTGGGTAGCAGTTCCAAAACTATGTCTTATGCTGATTCTTTGATTGGAAACAAGTCCTTAAAGGTGAACTTTCGTTCTCTGGCTAGTGATTCTGTGCGTAGTGTTCAAGACAAGATGGCAAATACTTTGGTTGGTTATTTTCTCAGAGATAGAGTGGCCTATCCTGTAGTGGACTACTTTATCCGTAACAATTGGAAAAAATATGGAATCCAAAAGTCAATGATGAACGCCAATGGATTCTTTTTCTTTAAATTTGCTGATGAAGATGGTATGATGAAGGTCATGCAGGATGGCCCTTGGATTATTCGTTCTCAACCTATTTTTCTCAACAAATGGAACCCTTCGACTAAGTTGGAAAAAAAGGAAGTCAAAAAGGTCCAGATTTGGGTTAAAATTCACGATGTTCCGATTGCTGTGTATACGGAGGATGGCCTTAGCATGTTAGCGACCATTATTGGGGATCCGATGGCCCTAGATTCTTACACTACATCTATGTGCATGGACTTGTGGGGACGTAGTAGCTATGCTAGAGCACTTATAGAGGTTTCGGCTGATAAAAATCTTAGAGAAGATATCACTATGGCGATCCCGGATCTGGAGGGAGAAGGATTTGTTAAGGAAGTTATGTCCGTGGAGTATGAATGGTATCCGCTACGTTGCGCTCATTGTTGTGTGTTCGGTCAATCTGATGATACTTGTCCTCACCAGGTTTTGAAACAAGGTAATGTTAGGAATACGGAAAAGGGTGGTAAGCAGCATTATCAAGTTAGACGTCCTAATAATTATCAGGTGATTGATGAGGAGGGGTATACCGGAGTTCATAGTAAGAAGATTGCAAGGAAAGCTGGTTTTCCGATGAACAAACCTAAGCCAATATTCGAATATAGGCCTGTGGTGGGTAAAAAGAAAGAGGAGCCGATTCAGGTTTCAAATCCTTTTGATGTCCTCAACGACCCAAGTTTAAATGATGAAGAGGGAGGTAATATTCCAGATTCAAACAAACAGAATGAGGACGAGGATGAGGTTGTCGATGATTTTTTATGGGACGGATGGATATGAGATGGATGGTTTTTTGAAGCAAGGCACCATTAAAATTGATGTTAAAAAAGGGGCAAGCACTCCTTCTTCATCGGTTAATAATGGTTAGTATTGCTTCATGGAACATTAGGGGTTTGAACCGCCCCATTAAGCAAACGGAGGTTCGTCATGCTATTAAGGATTTCAATTTGAGTTTATGTGCTATTCTTGAATCTCATGTGGAGGTGGGTAATCTTTCTAGAGTTTGTAAGGCAGTTTTTCGGTCGTGGCATTGGACGTCTAATGGGGCTCGATGTAATAAAGGAACGAGAATAATTGTTGGCTGGAATCCTAACGTGTTTGATGTTATGGTGCTGTCCGAAACCGATCAGGTTATGCACCTGCAGCTGATGTTTAAAAAGGAAAAAATTATGATTTTTTGTTCGATTATTTATGCTGCTAACTATTACGTTTCAAGGAGGGAGTTATGGAATCACCTTTCGAAGCATAAAAATTTCGTTCGTAATGAATCGTGGGTTATTTTAGGTGATTTTAATTCGGCGCTGAATCTGGAGGATAAGTCTATGGGGAGTTCTTCGGTTTCTACGAGTATGAAGGAGTTTCAAGCGTGCGTCGATGATATTCAGATGATGGATTTAAATCGTTCGGGAGTTCATTTTACGTGGAATCAAAAGCCCAAGACGGGGATTGGATTAATGAAGAAGATTGATAGAGTGATGGGTAATTCTCAGTTCATATCCAGCTTTCATAGTGCGGCTGCGGTCTTTCATCCGGCTAGGTTATCCGATCATTGCCCATGTGTTCTCAAGATTTTGGAGTCTGTTAAGCTAAAGCATAGATCTTTCAAGTTCGCGAACTTTATGGTGCATAAACCGGAATTTTTACCGATTGTGAAGAAAGCTTGGGGTACAACTATTAGTGGTGTCCATCAGTTTTCGGTTGTTAAGAAGCTTCGGCTTCTTCAATCCCCTCTCCGTGTCTTATTCTTTCAGCAAGGGAATTTACATAAAAGAGTTCAAGATTTAAGAGATAAGCTTGATAGGATTCAACGAGACATTGATAGTGACCCGTCGTGTGAAACTTTTCGGAAGGAGGAAGCCACTATCCGAAGTGAGTTTCAGGTTGCTTTACTTGATGAAGAGCGTTATTTGAAGCAGAAATCCAAGGTTGACTGGTTAGCGGCAGGCGATATGAATACGGCTTTTTTCCATTCGGCCCTTAAAAATAGAACTCATTATAGCCGTATTAATGTTATTCGGGATACTAGTGGGAATGTTTATGAAAATGATACGGTTCAGAAAGCGTTTGTTGATCATTATGAGACTTTTTTGGGTTGCCCGGGTGTTACTTCACTTAGTCCGTCTCCTGAGTTATTTACTAAAACTTTGGGTAGGGATGTTGCTGATCATATGGTTCGGCCAGTTACAGTGGAAGAGGTTAAGAAAGCGATGTTTTCGATTGGGTCGGATAAAGCTCCTAGTCCAGATGGGTTTACCGCAGGTTTTTTTAAGAATGCCTGGCCGATTCTTGGTGATGATGTTTCTAAAGCGGTTATTGATTTTTTCGCCACAGGTAAACTGCTTTGGGAATTAAATCATACGCTTATTGTTCTTATTCCTAAGATTCCTTCCCCGTCTGTTGTTACGGACTATCGTCCTATTGCCTGTTGCAATGTTTTGTATAAATGCATTAGTAAGATTGTTGCTGAAAGAATTAAAGTGGCGTTGAATGATATTGTTAGTGTTAACCAATCAGCGTTTATCCCGGGAAGGAAAATTTCGGATAATATTTTGCTAACACAAGAGTTAATGCATAATTACCATAGAAATATTGGTCCTCCTAAATGTGCGTTCAAAGTTGACATTCAAAAGGCTTATGACACTGTTGATTGGAGATTTCTAAGGAGTATTTTGATCGGTTTCGGGTTTCATTCTAGCATGGTTCACTGGATCATGGTTTGTGTTTCTACGACCACGTTTTCAGTGTGTATCAACGGTGATGTCCATGGATTTTTCAAGGGTAATCGGGGTTTAAGACAAGGTGATCCTGTTTCGCCGTATCTGTTCACTCTAGTTATGGAGATTCTTACGGCTATTTTACAGCAAATGGTTAGGATTGATTCGTCGTTTAAATTTCACAATAAGTGTGAGCGCCAACAGATTATCAACCTTTGTTTTGCGGACGACTTGTTTATCTTCTCTAAGGGTGAGATCGCTTCGGCCAGGTGCATTATGAACTCTCTCAATTCTTTTACGAAGATGTCGGGGTTGCTGCCTAGTGTTCATAAAAGTACAATCTTTTTCTCTAATGTGCCTTCGTTTGTCAAAACGGCTATTTTGAATATTATTGTTCGAGTTCGAGGAACCAGTAGAGATTACTGATCGAGACGTTAAGGTCCTCAAGCGTACCAGAATACCTATTGTTCGAGTTCGTTGGAACTCCCGTCGTGGCCCAGAGTTTACCTGGGAACGAGAAGACCAAATGAAACACAAGTATCCCCAATTGTTCGAGAAAAGCGAAACCACTACCGAGGCTGAAGCTACTGCGGAATTTCGGGACGAAATTCCAAACCAACAGGGGGATGATGTGACACCCCAGGAAAACCAGGAGACCATGCAACCTAACTAGCTTCCTCAGTAACCACGTGCTAAATTTCGGGACGAAATTTCTTTCAACTTGGGGATGATGTGACAACCCGTAATCTCGAGGTATCACCTTTATAAATCAATTCATATACTTATCTTATTTACGTAAATGCATGAACTTGTGTGACGAATTAATTATACGTACCTAATTAATTTTATTCAAACGAATACTAGAAGCCAAATCCTTTATGTGTCGAACCGACCCAAACCGTTTGAACCAAAGTACATGTCTCGCTTGTTGACTAAACCCACTCATATAACCCGATACTTATGAGTCCCGAACCAGAGCATGATCATTATATGTTTATTATTAGTTGGTTTATTATATACTTTTTATTAGTTGAAAATATATATAATACATTAAAAAACATGAATAGCTGTTTTTAATTGTGAACAACAATTATATCACAATCATAAAATTTCAATTTCTTGGTGATCGTAAATAGCCATTTACGGCAATAATTCCAAGCCCAAACCCTTTTGTATCTTTACTTCATAGCAGCCCACAAACCCCACTAAACCATGTTATTATCAAATACGTATCATGTAGGAAGTATTGGATATTAATTCAAAAAACTCACAACCTAAATATTATAACCTACAACCTACAACCTCCCTTTCCCTATATCACGACTGTGGAAGGACGAACGAAGCAACAAGCTCCAAGATTTTTGATTCAAGGCTCTATCACGTCTCTTTTGATCGCTAGGTACTAGATCTTGTTAAATGTTCTTAGTTTGCAAGTTCTTGCAAGAGTTCGTTGTGACAACTCGCATTTCCGAACTCTTCTTTATACTTTGATGTGACCAGTGTGGACGTTATGTGATTATGTGATAGGTGATTTTAATGGAATGTATGTTTTACTTTGTTATGTGTATATGTGTGTAACAAATACTGACCGCACAACATGAGCCCGATCGCACAAGCCCATTCGGGCCACACTCCTTGCATTCGAACCAAGGGCAGCCCATGATGGGTTCGGCCCACTCCCTTACACGCATAACCTTTGAGGGGGGTGTATACTCCTCATTATTTTGCAAAACACACAACACACCAAACCCTACTCTTTCTTCCTTCTCTCTCGAAGCCAACGGCAACAACATCCCCTCTTGCTCGAAGCTTTCTTGCTCGGATCAATCCTATTCTTCTCTCAACCGGTTAGTGTTTGTAATTATCGGTTGTGTGTTAAATGATGTTATGATCTATATGTATTACATGGTGAATTAGGGATGGTATGTGTTTGATTGTAATGAAAATTGATGAGGTATGATGTTCATGAAAATCGGTTCACATTGTAGTATATTTAGATCATTGTAGAATTGATAATCGTATGATGTTAAAGAACCGAATACATGATAATCGGCTGTGATATGTTATCATTCGGATGAATGTTGTGATGTATAATAGGGTACATGTTAGTAATCAAGGCCATGAACCTGTTAATGTGTTTGAAGATGAGGTTGATGTTTATGCTATGAATGTAATTAGGGTTCTTATGAATTAGAGGATAAAACTTTAGTTTGATCGATCCACATTCAAGTTGGAAACTGTTTGATTGTTTGACCGATTTGATGCAAAATAGGAAACTATTGAATGATTGAAACCGACTGCATGAAATTAGGGGATTAGACAACTAATCGCACAAGGCCACCCTTGATCGCACAAGACCTAATCGGATCGCACAAGGGACTGGTCGCACAAGGCAGTCGCACAAGCTTGGTGCAACTGTTTAAAACTCACAGTACAACTTAGAATTGCATGATCGCACAAGACGTGTGGATCGTACAAGGCAATGCCGATCGCACAAGTCTTGGGCCACACACACTGTTTGGACTTTATTATGTTGTTGGACCTTAAAGCCCAATACCCAGTCGCACAACTCAACGGGAGAGCACAAGTCCATCCGGACCGCACAAGATCAATGTCAATTATTAATTGGGCCGTATATCCATGTTTAGGCTTTTGATTGTTTGGGTCGGGTATTATTGAGCTTCATTTATTGAATCGCACAAGACTATTGGGCTAATGAACTTGTGCGAGCCCAATCATCTAGATCGCACAAGTTTGGGCTTTATGTGTTTAACGGATTTGCTTAACATGTTCAATGTGTATGCCATGATCATTACTTGTTCTTGACTTGTTAGTTCTGTGTAAACCTACGTGCACATGTTTATTCTTTGATTATTTATAAAATTCACCGGGGTAACCCTTTACCAAAAAAAAAAAAAAAAACTTACGTGCACTACTTGAACCTAAACCTGACTTGTATGGTAACCATGCTAGGACGTGCTTGACCACATATAGCTTAAGTGACTATTTTGTGTATCTGCCGAGCAAACCAAGGTGAGTTCACACACTTTCTAAGGCATGGGATTCCCGGTGGTTGGGAATGAGTTAAAGAATTAAAACGGAACCTACATATCCTCCTTGGGTAGGATATGTACGGCCATCCTCCATGGGTAGGATGCCAATATTAATCCTGCGTATTCTCCTTGGGTAGAATACGTACGTTCGTCCTCCTTGGGTAGGACAACAACCTTAAACTACTAGCCAAAACTCTATCACCTAAGTCCCTCATTTTATATCGACTTAATCGCCGAGGCCGATGGCGAGCGGTTCGTTAGTTAATAGCGCTATTAGGTTTGACAAACCTCACACCGTGCCGGTCGGACGGGCGTGTACTAATGGATCATGGCAAACTGTCAATGATGATAGACATTGACGTGGGGCACAATTATTGTTCGTCAGTCGTCGATATGGTAACGGTCTAGTGGTTCACACGGGGAAGCCCCCACTAATTATGGATATGGTTTGGGAAACAAAGGAACTGGTTAACTCGTGGTTTACGAAACAACTTATGGTTTTCAAAACAACTGATAAAACTAAACAACTAACTGTGAACTCGCTCAACTTTGTTGTTGACTCGTTGTTACATGCCTTGCAGGTCGTTAGGTGCTTATGGAGCTTGCACAGGGAGGAGTGATCATTGTGGGACATGGACTGTTGAGTTCCATGTTAAACACTTAAACTTTATGAACTTATTACTTATGTTTGGGTTTTACATTTTATGCTTCCGCTGTTGAATTAAAGTTGGTTACTTTCTATTGGACACCAATTATATTGTGGTTGGTTTTATTTATTTAATTACGTTGTTCAATATGATTGGTGGCTTGATCCTGGTCAGTCACGCCTCCATGCGGTGATACTCCGCTAGTGGATTTTGGGGGTGTGACATTCGTACTCTAGTTCTTCGCTTTTTGGCTGCATTTTTTTTAATATTCATAGCATGGTTTCATTGTTTATAATAATAATCTTGTAGTCTAGTGTTCCTAAAGATCCGCTATGATGCTTAGTATTATTGTGTATGTATGTGTAGACATATATGTATGAATTATGGTTATATTCTTGATGTTGAGCATGTTAGGTCTGATATACGTGACTTATAGCCTATTGTGTTTATTGTTAAGAGTCAGGGGTTCGTTAGATAATCGTTTATGGGGTGCGGATAACAAAACAGAATATGCCCGACAGTTATAGCCGATTTTAATCGGCTGTAACGGGGTCATAATTTAACAAAAATCGGGTTTTCTTGAGTCTATAACGTGTTATTTCGAAAAGCGCTTCAAATGGCACTGGAATCATATTTTTTTTAAGGTCGTTTGCTATTTTTAATGGTCCATTTTGTACAGCAGCAAAAGCTGCATTTTTACTGCAGAAAATTTGTGCTATGTTTTTCGTCATAACTTGAAACCTGTGTAGAACTAGGTCATGAAATTTGTACTGTAGATGGCCACTGATGTCGTTGTAATTCTCCAACTGGAATTTCGTCAATCGGACCTACGATAAATTTTAAATCAATTTTTCCGTGGACTGCAGTCAGAAAGTGACGAATCTGATTACAGCCCGATAAATGATTTTTATAAAATAATTGGTAACGAATCGGATCCATATATTTTTACACAATAATATTTGGATCGTTTAAGACGTTCTGTAAAAATTTGAAAATTTTTGGAACAAGGTAACTATTTTATTAAAATACCCAAAAACAGCCCAGTTTCGAGTATTAAAGCTGAAACGTATTAAGTCGAAATATGTGCATCTAAATGTTAGTTGTGTTATCTGAGAATGATCGAACATGTTTAATGTCAACATTAAATGTCCTTTAAGTTGTTGTATGCTACGACCATCTATATATTCATATACATATACCGTTGGAATGAAAATATATATGTGGAATATACATGTAAGTTGTCAACGTGATTGCATGATACGTGTAAGGATTTCGTGCTTTATTTGAAATCACTAATAAACTAAATGGTAATCATACTAGGACGTGATTGACCAACCCTGAGTGTTAGCTATTTTTAAGAGTCCAACCAAGCAACCAAAGGTGAGTTCACACTATCTATAAGGCATGGGATTCCCGGTGGTTGGGAATGGGTAAATGATTAAATCGGAAACTGCATGATCTCCTGGTTTGGGGACCCGTACCACATCCTCTTTATTGAAGGGTGACAACACGGAACCTGCGTGATCTCCTGGTTTGGGGACACGTACAACATCCTCTTTATTGAAGGGTGACAACGCTGATACTAGACCAAAAACTCTATCATGAAGTCCCTCATTTTTATATCGACTTAATCGCCGGGCCAATGGCGAGCGGGTCGTTAGTTAGATAGCGCTATTTAGGTTTGACAAGCCTCACACCGTGCCACAGAGGACGGGCGTGAACTGATGGATCTGGGCACTAGTCAATGATGATAGACATTGACGTTAGGGCACAACTTACTTCAGTCAGTGGTCGATATGGCAACGGGTCTAGTGGATAACATGGGTTAGCCCCTGTCACACCCCGACCACGTAAAACAACAAATCGCGGTGGAATCGTCGGGGAGTGTTGTAACAGAATCATTGTTTCAAAACACACAGAAATTTGAAGTTTCGTTTTATTAAACATTAAACATTTACATCATCTTGAAATCTAAACAAACAACTTAAACATAGTCTATCATTGTTATTAAGTCACTAAGACCTCGTCCAGTCCTATGTGAGCATGCATCCTAGCAATCAACATCATTCAACAACACCTGAAACATATGTAAAAACAAAGTCAGCAAAGAAATGCTGGCAAGTACATAGGTTTATGAGAGTGTCGAATTCATGGCTAGTTTACATGTTGCAATACTTAATTAAAAACCTTTTTTGAAAAATATAGTATTGCGACATAATTAACCAACTCAAATCAAGTTGGTTATAATTTATAAAATCTCGTAGCCATGATTCTTAACCCCAAAACATTTATTTAATTAAATCAAATTGTAAAACATCTCGTAAAAACTCGTTAATAAAACTCGTATGGTTTATATCTTTTAGAAAACATCGTTGTGTGACATCGTTTCAAAATCGTTTACCCAAGTGAACTAAATAACGCCAAGGTATGTAATATGATGAAAACACTTATATATAGGAAGTACCAGCGGCGTATCCACCATGCTTTCATCACATTACACCCGTCCCGTTATCTAAACACTAGCAAAAAACAAATCGTTTACCCAAATCGTTTAACTCGTTAAAAATCGTTTTCAGTCATTTAAATCATTCTCGTTTTAAATTGTGAAAACTACTTTTGGTCGTCTCGCTAATAACATCCAAACCTTCGTGACTCGACTATCTCGAAACTCTCATTAAAAAACCACCAAAGGGTGAATTAACAATCACAGATTCAGTCGTTACCCACCTAACCCAGACATAACCATGGGTGCAGTCTGATAACGGGATTTGTCAGATCCTATGGTACCATAACCTGATACTGGTCGGTTCGGCCAAAACTAATGAATGTTATTCGTTATGTAATTACAACCAACAAGTTTATCCACATTATCGAAATCGTTATTAATTTAATATAAACCATTTTAATCATTTTCGAAACCATCGTTAAAAACATCGAAATCATTTAACACATATGAATCACCCCAAAACAATCGAAAACAATAAAATAGGGGAACTATGTTGTGACAACCCTCGTAATTCCATGTATCCGTACAATTTATAAATAATAATTAAAGTGCTTGATGATTGTGCAAAATTATTTAACTGCTCTCTGATTACTGTGTTATACTTACATGTGCGTGTTAGCATACTAGTAGTATGCAGAAAACTTGACTAAATGGTCCTGAATATTTTCCTATATGATTAGGAATTTATTTTGTTACAAAAATATATAAATAAGACACTTTACGGTACAATTAAACACTTTAACGGAACAGTATCCGACCGAACAACCGGACATTACCCGGGACACCAAATATTTGTCAAACACGTTACTTTATTATTCTTGGCTAGTCATGATCCCCGTATACCACAACACCCACTATTTTCCCTACTAACTAGTATATGGAATTATATACTTGCTATCTAACTAATACTTGCCATTTAGTTACAAACTTTGCAAATAGACCCCCCCCCCCCAACTGAATTTTTGGTCCATGTGGACCCACCAAATATACATGCCATACTTCCTATCTTCCCATAGATTATATTTCAATTCTTTATTAGATTGTTGCTTCCTAATCTAACCAAAATATGTGAGGATGATTATAAAGCATGGCCATGAGATCTTACAATCAATTCAAGTCTTACACACTCTCACATCACTACTCTCTCTCTCTCATTCGGTTCCCCTATGACCGAAACCCATCACCACCACTTCATTCATCCATCTCTTCCATTAACAAGTGCATTCCAAGCTTTGAAGGTGAATCTATGAAGGTTGCCTCTTGAAGGGTTTCAAAGGAGCTTGTTTCAAGACTTTTCACCATCTTTTTTCTTACCAACTTTGCACTAGATTCATCCCTAGCTATAAGCTAGTAGTAAGTCCTTTGTTACCCTCTTGTTAATTTTGTTTCATCTCGTTTCTATGATCAAAGGGTGTAGTATGTTTAAAATCACTAAAGTGTCAAGAACAAATAGATAAATATTAAAAGTTTACTTATGATTGATACATAAAGATGAAAACTTGTTGGTTTAAGGTTAGTTAATGCATATATGATGTTTGATCATCAAACTTTTGATAAACCCGTTGTTCGGACACTTGTTAATACGTTTAGTAACATTTAAACCACAAAACAGCAAGCTGAGTAATGATTTCCAGCCGACTTCATCAGGCTGTAAACAGGCCATAAATTCAACGAAAAACCGATATTTTGAATCTAAAATATGTTATTATGAAATACAGTTCTAATGGCACCGGAATCATAATTTTTGGACTTCGTTTACTATTTTTAAAGTGTTAATTTGTAACAGCAACTTAAGTTGAATTTTGACAGCAATAAATGGGTGTCATGCTTTCAGTCATAACTTGAGTTTTGTGATGAATCGGACCATGAAATTTGTACAGTAGATGACAACCGATGCATGTGTAATTAGCCCACTGGAATTTCGTAAATCAGACACTCGATGAATTTTTAATAAATTGTTCCGTGGACTGTGGTCAGAAAATACATAAATCTGAGTTCAGTCCGGAATATGAATTTTTATAAAATATTGGTAATGAACCGGACCCCGATATTTTTACACAATAAAATATGGAACGTTTAAGACATCCTGTAAAAATTTGGGAATTTTTTTTTGGAATAATTTAACTGTTTTATTAAAATGTCCGAAAACAACCGGTTTTGAATATAAATGCTGAAAAGACATAAGTTGTGACTCGCGTGTCTAAATGTCGAGTATGCTATCTATGAATGATCTAACATGTTATATATGTTATGTGCATTATCGTATGTTTGATTTTGAGTGGGGAATGGATGGGAAGTATATATGGGCATAAACCGTTAAAGGGATGCATGTTATGTGATAGATACGTGTAGGAACTTTGTGTTCTATTTGAAGTCACTAATAAACTAAGTGGTAATCGTACTAGGACGTGATTGACCGACCTTGACTGTTACTTTTGAGAGTCAAACCGAGCAACCGAGGTGAGTTCACACTCCTAAGGCATGGGATTCCCGGTGGGTTGGGAATGGGATTGAATAACTACTCGTACTATCATTACTATTAAACTACTTTTCAACGTCCTCGGATTGAAGGGCACGTACGTAAAACCTATGTACACTCACACTCGCTACGGTCCTTGGATCAAGAAGGGCACGTACAAACACGACTAGTCGACACATGGGAAGCCCCCACTAATCTTCGCACACATGTTTGGGAAACCGCGATACAGCCACTAATCATCGCACACATGTTTTGGAAACCGCGATCCGGCCACTAATCATCGCAAACATGTTTGGGAAACCGCGATACAGATAGCTAAGATACTTGGTTTACGAAATGAACAAATGATTCACGAACACTATAACTAAACAACCAACTGTGAATTCACTCAACTTTGTTGTTGACTCGTTGTTACATGCCTTGCAGGTCGTTAGGTATCTATGGAGCTTGCATCGGAGTGGGAAGAGTCGTTGTGGGACATGGACAACTGTGTACCATGCTAAACATTTGAAACGTTTAAACTTATGATTTGGTTTTAAACTTTATGCTTCCGCTTGTAACTTAAACTATGTTTTGTTTAGACACCAATTGTATTGTGTTGGATTTTACACACTACTTACATGCTTGTTCAATATGATTGGTGGCTTGATCCTGGTCACGTCACGCCTCCAAGCGGTGGTACTCCGCATGGTGGATTTTGGAGGTGTCTCAGGATTGGATTAAGGAAGAGTTCTGCCACCTGGACGACATACTGAAACTTGAGATAGAGTATTATGGTTTGAAGATGGAAGGATCAGAGATCGAGGCATACACAAAGAGGTCCAACGACTTGGCTGCCGTATGTCCTAACATGTCACAACCCATATCTAGGCGAATCAAGCTATACCTCAGAGGCTTAGTCCCGGAAATCCAAGGGTCTGTAAGTGCGGCCAACCTTCCCACAATCCAGCAAGTCATTCGTTTGGCACACCAGCTCACCGATCAGGCGGTGGAAGAGGGCAAGCTGCCCAAGCGTATTAACGCTACTACTACTGATGCTCCCAGTAACAACAAGCGCAAGTGGGATGGAAATTCGGGCGAGGGTTCTACTCCAGTTCAGTCTCAGTCCCAGCAGCGAAAGACAGATGAACACAGGAACCCCAGTCAGCAGCCTTTTGGAAATCAAGGTCAGGGTAGATACAGGGGAAATCACCCAAAGTGCAATCGATGTAGTTTGCACCACAGCAGGCCGTGCAACAAGGGTCGTTGTCAGAGATGTAGCAAGTTGGGACATGAAGCCAAAGATTGCCGAAGCTTACGTCATGCGAAGCAGAACCGACAACAGCGGCCACAAACTCCCCAAAACCAACAGCAACACCAGCAAGGTAATAAGGGATGCTTCCAGTGCGGTGCTGAGGGTCACTTCAAGAGGCACTGTCCTCAGCTGAATCAGAATCAGAACAACACCCAAGGAAATGAGAACAACAATGGAGGCAAAAACGGGGGTAACAATAACGGCAAAGGTCGCACCTTCGTGATTGGTCAGGCTGACGCAAGGAACGATCCCAACGTTGTGATGGGTAAGTTTCTTCTAGATGATTTCTTTGTTACTGTTTTATTCGATTCGGGTGCCGATACTAGTTATGTGTCCTTAAAAGTTAGTCAAATGCTTAAGCGCACGCCAACACTTTTGACCGCCAAACACACGGTAGAGCTAGCAAATGGTAAAAGTCTCGAGGCCACACACATAGTTAAGGGTTGTAACCTCGTTTTAGCTGGTCAGACTTTCTCTATCGATCTCATCCCTATCACACTTGGTAGTATCGACGTCGTTATTGGGATGGATTGGCTATCTCATCATCAAGCGGAGATTGTTTGCAAGGAGAAAATCGTCCGCATTCCTCGTTCTGGTGAAGAACCTCTGGTGATTCAGGGCGATAAGAGTGGTGCTGTTGTAGGCATTATCTCTTTCCTTAAAGGCCCAGAAGTGTTTGCATAAGGGCCACACTGCCATTCTAGCGCTCGTTACTGACACATCAACGGAAGAGAAGAAAATTTAAGACATTCCTATAGTGCGCGATTTTCCTGAGGTATTTCCTGAGGAATTACCTGGTCTTCCGCCTCATCGACGAGTCGAATTCCAAATCGAGCTAGCTCCTGGAGCAGCGCCCATAGCTCAAGCACCTCATCGCTTAGCCCCAACCGAACTGGAAGAACTGTCCAAGCAATTACAAGAACTTTGGAAAAAGGTTTTATTCATCCTAGCTCTTCGCCCTGGGGAGCTTCAGTGTTATTCGTAAGGAAGAAAGACGGTACCTTCAGAATGTGCATCGACTACCGTGAACTCAATAAGGTGACCGTAAAGAATCGTTATCCTCTCCCGCGCATTGATGACTTATTCGACCAGTTGCAAGGGTCGAGCTATTACTCCAAGATTGATTTGAGATCGGGATACAATCAGCTGAGAGTCCGAGATGAGGACGTCTCCAAAACAGCATTCAGAACTCGTTACGGCCATTACGAGTTTCTGGTTATGCCATTCGGGCTGACGAATGCACCAGCGATCTTCATGGATCTCATGAACCGAATGTGCAAGCCTTACCTGGATAAGTTCGTTATTGTGTTCATCGACGATATCCTGATCTATTCTAAGAGTCAGGAGGAACACGAGCAGCATCTACGACTTATGTTGGAACTTCTTCGAAAAGAGCAATTGTATGCCAAGTTTTCAAAATGTGACTTCTGGCTTCGCGAAGTCCACTTTCTAGGCCATGTGGTAAACAAGGATGAAATTCATGTGGATCCATCCAAGGTTGATTCGATCAGGAACTGGCCTGCACCTCGTACACCAACAGAAATCCGCCAATTCTTAGGTTTGGCAGGATACTACAGAAGGTTTATCAAGGATTTCTCAAGGATTGCGCAACCTCTCACTTCACTGACTCAGAAGGGTGTCACCTATCGTTGGGGTGATGCACAGGAGTCTGCATTTCAGCACTCGGAAGATAGACTTTGTAGCGAGCCTATTCTCTCATTGCCTGAAGGCACAGATGATTTTGTGGTTTATTGCGACGCATCCATACAAGGACTGGGTTGCGTATTGATGCAACGTGACAAGGTCATTGCCTACGCATCATGCCAACTTAAGGTTCACGAAAGGAACCGCACTACGCACGACTTGGAATTGGGAGCAGTTTTTTTCGCGCTTAAGATATGGAGACATTACCTGTACGGTACCAAGTGCACCATTTACACCGATCACAGGAGTCTCGAGCATATCTTCAAGCAAAAGGAGTTAAACATGCGTCAACGCCGATGGGTTGAGCTCTTGAACGATTACGAATGCGCGATCAAGTACCATCCGGGCAAAGCCAATGTGGTGGCAGACGCCCTCAGTCGAAAGGATACCATACCTAAGCGTGTGCGTGCTTTACAGCTTACCATCCAATCCAACCTTCCCGCTCAAATTCGAGATGCCCAGGTCGAAGCATTGAAAGCAGAAAACATCAAGGCTGAATCCTTACGAGGATCGAGGCAGCGGCTAGAACAAAAGGAAGACGGTGCTTACTATGTAACAGGGCGCATCTGGGTCCCACTGTATGGAAACCTACGCGAGCTTGTGATGGATGAAGCACATAAGTCTCGTTATTCAGTACATCCTGGTTCGGATAAGATGTACCACGACTTAAAGACCACATACTGGTGGCCTGGCATGAAAGTCCACAGAGCAACCTACGTCAGCAAGTGCTTGACTTGTGCGAGAGTCAAGTCTGAATATCAGAAACCATCAGGCCTACTTCAACAACCGGAGATCTCAAAATGGAAATGGGAGCAAATTTCCATGGATTTCGTTACCGGCCTGCCTAGATCTCAACGCGGAAACGACACCATTTGGGTGATCGTAGATCGACTGACCAAGTCTGCACATTTTCTGGCTATCAAAGAAACGGATAAGTTTTCTACTCTTGCAGACATTTACCTAAAGGAAGTGGTATCAAGGCACGGAGTGCCAACCTCCATCATTTCTGATCGTGACGCGCGTTTTACTTCTGAACTATGGCAAGCCATGCACAAGTCCTTTGGCTCACGTCTAGATATGAGCACCGCTTATCACCCACATACAGATGGGCAATAGGAATGCACCATCCAAACCCTTGAAGACATGCTTAGGGCATGTGTAATCGACTTCGGAAATGGCTGGTAAAAGCACCTCCCGCTAGTGGAGTTTTCATATAACAACAGCTACCACACCAGCATTCAGGCCGCTCCGTTCGAGGCATTGTACGGACGCAAATGCCGATCACCTCTCTGTTGGGCAGAAGTTGGTGACAGCCAAATCACTGTCCCAGAGCTTGTGGTAGATACCACCGAGAGAATTGCTCAGATACGACAGCGAATGGCGGCAGCTCGTGACCGTCAGAAAAGCTATGCTGATAAAGGAAGAAAACCACTTGAGCTCCAGGTTGGGGATCGGGTGCTACTCAAAGTCTCACCTTGGAAAGGTGTAGTCCGCTTTGGCAAACGAGGCAAACTCAATCCGCGATATGTCGGACCGTTCGAGATCATTGAGAAAATTGGCAAAGTCGCCTACAGGTTGAACCTACCTGAAGAACTCAGCGGAGTTCACAACGTATTCCACGTGTCAAATCTGAAGAAGTGTCTGTCAAATGAGACCCTCATAGTTCCTCTTAAGGAACTCACTATCGACGACCAGCTGCGATTCGTCGAGGAACCAGTAGAGATTACGGATCGAGATGTTAAGATCCTCAAGCGTACCAGGATACCTCTGGTCCGAATTCGTTGGAATGCTCGTCGTGGCCCAGAGTATACCTGGGAACGAGAAGACCAAATGAAACTCAAGTACCTCCAGCTGTTTAAGAAAAACGCAACCACTACTGAGGCTCAAGCTACTGCAGAATTTCGGGACGAAATTCCAAATCAACGGGGGGATGATGTGACACCCCAGGAAAATCAGGAAAACAACGCAACTTAACTAGCTTCCTCAGTAACCACGAGCTAAATTTTGGGACGAAATTCTCTTAACAGGGGGAGAATGTGACAACCCTCGTAATTCCATGTATCCGTACAATTTATAAATAATAATTAAAGTGCTTGATGATTGTGCAAAATTATTTAACTGCTCTCTGATTACTGTGTTATACTTACATGTGCGTGTTAGCATACTAGTAGTATGCAGAAAACTTGACTAAATGGTCCTGAATATTTTCCTATATGATTAGGAATTTATTTCGTTACAAAAATATATAAATAAGACACTTTACGGTACAATTAAACACTTTAACGGAACAGTATCCGACCGAACAACCGGACATTACCCGGGACACCAAATATTTGTCAAACACGTTACTTTATTATTCTTGGCTAGTCATGATCCCCGTATACCACAACACCCACTATTTTCCCTACTAACTAGTATATGGAATTATATACTTGCTATCTAACTAATACTTGCCATTTAGTTACAAACTTTGCAAATAGACCCCCCCCCCCCCCAACCGAATTTTTGGTCCATGTGGACCCACCAAATATACATGCCATACTTCCAATCTTCCCATAGATTATATTTCAATTCTTTATTAGATTGTTGCTTCCTAATCTAACCAAAATATGTGAGGATGATTATAAAGCATGGCCATGAGATCTTACAATCAATTCAAGTCTTACACACTCTCACATCACTACTCTTTCTCTCTCATTCGGTTCCCCTATGACCGAAACCCATCACCACCACTTCATTCATCCATCTCTTCCATTAACAAGTGCATTCCAAGCTTTGAAGGTGAATCTATGAAGGTTGCCTCTTGAAGGGTTTCAAAGGAGCTTGTTTCAAGACTTTTCACCATCTTTTTCTTACCAACTTTGCACTAGATTCATCCCTAGCTATAAGCTAGTAGTAAGTCCTTTGTTACCCTCTTGTTAATTTTGTTTCATCTCGTTTCTATGATCAAAGGGTGTAGTATGTTTAAAATCACTAAAGTGTCAAGAACAAATAGATAAATATTAAAAGTTTACTTATGATTGATACATAAAGATGAAAACTTGTTGGTTTAAGGTTAGTTAATGCATATATGATGTTTGATCGTCAAACTTTTGATAAACCCATTGTTCGGACACTTGTTAATACGTTTAGTAACATTTAAACCACAAAACAGCAAGCTGAGTAATGATTTCCATCCGAATTCATCAGGCTGTAAACAGGCCATAAATTCAACGAAAAACCGATATTTTGAATCTAAAATATGTTATTATGAAATACGGTTCTAATGGCACAAGAATCATAATTTTTGGACTCCGTTTACTATTTTTAAAGTGTTAATTTGTAACAGCAACTTAAGCTGAATTTTGACAGCAATAAATGGGTGTCATGCTTTCAGTCATAACCTGAGTTTTGTGATGAATCAGACCATAAAATTTGTACAGTAGATGACAACCGATGCATTTGTAATTACCCCACTGGAATTTCGTAAATCGGACACTCGATGAATTTTTAATAAATTGTTCCGTGGACTGTGGTCAGAAAATACATAAATCTGAGTTCAGTCCGGAATATGAATTTTTATAAAATATTGGTAATGAACCGGACCCCGATAATTTTACACAATAAAATATGGAACATTTAAGACATCCTGTAAAAATTTGGGAATTTTTGGAATAATTTAACTGTTTTATTAAAATGTCCGAAAACAGCCGGTTTTGAATATAAATGCTGAAAAGACATAAGTTGTGACTCGCGTGTCTAAATGTCGAGTATGCTATCTGTGAATGATCTAACATGTTATATATGTTATGTGCATTATCGTATGTTTGATTTTGAGTGGGGAATGGATGGGAAGTATATATGGGCATAAACCGTTAAAGGGATGCATGTTATGTGATAGATACGTGTAGGAACTTTGTGTTCTATTTGAAGTACTTTTCAACACTCCTAAGGCATGGGATTCCCGGTGGGTTGGGAATGGGATAGAATAACTACTCGTACTATCATTACTATTAAAATACTTTTCAACGTCCTCGGATTGAAGGGCACGTACGTAAAACCTACGTACACTCACACTCGCTACGGTCCTTGGATCAAGAAGGGCACGTACAAACACGACTAGTCGACACATGGGAAGCCCCCACTAATCTTCGCACACATGTTTGGGAAACCGCGATACGGCCACTAATCATCGCACACATGTTTTGGAAACCGCGATCCGGCCACTAATCATCGCAAACATGTTTGGGAAACCGCGATACAGATAGCTAAGATACTTGGTTTACGAAATGAACAAATGATTCACGAACACTATAACTAAACAACCAACTGTGAATTCACTCAACTTTGTTGTTGACTCGTGGTTACATGCCTTGCAGGTCGTTAGGTATCTATGGAGCTTGCATCGGAGTGGGAAGAGTCGTTGTGGGACATGGACAACTGTGTACCATGCTAAACATTTGAAACGTTTAAACTTATGATTTGGTTTTAAACTTTATGCTTCCGCTTGTAACTTAAACTATGTTTTGTTTAGACACCAATTGTATTGTGTTGGATTTTACACACTACTTACATGCTTGTTCAATATGATTGGTGGCTTGATCCTGGTCACGTCACGCCTCCAAGCGGTGGTACTCCGCATGGTGGATTTTGGGGGTGTGACATATGTACTCACTTGAGAATGCTTAGAAGTCTTGAATAACTACCAAGCAAAGCTAGAGGGATCACGGAAGATCGGATAGGATGAGGTTTCGTAAACCAAATGAGTATTGGAACTCATATGATATGGTTTAACAAAGCCTACATACTAAATCGAAACCTAAACTAAGTGCTTACGACCCATTACGACCCGTTTAGGTAGCTTACGCTACTTTAATGCGTCGTTTGTGTAAAACGCGTTCGGACATGCTAGGAATAGCTTCTGAAATCACATGCACCGTACGCTTCTTGGATTTAAAAAGCCTCTGATTACGCTCTTGCCATAAAAAATATGCAGTCGCCGCTAGGAGAAGACGGCCAATAACGCTCCGCATTGACTTCTTCAAAGGAACTGCATTCAGCTATTCGACCATATCCTCTCACTTACTGGACATTAGTTGAATTCCAGCAAAAGATTTAATTGAAGACCAAACCTGCATTGAGAACGGGCATTCAAAAAACAAGTGATCATGCGAGTCCGGTTCCAAGCTACACAGCGGACAAGATAGCCGATTTAAGTTAGTGAGACCTCCATACAACTAACTAAACGAAGTGACCATAAGGTATAACCTCGGAAGGTTATTCCCTATACAAGTACGGTCACTAAACATGCTTGGTCGGATCCTAATAATCGACCAAACGGGTCTAGTTCGAAAGTCTAAGCGGTTGATAAGACCGCTTGACTTACGACTCTATACAAGCACTATACTAAAAGTGACGAGCTAAACATGTTAAAACATGTTTAGTTTTAAGTTAGAAAACAGTTTTTGATATCAAAACAAAGGGTTTTGATACCCGAGAGTAGTTTGGTTACAAAATACGCATGAATGCGCATTTTGGCCGAAACTACGACTCGTCACTACGCCTAATCAACGTGGTAATCAGTAGGTTTAGTCACACGGGACTAAAAACATCGTGATTACGCTCACGTTGCGAAGTTCAACGAACTTCGTGTTGACCAACTCGTGGTCAAAGTAGAAAGTCAAACATTGTATGACTTTCATGCTAAAAACGCATAAAAAGCACGAAAGAGACTTACAAAGGGTCCAAGCTAGGAAGTTTTGATTCAAACAACTCAGGTATGAAGTAATAACTTCAACTTAGAGCTGATTGAACCAAAGTGTGAGTTGAAATGAGCAACTATAAATAGAATGCATCGGATCTTCAGTCTGTTCGTCCCATTTTCTTTTCTCAATCTCAAAATCAGAATAGTAGGCTTTATAAGCGGGCATTATACCCCCTAATTAGCGAAGTTCTGCTCCGTTGTAAGTATTATAACCCCTGGATACGTATTAGATACGCTGCCCGATTGATCTAGGGTTCCGTAATGGCTGTCGTGGTTCTGCCTGACGTAGTCATTGGAATGCCGTCTCGGGGAGGGTATTACTAATGTTAAAATGGGTTATTATACTAACGCGTGTGCAATTGTGTAAATTTTAGATTATCACCAGGAAATCCTTACGGAAAATCTAAGACAGCAATGTGAGTTGATCCACTTTTTGTAGACCTTTTGTTAACTGTTTTTACAAAACCTTAAATACTTTTCCATGCGAATAACAGTTATTGAGTATTTGTAAGAATACAATTATGATGAGTATGTTGCGGTTTTGTATACAAAATTTGTTACCACCTGGTCAAGGAGTAACATTTCCACAAGTTGAGTTCGACAGTACCATGGATGTTAATTGATATGTCTTGGAAACAAATATAATTGCGGGATCGCCCTCAATACTATACACTGGGATTTCTTTTTACTTAAACTTGATTAAACTGGGATTCACTCACCAGTATTTCCCACTGACAAATGTTTTTAAAACGCGTTTCAGGTAACAAAATGTGAAAGCCAAATAGAAGCCAGCTGGACAGCACGGAAGGCTTGGAAAAGTGGCAATAAAGTTACCTAAAAAGAAATTGATGTTTTTTTAAATAAAATAGGATTTATTCCTATAAAAACGTGTGTACTACGAACTTGGGTTTTAACCCATTTGTTTAATACTATGAAAATGTGGTATTTTACTCTCATCAATATTTCCTAACTACGGTCCTAATGAAAATTTCCGCTGCCAATTTAGACAATACGAGATACCACCGAAACTGGCTCGCAGCCGCTCGTTCCCGGGGATGAGGGATCAGTGTACTAGCCTCCAAAAAACCCTAATTCTCTCTCTAGCATGGCGATTTTGTGCTTCCCTCTTACCTTAGATTTTTCTTCATGATCTCCGTATAACAGTCTGATCATCGGACTATTGATTTATCAATAAGTCTGATTCGAACTAGTTAGCGGAAGGATTGTTTTTAAATCTAGGGTTTTTGTTTTTCTTGTCGTCAAGCTTGTTAGGGTTTTTTTTTTGTCTTTCGTTTTCGGCTGTGGGTTTCTTGGATTCTCGGTTTTCTGCGTGCATGGTTGTCTTATTTTTTGATTAAAGGAGAGAGTCGCTTGTGTTTGCAATGGATGATCGTCCAAAACATGATGATGTTGTGAAGGGGGATCGGGGTAAGCCGCCATTACAGTATAAGGGATTGGCCAGTAGAGTCGTGAACATAGATGGAAATCCAGTGCTTCCAAGGAGGGGTACGGTGCAGAATTTGCAATCTGATCCGAAATTGTTTAATGTCATTGATGAATTATCAAAGATTACCATTCCTGTTCAATTGCCGGATTATCCAGAATCGGAAAATAATGTGCCTGCTCATGGGTTTCAAGAATCACAATCGGTTCAAGGTACCAGCTCAAACCCTAAATCGTATGTGGATTCTGTTGTGGGTAGTAGTGTTCCGAAAGTTAACTTTCGATCTTTGTCGAGTTCGGTTGTGCATGAGGGCTGTGATGTCGTTCTTCCTAAGGAATCTGTTAGAACAGTGCAGCAAAAATTGTCTAATACCATTTATGGGTATTTTTTGGGTGACCGTCTTGCTTTTCCAGTTGTTGACTATTACGTTAAAGTTAATTGGAAAAAATATGGTTTGCAAAAGATGATGATGAACGCAAACGGGTTTTTCTTTTTTAAGTTTAATGATGAAGGTGGAATGTTGAATGTGATTAAAGATGGTCCGTGGATTATCAGGTCTCAACCTATTTTCTTGAATATATGGACTCCTACTACTAAGTTGGAGAAGAAAGAAGTAAAGCAAGTGCAAGTCTGGGTAAAAATTCATGATGTTCCTATTGCGGCTTATACGGAGGATGGCCTTAGTCTTATAGCTACAACAATTGGGGAGCCAAAGATGCTGGATTCGTTTACTACGTCTATGTGTACTGAATCATGGGGCCGTAGTAGTTATGCTAGAGCTTTGGTGGAGATTTCGGCTGATAAGGAATTCCGTGAGGAAGTCACGATGGCTATACCTGAACCGGACGGGGAGGGTTTTATCAAAGAAACTATGTATGTGGAATATGAATGGAGTCCACATCGTTGTGCGACATGTTGTGTTTTTGGGCACTCTAATGACATGTGTCCAAGAAAGCCAATCAAACATGCTAGATATGAGGATCAAAGTCGTAATATTCAAAGGAACAAACAAGTGAAAAAAACACCCAATGTGGATCAAGAGGGGTATACGGAAGTTCATGGCAAGAAAGTGGCTAGGAAGGTGGGTATTCCGGTGAACAAAAACAAAAGTAAATTTGAATATCGCCCGGTGGGAACAAAGACTCAACCGAATGTTTATAATGGTTCAACGTCTATGCCGGTTAAAGTGAACAATTCTTTTGAAGTGTTGAACCAAGTTGATTCGGAGGAAGGTACAAGTAACAAAGGGCCGAATAGGAACCAAGAGGAGACGAATGATGAAGTTGAGGAGGTATATAATGAAACGGATGTTTTTATGCAGCAAGGGTCGTTAAATATTAGAAGTAAACAAGGGGCAGACACTCCTTCTCAGGTAGTTAATGATGGTTAGTCTTGCAGTATGGAATATAAGGGGGTTGAACCGCCCGCTTAAACAAATGGAGGTTCGACAAGCAGTGAAGGATTATAAATTGAGTTTGTGTGCTATTTTGGAGTCGCATGTGAATGTGAAGAATCTGGGTAAAGTGTGTAAATCGGTTTTTCGCTCGTGGGATTGGACTTCGAATGGTGGATGTTGTAATAAAGGCACAAGAATTATTATTGGGTGGAATCCTGTTATCTTTGATGTCATGATTTTCTCAATCTTCTCAGGTGATGCACTTACAACTTGTGTTTAAATTGGATAAAAGAATGGTTTTTTGTTCTATTGTTTATGCTGCCAATTATTATGCGACTAGAAGGGATTTGTGGCATCAACTCTCTATGCATAAAAACCTTGTTGCTAATAAACCTTGGGTTATTATGGGTGACTTTAATTCAGCTACATAGAGGATAAATCTATGGGAACGTCTTCTAGCTCTATAGGCATGAGGGAGTTCCAAGCTTGTGTGGATGATATTGAAGTGGTCGACATAAACCGAACGGGTATCCATTTTACATGGAGCCAAAAACCGAAACAGGGGGTGGGATTACTAAAGAAGATTGATCGTGTTATGGGAAATACTCCTTTTGTGGCTGATTATCCGAATTCTGTTGCAATATTCAAGCCATATCGACTTTCGGATCATTGTCCATGTATTTTATCTATTCCGGAAGCGTTGAAAATGAAGCCGAGGTCGTTTAAATTCGCTAATTTTTTGGTTTTTAAACCAGAATTTTTAGAGATTGTCAAAAAGTATTGGGATTCTAATGTGGATGGGGTGCATCAGTTTAGAGTTGTCAAAAAACTTCGGTTGCTGAAAAACCCGCTTAGATCTTTGTTATTTAAGCAAGGTAATCTCCACAAGAAAGTTGAAAGCCTTAGATCGAAACTGGATGTGATTCAACAAAACATTGATCAGGAGCCGTTAAACGTCGATATACGGGCTGAAGAGGCTGCTATTAGTCGTGATTTACAGGAGGCGTTGTTGGATGAGGAGCGTTTCTTGAAACAAAAGTCAAAGGTAGATTGGTTAGCGGCGGGTGATATGAACACTGCATTTTTTCATTCTTCTTTGAAAGCGAGAAATCATTTTACCAGGATTGAGGTTATTAAAGATGTAGGTGGGACTACTTATGAAGGTGATATGGTGTATAAAGCATTTGTTCAGCACTATGAGAAATTCTTTGGTTCTCAAGGTGATATTTCGTTGGAGCCGGCTCCAGATTTATTTCCGCACAGATTATCTCATAATGTTGCTACTAATATGGTTAGACAGGTAACAATGGAGGAGGTCAGAAAAGCTATGTTTTCTATTGGTAATGACAAAGCTCCTGGACCGGATGGTTATACAGCGGCTTTTTTCAAAAGTGCGTGGTCTCTGGTTGGCACGGATGTATCTAAAGCCATTATTGATTTTTTTGAGACTGGTAATATGCTTTGGGAAATGAACCATACTCTTATTGTCCTTATTCCTAAGGTTTCGACTCCTACAAGTGTTACTGATTTCCGTCCGATTGCTTGTTGTAATGTCTTCTATAAATGCATCAGTAAAATTATTTCAGAAAGAATTAAAGGGGCTCTAAAAGACATTGTTAGCATCAACCAATCTGCTTTTGTTCCTGGTCGGAAAATTTCGGATAACATTCTTTTAACCCAAGAGTTAATGCATAATTATCACAGAGACGTGGGTCCTCCTAGATGTGCGTTTAAAGTAGATATTCAGAAAGCGTATGATACGGTCGATTGGAGGTTTCTTAAAACTGTTCTAAATGGGTTTGGTTTTCATACCAACATGGTTGGGTGGATTATGACGTGTGTTTCAATGACCTCATTTTCGGTCTGTGTTAATGGCACGGTGCATGGTTTTTTCAAAGGTAAGCGTGGTTTGAGGCAAGGAGATCCAGTGTCCCCTTATTTATTTACTCTCGTTATGGAGGTCTTAACTGGTATTCTTCATCATTCGGTCAGAATTGATTCTTCGTTTAAGTTCCATAACAGATGTGAAAGGCAGCAGATTATAAATCTTTGTTTTGCGGATGACTTATTTCTCTTTGCAAAAGGGGAAGTGAATTCAGCTAATTGTATTATGTCTTCTCTTGCGAAATTCACCAAGATATCCCGATTGGTTCCTAGTAACCAAAAAAGCACGATTTTCTTTTGTAATGTTAAAGATCATGTTAAACAAGCTATTCTGGATATTATGCCTTTTACGGAAGGAAAATTACCCGTGAAGTACTTGGGGGTTCCTCTCATTTCGGCTAGGCTTGGTTACAATGATTGTCGGGTGCTTGTGGAGAGATTGGAAAAACGCATTATGCATTGGAGGAACAAACTTTTATCATTTGCAGGAAGGCTTCAACTTATTATTTCAGTTCTTTCCTCTATGCACATTTACTGGTCATCGGTTTTCATCTTACCAGCTCGGATTATTCAGGAGTTAGAAGCTAAAATGAGAAATTTCCTATGGTCTCAGGATTCTTCGTTCAGCAAAGGTAAATCTAAAGTGTCTTGGAAGTTGGTTTGTACGCCTAAATACGAAGGGGGATTGGGTATTAGACGGATTGGAGATATGAATAAAGCTTTAATGTCTTCTCATATTTGGGAGTATTGTTTCGAAGCGTGACTCTCTATGGGTTGATTGGATATATTCGTACCGGTTAAAAGATAAGAGTTTTTGGGTTACCAAAACCCCTTCCAATAGTTGTTGGTCTTGGCAGAAAATCACTCAATTACGGCCATTGGTTAGGAAGCATATTTGGTCGGATTTGGGTAATGGTGTTAATACTTCAGCATGGTTCGATAATTGGAGTGTCTTGGGGCCTCTGGCTGATTTTGTGTCGGCCAGAAATATTGCGGATGCAGATTTTAGGTTGGATAACTCCGTGGCTGATGTGTATTCTAATGGTACTTGGTTGTGGCCTACGACTTGGAGGGATTTATTTCCGGTTCTTAATCAGATTGATCAAGTTCATTTGGAGGCTGCAAAAGTCGATAGATTATTATGGAAAGATGGTGATGATGTTAATGAGTTCTCGTCTTCGGGGGTATGGCATTCTCTTCGGCATAGAGAACCGGAAGTCGATTGGAGTAAAATTGTGTGGTTCGGCCAGTGTATTCCGAGACATGCTTTCATGATGTGGTTGATTATGAAAGGTAAGCTTCTTACACAAGATAAAATTCTGAAATGGGATTTCGCTCGGAGAAAAAACATGAACATGATGTGCTGTTTACTATGTTATGAGAATTTTGATTCTCACAAGCACTTGTTTTTCGAATGTAAATATGCTTCTCAAGTGTGGTGTACAGTGAGAAATAGGGTGGGGATGGATACGGTTTCGGCAAAATGGAGTGAGATTGTTAGCTGGCTTTGTTCTCGTTTGCAACAAAAGCAGGTCGATACTTATGTTGCTAAATTACTTGTAGCTGCTGCTGCGTATACTATTTGGCAAGAGAGGAATGCCAGATTGTTCAGAAATCAATTAAGACCCCCTGAGAAGGTTAGTGAAGTAATTGTGAAAACAGTTCGGTACAAGTTAATGGGAGCAAAACTGAAGAATACCGTTAGGGTGCGCAGAGTTCTTGAAGAATGGGAGATCCATACAAAAGAAAAGGACGATGATGGGGGATGAATAGCTGTGTGTTTGGTCAGTCTAGAAGTCTTGTCTAGGTGTTTTCCTTTTGGTTGTTTTTTTTATGTCGGTTTTGGTTTGTTTTGGTTTACTTTCACGGGGAATGCCCCTTGATTGAACTAGTGTAGATTCTCTACACTACTTGTTTTATTTGGTTGTGAATATATAGAATCACCGGGGTAACCCTTTACCCAAAAAAAAACTATTCTTTTTTGGGTAAAGGGTTACCCCGGTGATTCTATTATAAACAAAATTGAACAGTACAAGTAGAGAGGCCGAAATGCCCCCTAATTCTTATATGTGACAGGCCACATATAAGTAAACAAGAAAACAGCCAAAAGTAAAACAACTAGAAGTAACCAAACTAGACCCTAGTCATTTCCAAACCTATCAACTTCTTCCAGCTTCCAGTCTTCTAAGAACGCCTGAACTCGTGCACTCCTTTTAAACTTGAACGACATCATCTTCATTCTCACAGTTTGAAGTATGAAATCTATAAGTTGTTCCGGTGGACGAAGCTGGTTTTTAAAGAATCTGGTGTTACGCTCCTGCCATACATAATACGCCGTAGCCGAGATAAGCAATTTATTCGTTACCATATGAACCGACTTGGATCTCGCTTTCGGGACCATCCATTGGCTGATGTCCTCCCACTTCTCCGAAAGAGACTGCATACCCCCTTTCTCTTTAATAGCGGACCACACTTTACTAGAATACTTGCATTCGAAGAACAAATGTTCATGAGAATCTACACCATTATAACAAAGTAAGCAGCATATCATGTTCATTGATCGAGTAATGTTGTGATTCCAGTTTACCATTCGGTCTTGAGTCCATAATTTCTTTTTGAAAAATTTCTTTTTGAAAATCAACCAGCAAAGGAATGAATGTTTTGGTATATTAAAAGCTGACCAAACAACATCCACCCAAGCTACATCGGAACCTCTAGATCTGATTGCCTCCCATATTTCTTTGGTAGAGTACTCATCTAGTTTCCCATCCGATTTCCTAATCATAACAACATCTTCCCGATTCAGGTTTAGCTCGACCGCTGAAAGCTGAAATAAAGAAGGGTATACAGTCCTCCACTCATCAGGCCATCTCCAAGTACCATCTTGAACAACATCCGCCAACTTTGAAGCTATAGTAAAGCCATGCTGAGACATATGTCTCGGATTTACCATGGTTCCCAGCGGTGAATCATCAGACCATTTGTCATGCCATAAAAACGTACTCTTGCCGTTACCCACTTTAGTCCAGAACAAGTGCCGCACCTTCTCCCTACACCTGAGAAGTTTTTTCCAACCCCACGGAGCACTAGACTTCAGCGGAACATCCCAAAGACTCCGTTGTTTCAGTCTGTTATCAAGCACCCACTTAGTCCAAATAGAGTCCCTTCGCGAAATAATACTATAAAGGTGATAGGTAATCAGCGAATGGTTTACATCAGCCACCCGCTTAATACCCAACCCTCCTTCATTACGCGGTAAACAAACTTCCTTCCAAGCAACTTTTGCCTTGCCTTTAGAAACCAAACCTCGACCCCACAGGAACCACTTCATTTTCGTTTCAAGCTCTTTCATGATGGCAGCCGGAAGAACAAAAACCGACGCCCAGTAAACATGAATAGATGACAGCACCGATCTGATTAATTGTAGTCTACCTGCAAAAGACAAGAACTTGTTTTTCCAGTTAGTGATTTTATTATTCACTCTTTCAACAAGAACCTTGCAATCCTTCTTCGTTAGTCTCGATGCTAGCAACGGCACTCCCAAGTATTTAATGGGCAGCTTACCTTCTTCGAAAGGAATAAACTGCAAAATTCTTCGAGACGTTACAAAAAAACGCTGAGCTTTTAGAGATACTTGGGACGAGGCCTGAAATGTCTCTAAACACATTCAGAGATTCCATAATAACTTTTGCTGAATTAACCTCCCCTCTCGCAAATAGAAGAAGATCATCAGCAAAGCACAAATTAATAATCTTTTGTCTTTGACACTTGTTATGAAACCTGAATGAATTACTTTCCTCTACCGAATTTTGAAGAGTTAACGTAAGAACTTCCATAACCATAGTGAAAAGGAATGGAGACATCGGATCTCCCTGTCTAAGGCCCCGTTTTCCTTTAAAATAACCATGGATATGCCCATTGATGCTTAAAGAAAACGAAGCTGAAGTTACACATGTCATAATCCAGTGAATCATTGTATTATGAAACCCGAAACCATGCAAAATATCCTCAAGAAACCCCCCAATGAACCGTATCATATGCTTTTTGTATATCAACCTTAAAAGCACACCTGGGCGGACCCGCTCTACGGTGATAGTTATGCATTAACTCCTGCGTAATAAGGATATTATCCGAGATTCTTCTCCCCGGGACAAAGGCCGATTGGTTCCCACTGATGATCGATTGCAACCCCTCTAACAATCTATTAGTAATAATCTTACTAATAGCCTTGTAAATAACATTACAACAAGCTATAGGCCAAAAATCCGTAACAGTAGAAGGAGTGCTAACCTTTGGGATTAAGGCAATGAACGTATGATTAATTTCTTGTAACATTCTCCCCGATACAAAGAAATCCTCTATAGCTTTAGTAACATCCTCCCCAACTATCGACCAAGCTCCTTTAAAAAACGCTGACGTATACCCATCCGGTCCTGGAGCTTTATTCCCATTTATAGAGAAAATGGCATCTTTAATTTCTTCTTTTGTGACTACCCGGACCATACTATTCGCCACCTCTCTAGGAAGCTTCCTAGAAAAAATATCCGGCGACGTCTTCTTAGTAACATCACCTTCGCTACCCAGAAAAGACTTAAAATGTTCAACTAGAGCATTAGCCACCTGATTTCCTTCATAAGAATTGCCCTTAGTATCTTTAATAAAATGTATTTTATTAATATGATTCCTGCATTTAATGGCGTTATGAAAGTAACCCGTATTGGCGTCTCCCACCTCCAACCATTTCTGTTTTGCCTTCTGTTTTAGGAATCGCTCCTCATCAAGCATGGCCTCTTGATATAGCTTTAAACAGGCTGCTTCTTCCTCTCGGATATTAACATTACATGGGTCCTTATCTAAAGAAATCTGAATTTTATCCAATTCCTCCTTCAGCTTGACGACCTTTTTATGAATATTCCGTTGCCTCAACAAAAGACGTCTCATATAAGGTTTGATATTCCTAAGCTTCTTTACCACTTTAAAAATCGGAACACCATTGACTGGCATATCCCAACCCTCCTTGACCTGCTGTAAAAAATCTTTCTTGTGCACCAGAAAATTTGGAAACTTGAAAGGCTTGGGCTTTTGGTTGATGTTGTCATGAACCTTGAGAATACACGGGCAGTGATCCGACACTCCATACGGAAGAAAGGACGCATGAGCATTAACAAAAAGATCAATAAAGTGCACATTAGCCATAATTCTATCTAATTTCTTACGAACTCCAACCCCATTCTTCGGACTTTGATTCCACGTAAATTGTAAACCCGAGGCATTGACATCAAAAATTTCACAATTCTGAACGCACTACTTAAAATCCCTCATGGCTAGATTAACAGTAGAAGACCCCAAACTACTATCCTCTATATTGAGGGTAGAGTTAAAATCACCAAGAACAACCCACGGACTATTCTTAACCATATTTTTATGCAAACTTAAATCCTCCCACAAATTTCTTCGATCCTGATAACAATTGCTGGCGTAAACAAACGTACCATACACAGCCGTGTTGGTCTCCTTTACCACCATTTTAGTATTTATAAGCTGACTCGTAGCATTTAAAACCATCACGTCCACAGTATCCGTATCCCACCCGATGATAATTCTGGTTCCTTTACTAGATTTACTCCCATTAGACGTCCACTCCCATCTCCTGAACACTTACACACATGCTCTAACTTATCAGGTTGCACATGTGATTCAAGCACCGCAAACACTTTGAGACCTTGATCTTTAATAATCTTTCGAACCTCATTTTGTTTAAGGGTTCGGTTCAGACCCCTTATATTCCAACACGCTAGACTAACCATTGATCACCTCATCAGCAGGTGTGCTTGCACCTGTATTATTTGCGGATCCGTTCTGCTTGTTGTCCATGAAGTGACCAGTTTCATTCTCTACTTCAACTCGCACCTCATCTTTGTCATACTCCCCTTCAGATTCATTAGTGCTAAGGGCACTAAACTTGTTTTTTTAAATTGACTGGTGGAGCATTTGACGTGCTCGCCTTATACTTCTCATGCTGATCCAATAACACTTTGGGCTTATAAATGAACTTCTGTCTATCTCTAACCTGGAACGGCTGCCTCTTCCATTTCTTTCTCTTATTACCTTCCCTGAACCCTTGCTCATCAACCTTTTGTTTGTCTTTCTCATCCACTTGAACCGGTTCACTCACTTTTAAGGGGCAAGTATCATTACTATGACAAAACACCATACATGTTGGGCACCTTGGAGGTTTCCACTCATATTCCACCTTTATGGTAATTTTAAGGAATCCACCTTCTTCTACATTCGGAATAGCCACACTTATAGTATCTTTCAAATCATTATCAGCATTCAGTTCAATAATGGCTCTGGCATATCCACTACGACCCCATGAATCTTCACACATCTTAGACGTTTCATTATCAAGCACTTTTGGATCCCCTATCTTTGATGCAATTAAGCTCAACCCATCTTCCGTGTATGCAGCAAGCGGAACGTCATGCATTTTGACCCATACAGGAATTTTCTTCAGCTCATCCTTCTTCAACTCAGTGTTTGGAGACCAATTTTTAAGAAAAATTGGAATGTTCCTAATCAACCATGGCCCATCTTGAAGCACTTGTTCCATCCCTTCCTTAGTATTGAATTTAAAAAAGAAAAATCCTTTGCCGTTCATCATGCACTTTTGAATACCATATTTATTCCACTTATTGCTAACATAATAATCGACCACAGGAAATGCTAGCCTTTTACCCAGGAAGTAACCGAATAATACATTGGCAAACCTGTCTTGCACTTGCCTTACCGAATCCATGGGAATCATAACATCCACATCCTCCATCTGATTCGTACCCTCAAGATATCTAAAGTTAATCTTGCTTTTCGGTTTAAGTGATGAAACCTTTGATGCATATGACACCGGTTCAAAGATATTACCTAAATTTACACCATTACTCGGAATCCCATCACCACCTAGCGTTGTATTCTCCGTTTGATCCTTCTCCATCTGGACTGGTACTGTCACTTTAGTGAGTTCGTCAATCATATTAAACAACCTCGGTTCCGATTGAGAAGAATGAGACTGGGACGGTTGAACTACTCCCCGTCTTGGAGCTAACGTGTTACCCTCAATATTGACAACCCGGCTTGCTAAACCCTGATAAGAAGAGACAGATTTTAGATTAAGTTCCGGCAAGAATCCTGGAGGTTTTTTACGATCATCCATATTGACACAATCAACTCTCTCCAATAACCAAACAGCAGCTGACCATGCACAGCAAAGAACGAGAACCAGAAAACCACAAAACAGGAAAAACGAAAAAACCCTAATCTAGCAGAAAACCCTAGGCCATGCTTCTAACAAAATCGAATAGAGTTCTTGTTTACTCTAGGTTTCTGCCCAACCAGAAGGACCGATAAAACAATAGATCTATCCAACCTGTTCGAAACACAGATTCAGGCGGCGATTGTGAAGAAAAACGAAAAGAGAACCCTAGTTTTAATCCGATTTCAAGTGCTAACAAGTTCGAACTAAAGACCTGATGACTCAAATCTCTAGTAATCAGACTGTTATACACCAGATCACGAAGAAAAAACTAAGATTGCAGGAAGAACTGGAATCGCCATGCTAGAGGAGAGAATGATTCTTCCTTTCTTGATCGAATTTGTGTCTGACGGCTGCTAGGGTTTCTCGGGTTGTCGCAACCAAACTATTCTTGGGTATCAAAACCGTTTGTTTTGATATCAAACTTGTTTTCTAACTTCATTAAACATGTTTTGACATGTTTAGCTCGTCACTTTAGGTTTAGTGCTTATATAGGATCGTAAGATAAGCAGTCTAAACAATCGCTTATACTTTTGAACCCGACCCGTTTGGTCGATCATTAGGATCCGACCAAACACATTAGGTGACCATAGTTTTATAGGGAATAACCTTCCGAGGTTATACCTTATGGTCACTTCGTGTAGTTAGTTGTATGATAGGTAGTTTATATGCCTTAGGAAAATGACCAAAATGCCCTTTTTACGCATAAATTCATTTTAAGCATATGTAACCTAAATTTTGACATATAAACTGATTAGGTAACATTATTAGACATATTAAGGCATATTTTACTTATCATGGGACTAGTTAGGCGGTCCGAATGCATTATACGCGAACGACGCATTAAAGTAGCATAAGCTACCTAAACGAGTCGTAATGGGTCAAAAGCACTTAGGATAGGTTTCGTTTTAGAATGTAGGCTTTGTTAAACCATATTACATGAGTTCCTATACTCATTTGGTTTACGAAACCTCATATTATCCGATCCTCCGATTTAGGTCTGTTTATTAATGTAGTTACCTATATTAGGTGCCGTTTGATTCCGTGATCCCTCTAGCTTTGCTTGGTTGTTGTTCAAGACTTCTAAGAACCCTCAAGTGAGTACATAGTCCCCTCTTTTACTGTTTTCAAAACATTTTGGGGTGAAACACATGTGCCTACTTGTTACTTTCGTGTTTTCATGTTTTTCATATCATATTCTTGCTATGTTCATTAGTACACTATTAGTGCATGATTTCATTATGTTTTTATGCTATGTATGTCCATTTAGTGCATACTTAGTACATTGTTTTACATTTCATTTTATGCTATGTATGTCCATTTAGTGCATACTTAGTACATTGTTTACATTTCATTTTATGCTATGTATGACCATTTAGTGCATACTTAGTACATTATTTTACATTTCATTTCTTTTTTTTTTGGGTAAAGGGTTACCCCGGTGATTCTATATATTCACAACCAATCAAAACAAGTAGTGTAGAAAAACCTACACTAGTTCAATCATGAGACATCCCCCATGAAAGTAAACAAAAACGTCAAAATCAACACAAATAACCAACCACTAGACTCTAATCTAGAAACAAAGCCATAAGAAAAACTATCAACTACTCAACCACCATCATCATCCCTGTGAAATCTGTGAATCTCCCAATCTCCAAGAAGCCTCTGGACGCCAGCAGTGTTCTTCAGCTTCACTCCCATCAATTTGTAACGAACCATTTGAAAGATAGACGCACTAATAATTTCTGGTGGTCTTAACTGATTCTTAAACAACCTAGCATTCCGCTCCTGCCAAATCACATAAGCACTAGCCGCAACTGCAAGTCTAGTAACAAGATTAGCCGCTGTCTTCGATCGAGCACGAGCTAAAAGCCAATCCACAATATCCCCCCATATAGGTTGAACCATATCCATGCCCACCTTTTGTCGAACCATATGCCAAACTTGAGATGAGAATTTACATTCAAAGAATAAATGACTATGAGAGTCATAATTCTCGTAGCATAAAAGGCAACACATCATGTTCATATTTTTCCTACGCGACAAATCCTAACTCAAAATTCTATCATGTGTGAGTAACTTACCCCTCATGATTAACCACATAAAGAACGCATGCTTCGGGATACACTGAGGAAACCCCACAATAGAGCACCAATCAATTTCTGGATCTGCATACCGAATCGAATCCCAGACATACGAAGCAGAAAAGTAACTAACTCGATCACCATCTCGCCATACAATCCGATCACATTTATTCGGATCAATATTCACCTGGTCCAACTGAATAAGAACTGGGAACAAGTCCCTCCATGCCTCAGGCCAAATCCACGCCCCATTTGACCGTAAATCAGCAACTTTAGCATCCAAACTGAACCCCGCATTAGTGATCGTTCTCGGAGTAAAAAAATCTCCCAACTGCCCCAACGTACACCAGCTATCATACCAAACAGAAGTTCTAGCACCATTACCTAACTCAGACCAAAAATGATTTCTCATTAGAGGCCGAATTTGTAACAGCTTGCGCCAAGACCAGCAACAGTTTGTCGGAACCGTGCATGTCCAAAAACTTTTACCTTTTAGCCTGTAAGAATGAATCCAGTCAACCCACAAAGATTGTCGTTTGGTAATGATGCTCCAAATGTGAAAAGTCATTAGAGCTTTATTTACATCAGCAATGCGTCTAATGCCTAAACCCCCTTCATACTTCGGAATACAAATAGATTTCCATGAAACCTTCGCCTTTCCTTTATGAAAAGAACAGTCTTGAGACCAGAGAAAGTTCCGCATCATAGCTTCCAAATCATTAATCACCCGAGTCGGCAACATAAAGACAGAAGACCGGTAAATATGCATAGAAGACAAAACTGAAATGATAAGTTGAACCCTTCCCGCGAATGAAAACATCCTATTCCTCCAATGCATAATACGTTTCTCAAGCTTTTCCACAAGAACATTGCAATCTTTATATAAAAGCCGCGTAGATATGAGGGGCACCCCCAAGTACCTCACTGGCAGCAAACCTTCCACAAACGGCATAATTCTCAAAATAGCACTCTTAATGTAACTGGGAACGTTACAAAAGAAAACCGTGCTTTTTTGAACACTAGGCACCAACCCTGACATCTTAGTAAAAGTATCAAGAGAAGACATAATAAACTTCGCCGAAGCAATTTCACCTCGAGCAAAAAGAAACAAATCATCTGCAAAACATTATAATCTGCTGCTTTTCACATCTATTATGAAATTTAAACGACGAATCAATCCTTAACGAATGCTGCAAAATGGCTGTAAGAATCTCCATAACAAGAGTAAAAAGATACGGGGACAACGGATCCCCTTGCCTTAGACCTCGATTACCCTTGAAATACCCATGAATATTCCCATTAACACAAACAGAATATGAGGTAGTAGAGACACATACCATAATCCAATTGACCATCTTAATATTAAACCCAAAACCAAGAAGAATACTCTTTAGAAACCTCCAATCAACAATGTCATAGGCTTTTTGAATATCAACTTTAAACGCGCAACAAGGAGGACCAACATTCCTATGATAATTGTGCATCAGCTCTTGAGTTAACAAAATATTATCAGAAATTCGCCTACCAGGCACAAAGGCAGATTGGTTAACACTCACAATATCATTCAACACTCCTTTAATTCTCTCTGCAACAATCTTGGAGATGCATTTGTATAGTACATTGCAACAAGCTATAGGCCGATAATCAGTAACAACCGAAGGCGTAGGGACCTTTGGAACAAGCACAATAAGAGTATGGTTCAATTCACGTAACAAGTTTCCGGTATCGAAAAAATCAATAATAGCTTTAGAAATATCAACCCTGATAATATTCCAAGCACTCTTGAAAAAAGCAGCGGAGTATCCATCCGGGCCAGGAGCTTTATCAATACCAATAGAAAACATAGCCGCTTTGACCTCCTCAACAGTTACCCGACGAATCATATGCTCAGCTATATCCGGGTTCAGCGTTTTAGAAAATAAATCTGGAGCCGGGGTAAGAGAAACATCTCCTTGACAACCCAAGAAATTCTCATAATGGTTAACAAAAGCTTTATGGACCAAATCACCTTCAAACACATTTCCACCAGAATCGTGAATAACATCAATGCGGCTGCGATGGTTCCTATTTTTCAACGAAGAGTGAAAAAATGCAGTATTCATATCACTAGCGCACAACCAGTCCACTTTGGACTTCTGTTTCAGAAAACGTTCTTCATCTAGCAAAGCTTCCTGATAAGCACTCGTGATACTAGCTTCTTCGGCTCGAAGATCAGCATTCATAGGGTCCCGATCAATAGACTGCTGGAGAGTATCAAGTTTTTCACGAAGAACTTGAGTTTTATTATGAAGATTACCTTGCTTAAAAAGTAAAGCACGAAGAGGCCTTTTAAGCAGTCTAAGTCTTTTAACAACAGAAAACTGATGCACTCCATTAATTCTAGTACCCCAAACCCGATTGACAATGTCTAAAAACTCCGGTTTATAAACCAAAAAATTAGCGAATTTAAAAGGTCTCGGTTTCAACTTACCAGCTTCAGGGATTTTAAGGATACAAGGACAATGGTCCGACAGACGATATGGTTGAAATAAAGCAACTGCACACGGAAAAAGAGCAACAAATTGAGTATTCCCTAAAACACGATCAATTTTCTTTAGAAGACCAACGCCCTTTTTTGGTTTTTGGTTCCACGTAAAATGTAATCCCGAACTGTTAATGTCAAACATCTCAATATCGTCCACACACGATTGAAAATCCTTCATGCCAATAGAAATCGAAGAGGTCCCCAAGGATTTATCTTCCAGATTCAGCGCCAAATTAAAATCACCCATAACGAACCAAGGATTATCACCCACTAGAACTTTGTGCATTGAAAGACTTTGCCATAAATAAATTTCTACGAGAGACATAATAGATGGCGGCATACACAAAAGAACAAAAAACCATCCGCTTATCCAATTTAAAATTAAGCTGAAGATGCATAACCTGATCGGATTGAGCTAGCACCATGACATCAAAAATAGCCGGGTTCCAACCAATAATGATTCTAGTACCTTTAACACACTTGGCTCCATTGGACGTCCACTCCCAAGAACGAAAAACAGATCTACAAACTTTATCAAGTTTACCAAAGTCAACATGTGATTCCAAAATAGCACACAAACTAAGATTATAATCCTTCACCGCCTGCCGAACCTCTGATTGTTTAAGAGAGCGGTTCAACCCTCTAATATTCCACGATGCTATACTAACCATCTTTAACCGCTGTAGAAGGAGTGCTTGCCCCTTTAGTGTCTTTCGGATTGTAAGTACCTCCCACCATAAACTCATTCGTTTCATTATAATCCTCCAACACCTCCTCATCATCAGAGTCTTCAACACCATCATCAGAGTCTTCAACACCATCACCAGTCGTTTCATTATTTTACATTTCATTTCATGCTATGTATTGCATACTTAGTACATTATTTTCATAAAACATGCTTACATTTTGGTATGACATTTGGTTTGTTTAAATGGCTCAAAAATACATTCATTAACATTAGCTACGCCGTTCGTTAGTAGGTAGTGGTACCATAGGAATTAACAACTCCCATTCCTGAAATCCTAGGTTTGTTTGGATGGATGGAATGACCGAATTCGATACACATAACTTAGATAAACCTTTAATTTGTTTAAGGGTTTATCACCACAGTCTCAAGGCTTGAATGTATGCATTTTTACAATACCGCATAGATGTTTGTATCAGTAAAGCATGCATTATTTTACAAAACATAAATTTTGATTATAATTTATCAAATGCATTGTTTTGTACATTTCTTTCTTATAGGATCGAGTAAATGCTTTTAATCAATAAAGGCTTTTTATTCACTCTACATTACATTTGTTTACACAATAACATTTCAACATTTGTTTAAACATTACATTTAGTTATACATGAACATTTTTACATTGGTGGTTTGTTTGGGTAAGTGATTTAAGTAACGAGACATGTGTAATATGATAAAAGCATGGTGGATACGCCGCTGGTACTTCCTATATATAAGTGCTTTTATGATATTACATATCGTAGCGTTATTTAAACCATTTCAATTTTGACATATTACATTTTACACAATTAACATATCTTTACAAAACATTGTTTTACAAACAACACATTTTATACAAATTCATTTTTACTTGGTTATTTACTTAACCATACATATTTCTTTCTTATCATCTGTTTCCTTATCGATTTTTATACGATTTATAAAATAAAAACATTTTACAAGGTTCATGACTACTTTTGATAAACATTTTCTTATAGACTTACAAGTCATGAATCCTAAATCAATAAAACCTATGTATCTCACAGGCATTTTTATGCTGACGTACCTATTTTCACATGTGTTTCAGGAAAATGATGCATAGGATTGATCAAGATACACTTAGGCGGACTTGGGCCTTAGTGACATTTAAAAGACGCAAGAGTAGTTAATCATGTTATGTTTCTTGGTTTGTTAAGACATTGTAACTACTTTTAATCAATAAAACAAAATTTCAATTTCCATGTGTTATGAAACAATGATTCTGTTACAACACTCCCCGATATTTCTGCCACGATTTGTTGTTTTACGTGGTCGGGGTGTGACAAACTATACTTTGGTAAACAATAGCATATCAAACTATGCTTTAGAAAAACAGTATCACGTTGGTAGCATATCAAAATATGCCATAATAGTATACCAAAATATACCATATATCGCGATTTGGTAATACATTCAAACCTTCGTGCATCAAACTACACTTTGGAGACTATAGAAATACCACAAAGGCAATTCTATTTGGTTAAAACATTGGTATCCGACATTCCATACAACAGGAATGGGGTGTCTATTCCTATAGCGCTATATCGTACTACCAATCGGCTTGATCATTGTTAATGAATGTATAAGTAATAATATGAACCAACAAATAGTTTAACTTTGAAAATCAGTGTTTAAGCCATGGATAATAGTTCAATTTGTCAAAAGATAAGTACTAGCATGTGTAATCATATAGTTGAAATCATGAAAATAGTGAATAGGCACATATGTTTCACCCCAAAACATTTGAAAGCGGTAAAAGAGGGGACTATGTATTCACTTGAGGGTGCAAGTATCCTTGATTAAGTGTCCTAACAAAGCTCAAGAAATCAAGGAATCAAGTGGTACCTAGTATGGAATCACTATGTTAAATAATCGGTACCTAAATCGGGAGATAGGATAGAATGTAGTTCTATAAATCAAATGAGTATTGGAACTCATATGGCATGATTTAATAGAGCTAACATTCTGATTGGAAAGTTTACCTAAGTTCTTTTGACCTGATTCACCCGTTAAGGCAGTTTAAGCTACTATAATGCGTCATTTGCGGAAATCTAAGGTTGGATGGTTATCTATGTCCTATGTCAAGTCTTACGTGCCCAATTATGCCTAAATATGTTACTAAGTCAGTTTATATGTCAAAAACTTGATCACATATTCAAAATATGAATTTAAGCTTCAAAAGGACATTTTGGTCATTTTCTATGGGCATATAAACTACTTAACAAATAACTAACCAACCTAAGTGATCATAAGGTATAACCTCAGTAGGTTATTCCCTATGCAACTATGATCACTAAATAAGCTTGGTCGGATCCTAATAATCGACCAAACGGGCCGGGTTCGAAAGTCTAAGCGGTTGTCAAGACCGCTTGACTTACGACCCTAAACAAGCACTAAACTAGTAGTGACGAGTTAAACATGTCAAAACATGTTTAACTAAGTTAGAAAACTGATTTGGTATCAAAACAAAGGCTTGATACCCGAAAATAGTTCCGTCTCAAAATGCGCATAAATACGCATTTTGACCGAAACTTTGACTCGTCACTACACCTAGTCAACGTGGTAATTGGTAGGTATAATAATCGTTAAGGATTATAACCATCGTGATTAAAACCACGTTGCAAAGTTCAATTGAACTTTGACTTGACCAATTGATGGTCAAAACCGAAAGTCAAACTGTTGGTCAAACTGTTTGACTTTCAGCTCTAAAGGCTGAAAAATAAGAACTAAGCCATGAAAGAACACTTACAAGGTGTTCAAACACTGGAAAGGATGTACTAGAACTCAGGTAGGTGGCTCCCAAAGCAGGAATTCCTCCACTTAGAGTTCAAAGTATGAAATGAGTAAAGAATGAGGAAGAATGGAGGGGTATTTATACTTGTGGAGCTGTTCTAAGATCATTACAAGTGTTTGTGTAGCCCCCAAGCATTAAATCCTAGCCATACAAGTGTTTTAGGACAGCTAGCATTGCTTGGAGAGGTTTTTACTTGGTGCCCACACCAAGAATTTGCATAAAAGTCCCTCAAGAAACATGCTGCAGCTCAAAAACACACTTGCTGTAAAAAAAAAGGCGTCGTGTCGCGCCACAAGAAAGGCTTTTGCGGTCGCCGGACGCCACGGCATAGGCTAAAGTTTCAGAATTGGCAGAACAGGCCCCTACATACTTCTAAGTGCATTTTTTACGCTTTTAAACACCGTTAACCCATTTTCAAGGCTCTATAATGATGTCAAAGCATAGGAAACTTGAAATATGCTTGAAAATATCTCGGGTGTCGGTTCGTTTGGTCATACGGTCGCGTTATTTGGTTAATTACAACGAAACTCAAACGGACGTGAAAACGATCCAAATTACAACGAAACTCAAACGGACGTAAAATTTTATTTTAGTGACTACAAAATTTTTTTGGATGTCCGGATGTGGTCAGAACGTAAGATATGCGCGTAAATGCAAACTTACGCCGCTTTTGACGCTTTTAGTCCCTGTTGACCAAATAAGCGCATTTTCGCGTACCGAACCACTCAAAGCTTATTTCTAAGCTATGTTAAGGTTATTTATGGTATGTTTAGCTTATGATCATGTTCCGGAATGTATGTTACCATACGAAACGGTAGACTTTTGCAGTTTGACGTAAATAGTCCCTGTGATCGAATAAACTTGTTTTTGCCATACCAAACCCTTCAAAACTTATTTCTAAGTTACGTAAAGGTTATTTAAGGTATGTTAAGCTTATGTCACTATTTTTTTTGGGTAAAGGGTTACCCTGGTGATTCTATATATTCACAACCAAACAAAACAAGTAGTGTAGAGAAACCTACACTAGTTTGATCATGAGACATGCCTCATGAAAGTAAAAAACAAAAGGACAAAACAAAACCCCAAAACAAAATCCCCTAGACAACCATCTAGAACAACCGAAAACAAAAAGGACTAAAACAAATTAGCCACCATCATCGCTGATATGATTGCCGTTTATCTTCCACTCCCCAAGAAGCCTTTGCACATTAGCAGTGTTCCTTAGCTTCACTCCCATTAACTTGTACCGAACCGTGTTAAGAATAACTTTACTTATCACTTCTGGAGGCCTCAATTGATTCTTGAAAATTCTAGCTTATGTCACTATTCCGGAGTGTTTGTTGCGTTAAACTGATTACGTTTGCGTAACAGTTTGCGTTTAACTTTCTAGAAAGCGATTTAGAGGTCGAAATCGAACAAGAATTGATATGTATAAATGTCATATGCATTTGTACAAATCCCGGGAATGAAACACAAGATTTCATTGGATTTGTATTTGTATGATGGTTGTAGAGGCACAGGTGTCACATAATCCCTCCTGAAATGTCCCTATTCACCACACTGGAAACATCCCTCTAGCTTCTCTCCCTCCGAAGTATTTTTAGCATGACACTCGTGGGTAACATGCCCAGTTCGACCACATCTGGCGCACTTTCTCTGCTCATTCCCATGAGTCTTTTTCTCAGAACCACTCTTGCCATCCCTGGCATTGTCCTTTCTAGAACTGTTAGAATTTTCTATATACACCTTCCCCGAACTGCGTTTCCTCTCACGCTTCTCATCGGAATCCTTTTTCAAGCTCTCCGACTTTCGTTTCCATGAATCCCCAGATCTAGGCCCGGGATGCTGAATTACTTGGATAGTCGACCTATTGTGATGGCCCAACATCACGCATACTGTTGTCACATCATTGCATAGGGCACCAGTAAATGATCTTGGGTTACAACCCTGGATTGTTTTATGTGTGCATCTATGTACTGTTCACAAGGTTAATGAAAAATCAGAATTACGCTCCGATTATATCATAACACAGGAACTACTAAAACTATCTGATCATTATATTACATGAAGGCTTTCCGATCCGTGTCCCACCAAGACCATGCCCATGAGCACCACGTCCACGTTCCTGGCCATTATTCTGGTTAGCATCGCGCCGTTCCGTGGCAGTATTAACGTGTTGGGCTATGAGTTGTGCCAACTCTTATGGGGTATTAGGTAGTCCAGAACCCTGTCTAGCTTTTTTTTGGGGGGAAAGGGTTACCCCGGTGAATTTTATATATCAACCAAACAATACAAAACAGGGTGCATCAAGACATCGATACACACTACTAGACTTGGCATACCAAGCCTAGGAACCAAGCAAACAAACGACTGACCATATGGTTAGACAGGTGACTCGTGAGGAGGTTAAACAGGCTATGTTTAGCATAGGAGAAAATAAGGCCCCTGGTCCTGATGGATACACGTCGGCATTCTTTAAACATGCTTGGGATATAGTAGGAGATGAGGTTACGAATGCAGTGCTTGATTTCTTTGAGAATGGTAAACTTTTAAAACAAGTTAATCACACTATCCTTGCTCTGGTTCCTAAGATGGAGACTCCTAATTCGGTTCTTGATTACCGCCCTATCTCTTGCTGTAATGTTCTTTATAAGTGCATTAGCAAGATAATCACGGACAGAATTAAGGGGAGCTTGGATAAACTGGTCAGTATAAATCAGTCGGCTTTTGTTCCGGGAAGGAAAATTTCAGATAATATCCTTCTTACGCAGGAATTGATGCACAATTATCATCTTAACAAAGGTCAACCGAGGTGTGCTTTTAAGATTGACATTCAGAAAGCGTATGATACGGTCAACTGGTCGTTTCTTGAGTATATTCTACACCAGTTCGGATTTCACCATAGAATGGTTAATTGGATTATGACATGTGTAACTACGGTGTCCTATTCGTTAAGCATCAATGGTGAGTTGCATGGTTATTTTGCAGGGAAGCGTGGGCTTAGACAAGGGGATCCGATGTCCCCTTATTTGTTTACTCTAGTCATGGAGGTTTTGTCCCTTATTCTTCAGCAAGCTGCTTCGAGCTCTTCATTTAAATTTCATGCTCATTGCTCTAAGCAGAAGATTATAAATGTTTCATTTGCAGATGACTTGTTCTTATTTTCTCACGGTGATTGTGTCTCGGTGAAGCACTTAAAAGAGGCTTTGGATAAGTTTACTCAGATTTCGGGCCTGGTTCCCAGTTTGCCAAAGAGTACAGCTTTTTTCAGCAACGTCACGCGTTCTTTGAAAGATCAGATTTTGAATGTATTGCCTTTTCAAGAGGGTTCATTGCCTGTGCGGTACCTAGGAGTCCCGTTGATTTCAACGAGACTAGCTACTAGAGACTGTAAAATTCTTATTGAACGTATGGAAAGACGAATAGATAACTGGAAGACTAAATCCCTGTCGTTTGCAGGTAGACTCCAGTTAATCAACTCGGTACTTGCAGCAATGTATTCTTATTGGGCGTCGGTCTTTATGCTTCCTTTGAGTGTTATAAAAGACTTGGAGAAAAGGTTACGAAGATTCTTATGGAATGGTGGTACTCAGGGGCCGGTTCGTGCTAAAGTGGCCTGGAAAGAGGTGTGTACTCCGAAAGATGAGGGTGGTTTAGGTATTCGTAGTATTATGGACGCTATTAAAGCTTTTTTGACATCACATATCTGGAGCATAATTACTAATCGGCCTTCTCTTTGGCTTCAGTGGATTCATTCTTACAAGTTAAAAGGTATTAATTTCTGGGAGGTTCAGTACCGGGGTAATGTTACTTGGGGTTGGCGGAAGCTCCTGTCCATCCGATCTAAAGTACGTCCATTCTTTTGGAAGAGTATTCAGAGTGGTCGTCAAACTAATGCGTGGAGTGACAATTGGTGTACGCGTGGGGTTTACGTAGGTTTTACGTAAGTGTCCTTCCTGACTCTGGAAGACAGTAGCATGTGTGAGTTTACGTAGGTTTTACGTAAGTGTCCTTCCTGACTCCGGAAGACAGTAATGTGTACTTGTTTACGTAGGTTTTACTTAAGTGTCCTTCCTGACTCCGGAAGACAGTAATATGTACTTGTTTACGTAGGTTTTACGTAAGTGTCCTGCTTAACCCGAGGACCATGGTAGATAGTCTAGTAGTCGTGTAAGTAAGAGTAATTGTTCAATCCCATCATTCAACCCATTCCCAATCCCCGGGAATCCCATCATTCAACCCATTCCCAATCCCCGGGAATCCCATGCCTTGGTAAGAGTGTGAACTCACCTTGGTTTGCTCGGTATGCTAAGTTAAGTGCTCACAAGAAATCAATCACGTCCTATAGTGCACGTATACTAAATCAGTTCATGTTCGTAAAGCTTCACATGTAACTAGTATCACGGTAATATCACAGAGTGTGCTTGGCAGTTAGCATCTTGTATCATGTAAACAGTTAATCAATTTCATGTAACTCATGCTTCACATACCTGTCATTCACAGTTCATTCATACTTGACTAATGGTGTTAAATGGGTTTAACGAGGTTATTGCATTTAACTAGATCATTACACTTTGTATAGCTCACATGCATAACAGAGTTAACATAATTAACATAACTCAGATAATATACTTTACAAAGTTATCACACTCAACGGAGTTAATCATGCATAACAGAATCATCCTTAACAGAAAATAACATGCTTAACAGTGTTATCTGGCTTAACAGAGTTAAATACTAAACTGAATTACATGTGCCGAAAACCCTTGGTAGCCGAAATCCAAACTTGGGCCGAAATCATTTGGGCGACGAAATCAGTTCGGATTTCGTTGAGATGTACTCGAGTGGGGGTGGGGTTTTCGTTGGGTCCACTCACAAATTAACAACAGTTAACAAAACTCTACTCATCACTTACAATGCATGATCAATTAAACATTTCCTAACCATTCACATGAAATAATGATTACACTACAGTGGCCGCCAACATCTAGATTGATTCAGACCTCACAAACCACCTTTACATAATATTAAAAACATGGCTACCATCATGGATCATTTGTCAATTCGATAAGTCAACATCATGTGAGATTCCCTAGTACATGCATATTCACTCACATAACAATTGAAACAAACTATCACATGAATACATAAGTCAATTCTGAATAGTCATCATCATGGCATGACACGTATATAACCCACCTTTCGGTTCCAGATTCATATTCAAGCAATGCAAGCCCCTATCATCCATACATCCTATCATCCATACATGCCAACAGTGATATAAAATCATTCAACATAGATTTAATATGATTATCATGTTTTAAGTTGAACATGTGCACTGAGATCTATACAATTTAAAATACATATAATAAGCATATGACCTACTGACAACTACATGCAAGATTGAGAATAGTGGCCGACAATCATGAAGGGTTCTTATCTACTTGACTGCATTATCAAGGCATCACACATGCATTCATAATCATCACTCATCACTTGTATCTAAATCAAAATCATACTCATATCATGGCCATACATTCAGAATGAAATCGAACTTTAAACAAGAACCAATAACCGGCTAGGAACGATTAACAAAAGAAGTCCGACTTCAAGTAAAAGAAAAGTTGCCGTCGCACACAAAGAACTCTAGGGTTTCTATACATGTTGTGCGGTTATCTTGATATCAAAAAGGGTTATCATAAACAAAGTTGGGCCGATCCCACTGTTGAGCCAAGGCCTAATCTGATTTCGTTGGCCGCATGTGGACGAAATCACACATGTGTTTTCATATGGGAGTGTTTTCGGCTAGGGAATGATTTCGTGGATTCCTTGTTTGTTGTTTTATCCACGAACACAATATTAATACAATACACTATTATCTACACATATGTTCATATTACACAACAATATGTTAACACACTTAATACACACAATATATATCATACCAATCAAACATGGTTTAACAAATTAGAAAGGTGTATCGTTGTGAAACAAACAAGTCGTGTATCGGACAATCTAAACAATTAACGTGCAATAGTGCGAAAATGGAACCTTGGAAACTCGAGTTGTCACATAAACTGCCTTAACGGGTGAATCAGGTCAAAAGAACTTAGGTAAACTTTCCAATCAGAATGTTAGCTCTATTAAATCATGCCATATGAGTTCCAATACTCATTTGATTTATAGAACTACATTCTATCCTATCTCCCGATTTAGGTACCGATTATTTAACATAGTGATTCCATACTAGGTACCACTTGATTCCTTGATTCCTTGATTTCTTGAGCTTTGTTAGGACACTTAATCAAGGATACTTGCACCCTCAAGTGAATACATAGTCCCCTCTTTTACCGCTTTCAAATGTTTTGGGGTGAAACATATGTGCCTATTCACTATTTTCATGATTTCAACTATATGATTACACATGCTAGTACTTATCTTTTGACAAATTGAACTATTATCCATGGCTTAAACACTGATTTTCAAAGTTAAACTATTTGTTGGTTCATATTATTACTTATACATTCATTAACAATGATCAAGCCGATTGGTAGTACGATATAGCGCTATAGGAATAGACACCCCATTCCTGTTGTATGGAATGTCGGATACCAATGTTTTAACCAAATAGAATTGCCTTTGTGGTATTTCTATAGTCTCCAAAGTGTAGTTTGATGCACGAAGGTTTGAATGTATTACCAAATCGCGATATATGGTATATTTTGGTATACTATTATGGCATATTTTGATATGCTACCAACGTGATACTGTTTTTCTAAAGCATAGTTTGATATGCTATTGTTTACCAAAGTATAGTTTGTCACACCCCGACCACGTAAAACAATGTGACAACCCGAGTTTTCAAGGTTTCTACTTGACTTAATACTTGTTCGCAAAGAGTTGTTAAGTATATTTTTGGTGTGCAATATATTTGATGTATGTGATATATGGTTGGTAGCAATTATATGTTAATAAATATAAGTGAAATCACTGACTACATTAATCCAACGAAAACACCCCCACTCACAACCCTCTAGACGAAATCAAGGGGATTTCGTTGGTTCTGTTTTCGCCGGCCCAAAGACCAGTCAAGGCCCAACGTGTTATAATTTTCTTTTATAATCGAGTGGGTCGCATAAATCAGTTTAGAAAAATCCCTAGAAGTCTCGTTAACTGTGTGACGGCAACTGCAAGCCTTTGGAGCCTCCTCCTTCCGATCAAACCATTAGCTTTCTATCTCGGTTAGTGTTTAACCCGCTCGGGATTGATTGTTTGTTATCATTGTATATTGTGTAATTGAAATCATGATTCTGCTTATGCGTGATGTTGATGAAGGGAATTTTACATGATTGGGTTATATTAATTCTTAGTAGACATATGATAGGTGCATGTGATTTAATTATGATTGTCAGATCCATGCCCCATGTGAATTCTTGTGTTTGGTCCAATCACTTGTAGTGTAACAAACAGTTTGTCGGCTAGGGAATTCAATGATTTTTTTTTGAATTCAAATATCAAGATTCAAATAAAAAAAATACAAACCCACTACTAATTTTCGGTCCAATCATAGCATGAAAGAAATACTTAGTGTCGGCCATTATTTGTAAATTTTATAATAATAAGTTATCCACAAGTGTTATGTGTAATGTCTTGCATGTGAATTTTGATGGGATGTGGTCTGCAAAAAGTTCTCCTAAATCGATGACTGAATGACTTTGTCTAAGAATGGAGTGCATGATATGTTTTGTCTCATTATGTACTGATTGTGGTTTTCATAAATGGTCAACAGCAGGTTACATGTTTGTGTCAATTAATTGGTTATACGAATACTAATCTTCGCACACATGCCTGGAATGGCCGCGATACGAATACAAAACTTCGCAAACATGCCTGGAGGGCAGCGATACAAATACAACTAGTCTAGAATACATGGGAAACCCCCACAAATCTTCGCAAACATGCCTGGAAGGCCGCGATACAAATAAATACGATACATAGTTTACTAAACAAACATACGGTTTACGAAACGAATACTATAACTAAACAACCAACTGTGCACTCGCTCAACTTTGTTGTTGACTCGTTGTTACATGCCTTGCAGGTCGTTAGGTACTCATGGAGCTTGCACGGGGAGGCACAGTCATTGTGGGACATGGATCGTGGATGCCATGTTAAACGTTTATGACATTTCAAACTTATTACTTATGTTGGGTTTTTCATTTATGCTTCCGCTAAACATTGATTCTATACTTTTGTTTTGAACACCTTTCATATTGTTTGGTTGAATTACAATTACTAATTACATTATTCAATATGATTGGTGGCTTGATCCTGGTCATGTCACGCCTCCATGCGGTAATACTCCGCGTGTGGATTTTGGAGGTGTGACAAACAACAAATCATGGCGGAAATATCGGGGAGTGTTGTAACAGAATCATTGTTTCATAACACATGGAAATTGAAATTTTGTTTTATTGATTAAAAGTAGTTACAATGTCTTAACAAACCAAGAAACATAACATGATTAACTACTCTTGCGTCTTTTAAATGTCACTAAGGCCCAAGTCCGCCTAAGTGTATCTTGATCAATCCTATGCATCATTTTCCTGAAACACATGTGAAAATAGGTACGTCAGCATAAAAATGCCTGTGAGATACATAGGTTTTATTGATTTAGGATTCATGACTTGTAAGTCTATAAGAAAATGTTTATCAAAAGTAGTCATGAACCTTGTAAAATGTTTTTGTTTTATAAATCATATAAAAATCGATAAGGAAACAGATGATAAGAAAGAAATATGTATGGTTAAGTAAATAACCAAGTAAAAATGAATTTGAATAAAATGTGTTGTTTGTAAAACAATGTTTTGTAAAGATATGTTAATTGTGTAAAATGTAATCTGTCAAAATTGAAATGGTTTAAATAACGCTACGATATGTAATATCATAAAAGCACTTATATATATAGGAAGTACCAGCGGCGTATCCACCATGCTTTTATCATATTACACATGTCTCGTTACTTAAATCACTTACCCAAACAAACCACCAATGTAAAAATGTTCATGTATAACTAAATGTAATGTTTAAACAAATGTTGAAATGTTATTGTGTAAACAAATGTAATGTAGAGTGAATAAAAAGCCTTTATTGATTAAAAGCATTTACTCGATCCTATAAGAAAGAAATGTACAAAACAATGCATTTGATAAATTATAATCAAAATTTATGTTTTGTAAAATAATGCATGCTTTACTGATACAAACATCTATGCGGTATTGTAAAAATGCATACATTCAAGCCTTGAGACTGTGGCGATAAACCCTTAAACAAATTAAAGGTTTATCTAAGTTATGTGTATCGAATTCGGTCATTCCATCCATCCAAACAAACCTAGGATTTCAGGAATGGGAGTTGTCAATTCCTATGGTACCACTACCTACTAACGAACGACGTAGCTAATGTTAATGAATGTATTTTTGAGCCATTTAAACAAACCAAATGTCATACCAAAATGTAAGCATGTTTTATGAAAATAATGTACTAAGTATGCAATACATAGCATGAAATGAAATGTAAAATAATGAAACGACTGGTGATGGTGTTGAAGACTCTGATGATGGTGTTGAAGACTCTGATGATGAGGAGGTGTTGGAGGATTATAATGAAACGAATGAGTTTATGGTGGGAGGTACTTACAATCCGAAAGACACTAAAGGGGCAAGCACTCCTTCTACAGCGGTTAAAGATGGTTAGTATAGCATCGTGGAATATTAGAGGGTTGAACCGCTCTCTTAAACAATCAGAGGTTCGGCAGGCGGTGAAGGATTATAATCTTAGTTTGTGTGCTATTTTGGAATCACATGTTGACTTTGGTAAACTTGATAAAGTTTGTAGATCTGTTTTTCGTTCTTGGGAGTGGACGTCCAATGGAGCCAAGTGTGTTAAAGGTACTAGAATCATTATTGGTTGGAACCCGGCTATTTTTGATGTCATGGTGCTAGCTCAATCCGATCAGGTTATGCATCTTCAGCTTAATTTTAAATTGGATAAGCGGATGGTTTTTTGTTCTTTTGTGTATGCCGCCATCTATTATGTCTCTCGTAGAAATTTATTTATGGCAAAGTCTTTCAATGCACAAAGTTCTAGTGGGTGATAATCCTTGGTTCGTTATGGGTGATTTTAATTTGGCGCTGAATCTGGAAGATAAATCCTTGGGGACCTCTTCGATTTCTATTGGCATGAAGGATTTTCAATCGTGTGTGGACGATATTGAGATGTTTGACATTAACAGTTCGGGATTACATTTTACGTGGAACCAAAAACCAAAAAAGGGCGTTGGTCTTCTAAAGAAAATTGATCGTGTTTTAGGGAATACTCAATTTGTTGCTCTTTTTCCGTGTGCGGTTGCTTTATTTCAACCATATCGTCTGTCGGACCATTGTCCTTGTATCCTTAAAATCCCTGAAGCTGGTAAGTTGAAACCGAGACCTTTTAAATTCGCTAATTTTTTGGTTTATAAACCGGAGTTTTTAGACATTGTCAATCGGGTTTGGGGTACTAGAATTAATGGAGTGCATCAGTTTTCTGTTGTTAAAAGACTTAGACTGCTTAAAAGGCCTCTTCGTGCTTTACTTTTTAAGCAAGGTAATCTTCATAATAAAACTCAAGTTCTTCGTGAAAAACTTGATACTCTCCAGCAGTCTATTGATCGGGACCCTATGAATGCTGATCTTCGAGCCGAAGAAGCTAGTATCACGAGTGCTTATCAGGAAGCTTTGCTAGATGAAGAACGTTTTCTGAAACAGAAGTCCAAAGTGGACTGGTTGTGCGCTAGTGATATGAATACTGCGTTTTTCCACTCTTCGTTGAAAAATAGGAACCATCGCAGCCGCATTGATGTTATTCACGATTCTGGTGGAAATGTGTTTGAAGGTGATTTGGTCCATAAAGCTTTTGTTAACCATTATGAGAATTTCTTGGCTTGTCAAGGAGATGTTTCTCTTACCCCGGCTCCAGATTTATTTTCTAAAACGTCGGGTAACTGTTGAGGAGGTCAAAGCGGCTATGTTTTCTATTGGTATTGATAAAGCTCCTGGCCCGGATGGATACTCCGCTGCTTTTTTCAAGAGTGCTTGGAATATTATCGGGGTTGATATTTCTAAAGCTATTATTGATTTTTTTGATACCGGAAACTTGTTACGTGAATTGAACCATACTCTTATTGTGCTTGTTCCAAAGGTCCCTACGCCTTCGGTTGTTACTGATTATCGGCCTATAGCTTGTTGCAATGTCCTATACAAATGCATCTCCAAGATTGTTGCAGAGAGAATTAAAGGAGTGTTGAATGATATTGTGAGTGTTAACCAATCCGCCTTTGTGCCTGGTAGGCGAATTTCTGATAATATTTTGTTAACTCAAGAGCTGATGCACAATTATCATAGGAATGTTGGTCCTCCTCGTTGCGCGTTTAAAGTTGATATTCAAAAAGCCTATGACACTGTTGATTGGAGGTTTCTAAAGAGTATTCTTCTTGGTTTTGGGTTTAATATCAAGATGGTCAATTGGATTATGGTATGTGTCTCTACTACCTCATATTCTGTTTGTGTTAATGGGGATATTCATGGGTATTTCAAGGGTAATCGAGGTCTAAGGCAAGGGGATCCGTTGTCCCCGTATCTTTTTACTCTTGTTATGGAGATTCTTACAGCCATTTTGCAGCATTCGTTAAGGATTGATTCGTCGTTTAAATTTCATAATAGATGTGAAAAGCAGCAGATTATAAACTTATGTTTTGCTGATGATTTGTTTCTTTTTGCTCGAGGTGAAATTGCTTCGGCGAAGTTTATTATGTCTTCTCTTGATACTTTTACTAAGATGTCAGGGTTGGTGCCTAGTGTTCAAAAAAGCACGGTTTTCTTTTGTAATGTTCCCAGTTACATTAAGAGTGCTATTTTGAGAATTATGCCGTTTGTGGAAGGTTTGCTGCCAGTGAGGTACTTGGGGGTGCCCCTCATATCTACGCGGCTTTTATATAAAGATTACAATGTTCTTGTGGAAAAGCTTGAGAAACGTATTATGCATTGGAGGAATAGGATGTTTTCATTCGCGGGAAGGGTTCAACTTATCATTTCAGTTTTGTCTTCTATGCATATTTACCGGTCTTCTGTCTTTATGTTGCCGACTCGGGTGATTAATGATTTGGAAGCTATGATGCGGAACTTTCTCTGGTCTCAAGACTGTTCTTTTCACAAAGGAAAGGCGAAGGTTTCATGGAAATCTATTTGTATTCCGAAGTATGAAGGGGGTTTAGGCATTAGACGCATTGCTGATGTAAATAAAGCTCTAATGACTTTTCACATTTGGAGCATCATTACCAAACGACAATCTTTGAGGGTTGACTGGATTCATTCTTACAGACTAAAAGGTAAAAGTTTTTGGACATGCACGGTTCCGACAAACTGTTGCTGGTCTTGGCGCAAGCTGTTACAAATTCGGCCTCTAATGAGAAATCGTTTTTGGTCTGAGTTAGGTAATGGTGCTAGAACTTCTGTTTGGTATGATAGCTGGTGTACGTTGGGGCAGTTGGGAGATTTTTTTACTCCGAGAACGATCACTAATGCGGGGTTCAGTTTGGATGCTAAAGTTGCTAATTTACGGTTAAATGGGGCGTGGATTTGGCCTGAGGCATGGAGGGACTTGTTCCCAGTTCTTATTCAGTTGGACCAGGTGAATATTGATCCGAATAAATGTGATCGGATTGTATGGCGAGATGGTGATCGAGTTAGTTACTTTTCTGCTTCGTATGTCTAGGATTCGATTCGGTATGCAGATCCAGAAATTGATTGGTGCTCTATTGTGTGGTTTCCTCAGTGTATCCCGAAGCATGCGTTCTTTATGTGGTTAATCATGAGGGGTAAGTTACTCACACATGATAGAATTTTGAGTTGGGATTTGTCGCGTAGGAAAAATATGAACATGATGTGTTGCCTTTTATGCTATGAGAATTATGACTCTCATAGTCATTTATTCTTTGAATGTAAATTCTCATCTCAAGTTTGGCATATGGTTCGACAAAAGGTGGGCATGGATACGGTTCAACCTATATGGGGGGATATTGTGGATTGGCTTTTAGCTCGTGCTCGATCGAAGACAGCGGCTAATCTTGTTACTAGACTTGCAGTTGCGGCTAGTGCTTATGTGATTTGGCTGGAGCAGAATGCTAGGTTGTTTAAGAATCAGTTAAGACCACCAGAAATTATTAGTGCGTCTATCTTTCAAATGGTTCGTTACAAATTGATGGGAGTGAAGCTGAAGAACACTGCTGGCGTCCAGAGGCTTCTTGGAGATTGGGAGATTCACAGATTTCACAGGGATGATGATGGTGGTTGAGTAGTTGATAGTTTTTCTTATGGCTTTGTTTCTAGATTAGAGTCTAGTGGTTGGTTATTTGTGTTGATTTTGACGTTTTTGTTTACTTTCATGGGGGATGTCTCATGATTGAACTAGTGTAGGTTTTTCTACACTACTTGTTTTGATTGGTTGTGAATATATAGAATCACCGGGGTAACCCTTTACCCAAAAAAAAAAGAAATGAAATGTAAAATAATGTACTAAGTATGCACTAAATGGTCATACATAGCATAAAATGAAATGTAAACAATGTACTAAGTATGCACTAAATGGACATACATAGCATAAAATGAAATGTAAAACAATGTACTAAGTATGCACTAAATGGACATACATAGCATAAAAACATAATGAAATCATGTACTAATAGTGTACTAATGAACATAGCAAGAATATGATATGAAAAACATGAAAACACGAAAGTAACAAGTAGGCACATGTGTTTCACCCCAAAATGTTTTGAAAACAGTAAAAGAGGGGACTATGTACTCACTTGGGGGTTCTTAGAAGTCTTGAACAACAACCAAGCAAAGCTAGAGGGATCACGGAATCAAACGGCACCTAATATAGGTAACTACATTAATAAACAGACCTAGATCGGAGGATCGGATAATATGAGGTTTCGTAAACCAAATGAGTATAGGAACTCATGTAATATGGTTTAACAAAGCCTACATTCTAAAACGAAACCTATCCTAAGTGCTTTTGACCCATTACGACTCGTTTAGGTAGCTTATGCTACTTTAATGCGTCGTTCGCGTATAATACATTCGGACCGCCTAACTAGTCCCATGATAAGTAAAATATGCCTTAATATGTCTAATAATGTTACCTAATCAGTTTATATGTCAAAATTTAGGTTACATATGCTTAAAATGAATTTATGCGTAAAAAGGGCATTTTGGTCATTTTCCTAAGGCATATAAACTACCTATCATACAACTAACTACACGAAGTGACCATAAGGTATAACCTCAGAATGTTATTCCCTATAAAACTATGGTCACCTAATGTGTTTGGTAGGATCCTAATGATCGACCAAACGGGTCGGGTTCAAAAGTATAAGCGATTGTTTAGACTGCTTATCTTACGATCCTATATAAGCACTAAACCTAAAGTGACGAGCTAAACATGTCAAAACATGTTTAATGAAGTTAGAAAACAAGTTTGATATCAAAACAAACGGTTTTGATACCCAAGAATAGTTTGGTTGCGACAACCCGAGAAACCCTAGCAGCCGTCAGACACAAATTCGATCAAGAAAGGAAGAATCATGTCACACCCCGACCACGTAGAACATACAAAACGTGGCGGAAACATCGGGGAGTGTTGTAACAGAATTAATGTTTCACAACCATGGAAATTAAAGTTTCGTTTTATTGATTAAAAGTGTTACTATGCCTTAACAAACAAAGAAATACAACATAATTAACTAGTCTTGCAACTTTTATTGTCACTAAAGCCCAAGTCTGTCTATGTGTATCTTGAACATCTTATGCAACAGCTCCTGAAAAACACATGTGAAAATAGGTACGTCAGCATAAAAATGCCTGTGAGATACATAGGTTTTGTGAAAATAAGATTCATGACTTATGTTTGAGAAAATGTTTAGTCATGAACCTTGTTATTTGCTTTGTCTTTTAAATCATTTGAAAAACGATAAGATCAGATGATAAGTATAAAATAAATGTAAGGTTAAATGAATAACCAAGTAAAATGTGTTTGCATAAGATAAGTTGTTTATAAATCAATGTCTTGTGAAAAGTATGTTATTTGTATGAAATGTTCTATGTCTCAAACTGAAATGATTCAAATAGCGTTACGACATGTAATACCATACAAACACTTATATATAGGAAGTACCAGCGGCGTATCCACCATGCTTGTATCATATTACACACGCCTCGTCACTTAATCACTTAATCAAACCAAACCAAACAATGTAAAATGTTCATGTCAAGATGTAAATCATGTCAAAATGTCTATGTCAAATATCCATGTCAAATGTCTATGTCAAATATCCATGTCAAATGTCTATGTCAAATATCCATGTCAAATGTCTATGTCAAATATCCATGTCAAATGTCTATGTCAAATATCCATGTCAAATGTCTATGTCAAAATGTCATGTATGGCAAGTGAAATGTCTCAACTAAACCATATGCACACAAAAAAGGTATTGAAGTAAAACTTGGTTTAAATCAAAGCTATGTTTTGTGTAAATGCATGCAAATATTTAATATGAACATTTATGCGGTATTGTGAATATGCATACATCCAAGCCTTGCGACTGTGGTGATAAACCCTTTAAACAAATTAAAGGTCTATCTGTCTTATATCAACGAATTCGGTAATTCCTTTCATCCCCTTTCCCTGGGACGTCCGGAACGGGAGTTGTCAATTCCTATGGTACCACTACCTACTAACGAACGGCGTAGCTAATGTTAATGAATGTATTGTCCCATGTAAACAAACCAAATGTCATACCAAAATGTAAGCATGTGATGAAAACAATGTACTAAGTATGCACGCAATGGACATACATAGCATAAAATGTAAATGTAAAACGATGTACTAAGTATGAACTAAATGGACATACATAGCATAAAATGTAAATGTAAAACAATGTACTAAGTATGAACTAAATGGACATACATAGCATAAAACACAATGAGATCATGTACTATAATGTACTAACGAACATAGCAGTATATGAAGTGAAAACAGGAAAGCAGGAAAGTAACAAGTAGGCACATGTGTTCCACCCCAAAACAGTTTGGAAAACAGTAAAAGAGGGGTCTATGTACTCACATAAACACCTTGAAAACATTTAAAAGAGGGGGTTCTATGTACTCACTTGAGATTGCTCAGATGTCTAAAGATAATCACCAAGTAATGCTAGAGATCTTGGAATCAAACGGCACCTAATATAGGTAACTATGTTAATAACCGGACCTAAATCGGAAGATCGGATAGGATGAGGGCTCGTAAACCATATGAGTATGGGAACTCATTTAGTATGGTTTAATAAAGCCTACATACTAAATGAAACCTAACCTAAGTGCTTACGACCCATTACGACCCGTTTAGGTAGCTTATGCTACTTTAACGCGTCGTTCGCGTGAAACGCGCTCGGACCGCCTAACTAGTCCTATGACAAGTAATATATGCCTTAACATGTCTAATATGGTTGTCAAATCAGTTTAGATGTCAAAAGTTATGTTACATATGTTTAAAATGAATTTTGGCATCAAAGGGGTATTTTGGTAATTTACCTAAGGCATATAAACTACCTATCATACAACTACTTAAACGAAGCGACCATAAGGTATAACCTCGTAAGGTTATTCCCTATATACTATGGTCACCTAATGTGCATGGTCGGATCCTAATGATCGACCAAACGGGTCGGGTTCGAAAGTATAAGCGATTGATTAGATCGCTTACCTCTACGACCCTATATAAGCACTAAACTAAAAGTGACGAGCTAAGCATGTTAAAACATGCTTAACTAAGTTTAGAAAACAGGTTTGGTATCACAACAAACGGTTGTGATACCTAAGAGTAGTTTGGTTACAAAATACGCAAGAATACGTATTCTGCCCGAAACTACGGCTCGTCACTGAGCCTAGGTAACGTGGTAATCAGTAGGTATAGTCGCTAGGGACTATAACCATCGTGATCACGCTCACGTTATGAAGTTCAAACGAACTTCGCATCGACCATAAACTGGTCAATGCAGAAAGTCAAACAAAGTTTGACTTTCGGACTCGAAAAGCAATAAAAGAACGAAGGAACACTTACGAAGGGTCCCCGAATGCTAATCTAGATCAAAATAGCTCAGGTATGAAACAATGGTTTCAACTTAGAGCACAAATGATCAGATTCTTGTGAGAAATGAAGTGAAATGTGATGGGTATTTATAGTATTTCCCGAACCGTTAAGATCGTTTGTCGAATATCGTGCCTTAATCTTGTGCGTACACTTGTCAAAATGTTATGGTTACTGAAAATGGCCTATTAAGAGCTGAAAGGGCAAGTTTAGAACTTGTGGTTGTGGTTTAATCAGCTGATAATCTGCTGACTGTTTGATATTATCTGTTCTGGAACAGGCTAGCGCACCGCTACGTTAAAAGTGTAGCGCACCGCTAGGCTTAAGTTTGGCAGATTTACACTTTTGGCCCCTGTCATGCATTCAGCCCATTTTCGACACGTTTAAGGCCCATTAACCCCATTTCAAAGCTCTAAAATGAAGTTAAAGTGTAGGGAACTTAAAATGTGTTCAAAAATATCTCGGATGTCGGTTCGTTTGGCCGTACGGTCGCGATGTTCGGTTAATTACGACGGAATGCGCACAAGCGCGAAAAACGATCCAAATGACGCGACGAATGGATTTTTCTTATGGCGAACACTAAAATATAATATAGTCATGCTTACATAAATTTTTGGATGTCCGGAAGTATTCAGAACGTAAGTTATGCGCGAAAATGCAAACTTGTGCACTTTTTGACACTTTTAGTCCCTGAATGACCCAAAAGTTTATTTTAGCACACCCAACCCCTCAAAGCCTATTTCTAAGCTATGTAAAGGATATATATGGTATGTTTAACTTATGGTCATGTTCCGGAATGTCTGTTACAGTTCAAATTGGCATACTTTCACAGTTTGTCAACTTTAGTCCCTGTAAGCGATTTAACTTGATTTTGCCATACCAAAACATTCAAAACTTATTTCTAAGTTATGTAAAGGTTATTTAAGGTATGTTAAGCCTATGTCACTATTCCGGAGTGTTTGTTGCATTAAACTGGTTATATTTACGCATCGGTGCGCGTATAACCTTCCAGAAAGCGATTTAGAGTTTGAAATTGAACAAGAATTGATATGTGCAAATGATACACATATTTTTACAAATCCCAAGTATGAAATATGATATTTCATTGGTTCGGTATTTGTTTGATGGCCGTGGAGGCACAGGTGTTACAGTCTCCCCTACTTTAGGAAATTTCGTCCCGAAATTTATTTAGAGGAAACTTGTGAGAGCTTGAAAGCATGAAGTTTGAAAAGATCGAACAACATTGGTTAGGGTTCTGAACTTCTAGTAACTTTAATAACATCATGCTTGCAATGTAAGAGGGACACTTATATACAAGTATATAAAGCGTCATTGGTGCGTCCACCATGCCTCCATTACATCGTTCTCATTTTGTTATTGTTGTCACTATCGGTTCCTTCACATAATAAATCTTACTGGATTTCTGTGCACTAAATTTCATAATTATGTGCGCATCCATAATTAGAGAATTCCTTGCACAGTTCACACAGTCTATTTTATAATGTGTAGGGTAAAACCAAATGAACAATCCTGTGATGAGCGTGACTTAGACCGCCATAGAGTCCTTTAGACTAAATCAATAAATGATTTAAATAGACTATCAAGGAGTCTGTTCAGCTACATCACTAGATGTCAATTTTTTTTTTTTTTTAACCAAATTGTGAATCAATCTTTTTGACTAGACCACTAAAGGGTCTCTTATGAATCATGGAGTGGTACTATATAATCCAAGGGTTTTAACTATTACATAGAAGCCCATTTAAGGATTAAAGGTAGTACCTTTTGAATATCCTGCTACGAATCCCTCATATGAAGATATGAAAGATCCTGCAAGGATTTGGATAAAGAATATCCAGAGTAGTAAAAACACCAAAAATGCATAAAAGAAAACATAAGATGAGTAAACACATAGTCACATAACCACAAAATTGTTTGTTAATTTGTCTTGTAAATTGCGTACATGCATTTAAAGCACACTAGGAATCCATTCCGTGGATTTCATTTGGTACTTTAAACGTTTATCAAGAATCCAACTATAAAGATAGAAAGATTCAAAAAGAAAATTCGATTTCGATTATTAGGAACCGAAGTGTTCGAATTAAGGTACATAAGGAATCCAATTAAGGACTCTGATTTGAATGATGATTATCCACAAGGGTCTAATTGTGGAGATAAAAAGATCCCATATGGATTTTTGAAGTTGAAGATGTTTTGAAATATTGCACGGGATGTGCTTAAGTCAAAACATGAAGTAAAATGCTTATGAAGTTGAGATGCCTGATATGTCAAGGCGACATATGAAGCGGAATTTGAAGGTTAAGTCAATGTATGAGGAAAATATTTTTGAATACTATGCATGGGGTTCCTTTAAGAAAAATGTGTTTAACGTTTTTGAAACCTTATATATAATACTTTTTGGAAATCATAAAGTAGGTGTATTATATAGGTATATTTATAAAAAAAGTTTTAAAATCATGCGAGATGAATTTTAAAATTATGTATAAGGTTTTTGAAAGACATGAATGATGCTTTTCGAAATCATGCACTTGATAAGAAAATGTATTGTGTTAATATTGTCTTCAGACTATATGAAATATTTTGAAATTAGGAAGGTTGGTTTTGATAACATGACTAATGTTTTTGAAATAACATAGACAATGCATCTAGAAAAATTGTTTTCAAACTACATGAAATGTTTTGAGATCATGAGGATTGTTTTTGAAATACTTGTACTGTATATGTTGAAAAATCAAAACGTAATGGGTATGAGATTTGAAAATATCCTTAGTTATCTAACCAAGGATTTAAAGGTAAAGATGTGCAAAAAGCACGATTACTCATAATTCCACTTTATTTCTTGTACTTCGTTTCTTAGAATGAAACGAGTACTTAGAACTTTCGAGGAAATTATGAGCGATCACTTGAAAGAGAGAATCACAAGAGTAGTTTGTAAGGAACATAGTTCCTTAATGCAGGTAACATAGGAAAAACATACACACATGTAATTATACTTGTATATCAGAATTTGTGAACAACGATTTATTTATAAACAAAACAGATTGTTTCACATTACAAGGAAACAAAAGAACAAAAGCATAAGACAGCAACATCTTCTAGTCAGCCAACTGCTCATCCGTGAGTGAGATTTGCATTAGCAAGCTTTGGGCATTTGTTCCTGAAATGGCTCGTATCGCCACAGTTGTAGCAAGTACCACGCGGAAAACGAGCTTGAATAGGGTTGACTTGGAGTTGGGTAGCAGCTTGGTTGATAGCAGCTTTGTTTTGGATGGCAAAGCGGCATATGTTAATCAGATGTCCCCACTGTCCACAGTAGGTACACTTGGAGCAGGGTATGAGGTTTAAATGATGACGTTTGCATCGCTTGCACCTAGGAGCAGTTCCTAAGTACGGCTTCCTAGCTGGTGGCCTTGCCACTTGGCTAGGTCTAGCTTGATTAGGTGTAACCGCTGCGGGTTTCCTTGAAGCCTTATGCTTCCTTGATGTTGTTGAAAGCCTGACTACTGCTTCCTTTGGTGTCTCTTGAGTGGCTTCATTGTCGAGACGAGAGGCTTCATTGTTAAGACGAGCCATGGCAATACCTAAATCCACAGTCCTCTGAATCACTTCGCCAATTTGCTGGACAAATTTGGCTGTTCGCTCGGGCATTTGACCAGTGCCAAGAGGAATAGACATTCTAGAAGAAAATGAAAGACAGAGGAAGAAACGAGTGAAAGGTTATTGGATAATCAATACAGAATGGTAACGAATGAAAATTGTGATCATTTGTTTGTTACCTAAGGCAAACAAATGAGATGGTGACAAATCAAAGTAAATAGGTCCAAAATAATGTATCGTGAAGACATGCTCGCCTATAAGTGAACACTCATCCCAAGAATTCCCAGGTAAGCACAACTGGTCTCGCGTCTGATGAGATGTATACGAAGTGCTTGCCTAGACAGAAAACCCAGAATACAGGCATTCACCCTTCCAGTTTGCACGTGTTCACATTATTTAAAACCCAAAACCTTGACGAAGTTTTGAAAACTCAAAGGGGTTCAAAACCATATAATAGAGAGTTCAAAACCTTACAATAGAGGGTTCAAAACCTAGTAATCAATCATCCTAGAACAGATGATTAGTTTTCAAAGCGGTTTTGAAATTTATGTTTTTGTTGTGGTTGTCGCCTAAGGATAGGTGACAGTATTGTTTTATGACTAAACACAAGTAAACTCGCGTTAGGGTCCTAGAAAGGTTATAGACTAGGTCAAAGTATTACTAATAACCTAATTCCCTATAACCATTGGCTCTGATACCATCTTTTCTGTCACACCCCGACCACGTAGAACATACAAAACGTGGCGGAAACATCGGGGAGTGTTGTAACAGAATTAATGTTTCACAACCATGGAAATTAAAGTTTCGTTTTATTGATTAAAAGTGTTACTATGCCTTAACAAACAAAGAAATACAACATAATTAACTAGTCTTGCAACTTTTATTGTCACTAAAGCCCAAGTCTGTCTATGTGTATCTTGAACATCTTATGCAACAGCTCCTGAAAAACACATGTGAAAATAGGTACGTCAGCATAAAAATGCCTGTGAGATACATAGGTTTTGTGAAAATAAGATTCATGACTTATGTTTGAGAAAATGTTTAGTCATGAACCTTGTTATTTGCTTTGTCTTTTAAATCATTTGAAAAACGATAAGATCAGATGATAAGTATAAAATAAATGTAAGGTTAAATGAATAACCAAGTAAAATGTGTTTGCATAAGATAAGTTGTTTATAAATCAATGTCTTGTGAAAAGTATGTTATTTGTATGAAATGTTCTATGTCTCAAACTGAAATGATTCAAATAGCGTTACGACATGTAATACCATACAAACACTTATATATAGGAAGTACCAGCGGCGTATCCACCATGCTTGTATCATATTACACACGCCTCGTCACTTAATCACTTAATCAAACCAAACCAAACAATGTAAAATGTTCATGTCAAGATGTAAATCATGTCAAAATGTCTATGTCAAATATCCATGTCAAATGTCTATGTCAAATATCCATGTCAAATGTCTATGTCAAATATCCATGTCAAATGTCTGTGTCAAATATCCATGTCAAATGTCTATGTCAAATATCCATGTCAAATGTCTATGTCAAAATGTCATGTATGGCAAGTGAAATGTCTCAACTAAACCATATGCACACAAAAAAAGTAGTGAAGTAAAACTTGGTTTAAATCAAAGCTATGTTTTGTGTAAATGCATGCAAATATTTAATATGAACATTTATGCGGTATTGTGAATATGCATACATCCAAGCCTTGCGACTGTGGTGATAAACCCTTTAAACAAATTAAAGGTCTATCTGTCTTATATCAACGAATTCGGTCATTCCTTTCATCCCCTTTCCCTGGGACGTCCGGAACGGGAGTTGTCAATTCCTATGGTACCACTACCTACTAACGAACGGCGTAGCTAATGTTAATGAATGTATTGTCCCATGTAAACAAACCAAATGTCATACCAAAATGTAAGCATGTGATGAAAACAATGTACTAAGTATGCACGCAATGGACATACATAGCATAAAATGTAAATGTAAAACGATGTACTAAGTATGAACTAAATGGACATACATAGCATAAAATGTAAATGTAAAACGATGTACTAAGTATGAACTAAATGGACATACATAGCATAAAACACAATGAGATCATGTACTATAATGTACTAACGAACATAGCAGTATATGAAGTGAAAACAGGAAAGCAGGAAAGTAACAAGTAGGCACATGTGTTCCACCCCAAAACAGTTTGGAAAACAGTAAAAGAGGGGTCTATGTACTCACATAAACACCTTGAAAACATTTAAAAGAGGGGGTTCTATGTACTCACTTGAGATTGCTCAGATGTCTAAAGATAATCACCAAGTAATGCTAGAGATCTCGGAATCAAACGGCACCTAATATAGGTAACTATGTTAATAACCGGACCTAAATCGGAAGATCGGATAGGATGAGGGCTCGTAAACCATATGAGTATGGGAACTCATTTAGTATGGTTTAATAAAGCCTACATACTAAATGAAACCTAACCTAAGTGCTTACGACCCATTACGACCCGTTTAGGTAGCTTATGCTACTTTAACGCGTCGTTCGCGTGAAACGCGCTCGGACCGCCTAACTAGTCCTATGACAAGTAATATATGCCTTAACATGTCTAATATGGTTGTCAAATCAGTTTAGATGTCAAAAGTTATGTTACATATGTTTAAAATGAATTTTGGCATCAAAGGGGTATTTTGGTAATTTACCTAAGGCATATAAACTACCTATCATACAACTACTTAAACGAAGCGACCATAAGGTATAACCTCGTAAGGTTATTCCCTATATACTATGGTCACCTAATGTGCATGGTCGGATCCTAATGATCGACCAAACGGGTCGGGTTCGAAAGTATAAGCGATTGATTAGATCGCTTACCTCTACGACCCTATATAAGCACTAAACTAAAAGTGACGAGCTAAGCATGTTAAAACATGCTTAACTAAGTTTAGAAAACAGGTTTGGTATCACAACAAACGGTTGTGATACCTAAGAGTAGTTTGGTTACAAAATACGCAAGAATACGTATTCTGCCCGAAACTACGGCTCGTCACTGAGCCTAGGTAACGTGGTAATCAGTAGGTATAGTCGCTAGGGACTATAACCATCGTGATCACGCTCACGTTATGAAGTTCAAACGAACTTCGCATCGACCATAAACTGGTCAATGCAGAAAGTCAAACAAAGTTTGACTTTCGGACTCGAAAAGCAATAAAAGAACGAAGGAACACTTACGAAGGGTCCCCGAATGCTAATCTAGATCAAAATAGCTCAGGTATGAAACAATGGTTTCAACTTAGAGCACAAATGATCAGATTCTTGTGAGAAATGAAGTGAAATGTGATGGGTATTTATAGTATTTCCCGAACCATTAAGATCGTTTGTCGAATATCGTGCCTTAATCTTGTGCGTACACTTGTCAAAATGTTATGGTTACTGAAAATGGCCTATTAAGAGCTGAAAGGGCAAGTTTAGAACTTGTGGTTGTGGTTTAATCAGCTGATAATCTGCTGACTGTTTGATATTATCTGTTCTGGAACAGGCTAGCGCACCGCTACGTTAAAAGTGTAGCGCACCGCTAGGCTTAAGTTTGGCAGATTTACACTTTTGGCCCCTGTCATGCATTCAGCCCATTTTCGACACGTTTAAGGCCCATTAACCCCATTTCAAAGCTCTAAAATGAAGTTAAAGTGTAGGGAACTTAAAATGTGTTCAAAAATATCTCGGATGTCGGTTCGTTTGGCCGTACGGTCGCGATGTTCGGTTAATTACGACGGAATGCGCACAAGCGCGAAAAACGATCCAAATGACGCGACGAATGGATTTTTCTTATGGCGAACACTAAAATATAATATAGTCATGCTTACATAAATTTTTGGATGTCCGGAAGTATTCAGAACGTAAGTTATGCGCGAAAATGCAAACTTGTGCACTTTTTGACACTTTTAGTCCCTGAATGACCCAAAAGTTTATTTTAGCACACCCAACCCCTCAAAGCCTATTTCTAAGCTATGTAAAGGATATATATGGTATGTTTAACTTATGGTCATGTTCCGGAATGTCTGTTACAGTTCAAATTGGCATACTTTCACAGTTTGTCAACTTTAGTCCCTGTAAGCGATTTAACTTGATTTTGCCATACCAAAACCTTCAAAACTTATTTCTAAGTTATGTAAAGGTTATTTAAGGTATGTTAAGCCTATGTCACTATTCCGGAGTGTTTGTTGCATTAAACTGGTTATATTTACGCATCGGTGCGCGTATAACCTTCCAGAAAGCGATTTAGAGTTTGAAATTGAACAAGAATTGATATGTGCAAATGATACACATATTTTTACAAATCCCAAGTATGAAATATGATATTTCATTGGTTCGGTATTTGTTTGATGGCCGTGGAGGCACAGGTGTTACAGTCTCCCCTACTTTAGGAAATTTCGTCCCGAAATTTATTTAGAGGAAACTTGTGAGAGCTTGAAAGCATGAAGTTTGAAAAGATCGAACAACATTGGTTAGGGTTCTGAACTTCTAGTAACTTTAATAACATCATGCTTGCAATGTAAGAGGGACACTTATATACAAGTATATAAAGCGTCATTGGTGCGTCCACCATGCCTCCATTACATCGTTCTCATTTTGTTATTGTTGTCACTATCGGTTCCTTCACATAATAAATCTTACTGGATTTCTGTGCACTAAATTTCATAATTATGTGCGCATCCATAATTAGAGAATTCCTTGCACAGTTCACACAGTCTATTTTATAATGTGTAGGGTAAAACCAAATGAACAATCCTGTGATGAGCGTGACTTAGACCGCCATAGAGTCCTTTAGACTAAATCAATAAATGATTTAAATAGACTATCAAGGAGTCTGTTCAGCTACATCACTAGATGTCAAATTTTTTTTTTTTTTTAACCAAATTGTGAATCAATCTTTTTGACTAGACCACTAAAGGGTCTCTTATGAATCATGGAGTGGTACTATATAATCCAAGGGTTTTAACTATTACATAGAAGCCCATTTAAGGATTAAAGGTAGTACCTTTTGAATATCCTGCTACGAATCCCTCATATGAAGATATGAAAGATCCTGCAAGGATTTGGATAAAGAATATCCAGAGTAGTAAAAACACCAAAAATGCATAAAAGAAAACATAAGATGAGTAAACACATAGTCACATAACCACAAAATTGTTTGTTAATTTGTCTTGTAAATTGCGTACATGCATTTAAAGCACACTAGGAATCCATTCCGTGGATTTCATTTGGTACTTTAAACGTTTATCAAGAATCCAACTATAAAGATAGAAAGATTCAAAAAGAAAATTTGATTTCGATTATTAGGAACCGAAGTGTTCGAATTAAGGTACATAAGGAATCCAATTAAGGACTCTGATTTGAATGATGATTATCCACAAGGGTCTAATTGTGGAGATAAAAAGATCCCATATGGATTTTTGAAGTTGAAGATGTTTTGAAATATTGCACGGGATGTGCTTAAGTCAAAACATGAAGTAAAATGCTTATGAAGTTGAGATGCCTGATATGTCAAGGCGACATATGAAGCGGAATTTGAAGGTTAAGTCAATGTATGAGGAAAATATTTTTGAATACTATGCATGGGGTTCCTTTAAGAAAAATGTGTTTAACGTTTTTGAAACCTTATATATAATACTTTTTGGAAATCATAAAGTAGGTGTATTATATAGGTATATTTATAAAAAAAGTTTTAAAATCATGCGAGATGAATTTTAAAATTATGTATAAGGTTTTTGAAAGACATGAATGATGCTTTTCGAAATCATGCACTTGATAAGAAAATGTATTGTGTTAATATTGTCTTCAGACTATATGAAATATTTTGAAATTAGGAAGGTTGGTTTTGATAACATGACTAATGTTTTTGAAATAACATAGACAATGCATCTAGAAAAATTGTTTTCAAACTACATGAAATGTTTTGAGATCATGAGGATTGTTTTTGAAATACTTGTACTGTATATGTTGAAAAATCAAAACGTAATGGGTATGAGATTTGAAAATATCCTTAGTTATCTAACCAAGGATTTAAAGGTAAAGATGTGCAAAAAGCACGATTACTCATAATTCCACTTTATTTCTTGTACTTCGTTTCTTAGAATGAAACGAGTACTTAGAACTTTCGAGGAAATTATGAGCGATCACTTGAAAGAGAGAATCACAAGAGTAGTTTGTAAGGAACATAGTTCCTTAATGCAGGTAACATAGGAAAAACATACACACATGTAATTATACTTGTATATCAGAATTTGTGAACAACGATTTATTTATAAACAAAACAGATTGTTTCACATTACAAGGAAACAAAAGAACAAAAGCATAAGACAGCAACATCTTCTAGTCAGCCAACTGCTCATCCGTGAGTGAGATTTGCATTAGCAAGCTTTGGGCATTTGTTCCTGAAATGGCTCGTATCGCCACAGTTGTAGCAAGTACCACGCGGAAAACGAGCTTGAATAGGGTTGACTTGGAGTTGGGTAGCAGCTTGGTTGATAGCAGCTTTGTTTTGGATGGCAAAGCGGCATATGTTAATCAGATGTCCCCACTGTCCACAGTAGGTACACTTGGAGCAGGGTATGAGGTTTAAATGATGACGTTTGCATCGCTTGCACCTAGGAGCAGTTCCTAAGTACGGCTTCCTAGCTGGTGGCCTTGCCACTTGGCTAGGTCTAGCTTGATTAGGTGTAACCGCTGCGGGTTTCCTTGAAGCCTTATGCTTCCTTGATGTTGTTGAAAGCCTGACTACTGCTTCCTTTGGTGTCTCTTGAGTGGCTTCATTGTCGAGACGAGAGGCTTCATTGTTAAGACGAGCCATGGCAATACCTAAATCCACAGTCCTCTGAATCACTTCGCCAATTTGCTGGACAAATTTGGCTGTTCGCTCGGGCATTTGACCAGTGCCAAGAGGAATAGACATTCTAGAAGAAAATGAAAGACAGAGGAAGAAACGAGTGAAAGGTTATTGGATAATCAATACAGAATGGTAACGAATGAAAATTGTGATCATTTGTTTGTTACCTAAGGCAAACAAATGAGATGGTGACAAATCAAAGTAAATAGGTCCAAAATAATGTATCGTGAAGACATGCTCGCCTATAAGTGAACACTCATCCCAAGAATTCCCAGGTAAGCACAACTGGTCTCGCGTCTGATGAGATGTATACGAAGTGCTTGCCTAGACAGAAAACCCAGAATACAGGCATTCACCCTTCCAGTTTGCACGTGTTCACATTATTTAAAACCCAAAACCTTGACGAAGTTTTGAAAACTCAAAGGGGTTCAAAACCATATAATAGAGAGTTCAAAACCTTACAATAGAGGGTTCAAAACCTAGTAATCAATCATCCTAGAACAGATGATTAGTTTTCAAAGCGGTTTTGAAATTTATGTTTTTGTTGTGGTTGTCGCCTAAGGATAGGTGACAGTATTGTTTTATGACTAAACACAAGTAAACTCGCGTTAGGGTCCTAGAAAGGTTATAGACTAGGTCAAAGTATTACTAATAACCTAATTCCCTATAACCATTGGCTCTGATACCATCTTTTCTGTCACACCCCGACCACGTAGAACATACAAAACGTGGCGGAAACATCGGGGAGTGTTGTAACAGAATTAATGTTTCACAACCATGGAAATTAAAGTTTCGTTTTATTGATTAAAAGTGTTACTATGCCTTAACAAACAAAGAAATACAACATAATTAACTAGTCTTGCAACTTTTATTGTCACTAAAGCCCAAGTCTGTCTATGTGTATCTTGAACATCTTATGCAACAGCTCCTGAAAAACACATGTGAAAATAGGTACGTCAGCATAAAAATGCCTGTGAGATACATAGGTTTTGTGAAAATAAGATTCATGACTTATGTTTGAGAAAATGTTTAGTCATGAACCTTGTTATTTGCTTTGTCTTTTAAATCATTTGAAAAACGATAAGATCAGATGATAAGTATAAAATAAATGTAAGGTTAAATGAATAACCAAGTAAAATGTGTTTGCATAAGATAAGTTGTTTATAAATCAATGTCTTGTGAAAAGTATGTTATTTGTATGAAATGTTTTATGTCTCAAACTGAAATGATTCAAATAGCGTTACGACATGTAATACCATACAAACACTTATATATAGGAAGTACCAGCGGCGTATCCACCATGCTTGTATCATATTACACACGCCTCGTCACTTAATCACTTAATCAAACCAAACCAAACAATGTAAAATGTTCATGTCAAGATGTAAATCATGTCAAAATGTCTATGTCAAATATCCATGTCAAATGTCTATGTCAAATATCCATGTCAAATGTCTATGTCAAATATCCATGTCAAATGTCTATGTCAAATATCCATGTCAAATGTCTATGTCAAATATCCATGTCAAATGTCTATGTCAAAATGTCATGTATGGCAAGTGAAATGTCTCAACTAAACCATATGCACACAAAAAAAGTATTGAAGTAAAACTTGGTTTAAATCAAAGCTATGTTTTGTGTAAATGCATGCAAATATTTAATATGAACATTTATGCGGTATTGTGAATATGCATACATCCAAGCCTTGCGACTGTGGTGATAAACCCTTTAAACAAATTAAAGGTCTATCTGTCTTATATCAACGAATTCGGTCATTCCTTTCATCCCCTTTCCCTGGGACGTCCGGAACGGGAGTTGTCAATTCCTATGGTACCACTACCTACTAACGAACGGCGTAGCTAATGTTAATGAATGTATTGTCCCATGTAAACAAACCAAATGTCATACCAAAATGTAAGCATGTGATGAAAACAATGTACTAAGTATGCACGCAATGGACATACATAGCATAAAATGTAAATGTAAAACGATGTACTAAGTATGAACTAAATGGACATACATAGCATAAAATGTAAATGTAAAACGATGTACTAAGTATGAACTAAATGGACATACATAGCATAAAACACAATGAGATCATGTACTATAATGTACTAACGAACATAGCAGTATATGAAGTGAAAACAGGAAAGCAGGAAAGTAACAAGTAGGCACATGTGTTCCACCGCAAAACAGTTTGGAAAACAGTAAAAGAGGGGTCTATGTACTCACATAAACACCTTGAAAACATTTAAAAGAGGGGGTTCTATGTACTCACTTGAGATTGCTCAGATGTCTAAAGATAATCACCAAGTAATGCTAGAGATCTCGGAATCAAACGGCACCTAATATAGGTAACTATGTTAATAACCGGACCTAAATCGGAAGATCGGATAGGATGAGGGCTCGTAAACCATATGAGTATGGGAACTCATTTAGTATGGTTTAATAAAGCCTACATACTAAATGAAACCTAACCTAAGTGCTTACGACCCATTACGACCCGTTTAGGTAGCTTATGCTACTTTAACGCGTCGTTCGCGTGAAACGCGTTCGGACCGCCTAACTAGTCCTATGACAAGTAATATATGCCTTAACATGTCTAATATGGTTGTCAAATCAGTTTAGATGTCAAAAGTTATGTTACATATGTTTAAAATGAATTTTGGCATCAAAGGGGTATTTTGGTAATTTACCTAAGGCATATAAACTACCTATCATACAACTACTTAAACGAAGCGACCATAAGGTATAACCTCGTAAGGTTATTCCCTATATACTATGGTCACCTAATGTGCATGGTCGGATCCTAATGATCGACCAAACGGGTCGGGTTCGAAAGTATAAGCGATTGATTAGATCGCTTACCTCTACGACCCTATATAAGCACTAAACTAAAAGTGACGAGCTAAGCATGTTAAAACATGCTTAACTAAGTTTAGAAAACAGGTTTGGTATCACAACAAACGGTTGTGATACCTAAGAGTAGTTTGGTTACAAAATACGCAAGAATACGTATTCTGCCCGAAACTACGGCTCGTCACTGAGCCTAGGTAACGTGGTAATCAGTAGGTATAGTCGCTAGGGACTATAACCATCGTGATCACGCTCACGTTATGAAGTTCAAACGAACTTCGCATCGACCATAAACTGGTCAATGCAGAAAGTCAAACAAAGTTTGACTTTCGGACTCGAAAAGCAATAAAAGAACGAAGGAACACTTACGAAGGGTCCCCGAATGCTAATCTAGATCAAAATAGCTCAGGTATGAAACAATGGTTTCAACTTAGAGCACAAATGATCAGATTCTTGTGAGAAATGAAGTGAAATGTGATGGGTATTTATAGTATTTCCCGAACCGTTAAGATCGTTTGTCGAATATCGTGCCTTAATCTTGTGCGTACACTTGTCAAAATGTTATGGTTACTGAAAATGGCCTATTAAGAGCTGAAAGGGCAAGTTTAGAACTTGTGGTTGTGGTTTAATCAGCTGATAATCTGCTGACTGTTTGATATTATCTGTTCTGGAACAGGCTAGCGCACCGCTACGTTAAAAGTGTAGCGCACCGCTAGGCTTAAGTTTGGCAGATTTACACTTTTGGCCCCTGTCATGCATTCAGCCCATTTTCGACACGTTTAAGGCCCATTAACCCCATTTCAAAGCTCTAAAATGAAGTTAAAGTGTAGGGAACTTAAAATGTGTTCAAAAATATCTCGGATGTCGGTTCGTTTGGCCGTACGGTCGCGATGTTCGGTTAATTACGACGGAATGCGCACAAGCGCGAAAAACGATCCAAATGACGCGACGAATGGATTTTTCTTATGGCGAACACTAAAATATAATATAGTCATGCTTACATAAATTTTTGGATGTCCGGAAGTATTCAGAACGTAAGTTATGCGCGAAAATGCAAACTTGTGCACTTTTTGACACTTTTAGTCCCTGAATGACCCAAAAGTTTATTTTAGCACACCCAACCCCTCAAAGCCTATTTCTAAGCTATGTAAAGGATATATATGGTATGTTTAACTTATGGTCATGTTCCGGAATGTCTGTTACAGTTCAAATTGGCATACTTTCACAGTTTGTCAACTTTAGTCCCTGTAAGCGATTTAACTTGATTTTGCCATACCAAAACCTTCAAAACTTATTTCTAAGTTATGTAAAGGTTATTTAAGGTATGTTAAGCCTATGTCACTATTCCGGAGTGTTTGTTGCATTAAACTGGTTATATTTACGCATCGGTGCGCGTATAACCTTCCAGAAAGCGATTTAGAGTTTGAAATTGAACAAGAATTGATATGTGCAAATGATACACATATTTTTACAAATCCCAAGTATGAAATATGATATTTCATTGGTTCGGTATTTGTTTGATGGCCGTGGAGGCACAGGTGTTACAGTCTCCCCTACTTTAGGAAATTTCGTCCCGAAATTTATTTAGAGGAAACTTGTGAGAGCTTGAAAGCATGAAGTTTGAAAAGATCGAACAACATTGGTTAGGGTTCTGAACTTCTAGTAACTTTAATAACATCATGCTTGCAATGTAAGAGGGACACTTATATACAAGTATATAAAGCGTCATTGGTGCGTCCACCATGCCTCCATTACATCGTTCTCATTTTGTTATTGTTGTCACTATCGGTTCCTTCACATAATAAATCTTACTGGATTTCTGTGCACTAAATTTCATAATTATGTGCGCATCCATAATTAGAGAATTCCTTGCACAGTTCACACAGTCTATTTTATAATGTGTAGGGTAAAACCAAATGAACAATCCTGTGATGAGCGTGACTTAGACCGCCATAGAGTCCTTTAGACTAAATCAATAAATGATTTAAATAGACCATCAAGGAGTATGTTCAGCTACATCACTAGATGTCAAATTTTTTTTTTTTTTTTTAACCAAATTGTGAATCAATCTTTTTGACTAGACCACTAAAGGGTCTCTTATGAATCATGGAGTGGTACTATATAATCCAAGGGTTTTAACTATTACATAGAAGCCCATTTAAGGATTAAAGGTAGTACCTTTTGAATATCCTGCTACGAATCCCTCATATGAAGATATGAAAGATCCTGCAAGGATTTGGATAAAGAATATCCAGAGTAGTAAAAACACCAAAAATGCATAAAAGAAAACATAAGATGAGTAAACACATAGTCACATAACCACAAAATTGTTTGTTAATTTGTCTTGTAAATTGCGTACATGCATTTAAAGCACACTAGGAATCCATTCCGTGGATTTCATTTGGTACTTTAAACGTTTATCAAGAATCCAACTATAAAGATAGAAAGATTCAAAAAGAAAATTTGATTTCGATTATTAGGAACCGAAGTGTTCGAATTAAGGTACATAAGGAATCCAATTAAGGACTCTGATTTGAATGATGATTATCCACAAGGGTCTAATTGTGGAGATAAAAAGATCCCATATGGATTTTTGAAGTTGAAGATGTTTTGAAATATTGCACGGGATGTGCTTAAGTCAAAACATGAAGTAAAATGCTTATGAAGTTGAGATCCCTGATATGTCAAGGCGACATATGAAGCGGAATTTGAAGGTTAAGTCAATGTATGAGGAAAATATTTTTGAATACTATGCATGGGGTTCCTTTAAGAAAAATGTGTTTAACGTTTTTGAAACCTTATATATAATACTTTTTGGAAATCATAAAGTAGGTGTATTATATAGGTATATTTATAAAAAAAAAGTTTTAAAATCATGCGAGATGAATTTTAAAATTATGTATAAGGTTTTTGAAAGACATGAATGATGCTTTTCGAAATCATGCACTTGATAAGAAAATGTATTGTGTTAATATTGTCTTCAGACTATATGAAATATTTTGAAATTAGGAAGGTTGGTTTTGATAACATGACTAATGTTTTTGAAATAACATAGACAATGCATCTAGAAAAATTGTTTTCAAACTACATGAAATGTTTTGAGATCATGAGGATTGTTTTTGAAATACTTGTACTGTATATGTTGAAAAATCAAAACGTAATGGGTATGAGATTTGAAAATATCCTTAGTTATCTAACCAAGGATTTAAAGGTAAAGATGTGCAAAAAGCACGATTACTCATAATTCCACTTTATTTCTTGTACTTCGTTTCTTAGAATGAAACGAGTACTTAGAACTTTCGAGGAAATTATGAGCGATCACTTGAAAGAGAGAATCACAAGAGTAGTTTGTAAGGAACATAGTTCCTTAATGCAGGTAACATAGGAAAAACATACACACATGTAATTATACTTGTATATCAGAATTTGTGAACAACGATTTATTTATAAACAAAACAGATTGTTTCACATTACAAGGAAACAAAAGAACAAAAGCATAAGACAGCAACATCTTCTAGTCAGCCAACTGCTCATCCGTGAGTGAGATTTGCATTAGCAAGCTTTGGGCATTTGTTCCTGAAATGGCTCGTATCGCCACAGTTGTAGCAAGTACCACGCGGAAAACGAGCTTGAATAGGGTTGACTTGGAGTTGGGTAGCAGCTTGGTTGATAGCAGCTTTGTTTTGGATGGCAAAGCGGCATATGTTAATCAGATGTCCCCACTGTCCACAGTAGGTACACTTGGAGCAGGGTATGAGGTTTAAATGATGACGTTTGCATCGCTTGCACCTAGGAGCAGTTCCTAAGTACGGCTTCCTAGCTGGTGGCCTTGCCACTTGGCTAGGTCTAGCTTGATTAGGTGTAACCGCTGCGGGTTTCCTTGAAGCCTTATGCTTCCTTGATGTTGTTGAAAGCCTGACTACTGCTTCCTTTGGTGTCTCTTGAGTGGCTTCATTGTCGAGACGAGAGGCTTCATTGTTAAGACGAGCCATGGCAATACCTAAATCCACAGTCCTCTGAATCACTTCGCCAATTTGCTGGACAAATTTGGCTGTTCGCTCGGGCATTTGACCAGTGCCAAGAGGAATAGACATTCTAGAAGAAAATGAAAGACAGAGGAAGAAACGAGTGAAAGGTTATTGGATAATCAATACAGAATGGTAACGAATGAAAATTGTGATCATTTGTTTGTTACCTAAGGCAAACAAATGAGATGGTGACAAATCAAAGTAAATAGGTCCAAAATAATGTATCGTGAAGACATGCTCGCCTATAAGTGAACACTCATCCCAAGAATTCCCAGGTAAGCACAACTGGTCTCGCGTCTGATGAGATGTATACGAAGTGCTTGCCTAGACAGAAAACCCAGAATACAGGCATTCACCCTTCCAGTTTGCACGTGTTCACATTATTTAAAACCCAAAACCTTGACGAAGTTTTGAAAACTCAAAGGGGTTCAAAACCATATAATAGAGAGTTCAAAACCTTACAATAGAGGGTTCAAAACCTAGTAATCAATCATCCTAGAACAGATGATTAGTTTTCAAAGCGGTTTTGAAATTTATGTTTTTGTTGTGGTTGTCGCCTAAGGATAGGTGACAGTATTGTTTTATGACTAAACACAAGTAAACTCGCGTTAGGGTCCTAGAAAGGTTATAGACTAGGTCAAAGTATTACTAATAACCTAATTCCCTATAACCATTGGCTCTGATACCATCTTTTCTGTCACACCCCGACCACGTAGAACATACAAAACGTGGCGGAAACATCGGGGAGTGTTGTAACAGAATTAATGTTTCACAACCATGGAAATTAAAGTTTCGTTTTATTGATTAAAAGTGTTACTATGCCTTAACAAACAAAGAAATACAACATAATTAACTAGTCTTGCAACTTTTATTGTCACTAAAGCCCAAGTCTGTCTATGTGTATCTTGAACATCTTATGCAACAGCTCCTGAAAAACACATGTGAAAATAGGTACGTCAGCATAAAAATGCCTGTGAGATACATAGGTTTTGTGAAAATAAGATTCATGACTTATGTTTGAGAAAATGTTTAGTCATGAACCTTGTTATTTGCTTTGTCTTTTAAATCATTTGAAAAACGATAAGATCAGATGATAAGTATAAAATAAATGTAAGGTTAAATGAATAACCAAGTAAAATGTGTTTGCATAAGATAAGTTGTTTATAAATCAATGTCTTGTGAAAAGTATGTTATTTGTATGAAATGTTTTATGTCTCAAACTGAAATGATTCAAATAGCGTTACGACATGTAATACCATACAAACACTTATATATAGGAAGTACCAGCGGCGTATCCACCATGCTTGTATCATATTACACACGCCTCGTCACTTAATCACTTAATCAAACCAAACCAAACAATGTAAAATGTTCATGTCAAGATGTAAATCATGTCAAAATGTCTATGTCAAATATCCATGTCAAATGTCTATGTCAAATATCCATGTCAAATGTCTATGTCAAATATCCATGTCAAATGTCTATGTCAAATATCCATGTCAAATGTCTATGTCAAATATCCATGTCAAATGTCTATGTCAAAATGTCATGTATGGCAAGTGAAATGTCTCAACTAAACCATATGCACACAAAAAAAGTATTGAAGTAAAACTTGGTTTAAATCAAAGCTATGTTTTGTGTAAATGCATGCAAATATTTAATATGAACATTTATGCGGTATTGTGAATATGCATACATCCAAGCCTTGCGACTGTGGTGATAAACCCTTTAAACAAATTAAAGGTCTATCTGTCTTATATCAACGAATTCGGTCATTCCTTTCATCCCCTTTCCCTGGGACGTCCGGAACGGGAGTTGTCAATTCCTATGGTACCACTACCTACTAACGAACGGCGTAGCTAATGTTAATGAATGTATTGTCCCATGTAAACAAACCAAATGTCATACCAAAATGTAAGCATGTGATGAAAACAATGTACTAAGTATGCACGCAATGGACATACATAGCATAAAATGTAAATGTAAAACGATGTACTAAGTATGAACTAAATGGACATACATAGCATAAAATGTAAATGTAAAACGATGTACTAAGTATGAACTAAATGGACATACATAGCATAAAACACAATGAGATCATGTACTATAATGTACTAACGAACATAGCAGTATATGAAGTGAAAACAGGAAAGCAGGAAAGTAACAAGTAGGCACATGTGTTCCACCCCAAAACAGTTTGGAAAACAGTAAAAGAGGGGTCTATGTACTCACATAAACACCTTGAAAACATTTAAAAGAGGGGGTTCTATGTACTCACTTGAGATTGCTCAGATGTCTAAAGATAATCACCAAGTAATGCTAGAGATCTCGGAATCAAACGGCACCTAATATAGGTAACTATGTTAATAACCGGACCTAAATCGGAAGATCGGATAGGATGAGGGCTCGTAAACCATATGAGTATGGGAACTCATTTAGTATGGTTTAATAAAGCCTACATACTAAATGAAACCTAACCTAAGTGCTTACGACCCATTACGACCCGTTTAGGTAGCTTATGCTACTTTAACGCGTCGTTCGCGTGAAACGCGCTCGGACCGCCTAACTAGTCCTATGACAAGTAATATATGCCTTAACATGTCTAATATGGTTGTCAAATCAGTTTAGATGTCAAAAGTTATGTTACATATGTTTAAAATGAATTTTGGCATCAAAGGGGTATTTTGGTAATTTACCTAAGGCATATAAACTACCTATCATACAACTACTTAAACGAAGCGACCATAAGGTATAACCTCGTAAGGTTATTCCCTATATACTATGGTCACCTAATGTGCATGGTCGGATCCTAATGATCGACCAAACGGGTCGGGTTCGAAAGTATAAGCGATTGATTAGATCGCTTACCTCTACGACCCTATATAAGCACTAAACTAAAAGTGACGAGCTAAGCATGTTAAAACATGCTTAACTAAGTTTAGAAAACAGGTTTGGTATCACAACAAACGGTTGTGATACCTAAGAGTAGTTTGGTTACAAAATACGCAAGAATACGTATTCTGCCCGAAACTACGGCTCGTCACTGAGCCTAGGTAACGTGGTAATCAGTAGGTATAGTCGCTAGGGACTATAACCATCGTGATCACGCTCACGTTATGAAGTTCAAACGAACTTCGCATCGACCATAAACTGGTCAATGCAGAAAGTCAAACAAAGTTTGACTTTCGGACTCGAAAAGCAATAAAAGAACGAAGGAACACTTACGAAGGGTCCCCGAATGCTAATCTAGATCAAAATAGCTCAGGTATGAAACAATGGTTTCAACTTAGAGCACAAATGATCAGATTCTTGTGAGAAATGAAGTGAAATGTGATGGGTATTTATAGTATTTCCCGAACCGTTAAGATCGTTTGTCGAATATCGTGCCTTAATCTTGTGCGTACACTTGTCAAAATGTTATGGTTACTGAAAATGGCCTATTAAGAGCTGAAAGGGCAAGTTTAGAACTTGTGGTTGTGGTTTAATCAGCTGATAATCTGCTGACTATTTGATATTATCTGTTCTGGAACAGGCTAGCGCACCGCTACGTTAAAAGTGTAGCGCACCGCTAGGCTTAAGTTTGGCAGATTTACACTTTTGGCCCCTGTCATGCATTCAGCCCATTTTCGACACGTTTAAGGCCCATTAACCCCATTTCAAAGCTCTAAAATGAAGTTAAAGTGTAGGGAACTTAAAATGTGTTCAAAAATATCTCGGATGTCGGTTCGTTTGGCCGTACGGTCGCGATGTTCGGTTAATTACGACGGAATGCGCACAAGCGCGAAAAACGATCCAAATGACGCGACGAATGGATTTTTCTTATGGCGAACACTAAAATATAATATAGTCATGCTTACATAAATTTTTGGATGTCCGGAAGTATTCAGAACGTAAGTTATGCGCGAAAATGCAAACTTGTGCACTTTTTGACACTTTTAGTCCCTGAATGACCCAAAAGTTTATTTTAGCACACCCAACCCCTCAAAGCCTATTTCTAAGCTATGTAAAGGATATATATGGTATGTTTAACTTATGGTCATGTTCCGGAATGTCTGTTACAGTTCAAATTGGCATACTTTCACAGTTTGTCAACTTTAGTCCCTGTAAGCGATTTAACTTGATTTTGCCATACCAAAACCTTCAAAACTTATTTCTAAGTTATGTAAAGGTTATTTAAGGTATGTTAAGCCTATGTCACTATTCCGGAGTGTTTGTTGCATTAAACTGGTTATATTTACGCATCGGTGCGCGTATAACCTTCCAGAAAGCGATTTAGAGTTTGAAATTGAACAAGAATTGATATGTGCAAATGATACACATATTTTTACAAATCCCAAGTATGAAATATGATATTTCATTGGTTCGGTATTTGTTTGATGGCCGTGGAGGCACAGGTGTTACAAATCATTCTCTCCTCTAGCATGGCGATTCCAGTTCTTCCTGCAATCTTAGTTTTTTCTTCGTGATCTGGTGTATAACAGTCTGATTACTAGAGATTTGAGTCATCAGGTCTTTAGTTCGAACTTGTTAGCACTTGAAATCGGATTAAAACTAGGGTTCTCTTTTCGTTTTTCTTCACAATCGCCGCCTGAATCTGTGTTTCGAACAGGTTGGATAGATCTATTGTTTTATCGGTCCTTCTGGTTGGGCAGAAACCTAGAGTAAACAAGAACTCTATTCGATTTTGTTAGAAGCATGGCCTAGGGTTTTCTGCTAGATTAGGGTTTTTTCGTTTTTCCTGTTTTGTGGTTTTCTGGTTCTCGTTCTTTGCTGTGCATGGTCAGCTGCTGTTTGGTTATTGGAGAGAGTCGATTGTGTCAATATGGATGATCGTAAAAAACCTCCAGGATTCTTGCCGGAACTTAATCTAAAATCTGTCTCTTCTTATCAGGGTTTAGCAAGCCGGGTTGTCAATATTGAGGGTAACACGTTAGCTCCAAGACGGGGAGTAGTTCAACCGTCCCAGTCTCATTCTTCTCAATCGGAACCGAGGTTGTTTAATATGATTGACGAACTCACTAAAGTGACAGTACCAGTCCAGATGGAGAAGGATCAAACGGAGAATACAACGCTAGGTGGTGATGGGATTCCGAGTAATGGTGTAAATTTAGGTAATATCTTTGAACCGGTGTCATATGCATCAAAGGTTTCATCAGTTAAGCCGAAAAGCAAGATTAACTTTAGATATCTTGAGGGTACGGATCAGATGGAGGATGTGGATGTTATGATTCCCATGGATTCGGTAAGGCAAGTGCAAGACAGGTTTGCCAATGTATTATTCGGTTACTTCCTGGGTAAAAGGCTAGCATTTCCGGTGGTCGATTATTATGTTAGCAATAAGTGGAATAAATATGGTATTCAAAAGTGCATGATGAACGACAAAGGATTTTTCTTTTTTAAATTCTATACTAAGGAAGGGATGGAACAAGTGCTTCAAGATGGGCCATGGTTGATTAGGAACATTCCAATTTTTCTTAAAAATTGGTCTCCGAACACTGAGTTGAAGAAGGATGAGCTGAAGAAAATTCCTGTATGGGTCAAAATGCATGACGTTCCGCTTGTTGCATACACGGAAGATGGGTTGAGCTTAATTGCATCAAAGATAGGGGATCCAAAAGTGCTTGATAATGAAACGTCTAAGATGTGTGAAGATTCATGGGGTCGTAGTGGATATGCCAGAGCCATTATTGAACTGAATGCTGATAATGATTTGAAAGATACTATAAGTGTGGCTATTCCGAATGTAGAAGAAGGTGGATTCCTCAAAAGTACCATAAAGGTGGAATATGAGTGGAAACCTCCAAGGTGCCCAACATGTATGGTGTTTGGTCATAGTAATGATACTTGCCCATTAAAAGTGAGTGAACCGGTTCAAGTGGATGAGAAAGACAAACAAAAGGTTGATGAGAAAGGGTTCAGGGAAGGTAATAAGAGAAAGAAAGGGAAGAGGCAGCCGTTCCAGGTTAGAGATAGACAGAAGTTCATTTATAATCCCAAAGTGTTATTGGATCAGCATGAGAAGTATAAGGCGAGCACGTCAAATGCTCCACCAGTCAATTTAAAAAAACAAGTTTAGTGCCCTTAGCACTAATGAATCTGAAGGGGAGTATGACCAAGATGAGGTGCGAGTTGAGGTAGAGAATGAAACTGGTCACTTCATGGACAACAAGCAGAACGGATCCGCAAATAGTACAGGTGCAAGCACACCTGCTGATGAGGTGATCAATGGTTAGTCTAGCGTGTTGGAATATAAGGGGTCTGAACCGAACCCTTAAAAAAATGAGGTTCGAAAGATTATTAAAGATCAAGGTCTCAAAGTGTTTGCGGTGCTTGAATCACATGTGCAACCTGATAAGTTAGAGCATGTGTGTAAGAAGGTGTTCAGGAGATGGGAGTGGACGTCTAATGGGAGTCAATCTAGTAAAGGAACCAGAATTATCATCGGGTGGGATACGGATACTGTGGACGTGACGATTTTAAATGCTACGAGTCAGCTTATAAATACTAAAATGGTGGTAAAGGAGACCAACACGGCTGTGTATGGTACGTTTGTTTACGCCAGCAATTGTTATCAGGTTCGAAGAAATTTGTGGGAGGATTTAAGTTTGCATAAAAATATGGTTAAGAATAGTCCGTGGGTTGTTCTTGGTGATTTTAACTCTACCCTCAATATAGAGGATAGTAGTTTGGGGTCTTCTACTGTTAATCTAGCCATGAGGGATTTTAAGGAGTGCGTTCAGAATTGTGAAATTTTTGATGTCAATGCCTCGGGTTTACAATTTACGTGGAATCAAAGTCCGAAGAATGGGGTTGGAGTTCGTAAGAAATTAGATAGAATTATGGCTAATGTGCACTTTATTGATCTTTTTGTTAATGCTCATGCGTCCTTTCTTCCGTATGGAGTGTCGGATCACTGCGCGTGTATTCTCATGGTTCATGACAACATCAACCAAAAGCCCAAGCCTTTCAAGTTTCCAAATTTTCTGGTGCACAAGAAAGATTTTTTACAGCAGGTCAAGGAGGGTTGGGATATGCCAGTCAATGGTGTTCCGATTTTTAAAGTGGTAAAGAAGCTTAGGAATATCAAACCTTATATGAGACGTCTTTTGTTGAGGCAAGGGAATATTCATAAAAAGGTCGTCAAGCTGAAGGAGGAATTGGATAAAATTCAGATTTCTTTAGATAAGGACCCATGTAATGTTAATATCCGAGAGGAAGAAGCAGCCTGTTTAAAGCTATATCAAGAGGCCATGCTTGATGAGGAGTGATTCCTAAAATAGAAGGCAAAACAGAAATGGTTGGAGGTGGGAGACGCCAATACGGGTTACTTTCATAACGCCATTAAATGCAGGAATCATATTAATAAAATACATTTTAATAAAGATACTAAGGGCAATTCTTATGAAGGAAATCAGGTGGCTAATGCTCTAGTTGAACATTTTAAGTCTTTTCTGGGTAGCGAAGGTGATGTTACTAAGAAGACGTCGCCGGATATTTTTTCTAGGAAGCTTCCTAGAGAGGTGGCGGATAGTATGGTCCGGGTAGTCACAAAAGAAGAAATTAAAGATGCCATTTTCTCTATAAATGGGAATAAAGCTCCAGGACCGGATGGGTATACGTCAGCGTTTTTTAAAGGAGCTTGGTCGATAGTTGGGGAGGATGTTACTAAAGCTATAGAGGATTTCTTTGTATCGGGGAGAATGTTACAAGAAATTAATCATACGTTCATTGCCTTAATCCCAAAGGTTAGCACTCCTACTGTTACGGATTTTCGGCCTATAGCTTGTTGTAATGTTATTTACAAGGCTATTAGTAAGATTATTACTAATAGATTGTTAGAGGGGTTGCAATCGATCATCAGTGGGAACCAATCGGCCTTTGTCCCGGGGAGAAGAATCTCGGATAATATCCTTATTACGCAGGAGTTAATGCATAACTATCACCGTAGAGCGGGTCCGCCCAGGTGTGCTTTTAAGGTTGATATACAAAAAGCATATGATACGGTTCATTGGGGGTTTCTTGAGGATATTTTGCATGGTTTCGGGTTTCATAATACAATGATTCACTGGATTATGACATGTGTAACTTCAGCTTCGTTTTCTTTAAGCATCAATGGGCACATCCATGGTTATTTTAAAGGAAAACGGGGCCTTAGACAGGGAGATCCGATGTCTCCATTCCTTTTCACTATGGTTATGGAAGTTCTTACGTTAACTCTTCAAAATTCGGTAGAGGAAAGTAATTCATTCAGGTTTCATAACAAGTGTCAAAGACAAAAGATTATTAATTTGTGCTTTGCTGATGATCTTCTTCTATTTGCGAGAGGGGAGGTTAATTCAGCAAAAGTTATTATGGAATCTCTGAATGTGTTTAGAGACATTTCAGGCCTCATCCCAAGTATCTCTAAAAGCTCAGCGTTTTTTTGTAACGTCTCGAAGAATTTTGCAGTTTATTCCTTTCGAAGAAGGTAAGCTACCCATTAAATACTTGGGAGTGCCGTTGCTAGCATCGAGACTAATGAAGAAGGATTGCAAGGTTCTTGTTGAAAGAGTGAATAATAAAATCACTAACTGGAAAAACAAGTTCTTGTCTTTTGCAGGTAGACTACAATTAATCAGATCGGTGCTGTCATCTATTCATGTTTACTGGGCGTCGGTTTTTGTTCTTCCGGCTGCCATCATGAAAGAGCTTGAAACGAAAATGAAGTGGTTCCTGTGGGGTCGAGGTTTGGTTTCTAAAGGCAAGGCAAAAGTTGCTTGGAAGGAAGTTTGTTTACCGCGTAATGAAGGAGGGTTGGGTATTAAGCGGGTGGCTGATGTAAACCATTCGCTGATTACCTATCACCTTTATAGTATTATTTCGCGAAGGGACTCTATTTGGACTAAGTGGGTGCTTGATAACAGACTGAAACAACGGAGTCTTTGGGATGTTCCGCTGAAGTCTAGTGCTCCGTGGGGTTGGAAAAAACTTCTCAGGTGTAGGGAGAAGGTGCGGCACTTGTTCTGGACTAAAGTGGGTAACGGCAAGAGTACGTTTTTATGGCATGACAAATGGTCTGATGATTCGCCGCTGGGAACCATGGTAACTCCGAGACATATGTCTCAGCATGGCTTTACTATAGCTTCAAAGTTGGCGGATGTTGTTCAAGATGGTACTTGGAGATGGCCTGATGAGTGGAGGACTGTATACCCTTCTTTATTTCAGCTTTCAGCGGTTGAGCTAAACCTGAATCGGGAAGATGTTGTTATGATTAGGAAATCAGATGGGAAACTAGATGAGTACTCTACCAAAGAAATATGGAGACAATCAGATCTAGAGGTTCCGATGTAGCTTGGGTGGATGTTGTTTGGTCAGCTTTTTAACCAAAACATTCATTCCTTTGCTGGTTGATTTTCAAAAAGAAATTATGGACTCAAGACCGAATGGTAAACTGGAATCACAACATTACTCGATCAATGAACATGATATGCTGCTTACTTTGTTATAATGGTGTAGATTCTCATGAACATTTGTTCTTCGAATGCAAGTATTCTAGTAAAGTGTGGTCCGCTATTAAAGAGAAAGGGGGTATGCAGTCTCTTTCGGAGAAGTGGGAGGACATCAGCCAATGGATGGTCCCGAAAGCGAGATCCAAGTCGGTTCATATGGTAACGAATAAATTGCTTATCTCGGCTACGGCGTATTATGTATGGCAGGAGCGTAACACCAGATTCTTTAAAAACCAGCTTCGTCCACCGGAACAACTTATAGATTTCATACTTCAAACTGTGAGAATGAAGCTGATGTCGTTCAAGTTTAAAAGGAGTGCACGAGTTCAGGCGTTCTTAGAAGACTGGAAGCTGGAAGAAGTTGATAGGTTTGGAAATGACTAGGGTCTAGTTTGGTTACTTCTAGTTGTTTTACTTTTGGCTGTTTTCTTGTTTACTTATATGTGGCCTGTCACATATAAGAATTAGGGGGCATTTCGGCCTCTCTACTTGTACTGTTCAATTTTGTTTATAATAGAATCACCGGGGTAACCCTTTACCCAAAAAAGAATAGTTTGGTTGCAAAATACGCATAAACGCGTGTCACAACCCCCCGATCCCTCATCCCCGGAAACGAGCGGCTGCGAGCCAGTTTCGGTGGTATCTCGTATTGTCTAAATTGGCAGCGGAAATTTTCATCAGGACCGTAGTTAGGAAATATTGATGAGAGTAAAATACCACATTTTCATAGTATTAAACAAATGGGTTAAAACCCAAGTTCGTAGTACACACGTTTTTATAGGAATAAATCCTATTTTATTTAAAAAAAACATCTATTTCTTTTTAGGTAACTTTATTGCCACTTTTCCAAGCCTTCCGTGCTGTCCAGCTGGCTTCTATTTGGATTTCACATTTTGTTACCTGAAACGCGTTTTAAAAACATTTGTCAGTGGGAAATACTGGTGAGTGAATCCCAGTTTAATCAAGTTTAAGTAAAAAAGAAATCCCAGTGTATAGTATTGAGGGCGATCCCGCAATTATATTTGTTTCCAAGACATATCAATTAACATCCATGGTACTGTCGAACCCGACTTGTGGAAATGTTACTCCTTGACCAGGTGGTAACAAATTTTGTATACAAAACCGCAACATACTCATCATAATTGTATTCTTACAAATACTCAATAACTGTTATTCGCATGGAAAAGTATTTAAGGTTTTGTAAAAACAGTTAACAAAAGGTTTACAAAAAGTGGATCAACTCACATTGCTGTCTTAGATTTTCCGTAAGGATTTCCTGGTGATAATCTAAAATTTACACAATTGCACACGCGTTAGTATAATAACCCATTTTAACATTAGTAATACCCTCCCCGAGACGGCATTCCAATGACTACGTCGGGCAGAACCACGACAGCCATTACGGAACCCTAGATCAATCGGGCAGCATATCTAATACGTATCCAGGGGTTATAATACTTACAACGGAGCAGAACTTCGCTAATTAGGGGGTATAATACCCGCTTATAAAGCCTACTATTCTGATTTTGAGATTGAGAAAAGAAAATGGGACGAACAGACTGAAGATCCGATGCATTCTATTTATAGTTGCTAAGTTTGGCTTTGTCGCGGCCCGGGTAACATAGGGGCAGGGCCTACGCGGCCCGCGTTGACTCCAAGTCAACATGTAGCCCATCCGGATCACTATGTAGGCTCGACATGTGTTGGGCCACGTGGCGGCCCAGGGTCGTGCCAGGCCTTAAGTTTACGCGGCCCGCGTCAGGCTTGGGGTGGGGCTTACGCGGCCCGCCTCAGCCCAAAAATTCACTTTTTAATTATTTTTAATACTATTTAATGTATTTGGGGCCGCGATTTCTTGAGAGGTACTACCAATGATTCATCGGCTAGGCATTTCTTGAGATTCGATACATGAAATACATCATGTATTCCTGCCATTTCCTCTGGCAGTTGTAGCTGATAGGCTACAGGTCCTATTCTTCTAATAATCTCAAAAGGTCCAACATACCTGGGACTTAGCTTTCCTCTTTTGATGAATCTTACCACTCCTTTCCAAGGAGAGACTTTCAACAATACTTTATCTCCTACTTGAAATTCCAACGGTTTGCGTCGGTTATCAGCATAACTCTTCTGTCGATCACGTGCTGCTTTCAGTTGTTCCTTGACTTGAATAATCTTGTCAGTTGTCTCTTGTACTCTCTGTGGTCCAGATAGTTGCTTTTCCCCAATTTCTGCCCAACAGACTGGGGTTCGGCACTTTCGTCCATAAAGTGCTTCGAATGGTGCAACATTGACACTTGTGTGATAACTATTATTATAAGAAAATTCTATTAAAGGTAAGTGATCGTCCCAATTACCTCCGAAATCAATTACACAAGCTCTAAGCATGTCCTCCATTGTCTGAATTGTTCTTTCGCTTTGTCCGTCCATTTGAGGATCATAAGATGTGCTCAGATTTAACTTGGTTCCCATTACCTTTTGGAAACTTGACCAAAAATGAGAGGTAAAGCGGCTATCTCTATCAGAAACAATTGATAAAGGTATTCCGTGTAATAAAACAATTTCATTTACAAATAATTTAGCTAACTGTTCCATACTAAAAGTTTCTTTCATTGGTAGGAAATGAGCTGACTTGGTTAGTCTATCTACAATCACCCAGATTGTATCATTACCTTTCTTTGTTTTGGGTAATTTAGTAACAAAATCCATTGTTATTAATTCCCATTTCCACACTGGCATTTCTAACTGTTACAATAGGCCTGAGGTTTTCTGGTGTTCAGCCTTAACTTGTGAACAGGTTAAACATTTAGAAACATAGGCTGCTATGTCCTTTTTCATCCCTATCCACCAGAAATTTTTTCTTAAATCCTGGTACATTTTATCACTTCCTGGATGCATCGTATACTTAGACATATGGGCTTCTTCTAATATACGATGACGTAGGTTTCCTAATTTAGGTATCCACATTCTTATTTTATGGAATCTCCAAAGTCCATCTGTTCCTTGTTCTAATTCCTTGACCATACCTTTTACTTTTTCAGCATCATCCTTGATTACTGATTCTTGTGCTTTTCTGATTTGATCATTTAAATCTACTTGTAGATTTAATTTAAGAGAACGTACCATTTTTGGCTTTTCATGATACTTTCGGCTTAAAGCATCTTCCACTACATTTACTTTTCCTTCATGATACCATATCACAATCATAGTCACTAAGCATCTCCATCCAGCGTCTTTGTCTCATATTCAACTCCTTTTGCCTAAAAACATACCTTAAACTCTTATGATCAGTGAATATGGTAAACTTACTACCATAAAGGTAATGTCTCCAAATCTTAAGGGCAAAAATTATTGCTCCTAATTCTAGATCATGGGTTGAATAATTTTTTTTGGGTAAAGGGTTACCCTGGTGATTCTATTATAGACAACCGCCAAATAAGTACAAGTAGTGAGGATGAGTTCCCCACTAGTTCATATACAGGACATGCCCCATATATGTAAGCAAACAGCAAACAAACCAACATACCACCTCAATCTAGCCTACTACAATCATGATAATGACTAACTAGTAGACAAACGAAAAAAATCAAACAACGACGTCAACCGCCATCATCAAAAATGAAATTGCTACCAACCGGCAGCCCCTTAGCATGAAACAGAAGCCACCTATCCATTGGACAACTTTATGTGAGAGGTGCTTGCCCCTGTTCTGGAAGACGTAGGATGTGTACCCGATGTCATAAACTCATTCGTTTCATCATATACAACCTCTACCTCGTCATCGTCAGACTCCTCATTTAGCTCACGTCCCCCTTTATATCTCCCTTGGAAGGAACCCCCATTCCCCCAACGAACCCAAGAGCACTAAATGAATTGTGTGTTTGAACCTTGGACGAACTAGTGCACCGCGCATTCACGTAGGAAGAACTCACTGCCTTTTTCTTTTTATCCACAGGTCTATATTCAAACTTGGGCTTTTGATTGTTAACTTGAAAACCGCTCTTCTTTACATTCTTCTTTGTCTTGACTTCTATATAACCATCCTCATCTACTTTCGGACTGTTTGTAGGAGGTTTCACTGTCGATCGAATGCATTTTGGACACTCCTCAGAATCATGCCCAAATACACAACAGTGGGCACATCTCGGGGGTTTCCATTCATATTCCACACGAATAGTCTCATTGACATACTTGTTCTCATCCAACTCAGGAATAGCCATGGTTAGGACCTCTTTAAAGTCATGTTCAGCAGAGATATCAATGAGGGCCCTAGCATAGCTGCTTCGTCCCCAAGCCTCGTTGCACATATCAATAGTATACGAATCCAACCGCAAAGGAGAACCAATTTTAGACGCCAACATGCTTAACCCATCATCAGTATACGCCGCTAGAGGAACCTCATGCAATTTCACCCAAACCGCAACCTTTTTAATATCTTCTTTTTTAAGAGTGTTCGTAGGGGACCAAGTGTTGAGAAAAAGAGGTTTGTTCTGAATCAGCCAAGGACCCCCTTCAAGAACATTATTCATACCCTGACTATCTTCAAACTTGAAGAAGAAAAACCCATTCGAATTCATCATACTTTTCTAAAAACCATGTTTTTCCAATTTGTTTTCACAAAATATTCAACAATCGGATAAGCAATTCTATCCCCCAGGAAGTAACCATAAAGAGTATTTGCTAACCTGCTGTTAACCTGACGAATAGAATCAATTGGTAAAACTACATCCATTCCTTCCAAGGAGATATCCGACTTTAGCGACCTAAAATTAATTTTAGGAGTTTGATCAGCCGACTCATTTGCATTCCTAGCTGAATTTTGAGCATTCGAACCAGAATCCATGTTAACACCACCCTGGTCAGCTTGTTTGTTTTGTTGGGTTTCAGTGGTGATCAATTTTACTTTTATCAAAAACAGGTTTGATATATATTGTTAATTAAATAGGTAATTAATAAACGCAGCGGAATGAATATATTAATCAACACTAAAAACGAACCGAACAGGATCATGGTTACAAACATGCAAGCACGGTATACAATATTATTAATCTACCGATGAGATAGATATACCTTAGTGGTTAAAGACTAACCGTTTGAGACACCGAGGTACAATGAACGAATTGCTAGAACACGGACTATAACGGGGTGCGTCGGGTAACCGGTGGTGTTCAACTGAACAGCAGCGATTGAACAAAATTGTGGTACTGTTTTAATATGAAGTCTTCAAACTTGAAGCCAAAATGAGTGAGCTTGCAAAGAAAGAATCTTTAAGATGAATCTACAAGACCCATCAAGAAAACTTAAAGAATCACAGGGTCATTGAATGTGTAACAAATGTGGAAGATATATGAAACACAAGATCCAACAAGAAGTGCTAACTTGTGTTGGAAAGTTACCTTTTTCTTTTAGTGCTTAAATTAGGTCATAGTGGCAAAATTAGGTTTGTGCACTAAAACCAAAATAATAATTATCTTTGATTATTAACCGGGTACCAAACTAATATATGTAGAACAAGTTCAAGACGCGATATAAAGCCCGAGAATAACTTAATAAACGTTATATATGTTATTTATAATTAGTATAAATAATATATCCGTTTATTTTGTTAATTGTTCGTGATTACCAGTTAATCGAGTTAAGTGGATTTAGTGTTCATTGCCCAAGGTGTAACTCTCATGGGTCATAGCTCGGTCAGCAGCGCTGACTTATCGAATCCGTACATATAAATCCAACAATCTCCCACTTGGACGACCTTCGATAAAATCCTCAACGCAGACAGTCAGCGGCGCTCTAGCTGCACATGGCTGCCCCCAACAAGGTATGACACTTTAAAGTCATTAACCAAAACACCTTGCCATTATTAACAACTTACTATTGCAAGACAATAGACTTATGGTAATTGTTGTCATTCATCCTTTCTGTAAAAGACATAAATTGAATCAATGAGACATGGATTAAGTTCATTCTCATATGGAGTTCAATTATTATTGTTCTTGATCATAGAGTCAAAGTGGTCCGAACAAACACACAGTAAGTTTGGGTAAGGCCTTACACTTCACTAGTTTGAATCAACGAGGGCACCACAATATCTAACTGTTACATATCATGTAAGAGTACAGAATCCCTTATCGACTACATACAACTCCCACTGAACTTCAGAACTATTCCCAATTAAAGCCTTTATGACTGGCAGTTACGCGACAGCGGTTGACAGTAATCAAAGAATAATCCTTGGTAAACGGAAGTTCTAATATGTATCTCAGGTCAAAGGATACTAAATGAGTATACCAATTTCAAAACATCTTATGACTAAGATCCATGAAGATGATTTGATGCGAGTTACATCCAACGTCATTCTCAATGAGGTTTGTGAATTTGGAAGTCAACTCCTTGAGTCCAAAGTCAGAATAGTCTTAATTCAGAATCGTTCCCACGAGTCTGACCGACTACGGATAATTTAGAATACAAGATTCATGGATTAAACGTATTAAAATCGAACACAGTTGTAAGATTCAAACTTTGCGTTTAACCAGTAAATCAAAGGTGAATTTAAAAGGTACAACTGTTTGAATGTTCGTACATCCAAATACTAAATCAAAACATATGGCTAGCTAATCTAAGCCCGATAGCATCCATGTGATGATCATGTTTGTCCTGAGTCATGGGCTTAGTAAACGGGTCCGCTAGGTTTTGATCTGTGTCTACTTTGCTTGTCACGATGTCTCCATGTTCCACAATTTCCCGTATGTAGTGGAACTTTCTTAGAATGTGCTTGGCCTTGTGATGAGACCTTGGCTCTTTGGCTTGAGCAATAGCACCTGTGTTATCATAGAATATATCGATGGGTTTCTTAATGCTTGGAACCACATCGAGATCGGTTATGAATTTCTTCATCCAAGCAGCTTCCTTTGCAGCATCTGATGCGGCTATATATTCAGATTCGGTGGTTGAATCCGCCACTACACTCTGCTTGGAGCTCTTCCATGAGATAGCTCATCCATTTAGAGTGAATACGAAACCTGATTGTGAGCGAGAATCATCTCGGTCATTTTGAAAACTGGCATCAGTGTAAGATCTTACAGTGAGCTCTTCTTCTACTCCTCCAAATACTAATAACATATCTTTAGTTCTTCTCAGATACTTTAGAATGTTCTTGACAGCAGTCCAATGGGCGATGCCAGGAGTTTGCTGATAACGACTAGTCATGCTTAAAGCATACGAGACGTCAGGTCTAGTACATAACATAGCATACATGATAGAACCAATCGCTGAAGCATATGGAACTGCTTTCATTTGCTTAATTTCAATGTCCGTTGTAGGAGATTGTGATTTGTCCAACACGGTTCCTTTAGTCATAGGAACCTCCTTTCTTGGAGTTTTCCATTTTAAAGCGTGTCATTATTTTGTCTATGTATGTACTTTGACTTAGCCCTAGAAGCCGCTTAGATCTATATCTGTAGATCTTGATTCCCAGAATATAAGCTGCTTCTCCAAGATCTTTCATTGCGAAGCAAGATCCCAAATAGTGTTTAACTTCGTTAAGCATAGGGATGTTATTTCCAATGATTAGTATATCATCCACATACAGGATGAGGAATGATATGGTGCTCCCACTAGCCTTTCTGTAAACATAAGGCTCATCTTCATTTTTGACAAAACCAAACTCTTTGATCTTTTGGTCATGACAAAACCAAACTCTTTGATCTTTTGGTCAAAACGAAGATTCCAGCTACGAGACGCCTGCTTGAGTCCATAAATGGACTTATTCAGCTTGCACACCCTATTAGAATATTTTGGATCAACAAAACCGTCTGGCTAAACCATATACACATCTTCAGAGAGATGCCCATTAAGAAAAGCTGTTTTGACATCCATTTGCCATATCTCGTAGTCATAGTACGCGGCTATGGCAAGCAATATCCTGATCGATTTGATCATAGCAACGGGCGAGAAGGTTTCATCATAGTCAATACCCTGAGTTTGAGTGAAACTTTTCGCAACTAGCTGTGCTTTAAAGGTGTGTACATTTCCATGCATATCGGTTTTTCTTTTGAAAATCCATTTGCTCCCTACTGCCCGAGATTCGCGGGGTAGCTCAATCAAGTCCCAGACTTGATTATCACGCATAGATTGCATCTCAGCGTTCATGGCTTCCAGCCATTTCGCAGATTCAGGATCTGAGATAGCAGATTTGTAGTTAGTAGGTTCATCATTAGACTCATCTACTACCAAGACTTCAGCACCTTCGAGATGCCAAAGGTATCTGTCAGGTTCTTTACGAGTCTTGCTACTTCGGCGAACGCCTGTGTTCATGTCTGATTCATCATCAACAATTTCTTGTTGTTCAGACATTCCGACTTCATCAGCGGTTGTTGTTGGTTCTCGAATTTCTTCAAGATCAACCACATTATTTCCAGTTCCTCGATTAAGAAGTTCTTCCTCGAGAAAGTGCCCCTTTCTTTTGATGGAAATAAAATTTGCATCAGGATGGTAGAAAAAATACCCGCTTCTTTTATAGTATCCGACGAAAACAACCTTTTCGCCTCGAGGATCGAGCTTATCATCAGCATCACTTGTGATGTATGCATCACATCCCCATACTTTTAGGTATTCTAAATTGGGTTTACGCCCATGCCATATCTCATATGGGGTTTTGTTTACCTTTTTAGTTGGAGCCAGATTGACAATGCGGGCAACAGTCATAAGAGCATGACCCCAAAAGGAGTGTGGCAAGTTAGTTCTACACATCATCGATCAAACCATATTAAGTAGGGTTCGATTTCTCCTTTCACTCACGCCATTAAGTTGGGGTGTGCTAGGTGGAGTGGGTTCTGAAATTATTCCACACTCTTTGAGATGATTGAGGAACTCTAAGCTGAGGTATTCGCCACCTCGATCTGATCGAAGTATTTTTATCTTTCTAGTAAGTTGGTTTTCTACTTCGTTTTGAAACTCTTTGAACTTTTCAAAAGTTTCATGCTTATGCTTCATAAGATAGACATAAGCATATCGACTATAATCGTCGATGAAAGTAACGAAGTATCTTTCATGCTTCCTTGTCATGGTTCTAAAAGGGCCACATACATCAGAGTGAATGAGTCCTAGCAGACCATTGGCCCGTTCACCAACACCAGTGAAGGGGCACTTTGTGAGTTTGCCAGCTAAGCAAGATTCGCAATCATTAAAGGAGTCATGTTTAGTGGATTCAAGAATCCCCTCTGATTGGAGCCATTTTATGCGTGCCTTACTTATGTGGCCAAGTCTACAATGCCATAGAAATGTTTCATTAATACCAGCTTTGTTGTGTTTAGAAAGATTATATATATTATTGTCAGTTTGAACATTTATCTCATAAATACCATTTCGAGGTTTAGTCTCAAAATAAAAGATATTATTCAAGTAGGCAGAAATAGCAATACCATTAAAAGCGTACTTAAAACCTTGTTCAAACAACAACGAAACTGAAATGATGTTCCTGGTCAAACCAGGTGCAAAAAGACAATTGTTCAAAACAACAATAAGACCAGAAGGACATGTAAGATTAAATGTGTCAGTTGCTAGAACTGGGACTTTATTTCCATCGCCAACAATTAGCTCCATGCTCTCTGGTTTCAGTTTTCTCCACTTCTCAGGCTCCTGCAAGACATTAATGATGTGATAACCACATCCGGTATCAAATATCCATGTGTTGCTAGAAACAGTGAAAAGCTCAATAACATATATTAGAATACCTGAAGAAGTGCCTTCTCCATTAGCCTTCTTCAATTTGAGTTTGGCAAGATACTCGGGACAGTTACGTTTCCAATGTCCCATCTTGTTACACTCAAAGCATTGCTGCTCTTCAGGAAGAGGGGCTCTCACAACTTGTTTACTCTTGTTGGTGGCAGGTTTGGCAGCAACGGGAGTTTTTCCTTTGCCTTTGCTGTTAGAATACTTTTTCTTTGTTTTGGGCTTCTTAACACCACCAGATCGAACCATTAACACTTGGTTTGTTTTGTTGGAAATGTTCATCTCTGCCGTTTTGAGCATGGAGCTCTGGCACTGTCTTTACCCAGTCATTCATGTTAAAGTTCATAACAAATTGATCATAGTGACTGGAAAGAGAGTTGAGAATGAAGTCAACAACCATCTCATCTAGGAGAGGATAACCAAGTTTGTTTAATTGATCGATGTAGCCTTTCATCTTGAGGACATGAGCACTAACTGAGGAACCCTCTTGCATTCTACAGCTTATAAGTTGTTTCATGGTGTCATAGCGTTCCTGACGGGCTTGTTTCTGGAACATGCCCTTGAGTTGCTCAATCATGTCAAAAGCATTCATGTCTTCCATATTCTTTTGGAGATCTGGGGACATGGTGGCTTGCATGAGGCAAGCAACTTCCATGGCATCTTCTTTATGTTTGTCGAAAGCCTTCTTCGCAACTGCAGTGTTGTTCTCGGGTGCGGTTGGGATCGGGGTTTCCAAAACATAAAGCCTTTTTGACATCTTGAGAACGATTCTCAAGTTGCGGTGCCATTCAAGAAAATTGGTGTTATTTAGTTTATCTTTCTCAAGTATGGACTTGAGAGCAAAAGAGGAGTTGTTTTCAGATGACATCTGTTAAGCAAAAAAAAATTATTTAATTAGTATTTTCGATATATATTTCCTTATTTAATTAATGACCCATTACAGTAATTAGAACAAGGAATGAGAATCTGGCTAAGTCAGTATTAAAGGCAGCTGTGGCATACACTTTAGTAAGTGACTAGGCAGACTGACAACAAGTGTCAATTGTGAGAATTGCACAACTCTTGGGTATGAGGCCCTTAAGACAACTCTTGTCTTATATATTGATACGTTTAGCTTCATCTATGCCGACTTTTACTTTCAAGACAGCTGGAGCATGTGATGAGAAAAGAAAAAGTAATAGTCGTCCTAAAAGAAGGTACTTGTGGAAGGGCCGGATGTGTCAACGAAACCCTTGCACCTTGGAAGGATAAGCTAGACATCAAGTGCGGTGCTGTGGCTCCAAACACTGATGGTTTGCATTACGTTCCAAGTGTAGCTTGTGATAGGATGGCATAGACTATTGATTTTAATTATGGGTTAATTTTAATATTTACCAAATAGGGTCGTAAGAGCCAATTTTAGTACATATTTAGTCGTGACATCTTGATGAACCCTTTCATCTCTCGGGACACTCAGTTTTAAATAACCTATTAAAACTAAGTTTGTCGCGACTTATACAACCAATTTTGAGTTAATAGAAATCTATTAAGCTAATAGTTTTGGAAACTTAAATCTAGTTTAATTTGCAAAAACTTAATTGGTTATTGTTCGTTTTAAAAACAAACTTTGTTTTATAACAAAATTTTAACAAGTTGTAAAACAATTTAGAACTTGTTTTAATGTGATTGTTTCAATATTTTAAAACTCCTTTTAAAATCATGTTGGTTTTTAGGTTGGTTATGTTATAACAAATTATAAGATAAAAAGCAACCACAATAGCAAAATAAATATGTAAATCTATATGGCCAAAAAATTGTTCGATCTTGCTAGAGCCTTATAGCAAGATCAAACGGGTCACGGGGTCACAACACACAAACAACCACAAGGATGAACTTGAGTGCATCCAGTCGTCTCGAGCAACTCCCACTGACTTCATGACTCCTGTTTAGCGTCTCCAGTTTTGTCTTCGGGTCTTCGTTTATTACAATATTTTACAAAATACAATAAAGGAAGAAACCCTATCTATTACAACTTTGAACCATCAAGGTGACCAAAAACCATAATAACAAAATCCTAATTCTCTCTCTAGCATGGCGATTTCCTTTCATCTTGCAACCTTTGATTTTTCTTTCTGATCTTTGTATAACAGTCTGATCATTGGATTATTGATTTATTAGTACATCTAATTCGAACTAGTTAGCAAAGGGATAGAGTTAAATCTAGGGTTTCTGTTTTTGTTTGTTTCCATTCGCCGCCCTAGTTCTTGTGTTGATCTGATTGTATAGAGGTGTGGGTTTGTTATCTTTTGACTTACTAATTCCTCTATATGATTTCGAAAGATACATGGGTTAGGGTTAGCTAGTTTAGGGTTTCATATTTTCGTTTGTTCGTGGTTTTGTTTCTGGTCTTACTGGTTTGTTTTCGTGCATGGTAGTCTGAAGCTTTGTGTTTATAGAGAGTTGTTTTTCTTAGCATGGATGATCGTTATAAATCCGAGAATTTTCAGCATGATGGCCGTCAAAACCCTACTTTGTCTTTCAAGAGTCTTGAGGACAGGGTTGTTGATATTGATGGCAAAACGTTTGTGCCACGTAGAGGAACGATCGTGAATGAGAAGGCGGAGGGAAGCTGCATTAATGTGATTGATGAGTTGCTGAAAGTAACAGTTCCAGTCAATTTGGAGGGTGTGCAATCGGCGACTATGGCAGTGGAGAATATTCATGCAGGAGGAGGTGTGACGGAAGATAATCAGGATAATGGGGGAATTTCGAAACCTTTGTCCTATGCTGAATCAGTCTTGAATAATAACTCTAAAAAGGTAAACTTTCGGAATCTTGCTAGTGTTGAGAAACAAGATGGCTGTGATGTGGTTCTACCCCGGGATTCGGTTAGGGTTGTTCAGGATAAGCTTGCTAATACTTTATATGGATACACTTTGGGTGATCGTGTGGCCTACCCGGTAGTAGAGTATTTTGTTCGAAACAATTGGAAGAAATTCGGATTGCAGAAATCAATGATGAATGCTAATGGATTTTTCTTTTTCAAATTCGCGGATCAATCTGGCATGATGAATGCTCTTAAAGCTGGCCCGTGAATTATTCGGTCACAACCCTTATTTTTAAATATCTGGTCAGCTTCTACTAAACTCGAGAAAAAGGAAGTAAAACAGTTACAACTCTGGGTTAAGATCCATGATGTCCCAATTGCTTCTTACACGGAAGATGGGTTAAGTCTTATAGCGACGGCGATTGGAGAACCGAAAATGCTGGATTCGTATACTACAAGCATGTGTATGGATGCATGGGGGGAGGAGTAGTTATGCTCGTGCTCTTATTGAGATTTCTGCCGAAAACGATTTTAAAGAGGAGTTAGTTATTGCTATTCCAGATCTTGATGGAGATGGTTTCGTTAAAGAGAAGTTGTACGTAGAGTTTGAGTGGAGTCCGTATAGATGTAGTTACTGTCGTGTATTTGGTCATTCTGATGAAGGGTGTCCGAAACAAGTTAGGACTAATCTGAAACATGGAAACATGGGAAATACTGGAAAGAAACAAAAGGAGGTAGCTAAAAATCGTGGACAGGGGAAGAATATGGTTGATGATGATGGATTTACAATAGTTGATGATAAAAAAAACTGCAAAGAGATCGGGTTTTCCAGTTAATAAGCAGAAACCAAAGTTTGAGTACAGGCCAATCGGCAATAAAACGGATGGAGGTATCAAGAAGGTTGATAAACCGACTATTATGGTGTCTAGCAATCCTTTTGATGTATTAAGAGATGATGTTGGGGAATCTAGTAAATCTGTTCGGGATATGGAATGGGGGACCGAGAACTCTGATGATGAGGAGGTGGTGGAAATATATAATGAAACGAATGAATTTCTTAAGGTAGACTCAGGCCATGATGTTAATAAAAAAGGGGCAAGCACTCCTTCTTCTAAGTTGTTTAAATGATTAGTTTGGCTGTTTGGAATATACGGGGTTTGAACCGGCCTCTAAAACAAAATGAGGTTCGTCAGGTGGTTAAAAATAATAAGCTCAGTTTGTGTGCAATCTTAGAGTCTCATGTTGATATGGACAATCTTCGTAAAGTTTGTAACGCTGTGTTTAGGAGATGGGATTGGACCTCTAATGGGGGTTGTTGTAATAAAGGCGCTCGTATAATCTTGGGATGAGATCCAGGGGAGGTGGATGTGATGGTTATTGCTCAGATGGCTCAAGTATTACATGTCCAGGTTTTTTGTAAAACTAATAAGAGAATGTTTTTTTGTTCCTTGGTCTATGCTGCGAATTATTATGTTGATCGTAGGGATCTCTGGCAGAATCTTCGTATGCATAAGGGTAGAGTTCATGATAAACCAAGGGTTATTATGGGAGATTTCAACTCTGCTCTTAATCTTGAAGATAGATCGATTGGTTGTTCCTCTTTTTCCCTAGGTATGCGTGAATTTAAAGATTGTGTTGAGGATATTGAGGTTTTTGATATCAATCGAACGGGTTTTCACTACACTTGGAGCCAAAAACCCAAAAAAGGTGTTGGTTTATTGAAGAAGATTGATAGAGTTATGGGTAACGCTCCTTTTGTTAGTTCGTTTCCTCAGTCGGTTGCTGTGTTTAGACCTTATGGAGTCTCGGATCACTGTCCGTGTGTGTTGAAGTTGTTTTCGGCTGAAAAGACTAAACCGAAACCTTTCAAGTTTGCTAATTTCTTAGTGCATAAGCCTGGTTTTTTGGATCTTGTAACCTCAAAGTGGAATGTTAACGTTAACGGGGTTCACCAGTTCCGTGTTGTTAAGAAACTTACCCTAATGAAATCCTCTCTTCATGCTCTCTTATTTCAACAGGGGAATCCACATGAAAAGGTTGTGAATTTAAGAGGAAATCTTGAGGCTATCTATGACACCTGTGCCTCCACGACCATCAAACAAATACCAAACCAATGAAATATTGTATTTCATACTTGGGATTTGTTAAAAATGTATGTATCATTTACACATACAAATTCTTGTTCGATTTCAAGCTTTAAATCGCTTTCTGGAAGGTTATACGTGCACTGATGCGTAAAAATAACCCGTTTAATGCAACAAACACTTCGGAATAGTGAAATAGGCTTAACATACCTTAAATAACCTATACATAACTTAGAAATGAGTTTTGGAAGGTTTGGTGTGCCGAAATCAAGTTTATGCTCATTCAGGGACTAAAAGCGTCAAAAAGTGCACAAGTTTGCATTTTCGTGCATAACTTACGTTCTGAATACATCCGGACATCCAAAAATTTATGTAATCATTAAAATATTTTATTTTAGTGATTGGCATGATAAAAATCCATTCGTCGCTTAATTTGGATCGTTTTTGCGTTCGTTACGACTTCCGTCGTAATTAACCGAACAACGCAACCGTACGACCAAACGAGCCGACATCCGAGATATTTTTGAGCACATTTTAAGTTCCCTATACTTTAACTTCATTTTAGAGCTTTGAAATGGGGTTAACGGGCCTTAAACGTGTCGGAAATAGCTCAAAACATTAACATGGACCAAAAGTGTAATTCTGTGAAAGTGGTCCTTGCGCACCTCAACACTATGAGTGTTACGGTGCGCAAGCAGTCCCCAGATCAGCAGAAAGTGTAGCTTGATCCAGCTTTTACCCACTTGTGCACATGGTTTTTGGGTTTCTATGGGCTGGTTTGTGTGCCCATCAAGGTACTAAATCAGAATGTGGCAAGTGTACGGCTTAGATCATGCCCCCTTCTCCAAGAAACGATCTTAACGGCTCTACATTTCCTATAAATACCCCTCCATAGTTCATTTGCAAACCCACACATTTGAATCTGATTCAAGCTCTCTAAGTGGAGGTTTATATGCTTCCTACCTGAGAGTGAATCAAATACTTGCGGTGAACCTTTTGTAAGTGTTCCTTCGTTCTTTTTATTCGTTTTAGCATTAAGTCAAACTGCGTTTGACTTTCTGCATTGACCAGTTTATGGTTAATGCGAAGTTCGTTTGAACTTCATAACGTGAGTGTAATCACGATGGTTATAGTCCCTACTATACCTACTGATTACCACGTTATCTAGGCTCAGTGACGAGTCGTAGTTTCGGCCAAAATGCGTTTTCTCGCGTATTTTGTAACCAAACTACTCTAGAGTATCAAAACCGTTTGTTTTGATACCAAACCTGTTTTCTAACTTAACTAAACATGTTCTAGCATGTTTAGCTCGTCACTTTTAGATTTGTGCTTGTCTAGGGTCGTAAAGGTAAGCGATCTAATCAATCGCTTATACTTTCGAACCCGGCCCATTTGGTCGATCATTAGGATCCGACCAAATACATTAGGTGACCATAGTTGTATAGGGAATAACCTTCCGAGGTTATACCTTATGGTCACGTCGTTTAAGTAGTTGTATGATAAGTAGTTTATATGCCTTAGGTAAACTTACCAAAATACCCTTTTTACACATAAATTCATTTTAAGCATATGTAACTTAATTTTTGGGATATGTGCTGGAACCCTAATTTCCCTCTCTAGCTATGGCGATCTTGGGTCTTCTTCCTACCTTTGATTTTTCTTCATGATTTCCGTATAACAGTCTGATCATCGGAGTATTTGATTCGTCAATATATCTGATTCGAACTAGTTAGCGGAAGGATTGGGGTGAATCTAGGGTTTTCTTTTGTTTTTGTCGTCAAGCTGATTAGGGTTTCTTGTTCGGGTTTTCTTTGTTTCGTTCAGTTGGATTTTCTTGGTTTCTTGTTTTCGGTGTGCATGGTTGTTTATTCTGTTGATTAAAGGAGAGAGTGGTATAGTTTTCAATGGATGATCGTAAAAAGGCGGCTGACTTTGCTCCTGGCGATCGGAGTAAACCTCCGTTAGTAGTCAAGGGTATTGCTAGTCGTGTGCTCAATATTGATGGTAATACAATGATGCCTAGGCGTGGAACAGTTGCTGAACCTAAGAAGATAAATATTATTGATGAACTTACAAAGATCTCAACGCCGGTTAATCCAGATATGGAGCGACCGAACTGTGAGAATCCGAGTGATAATAAGGTCGGTCAGGAAGGTGTCCAGGGAACCAATGGGAATGTGGGTAGCAGTTCCAAAACTATGTCTTATGCTGATTCTTTGATTGGAAACAAGTCCTTAAAGGTGAACTTTCGTTCTCTGGCTAGTGATTCTGTGCGTAGTGTTCAAGACAAGATGGCAAATACTTTGGTTGGTTATTTTCTCAGAGATAGAGTGGCCTATCCTGTAGTGGACTACTTTATCCGTAACAATTGGAAAAAATATGGAATCCAAAAGTCAATGATGAACGCCAATGGATTCTTTTTCTTTAAATTTGCTGATGAAGATGGTATGATGAAGGTCATGCAGGATGGCCCTTGGATTATTCGTTCTCAACCTATTTTTCTCAACAAATGGAACCCTTCGACTAAGTTGGAAAAAAAGGAAGTCAAAAAGGTCCAGATTTGGGTTAAAATTCACGATGTTCCGATTGCTGCGTATACGGAGGATGGCCTTAGCATGTTAGCGACCATTATTGGGGATCCGATGGCCCTAGATTCTTACACTACATCTATGTGCATGGACTTGTGGGGACGTAGTAGCTATGCTAGAGCACTTATAGAGGTTTCGGCTGATAAAAATCTTAGAGAAGATATCACTATGGCGATCCCGGATCTGGAGGGAGAAGGATTTGTTAAGGAAGTTATGTCCGTGGAGTATGAATGGTATCCGCTACGTTGCGCTCATTGTTGTGTGTTCGGTCAATCTGATGATACTTGTCCTCACCAGGTTTTGAAACAAGGTAATGTTAGGAATACGGAAAAGGGTGGTAAGCAGCATTATCAAGTTAGACGTCCTAATAATTATCAGGTGATTGATGAGGAGGGGTATACCGGAGTTCATAGTAAGAAGATTGCAAGGAAAGCTGGTTTTCCGATGAACAAACCTAAGCCAATATTCGAATATAGGCCTGTGGTGGGTAAAAAGAAAGAGGAGCCGATTCAGGTTTCAAATCCTTTTGATGTCCTCAACGACCCAAGTTTAAATGATGAAGAGGGAGGTAATATTCCAGATTCAAACAAACAGAATGAGGACGAGGATGAGGTTGTCGATGATTTTTTATGGGACGGATGGATATGAGATGGATGGTTTTTTGAAGCAAGGCACCATTAAAATTGATGTTAAAAAAGGGGCAAGCACTCCTTCTTCATCGGTTAATAATGGTTAGTATTGCTTCATGGAACATTAGGGGTTTGAACCGCCCCATTAAGCAAACGGAGGTTCGTCATGCTATTAAGGATTTCAATTTGAGTTTATGTGCTATTCTTGAATCTCATGTGGAGGTGGGTAATCTTTCTAGAGTTTGTAAGGCAGTTTTTCGGTCGTGGCATTGGACGTCTAATGGGGCTCGATGTAATAAAGGAACGAGAATAATTGTTGGCTGGAATCCTAACGTGTTTGATGTTATGGTGCTGTCCGAAACCGATCAGGTTATGCACCTGCAGCTGATGTTTAAAAAGGAAAAAATTATGATTTTTTGTTCGATTATTTATGCTGCTAACTATTACGTTTCAAGGAGGGAGTTATGGAATCACCTTTCGAAGCATAAAAATTTCGTTCGTAATGAATCGTGGGTTATTTTAGGTGATTTTAATTCGGCGCTGAATCTGGAGGATAAGTCTATGGGGAGTTCTTCGGTTTCTACGAGTATGAAGGAGATTCAAGCGTGCGTCGATGATATTCAGATGATGGATTTAAATCGTTCGGGAGTTCATTTTACTTGGAATCAAAAGCCCAAGACGGGGATTGGATTAATGAAGAAGATTGATAGAGTGATGGGTAATTCTCAGTTCATATCCAGCTTTCATAGTGCGGCTGCGGTCTTTCATCCGGCTAGGTTATCCGATCATTGCCCATGTGTTCTCAAGATTTTGGAGTCTGTTAAGCTAAAGCATAGATCTTTCAAGTTCGCGAACTTTATGGTGCATAAACCGGAATTTTTACCGATTGTGAAGAAAGCTTGGGGTACAACTATTAGTGGTGTCCATCAGTTTTCGGTTGTTAAGAAGCTTCGGCTTCTTAAATCCCCTCTCCGTGTCTTATTCTTTCAGCAAGGGAATTTACATAAAAGAGTTCAAGATTTAAGAGATAAGCTTGATAGGATTCAACGAGACATTGATAGTGACCCGTCGTGTGAAACTTTTCGGAAGGAGGAAGCCACTATCCGAAGTGAGTTTCAGGTTGCTTTACTTGATGAAGAGCGTTATTTGAAGCAGAAATCCAAGGTTGACTGGTTAGCGGCAGGCGATATGAATACGGCTTTTTTCCATTCGGCCCTTAAAAATAGAACTCATTATAGCCGTATTAATGTTATTCGGGATACTAGTGGGAATATTTATGAAAATGATACGGTTCAGAAAGCGTTTGTTGATCATTATGAGACTTTTTTGGGTTGCCCGGGTGTTACTTCACTTAGTCCGTCTCCTGAGTTATTTACTAAAACTTTGGGTAGGGATGTTGCTGATCATATGGTTCGGCCAGTTACAGTGGAAGAGGTTAAGAAAGCGATGTTTTCGATTGGGTCGGATAAAGCTCCTAGTCCAGATGGGTTTACCGCAGGTTTTTTTAAGAATGCCTGGCCGATTCTTGGTGATGATGTTTCTAAAGCGGTTATTGATTTTTTCGCCACAGGTAAACTGCTTTGGGAATTAAATCATACGCTTATTGTTCTTATTCCTAAGATTCCTTCCCCGTCTGTGGTTACGGACTATCGTCCTATTGCCTGTTGCAATGTTTTGTATAAATGCATTAGTAAGATTGTTGCTGAAAGAATTAAAGTGGCGTTGAATGATATTGTTAGTGTTAACCAATCAGCGTTTATCCCGGGAAGGAAAATTTCGGATAATATTTTGTTAACACAAGAGTTAATGCATAATTACCATAGAAATATTGGTCCTCCTAAATGTGCGTTCAAAGTTGACATTCAAAAGGCTTATGACACTGTTGATTGGAGATTTCTAAGGAGTATTTTGATCGGTTTCGGGTTTCATTCTAGCATGGTTCACTGGATCATGGTTTGTGTTTCTACGACCACGTTTTCAGTGTGTATCAACGGTGATGTCCATGGATTTTTCAAGGGTAATCGGGGTTTAAGACAAGGTGATCCTGTTTCGCCGTATCTGTTCACTCTAGTTATGGAGATTCTTACGGCTATTTTACAGCAAATGGTTAGGATTGATTCGTCGTTTAAATTTCACAATAAGTGTGAGCGCCAACAGATTATCAACCTTTGTTTTGCGGACGACTTGTTTATCTTCTCTAAGGGTGAGATCGCTTCGGCCAGGTGCATTATGAACTCTCTCAATTCTTTTACGAAGATGTCGGGGTTGCTGCCTAGTGTTCATAAAAGTACAATCTTTTTCTCTAATGTGCCTTCGTTTGTCAAAACGGCTATTTTGAATATTATGCCTTTTGTGGAGGGTAGTTTGCCGGTTAGATATCTTGTGACAACCCGCACTAAACCAGGTATCCGTACAACTTAATTAATGATTAATTACTACTTGATTACTGTGCTTGTTTGAACTAGCTGATGAACTGCTACTTGAATACTGATACATGAACTTACTTGCATCATACTTTACTTGCCGTCACACTATATTCTGCTATTAGCACCTTCGTGACAAACTTGATGCACTAAACGCACAGTAGCACAATAAACGGATACACGGCGAACATGCTGATATAACCAGCATCAGGCAGACACTGCCTCTAAGGCCTGTAAGAGCCTGAGAAAGTTACTACACTAGCAGTGAGTGTAGGGATACAAGTATTGTAGAACTGCGTCTCTAGGGATAAGTCACAGTGACTGGATGTGCCTAAAACGTACTCTAAGCACAAAACCCAGCACTTTACATAATAACCCAGCTTCTAGCTAACTAGTAAAGTGCCAAAACATGAGAAAAATATTACTAGACACTTTCCAAGGTATCGGGAATAAATTGTGTCACTAAAGGTAAAAATCTACGACACTTTAAATATTTATTTAGCACATTAACGGAGTAATATCCAACCGTAAAACCGGACTTAACCCGGAACACAAAATATTGACGTTAACATTATTTTTCTTTTTCTGAGCCAGTTAGGGTCCCCGAGTACCCTAACACCCGTTATATATTACAATCCACATATTAACTAAATTTAATCCCTAACTAAACTAATGTCAACTTAGCTAAACTAGTTGAAATAGAACCAATTAATCCACCCCCCTTAGTCCGATCGGTTTCTCTTGGGGTGACACACTTGTCCTACTTTGATATTTTAAATCTCATTGTTTAATATCTAGGGGACAAGTTATATGATGGACAATACACAAATTGAGGTTATAAGTAAATCCCCTGAATAATTTTTCTCATACTTTTCCACACTTCAAAAAAAAAAAAAGGAGATTTCACTTCTTTTCCCTCTTGTCTTGCCTACGGCCGGACATCACAACCAACATCCAATCCCTTTCAAGTTTTTATCAAGCCATTCCAAGCATCCACAAGTGTGAAGGATCACGCGTAAGGAGCCTCGGTGCACTCGGATTGCGAAGTACCTCACCGCATTGCTTTTAACCACCCATTTTTCGACTAGTTTCTTCCCTAGCCCCGAGCTAGTAGTAAGTGACTCTAAATGCCTTTTTGATCTATTCTAAAATGGTTAATAAGAAATTTGTCGGTTGAAAACCATGTACATGTAAGAACAAAAATCAAAAAGTCTACTAAAGTTTACTAAAATAATGAGCTTGGTGGTTAATAGGTGAATATTGGTGTAAAACTTATAAAATTGTTTTGTTATGATTATTTAAGTACCGATCTATGTCGTGGTAGCTCGGGTCATCATCTAACCCGGATTAGTCATGTTCATGGATCATGACATAGAGTTGTTTAAATATAAAAAGGGTTAAAAGGTGAAACTCTACCACACATGAAACATGAACTTGTGTAAAAATGTTTTACTTGTGTAAAAGTGTTTTAACTTGTACAATAGTGTTTAAAACTAGTAGATCTACGTATCTACAACCGGTATTTTCAAAGAACCAAGTATCGAAGAATTATGTTTCCTAAAAGATGGATCTTACACTAACAAGCATGATTTTTATAAACCACAAGTGTGTAAACACTTGTGAAATAAAAAGATCCGACAAAGAACTAGTTTTGTCAAATGTTAGTAGAAGTTGTAAAGATGGATTTTTCTCTAAAAACGAGGTTTTTACAAAATCGGATTATTTACACAAAAGATCCATTTAAAGTAAAGAGAATTTACTACATATTTTTAGACAAACCACAAGTTCGTATATTTTTGCGATTATGTCTAGCTTTGACTAGTTAAAAATGTTGAAAAGTTGTTTGATAATGTTGGGAACATTGGTTGATTTGATTTGTTAAAGAAAATGATACGCTTGAAAGCGTGGCCACCTCCAGTTACAGAGGAAACTCTGGCGAAATTTTTCTAAAAACCTAACACTTAGAACTACTTACACTACAAGTGTTAGAATCATTTTTGACATGTTTTCGCAATATAAATTTCGCCATGACTTTTTTTACTAAATATTCGGAGGTGGGATTTTCACAAAACTTAACGTGGTAAAATATATATTTTCACACACTGTTTATGTTTATTTTGTGAAAATACAAAATATTATTTTTTTTAGAGTAAAAATAATATTTGCGGACGTTAACGAATCCAAATAATACGAACGCTTTCACCATAAATATATAAGTTACATCGGTAAGTATATTACCACTCGATGGTTAAAACGTAACTTACACAATTACGGAAATATTTATGAACGCGTACTTTAACAACGTATTTTGGATAAATACTTATACTTTGGAGTTGGAAATATATAAAGATTAAGTGAGACTTAATGAATGAAATTTGTAAGCACATGTATTGAATCCCCCATCCTTGGGAAGGAGATTAACTACCGAGTATTTACAAAATGTAAACACGAAATAGTTGTCTAACTATTTCCCCAAAAACATAAACCATGAAGCTAAGGCACGGCCGTCCGTCTAATAGAATTAGCACTTGTAGGTCATCGCACAGCTTTACGATTCGGAGACACTCGGTAGAGACGCGCATTCACTGTGAGTTCATGTCCCCCTTTTCTCTAACTGTTTTCAGTTTACTTAACTACGGGGGTGAAATACATGTTACTATGATTTACGAGTACTTTACAACGGTATGTTTAACGTAAGGAGGTGTTATACGATCATGTGAGTGGATAGGAACAACATGGGGCCATTAGTCCTCATGGAGGGACCGAGGGACAGGAGCGGTAGATCTATCTGGGTGTAGCGAGCCCAGCCCCCGGCCAAACTAGAAACGGACCGTGGGGTGACTTTGTCCACATACTTTGCCGTGGCGAAATCTGCTAGGTTTGAGTCTCCCTATTTGCACTTCACATATGTCAGTGGCCTTGCAAACCATTGGTGATCACAAGTCCTCTTACACTGCTACATACCACAACTATTTTTATACTCACAAGTGTTTTACATACTCACTTACACATGAACTCGCTCAACATTATTGTTGATTTTTCAACTCACATGTATTTCAGGAAATTAAAACGGATCTGGCACGGTATGGAACGTTTTCCGCTGCACTTGTCATGAAGTCATCAGGGTTTATGGGATGTGTCTCTTCCCTGGACAAGACACAGTCCTTAACCCACGTTTATGTTATGTTATAAGTTGTAATGGCCACTGAACAAGGTTATGGTTGTATGTTAAAACAATGGTAATGTGTTTGATTTTCAAAACTTAATGGATGACTTGCATGGTTTTTAAATTCATATAGCTTGTTATGGTTAAGCTATGGTATTAAGAAGTCACACCAAAATTAACCACGCTTCCGCAAAGCCAGGGTGTGACAGCTTGGTATCAGAGCTCTGATCATAGCGAACTAGGATTCTGTCTCGAGTCTAGACTATGATCACTAGGGCTCTCACGAAAACATTTTACTGCATACCACTTAAGTCCAGATCCACAACTTTTTACAAACAAATGTTGAGCACATTTTATTCGTTATTTTAGGCTCAGTCTGGGAGGCTGAGATAGGAGGCTAGTGGGACTAGAAGTGTTGGCTAGTGGGACTAGAAGTGTTGACTAGTGGGACTAGAAGTGTTGACTAGTGGGACTAGAAGTGTTGGCTAGTGGGACTAGAAGTGTTGACTAGTGGGACTAGAAGTGTTGACTAGTGGGACTAGAAGTGTTGGCTAGTGGGACTAGAAGTGTTGGCTAGTGGGACTAGAAGTGTTGACTAGTGGGACTAGAAGTGTTGGCTAGTGGGACTAGAAGGATAATTTGAATGTTTACGTGGTGACTACATGTTATATGACTATATGATTGATTATTATACGTATATGTGTTCGTGTTACAAACGTCATGCTTTCATCAAGTACTAGAAAGACGGACACTACAAATCCCATGACCATAGTATCAGACGACATAGATCATCAAAGCACGAGGTGTACATTTCTGATACTACCGGCACAGACAACGACGACTCTCAGCCCTCTGTGCGCTGCCTGGAGTCGTAGCAGAGCCTACTAATGGCTACCTTGTTGGGAATTTGCCCCCCTGCCGCTTATCTCGTTGTTGATATGCCCCCGACGTTGTCTCTGAAGACGATGTCGAACTACTAAGAGGAGGACCCACTTGAGGGCGAGGCCCTATTGCTGCTGGTATTAGACTACTGCATGCGGACGCTCCTGTAGGGGGAAACTCATTCCCCTATCCCAGACTCATTTGAGTCTCTGACATCCGCATCTTCGCACATACAGGGAATACAGCACCACTTACACGACGCCGACCCTGATATGGCATCATCAGCTGAACCGGATCCCACACACAGCTTTGAGTTTGATCGCGATTATGAGGATAATTCTGTTTTTCCGCCTGGTGTTGATCCAGACCATGACATTGAGTTCATGCACTTAGACCAGCCCTTGGGGGATCCTGTAACCCCTGTGATTGTTGATCCAACCGAATTGGAGATGGAGATTTTGATTCAGAGCTAGCCGTGGCCCCTGAGCCAGGCGTTGCTCCTGACCCCGCATTGGAGCATGACCCTGTTCATGCCAATGCACCTGCTGTTGCTCTTTGATTGATCATCTGCTTGGACGAGAGGAAATTTGGGGTAACTGTGAAAGACAATTTATTATTACGGGGGCCCACGTAATAACGACTTGTAGTGCACATGAATCCTGGTGGACTCTGCGGGCCAAGTTAATGATAACCCGTGCAGCAGGAAATAATCTAAAACATGAATGACCAAGACGATGTAGCCTCGAGTTCATTCTATTACAAGCAACAAGCCAAATTGACAAGCCTATGTGAAGGCTCAGAAATTTACTTCCCCACTCATACAGTGAGTATATATTTGTGTGTGAAATTGGGTGATTACATGATGACACATGTTGCAATATATACACCCCATAGACAATTGAAATATTGTCCAACCCGCTTCACACTATTTCGACAAAAAGGGAATGTCACCCAGACGTGACACAAGCACCAGTACGTCGCTAAGGATAGAAGCCGAGATACAAGAACGCATCTCACAGACAAATGCACGACATGAAGCCCTCCACTCTAAGTACAACGATGGCATTACTAGAAATAACCATCCAACTGGCTGCACCCATAAACAGTTCCTGAACTGCAAGCCTTTGAACTTTGTCGGAACCGGAGGCACCGTTGCATTTGTTCGTTGGTCCGAAAAGACCGACTCCATTCTAAGAATGAGTAACTGTTCGCCCCAACAGAGTGTTACCTATATCTCATGGATATTTCTAGATGGCACACTCTCTTAATGGAACCTCCAGGTTCAGACCCGTGGCACAGACGCTGCTTATACACTGACCTGGGACGAGCTCAAGGAAACGATTGAGAAGAAATGTTGTTTTAGGACTGAAACTCAGAAACTTGACGTGGAGTCCTGGAATTTGAGAATGGACGAACCAGAGACTCCTGAACATGTCCAGTGATCGCACGACTTGTCTAGGGTCGTCCCCTACTAAGTCAATAATGTAGTGTGATATAGTGGTGTACTTGTAAGCTTTACAATGTGGTCTCGAATTGTGGCAATACAATCGTAGTATTCTCATCACATGCGATGTTCAATAAATTGTTTATGTCCTAAAACATAAGAGGTTATGTGATTGACTTGTTGATAACATGAGATGTTATGTGTTGGTATTGTTGAATGCATACGTACACTTCACTTGCTATGGCCTAACCAACTTAAACCATCTTTTAGAAGATGCCGCCCAGACGCGAGACGCGCATGCCCACTAACGAGGCAGAACTACAACAAATCATTGTCGCTGCCATAGCACAGTATGCAGCATCTCAGCCCAGAACGAGCGGAAGTATTAACCAGGGCAACAATAATCCACCACATGGTAATATTTAAGCCATTAAGACATACCATGACCTAAACGGATTTCCTTAGCAGGAAAGCTAATATCTATCATATGTTGCAATGAATGTGCAGGGTGCACATACAAGCAGTTCTTAGACTGCAAGCCCACCAACTTCGATGGCACCGGAGGCGCTATCGCTTTTACTCGTTGGGCCGAGAAGACTGATTCCACCATCCGCATGAGCAAATGTGCGCTCGACCAGCAGGTCACTTACATCTCAGGGCTGTTTCTAGACGGAGCCCTATCTTGGTGGAACTTACAAGTCCAGACGTTAGGCGAAGCTGCCGCCTACGCACTGACCTGGGCAGAGCTGAAAGAACTAATGCGCAAAAAGTACTGTTTACGCGCAGAAATTCAAAGGTTGGAGACTGAATTTTGGCACCTAAAGATGGATGGACCAAAGATTGCAGAATACGTCCAGAGGTTTCATGACCTATCTCAAGTGGTTCCTTATATGGTCACGCCAGAATACAAGCGAATCGAGCGCTTCATTTGGGGTTTGGCTCCCCAAATAATAAGCATGGTAACCTCCTCCAAACCAGCGACTATCACTGAAGCCATCGATTTGAGCGTGGCTCTCACCGAGGAGGCGATTCGTTTAAACAAGTTCGATGAAGTCAAGACGAAGAAGACAGAGACTCACGTTGAGTCCTCAGGAGATAACAAAAGGAAGTTTTCAAACTTCAAGCAAGGCGTCAGTATGGCAGTAAAGAAAGGAAAATCAGCTGGCAGTACCAAGAAAGGAAAAGGGTACCAGGGCACCCAGCCCAAATGCAACAACTGCCAACGCCACCATACTGGCCATTGTAACGTGAGAGTTTGTGAATCTTGTGGAAAACCGGGCCACTCAAAGGAATCATGTTGGGCTAGTGCGGGCCGGGGAGGCCAGGGAGGATATATGAATAGAAACGATAATCATGGTGGTTTGGGAAATCGCCCACAAGGGAATAATCGAGGCTACAATGCAAATCAAGCCGGAACTGCCAATCAAAACAACCCGCCAGTTGGGGATGGTGCGGGAAGTGGAAAAAGATTAGGATGTTTTCATTGCGGTGACGTTGGGCACTTCAAGAAGGATTGCCCGGGATTGAACCAAGCCCGTGGAAGGGTGTTCCAGATCGGTGCACGGGAAGCACGCCAGGATCCCAACGTTGTCACGGGTACGTTCCCTATCAATCAACGCTATGCATCTGTTCTGTTTGATACTGGTGCCGACTATAGCTTCGTATCACTAGAATTTAAGAATATACTTGGGCTAGCCGCTAATAAGTTAGACATTCCCTACGCAATCGAATTGGCTAATGGAAAGTTGGTAGAAGCCAATGATGTTATCAGAGGCTGTGTGATTGAATTAGGAGAACATGAGTTTGCTTTGGATCTACTACCAGTCCAATTGGGAAGTTTCGACGTGGTCGTAGGAATGGATTGGTTATCGGGCAATAAAGCTGAGATAGTTTGCCACGAAAAGGTTATTCGTATTCCAACCGAGGATGGTGAGACCATTGTTGTTCATGGAGAGAAGCGTGAGACGCCGTTGCGGATTATCAGCTGTTTGAAGGCAAGGAAGTGTTTGCAGAAGGGATGTGTTGCTTTTCTGGCACACATCGTGGACAAGAAGGCTGCCGAGCCAAGGATCGAAGACATCCCTGTCGTAAGGGAGTATCCCGAAGTCTTCCCAGAAGACTTACCCGGGCTGCCACCTCAGAGGCAAGTGGAGTTTCACATTGACTTAGTTCCAGGCGCCGCGCCTGTGGCTAAGGCACCGTACAGACTTGCTCCGTCTGAGATGCAGGAATTGTCGACACAACTTCAAGAGTCGTTAGACAAGGGTTTTATCCGACCAAGCTTCTCGCCTTGGGGAGCTCCGGTCTTGTTTGTCAAGAAGAAGGACGGAAGTTTCCGCATGTGTATTGACTACAGAGAATTGAACAAGCTGACGATCAAGAACAGGTATCCTCTGCCAAGAATCGACGATCTGTTCGATCAACTTCAAGGTTCAAGCTGTTACTCTAAGATCGATCTTCGATCTGGATACCATCAATTAAGGATACAGGAGGAAAGTATCCCGAAAACAGCCTTCCGAACTCGCTATGGACACTACGAGTTCCTCGTTATGCCATTTGGTTTGACAAACGCGCCTGCGGTATTCATGGATCTAATGAATAGGGTTTGCAAGCCATACCTGGACAGGTTCGTGATTGTATTCATCGACGACATCTTGATTTACTCAAAGACGAAGGCTGAACACGAACAACATCTTAGAACCATATTGGAGCTGCTAAAGAAGGAACAGCTGTACGCCAAATTCTCCAAGTGCGAGTTTTGGCTACGCGAAGTCCAGTTTCTCGGACATGTGGTTAATGGGGATGGAATTCATGTTGATCCCACAAAGATCGAGGCAATCAAAAATTGGAAAACGCCTACAACGCCAACCGAGATTCGACAATTCTTGGGTTTGGCTGGCTACTATCGAAGGTTCATCGAGGATTTCTCGAAAATCGCTCAACCTTTGACGCTCCTCACGCAGAAGGACAAGACGTTTGATTGGGGAATCAAACAGGATGAAGCGTTTCAGATATTGAAGGATAAGCTTTGTAACGCGCCAATCTTAGCTCTACCAGAAGGTACTGATGACTTTGTGGTATACTGCGACGCATCGCGTCAAGGATTGGGTTGTGTGTTGATGCAACGCCAAAAGGTCATTGCTTACGCATCACGCCAACTGAAAGTGCACGAAAAGAACTATACCACCCACGATTTAGAGCTTGGCGCAGTGGTTTTCGCTTTAAAGATCTGGAGACACTACCTGTATGGTACAAAGTGCACAATCTTCACGGATCACAAAAGCCTACAACACATATTCAACCAGAAGGAGTTGAATATGAGGCAAAGACGATGGGTTGAATTATTGAACGATTACGACTGCGAGATAAAATATCACCCAGGGAAGGCGAATGTAGTCGCCGATGCCCTAAGTCGTAAGGAAAGGATCAAGCCCATAAGGGTTAGAGCTTTGGAAATGATTATACGAACCAATCTTTCCTTGCGCATTCGTGCTGCACAAAAGGAAGCTCTCAAGGAGGGAAACCTTGAGGAAGAATATCTCCGTGGAATGGAGAAGCTTTTGGTACCAAACGAGGAAGGAACGTTATGTTTTGAGAAAAGGATTTGGGTTCCTCTGTTTGGTGGATTAAGGGAAGTTATTTTCGACGAAGCGCACAAGTCACGGTACTCTATCCACCCTGGATCGGATAAGATGTACCAGGATCTCAAAGATTACTATTGGTGGCCTAGGATGAAAGGCGACGTTGCTGTCTACGTGGGCAAATGTTTAACTTGCGCGAAGGTTAAGGCGGAATACCAGAAGCCCTCAGGGCTGCTGCAACAACCTGAGATTCCCAAGTGGAAATGGGAACAAATCTCAATGGATTTTGTTACGAAATTGCCAAGGACGCCAAGAGGCCATGATATGATTTGGGTGATAGTTGACCGCCTAACAAAATCCGCACACTTTCTGCCAATCAAAGAGAAAGATAGCACGAGCAAACTTGCGGAAATTTACATGAGAGAGATCGTCGCACGTCACGGAGTGCCTCTCTCGATCATCTCTGATAGAGACGGAAGGTTTGTGTCAAGGATATGGCAATCCTTCCAAGAAGCCTTTGGCTCACAGTTGAATCTGAGCACTGCGTTCCATCCGCAAACTGACGGCCAGAGCGAGCGAACGATATAGACTTTGGAAGACATGCTGAGAGCATGTGCTATGGATTTGGGCGGTAGCTGGGATAAACATTTACCTATGGTCGAATTTTCATACAACAACAGCTACCACACCAGTATTGGTGTCGCGCCATTCGAAGCCCTTTACGGACGCAAGTGCCGATCACCCTTATGTTGGGCTGACGCAGGTGATAGGCAGCTTGCTGGTCCCGAAATCGTCCAAGAGACGACAGACAAGATCGCGCAAATTCTTAAACGCATCGAAGCAGCTCGCCACAGACAAAAGGCCTATGCGGATCCAAACCGAAAACATGTGGATTTTCAAGTTGGAGAAATGGTTTTACTGAAGGTATCACCCTGGAAAGGGGTGGCACGCTTTGGAAAGCGTGGGAAGTTAAATCCACGCTACATTGGTCCCTTTAGAATTCTAGAAAGAATTGGGACGGTAGCATACAAGTTGGACCTACCCGCTGAACTAAAAGGCGTTCACGATACATTTCATGTATCCAATCTAAAGAAAAGTCCAACTCAAGTTGACGTTGCCATTCCCATCGACGAGATTCATATTGACGACACGCTCCACTTCGTTGAAGAACCTGTCGAGGTCACAGATTGGAAAGTTAACAAGACCCGCCGGAGCAGTGTCAAGCTCGTCAAGGTTCGTTGGAATGCCAGACATGGTCCTGAATACACCTGGGAACGTGAGGACCGGATGAAAGAGAAATACCCCCACTTATTTCCTAAGAACTCTGCATCTACAAGCAGAACTTAAATTTCGGGACGAAATTTATTTAACGGGGGGAGAATGTGACAACCCGCACTAAACCAGGTATCCGTACAACTTAATTAATGATTAATTACTACTTGATTACTGTGCTTGTTTGAACTAGCTGATGAACTGCTACTTGAATACTGATACATGAACTTACTTGCATCATACTTTACTTGCCGTCACACTATATTCTGCTATTAGCACCTTCGTGACAAACTTGATGCACTAAACGCACAGTAGCACAATAAACGGATACACGGCGAACATGCTGATATAACCAGCATCAGGCAGACACTGCCTCTAAGGCCTGTAAGAGCCTGAGAAAGTTACTACACTAGCAGTGAGTGTAGGGATACAAGTATTGTAGAACTGCGTCTCTAGGGATAAGTCACAGTGACTGGATGTGCCTAAAACGTACTCTAAGCACAAAACCCAGCACTTTACATAATAACCCAGCTTCTAGCTAACTAGTAAAGTGCCAAAACATGGGAAAAATATTACTAGACACTTTCCAAGGTATCGGGAATAAATTGTGTCACTAAAGGTAAAAATCTACGACACTTTAAATATTTATTTAGCACATTAACGGAGTAATATCCAACCGTACAACCGGACTTAACCCGGAACACAAAATATTGACGTTAACATTATTTTTCTTTTTCTGAGCCAGTTAGGGTCCCCGAGTACCCTAACACCCGTTATATATTACAATCCACATATTAACTAAATTTAATCCCTAACTAAACTAATGTCAACTTAGCTAAACTAGTTGAAATAGAACCAATTAATCCACCCCCCTTAGTCCGATCGGTTTCTCTTGGGGTGACACACTTGTCCTACTTTGATATTTTAAATCTCATTGTTTAATATCTAGGGGACAAGTTATATGATGGACAATACACAAATTGAGGTTATAAGTAAATCCCCTGAATAATTTTTCTCATACTTTTCTATACTTCAAAAAAAAAAAAGGAGATTTCACTTCTTTTCCCTCTTGTCTTGCCTACGGCCGGACATCACAACCAACATCCAATCCCTTTCAAGTTTTTATCAAGCCATTCCAAGCATCCACAAGTGTGAAGGATCACGCGTAAGGAGCCTCGGTGCACTCGGATTGCGAAGTACCTCACCGCATTGCTTTTAACCACCCATTTTTCGACTAGTTTCTTCCCTAGCCCCGAGCTAGTAGTAAGTGACTCTAAATGCCTTTTTGATCTATTCTAAAATGGTTAATAAGAAATTTGTCGGTTGAAAACCATGTACATGTAAGAACAAAAATCAAAAAGTCTACTAAAGTTTACTAAAATAATGAGCTTGGTGGTTAATAGGTGAATATTGGTGTAAAACTTATAAAATTGTTTTGTTATGATTATTTAAGTACCGATCTATGTCGTGGTAGCTCGGGTCATCATCTAACCCGGATTAGTCATGTTCATGGATCATGACATAGAGTTGTTTAAATATAAAAAGGGTTAAAAGGTGAAACTCTACCACACATGAAACATGAACTTGTGTAAAAATGTTTTACTTGTGTAAAAGTGTTTTAACTTGTACAATAGTGTTTAAAACTAGTAGATCTACGTATCTACAACCGGTATTTTCAAAGAACCAAGTATCGAAGAATTATGTTTCCTAAAAGATGGATCTTACACTAACAAGCATGATTTTTATAAACCACAAGTGTGTAAACACTTGTGAAATAAAAAGATCCGACAAAGAACTAGTTTTGTCAAATGTTAGTAGAAGTTGTAAAGATGGATTTTTCTCTAAAAACGAGGTTTTTACAAAATCGGATTATTTACACAAAAGATCCATTTAAAGTAAAGAGAATTTACTACATATTTTTAGACAAACCACAAGTTCGTATATTTTTGCGATTATGTCTAGCTTTGACTAGTTAAAAATGTTGAAAAGTTGTTTGATAATGTTGGGAACATTGGTTGATTTGATTTGTTAAAGAAAATGATACGCTTGAAAGCGTGGCCACCTCCAGTTACAGAGGAAACTCTGGCGAAATTTTTCTAAAAACCTAACACTTAGAACTACTTACACTACAAGTGTTAGAATCATTTTTGACATGTTTTCGCAATATAAATTTCGCCATGACTTTTTTTACTAAATATTCGGAGGTGGGATTTTCACAAAACTTAACGTGGTAAAATATATATTTTCACACACTGTTTATGTTTATTTTGTGAAAATACAAAATATTATTTTTTTTAGAGTAAAAATAATATTTGCGGACGTTAACGAATCCAAATAATACGAACGCTTTCACCATAAATATATAAGTTACATCGGTAAGTATATTACCACTCGATGGTTAAAACGTAACTTACACAATTACGGAAATATTTATGAACGCGTACTTTAACAACGTATTTTGGATAAATACTTATACTTTGGAGTTGGAAATATATAAAGATTAAGTGAGACTTAATGAATGAAATTTGTAAGCACATGTATTGAATCCCCCATCCTTGGGAAGGAGATTAACTACCGAGTATTTACAAAATGTAAACACGAAATAGTTGTCTAACTATTTCCCCAAAAACATAAACCATGAAGCTAAGGCACGGCCGTCCGTCTAATAGAATTAGCACTTGTAGGTCGTCGCACAGCTTTACGATTCGGAGACACTCGGTAGAGACGCGCATTCACTGTGAGTTCATGTCCCCCTTTTCTCTAACTGTTTTCAGTTTACTTAACTACGGGGGTGAAATACATGTTACTATGATTTACGAGTACTTTACAACGGTATGTTTAACGTAAGGAGGTGTTATACGATCATGTGAGTGGATAGGAACAACATGGGGCCATTAGTCCTCATGGAGGGACCGAGGGACAGGAGCGGTAGATCTATCTGGGTGTAGCGAGCCCAGCCCCCGGCCAAACTAGAAACGGACCGTGGGGTGACTTTGTCCACATACTTTGCCGTGGCGAAATCTGCTAGGTTTGAGTCTCCCTATTTGCACTTCACATATGTCAGTGGCCTTGCAAACCATTGGTGATCACAAGTCCTCTTACACTGCTACATACCACAACTATTTTTATACTCACAAGTGTTTTACATACTCACTTACACATGAACTCGCTCAACATTATTGTTGATTTTTCAACTCACATGTATTTCAGGAAATTAAAACGGATCTGGCACGGTATGGAACGTTTTCCGCTGCACTTGTCATGAAGTCATCAGGGTTTATGGGATGTGTCTCTTCCCTGGACAAGACACAGTCCTTAACCCACGTTTATGTTATGTTATAAGTTGTAATGGCCACTGAACAAGGTTATGGTTGTATGTTAAAACAATGGTAATGTGTTTGATTTTCAAAACTTAATGGATGACTTGCATGGTTTTTAAATTCATATAGCTTGTTATGGTTAAGCTATGGTATTAAGAAGTCACACCAAAATTAACCACGCTTCCGCAAAGCCAGGGTGTGACATATCTGGCTGTGCCTCTTATATCTACTCGTTTACTGTTTAAATATTGTGATGTGCTAGTGGAGAAGTTTGAGAAGCGTATCATGCACTGGCAAAATAAATTACTATCTTTTGCGGGAAGGTTGCAACTTATTATATCAGTCTTGTCTTCTTTGCATGTTTACTGGTCTTCGGTGTTTATTCTGCCCACTCGGGTGACTCTTAAATTGGAAGCGATGATGCGAAATTTTTTATGGTCCCAAGATAGTGCTTTTCAAAAGGGCCGGGCAAAAGTATCCTGGAAAGCGGTATGTGTTCCTAAATATGAGGGTGGGTTAGGTATTCGTCGTATTGGTGATGTTAATAAAGCCCTCATGTCGTCCCATATCTGGAGTATTCTTTCTAGGCGCGACTCTCTGTGGGTTGAATGGGTTTATTCTTACAGGTTGAGAGGTAAAAAATTTTGGGCTTGTAATGTTCCTGCTTCTTGTTGCTGGTCGTGGAGGAAGATTCTTCAGATTCGGCAGGATATGAGGAGGTTCGTTTGGACCGATGTTGGGAACGGTTTGAACACCTCAGCTTGGTTCGATACATGGAGTGATTTAGGTCCGCTAAATCAGATTATTTCGCCTAGAATTATTGCTAACGCAGGTTTCAATATGGACTCCAAAGTTTCTGACATTTATTCGAACTTTATTTGGAACTGGCCGGTCGCGTGGAGAGATACTTTTCCGGTTCTTATACATCTTGATCAGTTGATCTTCGATCCGAATAAGGAAGATAGACTTTTGTGGCGTCAAGGGAATCACCTCCATGATTTTTCTTCGGCTTGTGCGTGGGACTTAGTTAGAAACCGTGAGCCGGAGGTAGATTGGTGTCCTATTGTTTGGTTCGCTCAATGCATCCCGCGTCATGCATTCTTAATGTGGCTTATTATGAGGCGCAAGTTACTTACTCAGGATAAAATTTTGAATTGGGATTTCTCGCGTAGGAAGAATATGAATATGATGTGCTGTCTGCTATGCTATGCCAATCATGACTCTCATAATCACTTGTTTTTCGAGTGTAAGTTTTCGGCTAAAGTTTGGTATATGGTTAGGCATAAAGTGGGAATGGAATCGGTTCAAGCAAAGTGGGAGGATATTGTTGAATGGCTTCTAGTGCGGTCTAAATCCAAATCAGCGCTCAATTATGTTGCAAGGTTATTAGTAGCGGCCAGTGCTTATTTCATTTGGCAAGAACGTAATGAGAGATTATTCAAGAACCAGTTGAGACCTCCTGAAACTATAAGAGAACTTATTTTCCAACAGGTCCGATACAAGCTAATGGGGGCGAAGTTGAAGGATTGTGTAAATGTGAGAAGGCTGCTAGGCGAATGGGAATTTTATGGGTCTGAAATCCAAGATGGTGGTGGCTGATTGAGTAGTTTTTCGTTGTTTTTTTTTGTTTTTCTAGAGGGTAGTCTAGTTGTTTTTATTCCCTGTTGGTAGTTTCTTGTTTTGGCTCTTTGCTTACTTTCATGGGGCATGTCCTGTGATTGAACTAGTGTAGACTATCTACACTACTTGTTTTGTTTGGTTTGTGAATATATAGAATCACCGGGGTAACCCTTTACCCAAAAAAAAAACTTAATTTTTGACATCTAAACTGATTTAACAACAATATTCAACATGTTAAGGCATATCTTACTTGTCATAGGGCTAGTTAGGCGATCCGAACACGTTTTACGCGAACGACGCGTAAAAGTAGCTTAAGCTACCTAAACGGGTCATAATGGGTCGTAAGCACTTAGGTTAGGTTTCATTTTAGTATGTAGGCTTTGTTAAACCATATCATATGAGTTCCAATACTCATTTGGTTTAGGAAACCTCATACTACCCAATCTCCCGATTTAGGTCCGGTTATTTATGTAGTTATCTATATAGGGTGCCGTTTGATTCTGTGATCCCTCTAGCTTTGCTTGGTTGTTGTTCAAGACTTCTAAGCACCCTCAAGTGAGTACATAGACCCCTCTTTTACTGTTTTTCAAACATTTTGGGGTGAAACACATGTGCCTACTTGTTATTTTCATGCTTTCCATGCTTTCATATCATATACTTGCTATGTTCATTAGTACAATATTAGTACATGATTTCATTGTGTTTTTGCTACGTATGTCCTTTGTAGCATACTTAGTACATCGCTTTACATGACATTTTATGCTATGTATGTTCATTTAGCGCATACTTAGTACATTGTTTTCATTACATTTCACGCTATGTATGTCTATTTAGTGCATACCTAGTGCATTGTTTTACATTACCTTTTCACGCTATGTATGTTCATCATACTTAGTACATTTGCTTTACATTGCATCTCTGTTGCATATGTTCCAGTAACATATAGACACATTGTTTTACATCTCTACCTTGTATGCTTACTTAGCATACTGGGTTCATTATTTTCGTCACATGCTTACATTTTGATATGACATTTGGTTTGTTTAAATGGGACCATATACATTCATTAACATTAGCTACGCCGCTCGTTAGTAGGTAATGGTACCATAGGAATTGACAACTCCCGTTCCTAAAGTCCTAGGTTTGTTTGGATGGATGGAATGACCGAATTCGATTAAAATATAAGACAGATAGTCCTTTCATTTGTTTAAGGGTTTATCACCACAGTCACAAGGCTTGAATGTATGCATTTTCACAATACCCCATAAATGTTTGTATTCAGTATAGCATGCATTTTCCACAAAACATAACGTTGATTTAAACTTCATTTTACTTCAAAGCTTATGTGTGCATTTTCCACAAAACATAACGTTGGTACTGCACTGTTGTGCAACAAGTGTTATGTACCTCACAAAGCTTACCTACAGTGTCGTCTGTGTGCTTCATGTGGACGACTCGGTCACCTGGCAAATGCTTGTCTTTTCAACACATTCCAAGGTGGTCCAAACCAACCCCAAGTCAACCCTGCTCAAGCTCGTTTACCGTCTGGTACTTGGTACAACTACGGCGAGACGAGCTATTTCAGGAACAAGTGAACAAAGATTGTCAATGCAAATCTGACCCATGGATGAGCATTTGGCTGAGTATAAGATATTGCTGTTTTAATCTTATGCCTTTATTTCTTTGTTTTTCTTGTAATGTGATACAATCAATTTTGTTTATAAATAAATTGTTGTTCACAATTCTGATATATAAGTGTAGTTACATATGTGTATGGCATATCCCTATAATACCTGCATTAAGGAACTATGTTCTTTACAAACTACCAAGTAAGCTAGAGGAGTCCCGGAAATCAAACGGTACCTAATATAGGTAACTACATAAATAACCCGGACCTAAATCGGAAGACTGGGTAGCAGGAGGGTCTGTAAACCAAATGAGTGTAGGAACTCATATGATATGGTTTAACAAAGCCTACATACTAAATGAAACTTAACCTAAGTATTATCGACCCATCACGACCCATTAAGGTAGCTTATGCTACTTTAACGTGTCGTTTGCGTGAAACGCGTTCGGACCGCCTAACTAGTCCTATGACAAGTAATATATGCCTTAACATGTCTAATATGGTTGTCAAATCAGTTTAGATGTCAAAATAAAGTGACATTATGAGTAATCATGCTTCTGCACATCTGTGCCTTTAAATCCTTGGTTAGATAACTAAGGGTATTTTCAAATCTCATACCCATTACATTTTGATTTTTCAACATGCATAACATAAGTTTTCAAAAACAACCTCCATGATTTCAAAAGCATTGTCTATATTTTCAAAAAAAACCTTCATGATTTCAAAACATTTCATATAGTCTGAAAACAATTTTTTCAAATGAATCGTCTATATTTCAAAAACAACCTTCATGATTTCAAAATGTTATTAATACAGTATAATTACTTATATCAAGTGCATGATTTCAAAAGCATCATTCATGTTTTCAAAAACCTTATACATAATTTCAAAATTCGTCTCGCATGATTTTAAAACATTTTTTTATACCTACCTAATACACATACTTTATGATTTCAAAAGTATTATATATAAGGTTTCAAAAACATTGAACACATTTTTTTAGAACCCCATGCATAGTTTTCAAAAATATTTTCTTCATACATTGACTAAACCTTCAAATTCTGCTTCATATGTCGCCTTGACATATCCAGCATCTCAACTTCATAAGCATTTTACTTCATGTTTTGACTTAAGCACATCCAGTGCAAGGTTTCAAAACATCTTCAACTTTTAAAATCCATATGGGATCTTATATCCCTACAATTAGATCCTTGTGGATAATTATCATTCAAATCAGAGTCCTTAATTGGATTCCTTGTGTACCTTAATTCGAACATTTCGGTTCCTTATAATCGAAATCGAATTTTCTCTCTAAAGATCTTTCTATCTTCATAGTTAGATTCTTGAAATTATTTAAAGCACTAATCAAAATCCACTGATTGGATACCTGGTGTGCTTTGAATACATGTGCACAGTTAACAAAACAAATTAACAAACAATTTTGTGGTTATGTGACTATGTGTTTATGCATCTTGTGTTTTCTTTTATGCATTTTGTGGATATTCGTTATCCAAATCCTCGTAGAATCTTTCATATCTTCATATGAGGGATTCGTAGAAGGATATTAAAAAAAAATACTACCTTAAATCCTTAATGGCCTTCTACGTAATCGCTAAGACCTTTGGATTATATAGTACCATTCCATCTTTCAAAGAGACCCCTTGAGTGGTCTTGTCAGAAAGATTGAATCAGAATCTGGTTAAGAATGACACGTGGTGATATAGCTGAACAGACTCCTTGGTAGTCCATTTAAATCATTTATTGATTTAATTAAAAGGACCCCAGTATGATCTAGTCACACTCATCACAGATTTGTTCATTTGGTTTCCCCTACACATTATAAAATACACTGTGCGAACTATGCAAGGAATTATGTAATTATGGATGCATACATAATTACGAAGTTCAGTGCACGGAAACCACAGTAAGACTTATTATGTGTAAGAACCGATAGTGGCAACCATAACTGAATGTGAACAACGTAATAGAGGTACGGTGGACGCACCAATAACGCTTCATACACTTGTATATAAGTGTCCCTCTCACATTGCAAGCATGATGTTATTCAAAGTTACTAGAAGTTCGGGACTCTAACCAGTACTGTTTGATCTTTTCAACTTCATGTTTCAAGCTCTCACAAGTTTCCTCTAAATAAATTTCGGGACGAAATTTCCTGAAGTAGGGGAGACTGTGACACCTGTGCCTCCATGGCCATCAAACAAATACCAAACCAATGAAATATTGTATTTCATACTTGGGATTTGTTAAAAATGTATGTATCAATTACACATATAAATTCTTGTTCGATTTCAAGCTTTAAATCGCTTTCTGGAAGGTTATACGCGCACTGATGCGTAAAAATAACCCGTTTAATGCAACGAACACTCCGGAATAGTGAAATAGGCTTAACATACCTTAAATAACTTATACATAACTTAGAAATGAGTTTTGGAAGGTTTGGTGTGCCGAAATCAAGTTTATGCTCATTTAGGGACAAAGCGTCAAAAAGTGCACAAGTTTGCATTTCCGCGCATAACTTACGTTCTGAATACATCCGGACATCCAAAAATTTATGTAATCATTAAAATATTTTATTTTAGTGATTGGCATGATAAAAATCCATTCGTCGCTTAATTTGGATCTTTTTGCGTTCGTTACAACTTCCGTCGTAATTAACCGAACAACGCAACCGTACGACCAAACGAGCCGACATCCGAGATATTTTTGAGCACATTTTAAGTTCCCTATACTTTAACTTCATTTTAGAGCTTTGAAATGGGGTTAACGGGCCTTAAACGTGTCGGAAATAGCTCAAAACACTAACAGGGACGAAAAGTGTATTTCTGTGAAAGTGGTCCTTGCGCACCTCAACACTATGAGTGTTATGGTGCGCAAGCAGTCCCCAGATCAGCAGAAAGTGTTTTCCAGCTTGATCCAGCTTTTACCCACTTGTTCACATGGTTTTTGGGTTTCTATGGGCTGGTTTGTGTGCCCATCAAGGTACCAAATCAGAATGTGGCAAGTGTACGGCTTAGATCGTGCCCCCTTCTCCAAGAAACGATCTTAACGGCTCTACATTTCCTATAAATACCCCTCCATAGTTCATTTGCAAACCCACACATTTAAATCTGATTCAAGCTCTCTAAGTGGAGGTTTATATGCTTCCTACCTGAGAGTGAATCGGGTCAAATACTTGCGGGGACCCTTTTGTAAGTGTTCCTCCGTTCTTTTTATTCGTTTTAGCATTAAAGTCAAACTGCATTTGACTTTCTGCATTGACCAGTTTATGGTCAATGCGAAGTTCGTTTGAACTTCATAACGTGAGTGTAATCACGATGGTTATAGTCCCTAGTGACTATACCTACTGATTACCACGTTATCTAGGCTCAGTGACGAGTCGTAGTTTCGGCCAAAATGCGTTTTCTCACGTATTTTGTAACCAAACTACTCTAGAGTATCAAAACCGTTTGTTTTGATACCAAACCTGTTTTCTAACTTAACTAAACATGTTCTAGCATGTTTAGCTCGTCACTTTTAGATTTGTGCTTGTCTAGGGTAATAAAGGTAAGCGATCTAATCAATCGCTTATACTTTCGAACCCGGCCCATTTGGTCGATCATTAGGATCCGACCAAATACATTAGGTGACCATAGTTGTATAGGGAATAACCTTCCGAGGTTATACCTTATGGTCACGTCGTTTAAGTAGTTGTATGATAAGTAGTTTATATGCCTTAGGTAAACTTACCAAAATACCCTTTTTACACATAAATTCATTTTAAGCATATGTAACTTAATTTTTGACATCTAAACTGATTTAACAACAATATTCAACATGTTAAGGCATATCTTACTTGTCATAGGGCTAGTTAGGCGATCCGAACGCGTTTTACGCGAACGACGCGTAAAAGTAGCTTAAGCTACCTAAACGGGTCGTAATGGGTCGTAAGCACTTAGGTTATGTTTCATTTTAGTATGTATGCTTTGTTAAACCATATCATATGAGTTCCAATACTCATTTGGTTTACGTAACCTCATACTACCCAATCTCCCGATTTAGGTCCGGTTATTTATGTAGTTATCTATATAGGGTGCCGTTTGATTCCGTGATCCCTCTAGCTTTGCTTGGTTGTTGTTCAAGACTTCTAAGCACCCTCAGGTGAGTACATAGACCCCTCTTTTACTGTTTTTCAAACATTTTGGGATGAAACACATGTGCCTACTTGTTATTTTCATGCTTTCCATGCTTTCATATCATATACTTGCTATGTTCATTAGTACAATATTAGTACATGATTTCATTGTGTTTTTGCTACGTATGTCCTTTGTAGCATACTTAGTACATCGCTTTACATGACATTTTATGCTATGTATGTTCATTTAGCGCATACTTAGTACATTGTTTTCATTACATTTCACGCTATGTATGTCTATTTAGTGCATACCTAGTGCATATGGACACATTGTTTTACATCTCTACCTTGTATGTTTACTTAGCATACTGGGTACATTATTTTCGTCACATGCTTACCTTTTGATATGACATTTGGTTTGTTTAAATGGGACCATATACATTCATTAACATTAGCTACGCCGCTCGTTAGTAGGTAATGGTACCATAGGAATTGACAACTCCCGTTCCTAAAGTCCTAGGTTTGTTTGGATGGATGGAATGACCGAATTCGATTAAAACATAAGACAGATAGTCCTTTCATTTGTTTAAGGGTTTATCACCACAGTCACAAGGCTTGAATGTATGCATTTTCACAATACCGCATAAATGTTTGTATTCAGTATAGCATGCATTTTCCACAAAACATAACGTTGATTTAAACTTCATTTTACTTCAATACATTGTTTTGTGCATTTTTTTTACCTATGGCTTGGTGGATATATATATATATATATATATATATATATTTCATTTGCCATACATGGCATTTTGTTTACACATTGACATTTGACATAGACATTTTGATATTGATATACACATTTCATGGTCTATATTTGACATAAACATTTTGACATGGTTTACACACAGACATTTGACAAATGGTTTAGACATGGGCAATTTACATTGGTGGTTTGTTTTTTTTGGGTAAAGGGTTACCCCGGTAAATTTTATAAAAAATCAGTAAGAGTACATTGGTGGTTTGTTGGGTAAGTGGTTTGAGTAACGAGGCGTGTGTAATATGATACAAGCATGGTGGATACACCGCTGGTACTTCCTATATATAAGTGCTTGTATGGTATTACATATCGTAGCGTTATTTGAATCATTTTAGTTTAGACATATAACATTTTTATACAAATAACATATTTTTCACAAGACATTGTTTTACAAACAACTCATCTTATACAAACTCATTTTACTTGGTTATTCATTTAATCTTACATTATTCTTCTACATATCATCGTTTTTCAAATGATTTATAAAACAAAACATTTTACAAGGATCATGACTGACTTTTGTTAAACAATCTTTTTCTAAACTTATAAGTCATGAATCCTATTTTCACAAAACCTATGTACTCGCCGGCATTTTTATGCGGGCGTACCTATTTTCACATGTGTTTCAGGAAATGATGCATAGGATTGATCAAGATACACTTAGGCGGACTTGGGCCTTAGTGACAATAAAAGATGCAAGACTAGTTAATTTTGTTATACTTCTTTGTTTGTTAAGACATTGTAACTCTTTTAATCAATAAAACATTATTTCAATTTTCCATGTGTTATGAAACAATGATTCTGTTACAACACTCCCCGACAATTCCGCCACGTTTTGTTGTTTTACGTGGTCGGGGTGTGACACTATCCAACGAGATATTGATAGGGACCCGATGAATGAGTTATTACGTTCTCATGAAGCTGCTATTCTTCGTGATTTTCAGGAGGCGTCGCTTGATGAGGAAAGATTCCTAAAGCAGAAGTCTAAAGTAGAATGGCTTCGTGCTGGTGATGCTAATACGGCATATTTTCACACATCGTTGAAGTGTAGGAACCACATTAATCGTATTGAGGCCATCTCTGATTCTAGTGGAAACCTGTTTGAAGGTGATAAGGTGGCGGCAGCATTTGTCAATCATTATGAGCATTTTCTAGGTTGTGAAGGTCAAGTTTCTTTGGTTCCTTCACCTGATCTCTTTTGTAATAAATTGACACCTGATAGTGCTAATCATATGGTTCGGCCGGTTACTCTGGAGGAAATTAAGTCAGCTATGTTTTCGATTGGGAATGATAAAGCTCCTGGGCCGGATGGTTATACGGCTGCGTTTTTCAAGAGTACTAGGCAAATAGTGGGGAGTGATGTTTCGAATGCTATTCTTGATTTCTTTAACACGGGAAACCTTCTTCAGCAACTTAATCACACATTAGTCGCTTTAGTTCCAAAGGTGTCGACTCCTACCTATATTACTGATTATCGTCCTATATCGTGCTGTAATGTTATGTTTAAATGTATTAGTAAGGTGTTGGCGGATCGGTTGAAGGGTTATTTTAATGAGATTGTTAGCATTAATCAATCAGCTTTTGTTCCGGGTCGGAAAATTTCAGATAACATTCTTCTTACACAGGAATTAATGCATAACTACCATAGTGATTTTGGTCCCCCGAGGTGTGCTTTTAAGGTAGATATCCAAAAGGCTTACGATACAGTTGAGTGGAGTTTTCTTAAAAGTGTGTTGTTTGGGTTTGGATTTAATAGCATCATGGTTGACTGGATCATTGTCACACCCCCAAAATCCACTTGCGGAGTACTACCGCTTGGGGGCGTGACTGACCAGGATCCAGCCACCAATTATACTGAGCATCGATTAGTAGTAAAAGTATTCACCAACCACAGTAGTTAGTAAACACCATATTTTTAAAGTTCTAGAAGTTTAAGTTCAAATGGTAGTTTAAACAAACAGCGGAAGCATAAACCAAACAGTTTTGAACGAAGTTCATTGTTCAAGATTATTCGAAAACCCAACACACGGGTTAAGACGACCACTACATATCCCCAAGCTGCAAGCTCCTGATTCACTGGTTACCTGCAAAGCATGCAGTAGGGTGTCAACAGAAATGTTGGCGAGTTCACGAGATGTCCAGTTTTAGCTTTTCAAAAGATAGTGTAGGTTGTTTAGGTAAAGCATTTATAATCACGTCATGGGGAGCTACCCCATATGAAAGCTACTAAACTTGAATTACCGAAACTGTTGACGAGAAGATTTGGTGCCCCAGGTCAATGTCTATCGTCATTGACCGAGATGCAAGGTCTATAGTTCACGCCCGATCTCCCCCGGTCACGGTGTGAGGTTGTCAAACCTAATAGCGCTATCAACTAATAACCCGTTCGCCCCCGGCGATTAATCGGTACTATAAGCAGGGACTTAATGTGATAGAGATTTGTTTAGTGTTGCTAGTTGTGATTTATAAATAATACCCAAACGTATTTCCCCCGGATGTAGTAGTACAAGAGTACCGTTTGCATATTCCCCCGGAAATAACTAGTTTGAAAACATTATTTTGTTGGTTCGTGTCCCTCCCTGGGACGCATGCTTTTAGTGTGTGAACTCACCTTGGGTTGCTCGGTAGATTATTTACTTGGTCAATCACGTTGGTCACCACGTCCTAGCATGGTCACCAATACAGGTCAAGTTGGGGTACAAGTATTCACGTATAATCTACACATAACTAACACATAGCATACACGGCACATGATCATTCAGCAAGTTATCGGGCCTATTCTGATACGAAGCAGTTAAACAGTGAACATCAACAACTATCATACAAATCGTAAGTGTTATTGGGCCCTATCGGATCACATTAACAGTTAACAGCATCACAGAAACCAAATAGAACGGTATGCACAGCCCACACGTCCTTGGCCCAATAACGGAGAGAAGCAGCCCAGTCGAGACCAGGAGGTCTCGACTCGAGAACACACAGTTTCGAGTCGCAACCGGAGGTTGCGGCTTGTCATGGTCTGGTTTCGAGTCGCAACCGGAGTTTCGACTTGTCATGTCTTGGTTGCGAGTCGCAACCGGTGTTTCGACTTGTCATGCCTTGGTTGCGAGTCGCAACCGCCATAGTCTCGAGTTGTCACGTTTTGGTTGCGAGTCGTAACCGGAGGTTTCGACTTGTCATGGTCTGGTTTCGAGTCGCAACCGGGCGGTCTCGAGTCGCAATCACGTAGTCTCGAGTCGCAATCACGTAGTCTCGAGTCGCAACCTCGGATACGTGCACCAGAAGTCCTTCTAGAACCTGTTCCAACTGTACTATCCAATAGAATTGAGATTTCATGCAAATTGTGTACTATCTCCAATAAACATGTTTTATTGTCTAAATTCCAACTAAATCAGATCGAACACAACATTTTCAAATATTTTCATGATCTTCAAACTGTTCTTCATATATTCAAGTTATCATTCATTCAAAACAGACCCAAATATTCAACTAAATCAAGCACGCTTGTAACTTTGAAAACATACCAGCAGGCTTACAATATTCTTGTGTCACATATCATGAATATCACCAAATCCTACACTATCTCATTCATCCTAAGCCATCAAGATTCATTCTTATTATCTTAAAGACTCAATGCAATATTTATCAACAAGTTCTATGTTAGCAATAACACAATAGATCATACAACTCCTACTCAATTTCATCCGAGGTTCATTTATTATAACACATTACCATACATCTAAACATTCACACAAGTAAACACTTTTAGCATGCGTTGTCATCTCATTTCGAGGGAAACAAACTAACCGATTGTTATGTGTCACAAAGGCGTGTAAGAAGGTGATGTGATGAAGTCTCCGAGTGATGATCACAAGCTTGAACCGAGATCCTTGCTGTCGTCGGTTTGGTCCGAGAGGAAAGGAGAGGAGAGGAGAGGGTGTGTTGTTAGGGTCTTAGTGAGATAGGGTGAGATAGAGTGTAAAAGAGAGTGTGTGTGAGGGTTTTAAGCTTAAATAGGAGGTGGTGCACCCCAAGTGGGTTTCCGAGTGGGCTGAGGAAGGTTGCGGCCCATCCGGCCCATTTGAGAGTCGGGTCCTTAAGTCGATGGTCTAGGTAGGTTGGTAGTCCATAGTGTACCAGGGAGGGGTTTCGGTTTGGTTTGCTAAAACGTATTCGCCCATACATTATATACGTACACACACACATATATATATACATATACATACAACACATAGCACATTAAGGTAAAACGCAACTTTTCATTTAATAACACATATATACGCACATCGTAATTACAAGGTGTTCGCTCGGAAAACCTAGAGTGTCACAATCATGTTATGTGTGTCTACCGCATCTTATTCGGTTTGTGTTAATGGGAATGGGAATGTTCATGGTTTCTTTAAAGGTAAAAAGGGGTCTAAGGCAGGGTGATCCTCTATCCCCTTATCTTTTTACTCTAGTGATGGAAGTCTTGACTTGCATTCTGAACCATGCGACAAGAATTGACTCTTCTTTTCGGTTCCATAATAAATGTGAGAAGCAGAAAATTGTTAACCTGTGTTTTGTCACACCCCGACCGCGTAAAACAACAAATCGCGGCAGAAACATCGGGGCGTGTTGCAACAGAATTAATGTTTCATAACCATGGATACCAAAAAGTGTTTCGTTTTATTAAACATTGAATAATTACTTCGTCTGGAAATCTAAATACACATATTAAACATAATCTATCATTGTTATTGAGTCACTAAGGCCTTGTCCAGTCCTATGTGAGCATGCATCTTATCAATCGATATCATCCAACAATACCTGAAACATATGTGAAAACGAGGTCAGCAAAGAAATGCTGGCGAGTACATAGGTTTTGTGAAAAATAAGATTCATGACTTCAGTTTAAGAAAATGTTTAGTCATGAACCTTGTAATTTGCTTTGTCTTTGTAAATCATTTGAAAAATAATAAGTTTAGATGATATGTATAAATAAATGTCAGGTTAAATAAATAACCATGTAAAAATGTGTTTGTATAAGATAAGTTGTTTGTAAATCAATGTCTTGTGAAAAGTATGTTATTTGTATAAAATGTTCTATGTCTCAAACTGAAATGATTCAAATAACGTTACGACATATAATACCATACAAAACTTATATATAGGAAGTACCAGCGGCGTATCCACCATGCTTGTATCATATTACACACGCATCGTTACTTAATCACTTAATCAAACCAAACCAACCAATGTAAGAAGTCTATGTTTAAACCAATTGTCAAATGTATTGAATAATATGTCAAATGTAAATCATGTCAATTGTCTATGTCGAATATCCATGTCAAATGTCTATGTCAAATATCCATGTCAAATGTCTATGTCAAATATCCATGTCAAATGTCTATGTCAAATATCCATGTCAAATGTCTATGTCAAATATCCATGTCAAATGTCTATTGTCAAAATGTCATGTATGGCAAGTGAAATGTCTCAACTAAACCATATGCACAAAAACAAAGTATTGAAGTAAAACTTGGTTTAAATCAAAGCTATGTTTTGTGTAGATGCATGCAACTATTTAATATGAACATTTATGCGGTATTGTGTAAATGCATACATCCAAGCCTGGCGACTGTGGTGATAAACCCTTTAAACAAATTAAAGGTCTATCTGTCTTATGTCAACGAATTCGGTCATTCCTTTCTGTCCCCTTTCCCTGGGATGTCCGGAACGGGAGTTGTCAATTCCTATGGTACCACTACCTACTAACGAACGGCGTAGCTAATGTTAATGAATGTATTGTCCCATGTAAACAAACCAAATGTCATACCAAAAATGTAAACATGTGAAAACAATGCACTAAGTATGTAATCAAATGAACATACATAGCGTGAAATGTCATGTAAAACGATGTACTAAGTAATGCACACAATGGGCATACCTAGCATGAAATGTCATGTAAAACAATGTACTAAGTAATGCACACAATGGGCATACCTAGCATGAAATGTCATGTAAAACAATGTACCAAGTAATGCACACAATGGGCATACCTAGCATGAAATGTCATGTAAAACAATGTACTAAGTAATGCACACAATGGGCATACCCAGTATGAAATGTAATGAAATCATGTACTATAATGTACTAACGAACATAGCAGTATATGATGTGAAAACAGGAAAGCATGAAAGTAACAAGTAGGCACATGTGTTCCACCCCAAAACAGTTTGGAAAACAGTAAAAGAGGGGTCTATGTACTCACCTGAGAGTGCTTAGGAGTCTTGAACAACTACCAAGTAAGCTAGAGGAGTCCCGGAAATCAAACGGTACCTAATATAGGTAACTACATAAATAACCCGGACCTAAATCGGAAGACTGGGTAGCAGGAGGGTCTGTAAACCAAATGAGTGTAGGAACTCATATGATATGGTTTAACAAAGCCTACATACTAAATGAAACTTAACCTAAGTATTATCGACCCATCACGACCCATTAAGGTAGCTTATGCTACTTTAACGTGTCGTTTGCGTGAAACGCGTTCGGACCGCCTAACTAGTCCTATGACAAGTAATATATGCCTTAACATGTCTAATATGGTTGTCAAATCAGTTTAGATGTCAAAATAAAGTGACATTATGAGTAATCATGCTTCTGCACATCTGTGCCTTTAAATCCTTGGTTAGATAACTAAGGGTATTTTCAAATCTCATACCCATTACATTTTGATTTTTCAACATGCATAACATAAGTTTTCAAAAACAACCTCCATGATTTCAAAAGCATTGTCTATATTTTCAAAAAAAACCTTCATGATTTCAAAACATTTCATATAGTCTGAAAACATTTTTTTCAAATGAATCGTCTATATTTCAAAAACAACCTTCATGATTTCAAAATGTTATTAATACAGTATAATTACTTATATCAAGTGCATGATTTCAAAAGCATCATTCATGTTTTCAAAAACCTTATACATAATTTCAAAATTCGTCTCGCATGATTTTAAAACATTTTTTTATACCTACCTAATACACATACTTTATGATTTCAAAAGTATTATATATAAGGTTTCAAAAACATTGAACACATTTTTTTAGAACCCCATGCATAGTTTTCAAAAATATTTTCTTCATACATTGACTAAACCTTCAAATTCTGCTTCATATGTCGCCTTGACATATCCAGCATCTCAACTTCATAAGCATTTTACTTCATGTTTTGACTTAAGCACATCCAGTGCAAGGTTTCAAAACATCTTCAACTTTTAAAATCCATATGGGATCTTATATCCCTACAATTAGATCCTTGTGGATAATTATCATTCAAATCAGAGTCCTTAAATGGATTCCTTGTGTACCTTAATTCGAACATTTCGGTTCCTTATAATCGAAATCGAATTTTCTCTCTAAAGATCTTTCTATCTTCATAGTTAGATTCTTGGAATTATTTAAAGCACTAATCAAAATCCACTGATTGGATACCTGGTGTGCTTTGAATACATGTGCACAGTTAACAAAACAAATTAACAAACAATTTTGTGGTTATGTGACTATGTGTTTATGCATCTTGTGTTTTCTTTTATGCATTTTGTGGATATTCGTTATCCAAATCCTCGTAGAATCTTTCATATCTTCATATGAGGGATTCGTAGAAGGATATTAAAAAAAAATACTACCTTAAATCCTTAATGGCCTTCTACGTAATCGCTAAGACCTTTGGATTATATAGTACCATTCCATCTTTCAAAGAGACCCCTTGAGTGGTCTTGTCAGAAAGATTGAATCAGAATCTGGTTAAGAACGACACGTGGTGATATAGCTGAACAGACTCCTTGGTAGTCCATTTAAATCATTTATTGATTTAATTAAAAGGACCCCAGTATGATCTAGTCACACTCATCACAGATTTGTTCATTTGGTTTCCCCTACACATTATAAAATACACTGTGCGAACTATGCAAGGAATTATGTAATTATGGATGCATACATAATTACGAAGTTCAGTGCACGGAAACCACAGTAAGACTTATTATGTGTAAGAACCGATAGTGGCAACCATAACTGAATGTGAACAACGTAATAGAGGTACGGTGGACGCACCAATAACGCTTCATACACTTGTATATAAGTGTCCCTCTCACATTGCAAGCATGATGTTATTCAAAGTTACTAGAAGTTCGGGACTCTAACCAGTACTGTTTGATCTTTTCAACTTCATGTTTCAAGCTCTCACAAGTTTCCTCTAAATAAATTTCGGGACGAAATTTCCTGAAGTAGGGGAGACTGTGACACCTGTGCCTCCACGGCCATCAAACAAATACCAAACCAATGAAATATTGTATTTCATACTTGGGATTTGTTAAAAATGTATGTATCAATTACACATATAAATTCTTGTTCGATTTCAAGCTTTAAATCGCTTTCTGGAAGGTTATACGCGCACTGATGCGTAAAAATAACCCGTTTAATGCAACGAACACTCCGGAATAGTGAAATAGGCTTAACATACCTTAAATAACTTATACATAACTTAGAAATGAGTTTTGGAAGGTTTGGTGTGCCGAAATCAAGTTTATGCTCATTTAGGGACAAAGCGTCAAAAAGTGCACAAGTTTGCATTTTCGCGCATAACTTACGTTCTGAATACATCCGGACATCCAAAAATTTATGTAATCATTAAAATATTTTATTTTAGTGATTGGCATGATAAAAATCCATTCGTCGCTTAATTTGGATCTTTTTGCGTTCGTTACAACTTCCGTCGTAATTAACCGAACAACGCAACCGTACGACCAAACGAGCCGACATCCGAGATATTTTTGAGCACATTTTAAGTTCCCTATACTTTAACTTCATTTTAGAGCTTTGAAATGGGGTTAACGGGCCTTAAACGTGTCGGAAATAGCTCAAAACACTAACAGGGACGAAAAGTGTATTTCTGTGAAAGTGGTCCTTGCGCACCTCAACACTATGAGTGTTATGGTGCGCAAGCAGTCCCCAGATCAGCAGAAAGTGTTTTCCAGCTTGATCCAGCTTTTACCCACTTGTTCACATGGTTTTTGGGTTTCTATGGGCTGGTTTGTGTGCCCATCAAGGTACCAAATCAGAATGTGGCAAGTGTACGGCTTAGATCGTGCCCCCTTCTCCAAGAAACGATCTTAACGGCTCTACATTTCCTATAAATACCCCTCCATAGTTCATTTGCAAACCCACACATTTAAATCTGATTCAAGCTCTCTAAGTGGAGGTTTATATGCTTCCTACCTGAGAGTGAATCGGGTCAAATACTTGCGGGGACCCTTTTGTAAGTGTTCCTCCGTTCTTTTTATTCGTTTTAGCATTAAAGTCAAACTGCATTTGACTTTCTGCATTGACCAGTTTATGGTCAATGCGAAGTTCGTTTGAACTTCATAACGTGAGTGTAATCACGATGGTTATAGTCCCTAGTGACTATACATACTGATTACCACGTTATCTAGGCTCAGTGACGAGTCGTAGTTTCGGCCAAAATGCGTTTTCTCACGTATTTTGTAACCAAACTACTCTAGAGTATCAAAACCGTTTGTTTTGATACCAAACCTGTTTTCTAACTTAACTAAACATGTTCTAGCATGTTTAGCTCGTCACTTTTAGATTTGTGCTTGTCTAGGGTAATAAAGGTAAGCGATCTAATCAATCGCTTATACTTTCGAACCCGGCCCATTTGGTCGATCATTAGGATCCGACCAAATACATTAGGTGACCATAGTTGTATAGGGAATAACCTTCCGAGGTTATACCTTATGGTCACGTCGTTTAAGTAGTTGTATGATAAGTAGTTTATATGCCTTAGGTAAACTTACCAAAATACCCTTTTTACACATAAATTCATTTTAAGCATATGTAACTTAATTTTTGACATCTAAACTGATTTAACAACAATATTCAACATGTTAAGGCATATCTTACTTGTCATAGGGCTAGTTAGGCGATCCGAACGCGTTTTACGCGAACGACGCGTAAAAGTAGCTTAAGCTACCTAAACGGGTCGTAATGGGTCGTAAGCACTTAGGTTAGGTTTCATTTTAGTATGTATGCTTTGTTAAACCATATCATATGAGTTCCAATACTCATTTGGTTTACGTAACCTCATACTACCCAATCTCCCGATTTAGGTCCGGTTATTTATGTAGTTATCTATATAGGGTGCCGTTTGATTCCGTGATCCCTCTAGCTTTGCTTGGTTGTTGTTCAAGACTTCTAAGCACCCTCAGGTGAGTACATAGACCCCTCTTTTACTGTTTTTCAAACATTTTGGGATGAAACACATGTGCCTACTTGTTATTTTCATGCTTTCCATGCTTTCATATCATATACTTGCTATGTTCATTAGTACAATATTAGTACATGATTTCATTGTGTTTTTGCTACGTATGTCCTTTGTAGCATACTTAGTACATCGCTTTACATGACATTTTATGCTATGTATGTTCATTTAGCGCATACTTAGTACATTGTTTTCATTACATTTCACGCTATGTATGTCTATTTAGTGCATACCTAGTGCATATGGACACATTGTTTTACATCTCTACCTTGTATGTTTACTTAGCATACTGGGTACATTATTTTCGTCACATGCTTACCTTTTGATATGACATTTGGTTTGTTTAAATGGGACCATATACATTCATTAACATTAGCTACGCCGCTCGTTAGTAGGTAATGGTACCATAGGAATTGACAACTCCCGTTCCTAAAGTCCTAGGTTTGTTTGGATGGATGGAATGACCGAATTCGATTAAAACATAAGACAGATAGTCCTTTCATTTGTTTAAGGGTTTATCACCACAGTCACAAGGCTTGAATGTATGCATTTTCACAATACCGCATAAATGTTTGTATTCAGTATAGCATGCATTTTCCACAAAACATAACGTTGATTTAAACTTCATTTTACTTCAATACATTGTTTTGTGCATTTTTTTTACCTATGGCTTGGTGGATATATATATATATATATATATATATATATATTTCATTTGCCATACATGGCATTTTGTTTACACATTGACATTTGACATAGACATTTTGATATTGATATACACATTTCATGGTCTATAATTGACATAAACATTTTGACATGGTTTACACACAGACATTTGACAAATGGTTTAGACATGGGCAATTTACATTGGTGGTTTGTTTTTTTTGGGTAAAGGGTTACCCCGGTAAATTTTATAAAAAATCAGTAAGAGTACATTGGTGGTTTGTTGGGTAAGTGGTTTGAGTAACGAGGCGTGTGTAATATGATACAAGCATGGTGGATACACCGCTGGTACTTCCTATATATAAGTGCTTGTATGGTATTACATATCGTAGCGTTATTTGAATCATTTTAGTTTAGACATATAACATTTTTATACAAATAACATATTTTTCACAAGACATTGTTTTACAAACAACTCATCTTATACAAACTCATTTTACTTGGTTATTCATTTAATCTTACATTATTCTTCTACATATCATCGTTTTTCAAATGATTTATAAAACAAAACATTTTACAAGGATCATGACTGACTTTTGTTAAACAATCTTTTTCTAAACTTATAAGTCATGAATCCTATTTTCACAAAACCTATGTACTCGCCGGCATTTTTATGCGGGCGTACCTATTTTCACATGTGTTTCAGGAAATGATGCATAGGATTGATCAAGATACACTTAGGCGGACTTGGGCCTTAGTGACAATAAAAGATGCAAGACTAGTTAATTTTGTTATACTTCTTTGTTTGTTAAGACATTGTAACTCTTTTAATCAATAAAACATTATTTCAATTTTCCATGTGTTATGAAACAATGATTCTGTTACAACACTCCCCGACAATTCCGCCACGTTTTGTTGTTTTACGTGGTCGGGGTGTGACACTATCCAACGAGATATTGATAGGGACCCGATGAATGAGTTATTACGTTCTCATGAAGCTGCTATTCTTCGTGATTTTCAGGAGGCGTCGCTTGATGAGGAAAGATTCCTAAAGCAGAAGTCTAAAGTAGAATGGCTTCGTGCTGGTGATGCTAATACGGCATATTTTCACACATCGTTGAAGTGTAGGAACCACATTAATCGTATTGAGGCCATCTCTGATTCTAGTGGAAACCTGTTTGAAGGTGATAAGGTGGCGGCAGCATTTGTCAATCATTATGAGCATTTTCTAGGTTGTGAAGGTCAAGTTTCTTTGGTTCCTTCACCTGATCTCTTTTGTAATAAATTGACACCTGATAGTGCTAATCATATGGTTCGGCCGGTTACTCTGGAGGAAATTAAGTCAGCTATGTTTTCGAATGGGAATGATAAAGCTCCTGGGCCGGATGGTTATACGGCTGCGTTTTTCAAGAGTACTAGGCAAATAGTGGGGAGTGATGTTTCGAATGCTATTCTTGATTTCTTTAACACGGGAAACCTTCTTCAGCAACTTAATCACACATTAGTCGCTTTAGTTCCAAAGGTGTCGACTCCTACCTATATTACTGATTATCGTCCTATATCGTGCTGTAATGTTATGTTTAAATGTATTAGTAAGGTGTTGGCGGATCGGTTGAAGGGTTATTTTAATGAGATTGTTAGCATTAATCAATCAGCTTTTGTTCCGGGTCGGAAAATTTCAGATAACATTCTTCTTACACAGGAATTAATGCATAACTACCATAGTGATTTTGGTCCCCCAAGGTGTGCTTTTAAGGTAGATATCCAAAAGGCTTACGATACAGTTGAGTGGAGTTTTCTTAAAAGTGTGTTGTTTGGGTTTGGATTTAATAGCATCATGGTTGACTGGATCATGTTATGTGTGTCTACCGCATCTTATTCGGTTTGTGTTAATGGGAATGGGAATGTTCATGGTTTCTTTAAAGGTAAAAAGGGGTCTAAGGCAGGGTGATCCTCTATCCCCTTATCTTTTTACTCTAGTGATGGAAGTCTTGACTTGCATTCTGAACCATGCGACAAGAATTGACTCTTCTTTTCGGTTCCATAATAAATGTGAGAAGCAGAAAATTGTTAACCTGTGTTTTGTCACACCCCGACCGCGTAAAACAACAAATCGCGGCGGAAACATCGGGGCGTGTTGCAACAGAATTAATGTTTCATAACCATGGATACCAAAAAGTGTTTCGTTTTATTAAACATTGAATAATTACTTCGTCTGGAAATCTAAATACACATATTAAACATAATCTATCATTGTTATTGAGTCACTAAGGCCTTGTCCAGTCCTATGTGAGCATGCATCTTATCAATCGATATCATCCAACAATACCTGAAACATATGTGAAAACGAGGTCAGCAAAGAAATGCTGGCGAGTACATAGGTTTTGTGAAAAATAAGATTCATGACTTCAGTTTAAGAAAATGTTTAGTCATGAACCTTGTAATTTGCTTTGTCTTTGTAAATCATTTGAAAAATAATAAGTTTAGATGATATGTATAAATAAATGTCAGGTTAAATAAATAACCATGTAAAAATGTGTTTGTATAAGATAAGTTGTTTGTAAATCAATGTCTTGTGAAAAGTATGTTATTTGTATAAAATGTTCTATGTCTCAAACTGAAATGATTCAAATAACGTTACGACATATAATACCATACAAAACTTATATATAGGAAGTACCAGCGGCGTATCCACCATGCTTGTATCATATTACACACGCATCGTTACTTAATCACTTAATCAAACCAAACCAACCAATGTAAGAAGTCTATGTTTAAACCAATTGTCAAATGTATTGAATAATATGTCAAATGTAAATCATGTCAATTGTCTATGTCGAATATCCATGTCAAATGTCTATGTCAAATATCCATGTCAAATGTCTATGTCAAATATCCATGTCAAATGTCTATGTCAAATATCCATGTCAAATGTCTATGTCAAATATCCATGTCAAATGTCTATTGTCAAAATGTCATGTATGGCAAGTGAAATGTCTCAACTAAACCATATGCACAAAAACAAAGTATTGAAGTAAAACTTCGTTTAAATCAAAGCTATGTTTTGTGTAGATGCATGCAACTATTTAATATGAACATTTATGCGGTATTGTGTAAATGCATACATCCAAGCCTGGCGACTGTGGTGATAAACCCTTTAAACAAATTAAAGGTCTATCTGTCTTATGTCAACAAATTCGGTCATTCCTTTCTGTCCCCTTTCCCTGGGATGTCCGGAACGGGAGTTGTCAATTCCTATGGTACCACTACCTACTAACGAATGGCGTAGCTAATGTTAATGAATGTATTGTCCCATGTAAACAAACCAAATGTCATACCAAAAATGTAAACATGTGAAAACAATGCACTAAGTATGTAATCAAATGAACATACATAGCGTGAAATGTCATGTAAAACGATGTACTAAGTAATGCACATAATGGGCATACCTAGCATGAAATGTCATGTAAAACAATGTACTAAGTAATGCACACAATGGGCATACCTAGCATGAAATGTCATGTAAAACAATGTACCAAGTAATGCACACAATGGGCATACCTAGCATGAAATGTCATGTAAAACAATGTACTAAGTAATGCACACAATGGGCATACCCAGTATGAAATGTAATGAAATCATGTACTATAATGTACTAACGAACATAGCAGTATATGATGTGAAAACAGGAAAGCATGAAAGTAACAAGTAGGCACATGTGTTCCACCCCAAAACAGTTTGGAAAACAGTAAAAGAGGGGTCTATGTACTCACCTGAGAGTGCTTAGGAGTCTTGAACAACTACCAAGTAAGCTAGAGGAGTCCCGGAAATCAAACGGTACCTAATATAGGTAACTACATAAATAACCCGGACCTAAATCGGAAGACTGGGTAGCAGGAGGGTCTGTAAACCAAATGAGTGTAGGAACTCATATGATATGGTTTAACAAAGCCTACATACTAAATGAAACTTAACCTAAGTATTATCGACCCATCACGACCCATTAAGGTAGCTTATGCTACTTTAACGTGTCGTTTGCGTGAAACGCGTTCGGACCGCCTAACTAGTCCTATGACAAGTAATATATGCCTTAACATGTCTAATATGGTTGTCAAATCAGTTTAGATGTCAAAAGTTATGTTACATATGTTTAAAATGAATTTTGGCATCAAAGGGGTATTTTGGTAATTTACCTAAGGCATATAAACTACCTATCATACAACTACTTAAACGAGGCGACCATAAGGTATAACCTCGTAAGGTTATTATATACTATGGTCACCTAATGTGCTTGGTCGGATCTTAATGATCGACCAAACGGGTCGGGTTCGAAAGTATAAGCGATTGTTTAGATCGCTTACCTTACGACCCTATCTAAGCACTAAACTAAAAGTGACGAGCTAAGCATGTTAAAACATGCTTAACTAAGTTTAGAAAACAGGTTTGGTATCAAAACAAACGGTTTTGATACCCATAAGTAGTTTGGTTACAAAATACGCAAGAATACGTATTCTGACCGAAACTACGGCTCGTCACTGAGCCTAGATAACGTGGTAATCAGTAGGTATAGTCGCTAGGGACTATAACCATCGTGATCACGCTCACGTTATGAAGTTCAAACGAACTTTGCATCGACCATAAACTGGTCAATGCAGAAAGTCAAACAAAGGTTGACTTTCGGACTCGAAAAGCAATAAAAGAACGAAAGAGGACTTACGAAGGGTCCCCGAATGCTAATCCCGATCCAAGTAGCTCAGGTATGAAACGAAGGTTCCAACTTAGAGCCCAAATGATCAGATTTGCGGGTTTTGAAGCAATGGGGGGTGGGTATTTATAGGAAAAGTAGAGCCGTTAGGATCGTTTCTTGAATATCGTGCCACGATCCGAGCCGTACACTTGTCACAAAGTTGTGGTGGTTAGAATTGATGTTTATCAGCTGAAAATGCAAGTTGCAAGCATGTGGTTGTGGTTTAATCAGCTGATAATCTGCTGACTGTTTGTTATTATCTGATCTGGAGACCCCTAGCGCACCGCTACGTTAAAAGTGTAGCGCACCGCTAGGCTTTAGTTTGGCAGATTTACACTTTTGGTCCCTGCATTGCAATCAGCCCATTTTCGACACGTTTAAGGCCCGTTAACCCCATTTCAAAGCTCTAAAATGAAGTTAAAGTATAGGGAACTTAAAATGTGCTCAAAAATATCTTGGATGTCGGTTCGTTTAACCGTACGGTCGCGATGTTCGGTTAATTACGACGGAATGCGCATAAGCGCGTAAAACGATCCAAATGACGCGACGAATGGATTTTTGGCAAGCCAAACACTAAAATAAAATATTTTAGTGCTTACATAAATTTTTGGATGTCCGGATGTATTCAGAACGTAAGTTATGCGCGAAAATGCAAACTTGTGCACTTTTTGACACTTTTAGTCCCTGAATGACACAAAAGTTTATTTTAGCATACCGAACACCTCAAAGCCTATTTCTAAGCTATGTAAAGGATATTTATGGTATGTTTAACTTACGGTCATGTTCCGGAATATCTGTTACAGTTCAAATTGGCATACTTTCGCAGTTTGTCAACTTTAGTCCCTATAAGCGATTTAACTTTGATTTCACCACACCAAACCTTCCAAAACTTATATCTAAGTTATGTAAAGGTTATTTAAAGTATGTTAAGCCTATTTCACTATTCTGGAGTGTTCGTTGCATTAAACCGGTTATATTTACGCATCGGTGCGCATATAACCTTCCAGAAAGCGATTTAGAGTCTGAATTCGAACAAAATATGATATGTGTAAATGATACACATATTTTTACAAATCCCAAGTATGAAATACAACATTTCATTGGTTTGGTATTTGTTTGATGGCCGTGGAGGCACAGGTGTTACAGTCTCCCCTACTTTAGGAAATTTCGTCCCGAAATTTATTTAGAGGAAACTTGTGAGAGCTTGAAAACATGTTGTTGAAAAGATCGAACAACATTGGTTAGGGTTCTGAACTTTTAGTAACCTTAATAACATTATGCTTGCAATGTAAGAGGGACACTTATATACAAGTATATGAAGCGTCATTGGTGCGTCCACCGTACCTCCATTACATCGTTCTCATTTTGTTATTGTTGTCACTATCGGTTCTTACACATAATACACCTTACTGGGTTTCTGTGCACTAAATTTCATAATTATGTACGCGTCCATAATTAGACAATTCCTTGCATAGTTCACACAGTCTATTTTATAATGTGTAGAGTAAAACCAACTGAACAATCCTGTGATGAGTGTGACTAGACTGCCATAGAGTCCTTTTTAATTAAATCAATAAATGATCTAAATAGACTATAAATGAGTCTGTCCAACTACATCACTAGATGTCGTTCTTAACCAAATTGTAACTCAATCTTTTTTACTAGACCACCAAAAGGGTCTCTTATGAATCATGGCGTGATACTATAAAATCCAAGGGTCTTAACTATTACATAGAAGCCCATTAAGGATTTAAGGTAGTACCTTTTTGAATATCCTACTACGAATCCCTCATATGAAGATATGAAAAATTCTACGAGGATTTGGAGAACGAATATCCCGAGTATAAAAACACAAAATGCATAAAAGAAAACATAAGATGAATAAACACATAGTCACATAACCACAAAATTGTTTGTTAATTTGTCTTGTTAATTGCGTACATGCATTTAAAGCACACCAGGAATCCATCTCGTGGATTTCATTTGGTACTTTAAACATTTTCAAGAATCTAACTATTAAGATAGGAAGATCTTAAAAGGAATTCGGTTTGTCCTAATTGAGTTGTATTGTACATTTTAAGGGGTACAAGGAATTCAATCAGGGCTCCGATGTCAACGAAGGTGTTGATCGTGATCGGCTCAGGACATGAATAGTTCAAGATGTCATCAATAATAACAATGACGATCTGATCCAAATAAGACTTGCAGACTCTATTTATTAAGTCCATGCAGATGGCTGGAGCATTTGTCAATCCAAAAAGGCCTGACTGTAAACTCGTAATGGCCATACTTCGTGCAGAAAATTGTTTTGGGAATATCTTCTTCGAGAATACAAAGTTGATGATACCCAGAACGCAAATCGATCTTGGAAAAGCATGAAGCGCTCTGCAGATGATCGGAGAGATCATCGATTTAAGGTAGGGGATATCGATTCTTGATGGTAAGCTCACCAGGCTTACGTTAATCGATATACATTCGAAAAGATCCATCTTTCTTTTCACAAAGAGGATAGGAGTTTCTCCAAGGTGAAAAGTTCGGACTGATGAATCCTTTATCAGACAACTCTTGAAGCTGTTTTGGTAATTCTTGTATCTTGAACGATGCAAGACAATAAGATACTTTAGATTTAAAAGATACAAGCGTTTGAGGTTCTTAGGGAGATGACAAGTGATCATAAAAATAACAGAACCACACGAGTAGTTTTGTCTTTGTGCTGACATCATAAGGTTGAATCAAACATTCATACAATTGCATTAGTTAAAAATAAAACCACAAATTTTATTTATATAACAACCGCATTGTCTTTAAATGTTACAAGATAACAACCAGAGGAAAAACAAACTGCTAATTGTTCACTCCTTCATCATTGAGTGCCTCATTGATGTTAAACACTCGATCGCGTGCGGGATTCACATTGACGTTGACGTTCACATTCGGGTTTGCGCCAGCATTTGCATTCACCAGTCTTGGGCAGTTGTGGCGGAAGTGACCAATCTCTCCGCAGTTGAAACATGAACCCAGTGGAAATCTCGCAGCATTCCCTTGAACCGGAGCTTGAACCTGAGCAGCCTGATTTTGTCCCAAACGACAAACTTTGGCCAAATGCCCAAGTTTGCCACACGTCGTGCATTGCCAGCAAACTTGTTGTACCGCGTGATGACCGTTGCAACGTGCACAATAAGGGGCGGTACCGGCATATGCTTTCTTTGCAGGTGGCTGAGCTGGTGGGTTCCGCGGATTCTGAGCAGTCTGTGTTGTAACAGCAAAGTTCTGACCACCCTTTCGCTTTCTTGATTTCTTTGACGTCTCACCTTCCTTTCCCTTCTCGTTTTGACCTTTCTTGCTATCTCCCTTGTCAGACCCCTGCTTCTTACCCTTGTCACCCTTTCTGTGTAACTTATTCTTCCGAATCTGCGACTCAGTCAATGTCGCAGATAACTCAATCGCCTGACGGAGTGTGGCCGGGCTACTACCAGTAAGGATGTCTTGTACCGAGTCAGGTAGGCCGTCGATGTACCTTTCGATAGCTATGTCAAGTGGGGTAACCATTGTCGGGCAAAGCAGACTCAACTCCTCAAACCTATCAGTATACGCCCTGTGCTCACCACTATCTTGCTTCAGCTCATCAAATTCCTTCTCCAAAGCTCGCTGCTCATGACGAGGACAGAATTCCCTCATCATAAGGGCCCTAAGTTCAGCCCATGTCTGTGCTAAAGCAACTTCTGCACCACGATCCCTCATAATCCCGTTCCACCATGTACACTCGAAGAAAACTCGACCTTGTGATTGTCAGGACACTGCACGTGGCGGAAAGTATTCTCAATGCTCTCGAACCATTGAAGAAGCCCAGTCGCTCCTTCAGAACCACTAAACTTGAGTGGTTTAGCCTGGTTAAAATCCTTGTATTTGCATAGAACATTGTTGTTGTTGTTGGCTTGGTTCCATTGAGCAAAGAGGTTTGGGAATTGAGCAGCCATTTGCTGCGCAATGATTTCTGCCAATTCGGCAGTCTCTATCTGGCTTTCGCGTCGAGGAGGCATTCTGAAAGAGGAAACATGAAAAGAAACGAGAGAGAGAATTAGACGAAAAGAATGAGATGAAACAAATCTGATGAAAGCAAGGATAGTGGTCATTTGTTTGTTACTACAAAGCAACAAACGACACACAGTGACTGATCAAAGTAAATGGGTCGAAAATAATGTATCGCGAAGACATGCTCGCCTATAAGTGAACACTCATCCCAAGAATTCCCAGGTAAGCACAACTGGTCTCGCGTCTGATGAGATGTATACGAAGTGCTTGCCTAGACAGAAAACCCAGAATACAGGCATTCACCCTTCCAGTTTGCACGTGTTCACATTATTTAAAACCCAAAACCTTGTCGAGATTTTGAAATTTTAAAAGGGTTCAAAACCATATAATAGAGAGTTCAAAACCTTACAATAGAGGGTCCAAAACCTAGTAATCAATCATCCTAGAACAGATGATTAGTTTTCCAAGCGGTTTTGAAATTTATGTTCTTGTTGTGGTCGTCGCCTAAGGATAGGTGACGATATTGTTTTATGACTAAACGCAAGTAAACTCGCGTTAGGGTCCTAGAAAGGTTATAGACTAGGTCAAAGCATTACTAATTACTAATAACCTAATTCCCTATAACCATTGGCTCTGATACCATCTTTTCTGTCACACCCCGACCGCGTAAAACAACAAATCGCGGCGGAAACATCGGGGCGTGTTGCAACAAATTAATGTTTCATAACCATGGATACCAAAAAGTGTTTCGTTTTATTAAACATTGAATAATTACTTCGTCTGGAAATCTAAATACACATATTAAACATAATCTATCATTGTTATTGAGTCACTAAGGCCTTGTCCAGTCCTATGTGAGCATGCATCTTATCAATCGATATCATCCAACAATACCTGAAACATATGTGAAAACGAGGTCAGCAAAGAAATGCTGGCGAGTACATAGGTTTTGTGAAAAATAAGATTCATGACTTCAGTTTAAGAAAATGTTTAGTCATGAACCTTGTAATTTGCTTTGTCTTTGTAAATCATTTGAAAAATAATAAGTTTAGATGATATGTATAAATAAATGTCAGGTTAAATAAATAACCATGTAAAAATGTGTTTGTATAAGATAAGTTGTTTGTAAATCAATGTCTTGTGAAAAGTATGTTATTTGTATAAAATGTTCTATGTCTCAAACTGAAATGATTCAAATAACGTTACGACATATAATACCATACAAACACTTATATATAGGAAGTACCAGCGGCGTATCCACCATGCTTGTATCATATTACACACGCATCGTTACTTAATCACTTAATCAAACCAAACCAACCAATGTAAGAAGTCTATGTTTAAACCAATTGTCAAATGTATTGAATAATATGTCAAATGTAAATCATGTCAATTGTCTATGTCGAATATCCATGTCAAATGTCTATGTCAAATATCCATGTCAAATGTCTATGTCAAATATCCATGTCAAATGTCTATGTCAAATATCCATGTCAAATGTCTATGTCAAATATCCATGTCAAATGTCTATTGTCAAAATGTCATGTATGGCAAGTGAAATGTCTCAACTAAACCATATGCACAAAAACAAAGTATTGAAGTAAAACTTGGTTTAAATCAAAGCTATGTTTTGTGTAGATGCATGCAACTATTTAATATGAACATTTATGCGGTATTGTGTAAATGCATACATCCAAGCCTGGCGACTGTGGTGATAAACCCTTTAAACAAATTAAAGGTCTATCTATCTTATGTCAACGAATTCGGTCATTCCTTTCTGTCCCCTTTCCCTGGGATGTCCGGAACGGGAGTTGTCAATTCCTATGGTACCACTACCTACTAACGAACGGCGTAGCTAATGTTAATGAATGTATTGTCCCATGTAAACAAACCAAATGTCATACCAAAAATGTAAACATGTGAAAACAATGCACTAAGTATGTAATCAAATGAACATACATAGCGTGAAATGTCATGTAAAACGATGTACTAAGTAATGCACACAATGGGCATGCCTAGCATGAAATGTCATGTAAAACAATGTACTAAGTAATGCACACATTGGGCATACCTAGCATGAAATGTCATGTAAAACAATGTACCAAGTAATGCACACAATGGGCATACCTAGCATGAAATGTCATGTAAAACAATGTACTAAGTAATGCACACAATGGGCATACCCAGTATGAAATGTAATGAAATCATGTACTATAATGTACTAACGAACATAGCAGTATATGATGTGAAAACAGGAAAGCATGAAAGTAACAAGTAGGCACATGTGTTCCACCCCAAAACAGTTTGGAAAACAGTAAAAGAGGGGTCTATGTACTCACCTGAGAGTGCTTAGGAGTCTTGAACAACTACCAAGTAAGCTAGAGGAGTCCCGGAAATCAAACGGTACCTAATATAGGTAACTACATAAATAACCCGGACCTAAATCGGAAGACTGGGTAGCAGGAGGGTCTGTAAACCAAATGAGTGTAGGAACTCATATGATATGGTTTAACAAAGCCTACATACTAAATGAAACTTAACCTAAGTATTATCGACCCATCACGACCCATTAAGGTAGCTTATGCTACTTTAACGTGTCGTTTGCGTGAAACGCGTTCGGACCGCCTAACTAGTCCTATGACAAGTAATATATGCCTTAACATGTCTAATATGGTTGTCAAATTAGTTTAGATGTCAAAAGTTATGTTACATATGTTTAAAATGAATTTTGGCATCAAAGGGGTATTTTGGTAATTTACCTAAGGCATATAAACTACCTATCATACAACTACTTAAACGAGGCGACCATAAGGTATAACCTCGTAAGGTTATTATATACTATGGTCACCTAATGTGCTTGGTCGGATCTTAATGATCGACCAAACGGGTCGGGTTCGAAAGTATAAGCGATTGTTTAGATCGCTTACCTTACGACCCTATCTAAGCACTAAACTAAAAGTGACGAGCTAAGCATGTTAAAACATGCTTAACTAAGTTTAGAAAACAGGTTTGGTATCAAAACAAACGGTTTTGATACCCATAAGTAGTTTGGTTACAAAATACGCAAGAATAGTTATTCTGACCGAAACTACGGCTCGTCACTGAGCCTAGATAACGTGGTAATCAGTAGGTATAGTCGTTAGGGACTATAACCATCGTGATCACGCTCACGTTATGAAGTTCAAACGAACTTTGCATCGACCATAAACTGGTCAATGCAGAAAGTCAAACAAAGTTTGACTTTCGGACTCGAAAAGCAATAAAAGAACGAAAGAGGACTTACGAAGGGTCCCCGAATGCTAATCCCGATCCAAGTAGCTCAGGTATGAAACGAAGGTTCCAACTTAGAGCCCAAATGATCAGATTTGTGGGTTTTGAAGCAATGGGGGGGTGGGTATTTATAGGAAAAGTAGAGCCGTTAGGATCGTTTCTTGAATATCGTGCCACGATCCGAGCCGTACACTTGTCACAAAGTTGTGGTGGTTAGAATTGATGTTTATCAGCTGAAAATGCAAGTTGCAAGCATGTGGTTGTGGTTTAATCAGCTGATAATCTGCTGACTGTTTGTTATTATCTGATCTGGAGACCCCTAGCGCACCGCTACGTTAAAAGTGTAGCGCACCGCTAGGCTTTAGTTTGGCAGATTTACACTTTTGGTCCCTGCATTGCAATCAGCCCATTTTCGACACGTTTAAGGCCCGTTAACCCCATTTCAAAGCTCTAAAATGAAGTTAAAGTATAGGGAACTTAAAATGTGCTCAAAAATATCTTGGATGTCGGTTCGTTTAACCGTACGGTCGCGATGTTCGGTTAATTACGACGGAATGCGCATAAGCGCGTAAAACGATCCAAATGACGCGACGAATGGATTTTTGGCAAGCCAAACACTAAAATAAAATATTTTATGTGCTTACATAAATTTTTGGATGTCCGGATGTATTCAGAACGTAAGTTATGCGCGAAAATGCAAACTTGTGCACTTTTTGACACTTTTAGTCCCTGAATGACACAAAAGTTTATTTTAGCATACCGAACACCTCAAAGCCTATTTCTAAGCTATGTAAAGGATATTTATGGTATGTTTAACTTACGGTCATGTTCCGGAATATCTGTTACAGTTCAAATTGGCATACTTTCGCAGTTTGTCAACTTTAGTCCCTATAAGCGATTTAACTTTGATTTCACCACACCAAACCTTCCAAAACTTATATCTAAGTTATGTAAAGGTTATTTAAAGTATGTTAAGCCTATTTCACTATTCCGGAGTGTTCGTTGCATTAAACTGGTTATATTTACGCATCGGTGCGCATATAACCTTCCAGAAAGCGATTTAGAGTCTGAATTCGAACAAAATATGATATGTGTAAATGATACACATATTTTTACAAATCCCAAGTATGAAATACAACATTTCATTGGTTTGGTATTTGTTTGATGGCCGTGGAGGCACAGGTGTTACATGTTTTGCGGACGATTTATTCCTTTTTGCTAGGGGTGATGTGGCTTCGGCTAGGTGTGTTATGCTTTCCCTCACAAACTTCACTCAAATGTCGGGGTTAGTCCCTAATATTCAGAAGAGTGTAGGTTTTTTCTGTAATGTCCCGAATCATGTTAAAAGAGAAATTTTGAATATTATGCCGTTTGTCGAGGGTACGTTGCCTGTCAGGTACTTGGGGGTCCCGCTTATTTCTTCTAGGCTGTTGTACAAAGATTGTAGCATTCTTGTGGAACGGATTGATAATTGGAAGAATAAAATGTTGTCGTTCGCTGGTAGACTTCAACTTATTATCTCGGTTCTCTCTGCTCTTCATGTATACTGGTCTTCGGTTTTTATTTTACCAGCTAGGGTGGTCAAGGAATTGGAAGCTAAAATGCGGAATTTTCTTTGGGCTCAATCTTCTTCTAAGCGTGGTAGGGCGAAAGTTTCTTGGAGTTCTGTTTGTGTGTCGAAAAATGAAGGGGGTTTGGGTATTCGTCGGATAGCTGATTTTAATAAAGCTCTTATGGTTTCACATATTTGGAGTATTCTAAGTAATCGACATTCGTTATGGGTTTCTTGGATCCACTCTTAAAGATTAAAAGGGCGGAATTTTTGGGATTACAAGGTTCCGGCTAGTTGTTGTTGGAGCTGGAGGAAGATGGTTCAACTTCGGCCCTTGATTCGTCAGCATGTTTGGTCTATTCTTGGAGATGGCAGAAATACATCAGCTTGGTTTGACACATGGAGTAATATTGGTCCGTTATGTACTTTCTTGTCTCCGAGAGTCAATACCCGGGAGGGATTCTCCCCCAATGCTACAGTTACGGATATATCTTCGAATGGTTCTTGGCTTTGGCCGGTTGCTTGGAGAGATATGTTTCCAGTTCTTATTCAGCTTGATCACATGCAACAGAATTTAAATGCTCAAGATCGCCTCCTTTGGAAAGATGGGGATAGTGTGGCCGAGCACTCTTCTACTGGAGTTTGGGATTCTGTTCGTACAAGGGAGCAAGAGGTGGATTGGGCTATAATCATTTGGTTTTCTCAATGTATCCCTCGTCATGCTTTTCTGATGTGGCTTATTGTGCGACGTAAGTTACTAACTTAAGACAAAATCTTGAAATGGAATCATACACGTTGTAACAATATGAACATGATGTGTTGCCTGTTGTGTCATGAGAATGTTGATTCGCATGCCCATTTATTTTTTGAGTGTAAGCTTTCCACGAAAGTTTGGGAAATGGTTTGTTCTAAAGCTGGAATGGAAAATGTGGATTCAAAGTGGAGTGATATTTTGGAATGGCTTGGTCTTCATTCACGTTCAAAATCAGCATCTAATATGGTCTCTAGATTGTTGGTTGCAGCGCTGGCTTACACCATCTGGCAGGAAAGGAATAATCGGCTGTTCAGAAACCACACAAGACCACCGGATGTTTTATGTCAGGTTGTTTTAGAAAGTGTCAGATATAAATTGATGGGAGGATTCAAGAACACTGCTAGAGTTCAGGAGTTACTGGAGAAGTGGTGTCACACCCCCAAAATCCACCATGCGGAGTATCACCGCTTGGAGGCGTGACATGACCAGGATCGAGCCACCAATCATATTGAACAACACAATTAAGTAAATAAAACCAACTACAATACGATTGGTGACCTAAAGAAGGTAACCAATTTTAAGATAACAGCGGAAGCATAAAACGTAAGTTCAAAACATAAGTTCACAGTTCATAAGTTTTAAGACTCAAACATAAGTTCCATAAGTTCATAAAGTTAATTATTAAGTACGGGATATAACAACCCATATTCCACAACAACCTTCTCCTCGTGCAAGCTCCCAAAAGCATCTAGCGACCTGTAAGGCATGTAACAACGAGTCAACAACAAAGTTGAGTGAGTTCACGTTTGGTTGTTTAGTTTTAAGTTGTTTCCGAAAAACGTGGTTTGACTTTCGTTGGCTTAATTGCCGTGGGGGTTACCCCGTAGTTGAAAGTATGTTTAACCAGTTCCTTTTCCATTACCCAAACCATAACCATAATCAGTGGGGGGCTTTCCCCGTGTGAACTACTAGACGGTATGATATCGACTACTGCGCGAATAAGTTGTGCCCTATATCAGCGTCTATCATCACTGATAGTCTGCCATAGTCCATTAGTACACGCTCGTCCGACCGGCACGGTGTGAGGTTTGTTAAACCTAATAGCGCTATTAACTAATGACCCGCTCGCCATTGGCCTTGGCGATTAAGTCGATATAATGAAGAGGGACTTATTGATAGAGTTTTGTCTAGCTAGTTTTTAAGGTTGTTGTCCTACACCAGGAGGACAAACGTACGTATTCTGCACCAGGAGAATTCGTAGGATTAATAATGGCATCCTATCTATGGAGGATGGCCGTACATATCTTCCCAAGGGGATATGTGGATTTAGTTTTAAATTCTTTAACCCGTTCCCAAACCACCGGGAATCCCATGCCTTGTAGAAAGTGTGAACTCACCTCGGTTGCTCGGTTTGACTCTCAAATATAGCTAACAGTCAAGGTCGGTCAATCACGTCCTAGTATAATTACCAGTTAGTTATTTAGTGGTTTTCAAATAGAACACAAAGTTCCTACACGTATCTATCACATAACATGCATCACTTTAACGGTTTATTCCCATATATACTTCCCATCCATTCCCCACTCATAAGCAAACATACGATAATGCATATAACACATATAACATGTTAGATCATTTACAGATAGCATACTCGACATTTAGACACGCAAATTACAACTTATGTCGTTTCAGCTTAAATATTCAAAACTGGGCTGTTTTCAGGGATTTTAATAAAATAGTCAACTTATTACAAAAATTCCCAAATTTTTACAGAATGTCTTAAACGTTCCAAATTTTATTGTGTAAAAATATCGGGGTCCAGTTCATTACTAATATTTTATAAAAATTCATTTTCCGGACTGAACTCGGATTTATCTTTTTCTGACCACAGTCCATGGAACAATTTATTAAAAATTCATCGTGAGTCTGATTTACGAAATTCCAATAGGGTAATTACAAATACATCAGTTGTCATTTATAGTACTAGTTTCATGATCTAACTCGACACAGAACTCTAGTTATGACAGAAAACAAAACGCATATTTTCAGCAGAAAAATGCAGCTCTAGCTGCTGTTACAAAAAGACGCTTTAAAAATAGTAAACGAAGTCCAAAAATTATGATTCCGGTGCCATTAGAACCGTATTTCATAATACATAACCCTAGACTTTAGAAAATACATTTCTCGTTAAGTTATGGTCCTGTTACAGCCAACTGAAGTTGGCTGTAATTACCAAATAGCCTACTGTTTCAGCTTTTAACCTTCTAAATTGTGTTCGATTGATTCCGTTAACATGTTTAGTGAGCACAACAACATTAAACATCAATATTAACAAGTAAATCAGCAAATAATCAGTAACATCTCAAGACAACATCATACTTAACATAAATACATCATGTTTCATCTTCTTGTTTAAACCCTTTTTAGTGTTCTTGTAGGTTTAACATATGACATCCTTCTCTACACAAAATGGACATGAACAAGGGTTAAATAGAGACTTACTACTAGCTTAAAGCTAGGGAAAAAAAATCTAGTGAAGAAGATGATAAGAGATGATGATGAACAAGCAAGAACAAAGATCCTTTGAAGCTTCCACGAGTTGCAACCTTCTTCTATCACCCTTGAAGCTTATATGGAACTTGAAGATGGATGAATGAGGTGGTGGAAGGGTGGTGATGGTGGCGGTTTGGGGTGACCGAAAGTGGGAGAGAGGAGAGAGTGAGGAGTGTAGTGAATCTTGTGAAGTGATGATGGTGATCTTCTAAGTCCATACTTATAATCTTCATCCATATATTTGGTTCATTCATAGAAGCAAGCCATCCAATCAAATATATGGTAATCTTTGAAGACATGGTGAAGATTTTTGTGGGCCCACTTGGGGACCGATTTGGTTAGGAGGGGGGGGGGGGTCTTGATGTAAAATGTGACTAATTTTTGTTTTGGGTAAAGGGTTACCCCGGTGATTCTGTATATTCACAACCAAAGAAACAAGTAGTGTAGGGAGTCTACACTAGTTCAATCATGAGACATGCCCCATGAAAGTAAACCAGAAAAAACCAAAAAACACAAAAACAACCAACTAAGGAAAAACAACTAGACAAGAACTCTAGACATAAAGACCAATAACACAACTAATCAGCCCCCATCGTCATCTTTTTCTTTCGTATGGATCTCCCATTCTTCAAGAAGCTTGCGCACCCTAACGGTATCCTTCAGCTTTGCTCCCATCAACTTGTATCGCACTGTTTTCATAATTACATCACTAACCATCTCAGGAGGTCTCAACTGATTTTTAAATAACCTGGCATTCCTCTCTTGCCAAATACTATACGCAGCAGCTGCTACAAGAATTTTAGCAACATAAGAATCGACCCTCCTTTGATGAGCACGAGCACAAAGCCAGTTAACAATCTCCATCCATTTCGGCGAAACAGTATTCATCCCCACCCGATTTCTAATTGTAAGCCACACTTGAGATGAGTACTTGCATTCAAAAAACAAGTGCGGGTGAGAATCAAAGTTCTCATAACACAATAAACAGCACATCATGTTCATGTTTTTTCTCTGAGACAAATCCCATTTCAGAATTTTATCTTGCGTAAGAAGCTTACCTTTCATAATCAACCACATCATGAAGGCCTGTCTCGGAATACACTGGCCGAACCTCACAACATTACACCAATCGACTTCCGGCTCTCTATGCCGAACCGAGTGCCATACTCCAGAAGCTGAGAACTCATTAAGATCACCACCATCTTTCCATAATAATCTGTCATCTTTTAAGGGATCCAACTGAACTTGATCAATCTGAATAAGAACAGGGAAGAGATCCCTCCAAGCCGTAGGCCACAACCAAGCACCATTAGAGTAAACATCGGCCACGGAGTCATCCAACCTAAAATCTGCGTCCGTGATAGTTCTGGGCGACACAAAGTCGCCAAGAGGCCCCAAGTCACTCCAATTATCGAACCAGGCCGAAGTATTCGCACCATTCCCTAACTCCGACCAAATATGCTTCCTAATCAAAGGCCGCAACTGAGTGAGTTTTCGCCAAGACCAACAGCTATTCGAAGGCGTTTTGCTGACCCAGAACTTCTTATCTTTTAACCGATACGAAAAAACCCATTCAACCCATAGAGAGTCACGCTTGGAGACAATACTCCCAACATGAGACGACATCAGAGCTTTGTTCATATCCCCAATTCATCTAATACCCAAACCCCCTTCATACTTAGGCGTACAAACCGAATTCCAAGAAACTTTAGATTTACCTTTGCTGAAAGAAGAATCCTGAGACCATAAGAAATTTCTCATTTTAGCTTCTAACTCCTGAATAATCCGAGCTGGCAAGATAAAAACCGAGGACCAATAAATATGCATCGAAGAAAGCACTGAAATAATAAGTTGAAGCCTTCCCGCAAATGATAATAGTTTGTTCCTCCGATGCATAATACGTTTTTCTAATCTTTCCACAAGCACACGACAATCATTGTAACCAAGCCTAGCCGAAATCAGGGGTACCCCCAAGTATTTCACGGGTAACATTCCTTCCGAAAAAGGCATAATATCCATAATAGCTTGTTTGACATGATCCTTAACATTACAAAAGAAAACCGTACTTTTCTGGTTACTAGGCACTAACCCCGACATCTTAGTAAACTTCGAGAGAGAAGACATAATACAATTAGCTGAATTCACTTCCCCTCTAGTGAAAAGAAATGAGTCATCCGCAAAACAAAGATTAATAATCTGCTGCCTTTCACATCTGTTATGGAACTTAAAAGAAGAGTCAATACGAACTGAATGATGAAGAATACCAGTTAAGACCTCCATAACGAGAGTAAATAAATATGGGGACATTGGATCTCCTTGCCTTAGCCCACGTTTACCCTTGAAAAAACCATGCACAGTGCCATTAACATAGACCGAAAATGAGGTAGTCGACACACAAGTCATAATCCACCCCACCATCTTACTGTTAAATCCAAATCCAATCAGAACACTTTTAAGAAACCTCCAATCGACAGTATCATAAGCTTTCTGAATATCTACTTTAAAAGCACATCTTGGAGGACCCACGTCTCTGTGATAATTATGCATTAACTCTTGGGTTAAAAGAATATTATCCGAAATCTTTCGCCCAGGAACAAAAGCAGATTGGTTTATGCTGACGATATCATTTAGAGCCCCTTTAATTCTATCCACAACAATCTTACTAATGCATTTGTAAACGACATTACAACAAGCAATCGGACGAAAATCAGTAACAAGCAGAGGAGTCGAAACCTTTGGAATAAGCACAATAAGAGTATGGTTCAATTCCCGGAGCATGTTACCAGTTTCGAAAAAATCTTTAATGGCATTAGATACATCACTGCCAACTAAAGACCAAGCGCTTTTGAAAAAAGCCGCCGTAAAACCATCTGGCCCAGGAGCTTTGTCATTACCAATAGAAAACATAGCTTTTCTAACCTCCTCCGTCGTTACTTGTCGAACCATATTAGTAGCAACATTATGAGATAACCTTTTCGGAAATAAATCCGGAGCCGGCTCAAGCGATATGTCACCTTGAGAACCAAAAAACTTCTCATAGTGCTGAACAAACGCTTTATACACCATGTCGCCTTCATAAAGAGTCCCTCCCGAATCTTTAATAACATCAATCCTGCTAAAATGATTTCTTGCTTTCAAAGAAGAATGAAAAAAAAGCAGTATTCATGTCACCCGCAGCTAACCAATCCACCTTAGATTTTTGCTTCAAGAAACGCTCCTCATCCAACAAAGCCTCCTGTAAATCACGGCTAGTAGAAGCCTCTTCGGCCCGGATATCAACATTTAACGGGTCCTGATCAATATTTTGTTGAATCACATCCAGCTTCATTCTAATATTTTCAACTTTCTTGTGAAGATTTCCTTGCTTGAATAGCAAAGACCTAAGCGGGTTTTTCAGCAAACGAAGTTTTTTGACAACTTTAAACGGATGCACCCCGTCAACATTTGACTCCCAATGCCTCTTGACAATCTCTAAAAATTCTGGTTTAAAAACCAAGGAATTAGCGAATTTAAACGACCTCGGCTTCATTTTCATGGCTTCCGGAATGGATAGAATACATGGACAATGATCTGAAAGCCGATATGGCTTGAATATTGCAACCGAGTTCGGCAATTCAGCTACAAACGGAGTGTTCCCCATTATCCGATCAATTTTCTTTAATAATCCCACCCCTTGTTTCGGCTTTTGGTTCCATGTGAAATGGATACCCGTCCGATTTATATCAACCACTTCAATGTCATCAACACAAGCTTGGAACTCCCTCATGCCAATAGATATAGACGACGTTCCCATAGATTTATCCTCTATGTTTAGAGCCGAGTTAAAATCACCCATAATAAACCAAGGTTTATTAGCAACAAGGGTTTTATGCATAGAAAGTTGATGCCACAATTCCCTACGAGTCACATAATAATTGGCTGCATAAACAATAGAACAAAATTCCATCCTTTTATCCAATTTAAACACAAGTTGGAGGTGCATAACCTGAGACGATTGCGCCAAGATCATCACATCAAATATAGCAGGATTCCACCCAATAATAATTCTTGTGCCTTTTTCACAGCATCCTCCATTTGAAGTCCAATCCCACGAGCGAAAAATCGTTTTACACACTCTACCCAGTTTATTGACATTCACATGCGACTCTAAAATATCACACAAACTCAAGTTATAATCCTTCACTGCCTGTCGAACCTCCATTTGTTTAAGCGGGCGGTTCAACCCCCTTATGTTCCAAACTGCGAGACTAACCATCAGCAACTACCTGAGAAGGAGTTCTTGCCCCTTGTTTGCTCTTTATATTTAGAGAACCTTGCTGCATAAAAAGATCCGTTTCGTTGTATACCTCGTCAACCTCATCATCCGTATCCTCCTGACCCATATCCGACCCTTTCTTGCTTGTACCTTCCTCCGAGTTGATTTGGTTCAAAACTTCAAAGGGATTGTTCACATTAAAAGGCATTGGAGTTGAACCGTTATTGACCTTCGGCTGAGTCTTTGATCCCACCGGCCGATATTCAAATTTATTTTTTTGTTTGTTCACTGGTATACCAACCTTTCTAGCAACTTTCTTACCATGAACTTCCGTATAACACTCCTGATCCACATTCGGTATCTTTTTCACTTGTTTATTTCTTTGAAAATTGCGGTTGTGATCCTCATATCTAACATTTTTCATTGGCTTTTTTGGACACATCTCGTTAGAATGACCAAATACACAACAAGTAGCACAACGATGCGGGCTCCATTCATATTACACATACATAGTTTCTTTGATAAAACCCTCCCCGTCAGGTTCAGGTATAGCCATCGTGACCTCCTCACGGAACTCCTTATCAGCCGAAATTTCCACCAAAGCTTGTGATGGAGGTTCTAACTGCTATCTTACAACAGGCGGTAAGGATTGATTCGTCTTTTAAAATCCATAACAAGTGTGAACGCCAACAGATTATCAATCTCTGTTTTGCGGATGATTTGTTTATCTTTGCTAGAGGTGAGATTGCCTCGGCCAGGTTCATCATGAAATCTCTCAATTCTTTTACTAAGATGTCGGGTTTGTTGCCTAATGTTCAGAAAAGTACAGTTTATTTCTCTAATGTGCCATCGTTTGTTAAAACTGCTATTTTGAATATTATGCCGTTTATGGAGGGTACTTTGCCAGTGAGATATTTGGGTGTGCCTCTTATATCTTCTCGTTTACTTTACAAAGATTGTTATGTGTTGGTGGAGAAGCTCGAAAAACGTATCATGCATTGGAGGAATAAGTTACTATCTTTTGCAGGCAGGTTGCAACTTATTATATCGGTCTTGTCCTCGCTGCATATCTACTGGTCTTCTGTGTTTATTTTGCTTTCTCGGGTGATCCTTAATTTGGAGGTGATAATGCGAAATTTCTTATGGTCTCATGACAGTGCGTTTCAAAAAGGTCGGGCTAAGGTTTCTTGGAAAGCAGTTTGTGTTCCTAAGTATGAGGGTGGGTTAGGGATTCGTCGTATTGGTGATGTTAACAAAGCCCTTTTGTCAGCGCATATCTGGAGTATTCTTTCAAGGCGTGACTCTTTGTGGGTTAAGTGGGTTCATTCTTACAGGTTAAAAGGTAAAAGTTTCTGGGCTAGTAAAATTCCGTCTTCTTGTTGTTGGTTGTGGAGGAAGATTCTTCAGGTTCGGCTGTTCATGAGGAATTTTGTTTGGTCCGAAATTGGGAATGGTTTGAATACTTCAGCTTGGTTCGATACGTGGAATGATTTAGGCCCAATGATTTAGATTCTATCGCCGAGAGTTATTGCAAATGCAGGTTTCAATATGGAGTCTAAAGTTTCTGATATTTACTCGGAGTCTTCGTGGAGTTGGCCAGCTGCTTGGAGGGATCTGTTCCCTGTTCTTATACAACTCGATCATATGTCTATTGATCCGAATAAAGCTGATAAACTGTTATGGCACCAAGGGGATCATCTACATGATTTTTCTACGGCTCGAGCATGGGAATCTTTCAGACATCGAGAATTGGAGGTAGAGTGGTGTAGTATTGTTTGGTTCACCCAATGCATCCCTCGTCATGCTTTTTTAATGTGGCTTATTATGAGGCGCAGATTACTTACTCAGGATAAGATTTTGAGTTGGGATATCTAGCGTAGAAAGAATATGAACATGATGTGCTGTTTGTTATGTTATGCTAACCATGATTCTCATAGTCATCTGTTTTTCGAATGTAACTTCTCGGATCAAGTTTGGCATAAGGTTAGGCATAAAGTGGGCATGGAGTCAGTTCAATCGAAGTGGGAGGATATTGTTAATTGGCTTCTCGTTCGGTCCAGGTCAAAATCAGCGGCTAACTATGTTGCAAGGTTATTGGTAGCGGCTACTGCTTATTTCATATGGCAGGAGCGTAATTCTAGATTATTCAAGAATGAGTTGCGTCCTCCGGAAACTATTGTTGACACTATTATCCAACAGGTGCGTTACAAATTGATGGGAGCGAAGCTGAAGAATTATGACAATGTGCAAAGGCTTCTAGGGGACTGGGGGATTAATGGAGCTGATCTTCATGAAGACGGTGGCTGATTAAGTAGTTTTGCTTTTATGTTCTAGAGACTAGTCTAGTTGTGTTTCTGTTTGGTGGTGTTTCTTTGTTTTTCTTGTTGTTTTACTTTCATGGGGCATGTCCTGTGATTGAACTAGTGTAGACTATCTGCACTACTTATGTTTATTGGTTGTGAATATATAGAATCACCGGGGTAACCCTTTACCCAAAAAAAAAAAAACATAAATTTTGGCCAACTTCATTGTTAGGAGATTCTTGGAGGAGTGGAAGCTGACTGGCGTAGAGCTTTTTGATTACGCAGAAGACCAATGTTAGTAGATTAGTTATAGTTTGCTAGTTTGGTTGATCTGTTTTGGTTTTTCTTGTTTCCTCTTTGATGGTAAGCCACAAAGAGTATTAGGGGGTATTTAAGCCTCTCTACTTGTTTTGTATTGTTGTTATGATATAAAATCACCGGGGTAACCCTTTACCCAAAAAAAAAACATAAATTTTGGCATCTAAACTGATTAGGCAACATTATTAGACATGTTAAGGCAAATATTACTTGTCATAGGACCAGTTAGGCGGTCCGAACGCGTTATACGCAAACGACGCGTTAAATTAGCATAAGCTACCTAAACGGGTCGTAATGGGTCGTAAGCACTTAGAATAGGTTCCGTTTTAGAATATAGGCTTTGTTAAACCATATTACAGGAGTTTTTTTTTTGGGTAAAGGGTTACCCCGGTGATTCTATATATTCACAACCAATAAAAAAACAAGTAGTGTAGATAGCCTACACTAGTTCAATCATGGGACATGCCCCATGAAAGTAAACCATAGAACCAAAAACAAAACCAAGATAACAAACTTCCCACTAGACTACTCTCTAGACCAACAAAACACAATAGAATAAACAACTACTCAGCCACCATCATCAATATTGTCTTTGCCATGGATCTCCCACTTCTTACGAAGCCTTCGAACATTTTCAGTATTCTTCAGTCTCGCTCCCATCAGCTTGTACCGAACCAAAGTAATGATTTGGTCACTAACAATCTCTGGAGGTCTCATCCGATTCTTGAAAAGCCTGGTGTTACGCTCCTGCCACACAACATAAGCACTAGCCGCCACCAATAGTCTAGCAACATAATCAGTAGCTAACTTAGATTTGGATCGAACAAGTAACCAATTAACAATATCCTCCCACTTAGCTTGAACCGTATCCATACCCACCTTCTGTCTCACAATATGCCAAACTTTCGAAGAGAATTCACATTCAAAGAACAAGTGACTATGAGAGTCATGATTAGCATAGCATAACAAACAACACATCATATTCATATTCTTTCTTCGAGAAAAGTCCCAGTTAAGAATTTTGTCTTGCGTGAGCAATTTACCTCTCATGACCAGCCACATTAAAAACGCATGCCTCGGGATGCATTGGGTAAACCAGACAATAGTGCTCCAATCTATTTCGGTTTCTTTATATCGAACCGAATTCCATACCTCCAAAGACGAGAAAACACTCAAATTATGACCATCACGCCACATAATTCTATCAGGTTTATTCGGAATAAGTTGGAGTTGATCTAGCTGAATCAGAACTGGAAATAAGTCTCTCCAAGCAACCGGCCACTTCCACTCACCATTGGCCTGAATGTCAGAAACCGAAGCCTCTAACCGGAATCCTACATTTGAAATAGTTCTGGGCGAAATTAACTCCCCAAGCGGCCCAATATCACTCCATATGTCATACCAAGCCGAGGCCGATATCACTCCATATGTCACTCCATATGTTAAACCATATTACATGAGTTCTTACACTCATTTGGTTTACGAAACCTCATTCTATCTGATCCTCCGATTTAGGTCCGTTTATTAACATAGTTACCTATATTAGGTGTCGTTTGATTCCGTGATCTTTCTAGCATTGCTTGGTGGTTATCCAAAGACTATTGAGCAATCTCAAGTGAGTACATAGTCCCCTCTTTTACTGTTTTTCAAACATTTTGGGGTGAAACACATGTGCCTACTTGTTACTTTCGTGCTTTTCATGTTTTTATCCTATGCTTGTTATGTTCATTATAACACATATAGTACATGATTTCATTATGTTTTTGCTATGTATGTCCATTTAGTGCATACTTAGCACATCTTTTTATTCCCCCTTCTCGCATTAATGACAAATACGCTATGTTCGACATTCCATGGTAATGTCACCTAACAACCGGTCATCACATGAACCCCAGGTAAAGTCCCTAAATTATTGAAATTTCGACTTTCACATTTACTGAGTAGATTTTCATATCTCTACTCCTCTTAATGGTCATTGTATCACGATCATTTCTTTCATTATAGCGAACACTCATTGCTTCATTTCTTGAAAATTTTTGTGTTACGCAAGCATCGTTTGTTACGCATGTGGTTTCGTTTCGAATAAGCGTTTTATCAAAGTTCAAGTATTGTTTTGCTAAACCTAATTATTGATTTGTGATTCGAATGACTCGCGTTATTGTAATTGTTGGCTCCTTTGTTATCAAGTCAACACATTTTCTTGAAAATTCTTTTCTTTTTCAAGTTACATACATGGTTTCTCGTGTCACCATGTCGAAATTTTCTTGTCGATACATGTATTTATTGTCGGATTGCGCCAAAACCCAGTTCAATTGTTTGAACTTGTTCAGTACGCTTATTTAATTCAAGATACCATATGATTTATTGGAAACATCATATCCAAATTCGTTTTAACAAGTGTTTCATTTGTTCCGAGTCGAAGTAAACTTGTTTGGCATTCGACTCCATTAAATTGTTTGTTGATTTCGACACCTTGTGGTGGTATTTTCACTTATTTGAACTTTGCGCTAAACTCGTTTACATATCTTATGCACGGATTTAATTATTTATTTATTGATTTAGATTAAATCCGCTTTGATTTATCACATTACAACAGTCTTAACACAATTGTGTGTTAAGACAGTGGTACACAAACTTATTTCTATATTTCGGTGTACCTATTAACGGTTCTTTCATTATCGATCGAATGTTTTGCGATACTCATTGCTTCTTCATCTTCGATCGAAACATTAATTACTTTGATGTTCCATTTTCAATTGAAAATCCTATGACGTTGTTAGAAACAGATTTTCATATTTGCTTCATTGCGCTTTCAATTGACTGCAAAACACAGGTGATACTTGTTCGATCACCCCTATTATTGAATTGTTTCATTCTCGTGACTCGATTATCTCGCTTGTCGTATTAACAAACCACCAAAGGGTAAGTTAACAATCACAGATTCAGTCGTTACCCACATAACCATGGGTGCAGTCTGATAACGGGATTTGCAAATCCTATGGTACCATAACCTAATACTGGTCGGTTCGGCCAAAATTAATCAATGTCATTCGTTATGTAACTACAACCAACAAGTTTGTTCACATTTTTGAAATCGTTATTAGTTTAGTATAGACCATCTTAATCGTTTTTGAAACCATCGTTAAAATATCGAAATCGTTTTGATATATATGAATCACCCCAAACAATTGAAAACAGTAAAATAGGGGAACTATGTACTCACATGAAGTGCAAAGTATCCTCAATCAATAGAACTTCAACAAACTCAAGTAAACCAGAGAAATCAAGCGGCACCTAGTAATCGAATCACTAGTAAATAAATTGACACCTCAATCAGAAGATCGGATAGAATGAGGTCTTGTAAACCAAATGAGTGTTTGAACTCATGTGATATGGTTTAACAAAGTCTACATTCTAAATCGGAACCTAACCTAAGTGCTTTCGATCCATTGCGACCCATTAAGGTAGCTTACGCTACGTTAACGCATCGTTCGCGCAAACGCGCGTTCGAGACGTCTAACTAGTCCTATGACAAGTATTATATGCCTAAACATGTTTAAATATGTTGCATAATCAGTTACGTGACAAAAGTTTATGTTACATATGCTTAAATACCAATTATGCATGAAAAGGGCATTTTGGTCATTTACCTAAGGCATATAAACTACTTATCATACAACTAATTAAACCTAAGTGACCATAAGGTATAACCTCGGAAGGTTATTCCCTATGCAACTATGGTCACTAAACATGTTTGGTCGGATCCTAATGATCGACCAAACGGGTCGAGTTTGAAAGTCTAAGCGGGTGTTTAGTCCGCTTGACTTACGACTCTACACAAGCACTAAACTAAAAGTGACGAGCTAAACATGTTAAGACATGTTTAGTTAAGTTAGAAAACAGGTTTTGATATCAAAACAAACGGTTTTGACACCCAAGAGTAGTTTGGTTACAAAATACGCACAAATACGCCCACTGATTTGAATACCATGGGCACCTCCAAAAGAGCCCATAGAATCATAAAAACCATATGCAAAGGAGTGGTGGTACAGCTGAAACAAGCTGGAAAACAACTTTTCTGTCCAGATAGGGTGGTCGCGTCGCTCGACGGCCAACCCCAATATTGGTGGCGCGACGCCAGCATGTGCCCAGATCCAGAAAGTTTCAAATATTTACAGTTTTGGTCCCTGCACATTTTCAAGGATCAATAATGAAGGTTCGGTATAGGGAACATGAAACATGCTCAAAAATATCTCGGATGTCGGTTCGTTTGGCCGTACGGTCGCGTTATTCGCTTAATTACGACGAAGTACGCACGAACGCGAAAAACGATCCAATTTACGCGACGAATAGAATTTTATCAAGCCAATCACTAAAATGAAATATTTTAATGATTACAAAAATATTTGGATGTCCGGATATATTCAGAACGTAAGATATGTGCGAAAATGCAAACTTGTGCACTTTTTGATGCTTTTAGTCCCTATTGATCAATAAAGTTTATTTTAGCATACCGAACCCCTCAAAGCCTATTTCTAAGCTATGTAAAGGATATTTAGGGTATGTTTAACTTATATTCAAGCTCTGGAATGTTCGTTACCATACAAATCGGTATAGTTTTGCAGTTTGACACAATAAGTCCCTGCGATCGAACAAACTTGATTTCAACACACCAAACCATCCAAAGCTTATTTCTAAGTTATGTGGAGGTTATTTAAGGTATGTTAAGCCTATGTCACTATTCTGGAGTGTTTGTTGCGTTATACTGACTGTGTTTACGCACCAGTTTGCGTATAACCTTCCAGATAGCGATTTAAAGCTTGAAATTGAATTCGAATTAAATCGTAAAATCTTCAAACACAAATACACACATAATAACACAAAAACACATATAATAACACCAAAGCACATTGTTTTATTGATAATTAACATTGTTTTACATTGTATATCGATTACAAAACACAGTTGTCACAGTCTCCCCTACTTTAGGAAATTTCATTCCGAAATTTTATTTAGAGGAAACTTGTGAAAACAAATGTGGATATTTCGTCTTCATCTGGTCCTCACGTTCCCAAGTAAACTCTGGGCCACGTTTAAATTCCCAGTGAACCTTGACCAATTTAATCCGTCTGTTCTTCAACTGTTTGACTGCACGGTCCGTTATTTCCACAGGTTTCTCGACAAAGTGCATCGTTTCATCGATTTGGATTTCATCGAGCGGAATGTGAAGATCGGCATCAGCTAAACACTTTCACAAATTGGACACGTGAAAAGTCGGATGAATATTTCCAAGCTCTGGAGGTAGCTCTAGTCGATAGGCAACCTTTCCAATTCTTTCTACAATCTTAAATGGTCAAACATATCGTGGTGCAAGTTTTCCTTTCTTTCCAAATCTCACCACTCCCTTCCAAGGTGACACCTTGAGTAGGACATGGTCTCCGACTTGAAATTCTAAGGGCTTGCGTCGCATATCCGCGTAACTCTTTTGACGGCTTCGAGCTGTCACAATATTGTCGCGAATTTTCTTGATTTTGTCTGTTGTTTCCAGAATGAGCTCAGGTCCAGTAAGCTGAGCTTCACCGATCTCATTCCAACAGACAGGTGAACGACATTTTCGACCGTAGAGAGCTTCAAATGGTGCCATATTAATGCTAGCATGATAACTATTATTGTATGAGAACTCGATCAATGGAAAATGAGAATCCCAATTACCACCAATGTCTATCACGCATGCTCTAAGCATATCCTCCAAAGTTTGAATCGTTCTCTCAGATTGTCCATTTGTTTGGGGATGATAAGTAGTGCTTAGATTTAGTTGGGTTCCCAAAGCAGATTGCATGGTCATCCAGAAATGAGATGAAAATCGAGCATCACGATCGGAAATGATATCCAAAGGAACACCATGTCATGATACAATCTCATCAACATAAATCTTTGCACGTTTATCAGCAGATAGATCCTCACGAATCAGTATAAAATGAGCTGATTTCGTTAATCGATCGATAACAACCCAAAAAATATCATGACCTTTAGATGTACGCGGCGGTAACTTAGTGATGAGATCCATAACAATGTTCTCCCACTTCCAAACCGGTATCTCTGGTTGTACAAGCAAGCCAGAAGGTCGTTGATGTTCAGCCTTGACTTTGAGACAAGTGTGACAACGCTCACAATTACAGGTATCCGTACAATTAATTAATATTAACTTTGTGCTTAATGACTGTGCTAGAATTACAACTGTCGAATTAAACTGCTTTATGAGTTCTGCATCATATATACATATGCATCACATTCATACTGTCACTCCATTTATTACACACAAACTTTAGTGATAAACTTGATGCACAAAACACAGTTAGCACAATGAACGGATAACTCAGAAACATGCTGACAATGCCAGCACATAGACAAACAATATGTTGAGGCCACTATGAACCAGAGTCAAGGTACTACACTAGTATGGAGTGTAGGGAAGTAGGGACCAAAAACTGTTATTTCTAAACTTATATAAACTGAAAACCCTAACTGTGTTAATCCTTTTATAAAGATTTCCTTCTTAAAACATTAACTCAGTTAGCATACTTAACTGAACAGTACAGGGACCATTTATGTCAACTTTCGAAACTTCAGGGACCAATTATGTATTTTATATGAAAGTATAGGGGCTGTTATTGCAACTTTTCGGAAGTTCAGGGACTATTTTTGTAAAAAAAATGAAACTTGAGGGGCCAAAGTGTAAATATTGAAAAAACCGGTTAAAAGGGGGTCCTTCTGTATCGGACCGGCCCTTGCCGGGGATCGAACTCGCGTCTCTCGTGTACAACCGCAACGCCTTAACCAGTTTATCCTCCTACTAGGAGCTGTTAGAATACAGAACATTGATTCATTTATACACAAATTAGGAATTAAATATTTTATTTAAAATAAATTCTAAAACAAAAAGGAATAAATCCTTTTGAACCGGCCTAAAACGGGACTCGAACCCGCGCATACTCGCAACACAACACGCGCACAAACCAACTGGTCTACCAGTTGGGATGTGATATATGTTGATTTAGATTAAATTTATAAATGCATCAGAATTAAATATAATAATTAAAAAACAGATCGCATTACCATTTGCCTGTAATCGATCCAAACCCCACTTGATCTTTGTTTAATTTATCCGAAAATATCACCAAGGATTCCCAACCCTTTGCCAACCCAGAAACCCACTTCAATTCGACACAATTGAGTTTCTATACATGTGCATTCGGTTTTTATTTAAAAAATTCAAAAGTAGATCGATCCCACCAAGTTTTATCGAATCTGAGATCAAATTGAACTGTTATATAAATCCCTCAGATTCACACGAACTTCCTACACCCCTCAAATTAACTTAAACACTTCGAAAACGTCGGATTTCAGACCTGCAACTTCGCCGGAACAGTCACTCGCCGGAATTTTAGCCGATTCATCGTTTTACCCGATACCGGTTCGTTTTTATCCGTCCAATTAATTCATTTATGCTTATACAATGTTTCCCCAAAGTTAATTTTGAGAGTTGACTTTTTCTGTTGACTCTAATTGAAAATTTGGGGAAGATGACACTTTTCATCTCTGTATTTATTTTATATAAACTAAACTAAAACACAAACCTTTTGATGTCTTAAATCAAGCTGATTCAGAGCAGGGTACTAGCAAGAAATCGTCGGGTAAGGGCCACGAGGATACGGATGATGAGGTTGAAGAAGTATATAATGAAATGGATGTTTTTATGCAGCAAGGTGCGCTAAAGATACAGAGTAAACAAGGGGCAAGCACTCCTTCTCAGGTAGTTGCTGATGGTTAGTCTCGCGGTTTGGAACATAAGGGGGTTGAACCACCCGCTTAAACAAATGGAGGTTCGGCAGGCAGTGAAGGATTATAAGTTGAGTTTGTGTGCTATTTTAGAGTCCCATGTGAATGTTGCTAAATTGGCGAGTGTGTGTAAGTCCGTTTTCCGGTCGTGGGATTGGACTTCGAATGGTGGGTGTTGTGATAAAGGCACTAGAATCATTATTGGGTGGAATCCGGCCATCTTTGATGTGATGATCTTGGCTCAGTCGTCTCAGGTTATGCATCTCCAACTCGTGTTTAAATTGGATAAGAGGATGGTTTTTTGTTCAATTGTTTATGCAGCCAACTATTATGTGACTCGTAGAGATTTATGGAACCAACTTTCTATGCACAAAACCCTTGTTGCTGATAGTCCGTGGTTTATTATGGGTGATTTTAATTCGGCGCTAAATATAGAGGATAAATCTATGGGAACGTCTTCCATATCTATTGGAATGAAGGAGTTCCAATCTTGTGTAGATGACATTGAAGTGGTTGATATTAATCGGTCAGGTATTCACTTTACTTGGAACCAAAAGCCAAAGCAAGGGGTTGGGTTACTAAAGAAGATTGATTGGGTAATGGGGAACACTCATTTTCTGGCTGAATACCCAAACTCGGTTGCTATTTTCAAGCCGTATCGGCTTTCGGATCACTGCCCATGTATTCTATCTATCCCGGAAGCTATGAAAATAAAGCCGAGGTCGTTTAAATTTGCTAATTTTCTGGTTTTTAAACCAGAATTTTTAGAGATTGTCAATAAGTGTTGGGATACGCATGTTGATGGTGTGCATCAATTTAGAGTTGTCAAAAAACTCCGTTTGTTGAAAAACCCGCTGAGGTCGTTGCTTTTTAAGCAGGGGAATCTCCATAAGAAAGTCAATAGCCTTAGATTAAAGTTGGATGTGATTCAACAAAATATTGATCAGAATCCGTTTAATGTTGATCTCCGGGCCGATGAGGCTTCTACTAGCCGTGATTTACAAGTGGCTTTATTGGATGAGGAGCGGTTCCTGAAACAAAAATCTATAAGTGGATTGGTTAGCTGCAGGTGATATGAACACGACTTTTTTTCATTCTTCTTTGAAAGCCAGAAACCATTTTTCTAGAATTGATGTTATTACTGATTCGGGAGGTATTCCCTATGAGGGTGACATGGTATATAAAGCGTTTGTTCAGCACTATGAAAAGTTTTTTGGTTCTCAAGGTGACATTTCGCTTCAGTCGGCTCCGGATTTATTCCCGAAAATGCTATCTGATAATGTGGCTTCTCATATGGTTCGACAAGTAACGACGGAGGAGGTCAGAAAAGCGATGTTTTCTATTGGTAACGACAAAGCCCCTGGGCCGGATGGGTATACGGCAGCCTTTTTTAAAAGTGCTTGGTCATTAGTTGGTAATGATGTCTCTAATGCGATCAAAGACTTTTTGAAACGGGTAACCTGCTTCGGGAATTGAATCATACTCTCATTGTGCTTATTCCAAAGGTTTCGACCCCTATGCTTGGTACTGATTTTCGCCCGATTGCTTGTTGTAATGTTTTTTACAAATGCATTAGTAAAATTATTGCTGACAGAATTAAAGGAGCTCTTAATGATATTGTAAGTATCAACCAATCTGCCTTTGTTCCTGGTCGGAAGATATCGGATAATATTCTGTTAACCCAAGAGTTAATGCATAATTATCATAGAGATGCGGGTCCCCCAAGGTGTGCGTTTAAAGTAGATATTCAGAAAGCTTATGATACTGTGGATTGGGGGTTTCTTAAAAGTGTGTTGATTGGTTTTGGTTTTCATAGTAAAATGGTGGAGTGGATTATGGTATGTGTGTCTACTACCTCTTTCTCGGTTTGTGTGAATGGCTCAGTGCATGGTTTCTTCAGAGGCAACCGTGCGTTAAGGCAAGGGGATCCAATGTCCCCATATTTATTTACTCTAGTTATGGAGGTCCTAACGAGCATTTTGCAACATTCGGTTCGAATTAATTCTTCGTTTAAATTCCATAATAGATGTGAAAAGCAGCAGATTATTAATCTTTGCTTTGCAGATGACTTATTTCTTTTCGCTAGAGGGGAAGTAAATTCGGCTAATTGTATTATGTCTTCTATCTCAAAGTTCACCAAGATGTCGGGGTTAGTGCCTAGCAACCAGAAAAGCACGGTTTTCTTTTGCAATGTTAACAATCAAACCAAACAAGCTATTCTAGATATCATGCCTTTTACGGAAGGAAAGTTGCTTGTGAAGTACTTGGGGGTTCCCCTGATTTCGGCTAGGCTTGGGTACAATGAGTGCCGTGTGCTAGTGGAAAGATTAGAGAAACGTATTATGCACTGGAGGAACAAGCTTTTATCATTTGCGGGAAGACTTCAGCTTATTATTTCAGTGCTCTCTTCTATGCATATTTATTGGTCCTCGGTTTTTGTCTTGCCGGCTTGGATTATTAAAGAGCTTGAAGCTAAAATGAGAAACTTTCTTTGGTCTCAAGACTCTGCGTTCAATAAAGGTAAATCTAAAGTTTCTTGGAAGTCGGTTTGTACGCCTAAGTATGAAGGTGGTCTGGGTATTAGACGTGTTGCGGATATGAATAAAGCGCTGATGTCGTCTCATATTTGGAGCATTGCCTCCAAGCGAGAATCCTTGTGGGTTGATTGGGTGCATTCGTATCGTTTAAAAGGCAAGAGTTTCTGGGTATGCAAAACGCCCTTGAATAGCTGTTGGTCTTGGCGAAAACTCACTCAGATGCGCCCGTTGGTTAGAAAACATATTTGGTCGGATTTAGGAAATGGCGCTAACACTTCAGCCTGGTACGATAACTGGACCGAATTGGGGCCTCTTGGTGATTTTCTATCGTCTAGAGTTATCATTGATGCTGATTTTAGGTTGGATGATTCGGTGGCCGATGTGTATTCGAATGGAGCATGGAGATGGCCTACGGCTTGGAGGGACTTATTCCCGGTCCTTATTCAGATTGATCAAGTTCTATTGGATCCCCTGAAAACCGATAGGCTGCTATGGAAGGATGGTGATGATCTTAATGGGTTTTCGTCTTCGGGGGTTTGGCACTCGTTGCGACATAGAGAGCCGGAAGTTGATTGGTGTAGCATTGTGTGGTTCACCCAGTGTATTCCTAGACATGCTTTCATGATGTGGTTGATTATGAAACGTAAGCTCCTTACGCAAGATAAGATTCTACAATGGGATCTGTCTCGTAGGAAAAACATGAATATGGTGTGCTGTTTATTGTGCTTTGAGAATGTTGATTCTCACCCTCGCTTGTTTTTTGAATGCAAGTACTCATCGCAAGTGTGGGTTCAAATTAGGAATAGGGGGGATGAACTCGGTTTGTCCGAAATGGTCGGAGATTATTGACTGGCTTTGTGCTCGTGCTCATCAAAAAAGGGCTGATACTTATGTTGCTAAGCTTCTTGTTGCGGCTGCAGCTTACAATATTTGGCAAGAGAGGAATGCCAGGTTGTTTAAAAATCAATTGAGACCTCCCGAGACGGTTAGTGATGTTATTACAAAAACAGTGCAATACAAGTTGATGGGAGCAAAGTTGAAGGATACCGTTAGGGTGCGGAAGCTTCTTGAAGAATGGGAGATCCACGCGTATGAAAAGAGCGATGATGGGGGCTGATTAGTTTTTCATTGTTTGGTTGTTCGGTCTAGAAGTTTTGTCTAGTTTGTTTTCCTTTAGTTGGTTGGATGCTTTGTTTGTTTTTTGGCTTTTCGGGTTTACTTTCATGAGGCATGTCTCATGATTGAACTAGTGTAGACTCTCTACACTACTTGTTTCTTTTTTATTGTGAATATATAGAATCACCGGGGTAACCCTTTACCCAAAAACTAAAACACAAACCACCAGGCCTAGCCCAGTGGTTGTGTGGGTGCTTGCCTTCAGTACAGACCCGGGTTCGAACCCAGGGGTCTGCAACATTTTTTTTAAACTTATTATTGTTACTTTAACCATTTTAATTCATTTTATTTATTTAAAATGATTCCAAGGCCATAATAATTAATTTAAATCAATTATATATTTTTGCAAATATATTATTTATGTTAAATAAATATTTTTCATAAATAATTCATTTACATCATATTCATTTTCCAAGTCCTCTTGCTAGGTTATCCAAATCCCATAAATACCATTTAAACAAAACACTACCGAATCCCATAGGTTTAGGATTTCCAATTATCCAATTAAACATTATTGTTTATACATATTCCATATTGTTGCATGTTCAATCAATTAGAGTGACGTGGAATCTTATTTCCAAGAACTCTCACATTTGCATACTTGTTTGGACTTACTCGCAATCAAGGTGAGTTCATGTCCCCCTTTTCTCTTAACTGTTTTCAGTTTTATACTTCGGGGGTGGAATACATGTTACAACTATTACAGACATTTTTATACATGGTATGGTTAGCTTAAGGAAGGTTTACTACTAGATTGTGAAGGGTGGGCACAACACTTAAGGCCATTAATCCTTGTCGTAGGACCTAGGTCCAGTGATAGATCTATTTGGGTGTAGCGAGCCCATACCCGTGAGGCTGGGGCAGCCCATAGAGGTGACTATGTCTTCCAGCCGGAAGCCCGGTACAAATTTGCTAGGTTTGAGTACTTCATGCACCATTTTCACACAAACCATTGGCTTTGCAACCCATTGGTGATCTCTTTTTCCTTAATTGCTACATACCAGGGACATTTATACACACAAGACATATTTTAAAGGCTTATACACACAGACTTACACATGAACTCGCTCAACTTTTTGTTGATTTTTCAAACTACATGTATTTCAGGGAACTAGCGGATCTGGCAGGGTATGCATGTGTCTAGCTGCGTTAAATAAAAGATGTCATCCAGAGTTGTGGAGTTTGAGAGGTGTAACCTATTCCTGGACGGGTTACATATCTCTAAACCTCGTCTTATCTAAAGTCTTTTGGTGTCTTATGAAAACGTTTTAAACAAGTTATGGTTTTCAACTTATTTCAAGTGTCGATGTTTCTAAACAATGATGTTGTGATATTTTCTCACTTAAATTAATGGATGTACATCTCGTATTTTTTTTATCATATAGCATTGTTATGATTGTTGTTATGGTATTAAGAAGTCACACCAAATAAACCACGCTTCCGCAAAAGCCAGGGTGTGACAACAAGTTAGGCATTTCGATACATACAAGGCAACATCCTTATTCATACCAGGCCACCAGTACTGAGTACGGAGATCCTTGTACATTTTATCAGCACCAGGATGGATAGAATATCGAGACTTGTGAGATTCGTCCATCACTAAAGTGCGGAGATCGTCTTGTTTCGGAATCCACAAACGATCCTTGAAATAAAGCAAACTATCGTGTTTCCTTTCGAGTTTAAGCTCAAGTTGAAGCGGTAGCTCATATTTCAATAAACCTTTGATCACACAAGATCGTTGAGCTTGAAGGACACGAGATTGAATATTAGATAGAGTTCGAACAGAATGAAGCTTGACTCACTCCTTTCGACTTAGCGCATCGGCCACAACATTCGCTTTACCAGGATGGTAGCGAATCTCACAATCGTAATCATTCAAGAGCTCAACCCATCGTTGTTGCCTCATATTCAACTCCTTCTGATTGAGAATATGCTGGAGACTTTTGTGGTCTGTGAAAATCACACACTTCGTGCCATAAAGATAGTGTCTCCAGATTTTAAGAGCAAAAACCACAGCACCCAACTCAAGATCATGAGTTGTGTAGTTCTTTTCATGAACTTTTAACTGTCTTGACGCATAAGCTTATCACTTTACCCCGCTGCATAAGAACGCAACCAAGGCCTAAGTTGGACGCATCATAATAAACAACAAAATCATCGTTTCCATCGGGCAAAGATAGAACAGGAGCATCACATAACTTCTGTTTTAGCGTTTGGAATGCTTCTTCTTGCTTGGGTCCCCACTCAAAAGGCTTATTCTTCTGAGTTAAAGCAGTGAGTGGAACCGCGATCTTCGAGAAATTAGAAATGAATCGACGATAATAACCAGCAAGAACAAGAAAAGATCGAATCTCTATAGGTGTCGTCGGTGTATTCCAATCCTTAATAGCAGCTATCTTGGAAGGATCCACATGAATACCCTGCTCATTGACTATATGACCCAAGAACTGAACTTCTTTAAGCCAAAATTCACACTTGGAGAATTTAGCAAAAAGTTGTTCCTTCTTAAGGAGTTCTAATGTTAAGCGAAGGTGTTGCTCGTGCTTGGCTCGAGACTTTGAATAAATGAGAATATCATCGATGAACACAATGATGAACTTGTCTAAATAAGGTTTACATATCTCGTGCGGAAAGTAGTTTTGGGAATATCTTCTTCGAGAACACGAAGTTGATGATACCCAGAACGCAGATCGATCTTGGAAAAGCATGAAGCACCTTGCAGCTGGTCGAAGAGATCATCAATTCGAGGTAGGGGATATCGATTCTTGATGGTAAGCTTATTAAGCTCACGATAATCGATACACATTCGAAAAGATCCATATTTCTTCTTCACAAAGAGGACAGGAGCGCCCCATGGTGAAAAGCTCGGACGGATGAATCCTTTATCAGATAACTCTTGAAGCTGTTTTGATAACTTTTGCATCTCAGACGGTGCAAGATGATAAGGTGCTTTCGGAATCGGGTTGGCATTGGGTACAAGGTCAATATGAAACTCGACTTGACGAACTGGAGGCAAACCAGGCAGTTCATCAGGAAACACCTCTGGATAATCCCGAACAATTGGAATATCCTGAATACTCTTGCTCTTGCCTTTCTCCTCGGTGACATGTGCCAGAAAAGCAACATATCCTTTTCGCAAATAACTTTGGGCTTTTGTACACGACATAAGCTTTAATCCACCTGAAGGTTTCTCACCACGAACTTCCAGAACATCGCCAGACGGAAGAGGAATACGAACAATCTTATCGAAACAAATCACCTCAGCATGGTGTTTGGTTAACCAATCCATCCCAATGATAATATCGAAACTCCCAAGTTGCATCGGTGTGAGGTCAATAGGAAAAAGATGGTTATCAAGGTTTAACTGACAATCACGAATAACAGAATCGAGAACAAGAGGTTTACCAGTAGCAACTTCGACAGATAAGGGTTTCCTCAGTTTAGTTCTAGGCATCGCAAGTAAAGGATCAAAAGATAACGAAACAAAACTTCTATCGGCACCAGAATCAAAAAGAATAGATGCAGGTCGATTGTTAACAAGAAACGTACCATTGACAACTTCGTTGTCAGCCCTCGCTTCGTTAGCATTCAGGTTGTACGCTCGTCCGCGAGCGGGATTCACATTCGCGTTGACATTCACGTTCGGATTCGCATTTGCATTCACCAACCTCGAACAGTTGTTGCGGAAGTGACCAAACTCTCCACAATTGAAACATGAACCCGTTGGGAATCTCGCAGCATTCCTCTGAAGTGGAGCCTGATTCTGAACAACCTGATTCTGACCCAAACGACAGATGTTGGCCAGATGCCCAAGCTTACCACACGTTGTGCATTGCTTACAAGCTTGTTGTGCAACATGATGACCGTTGCAGCGAGCACAATGAGGTGCGGTACCAGCATATACTTTCTTCGCAGGAGGTTGAGTTGGTTGGTTCTGAGGGTTCTGAGCATTTTGTGTAGTTACTGCAAAATTCTGGGAAGCCTTTCGCTTTCTCGACTTCTTCGACGACTCACCTTTCTTACCCTTACCCTTTTCCTTGACAGAATCGATCGACTTCTTCTTATCACCCTTGCGGGTAAGTTTACCCTTCCTGACTTGAGACTCAGTCGGGGTAGCAGACAACTCGATCGCGTGACGAACAGTAGTAGGATTAATGCCAGTCACAATATCCTGTATGGAATCGGGTAAACCATCGATATACCTTTCTATTGCTTTCTCCAACAGGGTAACCATAGTAGGACACAAAAGACTGAGCTCCTCAAAACGATCCGTATATGCACGGTGTTCTCCCCCATCTTGTTTCAGATCATCAAACTCTCGTTCCAAAGCTCGAATTTCGTGACGGGGACAAAACTCTTTCATCATGAGAGCTCGAAGCTCTTCCCATGTCAGTGCCAATGCCACTTCGGCACCCCCATCACGCATCACTCTGTTCCACCATGTAAGAGCACGCTTCTCAAACACACTTGATGCAAATTCAACCTTACGCCCATTCGGAAATTGCACATGTCTGAATGTGCTCTCGATACTTTCGAACCACTGCAGGAGCGCAGTTGCTCCTTGAGACCCAGAAAACTTTAACGACTTAGCAGAATTGAAGTTCTTGAAATTACACTGAGCATTATTGTTGTTATTGTTGTTGTTATATAATTCATGGATCTGGGTCACTACGCCTAGAAGCACAGTAGCCATTTGCTGAGCGACAAGGGCTGCGACTTCTTCAGCAGTAAAAGATTGTGCATCACGTCGAGGAGGCATTGTCTAAAAGGAAATATGAGAAACGGGTGAGGTTGATAATTAGGAAAAAACAAAAGAGGTATCGACAAAACACAAGGAAGGCGATCATTTGTTCGTTACCTCGAACAAACAAATGACACGCAGTGACTAATCAAAGTAAATGAGTCAAAATAATGTATCGCGAAGACATGCTCGCCTATAAGTGAACACTCACCCCAAGAGTTCCCAGGTAAGAGTGACTGGTCCGATTACGTGGATTTGTACGAACACTCTAGCCTTAGACAGAAAACTCAGGGTACAGGCATTCACTCTTCCAGTTTGCACGTGTTCACATTATTTAGACCCAAACTTTGACGAGATTTTGAAAACTCGGAAGGCACTAAGCCAAATATGAGTCAAACTGGAAGGGTTCAAAACCTTATAACAGAGGGTTCAAAACCTAGTAATCCATCATCCTAGAACGGATGATTAATCTTCGAAGCGGATTCGAATTTGTGTTCTCATTGTGGTTATCACCTAAGGGTAGGTGACGGTTTTGTTTTAAAAATCTAAACGCAAATGTCCTTGCGTTAGGGTCCTAGAAAGTTATAGTCTAGGCCAAAGCATTAATAATAACCTAATTCCCTATAACCATTGGCTCTGATACCAACTCTTCTGTCACACCCCGACCACGTAAAACAACAAATCGTGGCGGAAACGTCGGGGAGTGTTGTAACAGAATTATTGCTTCACAACCATGGAATACAAAAAGTTTCGTTTTATTTATTCATTAAGTAATTTACATGGTTTTAACACGAAACAAACAAGTTACATATCGACTATCACTGTTATTATGTCACTAAGGCCTCGTCCAGATCCTATGTGACTCATGCATCCTAGCAATCAACATCAAGCAACAACACCTGAAACATATGTAAAAACAAAGTCAGCAAAGAAATGCTGGCGAGCACATAGGTTTTATAGGAGTGTCGGATTCATGGCTAGTTTACATGTTGCAATACCTTATTATAACTTTGTTTTGAAAAGAGTATAATATTGCAGCATAATTAACCAACTCAAATCAAGCGGGTTATAATTCATAATATCTCGTAGCCATGATTCTTAACCCAAAAACATTTGTTTTAATAAACCAAATTGTAACACATCTCGTATTAACTCGTTAATAAATCTCGTATGATTATCATTTTGAAAACATCGTTATGTGACATCGTTTCAAAATCGTTTACCCAAGTGAACCAGATAACGCCACGGTATGTAATATGTTGAAAACACTTATATATAAGAAGTACCAGCGGTGTATCTACCATGTTTTCACCATATTACACCCGTCCCGTTATCTAAACACTTAACCAAAAACCAATTGTTTATCCCATTTGTTTAAATTGTTCAAATCATTTCCAAATCGTTAACTCATTTAAATCATCCTCCTTTTAATTGTGAAAACTATTTATGGTCGTCTCGCTAATAACATTCAAACCTTCGTGACTCGATTATCTCGCTTCTCGTATTAACAAACCACCAAAGGGTAAGTTAACAATCACAGATTCAGTCGTTACCCACATAACCCACACATAACCATGGGTGTAGTCTGATAACGGAATTTGTTAGATCCTATGGTACCATAACCTAATACTGGTCGGTTCGGCCAAAATTAATCAATGTCATTCGTTATGTAACTACAACCAACAAGTTTGTTCACATTTTCGAAATCGTTATTAGTTTAGTATAGACCATCTTAATCGTTTTTGAAACCATCGTTAAAATATCGAAATCGTTTTGATATATATGAATCACCCCAAAACAATTGAAAACAGTAAAATAGGGGAACTATGTACTCACATGAAGTGCAAAGTATCCTCAATCAATAGAACTTCAAAAAACTCAAGTAAACCAGAGAAATCAAGCGACACCTAGTAATCGAATCACTAGTAAATAAATTGACACCTCAATCGGAAGATCGGATAGAATGAGGTCTTGTAAACCAAATGAGTGTTGGAACTCATGTGATATGGTTTTTAACAAAGTCTACATTCTAGATCGGAACCTAACCTAAGTGTTTTCGATCCATTGCGACCCATTAAGGTAGCTTACGCTACTTTAACGCATCGTTCACGCAAACGCGCGTTCGAGACGTCTAACTAGTCCTATGACTAGTATTATATGCCTAAACATGTTTAAATATGTTGCATAATCAGTTACGTGACAAAAGTTTATGTTACATATGCTTAAATACCAATTATGCATGAAAAGGGCATTTTGGTCATTTACCTAAGGCATATAAACTACTTATCATACAACTAATTAAACCTAAGTGACCATAAGGTATAACCTCGGAAGGTTATTCCCTATGCAACTATGGTCACTAAACATGTTTGGTCAGATCCTAATGATCGACCAAACGGGTCGAGTTCGAAAGTCTAAGCGGGTGTTTAGTCCGCTTGACTTACGACTCTACACAAGCACTAAACTAAAAGTGACAAGCTAAACATGTTAAGACATGTTTAGTTAAGTTAGAAAACAGGTTTTGATATCAAAACAAACGGTTTTGACACCCAAGAGTGGTTTGGTTACAAAATACGCACAAATACGCCCAGTGATTTGAATACCATGGGCACCTCCAAAAGAGCCCATAGAATCATAAAAACCATGTGCAAAGGTGTGGTACAGCTGAAACAAGCTGGAAAAAAACTTTTCTGTCCAGATAGGGTGGTCGCATCGCGCGACGGCCAATCCCAAGAGTGGTGGCGCGACGCCAGCATGTGCCCAGATCCAGAAAGTTTCAAATATCTACAGTTTTGGTCCCTGCACATGTTTAAGGCCTATTTTGATTCGTTTAAACCCTGTTAACACATTTTCAAGGCTCAATAATAAGGTTAAGTATAGGGAACATGAAACATGCTAAAAAATATCTCGGATGTCGGTTCGTTTGGCCGTACGGTCGCGTTATTCGCTTAATTACGACGAAGTACACACGAACGCGAAAAACGATCCACTTTACGCGACGAATGGAATTTTATCAAGCCAATCACTAAAATGAAATATTTTAATGATTACATAAATTTTTGGATGTCCGGATATATTCAGAACGTAAGATATATGCGAAAATGCAAACTTGTGCACTTTTTGACGCTTTTAGTCCCTATTGATCAATAAAGTTTATTTTAGCATACCGAACCCCTCAAAGCCTATTTCTAAGCTATGTAAAGGATATTTAGGGTATGTTTAACTTATGTTCAAGTTCTAGAATGTTCATTACCATACAAATCGGTATAGTTTCGCAGTTTGACACAACTAGTCCCTGCGAACCAACAAACTTGATTTCAACACACCAAACCATCCAAAGCTTATTTCTAAGTTATGTGGAGGTTATTTAAGGTATGTTAAGCCTATGTCACTATTCTGGAGTGTTTGTTGCGTTATACTGACTATGTTTACGCACCAGTTTGCGTATAACCTTCCAGATAGCGATTTAAAGCTTGAAATTGAATTCGAATTAAATCGTAAAATCATCAAACACAAATACACACATAATAACACCAAAACACATATAATAACATCAAAGCACATTGTTTTATTGATAATTAACATTGTTTTACATTGTATATCGATTACAGAACACAGTTGTCACAGTCTCCCCTACATTAGGAAATTTCGTCCCGAAATTTTATTTAGAGGAAACTTGTGAAAACAAATGCGGATATTTCATCTTCATCTGGTCCTCACGTTCCCAAGTAAACTCTGGGCCACGTTTGGATTCCCAGTGAACCTTGACCAATCGAATCCATTTGTTCTTCAACTGTTTGACTGCACGGTCCGTTATTTCCACAGGTTTCTCGACAAAGTGCATCGTTTCATCGATTTGGATTTCATCGAGAGGAATGTGAAGATCAGCATCAGCTAAACACTTTCGCAAATTGGACACGTGAAAAGTTGGATGAATATTTCCAAGCTCTGGAGGTAGCTCTAGTCGATAGGCAACCTTTCCAATTCTTTAAACAATCTTAAATGGTCCAACATATCGTGGTGCAAGTTTTCCTTTCTTTCCAAATCTCACCACTCCCTTCCAAGGTGACACCTTGAGTAGGACATGGTCTCTGACTTGAAATTCTAAGGGCTTGCGTCGCATATCCGCGTAACTCTTTTGACGGCTTCGAGCTGTCACAAGATTGTCGTGAATTTTCTTGATTTTGTCTGTTGTTTCCAGAATGAGCTTAGGTCCAGTAAGCTGAGCTTCACCGATCTCATTCCAACAGACAGGTGAAATACATTTTCGACCGTAGAAAGCTTCGAATGGTGCCATATTAAATCTTTGCACGTTTATCAGCAGATAGATCCTCGCGAATCGGTATAAAATGAGCTGATTTCGTTAATCGATCGATAACAACCCAAATAGCATCATGACCTTTAGATGTACGCGGCGGTAACTTAGTGATGAGATCCATAGCAATGTTCTCCCACTTCCAAACCGGTATCTCTGGTTGTATAAGCAAGCCAGAAGGTCGTTGATGTTCAGCCTTGACTTTGAGACAAGTGTGACAACGCTCACAATTACAGGTATCCGTACAATTAATTAATATTAACTTTGTGCTTAATGACCGTGCTAGAATTACAACTGACGAATTAAATTGCTTTATGAGTTCTGCATCATATATACATATGCATCACATTCATACTGTCACTCCATTTATTACACACAAACTTTAGTGATAAACTTGATGCACAAAACACAGTTAGCACAATGAACGGATAACTCAGAAACATGCTGACAATGCCAGCACATAGACAAACAATATGTTGAGGCCAATATGAACCAGAGTCAAGGTACTACACTAGTATGGAGTATAGGGAAGTAGGGACCAAAAACTGTTATTTCTAAACTTATATAAATTGAAAACCCTAACTGTGTTAATCCTTTTATAAAGATTTCCTTCTTAAAACATTAACTCAGTTAGCATACTTAACTGAACAGTACAGGGACCATTTATGTCAACTTTCGAAACTTCAGGGACCAATTATGTATTTTATATGAAAGTATAGGGGCTGTTATTGCAACTTTTCGGAAGTTCAGGGACTATTTTTGTAAAAAAATGAAACTTGAGGGGCCAAAGTGTAAATATTGCAAAAAACCGGTCAAAAGGGGGTCCTTCTGTATCGGACCGGCCCTTGCCGGGGATCGAACTCGCGTCTTGTAACACCTGTGTCATTTCAACCATCAAACAAATGCCAAACCAATGAAATAATGTATTTCATACTTTGGACTTGTATAAATATGTGTATCTTTTGCACATATCAACTCATGTTCGATTTCAAGCTCTAAATCGCTTTCTGGAAGGTTATACACGCACTGATGCGTAAATATAACCAGTTTAATGCAACGAACACTCCGGAATAGTGAAATAGGCTTAACATACCTTAAATAACCTATACATAACTTAGATATAAGTTTTGGAAGGTTTGGTGTGGTGAAATCAAAGTTAAATCGCTTACAGGAACTAAAGTTGACAAACTGCGAAAGTATGCCAATTTGAACTGTAACAGACCTTCCGGAACATGACCATAAGTTAAACATACCATAAATATCCTTTACATAGCTTAGAAATAGGCTTTGAGGGGTTCGGTGTGCTAAAATAAACTTTTGTGTCATTCAGGGACTAAAAGTGACAAAAAGTGCACAAGTTTGCATTTTCGCGCATAACTTACGTTCTGAATACATCCGGACATCCAAAAATTTATGTAGGCATGACTATATTATATTTTAGTGTTCGCCATAAGAAAAATCCATTCGTCGCGTCATTTGGATCGTTTTTCGCGCTTATGCGCATTCCGTCGTAATTAAGCGAACATCGCGTTCGTACGACCAAACGAACCAACATCCGGCATATTTTTGAGTATGTTTTGAGTTCCCTATACTTTAACTTCATTTTAGAGCCTTGAAATGAGGTTAACGGGGTTCAAACGCATCGAAAATCGCTTAAACAAGGTGCAGGGACCATTTCTGTAAAATCTGCCAAAACAGGGGCCTAGCGTGACGCGACGGGCCTTAGCGTCACGCGAGCCCCCATCTGGACCAGATTCAGTGTTTTAAATGCAAGTTGCAACCAATTAATCCACAACCACATGTTTGCAACTTGCTTAATCACTAAGATAAGGAGCATATGTGGCTCCATAACCTTTGTGACAAGTGTACGGCTCGGATCGTGGCACGATATTCAAGAAACGATCCTAGCGGCTCTACTTTATCTATAAATACCCACCCCCCTTTGGCTTAAAAACCCACAAATCTGATTGAAAAGACTCTAAGTTGGAACCTTCGTTTCATACCTGAGCTATTTTGATCTAGGTTAGCATTCGGGGACCCTTCGTAAGTATTCTTTCGTTCTTTTCATTATTTTTACTGCTTTTCGAGTCAGAAAGTCAAACTTTGTTTGACTTTCAGCGTTGACCAGTAATGGTCAATGCGAAGTTCGTTTGAACTTCGCAACGTGATTGTAATCACGATGGTTATAGTCCTTTGGGACTATGCCTACTGATTACCACGTTGTCTAGGGTCGTAGGGTAAGCGATCTGATAAATCGCTTATACCTCGAACCCGACCCAGTTTGGTCGATCATTAGGATCCGACCAAACACATTAGGTGACCATAGTGGGTATGGAATAACCTTCCGAGGTTATACCCTATGGTCACATCGTTTAAGTAGTTGTATGATAGGTAGTTTATATGCCTTAGGTAAATTACCAGAATACCCTTTTCATGTATAATTGGTAATTAAGCATATGTAACCTAAACCTTTGTCACATAACTGATTATGTAATATGTTTAGGCATATAACACTTGTCATAGGGCTAGTTAGGCGGTCTGAACGCGTTTCACGCGAACGACGCGTTAAAGTAGCATAAGCTACCTAAACGGGTCGTAATGGGTCGTAGACACTTAGGTTAAGTTTCATTTAGTATGTAGGCTTTGTTAAACCAAAAGACACGAGTCTCTACACTCGTTTGGTTTACAAACCCTAATGCTACCCGATCCTCCGATTTAGGTCCGGTTTATTAATGTAGCTACCTATACTAGGTGCCGTTTGATATCCGCGATCTCTAGCATTGTTTAGTTGTCACTCCAGAACTACTGAGCAATCCCAGGTGAGTACATAGACCCCTCTTTTACTGTTTTCCAAACTGTTTTGGGGTGGAACACATGTGCCTACTTGTTACTTTCATGCTTTCCTGTTTTGACATCATATACTTGCTATGTTCATTAGTACATTATAGTACATGATTTCATTACATTTCATGCTATGTATGCCCATTGTGTGCGTACTTAGTACATTGTTTTACATTACATTTTATGCTATGTATGCCCATTGTGTGCGTACTTAGTACATCGTTCTACATTACATTTCATGCTATGTATGCCCATTGTGTGCGTACTTAGTACATTGTTTTACGTTGCTTTTCTGTTGCATATGCTTATCCAGCATATGAACACATTATACTACATATTGAACCGTTGTAATCATTTGACTGTGATCCGTTGATATCTGTGAACCGTTTGTATCTGTGAACCGTGTGAACCGTATTTGACATAGACATTTCGGCATAGACATTTTAACATGATTGACATTTGATCATGCATTTCCCACAAAACATAACTTTGATTTAAACCAAGTTTTACTTCAATACTTTGTTTTTGTGCATATGGTTTAGTTGAGACATTTCACTTGCCATACATAACATTCTGACATAGACATTTGACATGGATATTTGACATAGACATTTGACATGGATATTTGACATAGACATTTTGACATTGGTCTGGTTTGGTTTGATTAAGTGATTAAGTAACGATGCGTGTGTAATATGATACAAGCATGGTGGATACGCCGCTGGTACTTCCTATATATAAGTGTTTGTATGGTATTACATATCGTAGCGTTATTTGAATCATTTCAGTTTGATACATATGACATTTTATACAAATAACATACTTTTCACAAGACATTGTTTTACAAACAACCTATCTTATACAAATCCATTTTACTATGGTTATTCATTTAACCATACATTATTCATTTATTGTATACATATCATCTGAACTCATTGTTTTTCAAATGATTTACAAAACAAAGCAAATTACAAGGTTCATGACTAAACATTTTCTCAAATACAAGTCATGAATCCTATTTTCACAAACCTATGTATCTCACAGGCATTTTTATGCTGACGTACCTATTTTCACATGTGTTTTTCAGGAACTGTTGCATAAGATGGTCAAGATACACATAGGCAGACTTGGGCTTTAGTAACAATAAAAGATGCAAGACTAGTTAATTATGTTGTATTTCTTTGTTTGTTAAGACATTGTATCACTTTTACTTAATAAAACGAAACTTCAATTGCCATGGTTATGAAACAATTAATTCTGTTACAACACTCCCCGACATTTCCGCGACGTTTCGTATGTTCTACGTGGTCGGGGTGTGACAGAAAAGATGGTATCAGAGCCAATGGTTATAGGGAATTAGGTTATTAGTAATGCTTTGACCTAGTCTATAACCTTCTTAGGACCCTAACGCGAGTTTACTTGCGTTTAGTCATAAAACAATACCGTCACCTATCCTTAGGCGACGACCACAACAAGAACATAAATTTCAAAACCGCTTTGAAAACTAATCATCTGTTCTAGGATGATTTATTACAAGGTTTTGAACCCTCTGTTATATGGTTTTGAACCCCTTTGAGTTTTCAAAATCTCGTCAAGGTTCTGGGTTTTAAATAATGTGAACACGTGCAAACTGGAAGGGTGAATGCCTGTATTCTGGGTTTTCTGTCTAGGCAAGCACTTCGTATACATCTCATCAGACGCGAGACCAGTTGTGCTTACCTGGGAATTCTTGGGATGAGTGTCCACTTATAGGCGAGCATGTCTTCGCGATACATTATTTTTGACCTATTTACTTTGATTATTCACCGAGGTCATTTGTTGCTTTGTAGTAACAAACAAATGACCAATAGCCTTGCTTTCATCAGATTTGTTTCATCTCATTCATTTCGTCTAATTCTCTCACTCGTTTCCTTTCATGTTCTTCTCTTTTAGAATGCCTCCACGACGCGAAAATCCAGTATCTGTTGACGAGCTGGCAGCTGTCATTACACAGCAAATGACTGCTGCAATCCCGATCATCGTTGCCCAATGTCACCAAGCTATCAACAACAATAATGCCCCATGCAACTTCAAGACGTTCAACTCGGCTAAGCCATCAAAGTTTTCTGGGTCTCAAGGAGCGACTGCACTTCTGCAATGGTTCGAGAGTCTAGAGAGCACCTTCAGGCATGTTCAATGTCCAAACGAGCGAAAGGTCGATTTTGCATCTAGTGTCTTCGAGAAACGAGCTTTGACATGGTGGAACGGTGTGGTGAGAGATAGGGGTGCCGAAGTGGCACTGGCCCAAACTTGGGAAGAACTTCGAGCACTGATGATGAAGGAATTCTGTCCTCGTCATGAGATCAGGGCATTGGAAAGGGAATTCGACGATCTTAAGCAAGACAGCGGCGAACATCGAGCATACACTGATCGATATGAGGAGCTGAGCCTGTTGTGTCCTACCATGGTCACACCTTTGGATAAGGCGATCGAAAAATACATTGATGGTCTCCCTGACACAGTTCAAGACATTGTTACTGGTAGTAACCCCACTACGGTTAGGCAGGCCATTGAGCTATCTGCAACGTTGACTGAATCTCAGATCAGGAAACGTAAGCTTTTCCGAAAGGGTGACAAGAAACCGGTCGAGGAATCGAAACCAATCGAGGAATCAAAGACCATGGATGAGCAGATTGGATCCCTTGAGCGGTCGAAGAAGCAAAAGGCTTCTCAGAACTTCGCCATGATCGCTCACAATGATCAAGCCGCCCCCAACCAACCAGCTAAACCCCGTACTAGGAAGCCATACAATGGAACTTCACCTTTGTGCAACCGATGTAACCTTTATCATCATGTTAATGTGAAGTGCCGCGAATGCCAAATTTGTGGACGTAAAGGTCATACAGCAAAAGTTTGCGTAGCAGCAGTTGCACTAAATCAAGCTGACAACAAACCTGCTCGAGCTCGCTTTCCTCCAGGTTCTTGCTACAAGTGTGGCGAGATGGGACATTTCCGAAGAAATTGCCCAAAGCTTGCTAATGCTAATCCAGCACAGAGATGAGCATCTGATCGACTAGAAGACAACACTCTTTAGAAATAATCACATCTTATGTATTATTTTCTTTTGTTGTCAAGGTCCATGAAACAGTTGTTATCATTGTTTATAAATAAATCTTTTATTTACATTGCAATGTATTTATGTGATTGTATGTGTAAACAACATATCCCTTACAATACCGACAATCAAGGAATAGTATTCCTTGAAAAACAAACTACTCCCAAAATTCTTCCATTTTACAATCTCTTGCGTTTTCCACAAGGATCCTAAGTACCCGTCTCTTGCAAAGAAACGAAGTACAAGGTGCAAGTTATAATTCCGTACGAATACCCCAAGTACCACTATAAATTCTTAATAGGGTACCTAAGGGTATTTCCGTATGTCCTAAATTATTGTGTACCTTAATTCGAATATTGCGTTTTCCTGAAAACGAAAATCGAATTTTTGGTAGATCATCCTATCTTCATGGATGGATTCTTGAAAGGATTAAAGTGCCAAATGAAATCCAAGAATTGGATTCTTGGTGTGCTTTAAGTGTCCGCGTCCAAAGATAACAAATTAATAAACAAGTTAAACAACTATGTGATTATGTGCTTATGTGTTTCCTTTTATGTTTTTGTGTAATCCAAGTTTTTGTTATCCAAATCCTCGAAGAATCTTCCATATCTTTGTATAAGGAATTCGTAGTAGGATATCCAAAGGTACTATATTAAATCCTCAATGGGCTTTTACGTGATAGTAAAGACCCTTGGATTATATTGTACTATTCCATAATTAGACCCCTGAGTGGTCTAGGTAAACAGATTGATCCAAAAATCTGGTTAGGAATATCATGTGATGATATAGCTGAAAGGACTCCTTGGCGGCCTAATTAAAAGGATCATTTGTCGATCTAATTAAAAGGACCCTATGGTAGTCTAGTCACACTCATCACGGGTTTGATTTTTCCTCCCCTAAAACATTTCAAGACAAACTGTGCGGACTATGCAAGGAATTACGTAATTATGGATGCATACATAATTATGGAATTCAGTGCACGGAAACCACAGCTAGTTTGGTCATGTGTCTGAAAAATGACTCTTGTCGTTCATTTTTGGTTTCTGAAGAAACGGTGAAAAATGACTCTTGTCGTTCATTTTTGGTTTCTGAAGAAACGGTGAAAAATGACTCTTGTCGTTCATTTTTGGTTTCTGAAGAAATGGTGAAAAATGACTCTTGTCGTTCATTTTTGGTTTCTGAAGAAATGGTGAAAAATGACTCTTGTCGTTCATTTTTGGTTTCTGAAGAAACGGTGAAAAATGACTCTTGTCGTTCATTTTTGGTTTCTGAAGAAATGGTGAAAAATGACTCTTGTCGTTCATTTTTGGTTTCTGAAGAAACGGTGAAAAATGACTCTTGTCGTTCATTTTTGGTTTCTGAAGAAATGGTGAAAAATGACTCTTGTCGTTCATTTTTGGTTTCTGAAGAAATGGTGAAAAATGACTCTTGTCGTTCATTTTTGGTTTCTGAAGAAATGGTGAAAAATGACTCTTGTCGTTCATTTTTGGTTTATGAAGAAATGGTGAAAAATGACTCTTTTCGTTCATTTTTGGTTTCTGAAGAAACGGTGAAAAATGACTCTTTTCGTTCATTTTTGGTTTCTGAAGAAACGGTGAAAAATGACTCTTTTCGTTCATTTTTGGTTTCTGAAGAAACGGTGAAAAATGACTCCTTTCGTTCATTTTTTAACACAAATCACAGACATACTCCTACAAATAAATTTCGGGACGAAATTTCCTAAAGTAGGGGAGACTGTAACACCTGTGTCATTTCAACCATCAAACAAATGCCAAACCAATGAAATAATGTATTTCATACTTTGGACTTGTATAAATATGTGTATCTTTTGCACATATCAACTCATGTTCGATTTCAAGCTCTAAATCGCTTTCTGGAAGGTTATACACGCACTGATGCGTAAATATAACCAGTTTAATGCAACGAACACTCCGGAATAGTGAAATAGGCTTAACATACCTTAAATAACCTATACATAACTTAGATATAAGTTTTGGAAGGTTTGGTGTGGTGAAATCAAAGTTAAATCGCTTACAGGAACTAAAGTTGACAAACTGCGAAAGTATGCCAATTTGAACTGTAACAGACCTTCCGGAACATGACCATAAGTTAAACATACCATAAATATCCTTTACATAGCTTAGAAATAGGCTTTGAGGGGTTCGGTGTGCTAAAATAAACTTTTGTGTCATTCAGGGACTAAAAGTGACAAAAAGTGCACAAGTTTGCATTTTCGCGCATAACTTACGTTCTGAATACATCCGGACATCCAAAAATTTATGTAGGCATGACTATATTATATTTTAGTGTTCGCCATAAGAAAAATCCATTCGTCGCGTCATTTGGATCGTTTTTCGCGCTTATGCGCATTCCGTCGTAATTAAGCGAACATCGCGTTCGTACGACCAAACGAACCAACATCCGGCATATTTTTGAGTATGTTTTGAGTTCCCTATACTTTAACTTCATTTTAGAGCCTTGAAATGAGGTTAACGGGGTTCAAACGCATCGAAAATCGCTTAAACAAGGTGCAGGGACCATTTCTGTAAAATCTGCCAAAACAGGGGCCTAGCGTGACGCGACGGGCCTTAGCGTCACGCGAGCCCCCATCTGGACCAGATTCAGTGTTTTAAATGCAAGTTGCAACCAATTAATCCACAACCACATGTTTGCAACTTGCTTAATCACTAAGATAAGGAGCATATGTGGCTCCATAACCTTTGTGACAAGTGTACGGCTCGGATCGTGGCACGATATTCAAGAAACGATCCTAGCGGCTCTACTTTATCTATAAATACCCACCCCCCTTTGGCTTAAAAACCCACAAATCTGATTGAAAAGACTCTAAGTTGGAACCTTCGTTTCATACCTGAGCTATTTTGATCTAGGTTAGCATTCGGGGACCCTTCGTAAGTATTCTTTCGTTCTTTTCATTATTTTTACTGCTTTTCGAGTCAGAAAGTCAAACTTTGTTTGACTTTCAGCGTTGACCAGTAATGGTCAATGCGAAGTTCGTTTGAACTTCGCAACGTGATTGTAATCACGATGGTTATAGTCCTTTGGGACTATGCCTACTGATTACCACGTTGTCTAGGGTCGTAGGGTAAGCGATCTGATAAATCGCTTATACCTCGAACCCGACCCAGTTTGGTCGATCATTAGGATCCGACCAAACACATTAGGTGACCATAGTGGGTATGGAATAACCTTCCGAGGTTATACCCTATGGTCACATCGTTTAAGTAGTTGTATGATAGGTAGTTTATATGCCTTAGGTAAATTACCAGAATACCCTTTTCATGTATAATTGGTAATTAAGCATATGTAACCTAAACCTTTGTCACATAACTGATTATGTAATATGTTTAGGCATATAACACTTGTCATAGGGCTAGTTAGGCGGTCTGAACGCGTTTCACGCGAACGACGCGTTAAAGTAGCATAAGCTACCTAAACGGGTCGTAATGGGTCGTAGACACTTAGGTTAAGTTTCATTTAGTATGTAGGCTTTGTTAAACCAAAAGACACGAGTCTCTACACTCGTTTGGTTTACAAACCCTAATGCTACCCGATCCTCCGATTTAGGTCCGGTTTATTAATGTAGCTACCTATACTAGGTGCCGTTTGATATCCGCGATCTCTAGCATTGTTTAGTTGTCACTCCAGAACTACTGAGCAATCCCAGGTGAGTACATAGACCCCTCTTTTACTGTTTTCCAAACTGTTTTGGGGTGGAACACATGTGCCTACTTGTTACTTTCATGCTTTCCTGTTTTGACATCATATACTTGCTATGTTCATTAGTACATTATAGTACATGATTTCATTACATTTCATGCTATGTATGCCCATTGTGTGCGTACTTAGTACATTGTTTTACATTACATTTTATGCTATGTATGCCCATTGTGTGCGTACTTAGTACATCGTTCTACATTACATTTCATGCTATGTATGCCCATTGTGTGCGTACTTAGTACATTGTTTTACGTTGCTTTTCTGTTGCATATGCTTATCCAGCATATGAACACATTATACTACATATTGAACCGTTGTAATCATTTGACTGTGATCCGTTGATATCTGTGAACCGTTTGTATCTGTGAACCGTGTGAACCGTATTTGACATAGACATTTCGGCATAGACATTTTAACATGATTGACATTTGATCATGCATTTCCCACAAAACATAACTTTGATTTAAACCAAGTTTTACTTCAATACTTTGTTTTTGTGCATATGGTTTAGTTGAGACATTTCACTTGCCATACATAACATTCTGACATAGACATTTGACATGGATATTTGACATAGACATTTGACATGGATATTTGACATAGACATTTTGACATTGGTCTGGTTTGGTTTGATTAAGTGATTAAGTAACGATGCGTGTGTAATATGATACAAGCATGGTGGATACGCCGCTGGTACTTCCTATATATAAGTGTTTGTATGGTATTACATATCGTAGCGTTATTTGAATCATTTCAGTTTGATACATATGACATTTTATACAAATAACATACTTTTCACAAGACATTGTTTTACAAACAACCTATCTTATACAAATCCATTTTACTATGGTTATTCATTTAACCATACATTATTCATTTATTGTATACATATCATCTGAACTCATTGTTTTTCAAATGATTTACAAAACAAAGCAAATTACAAGGTTCATGACTAAACATTTTCTCAAATACAAGTCATGAATCCTATTTTCACAAACCTATGTATCTCACAGGCATTTTTATGCTGACGTACCTATTTTCACATGTGTTTTTCAGGAACTGTTGCATAAGATGGTCAAGATACACATAGGCAGACTTGGGCTTTAGTAACAATAAAAGATGCAAGACTAGTTAATTATGTTGTATTTCTTTGTTTGTTAAGACATTGTATCACTTTTACTTAATAAAACGAAACTTCAATTGCCATGGTTATGAAACAATTAATTCTGTTACAACACTCCCCGACATTTCCGCCACGTTTCGTATGTTCTACGTGGTCGGGGTGTGACACGTCTCTCGTGTACAACCGCAACGCCTTAACCAGTTTATCCTCCTACTAGGAGCTGTTAGAATACACAACATTGATTCATTTATACACAAATTAGGAATTAAATATTTTATTTAAAATAAATTCTGAAACAAAAAGGAATAAATCCTTTTGAACCGGCCTAAAACGGGACTCGAACCCGCGCATACTCGCAACCCAACACGCGCAGAAACCAACTGGTCTACCAGTTGGGATGTGATATATGTTGATTTAGATTAAATTTATAAACGCATCAGAATTAAATATAATAATTCAAAAACAGATCGCATTACCATTTGCCGGTAATCGATCCAAACCCCACTTGATCTTTGTTTAATTTATCCGAAAATATCACCAATGATTCCCAACCCTTTGCCAACCCAGAAACCCACTTCAATTCGACACAATTGAGTGTCTATACATGTGCATTCGGTTTTTATTTAAAAAATTCAAAAGTAGATCGATTCCACCAAGTGTTATCGAATCTGAGATCAAATTGAACTATTATATAAATCCCTAAGATTCACACGAACTTCCTACACCCCACAAATTCACTTAAACACTTCGAAAACGTCGGATTTCAGACCTGCAACTTCTGTTGGACTCTGTATGCCCAAGACACATTAAATTGATGTGGCTAGTACGTTATGATCCAAGTTGAGTCATACCCAATAACAAGCTAGACAAACACTTATATTATTTATTTGTGATATGATCAAACAAATAAATATTAACACTTACAATATTTAGAAATTGGTTTTCTAAATAATTACACTTGATAAACAAATAAATTATATGGATAATTTATTTTGAGAGAATATTTTATTTTGTTATTTAATGGGTTAAATAACATTTTAAAGGGTTGTATAAAGTCTTGCATTTATGTAGTATTATATTTTTTTGGGTAAAGGGTTTTACCCCGGTGATTGTATTACTATCAATAAAAAAACAAGTAGAGAAGCATAATACAACTCTAGTTCTCTTACGTGACATGCCACACAAGAGTCAACAAAACCAAACTGGACACACCAAACATGATTAACACCCTAAACAAATAGGTACCACTCACATCCACATATAAAATACATTACTCGTTTTCAAACATATCCATGGATGGTAGCTTCCATTCTTCCAGCACCGTCATAACTCGGGCAGTCCTCTTGTATTTATAAGAGTGCAACTTTAAACGTATCGTCTTTAAAATCTCTTCTACTATTTGCTCCGGAGGTCTTAATTGGTTCTTTAAACACCGAGCATTCCTCTCTTGCCAAATGAAATAAGCCGTTGCCGCAACCAAGAGTTTACCAATTATAGATATTATCGATCTCGACCGAGCTCTTGGAACTAACCAAGCTGCAATATCATCCCAAGATTCATTAACTTCCTCCATATGAGCTTTCTTCCTCACGGCATACCACACTTCTTTTGAGTATTGACATTCAAAAAATAAATGGTTATGAGAATCCAATTCTTTGTAGCAAAGCAAACAACACATCATGTTCATCGAACCCGTAACTACACAATTCCAATTTCTAATGCGATCTTGCGTCCATAGTTTCTGTTTAAAGATCAGCCAAGCATTAAACGCATGCCTTGGAATGTTGAACGAAGACCATACCACATACGTCCACGGCTGCGTATCACCTCTACTTCGGATATTATCCCAAACAACTTTTGTCGAAAATTGCTTAACATTCCCATTGGTATCTCTCCAAATCACAGCATCCGATCTATTGTATACCAACCTTAACGACTGCAACTGGTAAAGAACCGGATAGAGATCTCTCCATGCATCAGGCCATTTCCAACCATCTTGGTCACACACATCCGCCACTTTCGATTCCATCGTCAACCCTTCTCGAGCAATATTCCTGGCAGAAACATGCCTACTAAGAGGGCATTGGTCACACCAAGTGTCATGCCAAAGATACGTACTTTATCCATTCCCCACTTTAACCCACATGAACTGCCGAAGTATCGATCGTTGTTCGAACTAATGCGGAAGAGAAGATGAGAGTGCTCTGGGCGATTTTGGGAAAATTGTGAAACCCTAGTTTTCTTCATTCCAATCCTGGTCTTGATTGATTTTGCTTAGCAACTAGGGTGTTCGATTCTTTACTGGTAAGGAATCCTGAATTGCTCCTTCGTTTCTATCCAATTGAAATCAGATTAGGGTTTACGTTTTCTAGGGTTTCGGTTTCTTTTGTTTTCCGATTGGCTGATTTTAGATTACGGGGTTTAAAGGGTCGGTTCTTAGTACATGTTCGGCTGTCCGATTTGTATTAAGGTTTCTGCAATTTCAAACCCATTCGGTCGCTGTTTGATTGGCGTTCGGTTTTAAACTTTTGTGTTTCGTGTTTCTGATTCATGGATGAAAACAGTGCCGACAACGCAAATGTTTTCGCTAGGAAGATTAAGAACATTGACGGAAAGCCTTACGAGCCAAGACAAGCTCTACGTATGGTGGCTAGGTTTTCTGATTCTCCGAAGAAGGTAAGATTTTTGCTACCGGTTAATGATGTGCTTCATGCTGGTCGTTCTGATTCTCCTATTCAGAATTACGCTAAGGTTGTTGATAAAAGGAAGGTAGCTTTTGTCCTTCCGCTAAATGATGTGTATCCTGATTCTCCAATCTAAGATCAGATTCCGGGAAGTCATTTGCAACATCAATCTTATGCTAGTGTGGTCTCAAATGATCAAGCTGAGCAAGGTGATGTTAACATGGGTCTCGGTTGAAATCAGAATCAGAATGGTGATGGTATAGTTAGAAATGCCAATGAACTGGCTGATCAAGCTCCAAAAATCAACTTTCGATCTTTAAATTCAGATGTTTCATTGGATGGAGTGGATGTTGTGTTACCAATTGAGTCCGTTCGTGAGGTTAACAACAGGTTAGCTAATACTCTTTATGGGTACTTCTTGGGGGATAGAATTGCTTATCCGGTTGTTGATTATTTTGTGCGAACAAATTGGAAAAAAATATGGACTACAAAAAACTATGATGAATTCAAATGGGTTTTTCTTCTTCAAGTTTGAAGACAGAAAGGGTATGACTGATGTGCTTGAAGGGGGACCTTGGCTGATTCGGAACAAACCTATTTTTCTCAACACTTGGTCCCCTACGAACACTCTTAAAAAAGAAGATATTAAAAAGGTTGCAGTTTGGGTGAAATTGCATGAGGTTCCTCTAGCGGCGTATACTGATGATGGGTTAAGCATGTTGGCGTCTAAAATTGGTTCTCCTTTGCGGTTGGATTCGTATACTATTGATATGTGCAACGAGGCTTGGGGACGAAGCAGCTATGCTAGGGCCCTCATTGATATCTCTGCCGAACATGAATTTAAAGAGGTCCTAACCATGGCTATTCCTGAGTTGGATGAGAACAAGTATGTCAATGAGACTATTCGTGTGGAATATGAATGGAAACCCTTGAGATGTGCCCACTGTTGTGTATTTGGGCATGATTCAGAGGAGTGTCCAAAATGCATTCGATCGACAGTGAAACCTCCTACAAACCGTCCGAAAGTAGATGAGGATGGTTATACGGAAGTCAAGACAACGAAGAATGTAAAGAAGAGCGGTTTTCAAGTTAACAATCAAAAGCCAAAGTTTGAATATAGACCTGTGGATAAAAAGAAAAAGGCAGTGAGTTCTTCCTACGTGAATGCGCGGTGCACTAGTTCGTCCAAGGTTCAAACACACAATTCGTTTAGTGCTCTTGGGTTTGTTGGGAGGAATGGGGGTTCATTCCAGGGGAGACATAAAGGGGGTCGTGAGCTAAATGAGGAGTCTGACGATGACGAGGTAGAGGTTGTATATGATGAAACGAATGAGTTTATGACATCGGGTACATGTCCTACGTCTTCCAGTACAGGGGCAAGCACCTCTCACATAAAGTTGTCCAATGGATAGGTGGCTTCTGTTTCATGCTAAGGGGCTGCCGGTTGGTAGCAATTTCATTTTTTATGATGGCGGTTGACGTCGTTGTTTGGTTTTTTTTCGTTTTTTCTACTAGTTAGTCATTATCATGATTGTAGTAGGCTAGATTGAGGTGGTATGTTGGTTTGTTTGCTTTTTGCTTACATATATGGGGCATGTCATGTATATGAACTAGTGGGGAACTCATCCTCACTACTTGTACTTATTTGGCGGTTGTCTATAATAGAATCACCGGGGTAACCCTTTACCCAAAAAAAAAAAAAAAAAAACTGCCGAAGTATCGATCTACATTGTAACACTTTCCTCCAGGTCCAAGTGACATTCTGGCTGCACGTGACATCCCAGAAGCTCCTGTTATTCAGCTTATGCAGGTGAATCCACTCCACCCATAGCGACTTCTGATTTGTCAAGATACTGTACGGGTGGAAAGCCAAAAGAGACTTGTTCACTTCCGATATCTTCTTGACGCCAAGACCTCCTTCACTTTTCGAGAGGCAAACTTCCTTCCAGGCAACCTTGGCTTTACCCCGTCCTTCAGCATCTTGGTACCATAAAAACCTCTTCATCTTGCATTCCAGATCTTTAATGGTCGAAACAGGAAGCATGAATACCGAGGACCAATACGTGTGCATGGATAGCAACACTGATTGGATTAGTTGGATCCTCCCCGCAAAAGACAACGTCTTATTCTTCCAGTCATTAATTCTCTTCTCCAGACGATCCACGAGAATTTTACAATCCCTGACATGAAGTCTAGAAGCAATCAGCGGGACCCCCAAATACTTTATCGGCAACGAACCCTCCTCAAAAGACATATCGCTTAAAATTCTGTTTTTTATAGAGCTTGGCACATTACAAAAGAAAGCTGTACTCTTCTGGGCGTTGGGGACAAGACCCGACATACTTTTGAATCTGTTTAAAGAGTTCGAAATAAGCTTAGCCGAAGCCACATCCCCTCTAGCAAATAAGAACAAATCATCAGCAAAGCATAAACTAATGATTTTTTTGCTTCTCACACTTGTTATGGAACCGGAAGGATGTCCCCATTACCACCTCGTGATGCAATATAGAAGTGAGAACTTCCATAACTAACGTAAATAGGTATGGCGACATTGGGTCGCCTTGCCTAAGCCCCCGTCTCCCTTTAAAGTATCCATGTATATTTCCGTTAACACTTATGGAGAAAGTAGTAGACGAAACACACAACATAATCCAATGAACCATTGTATGATGAAACCCGAAGCCCATAAGAGCAGCCCTAAGGAAATCCCAATCAACCGTATCATAGGCTTTTTGTATGTCTACTTTGAACGCACACCTGGGAGGACCGCTTTGTCTATGATAGTTGTGCATCAACTCCTGCGTAAGGAGTATGTTATCAGAAATACGCCTTCCAGGAACAAAGGCTGATTGATTTAAGCTAACCACCTCTTGAATACCCTCCAGCAACCGGTTAGTAATAATCTTACTAATGGTCAACACAAAGTTCATTTGAAATTTGCAACGTAAGCGTAATCACGATGGTTATAGTCCCTAGTGACTATACCTACTGATTACCACGTTATTTAGGTGTAGTGCGAGTTGTAGTTTCGGCCAAAATGCGTATTTGTGCGTATTTTATAACCAAACTACTCTAGGGTATCAAAACCATTTGTTTTGATACCAAAACCTATTTTCCAACTTAACTAAACATGTTTTAGCATGTTTAGCTCGTCACTTTTAGTTTAGTGCTTGTGTAGAGTCGTAAGTCAAGCGGTCTAAACAACCGCTTAGACTTTCAAACTCGACCCGTTTGGTCGATCATTAGGATCCGACCAAACATGTTTAGTGACCATAGTTGCATAGGGAATAACCTTCCGAGGTTATACCTTATGGTCACTTAGGTTTAATTAGATGTATGATAAGTAGTTTATATGCCTTAGGTAAATGCCCAAAATGCCCTTTTCATGCATAATTGATATTTAAGCATATGTAACATAAACTTTTGTCACGTAACTGATTATGCAACATATTTAAACATGTTTAGGCATATAATACTTGTCATAGGCCTAGTTAGACGTCTCGAACGCGCATTTGCGCGAACGATGCGTTAAAGTAGCGTAAGCTACCTTAATAGGTCGCAATGGGTCGAAAGCACATAGGTTAGGTTCCGAACTAGAATGTAGACTTTGTTAAACCATATCACATGAGTTCCAACACTCATTTGGTTTACAAGACCTCATTCTATCCGATCTTCCGATTGAGGTGTCAATTTATTTACTAGTGATTCGATTACTAGGTGCTGCTTGATTTCTCTGGTTTACTTGAGTTTGTTGAAGTTCTATTGATTGAGGATACTTTGCACTTCAAGTGAGTACATAGTTCCCCTATTTTACTGTTTTCAATTGTTTTGGGGTGATTCATATGTATCAAAATGATTTCGATATTTTAACGATGGTTTCAAAAACGATTAAGATGGTTTATACTAAACTAATAACGATTTCGATAATGTGAACGAACTTGTTGGTTGTAGTTACATAACGAATGACATTCATTAATTTTGGCCGAACCGACCAGTATTAGGTTATGGTACCATAGGATCTGACAAATCCCGTAATTAGACTGCACCCATGGTTATATGTGGGTTATGTTGGTAACGACTGAATCTGTGATTGTTAACTTACCCTTTGGTGGTTTGTTAATACGAGAAGCGAGATAATCAAGTCACGAAGGTTTGAATGTTATTAGCGAGACGACCATAAATAGTTTTCACAATTAAAACAAGGATGATTTAAACGATTTAAACGAGTTAACGATTTGGAAACGATTTGAACAATTTAAACAAATGGGATAAACGATTGGTTTTTGGTTAAGTGTTTAGATAACGGGACGGGTGTAATATGGTGAAAACATGGTAGATACGCCGCTGGTACTTCAACATATTACATACCGTGGCGTTATCTGGTTCACTTGGGTAAACGATTTTGAAACGATGTCACATAACGATGTTTTCAAAAGGATAATCATACGAGATTTATTAACGAGTTAATACGAGATGTTTTACAATTTGGTTTATTAAAAACAAATGTTTTTGGGTTAAGAATCATGGCTACGAGGTTTTATAATTTATAACACGCTTGATTTGAGTTGGTTAATTATGTTGCAATATTATACTCTTTTCAAAACAAAGTTATAATAAGGTATTGCAACATGTAAACTAGCCATGAATCCGACACTCCTATAAAACCTATGTGCTCGCCAGCATTTCTTTGCTGACTTTGTTTTTACATATGTTTCAGGTGTTGTTGCTTGATGTCGATTGCTAGGATGCATGAGTCACATAGGATCCGGACGAGGCCTTAGTGACATAATAACAGTGATAGTCGATATGTAACTTGTTTGTTTCGTGTTAAAACAATGTAAATTACTTAATGAATAAATAAAATGAAACTTTTTGTATTCCATGGTTGTGAAGCAATAATTCTGTTACGACACTCCCCGACGTTTCTGCCACGGTTTGTTGTTTAACGTGGTCGGGGTGTGACAGAAGAGTTGGTATCAGAGCCAATGGTTATAGGGAATTAGGTTATTAGTAATGCATTGACCTAGACTATAACTTTTAGGACCCTAACGCAAGGAAATTTGCGTTTAGATTTTTAAAACAAAAACGTCACCTACCCTTAGGTGATAACCACAACGAGAACACAAATTTCGAATCTGCTTCGAAAATTAATCATCCGTTCAAGGATGATTGATTACTAGGTTTTGAACCCTTTGTTATAAGGTTTTGAACCCTTCCAGTTTGACTCATATTTGGCTTAGTGCCATTTGAGTTTTTCAAAATCTCGTCAAAGTTTTTCAAAATCTCGTCAATGTCATTCGTTATGTAACTACAACCAACAAGTTTGTTCACATTTTCGAAATCGTTATTAGTTTAGTATAGACCATCTTAATCGTTTTTGAAACCATCGTTAAAATATCGAAATCGTTTTGATATATATGAATCACCCCAAAACAATTGAAAACAGTAAAATAGGGGAACTATGTACTCACATGAAGTGCAAAGTATCCTCAATCAATAGAACTTCAAAAAACTCAAGTAAACCAGAGAAATCAAGCGACACCTAGTAATCGAATCACTAGTAAATAAATTGACACCTCAATCGGAAGATCGGATAGAATGAGGTCTTGTAAACCAAATGAGTGTTGGAACTCATGTGATATGGTTTTTAACAAAGTCTACATTCTAGATCGGAACCTAACCTAAGTGTTTTCGATCCATTGCGACCCATTAAGGTAGCTTACGCTACTTTAACGCATCGTTCACGCAAACGCGCGTTCGAGACGTCTAACTAGTCCTATGACAAGTATTATATGCCTAAACATGTTTAAATATGTTGCATAATCAGTTACGTGACAAAAGTTTATGTTACATATGCTTAAATACCAATTATGCATGAAAAGGGCATTTTGGTCATTTACCTAAGGCATATAAACTACTTATCATACAACTAATTAAACCTAAGTGACCATAAGGTATAACCTCGGAAGGTTATTCCCTATGCAACTATGGTCACTAAACATGTTTGGTCATATCCTAATGATCGACCAAACGGGTCGAGTTCGAAAGTCTAAGCGGGTGTTTAGTCCGCTTGACTTACGACTCTACACAAGCACTAAACTAAAAGTGACAAGCTAAACATGTTAAGACATGTTTAGTTAAGTTAGAAAACAGGTTTTGATATCAAAACAAACGGTTTTGACACCCAAGAGTGGTTTGGTTACAAAATACGCACAAATACGCCCAGTGATTTGAATACCATGGGCACCTCCAAAAGAGCCCATAGAATCATAAAAACCATGTGCAAAGGTGTGGTACAGCTGAAACAAGCTGGAAAAAAACTTTTCTGTCCAGATAGGGTGGTCGCATCGCGCGACGGCCAATCCCAAGAGTGGTGGCGCGACGCCAGCATGTGCCCAGATCCAGAAAGTTTCAAATATCTACAGTTTTGGTCCCTGCACATGTTTAAGGCCTATTTTGATGCGTTTAAACCCTGTTAACACATTTTCAAGGCTCAATAATAAGGTTAGGTATAGGGAACATGAAACATGCTAAAAAATATCTCGGATGTCGGTTCGTTTGGCCGTACGGTCGCGTTATTCGCTTAATTACGACGAAGTACACACGAATGCGAAAAACGATCCAATTTACGCGACGAATGGAATTTTATCAAGCCAATGACTAAAATGAAATATTTTAATGATTACATAAATTTTTGGATGTCCGGATATATTCAGAACGTAAGATATATGCGAAAATGCAAACTTGTGCACTTTTTGACGCTTTTAGTCCCTATTGATCAATAAAGTTTATTTTAGCATACCGAACCCCTCAAAGCCTATTTCTAAGCTATGTAAAGGATATTTAGGGTATGTTTAACTTATGTTCAAGTTCTAGAATGTTCATTACCATACAAATCGGTATAGTTTCGCAGTTTGACACAACTAGTCCCTGCGAACCAACAAACTTGATTTCAACACACCAAACCATCCAAAGCTTATTTCTAAGTTATGTGGAGGTTATTTAAGGTATGTTAAGCCTATGTCACTATTCTGGAGTGTTTGTTGCATTATACTGACTATGTTTACGCACCAGTTTGCTATAACCTTCCAGATAGCGATTTAAAGCTTGAAATTGAATTCGAATTAAATCGTAAAATCATCAAACACAAATACACACATAATAACACCAAAACACATATAATAACATCAAAGCACATTGTTTTATTGATAATTAACATTGTTTTACATTGTATATCGATTACAGAACACAGTTGTCACAGTCTCCCCTACATTAGGAAATTTCGTCCCGAAATTTTATTTAGAGGAAACTTGTGAAAACAAATGCGGATATTTCATCTTCATCTGGTCCTCACGTTCCCAAGTAAACTCTGGGCCACGTTTGGATTCCCAGTGAACCTTGACCAATCGAATCCATTTGTTCTTCAACTGTTTGACTGCACGGTCCGTTATTTCCACAGGTTTCTCGACAAAGTGCATCGTTTCATCGATTTGGATTTCATCGAGAGGAATGTGAAGATCAGCATCAGCTAAACACTTTCGCAAATTGGACACGTGAAAAGTTGGATGAATATTTCCAAGCTCTGGAGGTAGCTCTAGTCGATAGGCAACCTTTCCAATTCTTTAAACAATCTTAAATGGTCCAACATATCGTGGTGCAAGTTTTCCTTTCTTTCCAAATCTCACCACTCCCTTCCAAGGTGACACCTTGAGTAGGACATGGTCTCTGACTTGAAATTCTAAGGGCTTGCGTCGCATATCCGCGTAACTCTTTTGACGGCTTCGAGCTGTCACAAGATTGTCGTGAATTTTCTTGATTTTGTCTGTTGTTTCCAGAATGAGCTTAGGTCCAGTAAGCTGAGCTTCACCGATCTCATTCCAACAGACAGGTGAAATACATTTTCGACCGTAGAAAGCTTCGAATGGTGCCATATTAAATCTTTGCACGTTTATCAGCAGATAGATCCTCGCGAATCGGTATAAAATGAGCTGATTTCGTTAATCGATCGATAACAACCCAAATAGCATCATGACCTTTAGATGTACGCGGCGGTAACTTAGTGATGAGATCCATAGCAATGTTCTCCCACTTCCAAACCGGTATCTCTGGTTGTATAAGCAAGCCAGAAGGTCGTTGATGTTCAGCCTTGACTTTGAGACAAGTGTGACAACGCTCACAATTACAGGTATCCGTACAATTAATTAATATTAACTTTGTGCTTAATGACTGTGCTAGAATTACAACTGACGAATTAAATTGCTTTATGAGTTCTGCATCATATATACATATGCATCACATTCATACTGTCACTCCATTTATTACACACAAACTTTAGTGATAAACTTGATGCACAAAACACAGTTAGCACAATGAACGGATAACTCAGAAACATGCTGACAATGCCAGCACATAGACAAACAATATGTTGAGGCCAATATGAACCAGAGTCAAGGTACTACACTAGTATGGAGTATAGGGAAGTAGGGACCAAAAACTGTTATTTCTAAACTTATATAAATTGAAAACCCTAACTGTGTTAATCCTTTTATAAAGATTTCCTTCTTAAAACATTAACTCAGTTAGCATACTTAACTGAACAGTACAGGGACCATTTATGTCAACTTTCGAAACTTCAGGGACCAATTATGTATTTTATATGAAAGTATAGGGGCTGTTATTGCAACTTTTCGGAAGTTCAGGGACTATTTTTGTAAAAAAATGAAACTTGAGGGGCCAAAGTGTAAATATTGCAAAAAACCGGTCAAAAGGGGGTCCTTCTGTATCGGACCGGCCCTTGCCGGGGATCGAACTCGCGTCTCTCGTGTACAACCGCAACGCCTTAACCAGTTTATCCTCCTACTAGGAGCTGTTAGAATACAGAACATTGATTCATTTATACACAAATTAGGAATTAAATATTTTATTTAAAATAAATTCTGAAACAAAAAGGAATAAATCCTTTTGAACCGGCCTAAAACGGGACTCGAACCCGCGCATACTCGCAACCCAACACGCGCAGAAACCAACTGGTCTACCAGTTGGGATGTGATATATGTTGATTTAGATTAAATTTATAAACGCATCAGAATTAAATATAATAATTCAAAAACAGATCGCATTACCATTTGCCGGTAATCGATCCAAACCCCACTTGATCTTTGTTTAATTTATCCGAAAATATCACCAATGATTCCCAACCCTTTGCCAACCCAGAAACCCACTTCAATTCGACACAATTGAGTGTCTATACATGTGCATTCGGTTTTTATTTAAAAAATTCAAAAGTAGATCGATTCCACCAAGTGTTATCGAATCTGAGATCAAATTGAACTATTATATAAATCCCTAAGATTCACACGAACTTCCTACACCCCACAAATTCACTTAAACACTTCGAAAACGTCGGATTTCAGACCTGCAACTTCTGTTGGACTCTGTATGCCCAAGACACATTAAATTGATGTGGCTAGTACGTTATGATCCAAGTTGAGTCATACCCAATAACAAGCTAGACAAACACTTATATTATTTATTTGTGATATGATCAAACAAATAAATATTAACACTTACAATATTTAGAAATTGGTTTTCTAAATAATTACACTTGATAAACAAATAAATTATATGGATAATTTATTTTGAGAGAATATTTTATTTTGTTATTTAATGTAACAACTGTGCTTGTAATCACTATGAACAGTTCTGTTATCAATAAAATAATGTTATTTGATCCCAATGTTTGTTTGATTGTGTTTTACATTTTTCATGTTTTGACTTTTATGTAATTTCAAACTCTACATCGCTTTCTGGAGAGTTATACGCAAACTAGTGCGTAAACGTACTCAGTTTAATGCGAGAAATACTCCGGAACATCAACATATACTCAACATACCTTAAATAACCTTTACATAACTTAGAAATAAGTTTTGAAGGCTTTGGTATGGTAAAAACAAGTTAATTCGCTTACAGGGACTAAATATGACAAACTGCGAAAGTATGTCAATTTGAACTGTAACGAACATTCCAGAACATGACCATAAGTTAAACACACCTTAAATATCCTTTACATAGCTTAGAAATAGGCTTTGAGGGGTTTAGTGTGCTAAAATAAACTTTTGGGACATTCAGGGACTAAAAGTATCAGAAAGTGCACAAGTTTGCATTTTCGCGCATAACTTACGTTCTGAATACATCTGGACATCCAAAAATTTATGAAAGCATGACTATATTTTATTTTAGTGATCGCCTTAGGAAAAATCCATTCGTCGCGTCATTTGGATCGTTTTTCGCGCTTATGCGCATTTCGTCGTAATTAAGCGAACATCGCGTTCGTACGACCAAACGAACCATCATCCGGCATATATTTTGAGTATGTTTTGAGTTCCCTATACTTTAACTTCATTTTAGAGCCTTGAAATGAGGTTAACGGGGTTCAAACGCATCGAAAATCGCTTAAACAAAGTGCAGGGACCATTTCTGCAAAATCTGCCAAAACAGGGGCCTAGCGTGACGCGAGGGTCCTTAGCGTCACGCGAGCCCCCTTCTGGACCAGATTCAGTGTTTTTAAACACAAGTTGCAACCAATTGATCCTCCACCACATATTCTATGTTGCTTAGTCACTAAGATAAGGATGGAATTTAGCTTCCATAACCTTTCAACAAGTGTACGGATGTGATCGAATCACGTTATTCAAGAAACGATCCTAGCGGCTCTACCTTTTCTATAAATACCCACCCCCCATTTGTTCAAAAACCCACAAATCTGACTAAGAAAGCTCTAAGTTGGAACCTTCGTTTCATACCTGAGCTATTTTGATCTGGGTTAGCATTCGGGGACCCTTCGTAAGTATTCTTTCGTTCTTTTCCTTATTTTTACTGCTTTTCGAGTCAGAAAGTCAAACTTTGTTTGACTTTCAGCGTTGACCAGTAATGGTCAATGCGAAGTTCGTTTGAACTTCGCAACGTGATTGTAATCACGATGGTCATAGTCCCTTGGGACTATGCCTACTGATTACCACGTTGTCTAGGGTCGTAGGGTAAGCGATCTAATAAATCGCTTATACCTCGAACCCGACCCAGTTTGGTCGATCATTAGGATCCGACCAAATACATTAGGTGACCATAGTGTAGGGAATAACCTTCCGAGGTTATACCTTATGGTCACGACGTTTAAGTAGTTATATGATAGGTAGTTTATATGCCTTAGGTAAATTACCAGAATACCCTTTTCATACATAATTGGTAATTAAGCATATGTAACCTAAACTTTTGTCACGTAACTGATTATGTAACATGTTTAGGCATATAATACTTGTCATAGGACTAGTTAGGCGGTCCGAACGCGTTTCACGCGCACGACGCGTTAAAGTAGCATAAGCTTCCTAAACGGGTCGTAATGGGTCGTAAACAATTATGTTAAGTTTCATTTAGCATGTAGGCTTTGTTAAACCATATCACGTGAGTTCCTACACTCATTTGGTTTACAAACCCTAATGCTACCCAATCTTCCGAGATAGGTCCGGTTTATTAACATAGTTACCTATACTAGGTGCCGTTTGATTCCGAGATCTCTTGCATTGCTTGGTGGTTATCTTTATACAACTGAGCAATCTCAAGTGAGTACATAGACCCCTCTTTTACTGTTTTCCAAACTGTTTTGGGGTGGAACACATGTGCCTACTTGTTACTTTCCTGCTTTCCTGTTTTCACATCATATACTGCTATGTTCGTTAGTACATTATAGTACATGATTTCATTACATCTTATGCTAGGTATGCCCATTGTGTGCATTACTTAGTACATCGTTTTACATGACATTTCATGCTAGGTATGCCCATTGTGTGCATTACTTAGTACATCGTTTTACATGACATTTCATGCTAGGTATGCCCATTGTGTGCATTACTTAGTACATCGTTTTACATGACATTTCATGCTAGGTATGCCCATTGTGTGCATTACTTAGTACATCGTTTTACATGACATTTCACGCTATGTATGTTCATTTGATTACATACTTAGTGCATTGTTTTCACATGCTCACATTTTGTTATGACATTTGGTTTGTTTACATGGGACAATATATCCATTAACATTAGCTACGCCGTTCGTTAGTAGGTAGTGGTACCATAGGAATTGACAACTCCCGTTCCGGACATCCCAGGGTAAGGGGACAGAAAGGAATGACCGAATTCGTTGACATTAAGACAGATAGACCTTTAATTTGTTTAAAGGGTTTTATCACCACAGTCGCCAGGCTTGGATGTATGCATTTTCACAATACCGCATAAATGTTCATATTAAATAGTTGCATGCATTTACACAAAACATAGCTTTGATTTAAACCAAGTTTTACTTCAATACTTTGTTTTTGTGCATATGGTTTAGTTGGAGACATTTCACTTGCCATACATGACATTTTGACATAGACATTTGACATGGATATTTGACATAGACATTTGACATGGATATTTGACATAGACATTTGACATGGATATTTGACATAGACATTTGACATGGATATTTGACATAGACATTTGACATGATTTACATTTGACATATTATTCAATACATTTGACAATTGGTTTAAACATAGACTTCTTACATTGGTTGGTTTGATTTGATTAAGTGATTAAGTAACGATGCGTGTGTAATATGATACAAGCATGGTGGATACGCCGCTGGTACTTCCTATATATAAGTGTTTGTATGGTATTATATGTCGTAACGTTATTTGAATCATTTCAGTTTGAGACATAGAACATTTTATACAAATAACATATTTTTCACAAGACATTTATTTACAAACAACTTATCTTATACAAACACATTTTTACATGGTTATTTATTTAACCTGACATTTACTTATACATATCATCTGATCTTATTGTATTCAAATGATTTACAAGACAAAGCAAATTACAAGGGTTCATGACTAAACATTTTCTTAAACATAAGTCATGAATCCTATTTTCACAAACCTATGTATCTCACAGGCATTTTTATGCTGACGTACCTATTTTCACATGTGTTTTCAGGTGCTTTTCCATAGAATGTGATCATGATACTAGGGCGGACCTGTGCCTTAGACTTTAAAAGAAGATAGACTATGTTTAATTATGTTCTGAACTCTTTAAATTTCCTGTTTGAAACAATGTAACACCTTTGTTTATAAATAAAATACAACTTTGTATGCCATGGTTATGAAACAATTAATTCTGTCGCAACACGCCCCGATGTTTCCGCCGCGATTTGTTGTTTTACGCGGTCGGGGTGTGACAGAAGAGTTGGTATCAGAGCCAATGGTTATAGGGAATTAGGTTATTAGTAATGCTTTGACCTAGACTATAACTTTTCTAGGAACCTAACACAAGTTATCTTGTGTTTAGATCTTAAAACATGTACATCACCTATCCTTAGGCGATTAACAAAACAAGGAACCAAAATTTTCCGAAACGATTTTTTTGAAAAACAATCATCTGTTTTTGAATGAATTTTTACAAGGTTTTGAACCCTCAATTGTAAGGTTTTGAACCCTCTGTTTTATGGTTTTTAACCCTTTTCAGTATTGGTTTTTGGCCTTATGCCTTCTAATTTTCAAAAATCTCGTCAAAAGTTTTGGGTTTTAAATAATGTGAACATGTGCAAACTGGAAGGGTGAATGCCTGTATTCTGGGTTTTCTGTCTAGGCAAGCACTTCGTATACATCTCAACCAGACGCGAGACCAGTTGTGCTTACCTGGGAATTCTTGGAGTGAGTGTTCACTTATAGGCGAGCATGTCTTCATTATACATTATTTTTGACCCATTTACTTTGATTAGTCACTGTGAGTCGTTTGTTTGCTTTGTGATACGGACGAATGACCACCATCTATGCTGTTTGCAAATTCTTGTTTTTATCATCTCATTCTTTTCATCCAATCATCTCACTCGTTTCTTTTCATGTTTTCCTCTTTTAGAATGCCTCCTCGACGCGAGAATCAGATAGCAACTGCCGAGTTGGCAGAAATTATTGCGCAGCAGATGGCTGCTCAGTTTCCAAATCTCTTTGCTCAATGGAACCAGGCCAACAACAACAACAATGTTCCATGCAAATACAAGGATTTTAACCAGGCTAAACCACTCAAGTTTAGTGGTTCTGAGGGAGCGACTGGGCTTCTTCAGTGGTTCGAGAGTATAGAGAATACCTTTCGCCATGTGCAGTGTCCGGATAATCGCAAGGTCGAGTTCTCCTCGAGCGTATTTCAGAAGAGGGCTTTGACATGGTGGAACGGGGTTATGAGAGACCAGGGTGCAGAAGTTGCTCTCGCACAGACATGGGCTGAACTTAGAGCCCTTATGATGAGGGAATTCTGTCCTCGTCATGAGCAGCGAGCGTTGGAGAAGGAGTTTGATGTTTTGAAGCAAGATAGTGGTGAGCACAGGGCTTATACTGATCGGTTTGAAGAGCTGAGTTTGCTTTGCCCGACTATGGTTACCCCACTTGACAAGGCTATCGAAAGATACATCGACGGCCTACCTGACTCGGTACAAGACATTCTTACTGGTAGTAACCCTGCCACACTTCGTCAGGCGATCGAGTTATCTGCGACATTGACTGAGTCGCAGATCAGGAAGAACAAGTTACACCGGAAGGGTGACAAGGGCAAGAAGCAGTCGGCTGACAAGGAAGATAGCAAGAAAGGTCAAAACTTGAATGGACAGAACTCTGGTTCTTCGAAGAGGTCAAAGAAGCGTAAGGCTTCTCAAAATTTTGCTATCACTGCCCAAGCTAATCAGGCAGCTCTCAACCAACCTGCACAGCCTCCAGCGAAGAAACCCTATTCAGGGAATGCACCTTTGTGCAATAGATGCAACAGTCACCACCAGCCACAACTTCCATGTCGTTTCTGTACTAACTGTGGGAAATCAGGCCATCTCGCCAATTTTTGTCGATCTGCTCAGAATCCCGCGGTTCAGAACCCGGCTCAACAAGCTGCTCCGCAACAGGGTCAAGCTGCAAGACCACAGTACCCACCGGGTGCTTGTTACAATTGTGGGGATCTGACCCACTATAGGAATCGGTGCCCAAGGCTAGCCAACCAGAACCAGAACCAGAACCAGAACCAGAATCCGGCTCCGGCTCGAGGCCGAGTTTTTAACATGAATGCCCAAGAGGCACAGGCTGACGATAATGTGGTGAACGGTACGTTCTTTATTAATAATCAGCCTGCATCTGTTCATTTCGATTCTGGTGCCGATAAAAGTTTCGTGTCTTTGTCCTTTGAGCAAATGCTTCGCGTGTCTAGAACGAAACTAGGCAAATCTTTGACAGTAGAGGTTGCTAGTGGTGAACCCATTATTCTTGATTCTGTTCTTCACAACTGCCAGTTGAATCTTAACGACCATCTTTTTCCTATTGACCTCGTGCCTATGCAACTTGGAAGCTTTGACGTTATTGTGGGAATGGATTGGTTATCCAAGCATCACGCAGAGATAGTTTGTTCTGAGAAGATTGTTCGTGTGCCGCTTTCGACAGACGAGATTCTGCAGGTTCAAGGTGAGAAGCCTATCGGTGGTCTCAAACTCATGTCTTGTTTTAAAGCTCGGAAGTATCTGCAGAAGAACTATGTGGCTTTCTTAGCACATGTTACAGAAGATAGAGGCAAGGGTAAGTCTATTTCAGATATTCCTGTCGTTCGGGATTATTCTGAAGTGTTCCCTGAAGATTTACCTGGTCTACCTCCAGCACGCCAAGTCGAGTTCCGCATTGATCTCGTACCTGGTGCAAATCCCATTGCCAGAGCTCCATATCGTCTTCCACCGTCTGAGATGCAAGAGTTGTCTAAACAGCTTCAGGAGCTCTCTGACAAAGGTTTTATACGTCCTAGTTTTTCACCGTGGGGTGCTCCCGTTCTTTTTGTAAAGAAGAAGGATGGATTCTTTAGGATGTGTATCGATTATCGTGAGCTTAACAAGCTTACCATCAAGAATCGATATCCTCTACCTCGCATAGACGACCTCTTTGATCAGTTACAAGGTGCTTCTTATTTTTTGAAGATTGATCTACGTTCCGGATATCATCAACTTCGGGTGCAAGAAGAAGACATTCCGAAGACAGCATTCCGTACTCGTTATGGACATTATGAATTCACAGTCATGCCATTCGGTTTGACTAATGCTCCTGCTGTTTTCATGGACTTAATGAATAGGGTCTGCAAACCTTATTTGGATCAGTTCGTCATTGTTTTTATTGACGACATCTTGATTTATTCTAAGACGCAAGCTGATCACGAGCAACATCTTCGTCTTACCCTTGAACTCCTAAAGAAAGAGCAACTTTTCGCCAAATTCTCCAAGTGCGAATTTTGGCTTAAAGAAGTTCAATTTTTGGGGCATGTTATCAACGAACGAGGTATTCATGTAGATCCCTCCAAGATCAGTGCGATTAAGGATTGGGATACGCCTACTACTCCTACTGAAGTTCGTTCATTTCTTGGTCTAGCGGGTTATTATCGCCGCTTCATTGAAAACTTCTCTAAGATTGCAGTTCCTCTAACTGCTCTAACTCAGAAGAAAATGCCCTTTTATTGGGGATACAAACAAGAGGAAGCTTTTCAACGCTTGAAGCAGAAGCTTTGCGATGCGCCTGTTCTATCATTGCCTGAGGGTGATGATGATTTTGTCGTGTATTGTGATGCATCTAAATTGGGTCTTGGCTGTGTTCTTATGCAAAGGAACAAAGTCATAGCCTATGCATCGAGGCAGTTGAAGATTCATGAGAAGAACTACACCACTCATGATCTTGAGTTGGGTGCAGTTGTCTTTGCTCTCAAGATCTGGAGACACTATTTGTACGGTACAAAATGTGTGGTTTTCACGGACCACAAAAGTCTTCAGCATATCTTCAATCAGAAAGAACTCAACATGAGGCAACGACGTTGGGTTGAGCTTTTAAACGACTATGATTGCGAAATTCGCTACCATCCTGGTAAGGCGAATGTCGTGGCCGATGCATTGAGTCGTAAGGAACGTACTAAGCTTCATTGTGTACGTGTTCAATCTGTTATTCAAGCTCGATCCGATATTCAAGCACGCATTTCTCAGGCTCAACAATCTTGTGTTTCACAAGGATTGATGGATAAGGAATTTCCTTATCACATAACGCCTGCTCTGGAACTGAAGGACAATGGATCATATTACTTCATGGACCGTTTGTGGGTCCCAAGCCAGGATGATCTTCGTACCTTGCTTATGGATGAAGCCCATAAGTCTCGCTATTCTATTCATCCGGGCTCAGATAAGATGTATAAGGATCTTCGTATTCAGTATTGGTGGCCTGGTATGAAGAAAGACATTGCCTTATACGTATCCAAATGCCTTACTTGTCTTAAGGTTAAGGCTGAACATCAACGTCCTTCGGGTTTATTGGAGCAACCAGAGATCCCAGTTTGGAAATGGGAAAACATTACTATGGATCTTGTTACCAAACTCCCGCGCACAAAGAAAGGTCATGATGCCATCTGGGTAGTCGTTGATCGTCTTACAAAGTCAGCACATTTCTTGCCAATCCGTGAGGATTTTCCTGCTGACAGACTTGCTCAAATCTATGTAGATGAAATTGTAGCTCGACATGGTGTTCCGTTGAACATCATTTCTGACAGAGATGCTCGTTTCACTTCTCATTTTTGGAGAACCATGCAATCTGCTATGGGGACCCAACTTAATCTGAGCACAGCTTATCATCCGCAAACGGATGGTCAATCTGAGAGAACAATCCAGACACTGGAGGATATGCTAAGAGCTTGTGTGATCGATTTTGGTGGTAGCTGGGATTCACATCTTAAATTGATTGAATTCTCCTACAACAACAGTTATCACACTAGCATCAAAATGGCTCCTTTCGAAGCTCTCTATGGTCGAAAATGTCGTTCACCAGTCTGCTGGAATGAGATTGGCGAGGCTCAACTTACTGGACCTGCCCTCATTTTAGAGACAACTGACAAGGTCAAGAAGGTTCGTGATAACCTTCAGGCAGCTAGAAACCGTCAGAAGATTTACGCGGACCCAAAACGCAAAGCCTTTGAATTTCAAATCGGTGATCGAGTATCACTGAAGGTCTCACCTTGGAAAGGTGTGATCAGATTTGGAAAGAAAGGAAAACTTGCACCTAGATACGTTGGACCATTCAAGATCGTCGAAAGAATCGGAAAGGTAGCCTACAGACTTGAGTTACCTCCTGAACTAGGAAATGTTCATCCAACTTTTCACATATCAAATCTCAAGAAGTGTACAGCTGATGAGAACTACTCCATACCGCTTGACGAAATTCGTGTTGGCAAAACACTGAAATTTGTTGAGAAACCAGTGGAAATCATGGAACGTGAAGTCAAGTGGCTTAAACGCAAGCGCATTCCTTTGGTCAAAGTTCGCTGGGAAGCTAAACGTGGACCTGAGTTTACTTGGGAACGCGAAGATCAAATGAAAGCGAAATATCCACATCTTTTTCCACGAGTTTCCTCTAAATAAATTTCGGGACGAAATTTCCACAAGTAGGGGAGACTGTAACAACTGTGCTTGTAATCACTATGAACAGTTCTGTTATCAATAAAATAATGTTATTTGATCCCAATGTTTGTTTGATTGTGTTTTACATTTTTCATGTTTTGACTTTTATGTAATTTCAAACTCTACATCGCTTTCTGGAGAGTTATACGCAAACTAGTGCGTAAACGTACTCAGTTTAATGCGAGAAATACTCCGGAACATCAACATATACTCAACATACCTTAAATAACCTTTACATAACTTAGAAATAAGTTTTGAAGGCTTTGGTATGGTAAAAACAAGTTAATTCGCTTACAGGGACTAAATATGACAAACTGCGAAAGTATGTCAATTTGAACTGTAACGAACATTCCGGAACATGACCATAAGTTAAACACACCTTAAATATCCTTTACATAGCTTAGAAATAGGCTTTGAGGGGTTTAGTGTGCTAAAATAAACTTTTGGGACATTCAGGGACTAAAAGTATCAGAAAGTGCACAAGTTTGCATTTTCGCGCATAACTTACGTTCTGAATACATCTGGACATCCAAAAATTTATGAAAGCATGACTATATTTTATTTTAGTGATCGCCTTAGGAAAAATCCATTCGTCGCGTCATTTGGGTCGTTTTTCGCGCTTATGCGCATTTCGTCGTAATTAAGCGAACATCGCGTTCGTACGACCAAACGAACCATCATCCGGCATATATTTTGAGTATGTTTTGAGTTCCCTATACTTTAACTTCATTTTAGAGCCTTGAAATGAGGTTAACGGGGTTCAAACGCATCGAAAATCGCTTAAACAAAGTGCAGGGACCATTTCTGCAAAATCTGCCAAAACAGGGGCCTAGCGTGACGCGAGGGTCCTTAGCGTCACGCGAGCCCCCTTCTGGACCAGATTCAGTGTTTTTAAACACAAGTTGCAACCAATTGATCCTCCACCACATATTCTATGTTGCTTAGTCACTAAGATAAGGATGGAATTTAGCTTCCATAACCTTTCAACAAGTGTACGGATGTGATCGAATCACGTTATTCAAGAAACGATCCTAGCGGCTCTACCTTTTCTATAAATACCCACCCCCCATTTGTTCAAAAACCCACAAATCTGACTAAGAAAGCTCTAAGTTGGAACCTTCGTTTCATACCTGAGCTATTTTGATCTGGGTTAGCATTCGGGGACCCTTCGTAAGTATTCTTTCGTTCTTTTCCTTATTTTTACTGCTTTTCGAGTCAGAAAGTCAAACTTTGTTTGACTTTCAGCGTTGACCAGTAATGGTCAATGCGAAGTTCGTTTGAACTTCGCAACGTGATTGTAATCACGATGGTCATAGTCCCTTGGGACTATGCCTACTGATTACCACGTTGTCTAGGGTCGTAGGGTAAGCGATCTAATAAATCGCTTATACCTCGAACCCGACCCAGTTTGGTCGATCATTAGGATCCGACCAAATACATTAGGTGACCATAGTGTAGGGAATAACCTTCCGAGGTTATACCTTATGGTCACGACGTTTAAGTAGTTATATGATAGGTAGTTTATATGCCTTAGGTAAATTACCAGAATACCCTTTTCATACATAATTGGTAATTAAGCATATGTAACCTAAACTTTTGTCACGTAACTGATTATGTAACATGTTTAGGCATATAATACTTGTCATAGGACTAGTTAGGCGGTCCGAACGCGTTTCACGCGCACGACGCGTTAAAGTAGCATAAGCTTCCTAAACGGGTCGTAATGGGTCGTAAACAATTATGTTAAGTTTCATTTAGCATGTAGGCTTTGTTAAACCATATCACGTGAGTTCCTACACTCATTTGGTTTACAAACCCTAATGCTACCCAATCTTCCGAGATAGGTCCGGTTTATTAACATAGTTACCTATACTAGGTGCCGTTTGATTCCGAGATCTCTTGCATTGCTTGGTGGTTATCTTTATACAACTGAGCAATCTCAAGTGAGTACATAGACCCCTCTTTTACTGTTTTCCAAACTGTTTTGGGGTGGAACACATGTGCCTACTTGTTACTTTCCTGCTTTCCTGTTTTCACATCATATACTGCTATGTTCGTTAGTACATTATAGTACATGATTTCATTACATCTTATGCTAGGTATGCCCATTGTGTGCATTACTTAGTACATCGTTTTACATGACATTTCATGCTAGGTATGCCCATTGTGTGCATTACTTAGTACATCGTTTTACATGACATTTCATGCTAGGTATGCCCATTGTGTGCATTACTTAGTACATCGTTTTACATGACATTTCATGCTAGGTATGCCCATTGTGTGCATTACTTAGTACATCGTTTTACATGACATTTCACGCTATGTATGTTCATTTGATTACATACTTAGTGCATTGTTTTCACATGCTCACATTTTGTTATGACATTTGGTTTGTTTACATGGGACAATATATCCATTAACATTAGCTACGCCGTTCGTTAGTAGGTAGTGGTACCATAGGAATTGACAACTCCCGTTCCGGACATCCCAGGGTAAGGGGACAGAAAGGAATGACCGAATTCGTTGACATTAAGACAGATAGACCTTTAATTTGTTTAAAGGGTTTTATCACCACAGTCGCCAGGCTTGGATGTATGCATTTTCACAATACCGCATAAATGTTCATATTAAATAGTTGCATGCATTTACACAAAACATAGCTTTGATTTAAACCAAGTTTTACTTCAATACTTTGTTTTTGTGCATATGGTTTAGTTGGAGACATTTCACTTGCCATACATGACATTTTGACATAGACATTTGACATGGATATTTGACATAGACATTTAACATGGATATTTGACATAGACATTTGACATGGATATTTGACATAGACATTTGACATGGATATTTGACATAGACATTTGACATGATTTACATTTGACATATTATTCAATACATTTGACAATTGGTTTAAACATAGACTTCTTACATTGGTTGGTTTGATTTGATTAAGTGATTAAGTAACGATGCGTGTGTAATATGATACAAGCATGGTGGATACGCCGCTGGTACTTCCTATATATAAGTGTTTGTATGGTATTATATGTCGTAACGTTATTTGAATCATTTCAGTTTGAGACATAGAACATTTTATACAAATAACATATTTTTCACAAGACATTTATTTACAAACAACTTATCTTATACAAACACATTTTTACATGGTTATTTATTTAACCTGACATTTACTTATACATATCATCTGATCTTATTGTATTCAAATGATTTACAAGACAAAGCAAATTACAAGGGTTCATGACTAAACATTTTCTTAAACATAAGTCATGAATCCTATTTTCACAAACCTATGTATCTCACAGGCATTTTTATGCTGACGTACCTATTTTCACATGTGTTTTCAGGTGCTTTTCCATAGAATGTGATCATGATACTAGGGCGGACCTGTGCCTTAGACTTTAAAAGAAGATAGACTATGTTTAATTATGTTCTGAACTCTTTAAATTTCCTGTTTGAAACAATGTAACACCTTTGTTTATAAATAAAATACAACTTTGTATGCCATGGTTATGAAACAATTAATTCTGTCGCAACACGCCCCGATGTTTCCGCCGCGATTTGTTGTTTTACGCGGTCGGGGTGTGACATTTAATGGGTTAAATAACATTTTAAAGGGTTGTATAAAGTCTTGCATTTATGTAGTATTATATTTTTTTGGGTAAAGGGTTTTACCCCGGTGATTGTATTACTATCAATAAAAAAACAAGTAGAGAAGCATAATACAACTCTAGTTCTCTTACGTGACATGCCACACAAGAGTCAACAAAACCAAACTGGACACACCAAACATGATTAACACCCTAAACAAATAGGTACCACTCACATCCACATATAAAATACATTACTCGTTTTCAAACATATCCATGGATGGTAGCTTCCATTCTTCCAGCACCGTCATAACTCGGGCAGTCCTCTTGTATTTATAAGAGTGCAACTTTAAACGTATCGTCTTTAAAATCTCTTCTACTATTTGCTCCGGAGGTCTTAATTGGTTCTTTAAACACCGAGCATTCCTCTCTTGCCAAATGAAATAAGCCGTTGCCGCAACCAAGAGTTTACCAATTATAGATATTATCGATCTCGACCGAGCTCTTGGAACTAACCAAGCTGCAATATCATCCCAAGATTCATTAACTTCCTCCATATGAGCTTTCTTCCTCACGGCATACCACACTTCTTTTGAGTATTGACATTCAAAAAATAAATGGTTATGAGAATCCAATTCTTTGTAGCAAAGCAAACAACACATCATGTTCATCGAACCCGTAACTACACAATTCCAATTTCTAATGCGATCTTGCGTCCATAGTTTCTGTTTAAAGATCAGCCAAGCATTAAACGCATGCCTTGGAATGTTGAACGAAGACCATACCACATACGTCCACGGCTGCGTATCACCTCTACTTCGGATATTATCCCAAACAACTTTTGTCGAAAATTGCTTAACATTCCCATTGGTATCTCTCCAAATCACAGCATCCGATCTATTGTATACCAACCTTAACGGCTGCAACTGGTAAAGAACCGGATAGAGATCTCTCCATGCATCAGGCCATTTCCAACCATCTTGGTCACACACATCCGCCACTTTCGATTCCATCGTCAACCCTTCTCGAGCAATATTCCTGGCAGAAACATGCCTACTAAGAGGGCATTGGTCACACCAAGTGTCATGCCAAAGATACGTACTTTATCCATTCCCCACTTTAACCCACATGAACTGCCGAAGTATCGATCGTTGTTCGAACTAATGCGGAAGAGAAGATGAGAGTGCTCTGGGCGATTTTGGGAAAATTGTGAAACCCTAGTTTTCTTCATTCCAATCCTGGTCTTGATTGATTTTGCTTAGCAACTAGGGTGTTCGATTCTTTACTGGTAAGGAATCCTGAATTGCTCCTTCGTTTCTATCCAATTGAAATCAGATTAGGGTTTACGTTTTCTAGGGTTTCGGTTTCTTTTGTTTTCCGATTGGCTGATTTTAGATTACGGGGTTTAAAGGGTCGGTTCTTAGTACATGTTCGGCTGTCCGATTTGTATTAAGGTTTCTGCAATTTCAAACCCATTCGGTCGCTGTTTGATTGGCGTTCGGTTTTAAACTTTTGTGTTTCGTGTTTCTGATTCATGGATGAAAACAGTGCCGACAACGCAAATGTTTTCGCTAGGAAGATTAAGAACATTGACGGAAAGCCTTACGAGCCAAGACAAGCTCTACGTATGGTGGCTAGGTTTTCTGATTCTCCGAAGAAGGTAAGATTTTTGCTACCGGTTAATGATGTGCTTCATGCTGGTCGTTCTGATTCTCCTATTCAGAATTACGCTAAGGTTGTTGATAAAAGGAAGGTAGCTTTTGTCCTTCCGCTAAATGATGTGTATCCTGATTCTCCAATCTAAGATCAGATTCCGGGAAGTCATTTGCAACATCAATCTTATGCTAGTGTGGTCTCAAATGATCAAGCTGAGCAAGGTGATGTTAACATGGGTCTCGGTTGAAATCAGAATCAGAATGGTGATGGTATAGTTAGAAATGCCAATGAACTGGCTGATCAAGCTCCAAAAATCAACTTTCGATCTTTAAATTCAGATGTTTCATTGGATGGAGTGGATGTTGTGTTACCAATTGAGTCCGTTCGTGAGGTTAACAACAGGTTAGCTAATACTCTTTATGGGTACTTCTTGGGGGATAGAATTGCTTATCCGGTTGTTGATTATTTTGTGCGAACAAATTGGAAAAAAATATGGACTACAAAAAACTATGATGAATTCAAATGGGTTTTTCTTCTTCAAGTTTGAAGACAGAAAGGGTATGACTGATGTGCTTGAAGGGGGACCTTGGCTGATTCGGAACAAACCTATTTTTCTCAACACTTGGTCCCCTACGAACACTCTTAAAAAAGAAGATATTAAAAAGGTTGCAGTTTGGGTGAAATTGCATGAGGTTCCTCTAGCGGCGTATACTGATGATGGGTTAAGCATGTTGGCGTCTAAAATTGGTTCTCCTTTGCGGTTGGATTCGTATACTATTGATATGTGCAACGAGGCTTGGGGACGAAGCAGCTATGCTAGGGCCCTCATTGATATCTCTGCCGAACATGAATTTAAAGAGGTCCTAACCATGGCTATTCCTGAGTTGGATGAGAACAAGTATGTCAATGAGACTATTCGTGTGGAATATGAATGGAAACCCTTGAGATGTGCCCACTGTTGTGTATTTGGGCATGATTCAGAGGAGTGTCCAAAATGCATTCGATCGACAGTGAAACCTCCTACAAACCGTCCGAAAGTAGATGAGGATGGTTATACGGAAGTCAAGACAACGAAGAATGTAAAGAAGAGCGGTTTTCAAGTTAACAATCAAAAGCCAAAGTTTGAATATAGACCTGTGGATAAAAAGAAAAAGGCAGTGAGTTCTTCCTACGTGAATGCGCGGTGCACTAGTTCGTCCAAGGTTCAAACACACAATTCGTTTAGTGCTCTTGGGTTTGTTGGGAGGAATGGGGGTTCATTCCAGGGGAGACATAAAGGGGGTCGTGAGCTAAATGAGGAGTCTGACGATGACGAGGTAGAGGTTGTATATGATGAAACGAATGAGTTTATGACATCGGGTACATGTCCTACGTCTTCCAGTACAGGGGCAAGCACCTCTCACATAAAGTTGTCCAATGGATAGGTGGCTTCTGTTTCATGCTAAGGGGCTGCCGGTTGGTAGCAATTTCATTTTTTATGATGGCGGTTGACGTCGTTGTTTGGTTTTTTTTCGTTTTTTCTACTAGTTAGTCATTATCATGATTGTAGTAGGCTAGATTGAGGTGGTATGTTGGTTTGTTTGCTTTTTGCTTACATATATGGGGCATGTCATGTATATGAACTAGTGGGGAACTCATCCTCACTACTTGTACTTATTTGGCGGTTGTCTATAATAGAATCACCGGGGTAACCCTTTACCCAAAAAAAAAAAAAAAACTGCCGAAGTATCGATCTACATTGTAACACTTTCCTCCAGGTCCAAGTGACATTCTGGCTGCACGTGACATCCCAGAAGCTCCTGTTATTCAGCTTATGCAGGTGAATCCACTCCACCCATAGCGACTTCTGATTTGTCAAGATACTGTACGTGTGGAAAGCCAAAAGAGACTTGTTCACTTCCGATATCTTCTTGACGCCAAGACCTCCTTCACTTTTCGAGAGGCAAACTTCCTTCCAGGAAACCTTGGCTTTACCCCGTCCTTCAGCATCTTGGTACCATAAAAACCTCTTCATCTTGCATTCCAGATCTTTAATGGTCGAAACAGGAAGCATGAATACCGAGGACCAATACGTGTGCATGGATAGCAACACTGATTGGATTAGTTGGATCCTCCCCGCAAAAGACAACGTCTTATTCTTCCAGTCATTAATTCTCTTCTCCAGACGATCCACGAGAATTTTACAATCCCTGACATGAAGTCTAGAAGCAATCAGCGGGACCCCCAAATACTTTATCGGCAACGAACCCTCCTCAAAAGACATATCGCTTAAAATTCTGTTTTTTATAGAGCTTGGCACATTACAAAAGAAAGCTGTACTCTTCTGGGCGTTGGGGACAAGACCCGACATACTTTTGAATCTGTTTAAAGAGTTCGAAATAAGCTTAGCCGAAGCCACATCCCCTCTAGCAAATAAGAACAAATCATCAGCAAAGCATAAACTAATGATTTTTTTGCTTCTCACACTTGTTATGGAACCGGAAGGATGTCCCCATTACCACCTCGTGATGCAATATAGAAGTGAGAACTTCCATAACTAACGTAAATAGGTATGGCGACATTGGGTCGCCTTGCCTAAGCCCCCGTCTCCCTTTAAAGTATCCATGTATATTTCCGTTAACACTTATGGAGAAAGTAGTAGACGAAACACACAACATAATCCAATGAACCATTGTATGATGAAACCCGAAGCCCATAAGAGCAGCCCTAAGGAAATCCCAATCAACCGTATCATAGGCTTTTTGTATGTCTACTTTGAACGCACACCTGGGAGGACCGCTTTGTCTATGATAGTTGTGCATCAACTCCTGCGTAAGGAGTATGTTATCAGAAATACGCCTTCCAGGAACAAAGGCTGATTGATTTAAGCTAACCACCTCTTGAATACCCTCCAGCAACCGGTTAGTAATAATCTTACTAATGGTCAACACAAAGTTCATTTGAACTTTGCAACGTAAGCGTAATCACGATGGTTATAGTCCCTAGTGACTATACCTACTGATTACCACGTTATTTAGGTGTAGTGCGAGTTGTAGTTTCGGCCAAAATGCGTATTTGTGCGTATTTTATAACCAAACTACTCTAGGGTATCAAAACCATTTGTTTTGATACCAAAACCTATTTTCCAACTTAACTAAACATGTTTTAGCATGTTTAGCTCGTCACTTTTAGTTTAGTGCTTGTGTAGAGTCGTAAGTCAAGCGGTCTAAACAACCGCTTAGACTTTCAAACTCGACCCGTTTGGTCGATCATTAGGATCTGACCAAACATGTTTAGTGACCATAGTTGCATAGGGAATAACCTTCCGAGGTTATACCTTATGGTCACTTAGGTTTAATTAGATGTATGATAAGTAGTTTATATGCCTTAGGTAAATGCCCAAAATGCCCTTTTCATGCATAATTGATATTTAAGCATATGTAACATAAACTTTTGTCACGTAACTGATTATGCAACATATTTAAACATGTTTAGGCATATAATACTTGTCATAGGCCTAGTTAGACGTCTCGAACGCGCATTTGCGCGAACGATGCGTTAAAGTAGCGTAAGCTACCTTAATAGGTCGCAATGGGTCGAAAGCACATAGGTTAGGTTCCGAACTAGAATGTAGACTTTGTTAAACCATATCACATGAGTTCCAACACTCATTTGGTTTACAAGACCTCATTCTATCCGATCTTCCGATTGAGGTGTCAATTTATTTACTAGTGATTCGATTACTAGGTGCTGCTTGATTTCTCTGGTTTACTTGAGTTTGTTGAAGTTCTATTGATTGAGGATACTTTGCACTTCAAGTGAGTACATAGTTCCCCTATTTTACTGTTTTCAATTGTTTTGGGGTGATTCATATGTATCAAAATGATTTCGATATTTTAACGATGGTTTCAAAAACGATTAAGATGGTTTATACTAAACTAATAACGATTTCGATAATGTGAACGAACTTGTTGGTTGTAGTTACATAACGAATGACATTCATTAATTTTGGCCGAACCGACCAGTATTAGGTTATGGTACCATAGGATCTGACAAATCCCGTAATTAGACTGCACCCATGGTTATATGTGGGTTATGTTGGTAACGACTGAATCTGTGATTGTTAACTTACCCTTTGGTGGTTTGTTAATACGAGAAGCGAGATAATCAAGTCACGAAGGTTTGAATGTTATTAGCGAGACGACCATAAATAGTTTTCACAATTAAAACAAGGATGATTTAAACGATTTAAACGAGTTAACGATTTGGAAACGATTTGAACAATTTAAACAAATGGGATAAACGATTGGTTTTTGGTTAAGTGTTTAGATAACGGGACGGGTGTAATATGGTGAAAACATGGTAGATACGCCGCTGGTACTTCAACATATTACATACCGTGGCGTTATCTGGTTCACTTGGGTAAACGATTTTGAAACGATGTCACATAACGATGTTTTCAAAAGGATAATCATACGAGATTTATTAACGAGTTAATACGAGATGTTTTACAATTTGGTTTATTAAAAACAAATGTTTTTGGGTTAAGAATCATGGCTACGAGGTTTTATAATTTATAACACGCTTGATTTGAGTTGGTTAATTATGTTGCAATATTATACTCTTTTCAAAACAAAGTTATAATAAGGTATTGCAACATGTAAACTAGCCATGAATCCGACACTCCTATAAAACCTATGTGCTCGCCAGCATTTCTTTGCTGACTTTGTTTTTACATATGTTTCAGGTGTTGTTGCTTGATGTCGATTGCTAGGATGCATGAGTCACATAGGATCCGGACGAGGCCTTAGTGACATAATAACAGTGATAGTCGATATGTAACTTGTTTGTTTCGTGTTAAAACAATGTAAATTACTTAATGAATAAATAAAATGAAACTTTTTGTATTCCATGGTTGTGAAGCAATAATTCTGTTACGACACTCCCCGACGTTTCTGCCACGGTTTGTTGTTTAACGTGGTCGGGGTGTGACAGAAGAGTTGGTATCAGAGCCAATGGTTATAGGGAATTAGGTTATTAGTAATGCATTGACCTAGACTATAACTTTTAGGACCCTAACGCAAGGAAATTTGCGTTTAGATTTTTAAAACAAAAACGTCACCTACCCTTAGGTGATAACCACAACGAGAACACAAATTTCGAATCTGCTTCGAAAATTAATCATCCGTTCAAGGATGATTGATTACTAGGTTTTGAACCCTTTGTTATAAGGTTTTGAACCCTTCCAGTTTGACTCATATTTGGCTTAGTGCCATTTGAGTTTTTCAAAATCTCGTCAAAGTTTGGGTCTAAATAATGTGAACACGTGCAAACTGGAAGAGTGAATGCCTGTACCCTGAGTTTTCTGTCTAAGGCTAGAGTGTTCGTACAAATCCACATAATCGGACCAGTCACTCTCACCTGGAAACTCTTGGGGTGAGTGTTCACTTATAGGCGAGCATGTCTTCACGATACATTATTTTAACTCATTTACTTTGATTAGTCACTGCGTGTCGTTTGTTTGTTCGAGGTAACAAACAAATGATCGCCTTCCTTGTGTTTTGTCGATGTTTTCAATACCTCTTTTGTTTTTCCTAATTATCAACCTCACCCGTTTCTCATATTTCCTTTTAGACAATGCCTCCTCGACGTGATGCACAATCTTTTACTGCTGAAGAAGTCGCAACCCTTGTCTCTCAGCAAATGGCTGCTGTGCTTCCAGGCGTTATGACCCAAATCCACGAGTTATACAACAACAATAATAATAACAATGCACAGTGTAATTTCAAGAATTTCAATTCTGCTAAACCGCTTAAGTTTTCTAGGTCTCAAGGAGCAACCGCGCTCCTGCAATGGTTCGAGAGTATCGAGAGCACATTCAGACATGTGCAGTGTCCGAATGGGCATAAGGTTGAATTTGCATCAAGTGTGTTTGTGTCACACCCCGACCACGTAGAACATCAAATCGTGGCGGAAACGTCGGGGAGTGTTGTAACAAAATCATTGTTTCATAACACATGGAAATTGAAATATTGTTTTATTGATAAAAAGAGTTACAATGTCTTGACAATCAAAGAAATATAACATAAATAACTAGTCTTGCATCTTTTATTGTCACTAAGGCCCAAGTCCTCCTAAGTGTATCTTGATAAGTCCTATGCATCATATCCTGAAACACATGTGAAAATAGATACGTCAGCATAAAAATGCATGTGAGATACATAGGTTTTGTGAAAATAGGATTCATGACTTGTAAGTTTAGAAAAGAGTTGTTTAGCAAAAGTCAGTCATGAACCTTGTAAATTGATTTGTTTTGTAAATCGTTTGAAAAACAATAAGTTCAGATGATATGTATAAATAAGAGAATAATGTATGGTTAAATGAATAACCAAGTAAAATGAGTTTGTATAAGATAAGTTGTTTGTAAAACAATGTCTTGTGAAAAGTATGTTATTTATATAAAATGTTATATGTCTCATATTGAAATGATTCAAATAACGATACGATACGATATGTAATACCATACAAACACTTATATATAAGAAGTACCAGCGGCGTATCCACCATGCTTGTATCATATTACACACGCCTCGTTACTTAAATCACTTACTCAAACCAAACCACCAAAGTAAAATGTTTATGTATAATCAAATGTCAAAATGTTTATATGAAAACCATGTCTAATGTCTATGTCTAATGTTTATGTCTAATGTAAATCATGAATTGTGTATGTAAATGTCAAAATGTTTATGTATGGTAAGTGAAATATATCAACTAAACCATATGTAAAATGCACAAAACAAGGTATTGAAGTAAAACATGGTTTAAATCAAAGTTATGTTTTGTGAAAAAGAATGCATGCTATACTGATATAAACATCTATGCGGTATTGTGAGAATGCATACATCCAAGCCTTGAGACTGAGGCGATAAACCCTTAAACAAATTAAAGGTTTATCTAAGTTATGAGAATCGAATTCGGCCATTCCTTTCATCCAAACCTACCTAGGATGTCCGGAACGGGAGTTGTCAATTCCTATGGTACCATTACCTACTAACGAGCGGCGTAGCTAATGTTAATGAATGTACATTGTCTCATTTGAACAAACCAAATGTCATACCAAAATGTAAGCATGTGATGAATAACAAATGTACTAAGTATGCAACAAAGGACATACATAGCATAAAATGTAATGTAAAACAATGTACTAAGTATGCACACAATGGGCATACATAGCATAAAATGTAATATAAAACAATGTACTAAGTACGCACACAATGGGCATACATAGCATATGATGTGATGTAAAACAATGTACTAAGTATGCACACAATGGGCATACATAGCATAAAATGTAATGTAAAACAATGTACTAAGTACGCACACAATGGGCATACATAGCATAAAATGTAATGTAAAACAATGTACTAAGTATGCACACAATGGGCATACATAGCATAAAATGTAATGTAAAACAATGTACTAAGTAGGCACACAATGGGCATACATAGCATAAAACACAATGAAATCATGTACTATAAATGTACTAATGAACATAGCAAGTATATGATGTGAAAACAGGAAAGCATGAAAGTAACAAGTAGGCACATGTGTTTCACCCCAAAACGTTTGGAAAACAGTAAAAGAGGGGTCTATGTACTCACTTGAGATTGCTTAGTAGTCCTTGAGTAACAACCAAACAATGCTAGAGATCACGGATATCATACGGCACCTAATATAGGTAACTATGTTAATATACCGGACCTAAATCGGAAGATCGGATAGAATGAGGCTCGTAAACCAAATGAGTATGGGAACTCATGTAACATGGTTTAACTAAGCCTACATACTAAAATGAAACCTAACCTAAGTGCTTACGACCCATTACGACCCGTTTAGGTAGCTTATGTTACTTTAACGCGTCGTTCGCGTAAAACGCGTTTGGAACGCCTAACTAGTCCTATGACAAGTAAAATATGCCTTAACATATCTAATATTGTTACCAAATCAGTTTGGATACCAAAAGTTATGTTTTTTTTTTGGGTAAAGGGTTACCCCGGTGATTCTATTATAGACAACCACCAAATAAGTACAAGTAGTGAGGATGAGTTCCCCACTAGTTCATATACAGGACATGCCCCATATATGTAAGCAAAATATCAAACAAAACCAAGTTACCACCTCAATCTAGCCTACTACAATCATGATAATGACTAACTAGTAGACAAACGAACAAAATCAAACAAACAACATCAACCGCCATCATCAAAAATGAAATTGCTACCAACCGGTAGCCCCTTAGCATGAAACAGAAGCCACCTATCCATTGGACAACTTTATGTGAGAGGTGCTTGCCCCTGTACTGGAAGACGTAGGATGTGTACCCGATGTCATAAACTCATTCGTTTCATCATATACAACCTCTACCTCGTCATCGTCAGACTCCTCATTTAGCTCACGTCCCCCTTTATATCTCCCCTGGAAGGAACCCCCGTTCCCCCCAACAAACCCAAGAGCACTAAACGAATTGTGTGTTTGAACCTTGGACGAACTAGTGCACCGCGCATTCACGTAGGAAGAACTCACTGCCTTTTTCTTTTTATCCACAGGTCTATATTCAAACTTGGGCTTTTGATTGTTAACTTGAAAACCGCTCTTCTTTACATTCTTCTTTGTCTTGACTCCCGTATAACCATCCTCATCTACTTTCGGACTGTTTGTAGGAGGTTTCACTGTCGATCGAATGCATTTTGGACACTCCTCAGAATCATGCCCAAATACACAACAGTGGGCACATCTCGGGGGTTTCCATTCATATTCCACACGAATAGTCTCATTGACATACTTGTTCTCATTCAACTCAGGAATAGCCATGGTTAGGACCTCTTTAAAATCATGTTTACCAAAAGTTATGTTACATATGCTTAAAATGAATTTTGGCGTAAAAAGGGCATTTTGGTAATTTACCTAAGGCATATAAACTACCTATCATACAACTACTTAAATGAAGCGACCATAAGGTATAACCTCGGAAGGTTATTCCCTATATACTATGGTCACCTAATGTGTTTGGTCGGATCCTAATGATCGACCAAACGGGTCGGGTTCGAAAGTATAAGCGATTGTTTAGATCGCTTACCTTACGACCCTATATAAGCACTAAACTAAAAGTGACGAGCTAAGCATGTTAAAACATGCTTAACTAAGTTTAGAAAGCAGGTTTGGTATCAAAACAAACGGTTTTGATACCTAAAAGTAGTTTGGTTACAAAATACGCAATAACACGCATTTTGGCCGAAACTACGACTCGTCACTGAGCCTAGATAACGTGGTAATCAGTAGGTATAGTCTCTAGGGACTATAACCATCGTGATCACGCTCACGTTATGAAGTTCAAACGAACTTCGCATTGACCATAAACTGGTCAATGCAGAAAGTCAAACGCAGTTTGACTTTCAAGCTAAAAACGCATAAAAGCATGAAAGAGGGCTTACAAGAGGTCCAAGAATGGAAGTTTGATATGAAATTCCCAGGTATGAAGTGTTGCAACTCCAACTTAGGGAAAGGATCAGATCAAGGGTGAGTTTGAAGCAAATGGGGGTGGGGTATTTATAGGATTAGGACCACCGTTGGGATCGTTTCTTGAATATCGTGCCTTGATCTCACCCGTACACTTGTCGGAATGTTATGGTAGCTCATTTTGCCCCCCACCACTAGTTATTGACAAGTGGCATTGGCCTTTGAGGGGTTTAAAGGCTGGAAACAGGCTGTTAAAAACGAGTTTCTGCATCTGACCCCTGCTTGCGCACCGTAACACTCAGAGTGTTGAGGTGCGCAAGGACCTACTTTCACAGAATTACACTTTTGGTCGCTGTTAGTGTTTTGAGCTATTTCCGACATGTTTAAGGCCCCCCGTTAACCTCATTTCAAAGCTCTAAAATGAAGTTAAAGTGTAGGGAACTTAAAATGTGTTCAAAAATATCTCGGGTGTCGGTTCGTTTGGCCGTACGATCGCGATGTTCGCTTAATTACGACGGAATGCGCATAAGCGCGAAAAACGATCCAAATGGCGTGACGAATGGATTTTTCTTATGCCAAACACTAAAATAAAATATTTTAGTTCTTACATAAATTTTTGGATGTCCGGATGTATTCAGAACGTAAGTTATGCGCGAAAGTGCAAACTTATGCACTTTTTGACACTTTTAGTCCCTGAATGACCCAAAAGTTTATTTTAGCACACCGAACCCCTCAAAGCCTATTTCTAAGATATCTAAAGGATATTTATGGTATGTTTAACTTATGGCCATGATCCGGAATGTCTGTTACAGTTCAAATTGGCATACTTTCACAGTTTGTCAACTTTAGTCCCTGTAAGCGATTTAACTCGATTTTGCCATACCAAAGCCTTTAAAACTTATTTCTAAGTTAGGTAAAGGTTATTTAAGGTATGTTAAGCCTATTTCACTATTCCAGAGTGTTCGTTGCATTAAACGGGTTATATTTACGCATCAGTGCGCGTATTTAAAGCTTGAAATCGAGCAAGAATTGATATGTGCAAAGGATACACATATTTATACAAATCCCAAGTATGAAATACAATATTTCATTGATACAGTATTTGTTTGATGGCCGTGGAGGCACAGGTGTCACAGTCTCCCCTACTTTAGGAAATTTCGTCCCGAAATTTTTTTTTATTTAGAGGAAACTTGTGAGAGTTTAAAACATGAAGTTGAAAAGATCGAACAACATTGGTTAGGGTTCTGAACTTCTAGTAACTTTAATAACATCATGATTGCAACGTAAGAGGGATACTTATATACAAGTATATGAAGCGTCATTGGTGCGTCCACCGTACCTCCATTACATCGTTCTCATTTCGTTATTGTTGTCACTATCGGTTCTTACACATAATAAATCTTACTGTGGTTACCGTGCACTGAATCTCATAATTATGCACGCGTCCATAATTAGACAATTCCTTGCATAGTTCACACAGTCTATTTTATAATGTGTAGGGGAAAACCAAATGAACAAACCTGTGATGAGTGTGACTAGACCACCATAGGGTCCCTTTTATTAAATCAATAAATGATTTTAATAGACAACCAAGGAGTCTTTTCAGCTTATATCATCACATGTCATTCTTAACCAGATTTTTGAATCAATCTTTTTTACTTGACCCCAAAAAGGGTCTCTTATGAATCATGGAGTGGTACTATATAATCCAAGGGTCTTAACTATTACATAGAAGCTCATTAAGGATTTAAGGTTACCTTTTTGAATATCCTACTACGAATCCCTCATATGAAGATATGAAAGATTCTACGAGGATTTGGATAACGAATATCCAGAGTATACAAAAACACAAAATGCATAAAAGAAAACACAAGATGCATAAACACATAGTCATATAACCACAAGGATTGTTTATCTAGATCTTTAATTTGTTAATTAGTTTTGCTAACAGAGCACATGTATTTAAAGCACACTAGGAATCCATCTCGTGGATTTCATTTGGTACTTTAAACATTATCAAGAATCTAACTATAAAGATAGAAAGATTTTTAAAAGAAAAATTCAATTTCGATTATAAGGAACCGAAATGTTCGAATTTAGGTACATAAGGAATCAAATCAAGGACTCTGATTTGAATGATAATCATCCACAAGGGTCTAAATGTGAAGATAAAAAGATCCCATATGGATTTTAGAAGTTGAAGATGTTTTGAAACCTTGCACTTGATGTGCTTAGGTCAAAACATGAAGTAAAATGCTTATGAAGTTGAGATGCCAGATATGCCAAGGCGACATATGAAGCGAAATTTGAAAGTTAAGTCAATGTATGAAGAAAATATTTTTGAAAACTATGCATGGGGTTCTTAAAAAAATGTGTTCAATGTTTTTGAAACCTTATATATAATACCTTTGAAATCATAAAGTAGGTGTATTAGGTAGGTATATATTTATAAAAAAAAATTGTTTTAAAATCATGCGAGATGAATTTTGAAATTATGTATAAGATTTTTGAAAACATGAATGATGCTTTTCGAAACCATGTACTCGACAAGAAAATGTACTGTGTTAATATTGTTTTCAGACTATATGAAACATTTTGAAATTATGAAGGTTGTTTTTGAAAACATAGCCAATGTTTTTGAAATAACATTGACAACGCATTAAAAAAATTGTTTTCAAACTATATGAAATGTTTTGAGATCATGAAGATTGTTTTTGAAATACTGTTACTATGTATGTTGAAAAATCAAAATGTAATGGGTATGAGATTTGAAAATACCCTTAGTTATCTAACCAATGATTCAAAGGCACAGATGTGCAGAAGCATGATTACTCATAATGTCACTTTATTTTATGTACTTTGTTTCTTAGAGTGAAACGAGTACTTAAAATTTTCGAGGGAATCATGAGCGATCATTTGAAAAAGAGAATCACAAGAGTAGTTTGTAAGGAACATAGTTCCTTAATACAGGTATCATAGAGAATTTCCATTTACTCATGTAACTACATTTGTATATCAGAATTGTGAACAACAATTTATTTATAGTCAAAACAGATTGTTTCACATTACAAGAAATAGAAGAAACACAAGCATAAGACAACAACATCTTCTAATCAGCCAACTGCTCATCCGTGGGTTGGATTTGCCTTAGCAAGCTTCGGGCATTTATTCACGAAATGACCCATCTTGCCACAGTTGTAGCACGATCCAGGCTGAAAGCGAGCTTGAGCAGGATTGGCTTGTGGTTGATTTGGACCACCTTGGTTCGGGTTACATCGACAAGCACTTGCCAGGTGACCAATTCGCCCACATGATACACACAGACGACATTGTAAGTGAGCTTGGTGATGCCCATTACATTTGTCGCATATTGGTGTCGTTCCCTTGTATTGCTTCTTAGCAGGTGGTGTTGCCACCCGGATGGGTCCTGCTTGATTTGGTACAGCTGCAGTTGAGCAAACCCTTGCTGTATGACCTTTAAGTCCACAAATTTGGCATTTGCGGCACTTCACACTAGCGTGATGATGAAGGCTACATTGGTTGCACAAGGGTGCAGTTCCGTTGTATGGCTTCCTAGCAGGGGGTTGAGCTGGTTGGTTGGGGACGGCTTGACCATTGTGAGCAACCATGGCGAAGTTATGAGAAGCCTTTCGCTTCTTTGACTTCTTAGGGGATCGTTCATCCATGGTCTTTGATTCCTCGATTGGTTTCTTGGCTGGTGGTGCTGGCTTGACTTCTGCTTCCTTTGGTGGCTCTTGAGTGGCTTCATTGTTGAGACGAGACATGGCAATGCCTAATTCAACAGTCTTCAGGATTACTTCGCCTATTCGCTGGGCAAATTTGGCTGTTCGCTCGGACATTTGACCGTTGCTGAGAGGAAGAGACATTCTAGAAGGAAATGAAAGACATAGGAAGAAACAAGTGAAATGTTATCGGAAAATCAAAACAAAATGGCAACGCATAAAATTGCGATCATTTGTTTGTTACCTAAGACAAACAAATGAGACGGTGACTAATCAAAGTTAGCGGGTCATATTAATGTATCGCAAAGACATGCTTTAGCCTATAAGTGGACACTCACCCCAAGAGTTCCCAGGTAAGAGTAACTGGTCTGATACTGCGGATTTGTACGAACACTATAGCCTTCGACAGATTAGGGTTCGTTTTTCATTTTTTTCTACACTTGGCTGCCGCTGGTTGTTTGGTTTCGTTGTTAATCTGGACTGGGTATACAAAGAGAGATTGTGTTTGCTGCTTTTACAATCTGATTCATCCTTTCTTGATCGATTTTGTTCTTAACGGCTGCTAGGGTTTTTTAGGTTTCTTTTGTTTGAAATAGGGTTGGCGGCTAGGGTTTTTCAGGCTTTTCACATAATTGTTGGTTGACATCTCTAAGGGATCAGTTTCTTGCATTCGTAATCAGATTAGGGGCTGAAGCAAGGAGTGGATTCTTGAAGTGCGGCAGCCTTGGTTTAAGGTTTCATTGCAGCTTTAAACTAGGGTTTACACATTGTTCGTATTCAACACACTTCTGTTTGGAACAAATTTCTGTGACGGCTGCTAGGGTTTGTCAGGGTTCTTAATGGATGAACTCATGAAAACTGGTGGTAGGCCACCACTGTCATTCAAAGAAATAGCGGATCGTATACTTGATGTTGATGGGAACAATATACAGCCAAAACGTGGTATAAACATTATCGATGAACTCACTAAGGTCTCGGCACCGGTTCAATTGGATAATCTGTTCTCACCAATAACAGGTTTCCATGGGCTGAATTTGTCGGCTGATAAGGAGAGTACAAAGTTTTCTGGGGCTGCGAATCCATTGGCTGGTAACTCGAATTCAGGATTTTCTGGAGCTGCGGAACCTTTATCATTTGCTAAAGTAGTGAATAACGCAAAGGAGAATGTAAAGGTTAATTTTCGGATGATGGAATCTAGTGAGTTAGTTGATGGAGCCGATGTTGTTATTCCATTGTCTTCGGTTAAACAAGTCTCTGACAGGTATGCTAACACTTTGTATGGATATTTTCTGGGTAAACGTCTGGCCTTCCTAGTGGTGGATTATTTTGCAAAGAACAACTGGGCTAAATATGGTCTCTCTAGACTAATGATGAATGCGAACGAGTTCTTCTTCTTTAAATTCAAAACAAAGGAAGGGATGGATAAAATGGTAGAGGATGGACCTTGGATGATTAGAAATGTCCCGATAATTTTGAAGGAGTGGTCGGCCTCTGTCAAATTGGAAAAGGAAGATATTAAAGCTATCCCAGTTTGGGTCAAGATGCATGATGTGCCGTTAGCAGCATATACTGAGGACGGTCTTAGTTTGCTCGCGTCTAAGATAGGGGTGCCTAAGATGTTAGATTCATACACTTCTACAATGTGTGCTGAATTGTGGGGAAGAAGCAGTTATGCTAGAGCTCTCATTGAAATTCAAGCCGGGGCTGAGTTAAAGAGGAGTATTACTGTTGCTATCCCATCTTTAGATGGTAATGGTCACTCAAAGGTGGAGGTAAAAATCGAATATGATTGGGAGCCTTTAAGGTGTTCATCTTGTTGCGTGTTTGGTCATGAAGATAGCTCGTGCCCAAAGAACCATCAAGTTGTTTCGAGTGGGGATTCTTGGAAGAAAATTGATGATTTTCAGGTTGTGGGTGCCAAGAAGAAGAAAGCTACTAACCAAGGTTTCCATATGCAAAATCAGAAACCTAAGGTAGTGTATAGGCCTGTTGTAAACCCTAAACCAAATTCGTCCTTAAGGAAGCCGATGAACAATCAGGTATCAACGTCTAACCCATTTGATACCCTTAAGGACGATGATGGTGGTCAGGGATGTAGTATGGTGGGTCGTATAGAGAAGAAGGCCAAGCAGTCTAATGACAAGCAGGATTCAGATGAGGAGGAGGTCGAGGAAGTCTATAATGAAACTAATGAATTTATGACTTCGGAAACACATCCTTCATCTTCTAGAGCACGGGCAAGCAACTCCTCCATAAAGGGTTCCAATGGCTAGACATGTAGTGATTCGAGTCAAGGGGTTGCCAGTTTGTGGCAATTTCATCTTTGATGATGGAGGTTGAGTCGTTTTTTGGTTTTTTCGTGTTTTGGTTTTGCCTACTTTGTTTCATGGTGTAATGTAGGCTAGGATGTGGGTTGTCTTAGAATGTTTGGTTTTGTTTTTGGTTTACATATACGGGGCATGTCCTGTATATGAATTAGTGTGGAACTCATCCTCACTACTTGTACTTTATTGGGATTGTTTTAATAGAATCACCGGGGTAACCCTTTACCCAAAAAAAAAAGATGATGAATGAAAACCGAATATTGTTAATCAAGATTTTTAAAGCATGTTAATATAATTGGTGTTGTGATTATTGTTCTTGTAGTGATCGTGTTATTCGTTAGGGTTCATATGATTTAGATGTTAAAAACCCTTGTTTGATCTAATATTGAGTAGGTATGAAACTATTAAATTGTTGATTGATCAAATAAATGGAAACATTGTAATTATTTGCAAGATAAAAGCTGGGTAACTAATTTCCATAATATTCGGATAATAACATTAGTCGCACAAGACCTCTTGGTCGCACAAGAGGTCCATTCGCATAAGAAGATCCGTCGCACAAGCTGACCTGGTCGCACAAGAGGTCTTCAGTCGCACAAGTCTTAGTGGATCGCACAAGTGGTTATGTTGTTTAACTGTTGGGTCGGACTTACCTATTGGGGCTGGATCGCATAAGCTGGGTATCTATTTATGGTTTGTTGGGCCGTAGACTTGGGCTGGGTAATAGAGCTGATCGCATAAGATGCATGGATCGCATAAGATGGATTGTTTGCTTATATGTTGGGCCGTGTATATGCATGTAGATGTATTTGGGCTTTTGGTTTATGGGCCGGGTAGTATTGGGCTCCAACGGATGACTCGCACAAGGCCACAAAGCTTGTGCGAGCCCAATCTTGAATACACTATTAATTGTTGAACGTGTTGATGTATGTTGCCATGATCCGTATGTGTTTCTTAATTGCTATCTATGCGATACTTATGTGCTTAACTCGAACGTGAACCTGACTTGAATAATAACCATGTTAGGACGTGGTTGATCACTAGCATTTAGACTCGACCTTTCTGTGTATCTGCCGAGCAAACCAAGGTGAGTTCACACTAGCCAAGGCATGGGATTCCCAGGGGTTGGGAATGGGATGGAATAACTACTCGTATAACTATTACTAATAAACAAATTATTACAGTCCTCGGGTTGAAGGGCACGTACGTAAAACCTACGTACAGTTATACTTATTACTGTCCTCGGATTGAAGGGCACGTACGTAAAGCCTACGTACACGATCTTAAGACCATCACCTCTATCAAAGGAAGTCCCTCAACTATCGACTTAATCGCCGAGGCCTAGGGCGAGCGGGTCATTAGTTAATAGCGCTATTTGGTTTAACAAACCTCACACCGTGCCAGTCGGACGGGCGTGTACTAATGGACTATGGGCAAAGGGTCAATGCTGATAGACATTGACTTAGGGCACATTTTATATTTTCGTAGCAGTCGATACGCGTGGTCTTGTAACACATGGGAAGCCCCCACTAATCATCGCACGCATGCCTGGACTGGCATCAAGGATTAACGCGATACATGGTTTACAAAACGAATATATACGATTTATGAAATGAATACTTTAACCAAACAACTATCTGTGAACTCGCTCAACTTTGTTGTTGATTCGTTGCTACATGCCTTGCAGGTCATTAGGTACCCATGGAGCTTGCACAGGGAGGAACGGTCGTTGTGGGACATGGCGTTGTGTGCCATGCTTTAGACTTTACCTTATTTCATATTTAATATTTGCTATGGGTTTTACAAATTATGCTTCCGCTAAACAATTAACTATGCATGGGTTTTGAACACCTTTCATATTGGTTTGTTGAATTATGTTTACTTATCTACTTGTTCAATATGATTGGTGGCTTGATCCTGGTCAGTCACGCCTCCAAGCGGTGATACTCCGCGTGTGGATTTTGGGGGTGTGACAAGCAGCCTATCCTATGCTCTGCTTCCGAAGAGGCTAGACCGCTAATGCCGTTGAATGAACGTCCTTTCGGACATACTGTTGAAAGATGAGTCCTCTGTGCACATCAAATTATTCCTGAAACCAGGGCATTTCTTGCTTCTGATCTTTCCTGTCTTCTTTTATCTGCGGCGTCTTGCTTGCCCTATTAATATGTTATTTATCTCCACTTCGTTTAGTTCAATAGCAGTAAAAAATGTAACAGACGAGTTTTGCAGCGCATATGCGACCTTCATTCACTAGATCATTCACTAGATGTAAAGAAACCTTCCAAAGGGGAAAGCCACATACACACTTTTCCCCTTTCTCCTTCCTCCGTTATTTTAGTTGCGACAGCGACAGACGCATGAACAAGTGCCATTTGGAGGGAGGATTCTATGGGAAATGGAAAAACGTCAAAGTAAGCAGTGGATTATAAATCGGTACTAGAAGCCCGAGAGCTTGCTTGTAAGACAATTAACCCCACCTAATGTGCCTAGCCCAGCCCTTCTTCTCTTCCCCTCCGTACTGTATGACTATATGTAGGGAACACTGCCTCAGAAGGTATTTGATATGTATTTCCATTTCCAATACATCTGAAGGAGTTTCCCTGAAAGTTATGCTATGCCTTTTTACCTCTCCCTGTCGCAGGAGCTTAGCCATGTGTGACCTGAAATGGATGTAGAATAAATACCTGTGACAATTGTACTCTGTAAACGATGAACGATGTAAAACAATATCAATTATCAATAAAACGAGGTGTTTTGGTGTTATTATTTGCGGATTTGTGTTTGACAATTTTACGATTTGATTCGAGTTCGATTTCAAGCTTTAAATCGCTTTCTGGAAAGTTATACGCAAACTGATGCGTAAACGTAATCAGTTTAACGCGACAAACACTCTGGAATAGTGTCATAGGCTTAAAATACCTCAAATAACCTAAACATAACTTAGAAATAAGTTTTGGAAGGTTTGGTGTGTCGAAAACAAGTTTATTCGATCGCAGGGAATATTTACGTCAAACTGCGAAACTATGCCGATTCGTATGGTAACGAACATTCCGGAAGTTGATCATAAGGTAAACATACCCTAAATATCCTTTACATAGCTTAGAAATAAGCTTTAAGGGGTTTGGTATGCGAAAATAAACTTATTTGATCAACAGGGACTAAAAGCATCAAAAAGTGCATAAGTTTGCATTTTCGCACATATCTTACGTTTTGAACATATCCGGACATCCAAAAATTTTCTTAATCATTAAAATATTTTATTTTAGTGATATGAATGCAAAAATACAATTCGTCGTATAATTTGGATCGTTTTTCGTGTTCGTTCGTGTTTCGTCGTAATTAACCAAATAACGTGACCGTACGACCAAATGAACCGACATCCGAGATAATTTCAAGCATGTTTCAAGTCCCCTATGCTTTAACATCCATGTAGAGCCTTGAAAATGGGTTAACGGGGTTTAAACGCGTTGAAAATGGCTTAAATATGCTGCAGGGACCAAACCTGACAATTTTTGAAACTTTCTGGTACTGGTGTGTGGTGGCGTCATGCCACAGCCTAAGGGCTGTGCTGTGGCGGCACGCGACGGCTACATCTGGACAGAAATTCCATTTTTGGCAACCACTTGATTTCTAGGGTCTTTTATGCAACGTTTTTCAATACTATGAGCTGGTTTTGGATCCCCATTGTATTTAAATACCATGTTCTACAATGAAGGGCCAAGATTGATCCTTCTAAACACATGTAATTATCTCATTCATCCTAACTTCCTATAAATAGAAGTGGGTTCTTGGCCATTTTTTCTCAAATTTGATTTCAAACTTGCCCTAAGTTAGAGTTCTACACTTCATACCTGAGCAATTCGAATCAAAACCTTCCTAACTTGGACCCTTTGTAAGCTTCTTTTATGCTTTTATTGCTTTTCAAGCATGAAAGTCAAACAGTGTTTGACTTTCTACTTTGACCAGTCTTTGGTCAACACAAAGTTCGTTTGAACTTTGCAACGTGAGCGTAATCACAATGGTTATAGTCCCTTGTGACTATACCTACTGATTACCACGTTGATTTGTCGAAGTGACGAGTCAAAGTTTCGATCAAAATACTTGTTTATGCGTATTTTGCAACGAAACTATTTTTGGGTATCAAAACACTTTGTTTTGATATCAAACCTGTTTTCTAACTTAGTTAAACATATTTTAACATGTTTAACTCGTCACTTTTAGTCTAGTGCTTATATAGGGTCGTAAAGTCAAGCGGTCTAAACCACCGCTTAGACTTTCGAACCCGACCCATTTGGTCGATCTTGTGACCGTAGTTGTATAGGGAATAACCTTCCGAGGTTATACCTTATGGTCACCAAGTTTAATTAGTTGTATGATAGGTAGTTTATATGCCTTAGGTAAACGACCAAAATGCCCTTTTCATGCATAATTGGTATTTATGCATATGTAACTTAACTTTTGTAACTTAAACTGACTATGCAACATATTTAAACATGTTTAGGGCATATAATACTTGTCATAGGACTAGTTAGGCGTCTCAAACGCGCATTTGCGCGAACGACGCGTTAAAGTAGCATAAGCTACCTTAATGGGTCGTAACGGTTCGAAAGTACTTAGGATTGGTTCTGATTTAGAATGTAGGCTTTGTTAAACCATATCACATGAGTTCCAATACTCATTTGGTTTACAAGACCTCATTCTACCCGATCTTCCGATTTAGGTGTTGATTTATTAACTTAGCAATCCGATTACTAGGTGCTACTTGAATTCCTTGGTTTACTCGAGCTTTTCTAGTTCATCTAATCAAGGATACTTGCACTTCGATGTGAGTACATAGTTCCCCTATTTTACTGTTTTCAATTGTTTTGGGGTGATTCATATGTGTTAAACAATTTCGATACTTTTAACGATGATTTCAAAAACGAATACTATGGTTTATATTAAACAAATAACGATTTCGATAATGTGAACAATCTTGTTGGACGTATTTACATAACGAATAACATTCATTAGTTTTGGCCGAACCGACCAGTATTAGGTTATGGTACCATAAGATCTTACAAATCCTGTTATCGGACTGCACCCATGGTTATGTATGAGAGTTATGTGGGTAATGACTGAACCTGTTGATTGCTAACTTACCCTTTGGTGGTTTGTTAATACGAGTTTAACGATAGACGAGTTATGAAGGTTTGAATGTTATTAGCGAGTCGACCAAAAGTAGTTTTCACAACTAAAACGAGAACGGTTTAAACGATTGGAACGATTTGAACAAGTTAAACAAATGGAACAAACGATTGGTTTTGGGTTGTGATTAGATAATGGGACTGGTGTAACATGATAAAAGCATGGTAGATACGCCGTTGGTACTTCTTATATATAAGTGTTTTTATCATATTACTTTTCGTGGCATTATTTAGTGCACTTGGGCAAACGATTTTAAGACTATATCACATAACGATGTTTACTAAACAATATAAACCATACAAGTTTTACTAACGAGACGTTTTACAATTTAGTTTACTTAAACAAATGTTTTGGGTTAAGATTCATGGCAACGAGATTTTATAAACTATAACCAACTTGTTTTGAGTTGGTTAATCATTTTGCAAAACTATACACTTTTCAAAAACAAGGTTTTCAACTATTGACTCTTGTAGTCTAACGAGGTATTGCAACATGTAAACGAGCCATGAATCCGACACATTCAGGTGGCGTTGAATGATGTCGATTGCGAATAGGATGCATGCTCACTTAGAACTGGACGAGGCCTTAGTGATTCAATAACGATGATAGACTATTTTTGACTTGTTTGTTTAACTTTAAAACAATGTAAATATTTAATAATGCAATAAAACGAAACTTTTTGAATCCATGGTTGTGAAACAATAATTTTGTCGCTCCACTCCCCGACGTTTCCGCCGCGGTTTCGTTGTTTTAACGCGGTCGGGATGTGACAGAAGAGTTGGTATCAGAGCTAATGGTTATAGGGAATTAGGTTATTAGTAATGCTTTAACCTAGACTATAACTTTTCTAGGACCTTAACGCAAGTTTTCTTGTGTTTAGATTTAAAGAAAACAAAACTGTCACCTATCTTTAGCTGATAACCACAACGAGAACACAATAACAAATCCGCTTTGAAAACCAATCATCTCTTCGTAGATGATTTATTATAAGGTTTTGAACCTTCAAAGTTTCCAAAACGATTTTGAAAATAATCACCCACCCTTTAGATGATTCATTTTTGGCTTAATTCCTTCAAAGTTTTCAAAATCTCGTCAAAGTTTGGGTCTTATAATGTGAACACGTGCAATCTGGAAGGGTGGATGCCTGTATCCTGAGTTTTATGTCTAAGGCTAGAGTGTTCGTACAAATCCACATAATCGGACCAGTCACTCTTACCTGGGAACTCTTGGGGTGAGTGTCCACTTATAGGCTAAAGCATGTCTTCGCGATACATTATATTGACCCATTTACTTTGATTAGTCACTGCGTGTCGTTTGTTTGTTCGAGGTAACGAACAAATGATCGCCTTCCTTATGTTTTGTCGATGTTTTCAATACCTCTTTTGTTTATCCAATTGTCAAATCTCACTCGTATCTCATGTTTCCTTGTTCTTTTTAGAATATGCCACCTAGACGTGATCCCGCACAGGATGCTGCAATCGCAGCCCTTGTCGCTCAGCAAATCGCAGATGTGCTTCCGAACCTAGTAACCCAGATTCATCAAGTATACAACAACAATAACAGCAACAATGCCTAGTGTAGTTTCAAAACTTTCAATTCAGCTAAACCACTAAAGTTTTCTGGGTCTCAAGTAGCAAGTGCGCTCCTGCAATGGGTCGAGAGTCTCGAAAGTACATTTAGACATGTTCAATGTCCGAATGAGCGTAAGGTTGAATTCGCATCAAGTGTTTTCGAGAAGCGTGCTCTTACATGGTGGAATGGTGTGATGCATGATAGGGGTGCCGATGTGGCCATGGCACAAACTTGGGAAGAGCTTCGAGCTCTCATGATGAAAGAGTTCTGTCCCCGTCACGAGATTAGGGCTTTGGAACGAGAATTTGACGATCAGAAACAAGATGGGGGAGAACATCGTGCGTATACGGATCGTTATGAAGAGCTGAGTTTGTTGTGTCCCGCTATGGTTACCCTAATGGAGAAAGCGATTGAGAGGTATATCGATGGTTTGCCCGATACTGTGCAGGATATTGTCACTGGTAGTAATCCTACAACTGTTCGTCGGGCAATTGAATTTTTTTTTTGGTAAAGGAGGGCGGCACCTCCGGTAAATTTTATTAATGACAAAAAATATTTACACCTAAAAGGGCTTAGACTCCCGGGACATAAAACCCAAGGAATACACCACCCCCAATGCAGCAAGCCTAACAAAATCGATCAACAAGATCCGGCTCCTGCCTAGACACACTACAATCCAACCAATCCATCTAAACAAAAACCAATCCATCACAATACAAAACCAATAATCAAAACCAAATACCCTATACATCAAAACTATCAATAAACAAAGCATAACTATTAAAACAGCTTCCATCCAGGTACCTGCAAAAAAACAAACATAACATCACACTTGAATCTTCAACTCTTCAGCTACCTGAAATTCCAGCAAACCTTCTAAACAGCAACTCGTAGTCCAGCAGCCTTCCTTCATCCAGCCACTCAACCAGCAACCAGCTGCCCATAATAATCTTCTATGCACCCCCACCGAACTTCCAAATTGCCACACTAAATATTATCTCAACACACCACAATATCAAAACACCCTTCACCTCCCGGATCAATATAAAACCAACACCCATAAGCCCCCAAATACCCATCTGTTGATAGTACCAACTCAAACACATAATTTCTACAAAAAAAACTTCCAGGCAACCCACCCATACATCACAATCCCTTTCCAAATAAACCAAACAATATTCCCAAAATGAGATATACCCAAAATACCCCTCCACCTCCCATGAATGCTCCCAATATTACCAACCATACCCTCCCACCAACAAAACCACCCACTACTAACCAAAACCACAACAAACATCCCCATCCTACCCCAGCCATCCATTACTAATCAAAACTGCATTTCAATCAACTCCCGTATTTGCAAACCCATCCAAATTATTGCCATTACCTTTAGTCTTCACTTCAAAACCCCAAATATCAGCCGCCATTCTCACACTAACCGTATCTTTAAATCTTAGACCGAGTAGCCTCAATCTAGCAGTTTCAAAAACAGTATCACATACCTGCTGCACAGTTCGTTTCCCTTCCTCAAACTGCCTACGGTTCCTTTCTTGCCAAATAAAATACACAGAAGCAGCAAGAACTAACTTCCCAATAACACCCCAAACAGATTTCAAAAAACCCTTTTCCTCCACAAATTTAATAATATCAGGCAATGAATTAGGAGCATCACTCATTTTTCCAAAAACTTTACACCTTTTCCAAACTACCAACGCATACTCACATTCAAAAAACAAATGTTTATGACTATCAAGACATTTCCTGCATAAAGCACACCTCAGATTTCCATCAAAACCCCAGTTAAGTAACCTGTCCTGAGTGAGCAGCCTGAATTTAAATGCCAGCCATAAAATAAATGCATGCTTCGGAATATTTTGACTAAACCAAACTGCACCACTCCAAAGCACCTTCGGACCATTCATACAAATAGATTGATACACTCTTCTAACAGCATACTCCTCCAACTTTCCATTATCCATATTCCACATAAAACTATCCTCTCTTAAAGCATTAAACTGGTGAATGTTGAAAGAGACTAACCACAGGTACTTATCAAACCAATCCTGAGGCAGCGTCCATTCATTACCATCATAAATATCAGCAAGTCTAGTATTCATATTAAAACCCGCAACCTTAATATCTCTTCTGTTAATACTATTCAATAAAATACCCTTCTCATGGCAAAGATCAAGCCAAACACTCACAACCTTCCCATTACCTATCACATCATAGAATTTATCCCTAAACAAGCCCCTATGCTGTAATATTTGCCTCCAACTCCACGAATCCACACTAGTCTCACTGACTTCCCAAATACTTTTACCACAAAATTTATACTTTCCAACCCACCTCACCCAAACAGAATCTTTATTAGATAAAACATTCCACACATGTTTCGACATCAAAGCAATATTCTGAACTTTCAAAGAAGATATATTCAACCCACCTTGACATTTTGCCATACAAATATCCTCCCATTTAACCCTAGCCATTCCCTTACTTCCTCTCCCGTGACTCCACAAAAACCCACTTAGCAACCTCTCAATTTCTTCACTAACAGCAGCAGGAAGTATATACAGCGAAGCTCAATATATAGTAATAGAAGATAAAACAGATTTGATTAACTGAACTCTTCCAGCAAAGGATAAAAACTTTACCTTCCAGTCAAAAATCCTCCCTTTCACTCTATCAATTAAAACTTTGCAATCTTTCTGATACAGCCTTTTAGAAGACAGCGGAATCCCTAGATACTTCATAGGAAAAACACCAACCCTAAAAGGTAAAACTTCAAGAATCAACTTTTGAACCTTCTCATCAACATTACCAAAAATACTTTTATTCATATTGGGCACCAAACCAGACACAGAACTGAATTCATCCAAAGCATCCTTAATAATGTTCACAGATCCAATGATGCCCCACAAAAAATAAACAAGTCATCAGCAAAACATAAATGAGTTAGCTTTAACTTGTCACACCTCCAATGATACGTAAAACCTTCAGCAGCATTAATTCTTCTAATAAGCATCAGATTTAATACCTCCATAACCAAAGTAAACAATTATGGAGAAATAGGATCCCCCTGTCTCAAGCCTCTTTCTTTCACACCCCGGCCACGTAAAACAGCAAAACATGGCGGAAATGTCGGGGAGTGTTGTAACAGAATCATTGTTTCATAACACTTGGAAATTGAAATATTGTTTTATTGATTAAAAGAGTTACAATGTCTTGACAATCAAAGAAACATAACATAAATAACTAGTCTTGCATCTTTTATTGTCACTAAGGCCCAAGTCCGCCTAAGTGTATCTTGATAAATCCTATGCATCATATCCTGAAACACATGTGAAAATTGGTACGTCAGCATAAAAATGCATGTGAGATACATAGGTTTTGTGAAAATAGGATTCATGACTTGTAAGTTTAGAAAAAGTTGTTTAGCAAAAGTCAGTCATGAACCTTGTAAATTGATTTGTTTTGTAAATCGTTTGAAAAACAATAAGTTCAGATGATATGTATAAATAAGAGAATAATGTATGGTTAAATGAATAACCAAGTAAAGTGAGTTTGTATAAGATAAGTTGTTTGTAAAACAATGTCTTGTGAAAAGTATGTTATTTGGGATGATCAAGTAAGACTTCGGAGATGAGAGAGCTCTGGGCGATTTGGGGAAAACCGTAACCCTAAAATTTCTTCAATCAAATCCCGGTCTCGATTGAATTTTTTTAGCAACTAGGGTCTTTGATTCTTTACTGGTAAGGAATCCTCAATCGCCCCTTCGTTTCTAAGCAATTGAAATCAGATTTGGGCTATCATTTTTCTAGGGTTTCGGATTTAGTTGTCTTCTAATCGTCTGATATCAGTTTACGGGGTTCAACGGCTGAATATTATTACTTGTTTGCCGATTTGTATTAGGGTTTCAGAATTTTAAATTCACTACGTTCACTGATTGTTTGGCGGCTTGTTTATCAGAAATCCTGTTTCATTCGAGTCTAGTATCATCATACGTGTCTTGGCAGCCAGGTTATTCTGTTCCGTTGGCTGGCAATGGATGATAAATTCGCAGATGGTCAAGACAAGTCAGGCGTTTTTGAAAGGAAAATCAAGAGTATTGATGGTAAACCTTTTGTGCCAAGGCAATCGATACATATGGCGGCTAGGGGAATGCACAAGAAGGTAACCTTTATGCTACCATTAAATGATGTAGAACACGAATCTGGTCGGTCTGATTCTCCTAACCAGCAGTTCGCTAAGATTGTTGACAAACGAAAAGTTGGTTTTGTTCTACCGGTTAATGAAGTTAGCCCTATTCCCCATGTTCATACTCAACACCAATCGTATGCTAATGCGGTTTCAAATGAACAAGCTGAACAGGGTGGTGCTAGAATGGATTTTGGTACGTCAAAAGTTGATAATTCAGCTATGAATGCTACTGAATTGGCTGATCAAACTCCCAAGATTAATTTTCGGACACTTAATTCTGATGTCTCGTTGGAGGGAGTGGATGTTGTCTTACCAATCGCCTCTGTGCTTCAGGTCAACAACAGGTTAGCTAACACTCTTTATGGTTATTTCCTGGGGGATAGGATTGCATATCCGGTGGTTGAATATTTTGTCAGAACAAATTGGAAGAAACATGGTCTTCAGAAAACTATGATGAATTCAAATGGTTTCTTTTTCTTCAAGTTTGAAGACAGAAAGGGTATGGATACTGTTCTTGAAGGGGGACCTTGGATGATCCGTAACAAACCTATGTTTCTCAACATTTGGTCTCCTACAAATACCCTTAAAAAAGAAGAGGTTAAAAAGGTTGCAGTTTGGGTTAAATTACATGATGTTCCTCTAGTGGCATATTCTGATGATGGTTTAAGCATGTTGGCTTCAAAAATTGGATCCCCTATGCGTCTGGATTCGTATACTAGGGATATGTGTAATGAGGCTTGGGGAAGGAGCAGCTATGCTAGGGCTCTCATTGAAATATCAGCTGATCATGAGTTGAAAGAGGCTCTAACCATGGCTATTCCTGAATTGGATGGGAACAAATATGTTAATGAGACTATTCGGGTGGAGTATGAATGGGAACCTCCGAGATGTGCACACTGCTGTGTATTTGGGCATGGTTCTGAGGAGTGTCCAAAATGCATTCGATCGACAGTGAAACCTCCTAAAAACAGCCCGAAAGTAGATGAGGATGGTTATACGGAAGTAAAGACAAAGAAGAATGTAAAGAAGAGCGGTTTTCAAGTTAACAATCAAAAGGCCAAGGTTGAGTATAGACCTGTGGATAAAAAGAAAAAGGCAGTGAGTTCTTCCTACGTGAGTGCGCGGTGCACTAATTCTTCCAAGGTTCAAACTCATAATTCGTTTAGTGCTCTTGGGTTTGTTGGGGGGAACGGGGATTCCTTCCAGGGGAGATATAAAGGGGGACGTGAGCCAAATGCGGAGTCTGATGATGACGAGGTAGAGGTTGTATATGATGAAACGAATGAGGTTATGATATCGGGTACACATCCTACGTCTTCCAGTACAGGGGCAAGCACCTCTCACATAAACTCCAATGGATAGGTGGCTTTTGTTTCATGCTAAAGGGCTGCTGGTTCGTAGCAATTTCATTTTTGATGATGGCGGTTGACGTCGTTTGTTTGATTTTTTCGTTTGTCTACTAGTTAGTCATTATCATGATTGTAGTAGGCTAGGTTGAGGTGGTAAATTGGTTTGTTTTGTTTGTTTTTGATTACATATATGGGGCATGTCCTGTATATGAACTAGTGGGGAACTCATCCTCACTACTTGTACTTATTTGGCGGTTGTCTATAATCGAATCACCGGGGTAACCCTTTACCCCCCAAAAAAAAAGTATGTTATTTGTATAAAATGTTATATGTCTCATATTGAAATGATTCAAATAACGCTACGATATGTAATACCATACAAACACTTATATATAGGAAGTACCAGCGGCGTATCCATCATGCTTGTATCATATTACACACGCCTCGTTACTTAAATCGCTTACTCAAACCAGACCACCAAAGTAAAATGTTTATGTATAATCAAATGTCAAAATGTTTATGTGAAAACCATGTCTAATGTCTATGTCTAATGTTTATGTCTAATGTAAATCATGAATTGTGTATGTAAATGTCAAAATGTTTATGTATGGTAAGTGAAATATATCAACTAAACCATATGTAAAATGCACAAAACAAGGTATTGAAGTAAAACATGGTTTAAATCAAAGTTATGTTTTGTGAAAAAGAATGCATGCTATACTGATATAAACATCTATGCGGTATTGTGAGAATGCATACATCCAAGCCTAGAGACTGAGGCGATAAACCCTTAAACAAATTAAAGGTTTATCTAAGTTATGAGAATCGAATTCGGTCATTCCTTTCATCCAAACCTACCTAGGATGTTCGGAACGGTAGTTGTCAATTCCTATGGTACCACTACCTACTAACGAACGGCGTGATCGGTGTTATTGAATGTATATTGATCCATCAAAACAAACCAAATATCATATCAAAATGTAAGCATGTGATGAATAATAAATGTACTAAGTATGCACACAATGGGCATACATAGCATAGAATGTAATGTAAAATAATGTACTAAGTACGCACACAATGGGCATACATAGCATAAAATGTAATGTAAAATAATTTACTAAGTACGCACACAATGGGCATACATAGCATAAAATGTAATGTAAAATAATGTACTAAGTACGCACACAATTGGCATACATAGCATAAAATGTAATGTAAAATAATGTACTAAGTACGCACACAATAGGCATACATAGCATAAAATGTAATGTAAAATAATGTACTAAGTACGCACACAATGGGCATACATAGCATAAAGTGTAATGTAAAATAATGTACTAAGTACGCACACAATGGGCATACATAGCATAAAATGTAATGTAAAATAATGTACTAGGTACGCACACAATGGGCATACATAGCATAAAATGTAATGTAAAATAATGTACTAGGTACGCACACAATGGGCATACATAGCATAAAACACAATGAAATCATGTACTATAAATGTACTAATGAACATAGCAAGTATATGATGTGAAAACAGGAAAGCATGAAAGTAACAAGTAGGCACATGTGTTCCACCCCAAAATGTTTGGAAAACAGTAAAAGAGTGGTCTATGTACTCACATAAACACCTTGAAAACATTTAAAAGAGGGGGTTCTATGTACTCACTTGAGATTGCTTAGTAGTCCTTGAGTAACAACCAAACAATGCTAGAGATAACGGATATCAAACGGCACCTAATATAGGTAACTACATTAATAAACCGGACCTATAATCGGAAGATCGGATAAAATGAGGCTCGTAAACCAAATGAGTAGGGGAACTCATGTAATATGGTTTAACAAGGCCTACATACTAAAATGAAACCTAACCTAAGTGCTTACGACCCATTACGACCTGTTTAGGTAGCTTATGCTACTTTAACGCGTCGTTCGCGTAAAACGCGTTCGGAACGCCTAACTAGTCATATGACAAGTAAAATATGCCTTAACATGTCTAATATTGTTACCATATCAGTTTAGATACCAAAAGTTATGTTACATATGCATAAAATGAATTTTGGCGTAAAAAGGGCATTTTGGTAATTTACCTAAGGCATATAAACTACCCATCATACAACTACTTAAACGAAGAGACCATAAGGTATAACCTCGGAAGGTTATTCCCTATATACTATGGTCACCTAATGTGTTTGGTCGGATCCTAATGATCGACCAAACGGGTCGGGTTCGAAAGTATAAGCGATTGTTTAGATCGCTTACCTTACGACCCTATATAAGCACTAAACTAAAAGTGACGAGCTAAGCATGTTAAAACATGCTTAACTAAGTTTAGAAAACAGGTTTGGTATCAAAACAAACGGTTTTGATACCTAAAAGTAGTTTGGTTACAAAATACGCAATAACACGCATTTTGGCCGAAACTACGACTCGTCACTGAGCCTAGATAACGTGGTAATCAGTAGGTATAGTCTCTAGGGACTATAACCATCGTGATTACGCTCACGTTATGAAGTTCAAACGAACTTCGCATTGACCATAAACTGGTCAATGCAGAAAGTCAAACAAAGTTTGACTTTTAACGCTAAAACGCATAAAAGAACGAAGGAACACTTACAAAGGGTCCCCGCAAGCTAATCTCGATCCAAATAACTCAGGTATGAAGCAAGGGCTTCAACTTAGAGCACTTTTGATCAGATTTGTGAGGAATGAGGTGAAAATGTGGTGGGTATTTATAGGAAATGGACCACCGTTAGGATCGTTTATCGAATAACGTGCCTTGATCTCACCGGTACACTTGTCGGAATGTTATGGAACCCAAATTGGCCCCCCACCATAAGAGATCAACATGTGGCATTGGGTTTGGGAGTGGGTAACAGCTGTTAACAGCTGTTAGATTCATTTAATCTGGTCTGAAGGGGCCTCGCGGCCCGCGTAAGGGACAGTCAATCCTTAGGCGCCCCGCCTGGGCATCCTGATCAGAAAACAAGTTTGAAAATTGACAGTTTCAGTCCCTGTTGGTGTTTAAGGCTCATTTCGACATGTTTAAGGCCCGTTTAGCCAACGTTAAGGCCCTAAAATGATGCCTAAACATTGTGGACATGAAACATGCTCAAAAATATGTCGGATGCTGGTTCGTTTGGTCGTACGAACGCGATGTTCGCTTAATTACGACGAAAGGCGCATAAGCGCGAAAAACGATCCAAATTGCGCGACGAATGGATTTTTCTCATGCCAAACACTAAAATAAATTATTTTAGTGCTTACATAAATTTTTGGATGTCCGGATGTATTCAGAACGCAAGATATGCGCGAAAGTGCAGTGCAAACTTGTGCACTTTTTGACGCTTTTAGTCCCTGAATCACCCAAAAGTTTATTTTAGCACACCGAACCCCTTAAAGCCTATTTCTAAGCTATGTAAAGGATATTTATGGTATGTTTAACTTATGGTCAGGTTCCGGAATGTCTGTTACAGTTCAAATTGGCATACTTTCACAGTTTGTCAACTTTAGTCCCTGTAAGCGATTTAACTCGATTTTGCCATACCAATGCCTTCAAAACTTATTTCTAAGTTATGTAAAGGTTATTTAAGGTATGTTAAGCCTATTTCACTATTTCGGAGTGTTCGTTGCATTAAACGGGTTATATTTACGCATCAGTGCGCGTATAACCTTCCAGAAAGCGATTTAAATCTTGAAATCGAACAAGAATTGATATGTGCAAAGGATACACATATTTATACAAATCCCAAGTATGAAATACAATATTTCATTGATACTGTATTTGTTTGATGGTCGTGGAGGCACAGGTGTCACAGTCTCCCCTACTTTAGGAAATTCCGTCCCGAAATTTTATTTAGAGGATACTTGTGAGAGTTTAAAACATGAAGTTGAAAAGATCGAACAACATTGGTTAGGGCTCTGAACTTCTAGTAACTTTAATAACATCATGCTCGCAATGTAAGAGGGATACTTATATACAAGTATATGAAGCGTCATTGGTGCGTCCACCGTACCTCCATTACATCGTTCTCATTTTGTTATTATTGTCACTATCGGTTCTTACACATAATAAATCTTACTGGGTTTATGTGCACTAAATTTCATAATTATGTACGCGTCCATAATTAGACAATTCCTTGCATAGTTCACACAGTCTATTTTATAATGTGTAGGGGAAAACCAAATGAATAAACCTGTGATGAGTGTGACTAGACCACAATAGGGTCCCTTTTATTAAATCAATAATTGATTTTAATAGACAACCAAGAAGTCTTTTCAGCTTATATCATTACATGTCATTCTTAACCAGATTTTTGAATCAATCTTTTTGACTAGACCACTAAAAGGGTTTCTTATGAATCATGGAATAGTACTATATAATCCAAGGGTCTTAACTATTACATAGAAGCCCATTAAGGATTTAAGGTAGTACCTTTTTGAACATCCTACTACGAATCCCTCATATGAAGATATGAAAGATTCTTCGAGGATTTGGATAACGAATATCCAGAGTATACAAAAACAGAAAATGCATAAAAGAAAACACAAGATGCATAAACACATAGTCATATAACAACAAAGATTGTTTATCTAGATCTTTAATTTGTTAATTAGTTTTTCTAACAGAGCACATGTATTTAAAGCACACTAGGAATCCATCTTGTGGATTTCATTTGGTACTTTAAACATTATCAAGAATCTAACTATAAAGATAGAAAGATTTTTAAAAGAAAATTTTGATTTCGATTATAAGGAACCGAAATGTTCGAATTTAGGTACATAAGGAATCCAATCAAGGACTCTGATTTGAATGATAATCATCCACAAGGGTCTAAATGTGAAGATAAAAAGATCCCATATGGATTTTAGAAGTTGAAGATGTTTTGAAACCTTGCACTTGATGTGCTTAGGTCAAAACATGAAGTAAAATGCTTATGAAGTTGAGATGCCAGATATGCCAAAGCGACATATGAAGCGAAATTTGAAAGTTAAGTCAATGTATGAAAAAAAATATTTTTGAAAACTATGCATGGGGTTTTAAAAAACAAAATGTGTTCAATGTTTTTGAAACCTTATATATAATACATTTGAAATCATAAAGTAGGTGTATTAGGTAGCTATATATTTATAAAAAAATTGTTTTTAAAATCATGCGAGATGAATTTTGAAATTATGTATAAGGTTTTTGAAAAACGTGAATGATGCTTTTCGAAATCATGCACTTGATAAGAAAATGTACTGTGTTAATATTGTTTTCAGACTATATGAAACATTTTGAAATTATGAAGGTTGTTTTTGAAAACATAGCCAATGTTTTTTTTAAATAACATAGACAATGCATTTGAAAAAAAAAAATTGTTTTCAAACTATATGAAATGTTTTGAGATCATGAAGATTGTTTTTGAAATACTTGTACTGTGTATGTTGAAAAATCAAAACGTAATGGGTATGAGATTTGAAAATACCCTTAGTTATCTAACCAAGGATTCAAAGGCACAGATGTGCAGAAGTATGATTACTCATAATGTCACTTTATTTTCTGTACTTTGTTTCTTAGAGTGAAACGAGTACTTAAAATTTTCGAGGGAATCATGAGCGATCATTTGAAAGAGAGAATCACAAGAGTAGTTTGTAAGGAACATAGTTCCTTAATACAGGTATCATAGAGAATTTCCATTTACTCATGTAACTACACTTGTATATCAGAATTGTGAACAACAATTTATTTATAATCAAAACAGATTGATTCACATTACAAGAAATAGAAGAAACAAAAGCATAAGACAACAACATCTTCTAATCAGCCAACTGCTCATCCGTGGGTTGGATTTGCCTTAGTAAGCTTCGGGCATTTATTCACGAAATGACCCATCTTGCCACAGTTGTAGCACGATCCAGGCTGAAAGCAAGCTTGGGCAAGATTGGCTTGTGGTTGATTTGGACCTCCTTGGTTCGGGTTACATCGACAAGCACTTGCCAGGTGACCAATTCGCCCACATGATATACACAGACGACATTGTAAGTGAGCTTGGTGATGCCCATTACATTTGTCGCATATTGGTGCAGTACCGGCATAAGGTTTCCTAGCAGGAGGTTGAGCAGTAGCAAGGTTTATAACAGCTTTGTTTTGGATAGCAAAGTGGCATATGCTAACCAAATGTCCCCGCCGTCCACAGTAGGTACATTTGGAGCAGGGTATGAGGTTTGAATGATGACGGTTGCATCGTTTGCACAGAGGAACAGCTCCTTTGTATGGCTTCCTAGCAGGGGGTTGAGCTGGTTGGTTGGGGACGGCTTTACCATTGTGAGCGACCATGGCGAAGTTCTGAGAAGCCTTTCGCTTCTTTGACTTCTTAGGGGATCGTTCATCCATGGTCTTTGATTCCTCAGTTGGTTGCTTGGCTGGTGGTGCTGGCTTGACTTCTGCTCCCTTTGGTGACTCTCTAGTGGCTTCATTGTTGAGACGAGACATGGCAATTCCTAATTCCACAGTCTTCAGAATCACTTCGCCAATTTGCTGGGGCAAATTTGGCTGTTTGCTCGGACATTTGACCGTTGCTGAGAGGAAGAGACATTCTAAAAGAAAATGAAAGACATTGGAAGAAACAAGTGAAAGGTTATCAGACAATCAAAACAGGATGGCAATGCATAAAAATTGCGATCATTTGTTTGTTATCTAAGGCAAACAAATGAGACGGTGACAAATCAAAGTAAACGGGTCATATTAATGTATCACTGAAGACATGCTCGCCTATAAGTGAACACTCACCCCAAGAGTTCCCAGGTAAGAGTGACTGGTCCGATACTGCGGATTTGTACGAACACTCTAGCCTTCGACAGAAAACTCAGGGTACATGCATTCACTCTTTCAGTTTGCACGTGTTCACTTTATACGACCCAAACTTTGACGAGATTTGAAAACTTAGAGGGTTCAAAACCTTATAACAGAGGGTTCAAAACCTTACAATAGAGGGTTCAAAACCTAGTAATCAATCATCCTAGAACAGATGATTAGTTTTCAAAGCGGTTTTGAAATTTATGTTCTTGTTGTGGTTGTGGTTGTCGCCTAAGGATAGGTGACAGTATTGTTTTATGACTAACCGCAAGTAAACTCGCGTTAGGGTCCTAGGAAGGTTATAGACTAGGTCAAAGTATTACTAATAACCTAAATCCCTATAACCATGGGCTCTGATACCAACTTTTCTGTCACACCCCGACCACGTAAAACAGCGAAACGTGGCGGAAATGTCGGGGAGTGTTGTAACAGAATCATTGTTTCATAACACTTGGAAATTGAAATATTGTTTTATTGATTAAAAGAGTTACAATGTCTTGACAATCAAAGAAACATAACATAAATAACTAGTCTTGCATCTTTTATTTTCACTAAGGCCCAAGTCCGCCTAAGTGTATCTTGATAAATCCTATGCATCATATCCTGAAACACATGTGAAAATAGGTACGTCAGCATAAAAATGCCTGTGAGATACATAGGTTTTGTGAAAATAGGATTCATGACTTGTAAGTTTAGAAAAATTTGTTTAGCAAAAGTCAGTCATGAACCTTGTAAATTGATTTGTTTTGTATATCGTTTGAAAAACAATAAGTTCAGATGATATGTATAAATAAGAGAATAATGTATGGTTAAATGAATAACCAAGTAAAATGAGTTTGTATAAGATAAGTTGTTTGTAAAACAACACGACAAACCATACTTGATATCTTTTCATGATGTATAGTAGGCTAGGTTATGGGGTGTCATAGGTTGTTTGGTTTGTTTGGTTTACATATATGGGGCATGTCATGTATATGAACTAGTGGGGAACACATTCTCACTACTTGTACTTAATTGCGGTTATTTTAATAGAATCACCAGGGTAACCCATTACCCAAAAAAAAAAAAAAGTTGTTTGTAAAACAATGTCTTGTGAAAAGTATGTTATTTGTATAAAATGTTATATGTCTCATATTGAAATGATTCAAAAAACGCTACGATATGTAATACCATACAAACACTTATATATAGGAAGTACCAGCGGTGTATCCACCATGCTTGTATCATATTACACACGCCTCGTTACTTAAATCACTTACTCAAACCAGACCACCAAAGTAAAATGTTTATGTATAATCAAATGTCAAAATGTTTATGTGAAAACCATGTCTAATGTCTATGTCTAATGTTTATGTCTAATGTAAATCATGAATTGTGTATGTAAATGTCAAAATGTTTATGTATGGTAAGTGAAATATATCAACTAAACCATATGTAAAATGCACAAAACAAGGTATTGAAGTAAAACATGGTTTAAATCAAAGTTATGTTTTGTGAAAAAGAATGCATGCTATACTGATATAAACATCTATGCGGTATTGTGAGAATGCATACATCCAAGCCTTGAGACTGAGGCGATAAACCTTTAAACAAATTAAAGGTTTATCTAAGTTATGAGAATCGAATTCGGTCATTCCTTTCATCCAAACCTACCTAGGATGTCCGGAACGGGAGTTGTCAATTCCTAAGGTACCACTACCTACTAACGAACGGCGTGATCGGTGTTAATGAATGTATATAGATCCATCAAAACAAACCAAATATCATATCAAAATGTAAGCATTTGATGAATAATAAATGTACTAAGTATGCACACAATGGGCATACATAGCATAGAATGTAATGTAAAATAATGTACTAAGTACGCACACAATGGGCATACATAGCATAAAATGTAATGTAAAATAATGTACTAAGTACGCACACAATGGGCATACATAGCATAAAATGTAATGTAAAATAATGTACTAAGTACGCACACAATGGGCATACATAGCATAAAGTGTAATGTAAAATAATGTACTAAGTACGCACACAATGGGCATACATAGCATAAAATGTAATGTAAAATAATGTACTAAGTACGCACACAATGGGCATACATAGCCTAAAGTGTAATGTAAAATAATGTAATAAGTACGCACACAATGGGCATACATAGCATAAAATGTAATGTAAAATAATCTACTAGGTACGCACACAATGGGCATACATAGCATAAAACACAATGAAATCAAGTACTATAAATGTACTAATGAACATAGCAAGTATATGATGTGAAAACAGGAAAGCATGAAAGTAACAAGTAGGCACATGTGTTCCACCCCAAAATGTTTGGAAAACAGTAAAAGAGGGATCTATGTACTCACATAAACACCTTGAAAACATTTAAAAGAGGGGGTTCTATGTACTCACTTGAGATTGCTTAGTAGTCCTTGAGTAACAACCAAACAATGCTAGAGATCACGGATATCAAACGGCACCTAATATAGTTAACTACATTAATAAACCGGACCTATAATCGGAAGATCGGATAAAATGAGGCTCGTAAACCAAATGAGTAGGGGAACTCATGTAATATGGTTTAACAAGGCCTACATACTAAAATGAAACCTAACCTAAGTGCTTACGACCCATTACGACCCGTTTAGGTAACTTATGCTACTTTAACGCGTCGTTCGCGTAAAACGCGTTCGGAACGCCTAACTAGTCCTATGACAAGTAAAATATGCCTTAACATGTCTAATATTGTTACCATATCAGTTTAGCTACCAAAAGTTATGTTACATATGCTTAAAATGAATTTTGGCGTAAAAGGGCATTTTGGTAATTTATCTAAGGCATATAAACTACCCATCATACAACTACTTAAACGAAGCGACCATAAGGTATAACCTCGGAAGGTTATTCCCTATATACTATGGTCACCTAATGTGTTTGGTCGGATCCTAATGATCGACCAAACGGGTCGGGTTCGAAAGTATAAGCGATTGTTTAGATCGCTTACCTTACGACCCTATATAAGCACTAAACTAAAAGTGACGAGCTAAGCATGTTAAAACATGCTTAACTAACTTTAGAAAACAGGTTTGGTATCAAAACAAACGGTTTTGAAACCTAAAAGTAGTTTGGTTACAAAATACGCAATAACACACATTTTGGCCGAAACTACGACTCGTCACTGAGCCTAGATAACATGGTAATCAGTAGGTATAGTCTCTAGGGACTATAACCATCGTGATTACGCTCATGTTATTAAGTTCAAACGAACTTCGCATTGACCATAAACTGGTCAATGCAGAAAGTCAAACAAAGTTTGACTTTTAACGCTAAAACGCATAAAAGAACGATGGAACACTTACAAAGGGTCCCCGCAAGCTAATCTCGATCCAAATAACTCAGGTATGAAGCAAGGGCCTCAACTTAGAGCACTTTTGATCAGATTTATGAGGAATGAGATGAAAATGTGGTGGGTATTTATAGGAAATGGACCACTGTTAGGATCGTTTATCGAATAATGTGCCTTGATCTCACCCGTACATTTGTCGGAATGTTATGGAACCCAAATTGGCCCCCCACCATAAGAGATCAACATGTGGCATTGGGTTTGGGAGTGGGTAACAGCTGTTAATAGCTGTTAGATTCATTTAATCTGGTCTGAAGGGGCCTCGCGGCCCGCGTAAGGGACAGTCAATCCTTACGCACCCCGCCTGGGCATCCTGATCAGAAAACAAGTTTGAAAATTGACAGTTTCAGTCCCTGTTGGTGTTTAAGGTTCATTTCGACATGTTGAAGGCCCGTTTAGCCAACGTTAAGGCCCTAAAATGATGCCTAAACATTGTGGACATGAAACATGCTCAAAAATATTTCGGATGTTGGTTCGTTTGGTCGTACGAACGCGATGTTCGCTTAATTACGACGGAATGCGCATAAGCGCGAAAAACGATCCAAATTGCGCGACGAATGGATTTTTCTCATGCCAAACACTAAAATAAATTATTTTAGTGCTTACATAAATTTTTGGATGTCCGGATGTATTCAGAACGCAAGATATGCGCGAAAGTGCAAACTTGTGCACTTTTTGACGCTTTTAGTCCCTGAATGACCCAAAAGTTTATTTTAGCACACCGAACCCCTTAAAGCCTATTTCTAAGCTATGTAAAGGATATTTATGGTATGTTTAACTTATGGTCAGGTTCCAGAATGTCTGTTACAGTTCAAATTGGCATACTTTCGCAGTTTGTCAACTTTAGTCCCTGTAAGCGATTTAACTCGATTTTGCCATACCAAAGCCTTCAAAACTTATTTCTAAGTTATGTAAAGGCTATTTAAGGTATGTTAAGCCTATTTCACTATTCCGGAGTGTTCGTTGCATTAAACGGGTTATATTTACGCATCAGTGCGCGTATAACCTTCCAGAAAGCGATTTAAAGCTTGAAATCGAACAAGAATTGATATGTGCAAAGGATACACATATTTATACAAATCCCAAGTATGAAATACAATATTTCATTGATACAGTATTTGTTTGATGGCCGTGGAGGCACATGTGTCACACTTTCTCCCTTAAAAAAACCATATAAATTTCCTTGATAGGCAACTGAATACTGAACAGACATCATACAAACCATTATCCAACTAATAGATTTTTTATGCAACCCAAAGTTCACCAAACAATCTTCAAGGAACCTATGGTCAACAGAATCATACGCTTTTTGTAAATCAATCTTGAAAGTAACCCTCGGATATCCCTTAGCCCATTCATACCCTTTAGCTAATTCTTATGATAACATGATGTTATCACTAATTAGCCTTTCCGGAACAAATGCACTTTGATTATTACAGACCAATTTCCCCAACACATTCTTCAATCTATTGCACAAAACTTTACTAATGCATTTGTAAATAACATTACAACATGCAATAGGCCTGAATTGATTCACCATATTAGGAACTTTGACCTTTGGAACCACTGAAATAATAGTAGCATTAATCTTTTTCAATAACTTCCCATTACAGAAAAATTCTAGCACGGCATCAATAACATCCTCACCAATAATCCCCCAGGCAAATTTAAAGAATTTAGTTGTAAACCCATAGGGTCCTGGTGCTTTCTCATCATCAATCTGGAACATCGCAGTTTTTACCTCTTCCCTACTAACATTAATAACCAGTTGCTCAGCTTCACCAGTACTTAATTTATTAATAAACAGACCCCCCCGAATCATCAATCCTCCCAACATCCGCCGACAGCCCTATAATACCCTTGAAGTATTTCACAAAACCCTCTCCCACATTTTCCCCAGAAAAAACATTACCTTCCAGATCTTTCAATGAATTAACTTTATTCCTACATTCCCTTTTCTTCACAGATTGATGAAAATACTTCGAATTCTGATCTCCCACCTTTAACCAATGAACTCTAGATTTTTGTTTCAACAAATATTCTTCATCAATTAACACATCCTTATACGCTGCAACATAAATAGCCTCTTCAGCTCTTAATTCTTCATTAAACGGATCATTCACAATCTCCTTTTGTATTCTTTCCACCTCACTTCTTAAACAATTCAACTTTCTTATGCAAGTTTCCTTGACCATAATTCAACTTTCTCAAAGGTTTCTTCAAAGCTTTTAACTTAGAAACAACAACAAACATTTTGCAACCCGCAATCTTATTTTCCCAACCCTTTTTAACAATAGGCAAAAAATCTTCTTTACCCGCCAAATAATTCCAAACATTCAGCTCATCGAAATATCCACAACATTCAGCTCATTAACACAGCTTTTAAACTCCTCCATCCCATAATTAATTCTCTTATGACCATTACTTTTCTCATCAGGAAAAAGGATAGCATTAAAGTCTCCTATTATAGCCCACGAAACATCCTGTATATTCCTACTAAAGCCCAATAAACTTTCCCACAAAGGTCTTCTCCCAGCAACCTTAGTAAACCCAAAAACAAAAGAACACATCAACACTTCTTCATTCTCAATAGATTTAACTTCACAATGAATGACCTGCTCATTATAATCCAAAACAGCCAAATCCACCAATCTAGGATCCCACCCCACCATAATTTTGACCCAACTTCCACATCTATTAGCATTAGAAAACCAGTTCCAACTTCTACTAATTTTCAGCCCCATATTGGTAATATTATCACATCCCACCCTCGTTTCAATCAAACCACAAATATTAACTTTGTTATCTTTCAAAAGCCTTCTAACTTCAGACTGACGTTCATTAATCCCAAGACCCATTACATTCCAAGCCATAATCTGGATCTTCATAGGACACTACCACCATCAGCAGAACTACTCAAGACATGAGCAGGCTCATCATCAAAAACATCCACATCATCTTTCATAGACACAACCACTTCATCCCCTTCAGATTCAACCTCACTAGAATCCACCACTTTCTGAAACATAAATTTATCCCATTGTTCAAAAAACAGCCTTTTCTGACCAACATTCCACTTCATCATAGTATCATTTGCAGGACATGTCTTATTAAGAATATAATGAGAAACCTCATTGAATTGCTCCTCATTCATTTTGAAATACCCAGACTTAGTATTTACTTTTGTTTCTATTTTGCCAATCATACTACCATTCTTACCCCGATCAACATTCTCATCTCCCCCATCATTAACTGGCTTCAAGACTCTATCCTGCATAGTCACTTCATTAAACCCATGCTTCCCACTATCAACAGACATACATTTATCCAGCACATCCCCTTTATTCACTCCTCCAGCCTCTTCATTTACCTCTCCCTCCATATTTTCTTTCCCCAACACATCAAACCTATTCGCAATTTTAACAACATTCACACCACTAGCAACACCTTTCTTAACCATAACAGATCCCTTAGATTTAACCCTATATTCCTGTTTCACCTCATTACCAATCCCACCCTTTTTCACACCAGCAATATTCTTCATCTGCTCACCAATCATTTGACTCTTAATTTCCCCTATATCCTTCTTAACCCCAGAAGTACTAGCCCCTCCATTACCCACTCTACCACCATTCCCAGCATTACTCATTCTATAACCACCCCCTTGATTCCTCCTAAACAAACTACCCTTCCCCTGCACAAATCCTTGCTTGCTATCCCCCGGTTTAACAACCTTGTTATTCTTACCCACAACTTGAAAATTAGAAGAATCCACACCAGAAACCGGAAGAGGATGATCCCCTACTTTCTTAATATCATTCAGCAGTTTCTCCGCTTTAATACTAAACTCATCCTCAGACAAAACTCTCTTAGTACATGCTTCAAAATCGTGCCCAAACACTTTACACACAGAACACTTCTTAACCTTTACCTGATATGCCACTCTAACTTCTTTAATAAATGCCGGATTACCATCATCTTCAGGATAAAACGCTTTAACAAACTCAGGCAAACTGTTTCAGCATCCACTTCTTCCAACACTCTAGCAAATCCAGGAGGCCCTTCTTTCAACCCACATCTTTCAGACGTTATCTTGTCAAACAAAATAGGCTTTCCAATACAACTAAGCATACTACAAATACTTTCATAATTCCATAATTCCAACGGCAAAGTAGGAATTGTAACCCATAAAGGGATCACAAACGGTTCCCTTTTCTCTAGACAAATACCAGCTTCCCATTTCTTGATACATAACGGAATATCATTCACATGCCATGGCCCCCTTTTCAATAGCATTAATCATTCCAACCTAATTCCTGAATTTGAAAAAGAAAATCCCATTGTTATTGGTTGATATATCCATTATCCCAAACTTCTTCCACATCTTGTATAAGTGATACCTCACCATACCAATAGGCAACTCTTTCCCCACAAAATACCCATATAAGTAAGCACTATAAACTCTTTTAGCTTCAGCTAGTTTCTCAGGTTTAATTACAGCCACTCTCTCACCATTCTCCATAACTTTGGGTGGATAATACTGAACCTTCTCAGTCATCACATTCTTCGACTCACCCACAGTAGCTGCATAAGATAAAGAGTCTTTCTCCTTCTTATTTCCCTTAACAGCACTTCTTGTTGCAGTAAACACAACATTCTCCTTCAACTTTACAGAATTCAGAAAAAGCTTCACAGAAGGCTTCAAACTATTAATAAAAGGCAAATCAACTTTAGAGATACGATACGGGATAAGTTCATCAGACTTCTCCTTAATGAGCTTCTTCATAGAAACCCTTTTATGATTCTTATCCCCACCCACCTTCACACCTTTAAACTGCATATCATTCACAGCAGCACCACTCAGACTCTTCCCCCCACTTACCTTGAACTCAGGAACAGATTCCTTAACTTTTCCATCCTTCGAGCCCGGATTAAAAGAAAAATTTAGCACAGCCACCGAAAAGCTAAACAACCATGCATTATCATTGAAACCACTTCTTCAACTGCTTTTCAGAAAGGTGGTAAGTTACTTGGTAATCAAGGTAAGTCTCAAACTAAGGCCAATCCTAAGGTAGATGATGATGGATATATGGAAGTGCAAAACAAGAAAGTGGCCAGGAAAACGGGTATTAACATTCCTAAACCGAAACAAAAATTTGAGTATAGACCTATTTCCAACATACGAAAAGCTGATTTAAAAATTAAATCAGCTGGCCCGACTTTTCAATCTACGAACCCATTTAATGTTTTAAATTCGGTTGAAGCGGATGAAGGGCAAAGTAGTAAACAGCCGAAGGGGGATGGGTTTGAAGACTCCGATGATGAGGAGGTGACAGAAGTTTATAACGAAACAAATGATTTTCTGGTGGGCGATGCCTACAAACCGAAAGACACTAAAGGGGCAAGCACTCCTCCTACTATTGTTACCGATGGTTAGTCTTGCTACTTGGAATATAAGGGGGTTGAACCGCCCTCTTAAGCAAAAGGAGGTTCGTCAAGTAGTGCAGGAGAATGGTGTTAGTTTTTGTGCGGTGTTGGAGTCTCATGTTGAAATTAGTAAACTTGATAAAGTGTGTAATTCAGTTTTTCGCAATTGGGAATGGACGTCTAATGGTGGCCAATGTGAGAAAGGTACTCGTATCATTATTGGATGGAACCCAGATGTGTTTGATATAATGGTGTTAGCTCAAACATCTCAAGTTATTCATGTGCAAATGATGTTTAAAAGTGACAAAAAGGTTATTTTCTGTTCGATTGTTTATGCATCAAATTTTTATATCACTAGAAGAGAGTTGTGGAATCATTTGGCTAGACATAAAATTCTGGTAGGGAATAAACCATGGGTTATTATGGGGGATTTTAACTCCGCTTTGAAGTTAGAAGATAAATCTATGGGATCATCAGGTATATCTACTAGTATGCGGGAGTTTCAAGAATGTGTTAATCAGATTCAAGTGGCGGATATTAAGAGTATAGGGTTCCATTTCACGTGGACTCAAAAGCCAAAGAAAGGGGTTGGGTTATTAAAAAAGATCGATAGGGCTATGGGTAATATTCAGTTTGTTAGTGATTTTCCAGAAGCGGTTGCGATGTTTCAACCCTACCGAGTTTCTGATGTGACAACTGGCACAAACCGGTAATTTCCGTACACATTAATTATTGCTTAATGACTGCAATTATGAGTTTAAGTGTCAGCAATGTCTGAACACATGATTAAACAAGTGAATTCATGCACGTTGTATACTACAAAATATTGCTTTAAGCATAAACGAGAGCGTTGCGTCAGAATAATAGTAAACTCACCGGTAAGACACACTGTGTCGACTGAACTGCAGGAAGCAGTCAGACATAAGAATTGAGGCCTAGGTGTAGGTCCGACAACAAGAATGCATTAAAACCCAAGAGTACATACAAGGGTTAATATATATGCAATACGAAAGCAAAAATAAGCACTAAAAAGCACCCGAAACGCACTTTGAGTGCAGAATTTATAAAATTCAGCAATAATTCAGCACTTAAACATATGAATGTTGTGCAGAAATATCGTTTTATTATCCAGAATATTTCCCTAAGTGTTGGGAATGGAAAGAGTACAAGAAGGGTACTTAAAAGACCCTAAAAAGTGTAATTCAGCACTTTAACGAATCGGTATGTAACCGAACAACCGGACTATACCCGAAACATGAAAATATTATTATTTTCATTATTTATCTTTTTCTGAGCTAGTTAGGGTCCTTGATTTCCCTAACACCCGTTATAACACACTACACGTTAGTAACCGGGTTAATTTCTTAACTTAACCTAACTAACTACCTAATTACTAGTTGAGATCGAACTGGATACCCCCCCCCTAATGAGATCGGCCAACAAGGGGTAACCAAGGGAGTACAACTTTTGATTATTATATTGTCTTATGCTTAATATCAAGGGGACACGAAATCCGTTGGACGAAGAACATGAACTTGTCTATAAATACCACCACTTAACACATAAGTTATTACACATAACATTTCACCAAAACTCTCTCTCTCTCTCTCACCCTTGGAGCTCACGGCCAAGACCACCCACCTCCATCCATCCGATTTCAAGTTTAGTTCATCACATTCCAAGGTTATACAAGTGTTACGGGTCACGTATTAGGAGTCTTGGAGCAAACGGAAGGTGAAGGACCTCTCTACTTTGCTTTTATCCACCTCTTTTGCGCTTAGATTCTTCCCTAGCCTCGAGCTAGAGGTATAATGCTTAAAACTTATATTTGAACTTATCTAAAGTGGTTAAAAGGATTTGTGTTGGTTAAATCTCATTAAAATGCGAAAAGATGCACAAAAGCCTACTAAAAGCATGAAAAATGGTGGTTAATAGCACATAAGTTGTGTAAATATTATAGTAATTGAAAGTTGTGATCATTTAGACCCGATCTATGATATGGTAGCTCGGATCATCATTTAACCCGGTTTAGTCATGATCTTGGATTATGACATAAAGCTTGTTTAAGAGTAACAAAGGTTAAATGATGAAACTCTACCACACACATCATGAACTTGTGTAAAAGCAATTTAACTTGTGAAATAGTGTTTAAAACTAGTAGATCTACGTATCTACAAGCGGTATTTTCAAAGGACCAAGTGTCCAAGAAATCACATGTTCTAAACCGGATCTTACACAAACAAAAGTGGTTTTTGTGAACAAACAAGAGTGTGGATACTTGTGTAACAAAAGTTTTAACGAAGAAATAGTTTTCGTAAAAACCGACTAGAAGTTGTGGAACTTCATACTCTTTAAAAATAAAGTTTTTAAGAAATTAAACTTATTTTTAAAGATAACAAGACTTACTAAATGTGCTAGTAAGTTACTACACATTTTTATAAATATTCGAGTTCATGAAATGGAGAAACTAGTGATTATTGCTGATGAGTGTTGTTGATGATCGATAATGATTTAAAAGAAAATAAACACACGTTTTGAAAACGTGGGAAACCTCCATTTTTAGGGGAAACTCTGTCAAAATTTTTATAAATTTTGACACTTAGAAAAATATAAGTTTTTGAGAAACTTATCCCCTAAAAATATACCTCAAAACATTAACAAGGTTTCCCTAATTTTTGATGATAAGAAATGGTGATTTCTTGAAGAATAAAAATGGATATTATGTATATATATTTTTGAGAGAAAAATATATATTATTTTATCACCAATTTTTGTGCTAAGTGTATATAGTATGTGTTATACGTGCTAGTGTATTAAGACTTAAAAATACACTAAATACTCGTGAGGGGTATAAACATAAAAATACACATACAAATTACAAGATACATAATTCGGGTGCAAAGTGCAAAACACAAAAGACTTATATTTATTTTTGGAGAAAATAATATAAGTAAGATACGTAGTTAAAAATATAGAATATTTTTAACACAAGAAAATATACACAAAAGAGAGTGACTGCACTTGTGCGACGCAAGTCTAGTGACTAACGTTAAGAAAACGCGTATAGGTTACGGCGTTAATTAAGCAAATCCGGTGGAGTTTACGACGCTAGGAACGCAAAGTTGTGAGTTCATGCTCCCCCTTTTCTCTTTAACTGTTTTCAGTTTTTATAACTTCGGGGGTGAAATACATGTACAAATGTACAAAAATTTATAATTGGTATGATATAAATACAAGAAGTACACTTGGTGAGAACGAGAACCAAGTGCGATGAAATATAAATACAAGAAGTACACTTGGTGAGAACGAGAACCAAGTGTGACGAAATATGGGAATATGAGAAGCGCACTTGGTGAGAACGAGAACCAAGTAAGAGGCGCTATGAGAAATGATAACAGGAAACGCGCTTGGTGAGAACGAGAACCAAGTAGGATGCGTTATGAGAAATAGTGTCACGAATAGGGTACAGAAGCACCATTAATCATGTACATACTTAGACCGCAGAACAAAAGGTTAGATCTAACGGGTGCCTGGCAGCCACACTCCCGGTCGGGGCGAGAACCGAGGAAGTGCTTTTGTGTCTCAGAATATACCAATTAAATGCCTTAGGTTTGGTGACTTCCTATGACGTGCCACAGGTTAATGGCTTTGCAACCCATTAACAATCTGATAATTACAGAAATACTGTAATTACATAAAATTCATACCATACAAATTGATATATAACTTGAAGTACGTGGGGTACTCAAGAAGATTGATATATAACTTGAAGTACGTGGGGTACTCAAGAAGATTGATATATAACTTGAAGTACGTGGGGTACTCAAAAGGATTGATATATAACTTGAAGTACGTGGGGTACTCAAGAAAAGATTGAATTATAAATGGGTACGTGGTGTACACATGAAACTGGATTTATATATGAAAACTTGATTTACTCACAAACAATGTTTTCATACAAAGTATACAAACATGAAATACAAAACCGCATGAATTCACACCAACTTTATGTTGACGTTTTTCCAAAAACTCACATGTATTTCAGGTAACTAGGATGGATGTGCGCGTGGTCTAGCTTATGCTCGTGGATGTCGCTTGTGTTTAACTTTGAATAAAGTTGTAAACTTTTAAGACAATGTTTTATGCGACTTAGCGATGTAAACGCTAACGTATGTTTTCAAATTATGGTATTTGAATGTTATTTTACGAGCATGTAGCATGTTTACTCTTCGTATGCAATGAGAACCTTTCATGATCACACCTCGTGCTTCCGCATCGCAGAAAGGGGTGTGACAGATTGGTATCAGAGCTGCGATTGTAGTGAACCAGGATTCCTTCTCGAGTCTAGTCTACAATCTCTAGGATCCATTCACGAAAACAATTTTCAAAAGAGTTTTCATTGCATAAAACGTCCCGCGACATCCACTACCTGAAACTGTCTACATGAGTCTAGAAAAGACACTACGAGACTTAGAGTGCACTTGAGTAGCACTTGTCGTTGACTAGAAATTACTTGCAATTATGTGTGATAATTAGCATGTACTAGAAGTAGAATGTCACAAGTATATGTGACTTTACCTGAAAGCAATGGCCCATCTGAAGGAAGAAATACGAGGATGAAACGAACTGTGCGGACTGTGCAAGGAGTTACGTAATTATGGATGCATACATAATTATGGAATTCAGTGCACAGAAATCACAGCAAGTCTTGTCACGTATAGATTCCCTCAGTGCAAGCCTACTAAGTACTCTGCTAGAGTAATAATTGTTTGATGTCACTTGTGTGGTATATATACCTGTGAATATATATGATACTACTGTCTAGTGTGACGATATCAAACAAATGAGTAACCCTGTTGTGTTATGTTCTGTCAGAACATGGCACCCAGGAAAGCTGTGAATGCTCGCAATGACGATCAACCTCCTCCTCCCCCACTGCCAAGAACTGCTGATGAGCTGAACGCTCTACTGGAGGAAAGGATCTCCGCTGCTATCGCCCAGTACGAGGCGAACCGAACTCAAGACAGTGGAGGACCAAGCAACGCTAGGCGTAATGGGAATGGAGATTCGTCTGGAGGCAATGCAGCTCAAGGTAACCTTAAGACACTGTGCTAAGCATGAGGAAATTTATGAACGGTCTTTGTTTCATTATTTCTTCGATTGCTCACATGTGAATTGGTTGAATCAATTCCAGGCTGCACTTTCAAGCAGTTCCTCGACTGCAAGCCGATGAACTATGACGGCACAGGAGGTGCAGTAGCATTCGTGCGCTGGACGGAGAAGACTGAAGCTACTTTCCGCATGAGCAAGTGTACTGCGGATCAACAAGTCACCTTTGCTACTGGGTTGATTGTCGATGAAGCTCTGACCTGGTGGAACCTGCAAGCCCAAACTTTGGGTGATGACGCCGCTTATGGCCTCACTTGGGAGGAACTGAAGGAAAGGATGAGAGAGAAGTACTGCTCTCGTGCGGAACTCCAAAGGCTGGAAACGGAGTTCTGGCACCTGACCATGGAAGGTGCTGACATTAATGGTTACACTCGAAGGTTCCACGATCTGTCTAGAGTACTACCCTACATGGTGACTCCTGAATTTAAGCGTGTGGAACGCTACATTTGGGGACTGGCCTCAGAGTTTCGTGGCATGGTGACGTCGGCCAAACCACAAACAATCACCGAGGCTGTAACTCTGGCTGTCAGCCTGACTGAAGATTGTGTTCGTATGAAGAAGTTGTCACTGAACCCAACAGAAAAGACCGAGACGCATGCTGAGTCGTCCGGTGACAAAAAGAGAAAACATGCAAACCTGAACCAAGCAACTCGCAACAACAAGGGTTTCAGCAAGAAGCGTGACACTAATCCGCCTCAGGAGGCGAATACCCATGCAACCAAAGCATACCAAGGCTCCATGCCTAGATGCCAAAAGTGTAAGTATCATCATGATGGAGCTTGTCGCATTCCAAGGTGCGACAAATGTGGTAAATTGGGTCATCGAACAGAAGACTGTTGGGGAAAAGGAAAGAACCGAAGTGGAAACGGTGCTGGTAACAAGAATGGTAACGGGAAAGGGCAAGGATGCTTCAAGTGTGGAAGCAATGATCATTTCATGAAGAACTGCCCAGAGAGAAACAACGCTCCGGCTCGAGCATTTGTGATTGGAGCAAGAGACGCACGCGAGGACCCTAACGTGGTCACCGGTACGTTTCTCATTAACAATCACTTTGCATCCATATTATTCGACACTGGCGCCGATTATAGCTTCATGTCTGTGGAATTTAAACGCATACTCGGAATAGAATCTAGTAAATTAGAAATTCCTTATTCCATAGAACTAGCCAATGGTAAACTTGTTGAATCGGGAGAAGTTGTTAGAGGCTGCACACTAGAACTTGGGGAACGAAGATTTAGCATCGACCTCCTACCTATTCAATTGGGTAGCTTCGATGTAGTAGTCGGGATGGACTGGTTGTCCAAGAACAAAGCTGAAGTTATTTGCCATGAGAAAATCATTCGCATCCCTTTAGCGAATGGTGAAACTCTCATCGTGCATGGAGAAAGACGAAACGCGCCTCTACGAATCATCAGTTGTATGAAGGCACAGAAGTGCTTGAGGAAAGGATGTGTTGCTTTCCTAGCACACGTTATAGACAAGAAGGCTGAGGAGCCGAAACTCGAAGACATTCCTGTGGTGAAGGAATTTCCTGATGTGTTCCCGGAAGATCTGCCAGGACTACCTCCGCAACGACAAGTCGAATTCCGTATAGATTTGGTTCCAGGAGCTGCTCCTGTAGCCAAGGCACCCTATCTACTTGCACCATCCGAAATGCAAGAATTATCAACACAACTTCAGGAGTTGTTGGATAAAGGATTCATAAGGCCAAGCTTCTCACCCTGGGGAGCTCCAGTATTATTCGTGAAGAAGAAGGATGGATCACTGCGGATGTGTATCGATTATAGGGAACTGAACAAGCTCACTATCAAGAATCGGTATCCACTACCGAGGATTGATGACTTATTTGATCAACTGCAAGGATCAAGCTACTATTCCAAGATCGACCTTCGATCTGGATACCATCAGCTGAGAATCCACGAAGAAAGCGTGCCAAAGACTGCATTCAGAACGCGATATGGGCACTACGAATTTCTTGTGATGCCGTTTGGGTTGACAAACGCGCCAGCGGTCTTTATGGACCTGATGAACCGTGTCTGCAAACCATATCTCGATAAATTCGTGATAGTGTTTATCGATGATATCCTGATTTACTCACGAACGAAAGAAGAGCACGAGCAACATCTCAGAACCATCTTGGAGCTACTGAAGAAAGAGAAACTTTATGCAAAGTTCTCGAAATGCGAATTCTGGATTCGCGAAGTACAATTTCTTGGTCACGTGGTGAATGAGAAGGGCATTCATGTAGACCCGTCCAAGATTGAAGCAATAAAGAATTGGGAAGCTCCCAAGACCCCAACCGAAGTCCGTCAATTTTTGGGCTTAGCGGGCTACTATCGGCGATTCATTGAGAATTTCTCGAAGATAGCTCAACCGCTAACGACCCTTACTCAGAAAGACAAGAAGTACGACTGGGGTCATAAACAGGAAGAAGCCTTTCAGCTACTTAAGAACAAGCTCTGCGATGCACCGATACTATCGTTACCCGAAGGCACTGAAGACTTCGTGGTATACTGCGACGCCTCACGACAAGGCTTGGGTTGCGTGCTCATGCAACGCCAAAAAGTCATCGCTTATGCTTCAAGACAACTGAAGGTTCATGAGAGAAATTATACCACTCACGACCTGGAGCTGGGTGCAGTGGTATTCGCCTTGAAGATTTGGCGACATTATTTATATGGTACTCGATGTACAATCTTCACAGATCACAAAAGCTTACAACACATATTTGATCAGAAGGAATTGAATATGCGCCAGCGACGTTGGGTCGAGCTGCTGAATGATTATGACTGTGAGATTAAGTACCATCCTGGAAAGGCAAACGTTGTGGCAGACGCGTTGAGCCGAAAAGAAAGGGTTAAGACCCTAAGGGTTCGAGCATTGGAAATGACGATTCGAACGAACCTCACTGCACGCATTCGAGATGCACAACAAGAAGCTCTTAAAGAAGAGAATCGTAAAGCTGAATACCTACGGGGTATGCTGAAATACATGGTGCCAAACGAAGAGGGAGCCTTATACTTTAAGAAGCGTATTTGGGTTCCACTCTATGGTGGCATACGAGAAGTCATCCTTAATGAAGCCCACAAATCGAGATATTCGATCCATCCAGGATCGGACAAAATGTATCAAGACTTGAAGGAGTACTATTGGTGGCCGAGACTCAAAAGCGACGTTGCTGTTTATGTTGGAAAATGCCTAACCTGTGCCAAGGTTAAGGCAGAATATCAGAAACCGTCCGGCCTACTACAACAACCAGAGATTCCCGTATGGAAGTGGGAACAAATCTCGATGGACTTCATAACAAAATTACCCAGGACCCCGAGAGGGCACGATATGATATGGGTAATCGTTGATCGATTGACGAAGTCTGCGCATTTCCTACCAATCCGAGAAAAGGATAGCACTGGAAAGCTTGCAGAGATATACTTAAGAGAAATTGTGGCACGTCATGGAGTGCCAATCTCAATCAGTTCAGACAGAGATGGACGCTTTGTCTCAAGAATCTGGCAATCATTTCAGGAAGCCTTTGGATCTCAGTTAGATCTGAGCACGGCATTCCATCCGCAAACAGACGGCCAGAGCGAACGGACAATACAAACATTAGAAGATATGCTTCGCGCATATGTCATGGATCTAGGCGGCAGTTGGGATACTCATCTACCTTTAGTTGAGTTTTCCTACAATAACAGTTATCATACGAGCATAAAAGCCGCGCCGTTCGAAGCTCTGTATGGCCGCAAATGCCGATCGCCCTTATGTTGGGCAGACGCTGGAGATAAACGTATGGTTGGTCCTGAGCTTGTACAAGAGACCACCGACAAGATTGCGCAGATCCGAGAACGCATTAAGGCGGCTCGAGAGCGACAAAAGAGCTACGCGGATCCAAATAGAAAATCGGTAGATTTCAAGGTGGGAGACAAAGTGTTGTTAAAAGTCTCACCATGGAAGGGCGTAGTCAGATTTGGAAAGCGTGGAAAGCTGAATCCACGATATATCGGACCATTCAGAATACTGAAGAGAATTGGTACCGTGGCATACAAGTTGGAGTTACCGGAAGAACTTAACGGAGTACATGATACGTTTCATGTATCCAACCTGAAGAAGAGTCCAACGCAAGAAAACGTGATCATCCTGATGGATGAAGTGCATATTGATGAAGCCCTCCGATTTACAGAACAACCCGTTGAGGTTACTGACTGGAAAGTCAACAAGACCAGGAGGAGCAGTGTGAAGCTTGTCAAAGTACGTTGGAGCTCTAAGCACGGACCCGAGTACACATGGGAACGTGAAGACCAGTTCAAGAAAAAGTATCCCCACCTATTCAAGAAGACTCCAGCGAGAGTTAGTTCAGTCTGAATTTCGGGACGAAATTCTTTTAACGGGGGGAGACTGTGACAACTGGCACAAACCGGTAATTTCCGTACACATTAATTATTGCTTAATGACTGCAATTATGAGTTTAAGTGTCAGCAATGTCTGAACACATGATTAAACAAGTGAATTCATGCACGTTGTATACTACAAAATATTGCTTTAAGCATAAACGAGAGCGTTGCGTCAGAATAATAGTAAACTCACCGGTAAGACACACTGTGTCGACTGAACTGCAGGAAGCAGTCAGACATAAGAATTGAGGCCTAGGTGTAGGTCCGACAACAAGAATGCATTAAAACCCAAGAGTACATACAAGGGTTAATATATATGCAATACGAAAGCAAAAATAAGCACTAAAAAGCACCCGAAACGCACTTTGAGTGCAGAATTTATAAAATTCAGCAATAATTCAGCACTTAAACATATGAATGTTGTGCAGAAATGTCGTTTTATTATCCAGAATATTTCCCTAAGTGTTGGGAATGGAAAGAGTACAAGAAGGGTACTTAAAAGACCCTAAAAAGTGTAATTCAGCACTTTAACGAATCGGTATGTAACCGAACAACCGGACTATACCCGAAACATGAAAATATTATTATTTTCATTATTTATCTTTTTCTGAGCTAGTTAGGGTCCTTGATTTCCCTAACACCCGTTATAACACACTACACGTTAGTAACCGGGTTAATTTCTTAACTTAACCTAACTAACTACCTAATTACTAGTTGAGATCGAACTGGATACCCCCCCCCCCTAATGAGATCGGCCAACAAGGGGTAACCAAGGGAGTACAACTTTTGATTATTATATTGTCTTATGCTTAATATCAAGGGGACACGAAATCCGTTGGACGAAGAACATGAACTTGTCTATAAATACCACCACTTAACACATAAGTTATTACACATAACATTTCACCAAAACTCTCTCTCTCTCTCACCCTTGGAGCTCACGGCCAAGACCACCCACCTCCATCCATCCGATTTCAAGTTTAGTTCATCACATTCCAAGGTTATACAAGTGTTACGGGTCACGTATTAGGAGTCTTGGAGCAAACGGAAGGCGAAGGACCTCTCTACTTTGCTTTTATCCACCTCTTTTGCGCTTAGATTCTTCCCTAGCCTCGAGCTAGAGGTATAATGCTTAAAACTTATATTTGAACTTATCTAAAGTGGTTAAAAGGATTTGTGTTGGTTAAATCTCATTAAAATGCGAAAAGATGCACAAAAGCCTACTAAAAGCATGAAAAATGGTGGTTAATAGCACATAAGTTGTGTAAATATTATAGTAATTGAAAGTTGTGATTATTTAGACCCGATCTATGATATGGTAGCTCGGATCATCATTTAACCCGGTTTAGTCATGATCTTGGATTATGACATAAAGCTTGTTTAAGAGTAACAAAGGTTAAATGATGAAACTCTACCACACACATCATGAACTTGTGTAAAAGCAATTTAACTTGTGAAATAGTGTTTAAAACTAGTAGATCTACGTATCTACAAGCGGTATTTTCAAAGGACAAAGTGTCCAAGAAATCACATGTTCTAAACCGGATCTTACACAAACAAAAGTGGTTTTTGTGAACAAACAAGAGTGTGGATACTTGTGTAACAAAAGTTTTAACGAAGAAATAGTTTTCGTAAAAACCGACTAGAAGTTGTGGAACTTCATACTCTTTAAAAATAAAGTTTTTAAGAAATTAAACTTATTTTTAAAGATAACAAGACTTACTAAATGTGCTAGTAAGTTACTACACATTTTTATAAATATTCGAGTTCATGAAATGGAGAAACTAGTGATTATTGCTGATGAGTGTTGTTGATGATCGATAATGATTTAAAAGAAAATAAACACACGTTTTGAAAACGTGGGAAACCTCCATTTTTAGGGGAAACTCTGTCAAAATTTTTATAAATTTTGACACTTAGAAAAATATAAGTTTTTGAGAAACTTATCCCCTAAAAATATACCTCAAAACATTAACAAGGTTTCCCTAATTTTTGATGATAAGAAATGGTGATTTCTTGAAGAATAAAAATGGATATTATGTATATATATTTTTGAGAGAAAAATATATATTATTTTATCACCAATTTTTGTGCTAAGTGTATATAGTATGTGTTATACGTGCTAGTGTATTAAGACTTAAAAATACACTAAATACTCGTGAGGGGTATAAACATAAAAATACACATACAAATTACAAGATACATAATTCGGGTGCAAAGTGCAAAACACAAAAGACTTATATTTATTTTTGGAGAAAATAATATAAGTAAGATACGTAGTTAAAAATATAGAATATTTTTAACACAAGAAAATATACACAAAAGAGAGTGACTGCACTTGTGCGACACAAGTCTAGTGACTAACGTTAAGAAAACGCGTATAGGTTACGGCGTTAATTAAGCAAATCCGGTGGAGTTTACGACGCTAGGAACGCAAAGTTGTGAGTTCATGCTCCCCCTTTTCTCTTTAACTGTTTTCAGTTTTTATAACTTCGGGGGTGAAATACATGTACAAATGTACAAAAATTTATAATTGGTATGATATAAATACAAGAAGTACACTTGGTGAGAACGAGAACCAAGTGCGACGAAATATAAATACAAGAAGTACACTTGGTGAGAACGAGAACCAAGTGTGACGAAATATGGGAATATGAGAAGCGCACTTGGTGAGAACGAGAACCAAGTAAGAGGCGCTATGAGAAATGATAACAGGAAACGCGCTTGGTGAGAACGAGAACCAAGTAGGATGCGTTATGAGAAATAGTGTCACGAATAGGGTACAGAAGCACCATTAATCATGTACATACTTAGACCGCAGAACAAAAGGTTAGATCTAACGGGTGCCTGGCAGCCACACTCCCGGTCGGGGCGAGAACCGAGGAAGTGCTTTTGTGTCTCAGAATATACCAATTAAATGCCTTAGGTTTGGTGACTTCCTATGACGTGCCACAGGTTAATGGCTTTGCAACCCATTAACAATCTGATAATTACAGAAATACTGTAATTACATAAAATTCATACCATACAAATTGATATATAACTTGAAGTACGTGGGGTACTCAAGAAGATTGATATATAACTTGAAGTACGTGGGGTACTCAAGAAGATTGATATATAACTTGAAGTACGTGGGGTACTCAAAAGGATTGATATATAACTTGAAGTACGTGGGGTACTCAAGAAAAGATTGAATTATAAATGGGTACGTGGTGTACACATGAAACTGGATTTATATATGAAAACTTGATTTACTCACAAACAATGTTTTCATACAAAGTATACAAACATGAAATACAAAACCGCATGAATTCACACCAACTTTATGTTGACGTTTTTCCAAAAACTCACATGTATTTCAGGTAACTAGGATGGATGTGCGCGTGGTCTAGCTTATGCTCGTGGATGTCGCTTGTGTTTAACTTTGAATAAAGTTGTAAACTTTTAAGACAATGTTTTATGCGACTTAGCGATGTAAACGCTAACGTATGTTTTCAAATTATGGTATTTGAATGTTATTTTACGAGCATGTAGCATGTTTACTCTTCGTATGCAATGAGAACCTTTCATGATCACACCTCGTGCTTCCGCCGCAGAAAGGGGTGTGACATCTGACCATTGCCCGTGCATTCTTAGAATTAACAAGATGGAGAAGAAAAAACCTAGTTCATTCAAGTTTGCAAATTTCTTGGTCCACAAACCGGGTTTTTTGGAAGTTGTTAAGAATAATTGGGATCTGGCTATTACGGGTGTTCATCAGTCTCGGTTGGTTAAAAAGCTTCGTGCATTAAAGTCTCCTCTTAGATCTCTTTTATTCAAGCAAGGAAATCTTCACAAAAAAGTTGAAGAATTACGTGGAAAGCTAGATGCGATTCAAAAGGAAGTCGAAAGAGATCCGTTTAATGAAGATGCTAGACGTGAAGAAGTTAATGCTACCAGAGTTTTTCAAGAAGCGTGCCTTGATGAGGAACGATTTTTAAAGCAAAAATCTAAAGTGGCTTGGTTACGAGCGGGGGATGCAAATTCAAAATTTTTTCATTTGTCGCTTAAAACTAGAAATCATCGAACAAGAATTGAAGGTATTACCGATAATAATGGGATTTTTTGTGAAGGCGAGTCCGTTCCAGATGCGTTTGTCAATCACTTTGAGACGTTTTTAGGGTGTGAAGGTGATATTTCTTTGAGTCTGTCGCCGGAGATATTCACGAATCGTCTGAGTATGACTGTTGCTGATAGTATTGTTCGGCCGATTACAGTAGAGGAGATCAAAACGGCTATGTTTGCTATCGGTAATGATAAAGCTCCAGGTCCGGATGGGTACACAGCGGCTTTTTTTAAGAGTTCTTGGGAGATTGTGGGTTCTGATGTGACGAATGCTGTTATGGATTTCTTTATTACAGGTCGGTTGCTTCAGGAGATAAATCATACTCTTATTGTTCTTTTGCCTAAAATGACTACCCCTGCTACGGTAAAGGATTTTCGTCCTATTGCTTGTTGCAATGTCATATATAAGTGTATTAGCAAGATTGTGTCTGATCGTTTAAAGGTGGCTCTTAATGATATTGTTAGCATAAATCAATCAGCGTTTGTTCCTGGTAGGAAAATATCGGACAATATTCTTCTTACACAAGAATTAATGCATAATTATCATAGAGATTATGGGCCTCCTAGGTGTGCGTTTAAAGTTGATATCCAAAAATCCTATGATACGGTTGATTGGAAGTTTCTTGAAGAGGTGTTACTGGGTTTTGGTTTTAACCAGATGATGATAAAGTGGATTATGCTTTGCGTTTCTACTCCGTCATATTCTATTAGTGTGAATGGTAGTGTTCATGGTTTCTTCAAGGGCAAACGTGGGCTCCGGCAAGGGGATCCTATTTCTCCTTACCTTTTCACTTTGGTTATGGAAGTCTTGACGTGTAAGTTACAACAAGCCTCTTCGATTGATTCGTCTTTCAGGTTTCATAACAAGTGTCAACGTCAACGTATTATCAACCTTTGCTTTGCGGATGATTTGTTTTTGTTTGCTAGAGGTGATGTCAAATCGGCTTCATGTATTATGAATGCGCTCTCTCAATTCTCTCGTATGTCTGGGTTGATTCCGAATGTTCAAAAGAGTACCAGTTTCTTTTGTAATGTTCCGCAGCATGTTAAGGGGGCTATTTTAGGGATTATTCCTTTTGTGGAAGGGGAGTTGCCAGTCAGGTATTTGGGAGTCCCTTTGATTTCGTCTAGGCTCCTTTACAAAGATTGTAGTGTTTTGATTGAAAGATTGGAGAATCGCATTTCAGGTTGGAAGAATCGGCTTTTGTCCTTTGCGGGTAGAGTTCAGCTTATTTTATCTGTTTTATCCTCTATGCATATTTTTTGGGCTTCTGTCTTAATTCTTCCGGCTAGGGTTATCAAGGAGTTAGAGAACAGAATGAGGAATTTTTTGTGGTCTCAAGATGGTTCTTTTCAGAGAGGGAAAACTAAGATTTCATGGAGCTCTATATGTAAGCCGAAATATGAAGGAGGCCTTGGGTTGCGAAGAATTCAAGATGTTAATAAAGCTCTTATGGCCTCGCATGTATGGAGCATTATTACCAGGAGGGATTCTCTTTGGGTTCAATGGATATACTCTAATCGATTAAGGAATACTAATTTTTGGGCATGTAGAATTCCTTCGGTGTGTTGCTGGAGTTGGAGGAAAATCCTCCAGTTACGGCCAGTTATTAGAAATCATGTTTGGTCAAAGATTGGAGATGGGGGGATGACATCCGCATGGTACGACCGTTGGTGTGAGTGCGGACCATTGGCCAATTTCATATCTCCGAGGATTATTTATGAAGCTGGATTTGCTCTTCATGATTCGGTTAAAGATGTTTGGGCGAATGGCTCTTGGAAGTGGCCTACAGCTTGGCGTGATTTGTTCCCTGTTTTGATTCAGATTGATAATTTGCAAATTAACCCGAATAGTAGAGATAGATTCTTTTGGAAAGATGGTGACAAACTGAATGACTATTCGTCTTCGTGTGTGTGGCAATCTATCAGATCTAGGGAGAAGGAAGTTGACTGGGTGAATGTGGTATGGTTCTCGCACTGTATTCCTCGGCATGCATTCCTTATGTGGCTTATCATGCGTAGGAAACTTTTGACTCAGGATAGGATTCTACAGTGGGATTTGTCTAGAAGAAAAAACATGAATATGATGTGTTGCTTACTATGCTTTGAGAATAATGATTCGCATGATCATCTGTTTTTCGAATGCAAGTTCTCGGCTCAGGTTTGGTGTTCGGTAAGGGATAAAGTGAATATGAATACGGTTGATCCTAAGTGGTTAGACATCATGAATTGGCTTTTAACTAGAGGGGCGTCCAAATCGGCGTATAGCATTTCAAGTCGTCTTATAGTGGCAGCTACAGCTTATTTCATTTGGCAGGAGCGGAATGCACGTCTTTTTAAAAATCAGACAAGACCTCCAGAAGTAATTATCTCCTTGATTTTTCAGACTGTTCGATATAAACTTATGGGAGCTAAATACAAGAGTACGGACAAAGTGAGACGCTTTCTAGAGATGTGGGATATTCATGAAGACTCGATGCTTGACGATGGTGGCTAGTGTTTTCTGAATTGTTTTAATTTGTTTTATCTAGATTATGGTCTAGTGGGTGTTGAATTGTGATTTAGAGTTTCGTTTTTTCTTGTTTACTTTCATGGGGGGATGTCCCATGTTAGAACTAGTATGGGTTTTCCATACTACTTGTGTTTATGTTTTGTGAATATATAGAATCACCGGGGTAACCCTTTACCCAAAAAAAAAAAAAAAAAAAACTGCTTTTCAACATACCATCTCTAGTCATACCCTTATTACCCAAACTCACCAACGATGCAGCTAACTCATGAGCACAAGCTCCATCAGGCAACACCTCATCCTTACCAGCCACATTTCCCTCTAATGGAACTTTCACAAACAACTTCTCATCCCACATAACTTTACTAGCCTTCACCTTAATACCCTCATTCCTAATCGACCTTTTCTTCCTCTTCTCCATAGTGTCAAAACTCCCAATAGCACTTAGATCAAACACATTAATGCTAACTGAGGGAACTTAACCCTACGCCCCATCTCCTTCATAACCATATCCTTCTCACCTGTCCTACCCCCATACTTAGCTAACTTGGCCAAAACCTCTAAAACAGATCCATACTGACCAGAGCAAACTTCATCAAAACAATCCCCCCTATCCAACCCTTCTATTATCAAATTCACAGAACAACCTACCTTAAACCCATCCAGACCTGAATCAGCACTAAATGAAACCTTCAGATCCGAATTATTGAACACAAGTTTCTCATTCAGAACCCTAGACTTCCAATTATCCCCAACACATTCCCTAGACAAACCATATCAGCTTCCCTAAGGATAATAGAACGAATAATACCTGAATCCATGCCAACAGGGACCTCCGAAACCCTAACACGATCCGACCAACCCATACCAGCATCCTTCATCTTCAAATCCTCATCGCTATTCTTTATACACGATATCCCAACATCCTTCAGACCTCCAAACCCACAGTTATCGTCACCAGAAAACATAATACCAACAGGATCATAAACAAAACCCCCAGCCCCTAAGTCCGGCGGAGGATCGGGGGGATATGGACAGAATCATGCTTAGGAATAACATCCATAAGCAATCCACAGAAACGGAGAAAAAACGAGGAATAAGATAGCAAAAAATGAACACGAAACGAGAAAACCCTAGAACCAGAAAAATCACCAAAATCGCAAATCAGGAGAGAGAAAATCACACGTGTGTGTAAGTTGTCAGGCAATTGAATTGGCTGCTACTCTGACTGAGTCTCAGGTCAGAAAAGGTAAACTGACCCGCAAGGGTGACAAGAAGCAGTCGGCCGATTCCGTTCAAGACAAGGGTAAAGGTAAGGGAAAGAAGAAAGGCGAGTCTTCTAGGAGATCGAGGAAGCGCAAGGCTTCCCAGAACTTTGCTGTCACCGCGCAAAATGCTCAGAACCCACCAGCACAACCTCCTACAAAGAAACAATATGCTGGTACCGCACCTCATTGTACTTGATGCAATGGTCATCATGCTGCCCAACAGGCCTGTAAACAGTGTACTACTTGTGGTAAACTTGGGCATCTAGCCAACATCTGTCGTTTGGGTCAGAATCAAGCCGCTCAGAATCCAGCACAGGTTCAGGGAAATGCTGCTAGATTCCCACCTGGTTTATGTTACAATTGCGGAGAAATGGGTCATTTCCGCAACAATTGTCCGAGGCTTGCGAATCCGAATGCTAATGCAAATGCGAATGCAAATGTGAATCCCGCTCGTGAACGAGCGTACAACTTAAATTCATACGAGGCTCATGCAGACAAGAATTATCTAAACAGCTTCAAGAGTTATCTGATAAAGGATTCATCCGACCAAGTTATTCACCATGGGTCGCTCCAGTCCTGTTTGTGAAAAAGAAAGATAGGTCTTTTCGAATGTGTATCGATTATCGTGAGCTTAATAAGCTTACCATCAAGAATCGATATCCCCTACCACGAATAGATGATCTTTTTGATCAGCTGCAAGGTGTTACATGTTTTTCCAAGATCGATCTGCATTCTGGGTATCATCAGCTTCGTGTTCTCGAAGAAGATATTCCCAAAACTGCTTTCCGGACGAGATATGGACACAACGAGTTTACTGTCATGCCTTTTGGTTTGACGAATGCGCTAACTATTTTCATGGACTTAATGAATAGGGTTTGTAAACCTTATTTAGACAAGTTCATCAATGTGTTCATGGACGACATTCTCATTTATTCGAAGTCTCAAGCCGATCACGAACAACACCTTCGTCTAACACTGGAACTCCTGAGTTTACTGGCTTAAAGAAGTTCAGTTTTTGGGTCATATTATTAACGAGCAGGGTATTCATGTGGATCCTTCCAAAATTGTTGCAATTAAGGATTGTAATACACCTACGACACCCACAAAAGTTCGATCTTTTCTTGGTCTTGCTGGGTATTATCGACGATTTATTTCGAACTTCTCGAAGATCGCGGTTCTACTCACTACTTTGACTCAAAAGAATAAGCCTTTTGAGTGGGGACCTAAACAAGAGGAAGCTTTCCAAACTTTGAAACGAAAACTCTGTGATGCTCCTGTTCTATCTTTGCCCGATGGAAACGATGATTTCGTTTTCCATTGTGACGCGTCGAATCTAGGCCTTGGTTGTGTTCTCATGCAACGAGGCAAAGTTATAGCATATGCGTCAAGACAACTGAAAGTTCACGAGAAGAACTACACGACTCATGATCTTGAGTTTGCAGTTGTGGTATTTGCTTTCAAAATCTAGAGACACTATCTTTATGGCACAAAATGTGTGGTTTTCACAGACCACAAAAGTCTCCAACACATTCTTATTCAAAAGGAGCTGAACATGAGACAACGAAGCTGGGTTGAACTCTTAAACGATCATGATTGCGAGATTCGCTACCATCCTGGTAAGGCGACTGTCGTAGTTGATGCGCTAAGCCGAAAGGAACGAGTCAAGCTTCATTCTGTTCGAACTCTATCTGATATCCAATCACGTGTCCTTCAAGCTCAACGATCATGTGTAAGCAAAGGCTTATTGAAACATGAGCTACCACTTCAACATGAGCTTAAACTCAAAACGAAAGATGATGGGTTACTCTATTTCAAGGATCGTTTGTGGATTCCGAAACAAGACGATCTTCGCACTTTAGTGATGGACGAATCTCATAAGTCTCGATATTCTATCCATCCTGGTGCTGACAAAATGTACAAGGATCTTCGTACTCAGTACTGGTGGCCTGGTATGAAGAATGATATTGCTTTGTATGTATCGAATTGCCTAACTTGTCTCAAAGTCAAGGCTGAACATCAACGACCATCTGGTTTGCTTGTACAACCAGAGATACCGGTATGGAAGTGGGAGAACATTGCGATGGATCTCATCACTAAGATACCGCGTACATCTAGAGGTCACGATGCTATTTGGGTTGTTATCAAACGATTAAAGAAGTCAGCTTACTATATACCGATTAGCGAGGATCTATCTGCTGATAAACTTGCCAAGATTTATGTTGATGAGATCGTATCTCGATATGGTGTTCCTTTGGATATCATTTCTGATCGTGATGCTCGATTTTCATCTCACTTTTGGAAGACCATGCAATCTGCTATGGGAACTCAACTAAACCTAAGCACTGCTTATCATCCCCAAATAGATGGACAATCCGAGAGGACGATTCAAACATTGGAGGATATTCTTAGAGCATGTGTGATAGACTTTGGTGGTAATTGGGATTCTCATCTTCCGTTGATCGAGTTCTCTTACAACAATAGTTATCATGCTAGCATTAATATGGCACCGTTCGAAGCTTTATACGGTCGAAAATGTCGCTCACCTGTCTGTTGGAACGAGATCGGTGCAGCTCAGCTTACTGGACCTGAGCTCATTCTGGAAACAATAGACAAAATCAAGAAAATTCACGATAATCTTGTGACAGTTAGAAGCCGTCAAAAGAGTTATGCGGATATGCGACGTAAGCCCTTGGAATTTCAAGTCGGAGACCGTGTCCTACTCAAGGTATCCCCTTGGAAGGGAGTGGTGAGATTTGGAAGGAAAGGAAAACTTGCACAGCGATATGTTGGACCATTTAAGATTGTCGAAAGAGTCGAAAATGTTGCCTATTGATTAGTGCTACCTCCAGAACTTGGGAATATTCACCCAACATTCCACGTGTGCAATTTGCGAAAGTGTTTAGCCGATGCTGATCTTCATATTCCACTCGACGAAATTCAAGTTGACGAAACGATGCACTTTGTCGAGAAACCTGTGGAGATATTGGATCGTGAAATTAAACGGTTGAAGAACAAACGAATTCAATTAGTCAAGGTTCGCTGGGAGTCCAAACGTGGCCCAGAGTTTACTTGGGAACGTGAGGACCAAATGAAAGCGAAATATATACATTTGTTTTCATAAGTTTCCTCTAGTTAAAATTTCGGGACTAAATTTCCTAAAGTAGGGGAGACTATGACAATTGTACTTTGTAAACGATGTAAAACAATATCAATTATCAATAAAATGAGGTGTTTTGGTGTTATTATTTGTGTATTTGTGTTTCACGATTTTACAATTTGATTTGAGTTCGAATTCAAGCTTTAAATCGCTTTCTGGAAAGTTATACTCAAACTGATGCCTAAACGTAATCAGTTTAACGCGACAAACACTCTGGAATAGTGACATAGGCTTAACATACCTCAAATAACCTAAACATAAAATAGAAATAAGTTTTGGAAGGTTTGGTGTGTCGAAAACAAGTTTATTCGATCGCAGGGACTATTTGCGTCAAACTGCGAAACTATGCCGATTCGTATGGTAACGAACATTCCAGAAGTTGATCATAAGCTAAACATACCCTAAATATCCTTTACATAGCTTAGAAATAGGCTTTGAGGGGTTTGGTATGCGAAAATAAATTTATTTGATCAACATGGACTAAAAGCGTCAAAAAGTGCATAAGTTTGCATTTTCGAGCATATATTACGTTCTGAACATATCCTGACATCCAAAAATTTTTGTAATCATTAAAATTTTTTATTTTATTGATTGGAATGCAAAAATATCTTTCGTCGTATAATTTGGATCGTTTTTCGCGTCCGTTCGTGTTTCGTCGTAATTAACCGAATAACGTGACCGTACGACCAAACGAACCGACATCCGAGCTAATTTCAAGCATGTTTTTTTTGGCTAAAGGGTTACCCCGGTGATTCTATTAAAACAACCGCAATTAAGTACAAGTAGTGAGGATGTGTTCCCCACTAGTTTATATACAGGACATGCCCCATATATGTAAATCAAACAAAACAAACAACCTATGACACCCCATAACCTAGCCTACTATACATCATGAAAAGATATCCAGTAGACAAGACAAAACAAAACAAAATAAAACCCTCATCCTCCATCATCAAAGATGAAGTTGCCACAAACTGGCAGCCCCTTCACACGAACCAATAAGAGTCTATCCATTGGAGATCTTTGTGGAAGAGGTGCTAGCCCTTGCTCTCGAAGATGAAGAATGTATACCCGAGGTCATAAATTCACTAGTTTCGTTATAGACTTCAACGACCTCCTCCTCATCCGATTCCTGCTTGTCTCTTGACTGCGTATCCTTCTTTTCCACTCGACCCACAGTGATACCTCCCTGACTTCCATCATCGTCCTTAAGGATGTCAAACGGGTTTGACGTTGAAACCTGGTTATTCATCGGAGTCTTCAAGGACAATTTTGGTTTGACAACTGGTCTATAAGCTAACTTCGGCTTCTGATTTTTCATATGAAGGCCTTGGTTATTAACTTTCTTCTTCTTTGCACCCACAACCTGAAAATCATCATTATTCTTTTCAGAATCCCCACTTGAAACTACCTGAGGGTTTTTTGGGCACGAGCTATCATCATGACCAAAAACACAGCAAGAGGAGCACCTTAGAGGCTCCCAATCATATTCAATTTTGACCTCCACCTTTGAATGACCATTACCATCCAAAGCTGGTATTGCAACAGTAACACTCTTCTTTAACTCAGCCCCCGCCTGAACTTCAATAAGAGCTCTAGCATAACTGCTTCTTCCCCAAGACTCAGCACACATCGTGGCAGTATACGAATCCAACATCTTAGGGACCCCAATCTTAGATGCGACCAAGCTAAGACCATCCTCAGTAAATGCCGCTAACGGCACATCATGCATCTTGACCCAAACTGGAACAATTTTAATGTCCTCTTTTTCCATCTTGATAGAGGCCGACCACTCCTTCAAAATTATCGGTACACTTCTGATCAATCAAGGCCCATCCTCTAACATTTGATTCATCCCTTCCTTAGTTTTAAACTTAAAGAAAAAGAACCCGTTCGCATTCATCATTAGCCGGGAAAGACCATATTTAACCCAATTGTTCTTTGCAAAGTAATCAACCACAGGAAATGCCAGGCGTTTACCAAGAAAATATCCATACAAAGTGTTAGCATACCCGTCCGTAACTTGTTTAACTGATGAAATTGGAATAACAACATCTGCTCCATCAACAGTCTCGTTAGATTCCATCTCCCTAAAGTTTACTTTAACATTCGTTTTAGTATTCTTCACATCTTTAGCAAATGAAATAGGATCCGCCGCCGATGATCCTGTTTTTCCTAGACCAGCTGACGAATGTACCTGATCCAAATCTGAAGATGGCTTGAAAGCCATACCCGGATAATCACAAAAGTTTACCGATTGCTCTCCATCCAATTTCTCCAATCGGACTGGCTCCGTAACCTTGGAAAGTTCATCAATGATGTTTATACGCTTAGTCTCATTCTGATTAGTAAACGTTATTCCACGTCTAGGTTGAAACGTATTCCCTTCCACATCAATAACCCGATCAGCTAATGCCTTAAACGACAATGGAGGCTTCCTATGAATCTCTTGTGGTTTACCACTAGATTTTGTGCGATCATCCATTCAGAAACCAACTCTCTTTAACCGTATGAAAAAACAACTCGAAAAACAAAACACCAAACAAACCCATCGACCAACAAAACGAAGAACAAACATAAACCCTAAACTAGCTAGAAACCCTAACCCATGAATTCTAATAAATCAGATAGCTTACTTGGAAAATCAGGCCGATAACCAATGAAACTATACAAACTATTCAAAATATGGATTGAGGGCGGCAATTGTAAAGGAAAATAATGAAAACCCTAGATGAAAATCGAACAGATCTGCGAACAGACTTCCTTTTAGATGTTAGAAACCCCTAAAAACTAATCTGCATCAGAAATCACGATGAAAAACTAGGGTTACGGCTGAAGGATCAGAATCGCCATTGCTAGAGAGAGAATTAGGGTTTCTTGGTACGATTTCAGGTCAGCATGTTTCAAGTCCCCTATGCTTTAACATCCTTGTAGAGCCTTGAAAATGGGTTAACGGGGTTTAAACGCGTCGAAAATGGCTTAAATATGCTGCAGGGACCAAACCTGACAATTTTTGAAACTTTCTGGTACTGGTGTGTGGTGGCGTCTCGCCACAGCCTAAGGGCTGTGCTGTGGCGGCACGCGACGGCTACATCTGGACAGAAATTCCATTTTTGGCAACCAGCTTGATTTCTAGGGTCTTTTCTGCAACTTTTTTCAATACTATGAGCTGGTATTGGATCCCCATTGTATTTAAATACCATGTTCTACAATGAAGGGCCAAGATTAATCCTTCTAAACACATGTAATGATCTCATTCATCCTAACTTCCTATAAATAGAAGTGGGTTCTTGGCCATTTTTGCTCACATTTGATTTCAAACTTGCTCTAAGTTGGAGTTCTACACTTCATACCTGAGCAATTTGAATCAAAACCTTCCTAGCTTGGACCCTTTGTAAGCTTCTTTCAAGCTTTTATTGCTTTTCAAGCATGAAAGTCAAACAGTGTTTGACTTTCTGCATTGACCAGTCTTTGGTCAACACAAAGTTCGTTTGAACTTTGCAACGTGAGCGTAATCACAATGGTTATAGTCCCATGTGACTATACCTACTGATTACCACGTTGATTTGTCGAAGTGACGAGTCAAAGTTTCGGTCAAAATACGTGTTTATGCGTATTTTGCAACGAAACTATTTTTAGGTATCAAAATGCGGGTTTTAACATGAAGACAAAAGTAGCGGAGGTTCATTCACATGGTGAATGGCGATGGCCTACGCAATGGGTGGTGCGGTTTCCTGCTTTAGCGATCTTGCGGCAACTAGTCTTGAATGCTAATCATCGAGATAAGCTTATTTGGAAGACTAGAGTGGGTATACAAGTGGAGTTTAGTTCAGCGGCGGTTTGGGATGATGTCCGATCAGCTCAAAACGAGGTGCAATGGGCGGAGGTTGTCTGGTTTTCACAAGCGATCTCAAGACACTCTTTCATTATGTGGCTCATAGTGAATAGAAAACTGAAGACTCAAGACATTATGCAAGCATGGAACTCATCAGGAAATGCTAATTTTAACCTTAGGTGTTGTTCTTTGTGTATATCAGGCCCGGACTCTCATGAAAATTTGTTTTTTGAATGCGGCTATGCAGCGGAGGTTTGGAATGAGGTGAAGGTACAAGCGGATATGGCTGCAATTACAAACCAGTGGCATGCTATATTTGACTACTTGGTGGGTATAGCAAACTCTAAGAAGGCCTCTCATGTGATCGCTAAACTTGTGGTAAGTGCGGCAGCATACTTTGTATGGGATGAAAGGAATCGAAGACTATTCACGACAAAACGAAGAAATAAGACGCAGTTGGTGGATGTAATTCTCTCAACTGTTCGTCTAAAGCTCCTATCGATGAGATTTAAAAGGTCGATGCAAACAGAACGAGTTTTACGAGATTGGTCGCTTCCACGGGGGCTACTGATAGCGGATGATGATAGCGGCTAGTTTTTTAGTTTAGTTGTTTTGTTTGTCGAATAGATTGTTTGACTGGTGTATTTGTAGGCGTCTTGTTTGTTGTCGCGTGTTTGGCTCTCGGTAGGCATGTCTCCCGTGAGAACTGAGAAGTGCTTTTGCTTCTCACTTGTTTTGTTTGGTGGTTGATATAAAATTTTACCGGGGTAACCCTTTACCCAAAAAAAACACTTTGTTTTGATATCAAACCTGTTTTCTAACTTAGTTAAACATGTTTAACTCGTCACTTTTAGTCTAGTGCTTATATAGGGTCGTAAAGTCAAGCGGTCTAAACCACCGCTTAGACTTTCGAACCCGACCCGTTTGGTCACTCTTTAGGATCTGACCAAGCATGTATTGTGACCGTAGTTGTATAGGGAATAACCTTCCGAGGTTATACCTTATGGTCACCTAGTTTAATTAGTTGTATGATAGGTAGTTTATATGCCTTAGGTAAATGACCAAAATGCTCTTTTCAAGCATAATTTTTTTGGTAAAGGGTTACCCCGGTGATTCTATATATTCACAACCAAAAAAATAAGAAGTATGGAACGCCCATACTAGTTCAGACATGGGACATACCCCATGAAAGTACACAACCAAAAGGAAAACAGAAAGTAAACGAGACAAACTATTGGACTACATTCTAGAAAAACCACAATTCAAAATCACATATAATCAGCTTCCATCTTCAATGAAAGATCCCGTGTGAATATCCCATTCCTGAAGAAGTCTTCGCACCTTGTCGGTATTCTTGAATTTAACGCCCATCAGCTTATAGCGAATCATCTGAAATATAACATTACTGATCGAATCTGGAGGTCTCGCATGGTTTTTAAAGATTCTGGCATTTCATTCCTGCCAAATGACATAAGTCGTTGCCGCCACCATCAGCCTAGCAACATAGGTAGCCGCTGATTTGGATCTAGCCCGAGCTCCAAGCCATTCAGTGATATCATTCCAAACCGGATTAACGCTACCCATGCCAGCCTTACTCCTAACCGTACACCAAACCTGAGCCGATAATTTGCATTCGAAAAATAAGTGGTCATGAGAATCATGGTTCTCATAGCAAAGTAAGCAACACATCATATTCATATTCTTCCTTCGCGATATATCCCATTGAAGAATTTTATCTTGGGTCAGCAAACTCCGACGCATGATAAGCCACATCAGAAAAGCATGTCTAGGAATACATTGTGAAAACCAAATAAAGTTTACCCAATCCACCTCCGGCTCCCTGGTCCGAATAGAGTGCCACACACAAGAAGATGAATGCTCACTAAAATCATTACCATCTTTCCACATAAGTTTGTCATTCCTATATGGATCTAGGTGCACGTGATCCAGATTAATAAGGACTGGATATAGATCCCTCCAAGCCGAAGGCCATATCCAAGAACCATCTTGCCAAATATCACTAACCGTATCATTTAGAGAGAAACCCGCTGTAGTAATAACTCTAGGAGTGAGGAAACTAGCCAATGGACCAAACTCACACCATTGATCATACCATGCTGAAGTCCTTCTACCATCACCAATTCGAGACCATATATGATTCCTGATCAACGGCCGCAACTGGAGAAGTTTTCTCCAACTCCAGCAAGAATTTGAAATAGGTCTACACTCCCAAAAATTGCACCTTCTTAACCTGTGTGAATAAATCCAATCAACCCAAAGAGAGTGACGTTTAGTGATAATACTCCAGATATGGGAAACCATAAGAGCTCTATTCACATCTCGAAGCCGACGCAACCCAAGGCCCCCTTCATACTTCGGAACACAAATTGCTTTCCATGAGACTTTTTTTTGGGTAAAGGGTTACCCCGGTGAATATTATGCCAACCAAACCAAAAGAAACAAGTGAGGTGCAAAACACACCCCAGTTCTCTCGAAAGACATGCCTAACGAGAGTAAACAAGCGACCAGCAACGCAAAACAAAAAACATCAGTCAACAAAGATTACAAACACAAAACAATAACGAAATAAAATTAGCCACAATCATCGTCAGCAACTAAGAGACCCCTCGGAAGCGCCCATTCTTGCAAGATCCTATCCGACTGAACTGTCTGCTTGAACTTCATTGATTGAAGCTTCAGCCGAACAGTAGAAAGAATAACATCGACCAGTTGCTCCTGACTCCTTTGGTGCTTCGAGAATAATCTCCTATTTCGTTCATTCCAAATGAAATAAGCTGAAGCGCCAACCAAAAGTTTAGCAATGACATGCCGAGCCTTCTTCGACTCCGCTATTCCCACTACGAAATCAAAAATAGCACTCCATCTGTTAGGGATTGCTACCATATCTGCTCTACCTTTGACACCATCCCAAACTTTAGAAGCATAGCAACACTCAAAAAACAGATGCTCATGAGAGTCCGGACCTGACGTACACAAGGAGCAGCAAATAAGATTAAAGTTCATGTTAACCGAAGTGTTCCATCTCCTCATTAAATCTTGCATCTTTAGCTTTTTATTGATAATCAACCACATTATAAATGAGTGTCTCGGAATAGCTTGCGAAAACCAAATCATATTCGACCACTGGACTTCATCCTGAGTAGCACAAATAACATCCCACACCGTGGAAGTACCAAAGTCAGTTACGATCCCCATCCTATCCTTCCACACCAACTTATCTTGCTTCGACACATCCAATTCGATATCACGCAAAAGTATTAGAGTCGGAAAACGATTCATCCACGTGGTAGGCCACTGCCACCCCTCCTGGCCGAATAGATCAAACAAAGTAGACTCCATGCTAAATCCCGCATTCGAAATTAGTCTAGGCGTAAGAAAAGAATGAAGAGGACCTACATCATCCCATTTATCAAACCAGGAAAACGTATTCTTTCCATCACCCACTTCCGTCCATACATGGCATCTAATATGAGGTCTTAGGCTTAGCATTTTCCTCCAACTCCATGTGATGTTACTTTTCACCGGTACATCCCAAAACGATCTACCTTGGAGACGATACGAGTGGATCCATTTAACCCATAAAGATTCCCTGTGAGTTAGGACACTCCATATGTGAACTGTCATCAACGCATTATTCATATCTCTGAGTCTACGTATCCCCAACCCACCCTCATGCTTAGGCATACACACCGATTTCCATTTAACTTTAGCTTTCCCTCTAATGTCATCCCCTTGAGCCCACAAGAACCGTTTCATCCTATCTTCAAGCTCTTTGATAATACGTTTAGGAAGGATAAACACGGACGCCCAGTAAATGTGCAAAGACGACAGCACCGAGCAGGTAAGATTAAAACCGAAGACTAATATATATGTCACACCCCGACCGCGTATAACATGCAACCGCGGCGGAAACGTCGGGGAGTGTTATAACAGAATTAATTGTTTCACAACCATGGCATACAAAGTTATATTTTATTTATCAAACAAGAGTGTTACATTGTCTCCAAACAGGAAATAAAGAGTTCAGAACATAATTAAACTAAGTCTATCTTCATTTTATGTCTCTAAGGCACAGGTCCGCCCTAGTGTCACAATCATCATCCTAAGCGACAGCTCCTGAAAACACATGTGAAAATAGGTACGTCAGCATAAAAATTCCTGTGAGATACATAGGTTTTGTGAAAATAGGATTCATGACTTGGGTTTTAAAAGAAAGGTTTAATAAAAATTAGTCATGAATCTTGTTAAGTGTTTTCTTTTATAAATCATATGAAAACTCGATAAGAAACCAGATTATATAAAAGAAAGGTGTATGGTTAATGAAATAACAAAGTAAAATGAGTTGTATAAAATAAACTGTTTTGTAAAACAATGTCTTGTGAAAAATAAGTTGTTTATGTAAAATGTAATATGTCAAATATTGAAATGATTTAAATAAAGCTACGATATGTAATATTATACAAACACTTATATATAGGAAGTACCAGCGGCGTATCCACCATGTTTGTATCATATTACACACGCCTCGTTACTCAAATCATTTACCCAAACCAACCACCAATGTAAATTGTTCATGTATAAATCAATTGTCAAGTGTTATTGTGTAAACCATATCAAAATGTCCATGTCTAATGTAAATCACCAAATGTGTATATCAATGTCAAAATGTTTATGTTTAATGTAAATGATATAATGTGTATCCAAAAATATCATGTATGGCCTGTGAAATATATCAACTAAACCATAGGTAAAATGCACAAAAACAGGGTATTGAATTAAACATAGTTTAAGTCAAAGTTATGTTTTGTGGAACAAATGCATGCTATATTGATACAAACATCTATGCGGTATTGTGAAAATGCATACATCCAAGCCTTGTGACTGTGGTGATAGACCTTTAAACAAATTAAAGGTCTATCTATGTTATGTTTATCGAATTCGGTCATTCCTTCCACCCAAACAAACCTAGGCTTCAGGAATGGGAGTTGTCAAGTCCTATGGTACCACTACCTACTACCGAGCGGCATGATCGGTGTTAATGAATGTATTAGTCTCGTTAAACAAACCAAATGATATACCAAATGTAAGCATGTTTTATGAAAATAATGTACCTAGTATGCTAAGTAAACATATAAGGTAGAGATGTAAAACAATGTGTTCATATGCTGAGTAAACATATGTAACAGAAAATGTAATGTAAAACAATGTGCTAGCATGCTAAGTAAACATACATAGCAAAGGAAAATGTAATGTAAAACAATGTGCTAGCATGCCAAGTAAACATACATAGCAAAACATAATGAATTCATGTACTATAAGTGTACTAATGAACATAGCAAGTATAGGATATAAAAACATGAAAAGCACGAAAGTAACAAGTAGGCACATGTGTTTCACCCCAAAACAGATTGAAAACAGTAAAAGAGGGGACTATGTACTCACTTGAGATTGCTTAGTAGTCCTTGAGTAACAACCAAAAATGCTAGAGATCACGGATATCAAACGGCACCTAATATAGGTAACTACATTAATAAACCGGACCTAAATCGGAAGATAGGATAGAATGAGGGTTCGTAAACCAAACGAGTATGGAGACTCGTGTAATATGGTTTAACAAAGCCTACATACTAAAATGAAACCTAACCTAAGTGCTTACGACCCATTATGACCCGTTTAGGTAGCTTATGCTACTTTAACGCGTCGTTCGCGTAAAACGCGTTCGGAATGCCTAACTAGTCCTATGATAAGTAAAATATGCCTTAACATGTCTAATATTGTTATTAAATTAGTTTAGATACCAAAAGTTATGTTACATATTCTTAATATGAATTTTGGCGTAAAAAGGGCATTTTGGTAATTTACGTAAGGCATATAAACTACCTATCATACAACTACTTAAACGAAGCGACCATAAGGTATAACCTAGGAAGGTTATTCCCTATATACTATGGTCACCTAATGTGTTTGGTCGGATCCTAATGATCGACCAAATGGGTCAGGTTCGAAAGTATAAGCGATTGTTTAGATCGCTTACCTTACGACCCTATATAAGCACTAAACTAAAAGTGACGAGCTAAGCATGTTAAAACATGCTTAACTAAGTTTAGAAAACAGGTTTGGTATCAAAACAAACGGTTTTGATACCCAAGAGTAGTTTGGTTACAAAATACGCAATAACACGCATTTTGGCCGAAACTACGACTCGTCACTGAGCCAAGATAACGTGGTAATCAGTAGGTATAGTCACTAGGGACTATAACCATCGTGATTATGCTCACGTTATGAAGTTCAAACGAACTTCGTGTTGACCATAAACTGGTCAACGCAGAAAGTCAAACATAGTTTGACTTTCGGACTCGAAAAGCGATAAAAGAACGAAGGAACACTTACAAAGGGTCCCCGCTAGTAAATATTGATCACATAGCTCAGGTATGAAGCAATGGCTTCAACTTAGAGAATTTAGATCAGATTTGTGGGTTTTGAGTTGATTGGGGTTGGGTATTTATAGTAATTGGACAACCGTTAGGATCGTTTATCGAATAACGTGATCGAATCTCATCCGTACATGTGTTGGAATGTTATGGTAACTCATTTTGCCCCCACCACCAGAGATTGACATGTGGCATTGGCCTTTGGGGGGTTGAAAGGCTGTTAACAACAGTCAAAACGAGTTTTTGCATCTGGCCCCTGCTTACGGACCGTAAGGGTGATGGCTTACGGTCCGTAAGCCATCAACTTTGGCAGAATTACACTTTTGGTCCCTGCACCTTGTTTCGTTGCGTAACGACACTTCTATCACCCGTCAAACCCAATTTCAAGCTCCACAATGATGTTAAGACATAGGGAACATGAAATATGCTTGAAAATATCACGGATGTCGGTTCGTTTGGCCGTACGATCGCGTTGTTCGGTTAATTACGATGGAATGCGCATAAGCACGAAAAACGATCCAAATGGCGTGACGAATGCATTTTTTCTCATGCCAAACACTAAAATAAAGTATTTTAGTGCATACATAAATTTTTGGATGTCCGGATGTTTTCAGAACGTAAGTTATGCGCGAAGGTGCAAACTTGTGCACTTTTTGACACTTTTAGTCCCTGAATGACCCAAAAGTTTATTTTAGCACACCGAACCCCTAAAAGCCTATTTCTAAGCTATATAAAGGATATTTAAGGTGTGTTTAACTTATGGTCATGTTCCGGAATGTCTGTTACAGTTCAAATTGGCATACTTTAGCAGTTTGTCAAATTTAGTCCCTGTAGGCGAATTAACTTTTTTTTGCCATACCAAAGCCTTCAAAACTTATTTCTAAGTTATGTAAAGGTTATTTAAGGTGTGTTAAGTATATGTTGATGTTCTGGAGTATTTGTCGCATTAAACTGACTACGTTTACGCACCAGTTTGCGTATAAATCTCCAGAAAGCGATGTAGAGTTTGAAATTGAATAAAAGTTAAAACATGAAAAATGTAAAACATAACCAAACAAACATTGGGATCAAATAACACTATTTTATTGATAATTGAACTGTTCACAATGATTACAGGCACAGATGTTACAGTCTCCCCTACTTGTGGAAATTTCGTCCCGAAATTTATTTAGAGGAAACTCGTGGGAATAGATGTGGGTACTTTTCCTTCATTTGATCTTTGCATTTCCAAGTAAACTTAGGTCCACGTTTAGATTCCCAGCGAACTTTGACCAATGGAATGCGATTGCGCTTGAGCCACTTGACTTCATGTTCCATGATTTCCACTAGCTTTTCAACAAATTTCAGTGTTTTATCAACACGAATTTCGTCAAGTGGTATGTGGAGGTTCTCATCAGCTAAACACTTCTTGAGATTGGATACGTGAAAGGTTGGATGAACATTTCCAAGTTCAGGAGGTAACTCAAGTCTGTAGGCTACCTTACCGATTCTTTCGACGATCTTGAATGGTCCAACGTATCTAGGTGCAAGTTTTCCTTTCTTTCCAAATCTGATCACACCTTTCCAAGGTGAGACCTTGAGTAATACTCGATCACCGACTTGAAAATCCAAGGTCTTGCGTTTTGGGTCCGTGTAACTCTTTTGACGGCTTCTAGCTGTCTGAAGGTTATCACGAACTTTCTTAATCTTATCAGTTGTCTCTAAAATGAGGGCAGGTCCAGTAAGCTGAGCCTCGCCGATCTCATTCCAGCAGACTGGTGAACGACATTTTTGACCATAGAGAGCCTCGAAAGGAGCCATGTTGATGCTGGAGTGATAACTGTTGTTGTAGGAGAATTCAATCAATGGAAGATGTGAATCCCAACTACCACCAAAATCGATCACACAAGCTCTAAGCATATCCTCCAGAGTCTGGATTGTTCTTTCAGATTGACCATCCATTTGCGGATGATAAGCTGTGCTCAGATTAAGTTGGGTCCCATAGCAGATTGCATGGTTCTCCAAAAATGAGAAGTGAAGCGAGCATCTCTGTCAGAAATGATGTTCAAAGGAACACCATGTCGAGCTACAATTTCATCCACATAGATTTTAGCAAGTTTGTCAGCAGAAAAATCCTCACGGATTGGCAAGAAATGCGCTGACTTAGTAAGACGATCAACAACTACCCAGATGGCATCATGACCCTTCTTTGTGCGCGGAAGTTTAGTAATGAGATCCATGGTAATGTTTTCCCATTTCCAAACTGGGATCTCTGGTTGCACCAATAAACCAGAAGGACGCTGATGTTCACCCTTAACCTTAAGACAAGTAAGGCATTTTGATACATATAAGGCAATGTCTTTCTTCATACCAGGCCACCAATACTGAATACGAAGATCCTTATACATCTTATCTGAACCAGGATGAACAGAATAACGAGACTTATGGGCTTCATCCATAAGTAAGGTGCGAAGGTTATCTTGGCTTGGGACCCACAAACGGTCCATGAAGTAATACGATCCATTGTCCTTCAGTTCAAGATCAGGTGTTATGAGATAGGGAAATTCCTTATCCATCAAGCCTTGTGAAACACAAGTGTGTTGAGCCTGAGAAATGCGTGCTTGGATATCGGATCGAGCTTGGATAACAGATTGAACATGAACATAATGAAGCTTAGGACGTTCCTTGCGACTCAATGCATCGGCTACGACATTCGCCTTACCAGGATGGTAGCGAATTTCGCAATCATAGTCGTTTAGAAGCTCCACCCAACGTCGTTGCCTCATGTTGAGTTCTTTCTGATTGAAGATATGCTGAAGACTTTTGTGGTCTGTGAAAACCACACATTTTGTTCCGTACAAATAGTGTCTCCAGATCTTAAGAGCGAAACCAACTGCACCTAACTCAAGATCATGAGTGGTGTAGTTTTTCTCATGTATCTTCAATTGCCTCGATACATATGCTATGACTTTGTTCCTTTGCATCAGAACACAGCCAAGTCCCAATTTAGATGCATCGCAATAAACGACGAAATCATCATTGCCCTCAGGCAAAGTCAGAACAGGCACGTCGCAAAGTTTTTGCTTCAAGTTTTGAAAAGCTTCCTCTTGTTTGAATCCCCAATCAAAGGGTTTGTTCTTCTGAGTTAGAGCAGTTAGAGGAACTGCAATCTTCGAGAAATTTTCAATGAAGCGGCGGTAATAACCCGCTAGACCAAGAAAGGAACGAACTTCAGTAGGAGTAGAAGGTGTATCCCAATCCTTAATCGCACTGATCTTGGAGGGATCTACATGAATACCTTGTTCGTTGACAATATGTCCTAAAAATTGAACTTCTTTAAGCCAAGAAAGGAACGAACTTCAGTTGCTATTTCTTTAGGAGTTCCAAAGTAAGACGAAGATGTTGCTCGTGATCAGCTCGCATCTTAGAGTATATCAAGATGTCATTAATAAAAACAATGACAAACTGATCCAAATAAGGCTTGCAGACCCTATTCATTAAGTCCATGAAAACAGCAGGAGCATTAGTCAAACCGAATGGCATGACTGTGAACTCATAATGCCCATAACGAGTGCGGAACGCTGTCTTGGGAATATCTTCTTCATGCACACGAAGTTGATGATATCCAGATCGCAGATCAATCTTTGAAAAATAAGAAGCGCCATGTAACTGATCAAAGAGATCATCAATGCGAGGTAGGGGATATCGATTTTTGAAGGTAAGCTTGTTAAGCTCACGATAATCGATACACATCCTAAATGATCCATCCTTCTTCTTGACAAAAAGAACGGGAGCACCCCAAGGTGAAAAGCTAGGACGGATAAAACCTTTGTCAGAGAGCTCCTGAAGCTGCTTAGACAACTCTTGCATCTCAAACGGTGCAAGACGATAGGGAGCTCTGGCAATGGGATTTGCACCAGGTACGAGATCAATACGGAACTCGACTTGGCGTGCTGGAGGTAGACCAGGTAACTCTTCAGGGAATACTTCAGAATAATCCCGAACAACAGGAATATCTTGAATAGACTTACCCTTGCCCTTATCTGCTACAACATGTGCCAAAAAGGCCACATAGTTCTTTCGTAGATACTTCCAAGCTTTAAAACAAGACATGAGTTTGAGACCACCGGTAGGTTTCTCACCATGCACCTGTAGGATCTCTCCTGTTGAAAGCGGCATACGAACAATCTTCTCAAAACAAACTACCTCTGCGCGATGCTTGGCTAACCAATCCATACCCATAATAACGTTGAAGCTTCCAAGTCGCATAGGCGTGAGATCAATAGGAAAAAGATGGTCGTTGAGGTTCAACTGGCAGTTGCGAAGAACAGAATCAAGAACAATGGGTTCACCACTAGCAACCTCTACTATCAAGGGTTTTCCTAGTTTCGTTCTAGACACCCGAAGCAATGGCTCAAAAGATAATGACACAAAACTCTTATCGGCACCCGAATAAAAAAGAACAGATGCATGCTGATTATTAATAAAGAACGTACCGTTCACCACTTCATTGTCTGCTTGTGCCTCTTGTGCATTCATGTTGAAGACTCGACCTCGAGCCTGAGCCTGATTCTGGTTTGGATTCTGATTCTGGTTGTCTAGCCTTGGGCACCGGTTTCTGTAGTGGGTCAGGTCCCCACAATTGTAGCACGAACCAGGAGGAAAATGAGGTCGTGCAGCTTGACCTTGTTGCTGAGCAAGAGGCTGAGCAACTTGTTGAGCCGGGTTCTGAACTGCCTGATTCTGAGCAAAACGACAAACACCTGCAAGATGACCTGACTTCCCACAGTTAGTACAGAAACGGCACGGAAATTTCGGCTGATGGTGACTGTTGCATCTATTGCACAAAGGTGCATTTCCTGCATAAGGTTTCTTCGCTGGAGGCTGTGCGGGTTGGTTGGCAGCTGCCTGGTTAGCTTGGGCCGTGACAGCAAAATTTTGGGAAGCCTTACGCTTCCTTGACCCCCTTAAGGAACCAGATTCCTTTCCTTTCTTGTTTTGACCTTTCTTGCTATCTTCTTTGTCAGACGACTGTTTCTTACCTTTGTCACCCTTTTTATGCAGCTTCCCCTTTCGAACCTGCGACTCAGTCAATGTCGCTGCTAACTCGATCGCCTGACGGAGTGTGGTAGGGTTACTATCAGTAATGATGTCTTGTACTGAGTCAGGTAGACCATCGATGTACCTTTCGATAGCCTTGTCGAGTGGGGTAACCATTGTTGGGCAAAGCAGACTCAACTCCTCAAACCTATCAGTATATGCCCTGTGCTCGCCACTGTCTTGTTTCAAGTCATCAAACTCTCTCTCCAAAGCTCGCTGTTCTTGACGAGGACAAAACTCCCTCATCATAAGGGCTCTAAGTTCAGCCCAAGTCTGTGCTAGAGCAACTTCTGCACCGCGATCTCTCATAACCCCGTTCCACCACGTAAGAGCCCTCTTCTGAAACACACTCGAAGAAAACTCGACCTTGCGATTGTCAGGACACTGCACATGGCGGAAAGTATTCTCAATGCTCTCGAACCATTGAAGAAGCCCAGTCGCTCCCTCAGAACCACTAAACTTGAGTGGTTTAGCCAAGTTAAAATCCTTGAATTTGCATGGAGCATTGTTGTTGTTGTTGGCTTGGTTCCATTGAGCAAAGAGGTTTGGGAATTGAGCAGCCATTTGCTGCGTAATGATTTCTGCCAGTTCGGCAGTCGCTATCTGGTTTTCGCGTCGAGGAGGCATTCTAAAAGAGGAAAACATGAAAGGAAACGAGTGAGATGATTGGATGAAGAGAATGAGATGAAACAAAATTAACAAAAGCAAAGATGGTGGTCGTTCGTCCGTATCGCAAAGCAAACAAGCGACACACAGTGACTAATCAAAGTAAATGGGTCAAAAATAATGTATCGTGAAGACATGCTCGCCTATAAGTGAACACTCACCCCAAGAGTTCCCAGGTAAGAGTGACTGGTCCGATTATGTGGATTTGTACGAACACTCTAGCCTTAGACAGAAAACCCAGGGTACAGGCATTCACCCTTCCAGTTTGCATGTGTTCACATTATTTAAAACCCAAAACCTTGACAAGATTTTGAAAACTCAAAGGGGTTCAAAACCTTATAACAGAGGGTTCGAAACCTTACAATATGTCACACCCCGACCACGTAAAACAACGAAACGTGGCGGAAACGTCGGGGAGTGTTGTAACAGAATTAATTGTTTCACAACCATGGTAATTAAATTTATGTTTTATATAACAAACAAGAGAGTTACATTGTCTTAAAACAAGAAACAAAGAGTACATAACATAAATTAACTAGTTCTTGCTTCGTTTTAAGTCACTAAGGCATAGGTCGGCCTAAATGTGTCTCGATCATCCTATGCAACAGCTCCTGAAAACACATGTGAAAATAGGTACGTCAGCATAAAAATGCCTGTGAGATACATAGGTTTTGTGAAAATAGGATTCATGACTGGCGTTTAAAGAAACTGTTTAATAAAAGTAGCCATGAATCCCTAGTAGGTATTCATTGCTTCTCTCGGATTCTCTCTCCTTGGGGCGATTTCTGTTCTTCATGAAACCCTAGGTTTTCTTTGTGATCTTTTGTATAACAGTCTGTGATTAGAGTTTTGATTCTTCAAGATTCTATAACGAACTCGTTAGCAATTGTGACCGATCTAAAATTAGGGTTTTGCTTGTTTTTTCCTCATCGCCATCCTAGGGTTTCAATTTGATACCATGACTTATTAGATTGGTTGTTATTGATCGCGGTTAACTGAGATTAATTTAGCTAGATTGATACTCTGATTTAATCGGTTAATGGTTAAAGATTGAATTCTAGGTTTACAAGGATTAGGGTTTACGTTTTTGGTGGTTGGTTGCATGTTTTTGCCGGTTGTTTGGTCTGTACGTATTCTTGTGCATGGAGAGAAATCGAGATAGAGGTTTGGAGGATCTAGGGTTTCAGTCTTTCTCTGAAAAGATGCATGGTGATGTGTTCATTAGTTCTAAGGGTCCAACGAGTGTCCAGGATCTGCGTGAGAAGTCCTCTTTATTAAACAAGCCGCTGAATATTGATGGGTATCCGTTGCTGGCTCGTCGGGGTGTTCAGAAAGATCAAAAGGTTATTAATATTATCGATGAGTTGGAGAAAGTTACGGTCCCAGTTCAACCTGTAACCATTATAGCCGAAAGTCAGGAAGATCAGCATGTAAAACAGTCTGCTCCAATTTCTTATGCTGAAAAACTTCAGTCTACTGCCCGAAATAAGAGAGAGATTAATTTCAGACTTATGAAGCCGTTAGAGACTCGTGAAGATGCTGATGTTGTTATTCCAAAAGAAGTGGTAAAAAAGGTTCAGGATAAATTCGAAAATGTGTTATATGGCTACTTCTTAGGTAACAGGTTGCCGTTTCCGGTTGTGGAATATTATGCCAAAAATGTTTGGGCGAGATTTGGATTCTCAAAACTTATGATGAATGCGAGTGGGTTCTTTTTCTTCAAGTTCGAAACTAAAGAAGGTATGCTGAAAGTTTTAGAAGGTGGTCCATGGTTAATTAGGAAAATTCCTTTATTTCTGAATATTTGGACTCCTTCGGTCAGTCTTAAGAAGGATGGAATTAAAACGGTGCCAGTATGGATTAAATTACATAATGTACCAATTACAGTTTATACTGATGAAGGTTTGAGTTTACTGGCGTCAAAGCTAGGGGTTCCAAAAAGACTGGATGCTTACACGGCTGACATGTGTGCTGAAAATTGGGGTAGAACAAGTTTTGCTCAAGCTATGATTGAGGTTTCGGCGGATTGTGAGTTGAAAGAGCACATCGTTGTTGCTATTCCAAAGTTGGATGAAGAAGGTTATATGATGGAAAACATTAAGGTTGAATATGAATGGAAACCACAAAGGTGTGCGGCTTGTTGCTTGTTTGGTCATACGGATAATAATTGCCCTAAGTCCCCAGCTCCAAAACTAAAACAAGTCACAACTGATGATGAGGGGTTCGTTACAGATAAAAGGAAAGTAGCAAAGCATGGATACCCGCAAAGGAAGCAAAAAGCTAAATTTATCTATAGACAAAAGAATAACCATTCTGGTACCGGGCCTTCTGGAACAAAAAGTGTTGAAGAGGAAGGTAATACGGCTAATGTTAGTTATGGAGTTAACGATAGTAACTTGAATGTAAGGAATTCATTCTCGGCTTTGGATCATATGACGGATGGGGAACCGAGTACGAGTGAGATATCTAATCCCAGTAGCAAGGAGGATAGAGCAGTAGAAGACGTCTTTGTAGAGAAACTCTCAACTGAGATATCAGAGTTCATGAATGCTGGTACAACTGTGAAAAAGTCTGAGGGAGCAAGCACTCCCGGTCAACCTGGTATCCATGGATAGTATAGGGGTATGGAATATAAGGGGATTGAACCTTCCTCTGAAACAAAGAGAGGTTCGGCATCTTGTTTCTGAAAATCGTCTTCAGGTGTGTGCAATATTGGAGTCTCATGTTAATGTTTCTAATCTTGCTAGAATTTGTAAAAGTGTGTTTAGATCGTGGGATTGGACCTCGAATGGTAGCTGCTGTTCTCGAGGAACTCGGATCATCATTGGTTGGAACAAGGATATGGAGGATCTTATGGTTATCGCTCAGTCAGATCAGGTTTTACATGTGCAAGTTCGCTTAAAATCTGAGAATAAAATCCTTTTCTGCTCGTTTGTTTATGCTGAAAATAATTATAAAGATAGAAGAGTTCTTTGGGATAACCTTTGCAAACATAAGTGTTTTATTCAGGATAGTCCGTGGGTGGTGATGGGGGATTTTAACTCGGCTCTCTCGATGGATGATTATTTGGTTGGGCCTTCTACTATTCCAATTGGGATGAGAGAGTTTTATGATTGTGTGAAACATAACCAACTTTCTGACGTTAAAAGCCATGGGTTGCGGTTCACTTGGAATCAAAAACCGAAAAACGGTGTCGGTGTGTTAAATAAAATTGACAGAGCTAATAGTAATGCTCAGTTTATTGATGAATTCCCAGATGCTTATGTTCTTTTTCACCCCTATCGAGTTTCGGATCATTCACCTTGCATTCTACATTTGTCTCATGTTAACCATACTAAGCCTAAACCTTTTAAGTTTGCTAATTTCTTAGTAAATAAGGAGGGTTTTATCACATGTGTTGCTAAGGAGTGGGCTAAGAAGGTTCCGGGTGTGACCATGTTTTCGGTTGTTAAGAAGCTGTCGGCTCTCAAATCTACTTTGAGACGCCTATTGTTCATGCAGGGTAATCTTCACGAGCGTGTTAAAACTGCTAGATTGAAGCTGGATGATATTCAAAAGGCCATTGATGCTAACCCTATGGATATCAATCTTAGAGAATCTGAATCCAGGTATATTCAAGAGTTTAATTCTGTGTCCTATGATGAAGAATGTTTTCTAAAGCAAAAATCGAAGGCAGAATGGTTAGCAGCAGGTGACTCGAATACTAAGTACTTCCATAATTGTGTGAAAATGAGGAATGCTTGTAGTAAGATTCATAGTATTCAAGATGTTCATGGTAACTGGTTTAAAGGTAATGATGTTTTTGATGTACTAGTCTCGCATTACTCGGCTTTTTTGGGTCCTCAAGATCAAGTGGTAAAGCTGGTAAATAATGATTTATTCTCCAATGTTCTTGACTCGAATGTTGCTAGTTCTATGATTCGTCAGGTTACTCGTGAGGAGGTAAAAAGCGCTATGTTCTCTATAGGTGAAAATAAAGCCCCGGGGCCGGATGGTTACACCTCTGCATTTTTCAAAAATTCTTGGGAGGTGGTGGGTGATGAGGTGACGAAAGCGATCCTGGATTTTTTTGATAATGGTAAGATGCTTCAGCAAATTAACCATACTATCATTGCATTGGTGCCGAAAACTCCATCTCCTAATTCAGTTACGGATTATAGGCCGATTTCCTGTTGCAACGTCATTTATAAATGCATTAGCAAAATTCTAGCTGATAGGATTAAAGGTAGTTTGGATTATCTTGTTGATATTAATCAGTCTGCCTTTGTCTCGGGCAGAAAAATCTCGGATAATATTCTTCTTACTCAGGAGCTTATGCACAATTATCACTTAAACATAGGCCCCCCAGATGCGCGTTTAAAATTGATATTCAGAAAGCCTATGATACTGTGAGCTAGTCATTTCTTGAGGATGTTCTGTATGCGTTTGGGTTTCATCAAAAAATGGTCAAATGGATCATGGTTTGTGTTACGAATGTCTCGTATTCGCTGAGCATTAATGGCAACCTTTATGGGTATTTTAAGGGTAAAAGAGGTCTTCGGCAAGGTGATCCTATGTCTCCTTATCTTTTTACATTGGTCATGGAGGTTCTTTCTTTGTTACCAAAGAATGCAGCTTATTCTAGTAATGCGTTTCGTTATCATCTTTACTGCAAAAAACAGAAGATTATAAATGTGTCTTTTGCTGATGATCTGTTTTTATTTGCTAATGGGGATGTGGCTTCGGTTAGGGTTCTTCGGGATACTCTTCAATTGTTTTCGAGTGCCTCGGGTTTAGTTCCTAGTATGCCGAAAAGTATGGCTTACTTTGGCAATGTCTCTTCTTCTGTAAAGCAGGAAATTCTTAGCATTATGCCTTTCTGTCACACCCCGACCACGTAAAACAACAAAACGTGGCGGAAACATCGGGGAGTGTTGTAACAAAATCATTGTTTCATAACACATGGAAATTGAAATACTGATTTATTGATTAAAAGAATTACAATGTCTTGACAATCAAAGAAACATAACATAAATAACTAGTCTTGCATCTTTTATTGTCGCTAAGGCCCAAGTCCGCCTAAGTGTATCTTGATAAATCCTATGCATAGATGGCTTCTCTCTGGCGACTTTGGCGATTCATCTAGGAAACCCTAGTTCTTGATTTTCAACATTAATTTTGATCGATCTGGGTTAGGGAAAGGGGTGTTGTCGTGCCTTCTGAGTAAGGTTTCTAGACTTTACCTTGATTTCTAATCTTTTGAAGTTGAGATTAGGGTTTTCGTTTCTTTATTTTAGGGTTTTCTGTTTGCTATTGTTGCCGTCGGTCTTGTCTTCTTTCTGTTCGTTTGTTTTCTTTGCATGGTGTGCTGAGTTTAGAGTTATGGAGTCCAGTAACATTCCTGTTCAAGATGAACGTAACAAAGCTGATAATATTCCAAAGGATCATCGAAGTAAGCCGCCGTTAGTGGTTAAGGGTATTGTCACACCCCGACCACGTAGAACATACAAAACGTGGCGGAAACATCGGGGAGTGTTGTAACAGAATTAATTGTTTCAAATCCATGGCAATTGAAGTTTCGTTTTATTGATTAAAAGTGTTACAACGTCTTAACAATCAAAGAAATACAACATAATTAACTAGTCTTGCATCTTTTATTGTCACTAAAGCCCAAGTCTGCCTATGTGTATCTTGATCATCTTATGCAACAGCTCCTGAAAAACACATGTGAAAATAGGTACGTCAGCATAAAAATGCCTGTGAGATACATAGGTTTTGTGAAAATAGGTTTCATGACTTATGTTTGAGAAAATGTTTAGTCATGAACCTTGTAATTTGCTTTGTTTTGTAAATCATTTGAAAAATGATAAGATCAGATGATATGTATAAATAAGAGAATAATGTATGGTTAAATGAATAACCATTGTAAAATGAGTTTGTATAAGATAAGTTGTTTGTAAATCAATGTCTTGTGAAAAGTATGTTATTTGTATAAAATGTTATATGTCTCAAACTGAAATGATTCAAATAACGCTACGATATGTAATACCATACAAACACTTATATATAGGAAGTACCAGCGGCGTATCCACCATGCTTGTATCATATTACACACGCATCGTTACTTAATCACTTAATCAAACCAAACCACCAAAGTAATGTTTAACAATTGTAGAAATGTTTATGTATGGTCAAATATGGTTCACACGGTTCACAGATACAAACGGTTCACAGATACAGACGGTTCACAAATACAGACGGTTCACAGATACAAACGGTTCACAGATACAAACGGTTCACATAGTCAAATGTTTACAATGGTTCACATAGTCAAATAGTTATAAACGGTTCACATAGTCAAATTGTTATAAACGGTTCAAAAATGTAATGTAAAACGATGTACTAAGTATGCACACAATGGACATACATAGCGTAAAATGTAATGAAATCATGTACTATAATGTACTAACGAACATAGCAGGTATATGATGTGAAAACGGGAAAGCATGAATGTAACAAGTAGGCACATGTGTTTCACCCCAAAACAGTTTGGAAAACAGTAAAAGAGGGGTCTATGTACTCACTTGAGAATGCTCAGTAGTCCTTGAGTGACAACCAAACAATGCTAGAGATCACGGATATCAAACGGCACCTAATATAGGTAACTATGTTAATAAACCGGACCTAGATCGGAGGATCGGATAGAATGAGGGTTCGTAAACCAAACGAGTATAAAGACTCGTGTCATATGGTTTAACAAAGCCTTCATGCTAAATGAAACCTAACCTAAGTGTTTTCAACCCATTACGACCCGTTTAGGTAGCTTATGCTACTTTAACGCGTCGTTCGCGTGAAACGCGTTCAAACCGTCTAACTAGTCCTATGACAAGTGTTATATGCCTAAACATGTTACATAATCAGTTATGTGACAAAAGTTTAGGTTACATATGCTTAATTACCAATTATACATGAAAAGGGTATTCTGGTAATTTACCTAAGGCATATAAACTACCTATCATACAACTACTCAAACGATGTGACCATAGGGTATAACCTCGGAAGGTTATTCCCTACCTACTATGGTCACCTAATGTGTTTGGTCGGATCCTAATGATCGACCAAATGGGTCGGGTTCGAGGTATAAGCGATTTATTAGATCGCTTACCCTACGACCCTAGACAACGTGGTAATCAGTAGGCATAGTCCCAAGGGACTATAACCAACGTGATTACACTCACGTTGCGAAGTTCAAACGAACTTCGCATTGACCATAAACTGGTCAATGCAGAAAGTCAAACAAAGTTTGACTTTCAGACTCGAAAGACTCGAAAAGCAATAAAAGAACGAAAGAATACTTACGAAGGGTCCCCGAATGCTAATTTCGATTCAAAAATCTCAGGTATGAAACAATAGTTTCAACTTAGAGTTTCTCAAATCAAAATTCTAGTGATTTGAGCAATGGGGGGCATGGGGTATATATAGTTTTCGGGTAACCGTTAGGATCGTTTGTCGAATATCGTGCCTTAATCGCATCCGTACAAGTGTCGGGACCTTATGGTAGCTAGAAATTGATCCTTATCAGCTGACTAGACAATTGGGAATGTGTGGTGGGGGATTAAACAGCTACAACCTGCTGTTTGATACATTTAATCTGGTCAGAAGGGGCCATGCGGCACGCTTCAGGATATGTAGAAACTCAGGCGGGCCGCCTGAGGGTTACAGATCAGCAACAACTTTCAAAAATGACAGTTTAGGTCCCTGCACGTGTTTAAGGCTATTTCCGACACTTCTAAGGCCCGTAAAGCCAACTTTAAGGCCCTAAAATGATGCCTAAACATTGTGGACATGAAACATGTTCAAAAATATGCCGGACGATGGTTCGTTTGGCCGTACGAACGCGATGTTCGCTTAATTACGACGGAATGTGCATAAGCGCGAAAAACGATCCAAATGATGAAACGAATGGATTTTTCTTATGCCAAACACTAAAATAAAATGTTTTAGTGCTTACATAAATTTTTGGATGTCCGGATGTATTCAGAACGTAAGTTATGCGCGAAAATGCAAACTTGTGCACTTTTTGACACTTTTAGTCCCTGAATGACCCAAAAGTTTATTTTAGCACACCTAACCCCTCAAAGCCTATTTCTAAGCTATGTAAAGGATATTTGTGGTATGTTTAACTTATGGTCATGTTCCAGAATGTTCGTTACGGTTCAAATTGGCATACTTTCATAGTTTGTCAAGTTTAGTCCCTGTAAGCGAATAAACTAGATTTTGCCATACCAAACCTTCTAAAACTTATTTCTAAGTTAGGTAAAGGTTATTTAAGGTATGTTAAGCCTATGTCACTATTCCGGAGTGTTCGTTGCATTGAACTGGTTATATTTACGCATCGATGCGCGTATAACCTTCCAGAAAGCGATTTAGAGTTTAGAATTGGACAAAAGTTGATATGTGCAAAAGATACACATATTTATACAGATCCCAAGTATGAAATACAATATTTCATTGGCTTGGTATTTGTTTGATGGTCGCAGTGACACAGGTGTCACAGTCTCCCCTACTTTAGGAAATTTCGTCCCGAAATTTATTCGTAGGAGTCTATTTGTGACTTTGTGTCAATTAACCACCAGAGATATGTAAGGTATAATCCTGTCATTTCCTTAACGGACATTCTTCAGAACGAAAATGAACAGACGGAGTCATTTTCCTCAATAAGTATTCTTCAGAAGCGGAAATGAAGGAATAAACAAACGGGGATTCATTTCCTCAACAGGAAATCTTCAGAAACGTAAAATGAACTTACGGAGTCATTTTCAACGGGTGCTTCCTCAGAAACGGAAATGAAAAGGATTGACAAACGGATATCCATTTCCTTAACGGACAATCTTCAGAAACGAAAATGAACAAACGGAGTCATTTTCTACGGTTGCTTCCTCAGAAACGGAAATGAAAAGGATAGACAAACGGATATTCATTTCCTTAACGGAAAATCTTTCAGAAACGAAAATGAACAAACGGAGTCATTTTCTACGGTTGCTTCCTCAGAAACGGAAATGAAAAGGATAGACAAACGGATATTCATTTCCTTAACGGAAAATCTTCAGAAACGAAAATGAACAAACGGAGTCATTTTCTACGGTTGCTTCCTTAGAAACGGAAATGAAAAGGATAGACAAACGGATATTCATTTCCTTAACGGAAAATCTTCAGAAACGAAAATGAACAAACAGAGTCATTTTCTACGGTTGCTTCCTTAGAAACGGAAATGAATAGAGCTAACTTCTAGGCACATGACAAGGCTCGCTGTGGTTTCTGTGCACTAAATTCCATAATTATGTATGCATCCATAATTACGTAATTCCTTGCACAGTCCGCACAGTTTGTCTTGTAATGTTCATAAGCACATAATCACATAGTTGTTTAAATTGGTTATTAATTTGTTATAAATTTGCTATCGATTGAGAACGGATATGGAAAACAGTCGATGGATTTCAAAGTCTTCCGGGATCTATCTGAAAAGATAGGAAGATCTCCCAAAAATTCGATTTTGTTTTCAAAGAAACGTAATGGTCGAATTAAGGAACACAAATATTTTAGGATTCACGGAAATACCCTTGGGTACCCTATTAAGGATTTATAGTGGTACTCTGGGTATTCGTCCAGTGTTGTAACTTGCGCCTTGTACTTCGTTTCCTTAGAATAAACGGGTACCTAGGAATTTCGTGGAAACGCAAGAGATCATAGAATGGGAACATTTTTTGGGGGTAGTTTGTTCTTCAAGGAATACGGTTCCTTGAATGTCGGTATTGTAAGAGATATGTTGTTTATACATTAAACCACATAAATACATTGCAATGTATATAAAAGATTTATTTATAAACAACGATAACAACTGTTTCTTGGACCTTGACAACTAAAGAAAATAATACATAAGGATTGATTATTTCTAAACAGCGTTGTCTTCCATTCGGTCAGATGCTCATCCCTGTGCTGGATTTGCATTAGCAAGCTTTGGGCAATTTCTTCGGAAATGACCCATCTCGCCACAGTTAAAGCAAGAACCTGGTAGAAAACGACCTTGAGCGGTATTGTTGCCAGCTTGGTTTGGTGCAGCTGCAGCTGGGCAAACTCTTGCTGTATGGCCTATAAGTCCACAAGTTTGGCATTTGCGGCACTTTACATTGGCATGATGATGGAGGCTACATTGGTTGCACAAGGGTGCAGTTCCATTGTATGGCTTCCTAGCAGGGGGTTGAGCTGGTTGGTTGGGGACGGCTTGATCATTGTGAGTAACCATGGCGAAGTTCTGAGAAGCCTTTCGCTTCTTTGACTTTTTAGGGGATCCAATCTGTTCATCCATGGTCTTTGATTCCTCGATTGGGTTCCATTCCTCGACCGGTTTCTTGTCAACTTTTCGGAAAAGTTTACCTTTCCTGATCTTTGATTCAGTCAAGGTTGCAGATAGCTCAATGGCCTGTCTAACTGTAGTAGGGTTGCTGCCAGTCACAATGTCTTGTATTGAGTCAGGGAGGCCATCAATGTACTTTTCTATTGCCTTATCCAAAGGCGTGACCATGTTTGGGCATAACAGACTCAACTCCTCATAACGGTCCGTGTAGGCTCGATGCTCACCGCTGTCTTGCTCAAGATTGTCGAATTCCCTTTCCAAGGCCCTGATCTCATGACGAGGACATAATTCCTTCATCATAAGGGTCCTAAGTTCAGCCCATGTCTGTGCTAGAGCAACTTCTGCACCACGATCTCTCATAACCCCGTTCCACCACGTAAGGGCTCTCTTCTGGAACACACTCGAAGCAAACTCGACCTTGCGATTGTCAGGAGACTGTACGTGGCGGAAAGTATTCTCAATGCTCTCGAACCATTGAAGAAGCCCAGTCGCTCCCTCAGAACCCCTAAACTTGAGTGGTTTCGCCGAGTTAAAACTCTTGAAATTGCATGGACCATTGATGTTGTTGTTGGCTTGATTCCATTGAGCAAAGAGGTTTGGGAATTGAGCAGCTATTTGCTGCGCAATGATTTCTGCCAGTTCGGCAGTCGCTATCTGGTTTTAGCGTCGAGGAGGCATTCTAAAAGAGGAAACATGAAAGGAAACGAGTGAGAGAATTTGACGAAAAGAATGAGATGAAACAAATCTGATGAAAGCAAGGATAGTGGTCATTTGTTTGTTACTACAAAGCAACAAACGACCTCGGTGATTAATCAAAGTAAATAGGTCAAAAATAATGTATCGCGAAGACATGCTCGCCTATAAGTGAACACTCATCCCAAGAATTCCCAGGTAAGCACAACTGGTCTCGCGTCTGATGAGATGTATACGAAGTGCTTGCCTAGACAGAAAACCCAGAATACAGGCATTCACCCTTCCAGTTTGCACGTGTTCACATTATTTAAAACCCAAAACCTTGACGAGATTTTGAAACTCAAAGGGGTTCAAAACCATATAACAGAGGGTTCAAAACCTTGTAATCAATCATCCTAGAACAGATGATTAGTTTTCAAAGCGGTTTTGAAATTTATGTTCTTGTTGTGGTAGTCGCCTAAGGATAGGTGACGGTATTGTTTTATGACTAAACTCAAGTAAACTTGCGTTAGGGTCCTAGAAAGGTTATAGACTAGGTCAAAGTATTACTAATAACCTAATTCCCTATAACCATTGGCTCTGATACCATCTTTTCTGTCACACCCCGACCACGTAGAACATACAAAACATGGCGGAAACATCGGGGAGTGTTGTAACAGAATTAATTGTTTCAAATCGATGGCAATTGAAGTTTCGTTTTATTGATTAAAAGTATTACAACGTCTTAACAATCAAAGAAATACAACATAATTAACTAGTCTTGCATCTTTTATTGTCACTAAAGCCCAAGTCTGCCTATGTGTATCTTGATCATCTTATGCAACAGCTCCTGAAAAACACATGTGAAAATAGGTACGTCAGCATAAAAATGCCTGTGAGATACATAGGTTTTGTGAAAATAGGTTTCATGACTTATGTTTGAGAAAATGTTTAGTCATGAACCTTGTAATTTGCTTTGTTTTGTAAATCATTTGAAAAACGATAAGATCAGATGATATGTATAAATAAGAGAATAATGTATGGTTAAATGAATAACCATTGTAAAATGAGTTTGTATAAGATAAGTTGTTTGTAAATCAATGTCTTGTGTTTTTTTTTTTGGGTAAAGGGTTACCCCGGTGATTCTATTAAAATTCAACCGCAAATAAGTACAAGTAGTGAGGATGTGTTCCACACTAGTTCATATATAGGACATGCCCCATATATGTAAGACAAAACAAAACAAAATAACTATGACACCCCATAACCTAGTCTACTATACATCATGAAAGAGATCTAGTAGACAAACACTGCAAAAACAAAACAAAATCCTCAACCGCCATCATCAAAGATAAAGCTGCCACAAACCGGCAACCCCTTCAAACGAAGCAATAGACGCCTATCCATTCGAGAATTTTGTGGGAGAGGTGCTAGCCCCTGCTTTCGAAGAAAAAGGATGAATACCCGATGTCATAAATTCACTGGTTTCATTGTAGACTTCAACGACCTCCTCTTCATCCGACTCGTGCCTGTCACTCGACTGTTTCTCCTTCTTCTCTATACGACCCACAGTACTACCTCCCTGACCACCATCATCTTCCTTAAGGGCATCAAAGGGGTTAGACGTTGATACCTGATTGTTCATCGGCTTCTTCAAGGATGAAATTGGTTTAGGGTTTACAACTGGTCTGTACACTACCTTCGGCTTCTGATTTTTCATGTGAAGACCTTGGTTAGTAGATTTCTTCTTCTTAGCACCCACCACCTGAAAATCATCAATCTTTTTTCCAGACTCCCCACTCGAAACAACCTGAGGCCTCTTTGGACACGATTGATCCTCATGTCCAAACACGCAACAAGAAGAGCACCTAACAGGCTCCCAATCATATTCAATTTTAACCTCCACCATTGCGTGACTATTACCCTCTAAAGATGGGATTGCAACTGTAACACTCCTCATTAATTCAGCCCCGGCTTGAACTTCAATGAGCGCTCTAGCATAACTGCTTCTACCCCATGACTCAGCACACATTGTAGCAGTGTATGAATCTAGCATCTTAGGCACCCCTATCTTAGAAGCGAGCAAGCTAAGACCATCCTCCGTATATGCTGCTAACGGCACTTCATGCATCTTAACCCAAACTGGGATAGCCTTTATATCTTCTTTCTCCAACTTGACAGAGGCCGACCACTCCTTCAAGATTATCGGGACATTTCTAATCATCCAAGGTCCATCCTCCACCAATTTATCCATCCCTTCCTTTGTTTTGAACTTAAAGAAAAAGAACCCGTTTGCATTCATCATTAGTCTAGAGAGACCATATTTAACCCAGTTGTTCTTTGCAAAATAATCCACTACAGGAAAAGCCAGCCGTTTACCCAAGAAATATCCACACAACGTGTTAGCATACCTGTCAGAGACTTGTTTAACCGAAGACAATGGAATGACTACATCAGCTCCATCAACCGACTCGCTAGATTCCATCATCCGAAACTTAACCTTTACGTTCTCCTTTGCGGTGTTCACAACACTAGCAAATGATAACGGTTCTGCATCCACAGATACTTTTGGAATCGAGTTACCAGCCAATGGAGTTGCCAAATTCACTCCATGAACACCTATAGTAGGCGAGAACAGTTTATCCATGTGAACCGGAGCCGTGACCTTAGTAAGTTCATCAATGATGTTAATACCACGTCTTGGCTGAATATTGTTCCCATCAACATCAAGAATTCGATCCGCTATTTCCTTAAATGACAGTGGTGGCCTTCCACCAGGTTTCATGCGTTCATCCATTAAAAGTAATCCGTATCAGCCATAATTCGTTCAAAGAACAGCCGCCTGAAATAAACCCTAGTAGCCGTCAAACCACCAATAAACTTGCCGACAATCAGAATGAATGAATTCAGCCGCAAACCCTAGTCGGATTGAGTAAGCCGCCGCAAAATCCAAGACTGAATTGTCGCTAAAAATTGACTGCCAACCCCTAATCTGAATCGTCAAAAGTATTGCCGAAACCCTAATCAGAAAATTGACTGCCAAACCCTAATCAGAATCGACGCAATCCAGAAAATTGACTGCCGAAACCTGAATGAATAACCAGCACCGTGATCTGAAGATGAATTGCCGAATGATTTTGCAATCAAGAAAAAACAGCGCCGACAACAAACCCTAATCCGATTACTTGAATATAGCCGACTTCAAGTGATTAGAACCTAAAGAACCGATTAAAGATGAATCGAAATCCTTAGATACTAACCAAGATCAATCGAAATCAAGGATCGAATGGATCGACTAGGGTTTCACCAAATCTCCAAAATCGCCCCTAAGCACTGGCTCACACTGACACTACCAGTGATTGTGTGTTTTCTAGATGAGAGTCTAGTTGTTTTTAAATCAATGTCTTGTGAAAAGTATGTTATTTGTATAAAATGTTATATGTCTCAAACTGAAATGATTCAAATAACGCTACGATATGTAATACCATACAAACACTTATATATAGGAAGTACCAGCGGCGTATCCACCATGCTTGTATCATATTACACACGCATCGTTACTTAATCACTTAATCAAACCACCAAAGTAATGTTTAACAATTGTAGAAATGTTTATGTATGGTCAAATATGGTTCACACGGTTCACAGATACAGACGGTTCACAGATACAGACGGTTCACAGATACAAACGGTTCACAGATACAAACGGTTCACAGATACAAACGGTTCACATAGTCAAATGTTTACAACGGTTCACATAGTCAAATAGTTATAAACGGTTCACATAGTCAAATTGTTATAAACGGTTCAAAAATGTAATGTAAAACGATGTACTAAGTATGCACACAATGGACATACATAGCATAAAATGTAATGAAATCATGTACTATAATGTACTAACGAACATAGCAGGTATATGATGTGAAAACGGGAAAGCATGAATGTAACAAGTAGGCACATGTGTTTCACCCCAAAACAGTTTGGAAAACAGTAAAAGAGGGGTCTATGTACTCACTTGAGAATGCTCAGTAGTCCTTGAGTGACAACCAAACAATGCTAGAGATCACGGATATCAAACGGCACCTAATATAGGTAACTATGTTAATAAACCGGACCTAGATCGGAGGATCGGATAGAATGAGGGTTCGTAAACCAAACGAGTATAAAGACTCGTGTCATATGGTTTAACAAAGCCTTCATGCTAAATGAAACCTAACCTAAGTGTTTTCGACCCATTACGACCCGTTTAGGTAGCTTATGCTACTTTAACGCGTCGTTCGCGTGAAACGCGTTCGAACCGTCTAACTAGTCCTATGACAAGTGTTATATGCCTAAACATGTTACATAATCAGTTATGTGACAAAAGTTTAGGTTACATATGCTTAATTACCAATTATACATGAAAAGGGTATTCTGGTAATTTACCTAAGGCATATAAACTACCTATCATACAACTACTCAAACGATGTGACCATAGGGTATAACCTCGGAAGGTTATTCCCTACCTACTATGGTCACCTAATGTGTTTGGTCGGATCCTAATGATCGACCAAATGGGTCGGGTTCGAGGTATAAGCGATTTATTAGATCGCTTACCCTACGACCCTAGACAACGTGGTAATCAGTAGGCATAGTCCCAAGGGACTATAACCAACGTGATTACACTCACGTTGCGAAGTTCAAACGAACTTCGCATTGACCATAAACTAGTCAATGCAGAAAGTCAAACAAAGTTTGACTTTCAGACTCGAAAGACTCGAAAAGCAATAAAAGAACGAAAGAATACTTACGAAGGGTCCCCGAATGCTAATTTCGATTCAAAAATCTCAGGTATGAAACAATAGTTTCAACTTAGAGTTTCTCAAATCAAAATTCTAGTGATTTGAGCAATGGGGGGCATGGGGTATATATAGTTTTCGGGTAACCGTTAGGATCGTTTGTCGAATATTGTGCCTTAATCGCATCCGTACAAGTGTCGGGACCTTATGGTAGCTAGAAATTGATCCTTATCAGCTGACTAGACAATTGGGAATGTGTGGTGGGGGATTAAACAGCTGCAACCTGCTGTTTGATACATTTAATCTGGTCAGAAGGGGCCATGCGGCCCGCTTCAGGATATGTAGAAACTCAGGCGGGCCGCCTGAGGGTCACAGATCAGCAACAACTTTCAAAAATGACAGTTTAGGTCCCTGCACGTGTTTAAGGCTATTTCTGACACTTCTAAGGCCCGTAAAGCCAACTTTAAGGCCCTAAAATGATGCCTAAACATTGTGGACATGAAACATGTTCAAAAATATGCCGGATGATGGTTCGTTTGGCCGTACGAACGCGATGTTCGCTTAATTACGATGGAATGCGCATAAGCGCGAAAAACGATCCAAATGATGAAACGAATGGATTTTTCTTATGCCAAACACTAAAATAAAATGTTTTAGTGCTTACATAAATTTTTGGATGTCCGGATGTATTCAGAACGTAAGTTATGCGCGAAAATGCAAACTTGTGCACTTTTTGACACTTTTAGTCCCTGAATGACCCAAAAGTTTATTTTAGCACACCTAACCCCTCAAAGCCTATTTCTAAGCTATGTAAAGGATATTTGTGGTATGTTTAACTTATGGCCATGTTCCGGAATGTTCGTTACGGTTCAAATTGGCATACTTTCGCAGTTTGTCAAGTTTAGTCCCTGTAAGCGAATAAACTAGATTTTGCCATACCAAACCTTCTAAAACTTATTTCTAAGTTAGGTAAAGGTTATTTAAGGTATGTTAAGCCTATGTCACTATTCCGTAGTGTTCGTTGCATTGAACTGGTTATATTTATGCATCGATGCGCGTATAACCTTCCAGAAAGCGATTTAGAGTTTAGAATTGGACAAAAGTTGATATGTGCAAAAGATACACATATTTATACAGATCCCAAGTATGAAATACAATATTTCATTGGCTTGGTATTTGTTTGATGGTCGCAGTGACACAGGTGTCACAGGTATCGCTAGCCGAGTAGTGGCTATTGATGGAAATACATTGGCTCCACGACGGGGTAACTTTCAAAAGGCACAGCCTGATCCGAAACCTATTAACATCATTGATGAACTTACGAAAATCACTGAGCCGGTGGATCTGGTTAGTTCTCAGAAGGATCAGAATCCTGATGAGGTAGAGAATATCAAGGGTTCCCAAGATTCATATGCGGATAGAGTGAAGATCAATACAAAAGTGAAGAGGGAGGTAAATTTCAGACTTCTTGAGTCTTCGGAGATTGTAGAAGAAGCAGATGTTGTCATTCCTAAGGAAGCAGTTCGTCAGGTACAAAAGAAATTTGAGAATGTTCTTTATGGTTATTTTTTAGGTGACCGATTGCCTTTCCCCATAGTTGAGTATTATGTAAAGAATGTCTGGGCAAAATTTGGTTTCGTTAAACTTATGATGAACTTAGATGGTTTTTTCTTCTTCAAATTTGAATCGAGGGAGGGTATGCGTAAGGTTCTTGAAAACGGTCCATGGTTGATCAGGAAGATGCCTCTTTTTCTGAATATTTGGGGCCCGACAGTCAGTTTAAAGAAGGAGGGTATCAAATCGGTTCCAGTTTGGATCAGGTTACATAATGTGCCTTTGGCAGTCTACACAGATGATGGTCTAAGTCTATTAGCATCGAAGGTGGGTATCCCCAAAAGGTTAGACAGTTATACGGCTGACATGTGTATAGAAAATTGGGGTAGAACTAGTTATGCTCGTGCAATGGTTGAGATAAATGCTGATAATGAACTCAAATCCCATGTAGTGGTTGCTATTCCTAAAATGGATGAAGAAGGATTTGTGATGGAAAGAGTTAAAGTAGAATATGAGTGGAAACCTCATCGCTGTGAAACTTGTTGTTTATTTGGCCATAATATTTCGACATGTCCAAGGGCTCCCAAGGAAAAATCAAAACAGATTATTATAGATGAAGAGGGATTCATAACGGATAAAAGGAAGACTGCTTAGCATGGGTTTCCTCAAAAGAAACAAAAGAAGAAATTTATTTATAAGCCTAAGTCTACCTCGGCTGGAGCCAGCACGTCGGGTACTAAAACTCAAGAGGGTGCAAAGGGAGAAAAACCGGTTGTCAACTTACATAATAAATTTGAGTTGCTAGGGGAGGATTCTTTGAAAGTAGGAAGTTTAAAAAATGAGCTGAACTCTTCGGATCAGGTTAGTGATAAGTTGGACAAAAATATTTTAGAAGTTAAAACTTCTAAAAATCCGTATCCTAACTTGGAAGGCCAGGAAGGTTTCATAGATTCGTTCCATTCGGAAATGTCGACGTTCATGTCAGCGAATAAGAAGAACAAGAACTCTGAGGGGGCAAGCACTCCCGATGACATGGGTTTTTATGGATAGTATTGCTGCCTGGAATATAAGGGGTTTGAATCGGCCCCTGAAACAAAGAGAGATTCAACAAATAGTGAAAGATAATCATTTGAGTGTCTGTGCCATCCTGGAATCTCATGTGGAGGTTTCAAAGCTTTCAACGGTTTGTAATAGGGTTTTTAAAAAATGGGAGTGGACGTCTAATGGTGGGGTTTGTAACAGAGGTACAAGAATCATAATAGGTTGGAATGAAGATAAGTTAGACCTTATGGTTTTAGCTCAAACTGATCAGGTTGTGCATGTCTGTATTAAACCAAAAAATGATGACATTCGGTTGTTTGTTTCTTTCGTCTATGCAAGAAATACTTATCAGGAACGAAGGGAGTTATGGAAAGATCTGAGTAAACATAAGTTGCTGGTTAATAGCCAGCCGTGGATTGTCATGGGAGATTTCAACTCGGCACTATATATGGATGATATTCTGCATGGCTCTTCAGCCCCGACAATAGGTATGAAGGATTTTTTTGAGTGTGTTCAACATAATGAGCTGCTAGATATACCAGGGCATGGGCTACACTTCACGTGGAATCAAAAGCCAAGAGAAGGGATTGGAATTATGAAGAAGATTGACCGGGTTATGGGTAATGTTAGTTTCATGGATGTTTTTCCTAATGCTCATGTGCTCTATCATCCTTACCGAGCGTCGGATCACACGCCGTGTATTCTTAAAATGGCTAGTGTTGTTCGGCCTAAGCCTAAACCGTTCAAGTTTCCTAACTTTATAGCCAATAAAGATGGGTTCAAGGAATGTGTTGTGACCGAGTGGAGTAAAATTATTGAGGGAATTCCGATGCTTTCAGTGGTAAAAAAACTTCGGAATCTGAAATCTCCGTTGAGGAAGCTTCTCCAAAAACAAGGTAATTTACATGTTAAAGTCAATGATCTTAGATTACAACTGGATGAGATTCATAGACAGATAGATCTGAACCCGTTTGATGCTACTCTTCGGGTTAAGGAAACTGATCTCATAAAGAAGTTCCATAGTGCCGTTTACGATGAGGAATCCTTTTTAAAGCAGAAGGCCAAGCTGGATTGGTTAAGTGCTGGAGATGGTAATACGTCCTATTTTCATAATTTTGTTAAAAACAGGAATGCTTGGAATAAAATGTACTCGATTAAAGATGCTAAGGGTATTCAGTATGAGGGAGTGGGTGTCGAACAAGCTTTAGTGGATCATTATGTCAAATTTTTGGGCATCGAGTCAGAGGTGGAGGAGTTAAATATGGATGATATTTTCTTCAATACTGTTAGTCCGGAAGTGGCTGTTCAGATGACAAGGCCGGTCACGCGTGATGAAGTCAAGGAAGCTATGTTTAGTATTGCCGATAACAAAGCCCCTGGTCCTGATGGTTATACTTCGGTATTTTTCAAGAAAGCTTGGGATATAGTTGGTGATGAAGTGTCGGGTGCAATTATTCAATTTTTTGAGAATGGGAAATTACTTCAGCAAGTTAACCATACAATAATTGCTCTTGTTCCCAAAGTATCCACTCCATCCTCGGTGTTGGAGTACAGGCCGATTTCGTGTTGCAATGTCATTCTTAAATGCATTAGCAAAATTTTGTCGGATAGAATAAAAGGCAGTCTTGGTAGCTTGGTAGATATTAGTCAATCAGCGTTTATTCCTGGTCGAAGAATCTCAGACAACATTCTGCTTACGCAGGAGCTTATGTATAACTACCATCTAAATAAAGGAAAGCCGAGATGTGCTTTCAAAATCGATATTCAGAAAGCGTATGACACGGTTAGCTGGTCTTTTCTTAAATCTATACTCACCAGGTTCGGGTTTCCTCACAAAATGGTTGGTTGGATTATGACGTGTGTCTCTACCGTGTCTTTTTCTATTAGCATTAATGGGAACCTTTGTGGTTTTTTCAAGGGTAAGAGGGGGCTTAGACAGGGAGATCCTATTTCTCCTTATTTGTTCACTTTAGTCATGGAGGTGCTTTCTTTATTATTGCATAAAGCAGCTGATGAACATCCTGCTTTCAGATATCATGATAAGTGCAAACTTCAGAAAATAATCAACGTGTCTTTTGCTGATGACTTGTTCCTGTTTGTTAACCCGGATATGGTTTCTATTCGAGTTGTGAGGGATACTTTGGACTTGTTCACTAGGATATCGGGTTTAGTTCCGAATCTAGCTAAGAGCACGGTCTTTTTTAGTAATGTTGCGCCTTCGATAAAGCAAGATATTTGTTCTCTTCTTCCGTTTCAAGAGGGACAACTTCCGGTTAGGTACTTGGGAGTTCCGTTGATCTCGACTAAGCTCATGTACAAAGACTGCAAAATTCTAGTGGACCGAGTTGATAAAAAGATTGATCACTGGATGAATAAGTCTCTTTCTTTTGCGGGTAGGCTTCAATTAATTACATCGGTCATCTCGGCCATGCACATTTATTGGGTATCTGTATTTATGCTTCCAGCCCGCATTATAGGTGATATTGAGAAACGTATGCGAAACTTTCTATGGAGTGGTGGTTTGGTTAAAGTTGCTACTCCAAAAGTGGCTTGGAAAAACGTTTGTCTTCCAAAATCGGAAGGTGGTTTGGGAATTAGAAGAATTCATGATACGAATAAAGCGCTTCTCACTAACCATATTTGGAGTATTCTTAGTAAAAGAGAGTCTCTTTGGGTTAAATGGATCCATTCATATAGGATAAAGGGAAAGAATTTTTGGGATATTCCTTTTTGAGGTAATATGACTTGGGGGTGGAGGAAAATCTTGTTTATTCGGTCTCTTATTCGTCCGTTTGTTTGGTATTCTATTTATGATGAAAGGAAAGCAAGTGCGTGGAATGATAATTGGTGTCCTCACAGTCCGTTGCGTGACTTTATAACTCCGAGACGTATACATGGGGCCGGTTTTAACATGCAAACCTCAGTGTCGGATCTTATTGATCAACATAATGATTGGAAGTGGCCGGTTGCTTGGTATGACCTTTATCCGGTCCTGATTAATTTGACGCCACCGATTCTTGTTCATAATGTTCCAGATAAGCTCACTTGGAAGGATAGACATGGTAACATTTCGGATTACAGCGCAAGGGAGGTATGGGAGAACATCCGTTTGCGTGGGGAGGAGGTTGTTTGGGTTGATGTGGTGTGGTTTAGCCAGTGTATCCCTAGGCACTCGTTCCATATGTGGTTAGTGATTAAGAATAAGCTGAAAACTCAGGACCGGATGGGAGTTTGGGATGCGGGAAGTGCTACCAACCTAAATCTCATGTGTTGTCCACTGTGTAAGCATGGCAAAGACTCTCGAGATCATTTATTCTTTCGGTGCTCTTATAGCTTGCAAGTTTGGGACTTGGTTAAAGAAATGGCTTATATGGATTCTGTTGCTGTAAATTGGGACTCCATTATAACGTGGCTTACTCAACATGGTTCTGGTAATTCAGCGGAGAGTATTGTAAGTAAGTTGGTGGTTGCGGCTTCTACATATTTCATATGGCAAGAAAGAAACAATAGGCTTTTTTCTACTAATCAGCGAAGTGCTAATATGATTGCTAATATTGTTCTTCATACGGTTCGGCTGAAGTTAATGACGTTCAAGGCTGGGAGAGGTTCAAAGCACCTGTTGCTGTTAGAGAAATGGAAGTTCCAAGTGAAAACCTTAAGCATTGATCCAGGCTAGAGGTTTTTGCTTTAAGTATTATTGTTAGTTGCCATTGTTTCGGCTTCTGGTAGTTTTTCTTTGGGTCGATTTTGTGTAGCCTGTTGGATTTGGTTGTTGGTTTTGTTTGTTTGGTTGTGCTAGTCTTGGTATGCCAAGTCTAGCTCTAGTGTGCTGCTTTGGTACACTTGTGTGATACTTTATTCTTTATTAATAAAATTCACCGGGGTAACCCCTTTACCCAAAAAAAAAAGATAAATCCTATGCATCATATCCTAAACACATGTGAAAATAGGTACGTCAGCATAAAAATGCCTGTGAGATACATAGGTTTATGAAAATAGGATTCATGACTTATTGTTTAAGAAAATGTTTAGTCATGAACCTTGTAATTTGATTTGTCTTGTAAATCATTTGAAAAACGATAAGATCAGATGATATGTATAAATAAGAGAATAATGTATGGTTAAATGAATAACCATATAAAAATGAGTTTGTATAATTTAAGTTGTTTGTAAAACAATGTATTGTGAAAAGTGTGTTATTTGTATAAAATGTTATATGTCCAAATTGAAATGATTCAAATAACGCTACGATATGTAATACCATACAATCACTTATATATAGGAAGTACCAGCGGCGTATCCACCATGCTTGTATCATATTACACACGCCTCGTTACTCAAATCACTTACCCAAACAAACCACCAATGTAAGATGTCTATGTTTAAACCAATTGCCAAACGTATTGAATAATATGTCAAAATGTTTATGTCAATATGTAAATCATGTAATGTGTAACCAAAGTCAATAATGTTTATGTGTCAAATGTAAATCATGTAATGTGTAACCAATGTCAATAATGTTTATGTGTCAAATGTAAATCATGTAATGTGTAACCAAAATGATATGTATGGCTAGTGAAATATATCGACTAAACCATATGCACAAAAACAAAGTATTGAAGTAAAACACGGTTTAAATCAAAGCTATGTTTTGTGGAAATGCATGCTATACTGATACAAATATCTATGCGGTATTGTGAGAATGCATACATCCAAGCGTTGAGACTGTGGCGATAAACCCCTAAACAAATTAAAGGTCTATCTTGTTGTAAATGTATATCGAATTCGGTCATTCCTTTCATCCCCACCTACCCAGGATGTCCGGAACGGGAGTTGTCAATTCCTATGGTACTACTACCTACTAACGAACGGCGTGATCGGTGTTAATGAATGTATATTGATCCATCAAAACAAACCAAATATCATATCAAAATGTAAGCATGTGATGAAAACAACTGTACTAAGTATGCAACAATAGACATACATAGCATGTGATGTAATGTAAAACAATGAAATCATGTACTATAAATGTACTAAGTATGCACACAATGGGCACACATAGCATAAAATGTAATGTAAAACAATGAAATCATGTACTATAAATGTACTAATGAACATAGCAAGAATATGATGTGAAAGCAGGAAAGCATGAAAGTAACAAGTAGGCCCATGTGTTCCACCCCAAAACAGTTTGGAAAACAGTAAAAGAGGGGTCTATGTACTCACTTGAGATTGCTTAGTAGTCCTTGAGTAACAACCAAACAATGCTAGAGATCAGGGAATATCAAACGGCACCTAATATAGGTAACTACATTAATAAACCGGACCCAAATCGGAAGATCGGATAGAATGAGGCTCGTAAACCAAATGAGTATGGGAACCCATTACGACCCGTTTAAGTAGCTTATGTTACTTTAACGCGGCGTTCGCGTGAAACGCGTTCGGAACGCCTAACTAGTCCTATGACAAGTAAAATATGCCTTAACATGTCTAATATTGTTACTAAATCAGTTTAGATACCAAAAGTTATGTTACATATGCTTAAAATAAATTTTGGCGTTAAAAGGGCATTTTGGTAATTTACCTAAGGCATATATACTACCTATCATACAACTACTCAAACGATGTGACCATAAGGTATAACCTCGGAAGGTTATTCCCTATATACTATGGTTACCTAATGTGTTTGGTCGGATCCTAATGATCGACCAAACGGGTCGGGTTCGAAAGTATAAGCGATTGTTTAGATCGCTTACCTTACGACCCTATATAAGCACTAAACTAAAAGTGACGAGCTAAGCATGTTAAAACATGCTTAACTAAGTTTAGAAAACAGGTTTGGTATCAAAACAAACGGTTTTGATACCTAAGAGTAGTTTGGTTACAAAATACACAAGAATACGTATTCTGGCCGAAACTACGGCTCGTCACTGAGCCTAGATTGTCACACCCCTCCAAAAACCCCACCCCGCCTTGGAGGCGTGACATGCCCAGGATCATAGCCACCAATCATATTGAACAAAGCATGTAAGTAATTTTTATAAAATACAATACAATTGGTGTCAAAACATAGTTTGAGTTTACAGCGGAAGCACAAAACATAAGTTTAATATTAATTGAAATGTTTTCCCACAACGACCACGCCTCCTCGTGCAAGCTTCCTTAAGCTAGGGATCTAACGACCTGCAAGGCATGTAACAACGAGTCAACAACAAATTTGAGTGAATTCATGGCTCTGTTCACTGGCTTACTAGCCCGTAGGATTATCCATCCCGAAGTTTTGTTTTGTTCGTTCTACACACTGAGAACGTACGTTATTCTGCACTCTGGAGAATTCGTATGATTTTAATACTGGCATCCTACCCATGGAGGATGGCCGAGCCTTGTAGAGAATGTGAACTCACCTTGATTTAACAAGCTTCCTGATTCTAACTCTTCTGAGAATTAGCATCTACTTTGGTATGAGGTAGAGTTTTGCCTACTGATAAGCTTAATAACCTAATTTGCACACGAAACTAGGTAAATAACTAATACAGCTTTTACGATAACTCACGAGATCAAACCCTCACAACAAATGACAAAGTGCGATACTTAAACATCCAGCGGATTCACAACGAATGACAGAGTATAGTCCGATTTCGAACAGCACTCAAACATTCAAGTCGAAATCACGACGAATGACAAAGTATAAACCCAATTTGAGCAGCACTTAAACATCTATCGGATAGTTTCAATCGATCGGACATTGAATCGTAATAGCGATCGAATTAATACCCTGTATCGTAGCATCAATTAGTGATTGTGTGTGTTAATTGAAGTAATCGGACCAAAAACTCAGAGAATAATACGAATTTTCTCGTCGCTCAAACTCCAGAAACTAAGTGCCAATGTCTGCTATTTATACACGAAATTTGATTAGCTTACGGACCGTAACAAATATTCCCTTACGGTCCGTAACAACCCTTGCGCACCGTAACACTAATTTCCTTACGGTGCGTAAGGAAAACCTAAGCACTATAGGGTTGCCACGTTTGGGACTAGCCTAGCTGAGTCAACAAATTCTTAAAATTAAACTTCGACAGCAAGTTATTAGGATAATCATCAATAGAAAATACCCCCCCTGAGTTTTAGGGGTCCTAATCCTGATTCTGATTGTTCTGGAAATCTTAGGGTTTCTGCAGAATCACTTGGGTTTCTTAATTAGAGTTTCCTATTGGACTAATTATAATAATAAATAGGACTTTTTAGTGAGAGTTGCTACATTCTCCCCTCCTTATAGAAATCTCGTTCTCGAGATTTACTCAAATAAGTAAGGATACTAGTACTAATCTTTTATGCTTTTCATTTATCTTAAAGAGATACTATCAGCAATTTGTCAAATAGACATTTCTTAAGGTTGTATACATGTAATACTTAGGGATGACTTAACCTTAACCCATAGCACTTAAAATAAATATTATAGAACACCGTAAAGTATTGAGTCTTGCACTTGGAATGAAGCATCGTTGTGGATCATTGAACACTTTACCGGTTATAGTCTGGTTTTCATCAAAAACTTTTCCCTTTTAAAAACCAAGTTCACTATAACCAATGGCTCTGATACCACTCTGTCACACCCCTCCAAAAACCCCACCCCGCCTTGGAGGCGTGACATGCCCAGGATCATAGCCACCAATCATATTGAACAAAGCATGTAAGTAATTTTTATAAAATACAATACAATTGGTGTCAAAACATAGTTTGAGTTTACAGCGGAAGCACAAAACATAAGTTTAATAATAATTGAAACGTTTTCCCACAACGACCATGCCTCCTCGTGCAAGCTTCCTTAAGCTAGGGATCTAACGACCTGCAAGGCATGTAACAACGAGTCAACAACAAAGTTGAGTGAATTCACGGCTCTGTTCACTGGCTTACTAGCCCGTAGGATTATCCATCCCGAAGTTTTGTTTTGTTCGTTCTACACACTGAGAACGTACGTTATTCTGCACTCTGGAGAATTCGTATGATTTTAATACTGGCATCCTACCCATGGAGGATGGCCGAGCCTTGTAGAGAATGTGAACTCACCTTGATTTATCAAGCTTCCTGATTCTAACTCTTCTGAGAATTAGCATCTACTTTGGTATGAGGTAGAGTTTTGCCTACTGATAAGCTTAATAACCTAATTTGCACACGAAACTAGGTAAATAACTAATACAGCTTTTACGATAACTCACGAGATCAAACCCTCACAACAAATGACAAAGTGCGATACTTAAACATCCAGCGGATTCACAACGAATGACAGAGTATAGTCCGATTTCGAACAGCACTCAAACATTCAAGTCGAAATCACGACGAATGACAAAGTATAAACCCAATTTGAGCAGCACTTAAACATCTATCGGATAGTTTCAATCGATCGGACATTGAATCGTAATAGCGATCGAATTAATACCCTGTATCGTAGCATCAATTAGTGCTTGTGTGTGTTAATTGAAGTAATCGGACCAAAAACTCAGAGAATAATACGAATTTTCTCGTCGCTCAAACTCCAGAAACTAAGTGCCAATGTCTGCTATTTATACACGAAATTTGATTAGCTTACGGACCGTAACAAATATTCCCTTACGGTCCGTAACAACCCTTGCGCACCGTAACACTAATTTCCTTACGGTGCGTAAGGAAAACCTAAGCACTATAGGGTTGCCACGTTTGGGACTAGCCTAGCTGAGTCAACAAATTCTTAAAATTAAACTTCGACAGCAAGTTATTAGCATAATCATCAATAGAAAATACCCCCCTGAGTTTTAGGGGTCCTAATCCTGATTGTTCTGGAAATCTTAGGGTTTCTGCAGAATCACTTGGGTTTCTTAATTAGAGTTTCCTATTGGACTAATTATAATAACAAATAGGACTTTTTAGTGAGAGTTGCTACATTCTCCCCTCCTTATAGAAATCTCGTCCTCGAGATTTACTCAAATAAGTAAGGATACTAGTACTAATCTTTTATGCTTTTCATTTATCTTAAAGAGATACTATCAGCAATTTGTCAAATAGACATTTCTTAAGGTTGTATACATGAAATACTTAGGGATGACTTAACCTTAACCCATAGCACTTAAAATAAATATTATAGAACACCGTAAAGTATTGAGTCTAGCACTTGGAATGAAGCATCGTTGTGGATCATTGAACACTTTACCGGTTATAGTCTGGTTTTCATCAAAAACTTTTCCCTTTTAAAAACCAAGTTCACTATAACCAATGGCTTTGATACCACTCTGTCACACCCCTCCAAAAACCCCACCCCGCCTTGGAGGCGTGACATGCCCAGGATCATAGCCACCAATCATATTGAACAAAGCATGTAAGTAATTTTTATAAAATACAATACAATTGGTGTCAAAACATAGTTTGAGTTTACAGCGGAAGCACAAAACATAAGTTTAATAATAATTGAAATGTTTTCCCACAACGACCACGCCTCCTCGTGCAAGCTTCCTTAAGCTAGGGATCTAACGACCTGCAAGGCATGTAACAACGAGTCAACAACAAAGTTGAGTGAATTCACGGCTCTGTTCACTGGCTTACTAGCCCGTAGGATTATCCATCCCGAAGTTTTGTTTTGTTCGTTCTACACACTGAGAACGTACGTTATTCTGCACTCTGGAGAATTCGTATGATTTTAATACTGGCATCCTACCCATGGAGGATGGCCGAGCCTTGTAGAGAATGTGAACTCACCTTGATTTAACAAGCTTCCTGATTCTAACTCTTCTGAGAATTAGCATCTACTTTGGTATGAGGTAGAGTTTTGCCTACTGATAAGCTTAATAACCTAATTTGCACACGAAACTAGGTAAATAACTAATACAGCTTTTACGATAACTCACGAGATCAAACCCTCACAACAAATGACAAAGTGCGATACTTAAACATCCAGCGGATTCACAACGAATGACAGAGTATAGTCCGATTTCGAACAGCACTCAAACATTCAAGTCGAAATCACGACGAATGACAAAGTATAAACCCAATTTGAGCAGCACTTAAACATCTATCGGATAGTTTCAATCGATCGGACTTTGAATCGTAATAGCGATCGAATTAATACCCTGTATCGTAGCATCAATTAGTGATTGTGTGTGTTAATTGAAGTAATCGGACCAAAAACTCAGAGAATAATACGAATTTTCTCGTCGCTCAAACTCCAGAAACTAAGTGCCAATGTCTGCTATTTATACACGAAATTTGATTAGCTTACGGACCGTAACAAATATTCCCTTACGGTCCGTAACAACCCTTGCGCACCGTAACACTAATTTCCTTACGGTGCGTAAGGAAAACCTAAGCACTATAGGGTTGCCACGTTTGGGACTAGCCTAGCCGAGTCAACAAATTCTTAAAATTAAACTTCGACAACAAGTTATTAGGATAATCATCAATAGAAAATACCCCCCCTGAGTTTTAGGGGTCCTAATCCTGATTCTGATTGTTCTGGAAATCTTAGGGTTTCTGCAGAATCACTTGGGTTTCTTAATTAGAGTTTCCTATTGGACTAATTATAATAATAAATAGGACTGTTTAGTGAGAGTTGCTACATTCTCCCCTCCTTATAGAAATCTCGTCCTCGAGATTTACTCAAATAAGTAAGGATACTAGTACTGATCTTTTATGCTTTTCATTTATCTTAAAGAGATACTATCAGCAATTTGTCAAATAGACATTTCTTAAGGTTGTATACATGAAATACTTAGGGATGACTTAACCTTAACCCCTAGCACTTAAAATAAATATTATAGAACACCGTAAAGTATTGAGTCTAGCACTTGGAATGAAGCATCGTTGTGGATCATTGAACACTTTACCGGTTATAGTCTGGTTTTCATCAAAAACTTTTCCCTTTTAAAAACCAAGTTCACTATAACCAATGGCTCTGATACCACTCTGTCACACCCCTCCAAAAACCCCACCCCGCCTTGGAGGCGTGACATGCCCAGGATCATAGCCACCAATCATATTGAACAAAGCATGTAAGTAATTTTTATAAAATACAATACAATTGGTGTCAAAACATAGTTTGAGTTTACAGCGGAAGCACAAAACATAAGTTTAATAATAATTGAAATGTTTTCCCACAACGACCACGCCTCCTCGTGCAAGCTTCCTTAAGCTAGGGATCTAACGACCTGCAAGGCATGTAACAACGAGTCAACAACAAAGTTGAGTGAATTCACGGCTCTGTTCACTGGCTTACTATCCCGTAGGATTATCCATCCCGAAGTTTTGTTTTGTTCGTTCTACACACTGAGAACGTACGTTATTCTGCACTCTGGAGAATTCGTATGATTTTAATACTGGCATCCTACCCACGGAGGATGGCCGAGCCTTGTAGAGAATGTGAACTCACCTTGATTTAACAAGCTTCCTGATTCTAACTCTTCTGAGAATTAGCATCTACTTTGGTATGAGGTAGAGTTTTGCCTACTGATAAGCTTAATAACCTAATTTGCACACGAAACTAGGTAAATAACTAATACAGCTTTTACGATAACTCACGAGATCAAACCCTCACAACAAATGACAAAGTGCGATACTTAAACATCCAGCGGATTCACAACGAATGACAGAGTATAGTCCGATTTCGAACAGCACTCAAACATTCAAGTCGAAATCACGACGAATGACAAAGTATAAACCCAATTTGAGCAGCACTTAAACATCTATCGGATAGTTTCAATCGATCGGACATTGAATCGTAATAGCGATCGAATTAATACCCTGTATCGTAGCATCAATTAGTGATTGTGTGTGTTAATTGAAGTAATCGGACCAAAAACTCAGAGAATAATACGAATTTTCTCGTCGCTCAAACTCCAGAAACTAAGTGCCAATGTCTGCTATTTATACACGAAATTTGATTAGCTTACGGACCGTAACAAATATTCCCTTACGGTCCGTAACAACCCTTGCGCACCGTAACACTAATTTCCTTACGGTGCGTAAGGAAAACCTAAGCACTATAGGGTTGCCACGTTTGGGACTAGCCTAGCTGAGTCAACAAATTCTTAAAATTAAACTTCGACAGCAAGTTATTAGGATAATCATCAATAGAAAATACCCCCCCTGAGTTTTAGGGGTCCTAATCCTGATTCTGATTGTTCTGGAAATCTTAGGGTTTCTGCAGAATCACTTGGGTTTCTTAATTAGAGTTTCCTATTGGACTAATTATAATAATAAATAGGACTTTTTAGTGAGAGTTGCTACATTCTCCCCTCCTTATAGAAATCTCGTCCTCGAGATTTACTCAAATAAGTAAGGATACTAGTACTAATCTTTTATGCTTTTCATTTATCTTAAAGAGATACTATCAGCAATTTGTCAAATAGACATTTCTTAAGGTTGTATACATGAAATACTTAGGGATGACTTAACCTTAACCCATAGCACTTAAAATAAATATTATAGAACACCGTAAAGTATTGAGTCTAGCACTTGGAATGAAGCATCGTTGTGGATCATTGAACACTTTACCGGTTATAGTCTGGTTTTCATCAAAAACTTTTCCCTTTTAAAAACCAAGTTCACTATAACCAATGGCTCTGATACCACTCTGTCACACCCCTCCAAAAACCCCACCCCGCCTTGGAGGCGTGACATGCCCAGGATCATAGCCACCAATCATATTGAACAAAGCATGTAAGTAATTTTTATAAAATACAATACAATTGGTGTCAAAACATAGTTTGAGTTTACAGCGGAAGCACAAAACATAAGTTTAATATTAATTGAAATGTTTTCCCACAACGACCACGCCTCCTCGTGCAAGCTTCCTTAAGCTAGGGATCTAACGACCTGCAAGGCATGTAACAACGAGTCAACAACAAAGTTGAGTGAATTCACGGCTCTGTTCACTGGCTTACTAGCCCGTAGGATTATCCATCCCGAAGTTTTGTTTTGTTCTTTCTACACACTGAGAACGTACGTTATTCTGCACTCTGGAGAATTCGTATGATTTTAATACTGGCATCCTACCCATGGAGGATGGCCGAGCCTTGTAGAGAATGTGAACTCACCTTGATTTAACAAGCTTCCTGATTCTAACTCTTCTGAGAATTAGCATCTACTTTGGTATGAGGTAGAGTTTTGCCTACTGATAAGCTTAATAACCTAATTTGCACACGAAACTAGGTAAATAACTAATACAGCTTTTACGATAACTCACGAGATCAAACCCTCACAACAAATGACAAAGTGCGATACTTAAACATCCAGCGGATTCACAACGAATGACAGAGTATAGTCCGATTTCGAACAGCACTCAAACATTCAAGTCGAAATCACGACGAATGACAAAGTATAAACCCAATTTGAGCAGCACTTAAACATCTATCGGATAGTTTCAATCGATCGGACATTGAATCGTAATAGCGATCGAATTAATACCCTGTATCGTAGCATCAATTAGTGATTGTGTGTGTTAATTGAAGTAATCGGACCAAAAACTCAGAGAATAATACGAATTTTCTCGTCGCTCAAACTCCAGAAACTAAGTGCCAATGTCTGCTATTTATACACGAAATTTGATTAGCTTACGGACCGTAACAAATATTCCCTTACGGTCCGTAACAACCCTTGCGCACCGTAACACTAATTTCCTTACGGTGCGTAAGGAAAACCTAAGCACTATAGGGTTGCCACGTTTGGGACTAGCCTAGCTGAGTCAACAAATTCTTAAAATTAAACTTCGACAGCAAGTTATTAGGATAATCATCAATAGAAAATACCCCCCTGAGTTTTAGGGGTCCTAATCCTGATTCTGATTGTTCTGGAAATCTTAGGGTTTCTGCAGAATCACTTGGGTTTCTTAATTAGAGTTTCCTATTGGACTAATTATAATAATAAATAGGACTTTTTAGTGAGAGTTGCTACATTCTCCCCTCCTTATAGAAATCTCGTTCTCGAGATTTACTCAAATAAGTAAGGATACTAGTACTAATCTTTTATGCTTTTCATTTATCTTAAAGAGATACTATCAGCAATTTGTCAAATAGACATTTCTTAAGGTTGTATACAAGAAATACTTAGGGATGACTTAACCTTAACCCATAGCACTTAAAATAAATATTATAGAACACCGTAAAGTATTGAGTCTTGCACTTGGAATGAAGCATCGTTGTGGATCATTGAACACTTTACCGGTTATAGTCTGGTTTTCATCAAAAACTTTTCCCTTTTAAAAACCAAGTTCACTATAACCAATGGCTCTGATACCACTCTGCCACACCCCTCCAAAAACCCCACCCCGCCTTGGAGGCGTGACATGCCCAGGATCATAGCCACCAATCATATTGAACAAAGCATGTAAGTAATTTTTATAAAATACAATACAATTGGTGTCAAAACATAGTTTGAGTTTACAGCGGAAGCACAAAACATAAGTTTAATATTAATTGAAATGTTTTCCCACAACGACCACGCCTCCTCGTGCAAGCTTCCTTAAGCTAGGGATCTAACGACCTGCAAGGCATGTAACAACGAGTCAACAACAAAGTTGAGTGAATTCACGGCTCTGTTCACTGGCTTACTAGCCCGTAGGATTATCCATCCCGAAGTTTTGTTTTGTTCTTTCTACACACTGAGAACGTACGTTATTCTGCACTCTGGAGAATTCGTATGATTTTAATACTGGCATCCTACCCATGGAGGATGGCCGAGCCTTGTAGAGAATGTGAACTCACCTTGATTTAACAAGCTTCCTGGTTCTAACTCTTCTGAGAATTAGCATCTACTTTGGTATGAGGTAGAGTTTTGCCTACTGATAAGCTTAAAACCTAATTTGCACACGAAACTAGGTAAATAACTAATACAGCTTTTACGATAACTCACGAGATCAAACCCTCACAACAAATGACAAAGTGCGATACTTAAACATCCAGCGGATTCACAACGAATGACAGAGTATAGTCCGATTTCGAACAGCACTCAAACATTCAAGTCGAAATCACGACGAATGACAAAGTATAAACCCAATTTGAGCAGCACTTAAACATCTATCGGATAGTTTCAATCGATCGGACATTGAATCGTAATAGCGATCGAATTAATACCCTGTATCGTAGCATCAATTAGTGATTGTGTGTGTTAATTGAAGTAATCGGACCAAAAACTCAGAGAATAATACGAATTTTCTCGTCGCTCAAACTCCAGAAATTAAGTGCCAATGTCTGCTATTTATACACGAAATTTGATTAGCTTACGGACCGTAACAAATATTCCCTTACGGTCCGTAACAACCCTTGCGCACCGTAACACTAATTTCCTTATGGTGCGTAAGGAAAACCTAAGCACTATAGGGTTGCCACGTTTGGGACTAGCCTAGCTGAGTCAACAAATTCTTAAAATTAAACTTCGACAGCAAGTTATTAGGATAATCATCAATAGAAAATACCCCCCCTGAGTTTTAGGGGTCCTAATCCTGATTCTGATTGTTCTGGAAATCTTAGGGTTTCTGCAGAATCACTTGGGTTTCTTAATTAGAGTTTCCTATTGGACTAATTATAATAATAAATAGGACTTTTTAGTGAGAGTTGCTACATTCTCCCCTCCTTATAGAAATCTCGTCCTCGAGATTTACTCAAATAAGTAAGGATACTAGTACTAATCTTTTATGCTTTTCATTTATCTTAAAGAGATACTATCAGCAATTTGTCAAATAGACATTTCTTAAGGTTGTATACATGAAATACTTAGGGATGACTTAACCTTAACCCATAGCACTTAAAATAAATATTATAGAACACCGTAAAGTATTGAGTCTAGCACTTGGAATGAAGCATCGTTGTGGATCATTGAACACTTTACCGGTTATAGTCTGGTTTTCATCAAAAACTTTTCCCTTTTAAAAACCAAGTTCACTATAACCAATGGCTCTGATACCACTCTGTCACACCCCTCCAAAAACCCCACCCCGCCTTGGAGGCGTGACATGCCCAGGATCATAGCCACCAATCATATTGAACAAAGCATGTAAGTAATTTTTATAAAATACAATACAATTGGTGTCAAAACATAGTTTGAGTTTACAGGGGAAGCACAAAACATAAGTTTAATGTTAATTTAAATGTTTTCCCACAACGACCACGCCTCCTCGTGCAAGCTTCCTTAAGCTAGGGATCTAACGACCTGCAAGGCATGTAACAACGAGTCAACAACAAAGTTGAGTGAATTCACGGCTCTGTTCACTGGCTTACTAGCCCATAGGATTATCCATCCTGAAGTTCTGTTTTGTTCGTTCTACACACTGAGAACGTACGTTATTCTGCACTCTGGAGAATTCGTATGATTTTAATACTGGCATCCTACCCATGGAGGATGGCCGAGCCTTGTAGAGAATGTGAACTCACCTTGATTTTAACAAGCTTCCTGGTTCTAACTCTTCTGAGAATTAGCATCTACTTTGGTATGAGGTAGAGTTTTGCCTACTGATAAGCTTAATAACCTAATTTGCACACGAAACTAGGTAAATAACTAATACAGCTTTTACGATAACTCACGAGATCAAACCCTCACAACAAATGACAAAGTGCGATACTTAAACATCCAGCGGATTCACAACGAATGACAGAGTATAGTCCGATTTCGAACAGCACTCAAACATTCAAGTCGAAATCACGACGAATGACAAAGTATAAACCCAATTTGAGCAGCACTTAAACATCTATCGGATAGTTTCAATCGATCGGACATTGAATCGTAATAGCGATCGAATTAATACCCTGTATCGTAGCATCAATTAGTGATTGTGTGTGTTAATTGAAGTAATCGGACCAAAAACTCAGAGAATAATACGAATTTTCTCGTCGCTCAAACTCCAGAAACTAAGTGCCAATGTCTGCTATTTATACACGAAATTTGATTAGCTTACGGACCGTAACAAATATTCCCTTACGGTCCGTAACAACCCTTGCGCACCGTAACACTAATTTCCTTACGGTGCGTAAGGAAAACCTAAGCACTATAGGGTTGCCACGTTTGGGACTAGCCTAGCTGAGTCAACAAATTCTTAAAATTAAACTTCGACAGCAAGTTATTAGGATAATCATCAATAGAAAATACCCCCCCTGAGTTTTAGGGGTCCTAATCCTGATTCTGATTGTTCTGGAAATCTTAGGGTTTCTGCAGAATCACTTGGGTTTCTTAATTAGAGTTTCCTATTGGACTAATTATAATAATAAATAGGACTTTTTAGTGAGAGTTGCTACATTCTCCCCTCCTTATAGAAATCTCGTCCTCGAGATTTACTCAAATAAGTAAGGATACTAGTACTGATCTTTTATGCTTTTCATTTATCTTAAAGAGATACTATCAGCAATTTGTCAAATAGACATTTCTTAAGGTTGTATACATGAAATACTTAGGGATGACTTAACCTTAACCCATAGCACTTAAAATAAATATTATAGAACACCGTAAAGTATTGAGTCTAGCACTTGGAATGAAGCATCGTTGTGGATCATTGAACACTTTACCGGTTATAGTCTGGTTTTCATCAAAAACTTTTCCCTTTTAAAAACCAAGTTCACTATAACCAATGGCTCTGATACCACTCTGTCACACCCCTCCAAAAACCCCACCCCGCCTTGGAGGCGTGACATGCCCAGGATCATAGCCACCAATCATATTGAACAAAGCATGTAAGTAATTTTTATAAAATACAATACAATTGGTGTCAAAACATAGTTTGAGTTTACAGCGGAAGCACAAAACATAAGTTTAATAATAATTGAAATGTTTTCCCACAACGACCACGCCTCCTCGTGCAAGCTTCCTTAAGCTAGGGATCTAACGACCTGCAAGGCATGTAACAACGAGTCAACAACAAAGTTGAGTGAATTCACGGCTCTGTTCACTGGCTTACTAGCCCGTAGGATTATCCATCCCGAAGTTTTGTTTTGTTCGTTCTACACACTGAGAACGTACGTTATTCTGCACTCTGGAGAATTCGTATGATTTTAATACAGGCATCCTACCCACGGAGGATGGCCGAGCCTTGTAGAGAATGTGAACTCACCTTGATTTAACAAGCTTCCTGATTCTAACTCTTCTGAGAATTAGCATCTACTTTGGTATGAGGTAGAGTTTTGCCTACTGATAAGCTTAATAACCTAATTTGCACACGAAACTAGGTAAATAACTAATACAGCTTTTACGATAACTCACGAGATCAAACCCTCACAACAAATGACAAAGTGCGATACTTAAACATCCAGCGGATTCACAACGAATGACAGAGTATAGTCCGATTTCGAACAGCACTCAAACATTCAAGTCGAAATCACGACGAATGACAAAGTATAAACCCAATTTGAGCTGCACTTAAACATCTATCGGATAGTTTCAATCGATCGGACATTGAATCGTAATAGCGATCGAATTAATACCCTGTATCGTAGCATCAATTAGTGCTTGTGTGTGTTAATTGAAGTAATCGGACCAAAAACTCAGAGAATAATACGAATTTTCTCGTCGCTCAAACTCCAGAAACTAAGTGCCAATGTCTGCTATTTATACACGAAATTTGATTAGCTTACGGACCGTAACAAATATTCCCTTACGGTTCGTAACAACCCTTGCGCACCGTAACACTAATTTCCTTACGGTGCGTAAGGAAAACCTAAGCACTATAGGGTTGCCACGTTTGGGACTAGCCTAGCTGAGTCAACAAATTCTTAAAATTAAACTTCGACAGCAAGTTATTAGGATAATCACCAATAGAAAATACCCCCCTGAGTTTTAGGGGTCCTAATCCTGATTCTGATTGTTCTGGAAATCTTAGGGTTTCTGCAGAATCACTTGGGTTTCTTAATTAGAGTTTCCTATTGGACTAATTATAATAATAAATAGGACTTTTTAGTGAGAGTTGCTACATTCTCCCCTCCTTATAGAAATCTCATCCTCGAGATTTACTCAAATAAGTAAGGATACTAGTACTAATCTTTTATGCTTTTCATTTATCTTAAAGAGATACTATCAGCAATTTGTCAAATAGACATTTCTTAAGGTTGTATACATGAAATACTTAGGGATGACTTAACCTTAACCCATAGCACTTAAAATAAATATTATAGAACACCGTAAAGTATTGAGTCTAGCACTTGGAATGAAGCATCGTTGTGGATCATTGAACACTTTACCGGTTATAGTCTGGTTTTCATCAAAAACTTTTCCCTTTTAAAAACCAAGTTCACTATAACCAATGGCTCTGATACCACTCTGTCACACCCCTCCAAAAACCCCACCCCGCCTTGGAGGCGTGACATGCCCAGGATCATAGCCACCAATCATATTGAACAAAGCATGTAAGTAATTTTTATAAAATACAATACAATTGGTGTCAAAACATAGTTTGAGTTTACAGCGGAAGCACAAAACATAAGTTTAATAATAATTGAAATGTTTTCCCACAACGACCACGCCTCCTCGTGCAAGCTTCCTTAAGCTAGGGATCTAACGACCTGCAAGGCATGTAACAACGAGTCAACAACAAAGTTGAGTGAATTCACGGCTCTGTTCACTGGCTTACTAGCCCGTAGGATTATCCATCCCGAAGTTTTGTTTTGTTCGTTCTACACACTGAGAACGTACGTTATTCTGCACTCTGGAGAATTCGTATGATTTTAATACTGGCATCCTACCCACGGAGGATGGCCGAGCCTTGTAGAGAATGTGAACTCACCTTGATTTAACAAGCTTCCTGATTCTAACTCTTCTGAGAATTAGCATCTACTTTGGTATGAGGTAGAGTTTTGCCTACTGATAAGCTTAATAACCTAATTTGCACACGAAACTAGGTAAATAACTAATACAGCTTTTACGATAACTCACGAGATCAAACCCTCACAACAAATGACAAAGTGCGATACTTAAACATCCAGCGGATTCACAACGAATGACAGAGTATAGTCCGATTTCGAACAGCACTCAAACATTCAAGTCGAAATCACGACGAATGACAAAGTATAAACCCAATTTGAGCAGCACTTAAACATCTATCGGATAGTTTCAATCGATCGGACATTGAATCGTAATAGCGATCGAATTAATACCCTGTATCGTAGCATCAATTAGTGATTGTGTGTGTTAATTGAAGTAATCGGACCAAAAACTCAGAGAATAATACGAATTTTCTCGTCGGTCAAACTCCAGAAACTAAGTGCCAATGTCTGCTATTTATACACGAAATTTGATTAGCTTACGGACCGTAACAAATATTCCCTTACGGTTCGTAACAACCCTTGCGCACCGTAACACTAATTTCCTTACGGTGCGTAAGGAAAACCTAAGCACTATAGGGTTGCCACGTTTGGGACTAGCCTAGCTGAGTCAACAAATTCTTAAAATTAAACTTCGACAGCAAGTTATTAGGATAATCATCAATAGAAAATACCCCCCCTGAGTTTTAGGGGTCCTAATCCTGATTCTGATTGTTCTGGAAATCTTAGGGTTTCTGCAGAATCACTTGGGTTTCTTAATTAGAGTTTCCTATTGGACTAATTATAATAATAAATAGGACTTTTTAGTGAGAGTTGCTACATTCTCCCCTCCTTATAGAAATCTCGTCCTCGAGATTTACTCAAATAAGTAAGGATACTAGTACTAATCTTTTATGCTTTTCATTTATCTTAAAGAGATACTATCAGCAATTTGTCAAATAGACATTTCTTAAGGTTGTATACATGAAATACTTAGGGATGACTTAACCTTAACCCATAGCACTTAAAATAAATATTATAGAACACCGTAAAGTATTGAGTCTAGCACTTGGAATGAAGCATCGTTGTGGATCATTGAACACTTTACCGGTTATAGTCTGGTTTTCATCAAAAACTTTTCCCTTTTAAAAACCAAGTTCACTATAACCAATGGCTCTGATACCACTCTGTCACACCCCTCCAAAAACCCCACCCCGCCTTGGAGGCGTGACATGCCCAGGATCATAGCCACCAATCATATTGAACAAAGCATGTAAGTAATTTTTATAAAATACAATACAATTGGTGTCAAAACATAGTTTGAGTTTACAGCGGAAGCACAAAACATAAGTTTAATATTAATTGAAATGTTTTCCCACAACGACCACGCCTCCTCGTGCAAGCTTCCTTAAGCTAGGGATCTAACGACCTGCAAGGCATGTAACAACGAGTCAACAACAAAGTTGAGTGAATTCACGGCTCTGTTCACTGGCTTACTAGCCCGTAGGATTATCCATCCCGAAGTTTTGTTTTGTTCGTTCTACACACTGAGAACGTACGTTATTCTGCACTCTGGAGAATTCGTATGATTTTAATACTGGCATCCTACCCATGGAGGATGGCCGAGCCTTGTAGAGAATGTGAACTCACCTTGATTTAACAAGCTTCCTGATTCTAACTCTTCTGAGAATTAGCATCTACTTTGGTATGAGGTAGAGTTTTGCCTACTGATAAGCTTAATAACCTAATTTGCACACGAAACTAGGTAAATAACTAATACAGCTTTTACGATAACTCACGAGATCAAACCCTCACAACAAATGACAAAGTGCGATACTTAAACATCCAGCGGATTCACAACGAATGACAGAGTATAGTCCGATTTCGAACAGCACTCAAACATTCAAGTCGAAATCACGACGAATGACAAAGTATAAACCCAATTTGAGCAGCACTTAAACATCTATCGGATAGTTTCAATCGATCGGACATTGAATCGTAATAGCGATCGAATTAATACCCTGTATCGTAGCATCAATTAGTGATTGTGTGTGTTAATTGAAGTAATCGGACCAAAAACTCAGAGAATAATACGAATTTTCTCGTCGCTCAAACTCCAGAAATTAAGTGCCATTGTCTGCTATTTATACACGAAATTTGATTAGCTTACGGACCGTAACAAATATTCCCTTACGGTCCGTAACAACCCTTGCGCACCGTAACACTAATTTCCTTATGGTGCATAAGGAAAACCTAAGCACTATAGGGTTGCCACGTTTGGGACTAGCCTAGCTGAGTCAACAAATTCTTAAAATTAAACTTCGACAGCAAGTTATTAGGATAATCATCAATAGAAAATACCCCCCCTGAGTTTTAGGGGTCCTAATCCTGATTCTGATTGTTCTGGAAATCTTAGGGTTTCTGCAGAATCACTTGGGTTTCTTAATTAGAGTTTCCTATTGGACTAATTATAATAATAAATAGGACTTTTTAGTGAGAGTTGCTACATTCTCCCCTCCTTATAGAAATCTCGTCCTCGAGATTTACTCAAATAAGTAAGGATACTAGTACTAATCTTTTATGCTTTTCATTTATCTTAAAGAGATACTATCAGCAATTTGTCAAATAGACATTTCTTAAGGTTGTATACATGAAATACTTAGGGATGACTTAACCTTAACCCATAGCACTTAAAATAAATATTATAGAACACCGTAAAGTATTGAGTCTAGCACTTGGAATGAAGCATCGTTGTGGATCATTGAACACTTTACCGGTTATAGTCTGGTTTTCATCAAAAACTTTTCCCTTTTAAAAACCAAGTTCACTATAACCAATGGCTCTGATACCACTCTGTCACACCCCTCCAAAAACCCCACCCCGCCTTGGAGGCGTGACATGCCCAGGATCATAGCCACCAATCATATTGAACAAAGCATGTAAGTAATTTTTATAAAATACAATACAATTGGTGTCAAAACATAGTTTGAGTTTACAGGGGAAGCACAAAACATAAGTTTAATGTTAATTTAAATGTTTTCCCACAACGACCACGCCTCCTCGTGCAAGCTTCCTTAAGCTAGGGATCTAACGACCTGCAAGGCATGTAACAACGAGTCAACAACAAAGTTGAGTGAATTCACGGCTCTGTTCACTGGCTTACTAGCCCGTAGGATTATCCATCCTGAAGTTCTGTTTTGTTCGTTCTACACACTGAGAACGTACGTTATTCTGCACTCTGGAGAATTCGTATGCTTTTAATACTGGCATCCTACCCATGGAGGATGGCCGAGCCTTGTAGAGAATGTGAACTCACCTTGATTTTAACAAGCTTCCTGGTTCTAACTCTTCTGAGAATTAGCATCTACTTTGGTATGAGGTAGAGTTTTGCCTACTGATAAGCTTAATAACCTAATTTGCACACGAAACTAGGTAAATAACTAATACAGCTTTTACGATAACTCACGAGATCAAACCCTCACAACAAATGACAAAGTGCGATACTTAAACATCCAGCGGATTCACAACGAATGACAGAGTATAGTCCGATTTCGAACAGCACTCAAACATTCAAGTCGAAATCACGACGAATGACAAAGTATAAACCCAATTTGAGCAGCACTTAAACATCTATCGGATAGTTTCAATCGATCGGACATTGAATCGTAATAGCGATCGAATTAATACCCTGTATCGTAGCATCAATTAGTGATTGTGTGTGTTAATTGAAGTAATCGGACCAAAAACTCAGAGAATAATACGAATTTTCTCGTCGCTCAAACTCCAGAAACTAAGTGCCAATGTCTGCTATTTATACACGAAATTTGATTAGCTTACGGACCGTAACAAATATTCCCTTACGGTCCGTAACAACCCTTGCGCACCGTAACACTAATTTCCTTACGGTGCGTAAGGAAAACCTAAGCACTATAGGGTTGCCACGTTTGGGACTAGCCTAGCTGAGTCAACAAATTCTTAAAATTAAACTTCGACAGCAAGTTATTAGGATAATCATCAATAGAAAATACCCCCCTGAGTTTTAGGGGTCCTAATCCTGATTCTGATTGTTCTGGAAATCTTAGGGTTTCTGCAGAATCACTTGGGTTTCTTAATTAGAGTTTCCTATTGGACTAATTATAATAATAAATAGGACTTTTTAGTGAGAGTTGCTACATTCTCCCCTCCTTATAGAAATCTCGTCCTCGAGATTTACTCAAATAAGTAAGGATACTAGTACTAATCTTTTATGCTTTTCATTTATCTTAAAGAGATACTATCAGCAATTTGTCAAATAGACATTTCTTAAGGTTGTATACATGAAATACTTAGGGATGACTTAACCTTAACCCATAGCACTTAAAATAAATATTATAGAACACCGTAAAGTATTGAGTCTAGCACTTGGAATGAAGCATCGTTGTGGATCATTGAACACTTTACCGGTTATAGTCTGGTTTTCATCAAAAACTTTTCCCTTTTAAAAACCAAGTTCACTATAACCAATGGCTCTGATACCACTCTGTCACACCCCTCCAAAAACCCCACCCCGCCTTGGAGGCGTGACATGCCCAGGATCATAGCCACCAATCATATTGAACAAAGCATGTAAGTAATTTTTATAAAATACAATACAATTGGTGTCAAAACATAGTTTGAGTTTACAGCGGAAGCACAAAACATAAGTTTAATATTAATTGAAATGTTTTCCCACAACGACCACGCCTCCTCGTGCAAGCTTCCTTAAGCTAGGGATCTAACGACCTGCAAGGCATGTAACAACGAGTCAACTACAAAGTTGAGTGAATTCACGGCTCTGTTCACTGGCTTACTAGCCCGTAGGATTATCCATCCCGAAGTTCTGTTTTGTTCGTTCTACACACTGAGAACGTACGTTATTCTGCACTCTGGAGAATTCGTATGATTTTAATACTGGCATCCTACCCATGGAGGATGGCCGAGCCGTGTAGAGAATGTGAACTCACCTTGATTTAACAAGCTTCCTGATTCTAACTCTTCTGAGAATTAGCATCTACTTTGGTATGAGGTAGAGTTTTGCCTACTGATAATGTGAAAACTCGAAATTTAGAACCTTTCGTTGTGTGCTTGAACGTTTAGCGACTAACTGATTTGATGATTTAATGAATACATGTGAACTTATATGATTATGTGTTATGTTATGTGTATGCTTGTGTGTATGTATGCGGGTAGGTATATGAACCGAGTGAACCGTAACACATGGGCCGGTTGGTCACACACACACCCTTAGCCCATTCGAAGACCCATTAGGGTGCACCCATGTGGAACAACTATATAACCTTAGTGACCACCCATGTTTACCATTTTTGGACAACACACTCACTCACACACACACACTCTCCACTCTCCCTCACCAAAACCCTAAACCACAACATCACCTCTCCTCCCTCGCTCTCGGATTCAAACCGGAGACATTAGGGGCTCTCGGATCGACACACACACACCCGTTTGGAAGCTTCATACTCACCTTTGAAACCCATCAACCGGTTAGTGTTTATGATACTTGTTGGTTAGTGATTCTTATTATATATTTCGGTTGTTGTTAATGATGATGAATCTTGTGTGACTTGATAATATGTTGGTTTGTTAAGTTATGCATGATGATGTTAATAAGCTATCATACTATGATTCCGGATTTGATTACATGATGAGTTAATAATATCTTATGTCTAAAAGTGATTTAAACCATGTTGTGGATGTTCATGAAATCGGCCTTCACATGTATGTTAGATAATGCTCATTTAAACCGGATTTGTATACTCTTGTGTTAAGAACCGAAAGCTTACTATTAGAGTGATTTATTGTGTTGATAGCATGGATGTTGATAGGTAGTGCATGATTTCATTTGATGATATACTTGAATATTAGATGAACACGATGAATGTATGAAGAACTTGATGAACATGATATGAATGTGGCTGAATATTTGAAATCTGTTGTGTTTGATCCATTTTTGGTTAGGATTAGACAAATAGACATGTTTATGAGGATAGTACATAATGGTGCATGAAATCAGAATGTTATTGGGTAGTACACTGTACCGAATCAGCTCCTGTCCAACCGAAACCTCCAGTTGCGACTCGAAACCAGTGCATGATGAGTCGAAATCTCCCAGTTGCGACATCGGTTGCGAGTCGCAAACACCTGGATTGCGACTCGAAACCACACGAGATCAGCACATAAACCGTATGACTCGAAACCCCGGTTACGAGTCCGGTTGCGACTCGAGACCAAAACAGCACGAACCGAGACCATGATTGCGACTCAGGTTGCGAGTCGCAAACGCCTAGTTGCGACTCGAGACCATACTCAGATACACGCTGTTTGGGCTTACACCTCATTTCGGACTTAAGTGATTGGGCCGGACTCTTGGGCCTGATGCACAGATTCTATGTGTTGATGATTGAATGTGGATATTGTTGATGTCACACCCCCAAAATCCACACGCGGAGTACCACCGCTTGGAGGCGTGACATGACCAGGATCAAGCCACCAATCATATTGAACATAAGTATGTATATCAAAAGTAATTCATCAATACGAAAGGTGTTTACAAACCAAAGATAAACAAGTGTGTAGCGGAAGCATTAAAGTAAAACCCAACATAAGTTTAAGTACAAAATGTTTATAACATTTAACAACACATTCACGAATCCATGTCCACAACGACTGTGCCTCCCGTGCAAGCTCCGTAAGTACTTATGGTCCTGCAAGGCATGTAACAGAGAGTCAACAACTAGTTGAGCGAGTTCACAGTTGGTTATTTAGTTATAATGTTCGTATCGTAAATCGTATGTAATAGCATCGCGGCCCTCTAGGCATGTTTGCGAAGTTTAGTGGGGGTTTCCCAAATGTTTATAGACTAGTTATATTTGTATCGCGGCCCTCCAGGCATGTTTGCGAAGATTTAAGTATAGTTCGCGGCCATTCCAGGCATGTTTGCGAAGATTGTTCTAGTATAGTTCGCGGCCATTCCAGGCATGTTTGCGAAGATTGTTCTAGTATAGTTCGCGGCCATTCCAGGCATGTTTGCGAAGATTGTTATAGTATGTGTATCACTAGTCTAATAGTATCTACCATTGACCTTCCTCTCCCAAGGTCAATGGTATGTAATTCCAATAACTCTTAAGCGTAAATAATCAATCAACCCATCCCATCCCCGGGAATCCCATGCCTTGGTAGAAGTGTGAACTCACTTTGGTTTGCTCGGTATGCTAGGTGTATGCTCGCAAGTAATCAATCACGTCCTAAAGTATGCACGTATACATAATCAGTTTGTGTTCAAGTTGTTCACGTATAAGCATGCAACACGTAATCACAGTCATGTACAATATGGTTACACTTAACAGCAGTTAACTAACCCAGTTAACACTTAACAGAATTAACTCAAGTTACTGCGCAGATTAACTGTTCGGCGAAATACACATATTGGCGAAACACAGATATTGGCGAAACACACATTTGACGAAACACGTTCTGTTTCGTCGGGGTCTTATTTGGCGAAACAGAATTCAATTTCGTCGATTACTCTTGGCGAAACACTTTCTGTTTCGCCGAGAGTTCTGTTTCGTCGGATGTCAATTTCGCAGACATCAGTAACAGCAGATTCGGATAACACAGAAACCCTAATCGCCGATACAACAGTTTTACAGAAAACGTTCAATCCTCGCTCAATATAATGAGTCTTATGCTACTAATCATTAATCTATGCATCTCAACCGAAGCATCAATGAAACAGGGATCATATCATCATCATCATCAATAAAAATCATGTAATCATCACAAAACAACACTCATAAAATCCATATTCTATGCATACCCGCTAACATGCATAATCATTGAGAGGTTCATGAAACCCTAAGTATTCATCATACACATATACTCCTATAATCCAGAAATCAAGCATATACACAACATGTATAAAGAAAACAAAGAACAAAGAAACCGATTAGACGAGCACGCACTAACCGAGATATCCGGGATGAACAAGGGAGGATTCGAGAGAGAAAGATGATGGTTGAAGATGGTTATCGCCTTCATAGAGTGGAGAGTTCTAGGGTTTCTATTTTAGTTCAAAGTGTGAAACAGGGAGTCGGTTCACGTTAATATACACGAATTACCGTTCTGGGCCCTTAATGGGCTTTGCGAATCAGTGGGCCGGCGAAACAAATCAGTTTCGTCGGGAAGTTCAATGGCGAAACACACTGTTTCGTCGAGTTGCTTGATGGCGAAACACATCTTGTTTCGTCGGGATGTATATGGCGAAATAGTCTGTTTCGTCGGGTCCTTTCGTGTGTTAAACAGTTTAAGTTTTCAACAGGTGTTTCATGTTATGCAACCAAACACAAAATCATACTAACACAATGCGTTTTATTATAATATAACGTGTACAGTTACAAGTTAAACAAGTCAAACAACTAACAGTCAAAGTCAACGTGCACTTAATGCGAAAATGAAAGTCGGAAACTTGGGTTGTCACATTATCCCCAACTTGAAAGAAATTTCGTCCCGAAATTTTGCATGCGGTTACTGAGGAAGCTAGGTAAGTTGTATCGTTTACTGGTTTTCCTGGGGTGTTACATCATCCCCCCGTTGAGTTGGAATTTCATCCCGAAATTCTGTAGTAGCTTCAGCCTCAGTAGTAGTAGCATTGTTTTCGAACAACTGGGGATATTTGAGTTCCATTTGGTCTTCTCGTTCCCAGGTATACTCTGGGCCACGACGGGAGTTCCAACGAACTCGAACAAGAGGTATTCTGGTGTTCTTGAGGACCTTAACATCCCGGTCCGTGATTTCAACTGGTTCTTCGACGAAATGCAACCGTTCGTCGATAGTGAGCTCCTTCAAAGGAACTATGAAGGTCTCATCTGACTGCCACTTCTTCAGATTCGACACATGAAAGACGTTGTGAACTGCACTGAGTTCAGCTGGTAAGTTCAGTCTGTAGGCCACTTTGCCTATCTTTTCTATGACTTCAAATGGTCCAACGTATCGTGGATTTAGCTTGCCTCGTTTGCCAAAACGAACAACACCCCTCCAGGGTGAAACTTTGAGTAGTGCTCGATCCCCAACTTGGAATTCGAGTATTTTCCTGTCTTTATCAGCGTATACTTTCTGACGGTCACGAGCTGCCGCCATGCGTTGTCGTATTTGAGCAATCTTTTCAGTAGTATCAACTACCATTTCTGGACCTGTGATCTGACTGTCACCCACCTCTGCCCAACAAAGAGGTGATCGGCATTTACGCCCGTACAATGCCTCAAATGGAGCAGCCTTTATGCTGGTGTGGTAACTGTTGTTGTATGAAAATTCCACAAGTGGCAGATGTTTTTCCCAGCCTTTGCCAAAGTCAATTACGCACGCCCGAAGCATGTCTTCTAGAGTTTGAATAGTGCGCTCAGACTGCCCATCTGTCTGAGGATGATAAGCTGTGCTCATGTCTAATCGAGAGCCAAAAGATTTGTGCATTGCTTGCCACAATTCTGAAGTAAAACGTGCGTCACGATCAGAGATAATAGATGTGGGCACCCCGTGCCTCGAGACAACTTCTTTAAGGTATACGTCTGCTAGAGTGGAGAACTTATCCGTTTCCTTGATAGCCAAGAAGTGAGCAGACTTGGTGAGTCGATCCACGATCACCCAAATAGTATCATTCCCACGTTGAGATCTAGGCAGGCCAGTAACAAAATCCATGGAAATTTGCTCCCATTTCCATTGTGGTATCTCAGGTTGTTGGAGTGGGCCTGATGGTTTCTGATATTCTGCTTTGACTCTCGCACAAGTCAAACACTTGCTAACGTAAGTTGCTATGTGGGCCTTCATGCTAGGCCACCAATATGTAGTTCTGAGGTCGTGGTACATCTTATCTGAACCAGGATGTACTGAGTAGCGAGACTTATGAGCTTCATCCATTACAAGTTCGCGTAAATTACCATAGAGTGGGACCCAGATGCGTCCGGTTACATAGTAGGCGCCGTCTGCCCTTGGTTCTAACCGTTGCCTTGAACCGCGTAGAGCTTCAGCCCTGACGTTTTCTGGTTTCAATGCTTCTACCTGAGCATCTCGTATCTGTGAAGGAAGACTAGACTGAATAGTGAGTTGCAAAGCTCGTACACGCCTAGGTATAGTATCCTTTCGACTGAGGGCGTCGGCCACCACATTGGCCTTGCCTGGATGGTACTTTATAGCACATTCGTAATCGTTCAGTAACTCGACCCATCGACGTTGTCGCATGTTCAATTCTTTCTGCTTGAAGATATGCTCAAGACTCCTGTGATCGGTGTAGATGGTGCACTTGGTGCCATACAGATAATGTCGCCATATCTTGAGCGCAAAAACAACAGCTCCAAGCTCTAAATCGTGCGTAGTGTAGTTCCGTTCGTGAATCTTAAGTTGGCGCGAAGCATAAGCAATGACTTTATCCCGCTGCATCAACACACATCCAAGACCTTGGATAGATGCATCACAGTAGACTACAAAATCGTCCGTGCCTTCAGGCAATGAGAGGATAGGTGCGCTACAAAGTCTATCCTTTAAGTGCTGAAATGCTGTATCCTGTGTATCACTCCAACGGTAAGCAACACCTTTCTGTGTCAGTAATGTAAGCGGCTGTGCAATCTTTGAGAAGTCTTTGATAAACCGTCTGTAATAACCCGCCAAACCCAAGAATTGGCGTATTTCTGTCGGTGTACTAGGTGCAGGCCAGTTCTTGATCGAATCTACCTTGGATGGATCGACATGAATCCCATCCTTAGTTACCACATGGCCTAGAAAGTGGACTTCACGAAGCCAGAAGTCGCATTTTGAAAACTTAGCGTACAGTTGTTCCGTTCGAAGGAGTTCCAAAATAAGTCGTAAATGCTGTTCGTGTTCCTCCCGATTCTTCGAATAAATTAGGATGTCATCAATAAAAACAATAACAAACTTGTCAAGATAAGGTTTGCACACCCTGTTCATAAGATCCATGAAAACCGCAGGCGCGTTCGTTAGCCCGAATGGCATGACCAAAAACTCGTAATGACCGTAGCGAGTTCTGAATGCTGTTTTGGAGACGTCCTCATCCCGGACTCTCAGTTGATGGTAACCTGACCTTAGATCAATCTTTGAGTAATAGCTCGACCCTTGCAACTGGTCGAATAAGTCGTCGATGCGTGGGAGTGGATAGCGATTCTTCACGGTCACCTTGTTTAGTTCGCGGTAATCTATGCACATACGAAAGGTACCGTCTTTCTTCTTCACAAATAACACTGGAGCTCCCCAGGGCGAAGAGCTAGGACGTATGAAACCCTTCTCCAAGAGTTCTTGTAATTGCTTAGACAGTTCTTCCAGTTCAGTTGGAGCTAAGCGATAAGGTGCTCGAGCTATAGGTGCTGCTCCTGGAGCTAGCTCGATCTGAAATTCGACCTGGCGATGGGGCGGTAACCCAGGTAACTCTTCAGGAAACACTTGAGGAAAGTCGCGTACTACAGGAATATCCCCAATCTTTTTCTCTGTCGTCGATGTATCAGTAACGAGTGCTAAAATAGCTATGTGGCCCTTTCGCAGACACTTCTGAACCTTCAAGAAGGAGATGATGCCACTCACGACACCACTCTTGTCGCCTTGAACTTCGAGAGGTTCTTTTCCCGAACGAGGAATACGAATGATCTTCTCCTTGCATAGGATCTCTGCTTGTTGTTGGGATAACCAATCCATACCGATGACAATGTCGAAACTACTCAGAGTTATAGGAATGAGATCGATAGAAAAAGTCTGACCAGCGAGGATAAGATTACAACCCTGAACTATGTGTGTGGCTTCTAGACTTTTACCGTTAGCTAACTCTACGACATGTTTGGTGTTCAAAAGTGTTGGTGCGCGTTTAAGCATTTGACTAACGTTCAGAGACATATAACTGGTATCCGCACCCGAATCAAATAATACGGTAACATAAAAGTCGTCGAGAAGAAACTTACCCGTAACCACATTAGGATCGTTCCTTGCGTCACTCTGGCCAATCACAAACATACGACCTTTTGCACCATTGTTGTTGTTGTTTCCCCCATTGTTGTTCCCACTGCCCTGATTATTGTTGTTGTTATTCTGATTCTGGTTTAATTGGGGACAGTTCCGCTTGAAATGACCTTCAGCCCCACACTGAAAGCATGTCTTATTTCCTTGCTGTTGTTGCTGTGACTGGTTTCGTGGAACGGGTGACTGTTGTTGCTGGTTCTGACTCGCAGGCCTTGAGCTCCTGCAATCTTTAGCGTCATGACCTACTCTTAGACATCTCTGACAGCGGCCTTTACGACACTGACCACTGTGGTGTTTGTTGCACCTGTTACACAGTGGATGAATTCCCCGATATCCACTCTGCCCCTGACCACCAGACGATTGCTGACTCGAACTCTGGTAATCACTAGTCTTGCGCTGTTGCTGTGCTTGAGACTGTACAATAGCTGAACCCCTGCTGGAATCCCCTTCCCATTTCCGCTTGTTGTCACTGGGAATAGCAGGAGTAGCTGGAGTAGTAACGGTAGTAGCGCTGATACGTTTAGGCAGCCTGTTCTGTTCAACCGCCTGATCGGTGAGGCGATGAGCTAGCTTGACGATCTGTTGAATAGTGCCCAGATTCGCTGAAGTTACGTGGCTTTGAATCTCCGGCACCAGACCATTGAGATACAGTTCGATACGCTTAATGGGAGGGTCCACCATAGTAGGACACAGAATAGCCAACTCATTTGATCTTCTGGTGTACGCTTCAATTTCTGACCCCGTCATTTTCAAATGGTAAAATTCTACCTCCAGCTTATGAATATCATCACGGCTACAGTATTCTTCTTTAATCAATTCCTTGAAACCGTTCCAGGGTGTGGCGTTAGCAACAGCCAACCCTAACATCTGAACTTGCGCATTCCACCAAGTCAGCGCAATGCCTTCTAAAGTACCAGTGGCGTACTTCACCCTGCGAGCCTCAGGGCATTCGCACATTTCAAATACGGACTCGAGCTTTTCAAACCAATGGAGGAGTCCAACCGCTCCCTCCGTGCCACTAAAAGTACTGGGACGACAGTCCATGAACGTTTTGAAGGTACAAACAGGTGGTTGACCTCCTGCTTGTGCGGCTGCAACTGCCGCAGCGACTTGTTCGTTAATAAGAGCCGTCAGTTGGGCTTGCGTCATGTTAATACGTCCAGACATGATCTTCATAGCAAATATGACGTAAGTGAGAGAGGTTCGAGAGTAGTGCGATAACAAAAGGGAATAATCACATAAATGTTCTCATGCAATAGTGTTAAGTTAACCTAAGCATACCCGGAGCAAAGTTCTATGCAATTCTAGCAAGTAGGCAGTAAAACATGTACCATATTACCTAGGATGTCGAGTCTTGCACGTGGAGCGAGGCGTCGTTGTGGATCGTTGAGCACTGTTTCGGTTATAGTCTGGTTTTAATAAAAATGTTTTCCCCTTATTAAAACCGAGTTCTCTATAACCAATGGCTCTGATACCAATCTGTCACACCCCCAAAATCCACACGCGGAGTACCACCGCTTGGAGGCGTGACATGACCAGGATCAAGCCACCAATCATATTGAACATAAGTATGTATATCAAAAGTAATTCATCAATACGAGAGGTGTTTACAAACCAAAGATAAACAAGTGTGTAGCGGAAGCATTAAAGTAAAACCCAACATAAGTTTAAGTACAAAATGTTTATAACATTTAACAACACATTCACGAATCCATGTCCACAACGACTGTGCCTCCCGTGCAAGCTCCGTAAGTACTTATGGTCCTGCAAGGCATGTAACAGAGAGTCAACAACTAGTTGAGCGAGTTCACAGTTGGTTATTTAGTTATAATGTTCGTATCGTAAATCGTATGTAATAGCATCGCGGCCCTCTAGGCATGTTTGCGAAGTTTAGTGGGGGTTTCCCAAATGTTTATAGACTAGTTATATTTGTATCGCGGCCCTCCAGGCATGTTTGCGAAGATTTAAGTATAGTTCGCGGCCATTCCAGGCATGTTTGCGAAGATTGTTCTAGTATAGTTCGCGGCCATTCCAGGCATGTTTGCGAAGATTGTTCTAGTATAGTTCGCGGCCATTCCAGGCATGTTTGCGAAGATTGTTCTAGTATAGTTCGCGGCCATTCCAGGCATGTTTGCGAAGATTGTTATAGTATGTGTATCACTAGTCTAATAGTATCTACCATTGACCTTCCTCTCCCGAGGTCAATGGTATGTAATTCCAATAACTCTTAAGCGTAAATAATCAATCAACCCATTCCCATCCCCGGGAATCCCATGCCTTGGTAGAAGTGTGAACTCACTTTGGTTTGCTCGGTATGCTAGGTGTATGCTCGCAAGTAATCAATCACGTCCTAAAGTATGCACGTATACATAATCAGTTTGTGTTCAAGTTGTTCACGTATAAGCATGCAACACGTAATCACAGTCATGTACAATATGGTTACACTTAACAGCAGTTAACTAACCCAGTTAACACTTAACAGAATTAACTCAAGTTACTGCGCAGATTAACTGTTCGGCGAAATACACATATTGGCGAAACACAGATATTGGCGAAACACACATTTGACGAAACACGTTCTGTTTCGTCGGGGTCTTATTTGGCGAAACAGAATTCAATTTCGTCGATTACTCTTGGCGAAACACTTTCTGTTTCGCCGAGAGTTCTGTTTCGTCGGATGTCAATTTCGCAGACATCAGTAACAGCAGATTCGGATAACACAGAAACCCTAATCGCCGATACAACAGTTTTACAGAAAACGTTCAATCCTCGCTCAATATAATGAGTCTTATGCTACTAATCATTAATCTATGCATCTCAACCGAAGCATCAATGAAACAGGGATCATATCATCATCATCATCAATAAAAATCATGTAATCATCACAAAACAACACTCATAAAATCCATATTCTATGCATACCCGCTAACATGCATAATCATTGAGAGGTTCATGAAACCCTAAGTATTCATCATACACATATACTCCTATAATCCAGAAATCAAGCATATACACAACATGTATAAAGAAAACAAAGAACAAAGAAACCGATTAGACGAGCACGCACTAACCGAGATATCCGGGATGAACAAGGGAGGATTCGAGAGAGAAAGATGATGGTTGAAGATGGTTATCGCCTTCACAGAGTGGAGAGTTCTAGGGTTTCTATTTTAGTTCAAAGTGTGAAACAGGGAGTCGGTTCACGTTAATATACACGAATTACCGTTCTGGGCCCTTAATGGGCTTTGCGAATCAGTGGGCCGGCGAAACAAATCAGTTTCGTCGGGAAGTTCAATGGCGAAACACACTGTTTCGTCGAGTTGCTTGATGGCGAAACACATCTTGTTTCGTCGGGATGTATATGGCGAAATAGTCTGTTTCGTCGGGTCCTTTCGTGTGTTAAACAGTTTAAGTTTTCAACAGGTGTTTCATGTTATGCAACCAAACACAAAATCATACTAACACAATGCGTTTTATTATAATATAACGTGTACAGTTACAAGTTAAACAAGTCAAACAACTAACAGTCAAAGTCAACGTGCACTTAATGCGAAAATGAAAGTCGGAAACTCGGGTTGTCACAGTTGAACTGCCATGATCAAACGTGTATGCCATGAACGATACTTGAATGCATTATGCTAGGAACATACGTGTACTGATTGAATACGAACCTGATTGGTATGATACAACTATGATAGGACGTGAGTAGCCACGATATTGCTTGATTGACTTTTCTGTGTATCTACCGAGCAAACCAAGGTGAGTTCACACCCTCTACAAAGCATGGGATTCCCAGGGGTCGGGAATTGGGGTTTAGGAACATGGGTTCCTCGTCCTCCTTGGGTAGGACAGCAAAGGTTCAGGAATGTAATTCCTCGTCCTCACGGACAGATAACTCGTACTAGACCAAAACTCTATCACGAAGTCCCTCCTTTTTATATCGACTTAATCGCCGGGCCAATGGCGAGCGGGTCATTAGTTAGATAGCGCTATTTAGGTCTGACAAACCTCACACCGTGCCGCAGAGGACGGGCGTGAACTAATGGATCTGGGGCACGTCAATGATGATAGACATTGACAGTTTCAGGGCACTTAAACATGACTACAGTCAGCAGTCGATATGGTAACGAGTCTAGTAGATACATGGGGTAGCCCCCACGGCCGAAATGCCAGATAACTAACACGGGGTAGCCCCCACGGCTGGATTGCCAGAGTAACCGGGAACATACAAGTCACGTTTTTAACTATGGGGTAACCCCCACGGCAGGATGCCAGCTAAAGGAAACTGTTTTCGAAACAACTTAAAACGAACACCCAACCGTGAACTCACTCAACTTGTTGTTGACTCGTTACTACATGCTTTGCAGGTCCTTAGGTTTCTTAGTTGGAGCTTGCACGGAGGAGGATCGTTGTGGGACATGGACGTCTGTGTGCCATGTTAAACTTTGAAACTATTAAACTTATGTTTTGGCTTTAAGACTTATGCTTCCGCTTGCAACTTAACTATGTTTTGTTTGAACACCAATTGTATTGGTTGGATTTTTATAACTACTTATATGCTTGTTCAATATGATTGGTGGCTGGATCCTGGTCAGTCACGCCTCCAAGCGGTAGTACTCCGCAGGTGGATTTTGGGGGTGTGACAGATTGGTATCAGAGCCATTGGTTATAGAGAACTTGGTTTTAATAAAGGGAAAAACGTTTTTGTTAAAACCAGACTATAACCTGTACAGTGCTCAACGGTCCACAACGATGCTTCGCTCCACATGCAAGGCTCGACATTCTAGGTGATATGATCTGTGTATATATTGCCTACTTGTTAGTTACATAGTACATTGCTTATGGTATGCTTGGTTAGTGTAACTACTGTTGCTTGAACACGTGCGTGCTTGCCCTATTTTATCGTCGTACTTTCGCGAACCCCTCTCACTCACGTTCTTCTTGATATGAAGATCATGTCTGGACGCGTTAACCTGACACAAGCCCAGTTGACGGCTCTGATCAACGAACGAGTTGCCGCAGCAGTTGCAGCTGCACACGCAGGAGGTATATCCTGCAGTCCGAACTCATTCTAGGATCTTTAGGATCCTACTCTCGTGAACCAACCTTTGTGTTAAACTCTGTCTTTTCTTTCACCTACGATAGGTCAGCATGTTCAGCCACCCGTGTGCACTTTTAAGACTTTCATGGACTGCCGACCAACTACTTTTAGCGGCACTGAAGGAGCAGTAGGTCTCCTACACCGGTTTGAGAAGCTAGAATCTGTGTTCGAAATGTGCGAATGCCCTGAGGCGCGCAGGGTGAAGTATGCTACTGGTACTCTCGAGGGTTTAGCCCTCACATGGTGGAACGCTCAAGTTCAGATGCTGGGGTTGGTTGCTGCCAATGCCACCCCATGGGAGAATTTTAAGGAAATGATCAAGGAGGAATACTGCAGTCGTGATGAGATTCACAAACTGGAAGTGGAGTTCTTCAACCTCAAGATGACGGGGTCCGAAATTGAAGCTTATGTGAAAAGGTCGAACGAACTGGCAATCCTGTGCCCTACTATGGTGGATCCTCCCATCAAACGCATCGAACTATTTCTTCAGGGCTTAGTGCCAGAAATCCAAAGCCATGTGACTTCAGCGAACCTCGCCACCTACCAGCAAGCCGTTCAGTTGGCTCACCGTCTCACGGATCAAGCGGTGGAGCAGAACAAGTTACCAAAACGCATAGGTGCTGCAACTACTTCTGGTGCCTCTAGTGACAACAAACGGAAATGGGATGGAACTTCAAGTAAGGGTTCGACTTCTGTTCATTCCCAGTCTCAGCAGAGGAAGACTGATGACTACAAGAGCCCTAATCAGCAATCGTCTGGTGGTCAAAGTCACGGTGGGTACAAAGGAAATCACCCCAAATGCAATCGCTGCAGCCTGCACCACAGCGGGCCATGCACCAGGGGCAACTGTCATAGGTGCAACAAGCCTGGTCACGCTGCAAAGGATTGCAGGAGCTTATACCCCGCCAATCAGAATCGTCAGCAAGCTCAACAGAATCAACGCCAGCAACAGCAGCAAGGTGATAACAAAGGGTGCTTTCAGTGTGGAGCTGAGGGCCACTTCAAGAGAGATTGTCCCCAACTGAACAGGAACCAGAACAACAACAACAACAACAATAACAACAATCAGGGGAATGGTAACAATGGGAACAACAACAACAATGGCACCAGGGGGCGGGTGTTTGTGATTGGCCAAGGTGAAGCAAGGAATGACCCCAATGTTGTGGCGGGTAAGTTCCTTCTCGACGACTTTTATGTTTCAGTTTTATTTGATTCGGGTGCCGATACTAGCTACATGTCGCTAGAAGTTAGTCAAATGCTTAAGCGTATTCCAACCCCTTTGAACAACAAGCACACCGTAGAGCTAGCAAATGGTAAGAGTTTAGAAGCCACACACATAGTCAAGGGTTGTAAACTTATTCTCGCTGACCAGACGACCTCATTCCTATTGTCTTGGGTAGTTTCGACGTTGTCATTGGGATGGATTGGTTATCCCAACACCGAGCAGAGATTCTTTGCAACGAGAAGGTTGTCCGTATTCCAGGTCCCGGTGGTGAACCTCTCATGATTCATGGCGACAAGAGGAGTGCTGTTGAGAACGTCATTTCTCTCCTTAAGGCCCAAAAGTGCTTGCGAAAGGGCCACACTGCCATTTTGGCTCTCATTACTGACACCTCAGAAAAAGAGAAGAAGATAGAAGATTTTCCAGTTGTACGCGATTATCCAGAGGTATTTCCTGAGGAATTACCTGGTCTTCCGCCCCATCGCCAAGTCGAGTTTCAGATCGAACTAGCTCCTGGAGCTGCACCTATAGCCCGTGCACCTTATCGTTTAGCCCCATCAGAGTTGAAGGAACTCTCTACGCAACTACAAGAACTCTTGGATAAAGGTTTTATTCGTCCTAGCTCATCGCCCTGGGGAGCTCCAGTACTATTTGTAAAGAAGAAGGACGGTACCTTCAGAATGTGCATCGATTACCGGGAACTCAACAAGGTGACAGTGAAGAACCGCTATCCTCTACCGCGGATCGACGACTTATTCGATCAGTTGCAAGGGTCGAGCTACTATTCGAAGATCGATTTGAGATCGGGTTATCATCAGCTGAGAGTCCGGGAAGAGGACGTCTCCAAAACAGCTTTCAGAACTCGATACGGGCATTATGAGTTTTTGGTCATGCCTTTTGGGATGACAAACGCACCTGCAGTTTTCATGGATTTGATGAATCGAGTGTGCAAGCCCTACCTGGACAAGTTCGTTATAGTCTTCATCGACGACATCCTGATCTATTCCAAGAGTCGGGAGGAACACGAACAGCATCTGCGACTTATTCTGGAACTCCTTCGAACAGAACAGCTTTATTCAAAGTTCTCGAAATGCGACTTCTGGCTTCGAGAAGTCCATTTCCTAGGCCACGTGGTGAACAAGGATGGGATTCATGTTGATCCATCCAAGATAGACTCGATTAACAACTGGCCTGCACCTCGTACACCAAAGGAAATTCGCCAATTCTTGGGTTTGGCGGGATACTACCGGAGATTCATAAAGGATTTTTCTAAGATTGCACAGCCTCTCACCTCACTAACGCAGAAGGGCGTTGTTTATCGCTGGGGAAACGCACAGGAGTTGGCATTTCAGCACCTAAAGGATAGACTTTGTAGCGCACCTATCCTTTCCTTGCCGGAAGGCACAGACGACTTTGTGGTTTACTGCGACGCATCAATTCAGGGTCTTGGTTGCGTGTTGATGCAACGAGATAAAGTTATAGCCTACACTTCACGCCAACTCAAAGTTCATGAAAAGAACTACACTACGCACGACTTAGAGCTGGGAGCTGTTGTTTTTGCACTTAAGTTATGGCGGCATTACCTGTATGGTACGAAGTGCGCCATCTACACCGACCACAGGAGCCTCGAGCATATTTTCAAGCAGAAAGAACTGAATATGCGGCAACGACGATGGGTCGAACTACTGAATGACTACGAGTGCTCAATCAGATATCACCCGGGCAAAGCCAATGTTGTGGCTGACGCCCTTAGTCGAAAGGACACTGCACCAAGGCGCGTGCGAGCTTTACAACTCACGATCCACTCTAGTCTCCCTGCCCAGATACGAACAGCTCAAATAGAAGCACTGAAACCAGAAAACGTCAGGGCTGAAGCCCTACGCGGATCAAGGCAACGATTAGAACAGAAGGAAGACGGTGCTTACTACGTAACGGGACGCGTTTGGGTCCCACTCTATGGCAACCTACGAGAGCTTGTGATGGACGAAGCACACAAGTCTCGCTACTCGGTACATCCTGGATCGGATAAAATGTACCACGACATCAAAACTACGTACTGGTGGCCTAGCATGAAGGCCCACATAGCAACTTACGTCAGCAAGTGTTTGACTTGTGCGAGAGTCAAGTCCGAATACCAGAAACCCTCAGGCCTGCTCCAACAACCAGAGATACCTCAGTGGAAATGGGAGCAAATTTCCATGGATTTTGTTACTGGCCTACCTAGATCCCAGCGCGGGAACGATACTATTTGGGTGATCGTGGATCGACTCACAAAATCTGCACACTTCTTGGCTATCAAAGAGACGGATAAGTTCTCCACTCTTGCAGAGGTATACCTTAAGGAAGTCGTTTCGAGGCACGGGGTGCCCACCTCCATTATCTCGGATCGAGATGCACGTTTTACTTCAGAGCTGTGGCAAGCAATGCACAAATCCTTTGGCTCACGATTAGACATGAGCACAGCGTATCACCCTCAGACGGACGGGCAGTCCGAGCGCACTATTCAAACCTTAGAAGACATGCTTCGTGCATGTGTAATCGACTTTGGCAACCGCTGGGAAAAGCATCTGCCACTTGTGGAATTCTCATACAATAACAGCTACCACACCAGCATTAAAGCTGCTCCATTCGAGGCATTGTACGGACGTAAATGCCGGTCACCTCTTTGCTGGGCAGAGGTGGGAGATAGTCAGATCACTGGTCCAGAATATGTGGTAGACACGACCGAACAAATTGCTCAAATACGAAAACGCATGACGGCAGCTCGTGAACGTCAGAAAGTTTACGCCGACATGGGCAGGAAACCGCTTGAGCTCCAGGTTGGGGAGCGGGTACTACTCAAAGTTTCACCCTGGAAGGGTGTGGTTCGTTTTGGTAAACGCGGCAAACTTAACCCACGATACGTTGGACCCTTCGAAGTCATTGAGAAAATAGGCAGGGTGGCCTACAGACTCAACTTACCAGCGGAACTCGGTGCAGTTCACAACGTTTTTCACGTGTCGAATCTGAAGAAGTGTCCGTCAGATGAGACCCACGTAGTTCCTCTGAAGGAACTCACTATCGACGAGCAGTTACGATTCGTCGAGGAACCAGTCGAAATCACGGACCGGGATGTTAAGGTCCTCAAGAGCACCAGAATACCTCTCGTTCGAGTTCGTTGGAACTCACGTCGCGGCCCAGAGTTCACCTGGGAGCGCGAAGATCAGATGAAACAAAAGTATCCCCAACTGTTCGCAAACAGTACACCCACTACTGAGGCCGAAGCTACGGAATTTCGGGACGAAATTCCAGATCAACGGGGGGTGGATGTGACACCCCAGGAAAACCAGGAAAACCATACAACTTAACTAGCTTCCTCAGTGAGTGCCTACCAAATTTCGGGACGAAATTTCTTTCAACTTGGGGATGATGTGACAACTCGAAATTTAGAACCTTTCGTTGTGTGCTTGAACGTTTAGCGACTAACTGATTTGATGATTTAATGAATACATGTGAACTTATATGATTATGTGTTATGTTATGTGTATGCTTGTGTGTATGTATGCGGGTAGGTATATGAACCGAGTGAACCGTAACACATGGGCCGGTTGGTCACACACACACCCTTAGCCCATTCGAAGACCCATTAGGGTGCACCCATGTGGAACAACTATATAACCTTAGTGACCACCCATGTTTACCATTTTTGGACAACACACTCACTCACACACACACACTCTCCACTCTCCCTCACCAAAACCCTAAACCACAACATCACCTCTCCTCCCTGGCTCTCGGATTCAAACCGGAGACATTAGGGGCTCTCGGATCGACACACACACACCCGTTTGGAAGCTTCATACTCACCTTTGAAACCCATCAACCGGTTAGTGTTTATGATACTTGTTGGTTAGTGATTCTTATTATATATTTCGGTTGTTGTTAATGATGATGAATCTTGTGTGACTTGATAATATGTTGGTTTGTTAAGTTATGCATGATGATGTTAATAAGCTATCATACTATGATTCCGGATTTGATTACATGATGAGTTAATAATATCTTATGTCTAAAAGTGATTTAAACCATGTTGTGGATGTTCATGAAATCGGCCTTCACATGTATGTTAGATAATGCTCATTTAAACCGGATTTGTATACTCTTGTGTTAAGAACCGAAAGCTTACTATTAGAGTGATTTATTGTGTTGATAGCATGGATGTTGATAGGTAGTGCATGATTTCATTTGATGATATACTTGAATATTAGATGAACACGATGAATGTATGAAGAACTTGATGAACATGATATGAATGTGGCTGAATATTTGAAATCTGTTGTGTTTGATCCATTTTTGGTTAGGATTAGACAAATAGACATGTTTATGAGGATAGTACATAATGGTGCATGAAATCAGAATGTTATTGGGTAGTACACTGTACCGAATCAGCTCCTGTCCAACCGAAACCTCCAGTTGCGACTCGAAACCAGTGCATGATGAGTCGAAATCTCCCAGTTGCGACATCGGTTGCGAGTCGCAAACACCTGGATTGCGACTCGAAACCACACGAGATCAGCACATAAACCGTATGACTCGAAACCCCGGTTACGAGTCCGGTTGCGACTCGAGACCAAAACAGCACGAACCGAGACCATGATTGCGACTCAGGTTGCGAGTCGCAAACGCCTAGTTGCGACTCGAGACCATACTCAGATAGACGCTGTTTGGGCTTACACCTCATTTCGGACTTAAGTGATTGGGCCGGACTCTTGGGCCTGATGCACAGATTCTATGTGTTGATGATTGAATGTGGATATTGTTGAACTGCCATGATCAAACGTGTATGCCATGAACGATACTTGAATGCATTATGCTAGGAACATACGTGTACTGATTGAATACGAACCTGATTGGTATGATACAACTATGATAGGACGTGAGTAGCCATGATATTGCTTGATTGACTTTTCTGTGTATCTACCGAGCAAACCAAGGTGAGTTCACACCCTCTACAAAGCATGGGATTCCCAGGGGTCGGGAATTGGGGTTTAGGAACATGGGTTCCTCGTCCTCCTGGGGTAGGACAGCAAAGGTTCAGGAATGTAATTCCTCGTCCTCACGGACAGATAACTCGTACTAGACCAAAACTCTATCACGAAGTCCCTCCTTTTTATATCGACTTAATCGCCGGGCCAATGGCGAGCGGGTCATTAGTTAGATAGCGCTATTTAGGTCTGACAAACCTCACACCGTGCCGCAGAGGACGGGCGTGAACTAATGGATCTGGGGTACGTCAATGATGATAGACATTGACAGTTTTAGGGCACTTAAACATGACTACAGTCAGCAGTCGATATGGTAACGAGTCTAGTAGATACATGGGGTAGCCCCCACGGCCGAAATGCCAGATAACTAACACGGGGTAGCCCCACGGCTGGATTGCCAGAGTAACCGGGAACATACAAGTCACGTTTTTAACTATGGGGTAACCCCCACGGCAGGATGCCAGCTAAAGGAAACTGTTTTCGAAACAACTTAAAACGAACACCCAACCGTGAACTCACTCAACTTGTTGTTGACTCGTTACTACATGCTTTGCAGGTCCTTAGGTTTCTTAGCTGGAGCTTGCACGGAGGAGGATCGTTGTGGGACATGGACGTCTGTGTGCCATGTTAAACTTTGAAACTATTAAACTTATGTTTTGGCTTTAAGATTTATGCTTCCGCTTGCAACTTAACTATGTTTGTTTGAACACCAATTGTATTGGTTGGATTTTTATAACTACTTATATGCTTGTTCAATATGATTGGTGGCTGGATCCTGGTCAGTCACGCCTCCAAGCGGTAGTACTCCGCAGGTGGATTTTGGGGGTGTGACAGATAAGCTTAATAACCTAATTTGCACACGAAACTAGGTAAATAACTAATACAGCTTTTACGATAACTCACGAGATCAAACCCTCACAACAAATGACAAAGTGCGATACTTAAACATCCAGCGGATTCACAACGAATGACAGAGTATAGTCCGATTTCGAACAGCACTCAAACATTCAAGTCGAAATCACGACGAATGACAAAGTATAAACCCAATTTGAGCAGCACTTAAACATCTATCGGATAGTTTCAATCGATCGGACATTGAATCGTAATAGCGATCGAATTAATACCCTGTATCGTAGCATCAATTAGTGATTGTGTGTGTTAATTGAAGTAATCGGACCAAAAACTCAGAGAATAATACGAATTTTCTCGTCGCTCAAACTCCAGAAACTAAGTGCCAATGTCTGCTATTTATACACGAAATTTGATTAGCTTACGGACCGTAACAAATATTCCCTTACGGTCCGTAACAACCCTTGCGCACCGTAACACTAATTTCCTTATGGTGCGTAAGGAAAACCTAAGCACTATAGGGTTGCCACGTTTGGGACTAGCCTAGCTGAGTCAACAAATTCTTAAAATTAAACTTCGACAGCAAGTTATTAGGATAATCATCAATAGAAAATACCCCCCCTGAGTTTTAGGGGTCCTAATCCTGATTCTGATTGTTCTGGAAATCTTAGGGTTTCTGCAGAATCACTTGGGTTTCTTAATTAGAGTTTCCTATTGGACTAATTATAATAATAAATAGGACTTTTTAGTGAGAGTTGCTACATTCTCCCCTCCTTATAGAAATCTCGTCCTCGAGATTTACTCAAATAAGTAAGGATACTAGTACTAATCTTTTATGCTTTTCATTTATCTTAAAGAGATACTATCAGCAATTTGTCAAATAGACATTTCTTAAGGTTGTATACATGAAATACTTAGGGATGACTTAACCTTAACCCATAGCACTTAAAATAAATATTATAGAACACCGTAAAGTATTGAGTCTAGCACTTGGAATGAAGCATCGTTGTGGATCATTGAACACTTTACCGGTTATAGTCTGGTTTTCATCAAAAACTTTTCCCTTTTAAAAACCAAGTTCACTATAACCAATGGCTCTGATACCACTCTGTCACACCCCTCCAAAAACCCCACCCCGCCTTGGAGGCGTGACATGCCCAGGATCATAGCCACCAATCATATTGAACAAAGCATGTAAGTAATTTTTATAAAATACAATACAATTGGTGTCAAAACATAGTTTGAGTTTACAGCGGAAGCACAAAACATAAGTTTAATATTAATTGAAATGTTTTCCCACAACGACCACGCCTCCTCGTGCAAGCTTCCTTAAGCTAGGGATCTAACGACCTGCAAGGCATGTAACAACGAGTCAACAACAAAGTTGAGTGAATTCCCTTTTTGTCGAAATAGTGTGAAGCGGGTTGGACAATATTTCAATTGTCTATGGGGTGTGTATATTGCAACATATGTCATCATGTAATCACCCAATTTCACACACAAATATATACTCACTGTATGAGTGGGGAAGTAAATTTCTGAGCCTTCACATAGGCTTGTCAATTTGGCTTGTTGCTTGTAATAGAATGAACTCGAGGCTACATCGTCTTGGTCATTCGTGTTTTAGATTATTTCCTGCTGCACGGGTTATCATTAACTTGGCCCGCAGAGTCCACCAGGATTCCTGTGCACTACAAGTCGTTATTACGTGGGCCCCCGTAATAATAAATTGTCTTGCACAGTTACCCCAAATTTCCTCTCGTCCAAGCAGATGATCAATCAAAGAGCAACAGCAGGTGCACTGGCATGAACAGGGTCATGCTCCAATGCGGGGTCAGGAGCAACGCCTGGCTCAGGGGCCACGGCTAGCTCTGAATCAAAATCTCCATCTCCAATCCGGTTGGATCAACAATCACAGGGGTTACAGGATCCCCCTAGGGCTGGTCTAAGTGCATGAACTCAATGTCATGGTCTGGATCACACCAGGCGGGAAAAACAGGATCGTCCTCAATATCGCGACCATACTCAAAATTGTGTGCGGGATCCGGTGCAGCTAATGATGCCCTATCAGGGTTGGCGTCGTGTAAGTAGTGCTGCATTCCCTGAAGCAATAGGGCCTCGCCCTCAAGTGGGTCCTCCTCTTAGTAGTTCGACATCGTCTTCAGAGACAACGTCGGGGGCATATTAACAACGAGATAAGCGGCAGGGGGCAAATTCCCAACAAGGTAGCCATTAGTAGGCTCTGCTACGACTTTAGGCAGTGCACAAAGGGCTGAAAGTCGTCATTGTCTGTGCCGGTAGTATCAGAAATGTACACCTCGTGCTTCGATGAACTATGTCGTCTGATACTATGGTCTTGGGATTTGTAGTGTCCATCTTTCTAGTACTTGATGAAAGCATGACGTTTGTAACACGAACACATATACGTATAATAATCAATCATATAGTCATATAACATGTAGTCACCACGTAAACATTCAAATTATCCTTCTAGTCCCACTAGCCAACACTTCTAGTCCCACTAGCCAACACTTCTAGTCCCACTAGTCAACACTTCTAGTCCCACTAGCCAACAATTCTAGTCCCACTAGTCAACACTTCTAGTCCCACTAGCCAACAATTCTAGTCCCACTAGTCAACACTTCTAGTCCCACTAGCCAACACTTCTAGTCCCACTAGCCTCCTATCTCAGCCTCCCAGACTGAGCCTAAAATAACGAATAAAATGTGCTCAACATTTGTTTGTAAAAAGTTGTGGATCTGGACTTAAGTGGTATGCAGTAAAATGTTTTCGTGAGAGCCCTAGTGATCATAGTCTAGACTCGAGACAGAATCCTAGTTCGCTATGACCAGAGCTCTGATACCAAGCTGTCACACCCTGGCTTTGCGGAAGCGTGGTTAATTGTGGTGTGACTTCTTAATACCATAGCTTAACCATAACAAGCTATATGAATTTAAAAACCATGCAAGTCATCCATTAAGTTTTGAAAACAACATACAGTACCATTGTTTTAACCAACAACCATAACCTTGTTCAACAACCTTACAAAATAAAACATAACATAAACGTGATTTAGGGACTGTGTCTTGTCCAGGTAAGAGACACATCCCCTAAACCCTGATGACTTCATGATAATATGCAGCGGAAAAACGTTCCATACCGTGCCAGATCCGTTTAATTTCCTGAAATACATGTGAGTTGAAAAATCAACAATAATGTTGAGCGAGTTCATGTGTAAGTGAGTATGTAAAACACTTGTAAGTATAAAAGTTTCCTGGTATGCAGCAGTGTAAGAGGACTTGTGATCACCAATGGTTTGCAAGGCCATTAGCATGTTGTGAAATGCAAGTAGGAAGACTCAAACCTAGCAGATTTCGCCACGGCAAAGTATGTGGACAAAGTCACCCCACGGTCCGTTTCTAGTTTGGCCGGGGGCTGGGCTCGCTACACCCAGATAGATCTACCGCTCCTGTCCCTCGGTCCTACCCTGAGGATTAATAGCCTCAAGTTTCCGCCTACCCATTCACATGATCTAAACCTCCTTACGTTAATCATACCGTGTATAAAGTACTTGTAAACAATGTAACATGTATTTCACCCCCGCGGTTAAGTAAACTGAAAACAGTTAGAGAAAAGGGGGACATGAACTCACAGTGAATGCGCGTCTCTACCAAGTGTCTCCAATACAGTAAGCTGTGCAACGACCTACAAGTGCTAATTCTATTAGACGGACGGCCGTGCCTTAGCTTTACAGTTTATGTCTTTGGGAAATAGTTAGACAACTATTTCGTGTTTATGTTCCGTATACACTTGGTAGTTATTCTTCTTCCCAAGGATGGGGGATATAATACATGTGCGTAAGTTACGTTTTATCAATCTTGTGGTAATGTAATTACCGGTGTAACTTATATGTTTGTGGAAGCGTTCGTAAAGTTTTGGAATCATTAACGCTTGTAAATATTATTTTCACTCTAAAATAATATTTATGTATTTCACAAAATAATCATAAACAGTGTTGTGACAAATATATTTATCACGTTAATCTTTGTGAAAATCCCACCTCCGAATATTTAGTAAAATATAGTGCTGGCGAAATTTATGTTTCGAAAATATGTCCAAAAATAGTTCTAACACTTATGGTGTAAAAAGTCTAAGTGTTAGGTTTTTAGAAAATTTCGCCAGAGTTTCCTCTGTAACTGGAGGTGGCCACGCTTTCAAGCGTATCATTTTCTTTTAACAAATCAATTCAACAACTTCTTTATTCAATCAAACAATTTCCGACACATCAAAACTAGTCAATAATTATGTAAATCACATAATCGCATGAACTTGTAGTTTTTTCCGAATCTATATTGTAAATCCCATTATATTTCGTGGATCTTTATATAAAGTAACTTTAACCTCCTAAAAACCTCGTTTTTAGAGAAATCCGTCTTTACAACTTCTAGTTATTTTTCCCAAAAATAGTTATTTTGTCGAAACATGTGTCACACAAGTGTTTACACACTTGTGCGTTCTAAATATCATTCTTAGTATTGTAAGATCCGTTTCTTAGAAAACATGGTTTCTTTTAAAGTGTGGTCCTTCAAAAGTACCACTTGCAGATACGTAGATCTGCTAGTTTTAAACACCATTGTACCGGTTAAATCACTTTTACACACGTAAGATTCTTTTACACAAGTTCATACTCTAAATGTGGTAGTGTTTCACCTTTAACCCTTGTATCTTTCAAAAAAACGAGCTTATGTGATGATACGTGATTTTACAAAGTCGGGTTAAACGGAGATTTGAGCTACCACATCATAGATCGGGTCTAGATAAACACAAATTTCAAGTCCTACGACTTTTACACAAGTTATATGCTATTAACCTCCATTTTTGTGATTTTAGTAGACTTTAAAGTTTCAAAACGCATGTTTTCGATATTTAACCGACGAAAGTTCTTTTAACCACTTTGAATACATTCAAGAATGAGTTTTAAGCAATATACCTCTAGCTCGGGGCTAGGGAAGAGTCGTGACGAAAACGGGGTGGATAAAAGCCAACGGTTGAGGTCCTTCGTGTTCCGCTTGCACCAAGACCCCTTATACGTGACCTCTAACACTTGTGTGATGATGGTAATGCAAGATCAAAACCGAAAATGTGATGGATGTGTGGGAGGGGGTTCGGCCGAGAGCTAGATGAGAGGGAGAGAGTGGTGTGAGTTGGTGTTGAGTGATGGTGATTATGTTAAGTTCAAGGGTGAATTTATAGGCAACTCCTTTGTGTAATAACCTTTGGACTTAGTGTAGGCTAGATACTAGACAATACAAGATCACCCAAGATCACAAGTACAAGGTGTTGCCCCCTAGGCAACCGAATCGGTTGGGGGGGGGGGTCCTTGGTCCGATTTTAAGTAGGTTAGTTAGGGGGGTTGTTTTGTTAATTAAGTTAACCAAGTGTTTAACCTTGTTAGTTATATGATACACATTATAGTGGGTGTTAGGGTAATCAGGGACCCTAACTGGCTCAGAAAAAGAGTAATAATAAAAATAGTAATGTTTCCATGTTCCGGGTAAAGTCCGGGTGTCCGGTTGGATAGTAATCCGTTAAAGTGTTACAAAAGCTTTAAAGTGTCGTTATCGTTATTTTTAGTGACACCATTTGTTTTCCCGACACTCTAGAAAGTGTCTAGTATTATTTTCCCCATATTTTGGCACTTTACTAGTCAGCTAGAAGCTGGTTTATTTATTAAAGTGCTGTGTTTGGTACTTAAAGTACGTTCTTGGCACATCCGAATCAGTGTATCTTATCCCTAGAGACGCGGTAACACAACCCTTACATCCTACACTCACTACCAGTGTAGCCAAAATATGTGAGGCTCTTAACAGGCCTTAGAGGCAGTGTCTGCCTGATGCTGGTCATATCAGCATGTTTGCCGTGTATCCGTTTAGTGCTACTGTGCTTTTTGTGCATCATGTTTGTCACTAAGATGCCGTATGAATATAATGTAGTGACAGCAAATAAAGTATGATGCAAGTAAGTGCATGTATCAGTATGCAGGTAGCAGTTTATCAGCTAGTTTCAATCAAGCACAGTAATTAAGTAGTAATTAATCATTAATTAAGTTGTACGGATACCTGGTTTAGTGCGGGTTGTCACATTCTCCCCCCGTTAAATAAATTTCGTCCCGAAATTTAAGTTCTGCTTGTAGAAGCAGGGTTCTTAGGAAATATGTGGGGGTATTTCTCTTTCATCCGGTCCTCACGTTCCCAGGTAAATTCAGGACCATGTCTGGCATTCCAACGAAGCTTGACGAGTTTGACACTGCTCCGGCGGGTCTTGTTAACTTTCCAATCCGTGACCTCAACAGGTTCTTCAACAAAGTGGAGCGTGTCGTCAATATGTATCTCGTCGATAGGAATGGCAACGTCAATTTGAGTTGGACTTTTCTTTAAATTGGATACATGAAATGTATCGTGGACACCATTCAATTCAGCAGGTAGGTCCAACTTGTATGCCACTGTCCCAATTCTTTCCAGAATTCTGAAGGGACCAATGTAGCGTGGATTCAACTTCCCACGCTTTCCAAAGCGCGCTACCCCTTTCCAGGGTGATACCTTCAGTAAAACCATTTCTCCAACTTGGAAGTCCACATGCTTCCGGTTTGGATCCGCGTAGGCCTTTTGTCTGTGGCGAGCGGCTTCGATGCGTTTAAGAATTTGCGCGATCTTGTCTGTCGTCTCTTGGACGATTTCGGGACCAGCAAGCTGCCTATCACCTGCGTCAGACCAACATAGTGGTGATCGGCACTTGCGTCCGTATAGGGCCTCAAATGGCGCGACACCAATACTGGTGTGGTAGCTGTTGTTGTATGAAAATTCAACCAAAGGTAAGTGTTTATCCCAGCTACCGCCTAAATCCATAACACATGCTCTCAGCATGTCTTCCAAAGTTTGTATCGTTCGCTCGCTCTGGCCGTCAGTTTGCGGATGGAACGCAGTGCTCAGATTCAATTGTGAGCCAAAAGATTCTTGGAAAGATTGCCATATTCTTGACACAAATCTTCCGTCTCTATCAGAGATGATCGAGAGTGGTACTCCATGACGTGCTACGATCTCTCTCAAGTAAATTTCCGCAAGTTTACTAGTGCTGTCTTTCTCCTTGATTGGCAGAAAGTGTGCGGATTTTGTTAGGCGGTCAACAATCACCCAAATCATATCATGGCCTCTTGACGTTCTTGGCAGTTTTGTAACAAAATCCATTGAGATTTGTTCCCATTTCCACTTGGGAATCTCAGGTTGTTGCAGAAGTCCCGAAGGCTTCTAGTATTCCGCCTTGACTTTAGCGCACGTTAAACATTTGCTCACGTAAACAGCAACGTCGCCTTTCATCCTAGGCCACCAATAGTAATCTTTGAGATCCTGGTACATCTTATCCGATCCAGGGTGGATAGAGTACCGTGACTTGTGCGCTTCGTCGAAAATAACTTCCCTTAATCCACCAAACAGAGGAACCCAAATTCTTTTCTCAAAACATAACGTCCCTTCCTCGTTTGGTACCAAAAGCTTCTCCATTCCACGGAGATATTCTTCCTCAAGGTTTCCCTCCTTGAGAGCTTCCTTTTGTGCAGCGCGAATGCGCAAGGAGAGATCGGTTCGTATGATCATTTCCAAAGCCCTAACCCTTATGGGCTTGATTCTTTCTTTACGACTTAGGGCATCGGCGACCACATTCGCCTTCCCTGGGTGATACTTTATCTCGCAGTCGTAGTCGTTCAATAATTCAACCCATCGTCTTTGCCTCATATTCAACTCCTTCTGGTTGAATATATGTTGTAAGCTTTTGTGATCTGTGAAGATTGTGCATTTCGTACCGTACAGGTAGTGTCTCCAGATCTTCAAAGCGAAAACCACTGCGCCAAGCTCTAAATCGTGTGTGGTATAATTCTTTTCGTGCACTTTCAGTTGGCGTGATGCGTAAGCAATGACCTTTTGGCGTTGCATCAACACATAACCCAATCCTTGACGCGATGCGTCGCAGTATACCACAAAGTCATCAGTACCTTCTGGTAGAGCTAAGATTGGCGCGTTACAAAGCTTATCCTTCAATATCTGAAACGCTTCATCCTGTTTGATTCCCCAATCAAACGTCCTTTCCTTCTGCGTGAGGAGTGTCAATGGTTGAGCGATCTTTGAAAAATCCTCGATGAACCTCCGATAGTAGCCAGCCAAACCCAAGAATTGCCGAATCTCGGTTGGCGTTGTAGGCGTTTCCCAATTCTTGATTGCCGCGATCTTTGTGGGATCAACATGAATTCCATCCCCATTAACCACATGTCCAAGAAACTGGACTTCGCGTAGCCAAAACTCGCACTTGGAGAATTTGGCGTACAGTTGTTCCTTCTTTAGCAGCTCCAATATAGTTCTAAGATGTTGTCCGTGTTCAGCCTTTGTCTTTGAGTAAATCAGGATGTCGTCGATGAATACAATCACGAACTTGTCTAAGTATGGCTTGCAAATTCTATTCATTAGATCCATGAAGACCGCAGGTGCGTTCGTCAAACCAAATGGCATAACGAGGAACTCGTAGTGTCCATAACGAGTTCGGAAGGCTGTTTTCGGGATACTTTCCTCCTGTATCCTTAGTTGATGGTATCCAGATCGAAGGTCGATCTTAGAGTAACAGCTTGAACCTTGAAGTTGATCGAATAGATCGCCGATTCTTGGCAGAGGGTACCTGTTCTTGATCGTCAGCTTGTTCAATTCTCTGTAGTCAATACACATGCGGAAACTTCCGTCCTTCTTCTTGACAAACAAGACCGGAGCTCCCCAAGGTGAGAAGCTTGGTCGGATAAAACCCTTGTCTAACAACTCTTGAAGTTGTGTCGACAATTCCTGCATCTCAGACGGAGCAAGTCTGTACGGTGCCTTAGCCACAGGCGCGGCGCCTGGAACTAAGTCAATGTGAAACTCCACTTGCCTCTGAGGTGGCAGTCCGGGTAAGTCTTCTGGGAAGACTTCGGGATACTCCCTTACGACAGGGATGTCTTCGATCCTTGGCTCGGCAGCCTTCTTGTCTACGATGTGTGCCAGAAAAGCAACACATCCTTTCTGTAAACACTTCCTTGCTTTCAAGCAGCTGATAAATCTAAGCGGTGTGTCACGCTTCTCTCCGTGAACCACAATTGTCTCACCATCATCAGTTGGGATACGAACAACTTTCTCGTGACATACTATCTCAGCCTTGTTTCTGGATAACCAATCCATTCCTACCACCACGTCGAAGCTTCCCAATTGGACTGGTAGTAGATCCAGAGTAAACTCGCGTTCTCCCAATTCTATCACACAACCTCTGATTACTTCGTCGGCTCCAACTAACTTTCCATTAGCTAATTCGATCGAGTAGGGAATGTCTAACTTATTAGCAGCTAACCCAAGCATATTCTTAAATTCTAATGATACGAAGCTATAATCGGCACCAGTATCAAATAAAACAGATGCATAGCGTTGATTGATAGGGAACGTACCCGTAACAACATTTGGATCTTGGCGTGCTTCCCGTGCACCGATTTGGAACACTCTTCCCTGGGCTTGGTTCAATCCCGGGCAGTCCCTCTTGAAGTGCCCAACGTCACCGCAATGAAAACATCCTAATCTTTTTCCACTTCCAGCACCATCCCCAACTGGCGGGTTGTTTTGATTGGCAGTTCCGGCTTGATTTGCATTGTAGCCTTGATTATTCCCTTGTGGGCGATTTCCCAAACCACCACGATTATCGTTTCTATTCAGATATCCTCCCTGGCCTCCCCGGCCCGCACTAGCCCAGCATGATTCCTTTGAGTGGCCCGGTTTTCCACAAGATTCACAAACTCTCACGTTACAATGGCCAGTATGGTGGCGTTGGCAGTTGTTGCATTTGGGCTGGGTGCCCTGGTACCCTTTTCCTTTCTTGGTACTGCCAGCTAATTTTCCTTTCTTTACTGCCATACTGACGCCTTGTTTGAAGTTTGAAAACTTCCTTTTGTTATCTCCTGAGGACTCAACGTGAGTCTCTGTCTTCTTCGCCTTGACTTCATCAAACTTGTTTAAACGAATTGCCTCCTCGGTGAGAGCCACGCTCAAATCAATGGCTTCCGTGATAGTTGCTGGTTTGGAGGAGGTTACCATGCTAATGATTTGAGGAGCTAATCCCCAAATGAAGCGCTCAATTCGCTTGTATTCTGGCGTGACCATATAAGGAACCACTTGAGAGAGGTCATGAAACCTCTGAACGTACTCTGCTACCTTCGGACCGTCCATTTTTAGGTGCCAAAATTCAGTCTCCAACCTTTGAATTTCTGCGCGGGAACAGTACTTCTTGCGCATAAGCTCTTTCAGCTCTGTCCAGGTCAGTGCGTAGGCGGCAGCTTCGCCTAGCGTCTGGACTTGTAAGTTCCACCAAGATAGGGCTCCGTCTAGAAACAGCCCTGAGATGTAAGTGACCTGTTGGTCGAGCGCACATTTGCTCATGCGGATGGTGGAATCAGTCTTCTCGGCCCAACGAGTAAAAGCGATAGCGCCTCCGGTGCCATCGAAGTTGGTGGGCTTGCAGTCTAAGAACTGCTTGTATGTGCACCCTGCACATTCATTGCAACATGTGATAGATATTAGCTTTCTTGCTAAGGAAATCCGTTTAGGTCATGGTATGTCTTAATGACTTAAATATTACCGTGTGGTGGGTTATTGTTGCCCTAGTTAATACTTCCGCTCGTTCCGGGCTGAGATGCTGCATACTGTGCTATGGCAGCGGCAATGATTTGTTGCAGTTCTGCCTCGTTAGTGGGCATGCGCGTTTCGCGTCTTGGCGGCATCTTCTAAAAGACGTTCACATAGGTTAGTGAAGTGTACGTATGCATTCAACAATACCAACACATAACATTTCATGTTATCAACAAGTCAATCACATAACCTCTTATGTTATAGGACATAAACAATTGATTGAACATCGCTTGTGATGAGAATACTGCGATTGTATTGCCACAATTCAAGACCACAATGTAAAGCTCACAATTACACTACTATATCATACTACATCAATGACTTAGTAGGGGACGACCCTAGACAAGTCGTGCGATCGCTGGACATGTTCAGGAGTCTCTGGTTCGTCCATTCAAATTTCAGGACTCCACGTCAAGTTTCTGAATTTCTGTCCTAAAACAACATTTCTTCTCAATCGTTTCCTTGACCTCGTCCCAGCTCAGTGTATAAGCAGCGTCTGTGCCAAGGGTCTGAACCTGGAGGTTCCATTAAGAGAGTGTGCCATCTAGAAATATCCTTGTGATGTAGGTAACACTCTGTTGGGGCGAATAGTTACTCATTCTTAGAGTGAAGTCGGTCTTTTCGGACCAACGAACAAATGCAACGGTGCCTCCGGTTCCGACAAGGTTCAAAGGCTTGCAGTTCGGGAACTGTTTATAGGTGCAGCCAGTTGGAGGGTTATCTCCAGAAATGTCATCGTTGTACTTAGAGTGGAGGGCTTCATGTCGTGCATTTATCTGTGAGATGCGTTCTTGCAGCTCGTCTTCTGTCCTTGGCGACGTACTGGTGCTTGTGTCACGTCTGGGCGACATTCCCTTTTTGTCGAAATAGTGTGAAGCGGGTTGGACAATATTTCAATTGTCTATGGGGTGTATATATTGCAACATATGTCATCATGTAATCACCCAATTTCACACACAAATATATACTCACTGTATGAGTGGGGAAGTAAATTTCTGAGCCTTCACATAGGCTTGTCAATTTGGCTTGTTGCTTGTAATAGAATGAACTCGAGGCTACATCGTCTTGGTCATTCGTGTTTTAGATTATTTCCTGCTGCACGGGTTATCATTAACTTGGCCCGCAGAGTCCACCAGGATTCCTGTGCACTACAAGTCGTTATTACGTGGGCCCCCGTAATAATAAATTGTCTTGCACAGTTACCCCAAATTTCCTCTCGTCCAAGCAGATGATCAATCAAAGAGCAACAGCAGGTGCACTGGCATGAACAGGGTCATGCTCCAATGCGGGGTCAGGAGCAACGCCTGGCTCAGGGGCCACGGCTAGCTCTGAATCAAAATCTCCATCTCCAATCCGGTTGGATCAACAATCACAGGGGTTACAGGATCCCCCTAGGGCTGGTCTAAGTGCATGAACTCAATGTCATGGTCTGGATCACACCAGGCGGGAAAAACAGGATCGTCCTCAATATCGCGACCATACTCAAAATTGTGTGCGGGATCCGGTGCAGCTAATGATGCCCTATCAGGGTTGGCGTCGTGTAAGTAGTGCTGCATTCCCTGAAGCAATAGGGCCTCGCCCTCAAGTGGGTCCTCCTCTTAGTAGTTCGACATCGTCTTCAGAGACAACGTCGGGGGCATATTAACAACGAGATAAGCGGCAGGGGGCAAATTCCCAACAAGGTAGCCATTAGTAGGCTCTGCTACGACTTTAGGCAGTGCACAAAGGGCTGAAAGTCGTCATTGTCTGTGCCGGTAGTATCAGAAATGTACACCTCGTGCTTCGATGAACTATGTCGTCTGATACTATGGTCTTGGGATTTGTAGTGTCCATCTTTCTAGTACTTGATGAAAGCATGACGTTTGTAACACGAACACATATACGTATAATAATCAATCATATAGTCATATAACATGTAGTCACCACGTAAACATTCAAATTATCCTTCTAGTCCCACTAGCCAACACTTCTAGTCCCACTAGCCAACACTTCTAGTCCCACTAGTCAACACTTCTAGTCCCACTAGCCAACAATTCTAGTCCCACTAGTCAACACTTCTAGTCCCACTAGCCAACACTTCTAGTCCCACTAGCCTCCTATCTCAGCCTCCCAGACTGAGCCTAAAATAACGAATAAAATGTGCTCAACATTTGTTTGTAAAAAGTTGTGGATCTGGACTTAAGTGGTATGCAGTAAAATGTTTTCGTGAGAGCCCTAGTGATCATAGTCTAGACTCGAGACAGAATCCTAGTTCGCTATGACCAGAGCTCTGATACCAAGCTGTCACACCCTGGCTTTGCGGAAGCGTGGTTAATTGTGGTGTGACTTCTTAATACCATAGCTTAACCATAACAAGCTATATGAATTTAAAAACCATGCAAGTCATCCATTAAGTTTTGAAAACAACATACAGTACCATTGTTTTAACCAACAACCATAACCTTGTTCAACAACCTTACAAAATAAAACATAACATAAACGTGATTTAGGGACTGTGTCTTGTCCAGGTAAGAGACACATCCCCTAAACCCTGATGACTTCATGATAATATGCAGCGGAAAAACGTTCCATACCGTGCCAGATCCGTTTAATTTCCTGAAATACATGTGAGTTGAAAAATCAACAATAATGTTGAGCGAGTTCATGTGTAAGTGAGTATGTAAAACACTTGTAAGTATAAAAGTTTCCTGGTATGCAGCAGTGTAAGAGGACTTGTGATCACCAATGGTTTGCAAGGCCATTAGCATGTTGTGAAATGCAAGTAGGAAGACTCAAACCTAGCAGATTTCGCCACGGCAAAGTATGTGGACAAAGTCACCCCACGGTCCGTTTCTAGTTTGGCCGGGGGCTGGGCTCGCTACACCCAGATAGATCTACCGCTCCTGTCCCTCGGTCCTACCCTGAGGATTAATAGCCTCAAGTTTCCGCCTACCCATTCACATGATCTAAACCTCCTTACGTTAATCATACCGTGTATAAAGTACTTGTAAACAATGTAACATGTATTTCACCCCCGCGGTTAAGTAAACTGAAAACAGTTAGAGAAAAGGGGGACATGAACTCACAGTGAATGCGCGTCTCTACCAAGTGTCTCCAATACAGTAAGCTGTGCAACGACCTACAAGTGCTAATTCTATTAGACGGACGGCCGTGCCTTAGCTTTACAGTTTATGTCTTTGGGAAATAGTTAGACAACTATTTCGTGTTTATGTTCCGTATACACTTGGTAGTTATTCTTCTTCCCAAGGATGGGGGATATAATACATGTGCGTAAGTTACGTTTTATCAATCTTGTGGTAATGTAATTACCGGTGTAACTTATATGTTTGTGGAAGCGTTCGTAAAGTTTTGGAATCATTAACGCTTGTAAATATTATTTTCACTCTAAAATAATATTTATGTATTTCACAAAATAATCATAAACAGTGTTGTGACAAATATATTTATCACGTTAATCTTTGTGAAAATCCCACCTCCGAATATTTAGTAAAATATAGTGCTGGCGAAATTTATGTTTCGAAAATATGTCCAAAAATAGTTCTAACACTTATGGTGTAAAAAGTCTAAGTGTTAGGTTTTTAGAAAATTTCGCCAGAGTTTCCTCTGTAACTGGAGGTGGCCACGCTTTCAAGCGTATCATTTTCTTTTAACAAATCAATTCAACAACTTCTTTATTCAATCAAACAATTTCCGACACATCAAAACTAGTCAATAATTATGTAAATCACATAATCGCATGAACTTGTAGTTTTTTCCGAATCTATATTGTAAATCCCATTATATTTCGTGGATCTTTATATAAAGTAACTTTAACCTCCTAAAAACCTCGTTTTTAGAGAAATCCGTCTTTACAACTTCTAGTTATTTTTCCCAAAAATAGTTATTTTGTCGAAACATGTGTCACACAAGTGTTTACACACTTGTGCGTTCTAAATATCATTCTTAGTATTGTAAGATCCGTTTCTTAGAAAACATGGTTTCTTTTAAAGTGTGGTCCTTCAAAAGTACCACTTGCAGATACGTAGATCTGCTAGTTTTAAACACCATTGTACCGGTTAAATCACTTTTACACACGTAAGATTCTTTTACACAAGTTCATACTCTAAATGTGGTAGTGTTTCACCTTTAACCCTTGTATCTTTCAAAAAAACGAGCTTATGTGATGATACGTGATTTTACAAAGTCGGGTTAAACGGAGATTTGAGCTACCACATCATAGATCGGGTCTAGATAAACACAAATTTCAAGTCCTACGACTTTTACACAAGTTATATGCTATTAACCTCCATTTTTGTGATTTTAGTAGACTTTAAAGTTTCAAAACGCATGTTTTCGATATTTAACCGACGAAAGTTCTTTTAACCACTTTGAATACATCCAAGAATGAGTTTTAAGCAATATACCTCTAGCTCGGGGCTAGGGAAGAGTCGTGACGAAAACGGGGTGGATAAAAGCCAACGGTTGAGGTCCTTCGTGTTCCGCTTGCACCAAGACCCCTTATACGTGACCTCTAACACTTGTGTGATGATGGTAATGCAAGATCAAAACCGAAAATGTGATGGATGTGTGGGAGGGGGTTCGGCCGAGAGCTAGATGAGAGGGAGAGAGTGGTGTGAGTTGGTGTTGAGTGATGGTGATTATGTTAAGTTCAAGGGTGAATTTATAGGCAACTCCTTTGTGTAATAACCTTTGGACTTAGTGTAGGCTAGATACTAGACAATACAAGATCACCCAAGATCACAAGTACAAGGTGTTGCCCCCTAGGCAACCGAATCGGTTGGGGGGGGGGGGTCCTTGGTCCGATTTTAAGTAGGTTAGTTAGGGGGGTTGTTTTGTTAATTAAGTTAACCAAGTGTTTAACCTTGTTAGTTATATGATACACATTATAGCGGGTGTTAGGGTAATCAGGGACCCTAACTGGCTCAGAAAAAGAGTAATAATAAAAATAGTAATGTTTCCATGTTCCGGGTAAAGTCCGGGTGTCCGGTTGGATAGTAATCCGTTAAAGTGTTACAAAAGCTTTAAAGTGTCGTTATCGTTATTTTTAGTGACACCATTTGTTTTCCCGACACTCTAGAAAGTGTCTAGTATTATTTTCCCCATATTTTGGCACTTTACTAGTCAGCTAGAAGCTGGTTTATTTATTAAAGTGCTGTGTTTGGTACTTAAAGTACGTTCTTGGCACATCCGAATCAGTGTATCTTATCCCTAGAGACGCGGTAACACAACCCTTACATCCTACACTCACTACCAGTGTAGCCAAAATATGTGAGGCTCTTAACAGGCCTTAGAGGCAGTGTCTGCCTGATGCTGGTCATATCAGCATGTTTGCCGTGTATCCGTTTAGTGCTACTGTGCTTTTTGTGCATCATGTTTGTCACTAAGATGCCGTATGAATATAATGTAGTGACAGCAAATAAAGTATGATGCAAGTAAGTGCATGTATCAGTATGCAGGTAGCAGTTTATCAGCTAGTTTCAATCAAGCACAGTAATTAAGTAGTAATTAATCGTTAATTAAGTTGTACGGATACCTGGTTTAGTGCGGGTTGTCACAATTCTGCACTCTGGAGAATTCGTATGATTTTAATACTGGCATCCTACCCATGGAGGATGGCCGAGCCTTGTAGAGAATGTGAACTCACCTTGATTTAACAAGCTTCCTGATTCTAACTCTTCTGAGAATTAGCATCTACTTTGGTATGAGGTAGAGTTTTGCCTACTGATAAGCTTAATAACCTAATTTGCACACGAAACTAGGTAAATAACTAATACAGCTTTTACGATAACTCACGAGATCAAACCCTCACAACAAATGACAAAGTGTGATACTTAAACATCCAGCGGATTCACAACGAATGACAGAGTATAGTCCGATTTCGAACAGCACTCAAACATTCAAGTCGAAATCACGACGAATGACAAAGTATAAACCCAATTTGAGCAGCACTTAAACATCTATCGGATAGTTTCAATCGATCGGACATTGAAACTACGGCTCGTCACTGAGCCTAGATACATATTCTGGCCGAAAACAGGTTTGGTATCAAAACAAACGGTTTTGATACCTAAGAGTAGTTTGGTTACAAAATACGCAAGAATACATATTCTGGCCGAAACTACGGCTCGTCACTGAGCCTAGATAACGTGGTAATCAGTAGGTATTCTGGCCAAAACTACGGCTCGTCACTAGGGACTATAACCATCGTGATTACGCTCACGTTATGAAGTTCAAACGAACTTCGCATCGACCATAAACTGGTCAATGCAGAAAGTCAAACAAAGTTTGACTTTCGGACTCGAAAAGCGATAAAAGAACGAAGGAACACTTACAAAGGGTCCCCGCAAGATTTGATTCCAAGTAATCTCAGGTAGGAAGTGAGAAATCACAACCACTTAGAGAAAAACTCAGATCAAATGTGGGTTTGAAGCAAATGGGGGTGGGGTATTTATAGTATTTCCCGAACCGTTAAGATCGTTTCTTGAATAACGTGATCGAATCTCATGCGTACACTTGTTGGAAAGTTGTGGTGACTAAAAAATGGCCTCTCATGAGCTGAAGGGGCAAGTGTGAGTGTGTGGTTGTGAGTTAATCAGCTGAAATCTGCTGACTAATCGATCTTATCTGTTCTGGGACACTGACGCGGGCCACGTAAAGATACACTCATACCTTACGTGGGCCGCCTGGCCTGCCTGATCAGCAAACATCTTTCAGAAATGACAGTTTTGGTCCCTGCACGTGTTTAAGGCCATTTCCGACACTTCTAAGGCCCGTAAAGCCAACTTTAAGGCCCTAAAATGATGCCTAAACATTGTGGACATGAAACATGCTCAAAAATATGTCGGATGTTGGTTCGTTTGGTCGTACGAACGCGATGTTCGCTTAATTACGACGGAATGCGCACAAGCGCGAAAAACGATCCAAATGACGCGACGAATGGATTTTTCTTATGCCAAACACTAAAATAAAATATTTTAGTGCTTACATAAATTTTTGGATCTCCGGATGTATTCAGAACGAGAGTTATGCGCGAAAGTGCAAACTTGTGCACTTTTTGACACCCGGATGTATTCAGAACGAGAGTTATGCGCGAAAGTGCAAACTTGTGCACTTTTTGACGCTTTTAGTCCCTGAATGACACAAAAGTTTATTTTAGCACACCGACCCCTCAAAGCCTATTTCTAAGCTATATAAAGGATATTTAAGGTGTGTTTAACTTATGGTTATGTTCCGGAATGTTCGTTACAGTTCAAATTAGCATACTTTCGCAGTTTGTCAAGTTTAGTCCCTGTAAGCGAATTAACTTGTTTTTGCCATACCAAAGCCTTCAAAACTTATTTCTAAGTTATGTAAAGGTTATTTAAGGTATGTTAAGTATATGTTGATGTTCCAGAGTATTTGTCGCATTAAACTGGTTACTTTTACGCACCAGTTTGCGTATAACTCTCCAGAAAGTGATATAGAGTTTGAAATTGGACAAAAGTCAAAACACGAAAAATGTAAAACACAACCAAACAAACATTGGGATCAAATAACATTGTTTTATTGATAAACGTACTGTTCACAATGATAACAAGCACAGATGTTACAGTCTCCCCTACTTGTGGAAATTTCGTCCCGAAATTTATTTAGAGGAAACTCGTGGGAGTTTAAAACATGAAGTTGAAAAGATCGAACAACATTGGTTAGGGTTCTGAACTTCTAGTAACTTTAATAACATCATGATTGCAATGTAAGAGGGATACTTATATACTAGTACATGAAACGTCATTGGTGCGTCCACCGTACCTCCATTACATCGTTCTCATTTTGTTATTGTTGTCACTATCGGTTCTTACACATAATAAATCCTACTGGGTTTCTGTGCACTAAATTTCATAATTATGTACGCGTCCATAATTAGACAATTCCTTGCATAGTTCACACAGTCTATTTTATAATGTGTAGGGTAAAACCAAATGAACAAACCTGTGATGAATGCGACTAGACCGCCATAGAGTCCTTTTAATTAAATCCATAAATGATCTAAATAGACTATCAAGGAGTCTGTTCAGCTGCATCACTAGATGTCGTTCTTTAACCAGATCGTGAATCAATCTTTTTTACTAGACCACTAAAAGGGTCTCTTATGAATTATGGAATAGTACTATATAATCCAAGGGTCTTAACTATTACATAGAAGCCCATTTAGGATTTTAGGTAGTACCTTTTTGAATATCCTACTACGAACCCCTCATATGAAGATATGAAAGATTCTACGAGGATTTGGATAACGAATATCCAGAGTATAAAAACACCAACTGCATAAAAGAAAACACAAGATGCATAAACACATAGTCAGATAACCACAAAATGTTTAACTAGAAATTTGTTCTGCTAACAGAGCACATGTATTTAAAGCACACTAGGAATCCATTCCTTGGATTTCATTTGGTACTTTAAACATTATCAAGAATCTAACTATTAAGATAGAAAGATTTTTGAAGAGAAAATTCGATTTCGATTATAAGGAACCGAGACGTTCGAATTTAGGTACATAAGGAATCCAATTAAGGACTCTGATTTGAATGATAATCATCCACAAGGGTCTAATTGTGAAGATAAAAAGATCCCATATGGATTTTTAGAAGTTGAAGATGTTTTGAAACCTTGCACTTGATGTGCTTAGGTCAAAACATGAAGTAAAATGATTATGAAGTTGAGATGCCAGATATGCCAAGGCGACATATGAAGCGAAATTTGAAAGTTAAGTAAATGTATGAGGAAAATATTTTTGAAAACTATGCATGGGGTAAAATGTGTTTAACGTTTTTGAAACCTTATATATAATACTTTTGAAATCATAAAGTAGGTGTATTAAGTAGATATATTTACAAAAATGTTTTAAAATCATGCGAGATGAATTTTGAAATTATGTATAAGGTTTTTGAAAACATGAATGATGCTTTTCGAAATCATGCACTTGATAAGAAAATGTATGGTGCTAATATTGTTTTCAGATTACATGAAACATTTTGAAATTACGAAGGTTGTTTTTGAAAGCATAGCCAATGTTTTTTTTTTTTTGAAATAACATAGACAACGCATTTAAAAAAATGGTTTTCAAACTATATGAAATGTTTTGAGATCATGAAGATTGTTTTTGAAATACTTGTACTGTGTATGTTAAAAATCAAAACGTAATGGGTATGAGATTTGAAAATACCCTTAGTTATCTAACCAAGGATTCAAAGGCACAGATGTGCAGGAGCATGATTACCCATAATGTCACTTTATTTTTCTGTACTTCGTATCTTAGAATGAAACGAGCACTTAAAATTTTCGAGGGAATCATGAGCGATCATTTGAAAGAGAGAATCACAAGAGTAGTTTTAAGGAACATAGTTCCTTAATGTAGGTATTATAGGGAAAAGCCATACACACCTGTAACTATACTTGTATATCAGAATTGCGAACAACAACTTTATTTATGAATAAAACAGATTGTTTCACATTACTAGAAAACGAAAGAAACAAAAGCATAAGATCGCAACATCTTCTACTCAGCCAACTGCTCATCCGTGGGTCAGATTTGCATTAGCAAGCTTTGGGCAATCCCTTTGGAAATGGCCCATCTCGCCACAGTTGTAGCAAGACCCTCGTGAGAAACGAGCTTGAGCAAGATTGTCGCCAGCTTGATTTGGTACAGCTACAGTTGGGCAAACCCTTGCTGTATGACCTATAAGTCCACAAATCTGGCATTTGCGGCACCTCACCCTAGCGTGATGATGAAGGCTACATTGGTTGCACAAGGGTGCAGTTCCACTGTATGGCTTCCTAGCAGGGGGTTGAGCAGGTTGGTTGGGGACGGCTTGACCATTGTAAGCGACCACGGCGAAGTTCTGAGAAGCCTTTCGCTTCTTTGACTTCTTAGGGGATCGTTCATCTATGGTCTTTGATTCCTCGATTGGTTTCTTGGCTGGTGGTGCCGTCACCTGACTAGGTCCTACCTGTCTTGGTGACTCTTGAGTGGCTTCATCCTGGAGACGATACATGGCAGTAGCTAATTCAACAGTCTTCAGGACTACTTCGCCTATTCGCTGAGCCAATTTGGCAGTCTGTTCGGATATCTGGGCGTCATCGTGATGAAGAGACATTCTAGAAAAAAAATGAAAGACATAGGAAGAAACAAGTGACACGTCATCGGCTAAACAAAACAGAATGGTAATGAATAAGAATTTGCGATCATTTGTTTGTTACCTAAGGCAAACAAATGAGACGGTGACAAATCAAAGTAAGCGGATCATATTAATGTATTACTGAAGACATGCTCGCCTATAAGTGAACACTCACCCCAAGAGTTCCCAGGTAAGAGTGACTGGTCCGATACTGCGGATTTGTACGAACACTCTAGCCTTCGACAGAAAACTCAGGGTACAGGCATTCACTCTTCCAGTTTGCACGTGTTCACATTGTACGACCCAAACTTTGACGAGATTTGAAAACTTAGAGGGTTCAAAACCTTACAATAGAGGGTTCAAAACCTAGTAATCAATCATCCTAGAACAGATGATTAGTTTTCAAAGCGGTTTTGAAATTTGTGTTCTTGTTGTGGTTGTCGCCTAAGGATAGGTGACAGTATTGTTTTATGACTAAACGCAAGTAAACTCGCATTAGGGTCCTAGGAAGGTTATAGACTAGGTCAAAGTATTACTAATAACCTAATTCCCTATAACCATGAGCTCTGATACCAACTCTTCTGTCACACCCCGACCACGTAAAACAACAAAACGTGGCGGAAACATTGGGGAGTGTTGTAACAGAATCATTGTTTCATAACACATGGAAATTGAAATACTGTTTTATTGATTAAAAGAATTACAATGTCTTGACAATCAAAGAAACATAACATAAATAACCAGTCTTGCATCTTTTATTGTCGCTAAGGCCCAAGTCCGATTGTTTCGGCTTCTGGTAGTTTTTCTTTGGGTCGATTTTGTGTAGCTTGTTGGATTTGGTTGTTGGTTTTGTTTGTTTGGTTGTGCTAGTCTTGGTATGCCAAGTCTAGCTCTAGTGTGCTGCTTTGGTACACTTGTGTGATTCTTTATTCTTTATTAATAAAATTCACCGGGGTAACCCCTTTACCCAAAAAAAAAAAAAAAAAATAAGGCCCAAGTCCGCCTAAGTGTATCTTGATAAATCCTATGCATCATATCCTGAAACACATGTGAAAATAGGTACGTCAGCATAAAAATGCCTGTGAGATACATAGGTTTATGAAAATAGGATTCATGACTTATTGTTTAAGAAAATGTTTAGTCATGAACCTTGTAATTTGATTTGTCTTGTAAATCATTTGAAAAATGATAAGATCAGATGATATGTATAAATAAGAGAATAATGTATGGTTAAATGAATAACCATATAAAAATGAGTTTGTATAATTTAAGTTGTTTGTAAAACAATGTATTGTGAAAAGTGTCTTATTTGTATAAAATGTTATATGTCCAAATTGAAATGATTCAAATAACGCTACGATATGTAATACCATACAATCACTTATATATAGGAAGTACCAGCGGCGTATCCACCATGCTTGTATCATATTACACACGCCTCGTTACTCAAATCACTTACCCAAACAAACCACCAATGTAAGATGTCTATGTTTAAACCAATTGCCAAACGTATTGAATAATATGTCAAAATGTTTATGTCAATATGTAAATCATGTAATGTGTAACCAAAGTCAATAATGTTTATGTGTCAAATGTAAATCATGTAATGTGTAACCAATGTCAATAATGTTTATGTGTCAAATGTAAATCATGTAATGTGTAACCAAAATGATATGTATGGCTAGTGAAATATATCGACTAAACCATATGCACAAAAACAAAGTATTGAAGTAAAACACGGTTTAAATCAAAGCTATGTTTTGTGGAAATGCATGCTATACTGATACAAATATCTATACGGTATTGTGAGAATGCATACATCCAAGCGTTGAGACTGTGGCGATAAACCCCTAAACAAATTAAAGGTCTATCTTGTTGTAAATGTATATCGAATTCGGTCATTCCTTTCATCCCCACCTACCCAGGATGTCCGGAACGGGAGTTGTCAATTCCTATGGTACCACTACCTACTAACGAACGGCGTGATCGGTGTTAATGAATGTATATTGATCCATCAAAACAAACCAAATATCATATCAAAATGTAAGCATGTGATGAAAACAATTGTACTAAGTATGCAACAATAGACATACATAGCATGTGATGTAATGTAAAACAATGAAATCATGTACTATAAATGTACTAAGTATGCACACAATGGGCACACATAGCATAAAATGTAATGTAAAACAATGAAATCATGTACTATAAATGTACTAATGAACAAAGCAAGTATATGATGTGAAAGCAGAAAAGCATGAAAGTAACAAGTAGGCACATGTGTTCCACCCCAAAACAGTTTGGAAAACAGTAAAAGAGGGGTCTATGTACTCACTTGAGATTGCTTAGTAGTCCTTGAGTAACAACCAAACAATGCTAGAGATCACGGAATATCAAACGACACCTAATATAGGTAACTACATTAATAAACCGGACCTAAATCGGAAGATCGGATAGAATGAGGCTCGTAAACCAAATGAGTATGGGAACTCATGTAGTATGGTTTAACAAAGCCTACATACTAAATGAAACCTAACATAAGTGCTTACGACCCATTACGACCCGTTTAGGTAGCTTATGTTACTTTAACGCGTCGTTCGCGTGAAACGCGTTCGGAACGCCTAACTAGTCCTATGACAAGTAAAATATGCCTTAACATGTCTAATAGTGTTACTAAATCAGTTTAGATACCAAAAGTTATGTTACATATGCTTAAAATAAATTTTGGCGTTAAAAGGGCATTTTGGTAATTTACCAAAGGCATATATACTACCTATCATACAACTACTCAAACGATGTGACCATAAGGTATAACCTCGGAAGGTTATTCCCTATATACTATGGTCACCTAATGTGTTTGGTCGGATCCTAATGATTGACCAAACGGGTCGGGTTCGAAAGTATAAGCGATTTTTTAGATCGCTTAACTTACGACCCTATATAAGCACTAAACTAAAAGTGACGAGCTAAGCATGTTAAAACATGCTTAACTAAGTTTAGAAAACAGGTTTGGTATCAAAACAAACGGTTTTGATACCTAAGAGTAGTTTGGTTACAAAATACGCAAGAATACGTATTCTGGCCGAAACTACGGCTCGTCACTGAGCCTAGATAACGTGGTAATCAGTAGGTATTCTGGCCGAAACTACGGCTCGTCACTAGGGACTATAACCATCGTGATTACGCTCACGTTATGAAGTTCAAACGAACTTCGCATCGACCATAAACTGGTCAATGCAGAAAGTCAAACAAAGTTTGACTTTCGGACTCGAAAAGCAATAAAAGAACGAAGGAACACTTACAAAGGGTCCCCGCAAGATTTGATTCCAAGTAATCTCAGGTAGGAAGTGAGAAATCACAACCACTTAGAGAAAAACTCAGATCAAATGTGGGTTTGAAGCAAATGGGGGTGGGGTATTTATAGTATTTCCCGAACCGTTAAGATCGTTTCTTGAATAACGTGTACGAATCTCGTGCGTACACTTGTTGGAAAGTTGTGGTGACTAAAAAATGGCCTCTCATGAGCTGAAGGGGCAAGTGTGAGTGTGTGGTTGTGAGTTAATTACGACGGAATGCGCACAAGCGCGAAAAACGATCCAAATGACGCGACGAATGGATTTTTCTTATGCCAAACACTAAAATAAAATATTTTAGTGCTTACATAAATTTTTGGATCTCCAGATGTATTCAGAACGAGAGTTATGCGCGAAAGTGCAAACTTGTGCACTTTTTGACGCCCGGATGTATTCAGAACGAGAGTTATGCGCGAAAGTGCAAACTTGTGCACTTTTTGACGCTTTTAGTCCCTGAATGACCCAAAAGTTTATTTTAGCACACCGACCCCTCAAAGCCTATTTCTAAGCTATATAAAGGATATTTAAGGTGTGTTTAACTTATGGTTATGTTCCGGAATGTTCGTTACAGTTCAAATTAGCATACTTTCGCAGTTTGTCAAGTTTAGTCCCTGTAAGCGAATTAACTTGTTTTTGCCATACCAAAGCCTTCAAAACTTATTTCTAAGTTATGTAAAGGTTATTTAAGGTATGTTAAGTATATGTTGATGTTCCAGAGTATTTTTCGCATTAAACTGGTTACTTTTACGCACCAGTTTGCGTATAACTCTCCAGAAAGTGATATAGAGTTTGAAATTGGACAAAAGTCAAAACACGAAAAATGTAAAACACAACCAAACAAACATTGGGATCAAATAACATTGTTTTATTGATAAACGTACTGTTCACAATGATAACAAGCACAGATGTTACAGTCTCCCCTACTTGTGGAAATTTCGTCCCGAAATTTATTTAGAGGAAACTCGTGGGAGTTTAAAACATGAAGTTGAAAAGATCGAACAACATTGGTTAGGGTTCTGAACTTCTAGTAACTTTAATAACATCATGATTGCAATGTAAGAGGGATACTTATATACTAGTACATGAAGCGTCATTGGTGCGTCCACCGTACCTCCATTACATCGTTCTCATTTTGTTATTGTTGTCACTATCGGTTCTTACACATAATAAATCCTACTGGGTTTCTGTGCACTAAATTTCATAATTATGTACGCGTCCATAATTAGACAATTCCTTGCATAGTTCACACAGTCTATTTTATAATGTGTAGGGTAAAACCAAATGAACAAACCTGTGATGAATGTGACTAGACCGCCATAGAGTCCTTTTAATTAAATCCATAAATGATCTAAATAGACTATGAAGGAGTCTGTTCAGCTGCATCACTAGATGTCGTTCTTTAACCACATCGTGAATCAATCTTTTTGACTAGACCACTAAAAGGGTCTCTTATGAATTATGGAATAGTACTATATAATCCAAGGGTCTTAACTATTACATAGAAGCCCATTTAGGATTTTAGGTAGTACCTTTTTGAATATCCTACTACGAACCCCTCATATGAAGATATGAAAGATTCTACGAGGATTTGGATAACGAATATCCAGAGTATAAAAACACCAACTGCATAAAAGAAAACACAAGATGCATAAACACATAGTCAGATAACCACAAAATGTTTAACTAGAAATTTGTTCTGCTAACAGAGCACATGTATTTAAAGCACACTAGGAATCCATTCCTTGGATTTCATTTGGTACTTTAAACATTATCAAGAATCTAACTATTAAGATAGAAAGATTTTTGAAGAGAAAATTCGATTTCGATTATAAGGAACCGAGACGTTCGAATTTAGGTACATAAGGAATCCAATTAAGGACTCTGATTTGAATGATAATCATCCACAAGGGTCTAATTGTGAAGATAAAAAGATCCCATATGGATTTTTAGAAGTTGAAGATGTTTTGAAACCTTGCACTTGATGTGCTTAGGTCAAAACATGAAGTAAAATGATTATGAAGTTGAGATGCCAAATATGCCAAGTTGACATATGAAGCGAAATTTGAAAGTTAAGTAGATGTATGAGGAAAATATTTTTGAAAACTATGCATGGGGTTCTTTTAAGAAAAATGTGTTTAACGTTTTTGAAACCTTATATATAATACTTTTGAAATCATAAAGTAGGTGTATTAAGTAGATATATTTACAAAAATGTTTTAAAATCATGCGAGATGAATTTTGAAATTATGTATAAGGTTTTTGAAAACATGAATGATGCTTTTCGAAATCATGCACTTGATAAGAAAATGTATGGTGCTAATATTGTTTTCAGATTACATGAAACATTTTGAAATTATGAAGGTTGTTTTTGAAAGCATAGCCAATGTTTTTTTTTGAAATAACATAGACAACGCATTTAAAAAAAATGGTTTTCAAACTATATGAAATGTTTTGAGATCATGAAGATTGTTTTTGAAATACTTGTACTGTGTATGTTAAAAATCAAAACGTAATGGGTATGAGATTTGAAAATACCCTTAGTTATCTAACCAAGGATTCAAAGGCACAGATGTGCAGGAGCATGATTACCCATAATGTCACTTTATTTTTCTGTACTTCGTATCTTAGAATGAAACGAGCACTTAAAATTTTCGAGGGAATCATGAGCGATCATTTGAAAGAGAGAATCACAAGAGTAATTTGTAAGGAACATAGTTCCTTAATGTAGGTATTATAGGGAAAAGCCATACACACCTGTAACTATACTTGTATATCAGAATTGCGAACAACAACTTTATTTATGAATAAAACAGATTGTTTCACATTACTAGAAAATGAAAGAAACAAAAGCATAAGATCGCAACATCTTCTACTCAGCCAACTGCTCATCCGTGGGTCAGATTTGCATTAGCAAGCTTTGGGCAATCCCTTTGGAAATGGCCCATCTCGCCACAGTTGTAGCAAGACCCTCGTGAGAAACGAGCTTGAGCAGGATTGTCGCCAGCTTGATTTGGTACAGCTACAGTTGGGCAAACCCTTTCAAAATTGTCTTGATGACATAGAGGTTTTTGATATCAATCGATCGGGTCTTCACTTTACATGGAGTCAAAAACCAAAGTAGGGGGCTGGGTTGTTAAAGAAAATCGATAGAGTGTTGGGGAATACTCAGTTTGTGGTTGAGTATCCAAACTCGGTTGCTTATTTTCATCCGTATAGGCTGTCGGATCACTGCCCTTGCATTCTCAAAATTCCTAAAGCGGAGGTCGGTAAACATAAAGCTTTTAAGTTCGCTAATTTTCTGATTCATAAGCCTGAATTTTTAGATATTGTCAAGAGATCTTGGATTTTAAGTGTTGAAGGGGTGCACCAGTTCCGAGTCGTGAAGAAGCTCAGGTCGCTTAAAGGTCCGCTTAGAGCTCTTTTATTTAAACAGGGTAATTTGCACCGGAAGGTTGTTGAGCTTCGAGCTAAATTGGATGATGTTCAAAGTTGTATTGATGCGGACCCGTCCAATGTTGATTTACGGGCTGAGGAGGCCACTCTTACGAGTGAGTTTCTGGAAGCCTCTTTGGATGAGGAACTATTTCTTAAGCAAAAATCTAAGGTAGATTGGTTACAAGCTGGAGATATGAACACGGCTTTTTTTCATTCTTCGTTAAAAACTAGGAATCATCGTAAGAGGATTGATGTCATTAAGGATTCGAATGGCGTTATGTATGAAGGAGAGAATGTTCAACTGGCGCTAGTGCAACACTATGAAAATTTTTTGGGTTGTCAGGGTGATGTTTCTATTAGTCCTTCGGCTGAGTTATTTGGCAATCAGTTGGATCCGGATATTGTTACCACTATGGTTCGTCAGGTTACGGCTGATGAGGTTAGAAAGGCTATGTTTTCGATAGGTTCGGATAAGGCCCCCGGGCCAGATGGCTTCTCTTCAGCGTTCTTCAAGGGTGCTTGGTCTATTATCGGGGAAGATGTGTCTAACGCTATTATTGACTTCTTTGCAACGGGTAAGCTTTTGCGAGAATTAAACCATACTTTAATTGTCCTTGTGCCGAAAGTTGCTACTCCTTCTAGTGTTACAGATTACCGGCCTATAGCGTGTTGCAATGTTTTGTATAAGTGCATTAGTAAAATTCTGGCGGATCGTCTTAAAGTCGCATTGAATTTGATTGTCAATGTTAATCAGTCGGCTTTTGTCCCGGGTCGGAAAATTTCGGATAATATCTTACTTACTCAGGAGCTCATGCACAACTATCATAGAAATGTGGGACCGCCCAGGTGTGCTTTTAAAGTTGATATTCAGAAAGCCTACGATACCGTTGATTGGAGATTCTTAAGGAATGTGTTGCTGGGTTTTGGGTTCAATATCAAGATGGTGGATTGGATTATGATCTGTGTGTCTACCCCATCTTATTCTGTTTGTGTTAATGGTAATGTCCATGGATATTTCAAAGGTAGACGAGGGTTACGGCAAGGGGATCCAATATCTCCGTATCTGTTTACTCTGGTTATGGAGATTTTAACTGGTATTCTCCAACATGAAACAAAATTGGATTCTTCGTTCAGGTTTCATAACAGGTGTGAGAAGCAGCAGATTATAAACCTTTGCTTTGCAGATGATCTTTTTTTGTTTGCTAGAGGAGACATTGGCTCGGCGAAGTGTATTATGGTGGCCCTTACTAATTTCGCTAATATGTCAGGTTTGGTCCCCAGTGTCCAAAAGAGTACCATTTTCTTTTGTAATGTTCCCCAACAGGTGAAGAATGCTATTCTTAATGTTATGCCATTTGTGGAAGGCTCCCTCCCGGTTAGATATTTGGGAGTTCCACTTATTTCCACAAGGCTTCTATATAAGGATTGTAGTGTTCTCGTTGAAGGCTTAGAGAAGCGTATTTCAAACTGGAAAAATAAGATGCTCTCGTTTGCGGGTCGGTTACAACTTATCTTGGCTGTTCTCTCTTCTATGCACATCTTCTGGTCATCGGTATTTATTTTACCTTCTCGGGTCATGCATGATATCGAAGCTTGAATGAGGAATTTTTTATGGAATCAAGATAGCTCATATCAAAAAGGGAGGGCCAAAGTTTCATGGAAGTCTGTCTGCGTTCCAAAGTATGAAGGAGGATTGGGAATTCGTCGGATTGGTGATGTTAATAAAGCCCTCATGACTAATCATGTATGGAGTATTATTACAAAACGGAAGTCGCTTTGGGTTGAATGGGTGCATGATTATAAGCTAAAAGGGAAGAGTTTCTGGGTGGTAAAGGTTCCTACTAATTGTTCATGGAGCTGGAGAAAACTTCTTCAGCTTCGGCCAATTATTAGAGATCATTTGTGGACGAAGCTTGGGGATGGGGTGTCGACATCGGCTTGGTACGACAACTGGTGTGTGTTAGGGCCTCTTGGTAATTTTTTAACCCCCAGAACCATTACGAGAGCAGGATTCAGATTGGATAACTCTGTGGCAGATATTTATTCAGGAGGCGGTTGGCAATGGCCTTTGGCTTGGAGGGATTTATTTCCTGTTCTTATTCAGCTAGATCATGTTCACTTGGTGGCAGACAAGCGAGATATGGTTCATTGGCGAGTAGATGATAATATTTTTGAGGTTTCGGCTGCACAAATATGGGATTCTATTCGGTATAGGGATCAGGAGATCGACTGGTCTAAAGTTGTGTGGTTCGCTCATTGTATACCGAGGCATTCTTTCTTACTTTGGCTGATTATGAGGAAGAAGTTACTAACACAAGATGTTATTCTCGGCTGGGATATTACGAGGAGAAAAAACATGAATATGATGTGCTGCTTGCTTTGTTATGAGAACCATGATTCTCATAATCATTTGTTTTTTGAATGTAAATTCTCTTCGGAGGTTTGGGCGTTGATCCGAGTTCGAGCGAGTATGGTTAGTGTTAATCCGAAGTGGGAGGATATTATTACATGCTTAATGTCCAGGTCTTCTTCTAAATTAGCAGCTGATTATGTTAGCAGACTCTTGGTGGCGGCAAGTGCTGATTTTATATGGCAGGAGCGTAATTCTAGACTGTTTAAAAATCAGATGAGACCTCCTGAGCAAGTTTACCAACTTATCATCAAGACCGTACGATATAAGCTTATGGGAGTCAAGATGAAGCGGACGGATAGAGTTCGAAAGCTTTTAGGTGAATGGGAGATTGCTGATGCTGAAAATGATGGTGATGGCGGTTGATTAGTTGTTATTTTTTCTTTGTTTGTTGCTAGATTGTAGTCTAGTTGGTCGTGTTAGTTGGATTGGTGTTTTTCTGGTTTTTCTTGGTGTACAGTCATGGGGCATGTCCCATTATTGAACTAGTGTAGACTCTCTACGCTACTTGTTTTATTTGGTTGTGAATATATAGAATCACCGGGGTAACCCTTTACCCAAAAAAAAAAGTCCACAAATCTGGCATTTGCGGCACCTCACCCTAGCGTGATGATGAAGGCTACATTGGTTGCACAAGGGTGCAGTTCCACTGTATGGCTTCCTAGCAGGGGGTTGAGCTAGTTGGTTGGGGACGGCTTGACCATTGTGAGCGACCACGGCGAAGTTCTGAGAAGCCTTTCGCTTCTTTGACTTCTTAGGGGATCGTTCATCTATGGTCTTTGATTCCTCGATTGGTTTCTTGGCTGGTGGTGCCGTCACCTGACTAGGTCCTACCTGTCTTGGTGACTCTTGAGTGGCTTCATCCTGGAGACGTTACATGGCAGTAGCTAATTCAACAGTCTTCAGGACTACTTCGCCTATTCGCTGAGCCAATTTGGCAGTCTGTTCGGATATCTGGGCGTCATCGTGATAAGAGACATTCTAGAAAAAAATGAAAGACATAGGAAGAAACAAGTGACGCGTCATCGGCTAAACAAAACAGAATGGTAATGCATAAGAATTTGCGATCATTTGTTTGTTACCTAAGGCAAACAAATGAGACGGTGACAAATCAAAGTAAGCGGATCATATTAATGTATTACTGAAGACATGCTCGCCTATAAGTGAACACTCACCCCAAGAGTTCAAAGGTAAGAGTGACTGGTCCGATACTGCGGATTTGTACGAACACTCTAGCCTTCGACAGAAAACTCAGGGTACAGGCATTCACTCTTCTAGTTTGCACGTGTTCACATTATACGACCCAAACTTTGACGAGATTTGAAAACTTAGAGGGTTCAAAACCTTACAATAGAGGGTTCAAAACCTAGTAATCAATCATCCTAGAACAGATGATTAGTTTTCAAAGCGGTTTTGAAATTTGTGTTCTTGTTGTGGTTGTCGCCTAAGGATAGGTGACAGTATTGTTTTATGACTAAACGCAAGTAAACTCGCGTTAGGGTCCTAGGAAGGTTATAGACTAGGTCAAAGTATTACTAATAACCAAATTCCGTATAACCATGAGCTCTGATACCAACTCTTCTGTCACACCCCGACCACGTAAAACAACAAAACGTGGCGGAAACATCGGGGAGTGTTGTAACAGAATCATTGTTTCATAACACATGGAAATTGAAATACTGTTTTATTGATTAAAAGAATTACAATGTCTTGACAATCAAAGAAACATAACATAAATAACTAGTCTTGCATCTTTTATTGTCGCTAAGGCCCAAGTCCGCCTAAGTGTATCTTGATAAATCCTATGCATCATATCCTGAAACACATGTGAAAATAGGTACGTCAGCATAAAAATGCCTATGAGATACATAGGTTTATGAAAATAGGATTCATGACTTATTGTTTAAGAAAATGTTTAGTCATGAACCTTGTAATTTGATTTGTCTTGTAAATCATTTGAAAAACGATAAGATCAGATGGTATGTATAAATAAGAGAATAATGTATGGTTAAATGAATAACCATATAAAAATGAGTTTGTATAATTTAAGTTGTTTGTAAAACAATGTATTGTGAAAAGTGTGTTATTTGTATAAAATGTTATATGTCCAAATTGAAATGATTCAAATAACGCTACGATATGTAATACCATACAATCACTTATATATAGGAAGTACCAGCGGCGTATCCACCATGCTTGTATCATATTACACACGCCTCGTTACTCAAATCACTTACCCAAACAAACCACCAATGTAAGATGTCTATGTTTAAACCAATTGCCAAACATGTTTTTGTCAATATGTAAATCATATAATGTGTAACCAAAGTCAATAATGTTTATGTGTCAAATGTAAATCATGTAATGTGTAACCAATGTCAATAATGTTTATGTGTCAAATGTAAATCATGTAATGTGTAACCAAAATGATATGTATGGCTAGTGAAATATATCGACTAAACCATATGCACAAAAACAAAGTATTGAAGTAAAACACGGTTTAAATCAAATCTATGTTTTGTGGAAATGCATGCTATACTGATACAAATATCTATGCGGTATTGTGAGAATGCATACATCCAAGCGTTGAGACTGTGGCGATAAACCCCTAAACAAATTAAAGGTCTATCTTGTTGTAAATGTATATCGAATTCGGTCATTCCTTTCATCCCCACCTACCCAGGATGTCCGGAACGGGAGTTGTCAATTCCTATGGTACCACTACCTACTAACGAACGGCGTGATCGGTGTTAATGAATGTATATTGATCCATCAAAACAAACCAAATATCATATCAAAATGTAAGCATGTGATGAAAACAACTGTACTAAGTATGCAACAATAGACATACATAGCATGTGATGTAATGTAAAACAATGAAATCATGTACTATAAATGTACTAAGTATGCACACAATGGGCACACATAGCATAAAATGTAATGTAAAACAATGAAATCATGTACTATAACTGTACTAATGAACATAGCAAGTATATGATGTGAAAGCAGGAAAGCATGAAAGTAACAAGTAGGCACATGTGTTCCACCCCAAAACAGTTTGGAAAACAGTAAAAGAGGGGTCTATGTACTCACTTGAGATTGCTTAGTAGTCCTTGAGTAACAACCAAACAATGCTAGAGATCACGGAATATCAAACGGCACCTAATATAGGTAACTACATTAATAAACCGGACCTAAATCGGAAGATCAGATAGAATGAGGCTCGTAAACCAAATGAGTATGGGAACTCATGTAGTATGGTTTAACAAAGCCTACATACTAAATGAAACCTAACATAAGTGCTTACGACCCATTACGACCCGTTTAGGTAGCTTATGTTACTTTAACGCGTCGTTCGCGTGAAACGCGTTCGGAACGCCTAACTAGTCCTATGACAAGTAAAATATGCCTTAACATGTCTAATATTGTTACTAAATCAGTTTAAATACCAAAAGTTATGTTACATATGCTTAAAATAAATTTTGGCGTTAAAAGGGCATTTTGGTAATTTACCTAAGGCATATATACTACCTATCATACAACTACTCAAACGATGTGACCATAAGGTATAACCTCGGAAGGTTATTCCCTATATACTATGGTCACCTAATGTGTTTGGTCGGATCCTAATGATCGACCAAACGGGTCGGGTTCGAAAGTATAAGCGATTGTTTAGATCGCTTACCTTACGACCCTATATAAGCACTAAACTAAAAGTGACGAGCTAAGCATGTTAAAACATGCTTAACTAAGTTTAGAAAACAGGTTTGGTATCAAAACAAACGGTTTTGATACCTAAGAGTAGTTTGGTTACAAAATACGCAAGAATACATATTCTGGCCGAAACTACGGCTCGTCACTGAGCCTAGATAACGTGGTAATCAGTAGGTATTCTGGCCAAAACTACGGCTCGTCACTAGGGACTATAACCATCGTGATTACGCTCACGTTATGAAGTTCAAACGAACTTCGCATCGACCATAAACTGGTCAATGCAGAAAGTCAAACAAAGTTTGACTTTCGGACTCGAAAAGCGATAAAAGAACGAAGGAACACTTACAAAGGGTCCCCGCAAGATTTGATTCCAAGTAATCTCAGGTAGGAAGTGAGAAATCAAAACCACTTAGAGAAAAACTCAGATCAAATGTGGGTTTGAAGCAAATGGGGGTGGGGTATTTATAGTATTTCCCGAACCGTTAAGATCGTTTCTTGAATAACGTGATCGAATCTCGTGCGTACACTTGTTGGAAAGTTGCGGTGACTAAAAAATGGCCTCTCATGAGCTGAAGGGGCAAGTGTGAGTGTGTGGTTGTGAGTTAATCAGCTGAAATCTGCTGACTAATCGATCTTATCTGCTCTGGGACACTGACGCGGGCCGCGTAAAGATACACTCATACCTTACGCGGGCCGCCTGGCCTGCCTGATCAGCAAACATCTTTCAGAAATGACAGTTTTGGTCCCTGCACGTGTTTAAGGCCATTTCCGACACTTCTAAGGCCCGTAAAGCCAACTTTAAGGCCCTAAAATGATGCCTAAACATTGTGGACATGAAACATGCTCAAAAATATGTCGGATGTTGGTTCGTTTGGTCGTACGAACGCGATGTTCGCTTAATTACGACGGAATGCGCACAAGCGCGAAAAACGATCCAAATGACGCGACGAATGGATTTTTCTTATGCCAAACACTAAAATAAAATATTTTAGTGCTTACATAAATTTTTGGATGTCCGGATGTATTCAGAACGAGAGTTATGCGCGAAAGTGCAAACTTGTGCACTTTTTGACGCTTTTAGTCCCTGAATGACCCAAAAGTTTATTTTAGCACACCGAACCCCTCAAAGCCTATTTCTAAGATATATAAAGGATATTTAAGGTGTGTTTAACTTATGGTCATGTTCCGGAATGTTCGTTACAGTTCAAATTAGTATACTTTCGCAGTTTGTCAAGTTTAGTCCCTGTAAGCGAATTAACTTGTTTTTGCCATACCAAAGCCGTCAAAACTTATTTCTAAGTTATGTAAAGGTTATTTAAGGTATGTTAAGTATATGTTGATGTTCCAGAGTATTTGTCGCATTAAACTGGTTACTTTTACGCACCAGTTTGCGTATAACTCTCCAGAAAGTGATATAGAGTTTGAAATTGGACAAAAGTCAAAACACGAAAAATGTAAAACACAACCAAACAAACATTGGGATCAAATAACATTTTTTTATTGATAAACGTACTGTTCACAATGATAACAAGCACAGATGTTACACTTTCCAAGAGGGTTCGCTTCCGGTTCGTTATTTGGGAGTTCCACTCATTTCAACGAAGCTCTCTTATAAGGATTCTAAAATTTTAGTTGATAAAATGGAGAAGAAGATTGATAATTGGATGTCGAGATCCCTGTCCTTTGCTGGTAGACTTCAATTGGTCAGCTCAGTCCTATCAGCTATGCATATTTATTGGGCTACTGTATTCATATTGCCAGCTAAAATTGTTAAAGAGCTTGAAAGATGTATGCGTGCGTTTCTTTGGTCAGGTAAGAATCAGCAGTCTGTTAAAGCTAAGGTTTCTTGGAAGGTTGTGTGCTTGCTAAAGTATGAGGGGGGGTTTGGGGGTTAGAAGTATCTCTGACGTTAACAAAGCTCTTATTTCTTCTCACGTTTGGAGTATCCTGACTAATAGAAAGTCGCTCTGGGTTCAATGGATCCATATGTATAAGCTCAAAGGTAGGATTTTCTGGGAGATTCCTAGCCGTGGCCGTATGACATGGGGTTGGAGAAAGCTACTCGCTATTCGGACCTTGATCCGCCCTTATTTGTGGTCTTCTATTGGTAATGGGTCTCAAACGAATGTTTGGAGTGATATGTGGTGTGATTTTTGTCCTCTTCGTAATTTTATTAGCCCGAGACGTATTTCTAATGCGGGTTTTAATCTTCAATCTACGGTTGCCGAGATGGTGTCTCACAATTGGGATTGGAGATGGCCGATTGCTTGGTACGATTTGTTTCCAGTTTTAATCAATATCCAGGTTCCCACTCTTCATGATAATCAGGATCGGTTGACATGGAAAGATCTTCAAGATAACTCTCGACATTTTTCTTCTTGGGAGGTGTGGAATAACATTCGGCATCGTGACAATGTAGTGACGTGGGTTAGTATGGTTTGGTTTAAACAATGCATCCCTAGACACTCATTTCACTTGTGGTTAGTCATTAGAAATAAGTTGAAGACGCAGGATTGATTGTCTGAATGGGAGGCGGGAAGTGCTACAAATTTAAACCTTATGTGTTGTCCGCTTTGTAGCTATGATAGAGACTCAAGAGACCATCTTTTCTTCGAATGCTCGTTTGCGTCCGAGGTTTGGAACAACGTTAAGATGCTGACAAACATGGAGAGTGTTAATGGTATATGGGCCGAAGTAATGTCTTGGATGAATCAAAATAATAACATGCAGAAGCCGGAAAATATTGTTAGCAGGTTGGTCGTTGCTGCTACTTCTTATTTTGTTTGGCAAGAGAGAAATAATAGGTTGTTCACTCGGAACCATCGAACGGAGACGGTGATTGCTCGGGAGATTATTCGGACGGTTAGACTGCGCCTTTTGACATTTAAATTCAAGTGGAGTCCTGGCCTTGGAAGATTACTCGATAAATGGCAGATTCCTAATGGCAACATGGCGATTGACCCAGGCTAGAGAGCAGATTTGTTTTAGTTGTTTTGTAGTTTAATTGGTGCTGGGTTGTTTTGTTGTGGCTGTTTTCTTGGTTGTTCTAGTTTGTTTGGTTGTTTCTTGTTATAGTCTTGGTATGCCAAGGCTTTTTGGTGTGTAACATTTCAGTTGCACAATTGTGCTTTTTGGTTTTATAAAAAATTCACCGGGGTAACCCTTTACCCAAAAAAAAGTAGCCATGAATCTTGTTGAGTGGTTCCTTTCATAAGTCATTTGAAAAGTGATAAATAAACCAAATGATATATATATGTTTAAAAGAATAATGTATGGTTAAGTGAATAACCATGTAAAATGAGTTTGTATAAGTTAAGTTATTTGTAAAACGATGTTTATGTGAAGATTGTATTGTAGATGTAACATGTCTAAACTGAAATGGTTTAAATAATGCTACGATATGTAATACCATAAAAGCACTTATATAAAGGAAGTACCAGCGGCGTATCCACCATGTTTTTATCGTATTACATGTCGCCTCGTTACTTAAATCACTTACCCAAACAACCACCAAAATGTAATGTTTAACAATTGTAGAAATGTTTATGTATGGTCAAATACGGTTTACACAGTTCAACAGTTACAAACGGTTCACATAATCAAATGGTTATAACGATTCACATCGTCAAATGGTTATAACGGTTCACATGGTCAAATGGTTAGAACAGTTCACATAGTCAAGTGGTTACAACGGTTCACATGGTCAAATAGTTACAAACGGTTCAAAATGTAATATAATGTGTTCATATGCTGGATGAGCATATGCAACAAATTGTAATGTAAAACAATGTACTAAGTATGCTAAGTTAACATACAAAGCAGAAAAGCCATGTAAATCAATGTGCTAGCATGCTCACTCAACATACATAGCAGACATGTAAAGTAAAACAATGTAATGTAAATCATGTACTATAAGTGTACTAATGAATATAGCAAGTTTATGATGTGAAAACAGGAAAGCATGAAAGTAACAAGTAGGCACATGTGTTTCACCCCAAAACAGTTTGGAAAACAGTAAAAAGAGGGGTCTATGTACTCACTTGAGATTGCCTAGAAGTCCTTGAGTAACGACCAAGCAATGCTAGAGATCACGGAAAATCAACGGCACCTAATATAGGTAACTATGTTAATAAACCGGACCTAAATCGGAGGATCGGATAGAATGAGGGTTCGTAAACCAAATGAATATGGAACTCATGTAATATGGTTTAACAAATCCTACATACTACAATGAAACCTAACCTAAGTGCTTACGACCCGTTACGACCCGTTTAGGTAGCTTATGCTACTTTAACGTGTCGTTCGCGTAAAACGCGTTCGGACCGCAACTAGTCCTATGACAAGTAAAATATGCCTTAACATGTCTAATATTGTTGCTAAATCAGTTTAGATATAAAAAATTATGTTACATAGGCTTAAAATGAATTTTGGCGTAAAAAGGGCATTTTGGTAATTTACCTAAGGCATATAAACTACCTATCATGCGACTAATCAAACCTAAGTGACCATAAGGTATAACCTCGGAAGGTTATTCCCTACGCTACTATGGTCACTTAACATGTTTGGTCGGATCCTAGTCGGGTTCGAAAGTATAAGCGATTGATTAGATCGCTTACCTTTACGACCCTAGACAAGCACAAAACTAAAAGTGACGAGCTAAGCATGTTAAAACATGCTTAACTAAGTTAGAAAACAAGTTTTGATATCAAAACAAACGGTTTTGATATCCTAGAGTAGTTTGGTTACAAAATACGCGAGAAAACGCATTTTGGCCGAAACTACGACTCGTCACTGAGCCTAGATAACGTGGTAATCAGTAGGTATAGTCACTAGGGACTATAACCATCGTGATTGCGCTCACGTTATGAAGTTCAAACGAACTTCGCGTTGACCATAAACTGGTCAAAGCAGAAAGTCAAACGCAGTTTGACTTTAACGACAAAAACGAATGAAAAGAACGAAAGAATACTTACAGAAGGTCCCCGCAAGCTCTTGATCCGATTTACTCTCAGGTATGAAGCATAAACTTCAACTTAGAGAGCCAAAATCAGATTCAAGTGTGCTTTGGGAGGAAGTGAGGGTGGGTATTTATAGGAATTCAAGAACCGTTAAGATCGTTAATCGAAAACTGAGCTTTGATCTGGACCTTACATGTGTGCCCATGGTTTTCTAAAACCATGGGAGCCCCTAATAATGGACTAGGTTCATTGAATACCAGCCCATGGTTTTGAAAAACCATGGGTTAAACCATCAACACTTCAAAATGGACTAGGTTCATTGAATCTGGTCAGAAATTTCAAAAATGGTCCTTGCACTTGTAAAACTTGATTTTTTTGCACTTTTAAGCCCCGTTAACCCCATTTCAAGGCTATAAAATAAAGTTAAAGCATAGGTAACTCAAAACATGCTCAAAAGTATCTCGGATGTCGGTTCGTTTGGTCGTACAGTTGCGTTATTCGCTTAATTACGACGGAATGCGCATAAGCGCGAAAAACGATCCAAATTGTGCGACGAATGCATTTTTCTTATGCCAAACACTAAAATAAAATATTTTAATGCTTACATAAATTTTTGGATGTCCGGATGTATTCAGAATGTATGTTATGCGCGAAAATGCAAACTTGTGCACTTTTTGACGCTTTTAGTCCTTGAATGACCCAAAAGTTTATTTTAGCACACCTAACTCCTCAAAGCCTATTTCTAAGCTATGTAAAGGATATTTATGGTATTTTTAACTTATGGTCATGTTCCGGAATGTCTGTTCCAGTACAAATCGTCATACTTTCGCAGTTTGTCGAATTTAGTCCCTGTAAGCGAATAAACTTGATTTTGCCATACCAAAGCCTTCAAAACTCATTTCTAAGTTATGTAAAGGTTATTTAAGGTATGTTAAGCATATGTCACTGTTCCGGAGTGTTTGTTGCATTAAACTGTTTATATTTACGCATTAGATTGCGTATAACCTTCTAGAAAGCGATTTAAAGTTCGAAATCGAACAAGAATTGATATGTGCAAAGATCACACGTATTTATACAAATTCCAAGTATGAAACACAATATTTCATTGATTTGGTATTTGTTTGCTAGTCACAGTGACCCAGGTGTCACACAATAGAGGGTTCAAAACCTTGTAATAAATCATTCAAAAACAGAAGATTGTTTTTCAAAAATCGTTTCAGAAAATTTGGTTTTTGTTTTGATAATCACCTAAGGATAGGTGATGTGGATGTTTTAAGATCTAAACACAAGATAACTTGTGTTAGGGTCCTAGAAAGGTTATAGTCTAGGTCAAAGTATTACTAATAACCTAATTCCCTATAACCATTGGCTCTGATACCAACTCTTCTGTCACACCCCGACCGCGTATAACATGCAACCGCAGCGGAAACGTCGTGGAGTGTTGTAACAGAATTAATTGTTTCACAACCATGGCATACAAAGGTATATTTTATTTATCAAACAAGAGTGTTACATTGTCTCCAAACAGGAAATAAAGAGTTCAGAACATAATTAAACTAAGTCTATCTTCATTTTATGTCTCTAAGGCACAGGTCCGCCCTAGTGTCACAATCATCATCCTAAGCGACAGCTCCTGAAAACACATGTGAAAATAGGTACGTCAGCATAAAAATGCCTGTGAGATACATAGGTTTTGTGAAAATAGGATTCATGACTTGGGTTTTAAAAGAACGGTTTAATAAAAATTAGTCATGAATCTTGTTAAGTGTTTTCTTTTATAAATCATATGAAAACTCGATAAGAAATCAGATTATATAAAAGAAATGTGTATGGTTAATGAAATAACCAAGTAAAATGAGTTGTATAAAATAAATTGTTTTGTAAAACAATGTCTTGTGAAAAATAAGTTGTTTATGTAAAATGTAATATGTCAAATATTGAAATGATTTAAATAACGCTACGATATGTAATATTATACAAACACTTATATATAGGAAGTACCAGCGGCGTATCCACCATGTTTGTATCATATTACACATGCCTCGTTACTCAAATCATTTACCCAAACCAACCACCAATGTAAATTGTTCATGTATAAATCAATTGTCAAGTGTTATTGTGTAAACCATATCAAAATGTCCATGTCTAATGTAAATCACCAAATGTGTATATCAATGTCAAAATGTTTATGTTTAATGTAAATGATATAATGTGTATCCAAAAATATCATGTATGGCCTGTGAAATATATCAACTAAACCATAGGTAAAATGCACAAAAACAGGGTATTGAATTAAATATAATTTAAGTCAAAGTTATGTTTTGTGGAACAAATGCATGCTATACTGATACAAACATCTATGCGGTATTGTGAAAATGCATACATCCAAGCCTTGTGACTGTGGTGATAGACCTTTAAACAAATTAAAGGTCTATCTGTGTTATGTTTATCGAATTCGGTCATTCCTTCCACCCAAACAAACCTAGGGTTCAGGAATGGGAGTTGTCAAATCCTATGGTACCACTACCTACTACCGAGCGGCATGATCGGTGTTAATGAGTGTATTAGTCTCGTTAAACAAACCAAATGATATACCAAATGTAAGCATGTTTTATGAAAATAATGTACCTAGTATGCTAAGTAAACATATAAGGTAGAGATGTAAAACAATGTGTTCATATGCTGAGTAAACATATGTAACAGAAAATGTAATGTAAAACAATGTGCTAGCATGCTAAGTAAACATACATAGCAAAAGAAAATGTAATGTAAAACAATGTGCTAGCATGCTAAGTAAACATACATAGCAAAAGAAAATGTAATGTAAAACAATGTGCTAGCATGCCTGTAACACCTGTGCCTCCACGGCCATCAAACAAATACCAAACCAATGAAATATTATATTTCATACTTGGGATTTGTAAAAATATGTGTATCATTTGCACATATCAATTCTTGTTCAATTTCAAACTCTAAATCGCTTTCTAGAAGGTTATACGCGCACTGATGCGTAAATATAACCAGTTTAATGCAACAAACACTCCGGAAAAGTGAAATAGGTTTAACATACCTTAAATAACCTTTACTTAACTTAGAAATAAGTTTTGAAGGCTTTGGTATGGCAAAATCAAGTTAAATCGCTTACAGGGACTAAAGTTGACAAACTGCGAAAGTATGCCAATTTGAACTGTAACAGACATTCCGGAACATGACCATAAGTTAAACACACCTTAAATATCCTTTATATAGCTTAGAAATAGGCTTTGAGGGGTTCGGTGTGCTAAAATAAACTTTTGGGTCATTCAGGGACTAAAAGTGTCAAAAAGTGCACAAGTTTGCATTTTCGCGCATAACTTACGTTCTGAATACATCCGGACACCCAAAAATTTATGTAAGCATGACTACATTATATTTTAGTGTTCGCCTTAAGAAAAATCCATTCGTCACGTCATTTGGATCGTTTTTCGCGCCTATGCGCATTCCGTCGTAATTAACCAAACATCGCGTTCGTACGGCCAAACGAACCGACATCCGAGATATTTTTGAACATGTTTTAAGTTCCCTATACTTTAACTTCATTTTAGAGCTTTGAAATGGGGTTAACGGGCCTTAAACGTGTCGAAAATGGGCTGAACACAGTTCAGGGACCAAAAGTGTAATTCTGCCGAAATAGTGCCTAGCGGGGCGCTACACTTTAAGCGTAGCGGTGCGCTAGGGGTCTGCAGACCAGATGCAGAGTACCAAACAGCCTGTTTGCAGCAGTTTTACCCACAACCACAAGTTCCTAATTGCTTAGTCATGAAGATAAGAACCATTTTAAGCCACCATGAGGTTCCAACACATGTACGGCCTTGATCGTTTCCCCTTTTCCAAGAAACGATCTCAACGGTGGACCGAATACTATAAATACCCCACCCCCCATTACTTCAAATGCACTAGAATTCTGATTTTAGAAACTCTAAGTTGAAACCATTGTTTCATACCTGAGATTCTCGAATCGGGATTAGCATTCGGGGACCCTGGGTAAGTATTCTTTCGTTCTTTTCCTTATTTTACTGCTTTTCGAGTCAGAAAGTCAAACTTTGTTTGACTTTCAGCGTTGACCAGTAATGGTCAATGCGAAGTTCGTTTGAACTTCGCAACGTGAGTGTAATCACGTTGGTCATAGTCCCTTAGGACTATGCCCACTGATTACCACGTTGTCTAGAGTCGTAGGGTAGGCGATCTAATAAATCGCCTATACCTTCGAACTCGACCCATTTGGTCGATCATTAGGATCGGACCAAATACATTAGGTGACCATAGTAGGTAGGGAATAACCTTCCGAGGTTATACCCTATGGTCACATCGTTTAAGTAGTTGTATGATAGGTAGTTTATATGCCTTAGGTAAATTACCAGAATACCCTTTTCATGCATAATTGGTAATTTAGCATATGTAACCCAAAATTTTGCCACATAACTGATTATGTAACATGTTTAGGCATATAACACTTGTCATAGGGCTGGTTAGGCGTTCCGAACGCGTTTTACACGAACGACGCGTTAAAGTAGCATAAGCTTCCTAAACGGGTCGTAATGGGTCGATAAGACTTAGGTTAAGTTTCATTTAGCATGTAGGCTTTGTTAAACCATATCATATGAGTTCCTACACTCATTTGGTTTACAAACCCTAATGCTACCCAGTCTTCCGATATAGGTCCGGTTTATTAACATAGTTACCTATATTAGGTGCCGTTTGATTCCGTGATCTCTAGCATTGTTTGGTTGTCACTCAAGGACTACTGAGCATTCTCAAGTGAGTACATAGACCCCTCTTTTACTGTTTTTCCAAACTGTTTTGGGGTGGAACACATGTGCCTACTTGTTACTTTCATGCTTTCCTGTTTTCATATCATATACCTGCTATGTTTGTTAGTACATTATAGTACGTCGTTTTACATTGACATTTTATGCTATGTATGTATATAGCGTGCATACTTAGTACATCGTTTTACATGACATTTTATGCTATGTATGTTCATTTAGTTCATACTTAGTACATTGTTTTACATCACATCACATCACATGCTATGTATGTTCATTTGTTGCATACTTAGTACAGATTCATTTCATCACATGCTTACATTTTGGTATGACATTTGGTTTGTTAAATGGGACAATACATTCATTAACATTAGCTACGCCGTTCGTTAGTAGGTAGTGGTACCATAGGAATTGACAACTCCCGTTCCGGACATCCCAGGGAAAGGGGACAGTAAAGGAATGACCGAATTCGTTGATATTTACACAGATAGACCTTTAATTTGTTTAAGGGTTTATCACCTCAGTCGCAAGGCTTGGATGTATGCATTGGAACAACACCACATAAATGTACATATTCAGTATAGCATGTATGTAGACATTTTAACATGATTGACCTTGATCATGCATTTACACAAGACATAATATTGATTTAAACCAAGTTTTACTTCAATACTTTGCTTTTGTGCATATGGTTTAGTTGAGACATTTCGCTAGCCATACAGGACATTTTGACATAGACATTAGACATAGACATTTTAACATGATTGACCTTGATCATGCATTTACACAAGACATAATATTGATTTAAACCAAGTTTTACTTCAATACTTTGCTTTTGTGCATATGGTTTAGTTGAGACATTTCGCTAGCCATACAGGACATTTTGACATAGACATTAGACATAGACATTTTAACATGATTGACATTGATCATGCATTTACACAAAACATAATGTTGATTTAAACACAGTTTTACTTCAATACCTTGTTTTTGTGCATTTCACCTATGGTTTAGTTGATGCGTTTTCACTAGCCATACATATCATTTAGCTTACACATTACATGATTTACATTGATCATGCATTTTGACATATTATTCAATACATTTGACAAATTCATTTATACATGGACAAATTTACATTGTTGGTTTGGTTTGATTAAGTGATTAAGTAACGATGCGGGTGTAATATGATACAAGCATGGTGGATACGCCGCTGGTACTTCCTATATATAAGTGTTTGTATGGTATTACATGTCGTAGCGTTATTTGAATCATTTCAGTTTGAGACATAGAACATTTTATGCAAATATCATATTTTTCACAAGACATTGATTTACAAACAACTTATCTTATACAAACTCATTTTACATGGTTATTCATTTAACCATACATTATTTATACATATCATCTGATCTTATCGATTTTCAAATGATTTACAAAACAAAGCAAATAACAAGGTTCATGACTAAACATTTTCTCAAACATAAGTCATGAAACCTATTTTCACAAAACCTATGTATCTCACCGGCATTTTTATGCTGACGTACCATATTTTCACATGTGTTTTTCAGGAAATGAAGCATAAGATGATCAAGATACACATAGGCAGACTTGGGCTTTAGTGACAATAAAAGATGCAAGACTAGTTAATTATGTTGTATTTCTTTGTTTGTTAAGACATTGTAACATTTTTAATCAATAAAACGAAACTTAAATTTCCATGGTTGTGAAACATTAATTCTGTTACCACACTCCCCGATGTTTCCGCCGCGATTTGTATGTTCTACGCGGTCGGGGTGTGACAGAAAAGATGGTATCAGAGCCAATGGTTATAGGGAATTAGGTTATTAGTAATGCTTTGACCTAGTCTATAACCTTCTTAGGACCCTAACGCGAGTTTACTTGCGTTTAGTCATAAAACAATACTGTCGCCTATCCTTAGGCGACAACCACAACAAGAAAATAAATTTCAAAACCACTTTGAAAACTAATCATCTGTTCTAGGATGATTAATTACTAGGTTTTGAACCCTCAGTTATAAGGTTTTGAATCCCTTTGAATTTTCAAAATCTCGTCAAGGTTTTGGGATTTAAATAATGTGAACACGTGCAAACTGGAAGGGTGAATGCCTGTATTCTGGGTTTTCTGTCTAGGCAAGCACTTCGTATACATCTCATCAGACGCGAGACCAGTTGTGCTTACCTGGGAATTCTTGGGATGAGTGTTCACTTATAGGCGAGCATGTCTTCAGTGATACATTAATAAAGACCTGTTTACCTTGATTAGTCACCGTCTCATTTGTTTGCCTTAGGTAACAAACAAATGATCGCAATTTTCATGCGTTATCATTCTGTTTTGATTGTCCAATAACCTTTCACCTGTTTCTCCCTATGCCTTTCTTTTCCTTCAAGAATGTCTCTTCATCACGATGACGCTCAGATATCTGAGCAAGCAGCCAAATTCGCTCAGCGAATAGGCGAAGTATCATCTCCAGGATGAAGCCACTCAAGAGTCACCAAGACAGGCAGGACCTAGTCAGGTGACAGCACCATCAGCCAATAAACCAATCGAGGAATCAAAGACCATGGATGAACGATCCCCTAAGAAGTCAAAGAAGCGAAAGGCTTCTCAGAACTTCGCCATGGTCGCTCACAATGGTAAAGCCGTCCCCAACCAACCAGCTCAACCCCCTGCTAAGTGTGTATGACTTTTCCTATGATGCCTACATCAAGGAACTATGTTCCTTACAAACTACTCTTGTGATTCTCTCTTTCAAATGATCGCTCATGATTCCTTCGAACATTTTAAGTACTCGTTTCATTCTAAGAAACAAAGTACAGAAAATAAAGTGACATTATGAGTGATCATGCTTCTGCACATCTGTGCCTTTGAATCCTTGGTTAGATAACTAAGGGTATTTCCAAATCTCATACCCATTACGTTTTGATTTTTCAATATACACAGTACCAGTATTTCAAAACAATCTTCATGATCTCAAAACATTTCATATAGTTTGAAAACAATTTTTCTAGATACATTGTCTATGTTATTTCAAAAACATTGGCCATGTTATCAAAACCAACCTTTCTAATTTCAAAATATTTCATATAGTCTGAAGACAATATTAACACAATACATTTTCTGATCAAGTGCATGATTTCGAAAAGCATCATTCATATTTTCAAAAACCTTATACATAATTTCAAAATTTATCTCGCATGATTTTAAAATATTTTAGTAAAAATATCTATCTAATACACCTACTTTATGATTTCAAAATATTATATATAAGGTTTCAAAAACATTTTTCCCATGCATAGTTTTCCAAATATATTTTCCTCACACATTTACTTAACCTTCAAATTCTGCTTCATATGTCGCCTTGACATATCTAGCATCTCAACTTCATAAGCGTTTTTACATCATGTTTTGATCTAAGCACGTCCAGTGCAAGGTTTCAAAACATCTTCAACTTCTAAAATCCATATGGGATCTTTTTATCTTCACATTTAGATCTTTGTGGATGATCATCATTCAAATCAGAGTCCTTAATTGGATTCCTTATGTACCTTAATTTGAAGCATTTCGGTTCTTTATAATCGAAATCGAATTTTCTCTTCAATAATCTTTCTATCTTTATAGTTAGATTCTTGATAACGTTTAAAGTACCAAATGAAATCCGTTGAATGGATTCCTAGTGTGCTTTAAATGCATGTACGCAAGTAACAAGACAAATTAACAAACAATCTTTGTGGTTATATGACTATGTGTTTATGCATCTTGAGTTTTCATTTAAGTATTTTTTGTGTTTTTATACTCTGGATAATTCGTTATCCAAATCCTCGCAGGATCTTTCATATCTTCATATGAGAGATTCGTAGCAGGATATTCAAAGGTACTATCTTAATTCCTTAATGGGCTTCTATGTAATAGTTAAGACCCTTGGATTTTATAGTACTGCTCCATGGTTCATAAGAGACCCTTTTTAGTGGTCTAGTCTAAAGGATTGATTCACAATTTGGTTAAAGAAGGACATCTAGTGATGTAGCTGGACAGACTCCTTGATAGTCTATTTAGATCATTTATTGATTTAGTCTACGGGACTCTATGGCGGTCTAGTCACACTCATCACAGGATTGTTCATTTGGTTTTTCCCTGCACACTATTGAATACACTGTGTGAACTATGCAAGGAATTGTCTAATTATGGAAGCGCACATAATTATGAGATTCAGTGCACGGTAAACCCAGTAAGATTTATTATGTGTAAGAATCGATAGTGACAACAATAACGGAATGGGAACGATGTAATGGAGGTATGGTGGACGCACCAATGACGCTTCATATACTTGTATATAAGTATCCCTCTTACATTGCAAACATAATGTTATTAAGGTTACTAGAAGTTCAGAACCCTAACCAATGTTGTTTGATCTTTTCAACTTCATATTTTCAAGCTCTTACAAGTTTCCTCTAAATAAATTTCGGGACGAAATTTCCTAAAGTAGGGGAGACTGTAACACCTGTGCCTCCACGGCCATCAAACAAATACCAAACCAATGAAATATTATATTTCATACTTGGGATTTGTAAAAATATGTGTATCATTTGCACATATCAATTCTTGTTCAATTTCAAACTCTAAATCGCTTTCTGGAAGGTTATACGCGCACTGATGCGTAAATATAACCAGTTTAATGCAACAAACACTCCGGAAAAGTGAAATAGGTTTAACATACCTTAAATAACCTTTACTTAACTTAGAAATAAGTTTTGAAGGCTTTGGTATGGCAAAATCAAGTTAAATCGCTTACAGGGACTAAAGTTGACAAACTGCGAAAGTATGCCAATTTGAACTGTAACAGACATTCCGGAACATGACCATAAGTTAAACACACCTTAAATATCCTTTATATAGCTTAGAAATAGGCTTTGAGGGGTTCGGTGTGCTAAAATAAACTTTTGGGTCATTCAGGGACTAAAAGTGTCAAAAAGTGCACAAGTTTGCATTTTCGCGCATAACTTACGTTCTGAATACATCCGGACACCCAAAAATTTATGTAAGCATGACTACATTATATTTTAGTGTTCGCCTTAAGAAAAATCCATTCGTCACGTCATTTGGATCGTTTTTCGCGCCTATGCGCATTCCGTCGTAATTAACCAAACATCGCGTTCGTACGGCCAAACGAACCGACATCCGAGATATTTTTGAACATGTTTTAAGTTCCCTATACTTTAACTTCATTTTAGAGCTTTGAAATGGGGTTAACGGGCCTTAAACGTGTCGAAAATGGGCTGAACACAGTTCAGGGACCAAAAGTGTAATTCTGCCGAAATAGTGCCTAGCGGGGCGCTACACTTTAAGCGTAGCGGTGCGCTAGGGGTCTGCAGACCAGATGCAGAGTACCAAACAGCCTGTTTGCAGCAGTTTTACCCACAACCACAAGTTCCTAATTGCTTAGTCATGAAGATAAGAACCATTTTAAGCCACCATGAGGTTCCAACACATGTACGGCCTTGATCGTTTCCCCTTTTCCAAGAAACGATCTCAACGGTGGACCGAATACTATAAATACCCCACCCCCCATTACTTCAAATGCACTAGAATTCTGATTTTAGAAACTCTAAGTTGAAACCATTGTTTCATACCTGAGATTCTCGAATCGGGATTAGCATTCGGGGACCCTGGGTAAGTATTCTTTCGTTCTTTTCCTTATTTTACTGCTTTTCGAGTCAGAAAGTCAAACTTTGTTTGACTTTCAGCGTTGACCAGTAATGGTCAATGCGAAGTTCGTTTGAACTTCGCAACGTGAGTGTAATCACGTTGGTCATAGTCCCTTAGGACTATGCCCACTGATTACCACGTTGTCTAGAGTCGTAGGGTAGGCGATCTAATAAATCGCCTATACCTTCGAACTCGACCCATTTGGTCGATCATTAGGATCGGACCAAATACATTAGGTGACCATAGTAGGTAGGGAATAACCTTCCGAGGTTATACCCTATGGTCACATCGTTTAAGTAGTTGTATGATAGGTAGTTTATATGCCTTAGGTAAATTACCAGAATACCCTTTTCATGCATAATTGGTAATTTAGCATATGTAACCCAAAATTTTGCCACATAACTGATTATGTAACATGTTTAGGCATATAACACTTGTCATAGGGCTGGTTAGGCGTTCCGAACGCGTTTTACACGAACGACGCGTTAAAGTAGCATAAGCTTCCTAAACGGGTCGTAATGGGTCGATAAGACTTAGGTTAAGTTTCATTTAGCATGTAGGCTTTGTTAAACCATATCATATGAGTTCCTACACTCATTTGGTTTACAAACCCTAATGCTACCCAGTCTTCCGATATAGGTCCGGTTTATTAACATAGTTACCTATATTAGGTGCCGTTTGATTCCGTGATCTCTAGCATTGTTTGGTTGTCACTCAAGGACTACTGAGCATTCTCAAGTGAGTACATAGACCCCTCTTTTACTGTTTTTCCAAACTGTTTTGGGGTGGAACACATGTGCCTACTTGTTACTTTCATGCTTTCCTGTTTTCATATCATATACCTGCTATGTTTGTTAGTACATTATAGTACGTCGTTTTACATTGACATTTTATGCTATGTATGTATATAGCGTGCATACTTAGTACATCGTTTTACATGACATTTTATGCTATGTATGTTCATTTAGTTCATACTTAGTACATTGTTTTACATCACATCACATCACATGCTATGTATGTTCATTTGTTGCATACTTAGTACAGATTCATTTCATCACATGCTTACATTTTGGTATGACATTTGGTTTGTTAAATGGGACAATACATTCATTAACATTAGCTACGCCGTTCGTTAGTAGGTAGTGGTACCATAGGAATTGACAACTCCCGTTCCGGACATCCCAGGGAAAGGGGACAGTAAAGGAATGACCGAATTCGTTGATATTTACACAGATAGACCTTTAATTTGTTTAAGGGTTTATCACCTCAGTCGCAAGGCTTGGATGTATGCATTGGAACAACACCACATAAATGTACATATTCAGTATAGCATGCATGTAGACATTTTAACATGATTGACCTTGATCATGCATTTACACAAGACATAATATTGATTTAAACCAAGTTTTACTTCAATACTTTGCTTTTGTGCATATGGTTTAGTTGAGACATTTCGCTAGCCATACAGGACATTTTGACATAGACATTAGACATAGACATTTTAACATGATTGACCTTGATCATGCATTTACACAAGACATAATATTGATTTAAACCAAGTTTTACTTCAATACTTTGCTTTTGTGCATATGGTTTAGTTGAGACATTTCGCTAGCCATACAGGACATTTTGACATAGACATTAGACATAGACATTTTAACATGATTGACATTGATCATGCATTTACACAAAACATAATGTTGATTTAAACACAGTTTTACTTCAATACCTTGTTTTTGTGCATTTCACCTATGGTTTAGTTGATGCGTTTTCACTAGCCATACATATCATTTAGCTTACACATTACATGATTTACATTGATCATGCATTTTGACATATTATTCAATACATTTGACAAATTCATTTATACATGGACAAATTTACATTGTTGGTTTGGTTTGATTAAGTGATTAAGTAACGATGCGGGTGTAATATGATACAAGCATGGTGGATACGCCGCTGGTACTTCCTATATATAAGTGTTTGTATGGTATTACATGTCGTAGCGTTATTTGAATCATTTCAGTTTGAGACATAGAACATTTTATGCAAATATCATATTTTTCACAAGACATTGATTTACAAACAACTTATCTTATACAAACTCATTTTACATGGTTATTCATTTAACCATACATTATTTATACATATCATCTGATCTTATCGATTTTCAAATGATTTACAAAACAAAGCAAATAACAAGGTTCATGACTAAACATTTTCTCAAACATAAGTCATGAAACCTATTTTCACAAAACCTATGTATCTCACCGGCATTTTTATGCTGACGTACCATATTTTCACATGTGTTTTTCAGGAAATGAAGCATAAGATGATCAAGATACACATAGGCAGACTTGGGCTTTAGTGACAATAAAAGATGCAAGACTAGTTAATTATGTTGTATTTCTTTGTTTGTTAAGACATTGTAACATTTTTAATCAATAAAACGAAACTTAAATTTCCATGGTTGTGAAACATTAATTCTGTTACCACACTCCCCGATGTTTCCGCCGCGATTTGTATGTTCTACGCGGTCGGGGTGTGACAATGCCAAGTAAACATACATAGCAAAACATAATGAATTCATGTACTATAAGTGTACTAATGAACATAGCAAGTATAGGATATAAAAACATGAAAAGCACGAAAGTAACAAGTAGGCACATGTGTTTCACCCCAAAACAGTTTGAAAATAGTAAAAGAGGGGACTATGTACTCACTTGAGATTGCTTAGTAGTCCTTGAGTAACAACCAAACAATGCTAGAGATCACGGATATCAAACGACACCTAATATAGGTAACTACATTAATAAACCGGACCTAAATCGGAAGATCGGATAGAATGAGGGTTTGTAAACCAAACGAGTATGGAGACTCGTGTAATATGGTTTAACAAAGCCTACATACTAAAATGAAACCCAACCTAAGTGCTTACCACCCATTACGACCCGTTTAGGTAGCTTATGCTACTTTAACGCGTTGTTCGCGTAAAACGCGTTCGGAATGCCTAACTAGTCCTATGATAAGTAAAATATGCCTTAACATGTCTAATATTGTTATTAAATCAGTTTAGATACCAAAAGGTATGTTACATATTCTTAATATGAATTTTGGCGTAAAAAGGGCATTTTGGTAATTTACCTAAGGCATATAAACTACCTATCATACAACTACTTAAATGAAGCGACCATAAGGTATAACCTCGGAAGGTTATTCCCTATATACTATGGTCACCTAATGTGTTTGGTCGGATCCTAATGATCGACCAAATGGGTCGGGTTCGAAAGTATAAGCGATTGTTTAGATCGCTTACCTTACGACCCTATATAAGCACTAAACTAAAAGTGAGGAGCTAAGCATGTTAAAACATACTTAACTAAGTTTAGAAAACAGGTTTGGTATCAAAACAAATGGATTTGATACCCAAGAGTAGTTTGGTTACAAAATACGCAATAACACGCATTTTGGCCGAAACTACGACTCGTCACTGAGCCAAGATAACGTGGTAATCAGTTGGTATAGTCACTAGGGACTATAACCATTGTGATTACGCTCACGTTATGAAGTTCAAACGAACTTCATGTTGACCATAAACTGGTCAACGCAGAACGTCAAACATAGTTTGACTTTCGGACTCGAAAAGCGATAAAAGAACGAAGGAACACTTACAAAGGGTCCCCGCTAGTAAATATTGATCAAATAGCTTAGGTATGAAGCAATGGCTTCAACTTAGAGAATTTAGATCAGATTTGTGGGTTTTGAGTTGAATGGGGTTGGGTATTTATAGTAAATGGACAACTGTTAGGATCGTTTATCGAATAACGTGATCGAATCTCATCCGTACTTGTGTTGGAATGTGATGGTAACTCATTTTGCCCCCACCACCAGAGATTGACATGTGGCATTGGCCTTTGGGGGTTGAAAGGCTGTTAACAGCAGTCAAAACGAGTTTCTGCATCTGGCCCTTGCTTACGGACCGTAAGGGTGATGCCTTACGGTTCGTAAGCCACCAACTTTGGTAGAATTACACTTTTGGTCCCTGCACCTTGTTTCGTTGCGTAACGACACTTCTAACACCCGTCAAACCCAATTTCAAGCTCCACAATGATGTTAAGACATAGGGAACATGAAATATGCTTGAAAATATCACGGATGTCGGTTCGTTTGGCCGTACGATCGCGTTGTTCGGTTAATTACGACGGAATGCGCATAAGCGCGAAAAACGATCCAAATGGCGTGACGAATGGATTTTTTCTCATGCCAAACACTAAAATAAAGTATTTTAGTGCTTACATAAATTTTTGGATGTCCGGATGTTTTCAGAACGTAAGTTATGCGCGAAGGTGCAAACTTGTGCACTTTTTGACACTTTTAGTCCCTGAATGACCCAAAAGTTTATTTTAGCACACCGAACCCCTCAAAGCCTATTTCTAAGCTATATAAAGGATATTTAAGGTGTGTTTAACTTATTGTCATGTTCCAGAATGTCTGTACAGTTCAAATTGGCATACTTTAGCACTTTGTCAAATTTAGTCCCTGTAGGCGAATTAACTTGTTTTTGCCATACCAAAGCCTTCAAAACTTATTTCTAAGTTATGTAAAGGTTATTTAAGGTATGTTAAGTATATGTTGATGTTCCGGAGTATTTGTCGCATTAAACTGACTACATTTACGCACCAGTTTGCGTATAAATCTCCAGAAAGCGATGTAGAGTTTGAAATTGAATAAAAGTCAAAACATGAAAAATGTAAAACATAACCAAACAAACATTGGGATCAAATAACATTGTTTTATTGATAATTGAACTGTTCACAATGATTACAGGCACAGATGTTACAATAAATGCATGGAAGACAGGACAGACATAACAAGTTGCAATCAACCAGCAAACGAGAGGAGTTTATTTTTCCCGTTCAAGATGCGTTGCTCTAGTTTTTCAATCAGAATGCTGCAATCTTTATAGAGAAGTCTAGAAGAAATCAGAGGTACTCCCAAATATCTGACAGGAAGCTCACCCTCGACAAACGGAATCACCCGTAGGATCGCTGATTTAACATTAGGAGGAACATTACTGAAAAATCCCGTACTTTTTTGCATACTTGGAGCCAACCCAGACATACTAGTAAATCTCGTGAGGGCGTTCATAATGCATTTAGCGGACTCTACATCACCTCTGGCAAATAAAAACAGGTCATCAGCAAAGCATAGATTAATAATACGTTGGCGCTCACATTTGTTATGGAATCTAAAAGATGAATTGAGACTAGAAGCTTGCTGTAGAATACATGTCAACACTTCCATGACCATCGTAAATAAATAAGGAGAGATAGGGTCTCCTTGTCGTAATCCTTGTTTACCCTTAAAATACCCATGCACATTTCCATTCACACATATAGATTAGGATGGGGTAGACACGCAGAGCATAATTGTCACACCCCCAAAATCCACCTGCGGAGTACTACCGCTTGGAGGCGTGACTGACCAGGATCCAGCCACCAATCATATTGAACAAGCATATAAGTAGTTATAAAAATCCAACCAATACAATTGGTGTTCAACCAAACATAGTTAAGTTGCAAGCGGAAGCATAAGTCTTAAATCAAAACATAAGTTTAATTGTTTCAAAGTTAACATGGCACACAGTCGTCCATGTCCCACAACGATCCTCCTCCATGCAAGCTCCAGCTAAGAACCTAAGGACCTGCAAAGCATGTAGTAACGAGTCAACAACAAGTTGAGTGAGTTCACGGTTGGGTGTTCGTTTTAAGTTGTTTCAAAAACAGTTTCCTTTAGCTGGCATCCTGCCGTGGGGGTTACCCCATAGTTAAAAACGTGATTTGTTCATTCCCGGTTACTCTGGCAATCCAGCCGTGGGGGCTACCCCGTGTTAGTTATCTGGCATTTCGGCCGTGGGGGCTACCCCATGTATACACTAGACTCGTTACCATATCGGCTGCTGACTGTAGTCATGTTTAAGTGCCCTGAAACTGTCAATGTCTATCATCATTGACGTGCCCCAGATCCATTAGTTCACGCCCGTCCTCTGCGGCACGGTGTGAGGTTTGTCAGACCTAAATAGCGCTATCTAACTAATGACCCGCTCGCCATTGGCCCGGCGATTAAGTCGATATAAAAATGAGGGACTTCGTGATAGAGTTTTGGTCTAGTACGAGTTATCTGTCCGTGAGGACGAGGAATTACATTCCTGAACCATTGCTGTCCTACCCAAGGAGGACGAGGAACCCATGTCCTTTAACCCCAATTCCCGACCCCTGGGAATCCCATGCTTTGTAGAGGGTGTGAACTCACCTTGGTTTGCTCGGTAGTTGCACAGAAAAGTCAATCAAGCAATGTTGTGGTTACTCACGTCCTACCATAGTTGTATCATACCAATCAGGTTCGTATTCAAGCAGTACACGTATGTTTCTAGCATAATGCATTCAAGTATCGTTCATGGCATGGCAGTTCAACAATATCCACGTTCAACAGTAACATATAAGGTCTGTGCATTAGGCCCAAGAGTCCGGCCCAATCAAATAAGCCCTTAATCATGCAAGTCCAATTCAGCACGCATATGTTGGTTTCGAGCCGCAACCAGGTGTTCTCGACTCGCAACCTGAGTCGCAATCATGGTCTCGGTTCATGCTGTTTTGGTCTCGAGTCGCAACCGGACTCGTAACTGTGGTTTCGAGTCACCAGGTTTGTGTGCTGATTACGTGTGGTTTCGAGTCGCAACCAGGTGTTTGCGACTCGCAACCTGTGTCGCAACCGGGGATTTCGACTCATCACGCGGTGGTTTCGAGTCGCAACTAGAGGTTTCGGTTGGAAACATTTGCTGAATTCAATATTGTACTTGGCCAATAAGATTTCACTGTTGTGATCTCATGTACTATCCAATAACAATACACTAACATGTCTAATTGTCTAACACTTAACCAAAATAGATCAAACATGGCAATTTTCAAATATCACAACACATTCATATCACATTCATCTTGTTCTTCAAATATTCATGTAGTTCATCATCTTTTAGGGCTTTTAGCATTAATCATAGTCATAACATGAACAACCATCAAGACCCTTGAACATACCCATCTAACCCACATGTACAACATCCGATTTCATGAGTAATAAACCTTCTAAACATAACCAAGCCACTCGGATTTAAGCCTATATGGAACCGATAACATTCACTCATAGTCAAGCATACATTATTCATCCCAACATAATCAATACATTAACATATCATCTTTAATCGAATATAAACACACTTCATGAAACACTTATGAACCGATTATTCAAGAAGGGTGTATTCAACATGCATAAGCTTAACAAGTAAACATATTATCACATAACCTTCATCATACATTATCAACAAACCGAAACACAACATCTAACATGAATCACTAACCGGTTAGAGAAGTAGTGGTGAAAGATGAAGCTTTTCTTGGTGAGCACAAGCTAGTCCGAGATCCCTCTTGTGGTCGGCCGGTTTGATCCGAGAGAGAGTGAAGGTTTGTGTTGTTTCTAGGGTTTTAGAGAGAGAGAGAAGGTAGGAGTGTGTGTGAGGGTGAGTGTAGGTTGTCCCAAAAGATGGTAAGGTTGGCTATCAACTAATGTTATATACTAGTCTACATTGGTGCACCCTAGTGGGTTCTCGAAATAGGCTAAGTGTGTGTGTGTGGCCCAACCGGCCCATTGTTTCACTAGTTCACTCGAGACCACATGGTCTCGAGTCGGGTTCTTGTTGTCTCGGTTCATATACATACTCGCATACATACGCACAAGCATACATGTAACATAACACATAATCATATAAAAGGTTTACTTATCATACATTAAATCATCAAATTAGTTAGTCACTTAGTGTTCAAGCGTACAACGAAAGGTTCTAAATTTCGAGTTGTCACATCATCCCCAAGTTGAAAGAAATTTCGTCCCGAAATTTGGTAGGCACTCACTGAGGAAGCTAGTTAAGTTGTATGGTTTTCCCGGTTTTCCTGGGGTGTCACATCCACCCCCCGTTGATCTGGAATTTCGTCCCGAAATTCCGTAGCTTCGGCCTCAGTAGTGGGTGTACTGTTTGCGAACAGTTGGGGATACTTTTGTTTCATCTGATCTTCGCGCTCGCAGGTGAACTCTGGGCCGCGACGTGAGTTCCAACGAACTCGAACGAGAGGTATTCTGGTGCTCTTGAGGACCTTAACATCCCGGTCCGTGATTTCGACTGGTTCCTCGACGAATCGTAACTGTTCGTCGATAGTGAGTTCCTTCAGAGGAACTACGTGGGTCTCATCTGATGGACACTTCTTCAGATTTGACACGTGGAAAACGTTGTGAACTGCACCGAGTTCCGCTGGTAAGTTTAGTCTGTAGGCCACCCTGCCTATTTTCTCAATGACTTCGAAAGGTCCAACGTATCGTGGGTTGAGTTTGCCGCGTTTACCGAAACGAACCACACCCTTCCAGGGTGAAACTTTGAGTAGTACCCGCTCCCCAACCTAGAGCTCAAGTGGTTTCCTGCCCATGTCGGCGTAAACTTTCTGACGTTCGCGAGCTGCCGTCATGCGTTTTCGTATTTGAGCAATTTGCTCGGTTGTATCTACCACATATTCTAGACCAGTGATCTGACTATCTCCCACCTCTGCCCAGCAAAGGGGTGACCGGCATTTACGTCCGTACAATGCCTCAAATGGAGCAGCTTGAATGCTGGTGTGGTAGCTGTTATTGTATGAGAATTCTACAAGTGGCAGATGCTTCTCCCAGCGGTTGCCAAAGTCGATTACACATGCACGAAGCATGTCTTCTAAGGTTTGAATAGTGCGCTCGGACTGTCCGTCCGTCTGAGGGTGGTACGCTGTGCTCATGTCTAATCGTGAGCCAAAGGATTTGTGCATTGCTTGCCACAGTTCTGAAGTAAAACGCGCATCTCGATCCGAGATAATAGAGGTGGGCACCCCATGCCTCGAAACGACTTCCTTGAGGTATATTTCTGCAAGAGTGGAGAACTTGTCCGTCTCCTTGATAGCCAAGAAGTGTGCAGATTTTGTGAGTCGATCCACGATCACCCAAATAGTATCATTCCCGCGCTGGGATCTAGGTAGGCCAGTAACAAAATCCATGGAAATTTGCTCCCATTTCCATTGAGGTATCTCTGGTTGTTGGAGTAGGCCTGAGGGTTTCTGGTATTCAGACTTGACTCTTGCACAAGTCAAACACTTGCTGACGTAGGTTGCTATGTGGGCCTTCATGCTAGGCCACCAGTACGTAGCCTTGATATCGTGGTACATTTTATCCGAACCAGGATGCACCGAGTAGCGAGACTTGTGTGCTTCGTCCATCACAAGCTCTCGTAGGTTGCCATAGAGTGGGATCCAAATGCGTCCCGTTACGTAGTAAGCACCGTCTTCCTTTTGTTCTAATCGTTGCCTTGATCCGCGTAGGGCTTCAGCCCTGACGTTTTCTGGTTTCAGTGCTTCTATCTGAGCAGCTCGTATCTAGGAAGGGAGACTAGAATGGATCGTGAGTTGTAAAGCTCGCACGTGCTTAGGCGTAGTGTCCTTCCGACTGAGGGCGTCAGCCACAACATTGGCCTTGCCCGGGTGATACCTGATTGAGCACTCGTAGTCATTTAGTAGCTCGACCCATCGTCGTTGCCGCATATTCAGTTCCTTCTGCTTGAAGATATGCTCGAGACTCCTGTGGTCGGTGTAGATCGCGCACTTGGTACCATACAGGTAATGCCGCCACAACTTAAGTGCAAAAACAACAGCTCCCAGCTCTAAATCGTGCGTAGTGTAGTTCTTTTCGTGAACCTTAAGTTGGCGTGAGGCGTAGGCTATAACTTTGTCTCGTTGCATCAACACGCAACCAAGACCTTGAATTGATGCGTCGCAGTAAACCACAAAGTCGTCTGTGCCTTCTGGCAAGGAAAGGATAGGTGCGCTACAAAGTCTATCCTTTAAGTGCTGAAATGCCAACTCCTGTGCGTTTCCCCAGCGATAAACAACGCCCTTCTGTGTTAGTGAGGTGAGAGGCTGTGCAATCTTAGAAAAATCCTTTATGAATCTCCGGTAGTATCCCGCCAAACCCAAGAATTGGCGAATTTCCTTTGGTGTGCGAGGTGCAGGCCAGTTCTTAATCGAGTCTACCTTGGATGGATCAACATGAATCCCATCCTTGTTCACCACGTGGCCTAGGAAATGGACTTCTCGAAGCCAGAAGTCGCATTTCGAGAACTTTGCATAAAGCTGTTCTGTTCGAAGGAGTTCCAGAATAAGTCGCAGATGTCGCTCGTGTTCCTCCTGACTCTTGGAATAGATCAGGATGTCGTCGATGAAGACTATAACGAACTTGTCCAGGTAAGGCTTGCACACTCGGTTCATCAAGTCCATGAAAACCGCAGGTGCATTTGTCATCCCAAAAGGCATGACCAAAAACTCATAGTGCCCGTATCGAGTTCTGAAAGCTGTTTTGGAGACGTCCTCTTCCCGGACTCTCAGCTGGTGATAACCCGATCTCAAATCAATCTTCGAATAGTAGCTCGACCCTTGCAGCTGGTCGAACAAGTCGTCGATACGCGGTAGAGGATAGCGATTCTTCATCGTCACCTTGTTGAGTTCCCGGTAGTCGATGCACATTCTGAAAGTACCGTCCTTCTTCTTTACAAATAGCACTGGAGCTCCCCAGGGCGATGAGCTAGGACGAATAAAACCCTTATCCAGGAGCTCTTGTAGTTGCGTAGAGAGTTCTTTCAACTCTGATGGAGCCAATCGATAAGGTGCACGAGCTATAGGCGCAGCTCCAGGAGCTAGTTCAATCTGAAACTCGACTTGGCGATGAGGCGGAAGACCAGGTAATTCCTCAGGAAATACCTCTGGATAATCGCGTACAACTGGAAAATCTTCTATATTCTTCTCTCTTTGTGAGGTGTCAGTAACGAGAGCCAAAATGGCAGTGTGGCCCTTTCGCAAGCACTTTTGGGCCTTAAGGAGAGAAATGACGTTCTCGACAGCACTCCTCTTGTCGCCATGAATCATGAGAGGTTCACCACCGGAACCCGGAATGCGGACAACCTTCTCGTTGCAAAGAATCTCTGCTCGGTGTTGGGATAACCAATCCATCCCAATGACAACGTCGAAACTACCCAAGACAATAGGAATGAGGTCGATAGAGAAGGTCTGGTCAGCGAGAATAAGTTTACAACCCTTGACTAGGTGTGTGGCTTCTAAACTCTTACCATTTGCTAGCTCTACGGTGTGCTTGTTGTTCAAAGGGGTTGGAATACGCTTAAGCATTCGACTAACTTCTAGTGATATGTAGCTAGTATCGGCACCCGAATCAAATAAAACTGAAACATAAAAGTCGTCGAGAAGGAACTTACCCGCCACAACATTGGGGTCATTCCTTGCTTCACCTTGGCCAATCACAAACACCCGCCCCCTGGCGCCATTGTTGTTGTTGTTCCCATTGTTACCATTCCCCTGATTGTTGTTGTTGTTGTTCTGGTTCCTGTTTAGTTGGGGACAGTCTCTCTTGAAGTGGCCCTCAGCTCCACACTGAAAGCACCCTTTGTTGTCACCTTGCTGCTGCTGCTGGCGTTGATTCTGTTGAGCTTGCTGACGATTCTGATTGGCGGGGTATAAGCTCCTGCAATCCTTTGCAGCGTGACCAGGCTTGTTGCACCGATGACAGTTGCCCCTGGTGCATGGCCCGCTGTGGTGCAGGCTGCAGCGATTGCATTTGGGGTGATTTCCTTTGTACCCACCATGACTTTGACCACCAGACGATTGCTGATTAGGGCTCTTGTAGTCCTCAGTCTTTCTCTGCTGAGACTGGGAATGAACAGAAGTCGAACCCTTACTTGAAGTTCCATCCCATTTCCGTTTGTTGTCACTAGAGGTACCAGAAGTAGTTGCAGCACCTATGCGTTTTGGTAACTTGTTCTGCTCCACCGCCTGATCCGTGAGACGGTGAGCCAACTGAACAGTTTGCTGGTAGGTGGCGAGGTTCGCTGATGTCACACCCCGACCACGTAGAACATACGAAACGTGGCGGAAACATCGGGGAGTGTTGTAACAGAATTAATTGTTTCAAATCCATGGCAATTGAAGTTTCGTTTTATTGATTAAAAGTGTTACAATGTCTAATCAATCAAGGAAAAACAACATAATTAACTAGTCTTGCATCTTTTATTGTCACTAAAGCCCAAGTCTGCCTATATGTATCTTGATCATCTTATGCAACAGTTCCTGAAAAACACATGTGAAAATAGGTACGTCAGCATAAAAATGCCTGTGAGATACATAGGTTTTGTGAAAATAGGTTCCATGACTTATGTTTGAGAAAATGTTTAGTCATGAACCTTGTAATTTGCTTTGTTTTGTAAATCATTTGAAAAACAATGAGTTCAGATGATATGTATACAATAAATGAATAATGTATGGTTAAATGAATAACCATAGTAAAATGGATTTGTATAAGATAGGTTGTTTGTAAAACAATGTCTTGTGAAAAGTATGTTATTTGTATAAAATGTCATATGTATCAAACTGAAATGATTCAAATAACGCTACGATATGTAATACCATACAAACACTTATATATAGGAAGTACCAGCGGCGTATCCACCATGATTGTATCATATTACACACGCATCGTTACTTAATCACTTAATCAAACCAAACCAAACAAATGTCAAAATGTCTATGTCAAATATCCATGTCAAATGTCTATGTCAAATATCCATGTCAAATGTCTATGTCAAAATATCATGTATGGCAAGTGAAATGTCTCAACTAAACCATATACACAAAAACAAAGTATTGAAGTAAAACTTGGTTTAAATCAAAGTTATGTTTTGTGGGAAATGCATGATCAAATGTCAATCATGTTAAAATGTCTATGCCGAAATGTCTATGTCAAATATGGTTCACACGGTTCACAGATACAAACGGTTCACAGATATCAACGGATCACAGTCAAAAGATTTCAACGGTTCAATATGTAGTATAATGTGTTCATATGCTGGATAAGCATATGCAACAGAAAAGCAATGAAAAACGATGTACTAAGTACGCACACAATGGGCATACATAGCATGAAATGTAATGAAATCATGTACTATAATGTACTAAT